>CM077116.1:485832699-487293532 GCA_039619475.1 Icerya purchasi
GTTTATTAAACTTAATTATTTATTAATCGCTGCTTCGTTACTTTATAATTATTATTTCGTTTATTTTTGTCGTATTGCATTTCTGTTCGCTATGGTGATATTTTCGACATGGAATCGAAATGCATATCGAGAAATCGCTTAATCGCCGATTCAAACCCTATTACTGATCTAAAAGAAGCACAGTATTCGTTCGGTAGATCCACACGGAAATAATTCGTAAACTCTTTCAAACAAGATTAGTCGTCAGAGAGAGAGAGAGAGAGAAAGAGAGAGAGAGACAACTCTTCACGATAATTAATCAAAAACCGTTAGAATTAAATGCGAACTGTTTTAACGTGTTTTAAAATATCTACACGCGTTAAACTATGTAATAAGTCGGGAAAAAAATCTTAAATCATTTTAAACGCGTAAACAATAAATTCGACTTTTGTCGTGTTCTGAAACCCCGGTAACACCCATACTTACAAGAGGATCAACATATTAAACGTAGTGATTGTGAGGCATTACACACGACATGGGCCATATAGAAATTACACGATGCTTAATATACTCGGAAATGTTGTAATAATGGCCACGCTAAACCTAGTTCCGAAATAAGAATCGTAGTTATAGCATCACATCTGCAACAGTAACAACGTTTTGCGGAAAAGTCACTAATCTTCGAAATGAAACTCGATCATTTTAAAACCACCCGATTATTCCAAATACTAGCAATATAAAGTAACAATAAGCCCCCTAATACGAAGAACAACAGTAACAGCTAAATCAACTAGATACTTTGACGAAAAACACAATATACCTCTGAATAAAAAATAGTAATATTGGAATATTACCAAATGAAAGGAATAACTCAGGGGCATCCTACAATGAATAATAATAATAATATTTGCGGTAATAATAATAAGTTTTTATTAATTAATTATTAAAGAGAAATATGGAATATATAAATATATATATATATATGTATGAGCATATATTAAAGCTTATAATAGAGATGCCAAAAATAAATATACAAAAATGGAGATCAAAATAATACTTATATTTGAGAGAATAAAAATTTTGTACAATACGCGTATTTTATACGTCCCTAGATAAAAAACATTTTTAATGTCTACATTTCTTTTTTCTATTCGTTTAATTTTTCTCGCGGGCCTACAAAAAAGGACCCATCATCAGCGATGCAAAATGTTCAACTTTAATTTGCACCTTTCAACTTTAACTTCCCTATACTTCAAGCGATGCTGCATATATGTATATATTCTTCCGAGCGTAGTCTACTGATAGCCTTTTTTTGTTTCCTCGATAATATCCGGACGTGTTTTAAGATCCAATTTCCGTTTAGTCATTAACTTGTTCTCTTACGTTCGATTAAATCCCTTCAAAAAAAGTTACAAGATAAATTTAGGAAAATATGAAAAACTTGTTTTACATCTAATACAGAACGCTATTTTACTGAACAGAGGTGTAAATAAACAACTTCAGCGAGCGATTATTAATTAGCAGTTTCCGTCATCGTTCATCACTCGCCCGGGCCACTCTAATGAACGATTCTAGAGCGATTATATTAACCTGTGTGTTTCACCGACTCGGAATATAGTTGAATTGACTGTTTCATTAAAAATTGAACGAAAACGGCCAAGATAAAAAAAACGGGACAAGATGAACGTCGTAATAGCAGTTAAAAGAGAATTCCCAAATACGGTTGGAGAGGAAATAAGATTAATTATATTATTAGTCCGATGTTGAATTTTTAATTAATTCTGACAGATTTGTTGTTGCTGAATGGAAAATAATCTCAACTTGTTTCTCCGTAAATTTAAATTCAGAATGAAGAATGTGGATACTTATTTTTTAGAACGAGTTAAGTTTAAATTTTTTTTTGTTCTTACACTTCTCATCTATCGCGCTGCCCTTTAAACGCAGTTAAGTTTTGTAATTATCGTGTAAATACGTATACAAATATAGGTTGTCCGTGTTGAATTTTAGGACGGCGCGCTCGTGTTAATATTTCGAAAATTGTAAAATTTCGATAAAATTTATATATGTATATACTAAATAAACTTTTTCTGAAAATAAATTATGTCTATAGCGAGTCAGTCTGAGAATTTTGAATAAATTTTCGTTAAATCTGCGCTTTTTAAAAAGGAATTTTGCCTTTTTTTTTTTTTTTTCATTCAAAACTATTAAAATTTTTTGCGTAATTATTTAAAAATTTCGGCAAATTTATTTTTATTGAACACGATGCTTTAAATTACAAATTAAATATGCATTCCGTAATTTATTATATTAGAATCGGTCAAGGTAGAGAAATATTAAGTATTTTTTACTCAATCGCCGAAAACATAGGAAATTCAAAAAAACAATTTACATATATACTTTTTATTATAAATGTGAAGCGATTCGCGAGAATAGTAAAATCAGAATAATTACCGAGTTACCTAGGAAATGTTAAAAATTTACACCCGATGAAAGTTCGGCTTGACAAATCCCCTTAAATGTACCGGAAATCATTGTTTTTAATAAAAAAAAAAAAAACTTCTTTATTATATTTAAATTTATTCTTTAAATATATCATCACCGCGTAATGTAATTTATGCATCGCCGTGATTAGACGCTGAGCCTATTTTGTATGAAATTGTAAATAAATTAATACGAATTATTTTTCATATTAAGCCCCGATATTTGTCTCGAATACTACTAGAGAAATATATCTCGTGGAATTTTGCACGCGTTAGCTCGACGAAAAAAAGAAATTAAAAAAAAAAAAAAAAAAATACTATATAATATATATATTTTCAAAATGAAGAAAATACGTAAATTATTATTATTATTATTATTATTATTTTTTTAAAAATAATACACGTGTTTAAAAGTAAAATTTAATTTCTCGATATATTATTTATTTTTTTGATACGATTGTATTTAAGAGAATGATTCGAAATTTGTATAATCGTAATGGATTTCGAAGGAAGAATTTCATAATAATTTCAAACGACTGTTGCAGGCTATATTAATATGTTAATTATTTACGCATATTCTAAATACGTATTTTTTTTTTTTTTTTTTTTTTTTTTTTTTCGTAAAAGCAATTTAAATTTTATATGAAGGAGAAATATATTTTACTCAGTTTAATTGTTTTGTAATATTTGTAATATTTATTTATTTAGATTTTTACTGCCTACATAGGCTATCAGTACGGTACATAGTTTTATAAAACTAAGTGTAGCATTGTACGTTTAAGAAATTTTTGATTATGTTATTGAGGTTCTTGATGTTCAAAAAAGCGTAGTTTAATTGTTTCATTATTATTATTATTATCGATATAATTATATAAAAAAATAATTTGATTTTAATTGAATATTGTTTTTATTATTATTACTATCATTATCCTAATTACTATTACTATTATTATTTGAGTTTATAATGTAAATTACAAAGTGCACTCACATTAAAAAAATATAAGCCGCTATCGAATAGAGAAAGATAATACGATATTTTTATTTATTTCTGTTACCTATTACGATGAAAACATAATAAAAATCCGTTAACGAGGAAAGCAAATTTTGTACGAGTTTTATAATTTTTATTTTGGTTAATTTCGATTTATCTTACCGGACTACGGTCATTGCATATTACACTATTTTATTCTGTCTGTTTAATAGAGTGATTCCCAGTAATGCGCGCCTATTTTACTTATATTTAATTTATACGTTTAAAGAACCTGAGATGATAAAATTGAACCGAACTAATTCAATGAATTACTATCGCAGATTCGGAGAAATTTTTTTAGTTCACGTTTGGTTACACATTTTCTTTAAGAGGTTAATTTATTTTTTATAATTCTGGATAATTTTCTTATATTTTTTTAACACGTTTCATTTAAAAACGTAATACAAAGAAGTTCTGTCTTTTGCTTAATAAATACTCCAACGCGTAATAATTCCACCGTATTTATTATTTTAAATATCTCCCGTGAACATGAAGTGTTTGCTTCGAAACGCGTCGGGGATATAAAAATGATACATTTAATTATTTAATGAAGTGTTAAAAAGTTTATTTTAGCGTAATAATTTGTTATATATCTAAGTGAAGAAGCTTTTGTAATTTCTAACAAATTATTATTGTCTTTTAAGAACAATGGTAATGAAATAAACTTAATTTGATTTGATTGTATGAAATGAGATTTTTGATCCCCTTTGTTGCATTATTTTTATTAAGTAACTATATATAAATTTTAAATTTGATTATTATTAACCTAGGGTACTCTATAAAGTACTGTTTTTTTCTTTCTAGATTTTTGAAAAATTTTGTTTTATATTATTTTAAGTGTATTGAATTTTTTCGTTTAACTTACAATAAAGTAAAAAATACGTAATAATGTCGTTATAATAAGGGGGTTATGACAGAAGCGATGATAAATAATTTTACGGCCGGATCGTTCTTGGGTAAGGTTATCGTGCTGCTGATGAGAATAGCCCCAAAAATGCTCTTAATTTTATATTTGGAAATTTTGATTTGATTAGGGCTCTATTTTTATTACTGATTGAGCTTTTGTTATTTAAATTTAAGCCATTTTGTAACGAAATTTCGGGCACGTTTCTTTAAAACTACAGATTTACTTCACTGTATCACTGTATCCATAAATTCCCGCCAAAGTTTATTGTATTTATTAGTACTACACACGTTTAACTATATTATTCTTTGGCAACAATTGTTTTGTTGTTTTTTTTTTTTTTTATTTCTTTCGTATTTGGGATAATCAAAAAATGTTGTTAAAGTGTACACAATAAATAAGAATTTGGTTAAAAGTATACATTTTTTTTTTCTAAACTTACATTGTCCCCCCGCCTTTTTTAAACTGAGTAATTATTAAAAGTTTGTTTCAACGCCGTATACAGAAAAGAAAAAAAAAAATACTTTCATCGCAACTCGTTGGGAAATTGTTGCATTACAAGAACAATTACTAAAACAATTAGGAATGAGAAAAGAAAAGAAGGGGAATGCGATTAAAATGGAAACTTTAGATATTCCCGAGAACACGTTTCATTTAATTTAAATATAACGAAAACCAATTACAGAAATCACGATACATCTGAAAATTGAAAGATTCTTATTCACCCTGTGTCCAATTAATTAAGAAAGGTAAACGAAATTTTTTATCGCGCAAGCAAGCAAAAAAAAAAAAACAAAGATGTCAGAAATCGGTATTTTTAGACCGGTCGAATTCGAGCTATCATGAGACTGAGGGAAATTTTCCGGGAAATATAACCGCTTAAAACATACTCTTTAAACTAGTTCAAGCTGCACTCGGCTAGTTTAGTTAACAGAATTTGAAGAGTACAATTTGCCCAACAACATATTACTCTATAACGAAGTCGATTGGCGATGTAACGAAACAAAAATTCTAAATACGCATCGAAATTTGTGTATGTTTTAAGGATATTGTGACGCACTACTAATCCGGTTAAATAGGGGGCAAAAACACAATTTCTAACTGGCAGGCAAATTTCACATTTTGATCACTTCTCCCTTAGTAGGCGGCCAAACTTCGCGGTGTAACAATTAAAAATAGAGTCGGGAATTATTCTAAAAAGTAATGATAAAAATAATTATTATTTTGATGTTTTGTAAACTTACCAGGTTCGTGACGCATCGAAATAGAGAGGTGCTAGAGTGTTCGCCGAAAGCGTATTGTGTATTTTCATCGTGTTTAGTCGGAATTTCGGAGACTTTTTTTTTTCTTCTTCTTCTTCCGTGGCAGTTTTGATTGTTGGCACCTTTTATCAGCAGCGGGATGTGGCAGCTTGCAGGTGAGATGCCTGTCGATCTCGATGACGCTGAAGCGTAGCGCGGGGTATCAGACATAACTGGTTGCAGAGGGGAACAATGACCAGCGAAATCGGAGAAACTGTAGTTTCGACACGTTTTCCGCGGTGTTCCATAGAAATCGTTTTCTGGGGTATTTTCTGCGGGAACCCCGTTGCGGTGCCGAATGCACCACCTCCGGTACGACACACCTGAGAATAATCGCCGGTTTTCGCGCCGTCACCAACCGACATCTATTTTTTCGCTTTATTCGTTCTGACCACCTAGGCGCGCGTATCTGTGTATGACTCTATTTGACACATATCGGCGAAATGTGACTATTAGTTTCGGCATTCGCAAGAATAACACAAGCGGATAGTGCGGAATTCGGTATATAAGCCCCGCTTGTTAGAGCTAATATTAGATCGGAGCACGGAGTAAACAATCGAACGGGGGTGCGATAGGGTAATATAATCACGAGTACACATGTACATATATGTATGTATAGTAGGGTAGGAGCGGATAAAGTCAACAACGAAAAAGACGCAGTCTATTTCTTACAGTATATAAAATATAGTTTTCCTGTAATAATTACAGATATAATAAGAATAACGTAACAAAACGGGAGGAAAAAAGAATACATTGGGCGGGTGGGGGGGGGGGTTCATAAAAACGGAGAGGAGAAGACACGAAAAAAAAAAAAAAGGAAAAAAAAAGAAGAAAAATGAAGGAAAAAGGAAAATCAAAAGGAGGTAATAATTAAATAATTGGATGCCCTTCAGTAGGAAATTGAAACAGTATTTTGCGCGTTTTCGTACACACTGAGAAAAACCATCTCGGCGGCCGTTCGGAAAAGCCGCCACTACAAGTAGCAGGAATTCCGTTGCTGCATTCTGGAGATGGCCATTCTGGCGGACGACTGTTGTTGTTCAATATCCCACTGGGCTAACCGCTAGTGAGCGGCCAACGATTGATGGGGTGGCATCGGCGAGAGCATCGACGGAGGACTGTGCGAATGCGAGTGCGGCCCTACCGGAGATCCGTGCATGTCCGGGTGATGGTAAACGTGATGGTGCAGGCCGTGCGGACCGCCGCCGGCGCCGGGCGGCATCGGGCCGCCTTCCATCAGGCCGTCGGCCGGGCCGCCTAACGTGTTCGGCGGCGTCATGCGTTTCTCCTTCTGTCGCCGGTTGCAGAACCAGACCCGGACCACTTCCTTCTCCAGCTGCAGGTTATCGGCCAACGAGGTGATCTCTTGAGCGGACGGTTTGGGCTGTTTGTGGAAGTGCTGCTCGAGCGCCCCCTTAACGGACACTTCGATGCTGGTGCGTTTTTTCCGCTTCCGGCCCTGAGCGGCGATCTTGTCGATGCTGGTCGGCGAGCCGGTGGTCGAGTCGGCCTCCTCGAGCCACTTCTGCAGCAGCGGCTTCAGTTTGCACATGTTCTTGAAGCTCAGCTGCAGCGCCTCGAACCGGCAGATGGTCGTTTGCGAGAAAACGTTGCCGTACAGCGTGCCGAGTGCCAGTCCGACGTCGGCCTGCGTGAAGCCGAGCTTGATGCGGCGCTGCTTGAACTGTTTCGCGAACGCTTCGAGATCGTCGGAAGTTGGCGCGTCCTCTTCGCCGCCGGACGCGACGTCCGGATGCTGACTGCCCGGATAGGAGGGACTGTGATTCTGCAGGTCGCGCAGCGAGTGATGCAGTTGCACCGACGACGAGGACGGACTGTGAGCTAGCATACCGTTCATCATGTGATAGGGGTTGTGGTGGTGCTGCAACGACGGCGGCGGCGACCCGGGCCCTCCGGCGGCCGAGCCGCCGTTGTTCGAGGGCAGGTAATGAGCGGAGGAGACTGCGGGCGAATGATGCCACGAGTGCGGCGAGACCATGCCGCCGCCGCCGCCGCCGCCAGACGACTGGTGCGTGGCCGCGCCCGGCGTCACTATGCGGTGCATGTCCGGCGGCGGTTTGATGTCCAGCGAGACGCCACCACCGCCGCCGCCGCCCGGCTGATGATGCGGGTGGTGATGATGCGTGTGGTGGCCGTGGATGCTGGCCATCGAGGTCCACGGGTCCGGAGCGGCCCCGGGCTGCAGCACCCACGGATTGTGCGCGGCCAGCGAGACCGGATGATGGTGGCCAACGGCTCCGTTCGGCGACGGTGAAGACGGCAACTGGTGATGATGATGATGATGGTGGTGGTGCTGCGACGGTGTCATGTACTTCATGTCGCTGTCGATGGATCGCGGCGACGAACTAGGATGGTAGGCGCTGACGATGTTCATTAAGCCCAATCCGCCGTTCGCGTCCAGGTCGGAACCGCCGACGCCCGTACCGCTCGGCATGTACGAGGCGCTGGCCAGCGCCATGTCTCCCCGTGACGAGCCGGAGCTACTTTTACCGCCGCTGCGGTACCAATAGCAGTTTACCCCCTCCAGCGGGTATGCTGAATCGACGGATCGAGATTCGATACCAATGTTGACCGTCGTGTTTAGAACGATGCCGTTACAAATATTTCCACTCGCCGAATAGCCGAGATGATGATATTACACGTATCTTTTCGGAAATCGCCCGAAAGATTTAAATAAATAAATAAATGAAAAAAAAGAAATAAATAAATAAAACAGTGTCGACGGAAAAACGATAACAACAACAACGCGAAACAACTTTCGACGTAATTTTAATATGATATATACGGCGTGTAGTTTTATTATTATTTTTATTTATTTATTTCTTCCCGTTGTAAACAAAAAAAAAAAAAAAAGAATAAAAAAAAACGAAAAAAAAACCAAAAAGAAAAACAAAAACTAAACGAATAAAAAAAAACCCTTAATTATTCCGGAAAATATCGTGTACAGAACGAAAACGGATTTCACATGATTCGCGCAGTCGGCAAGCGATTTTCGTTAAATAAAAGAAAAATACTTGTGCAATACGAACGAAATCGCGCATTCTGACGTGAATTTTATTCGCGAAAAATTAACGTGTCGTTTTCTTCGTCTTCGCGGACTAGCGAAACACAACATAATAATCGGCGGCGACCAAATGGCAAAAAAAGATCGCTCACGAAAAACCAAAAATGCTCACGCGTCGCTTCGAACGAACATCGGCACAGAAAGCGACCGCTCTTTCAAACAACTAACATTGTGCGTTCTGTTTGTCGCGGCCGGTGCCAGCGCTCCAGTTCGCTGCCGGTATCGGCCGCTCACACCGCGCAACCGCCGCGGCCCGCGATCGAAGCGCCCATTGGTCCGCCGGTGACGTAGCGCGTTCGGCGCGCCGCGATTGGTACGCCCGTAAGCCACGCCCGCCAACCAGCGCCGTCCGTCCGGCGGGCGCGCGGGACGACTAAGTAAACACTAGTAGCCAAGGCAACGGCACGCGGCGTTCGACCACCCGCGCACCGCTCGCCCGGACCAGCGCTCAACGGCAGCCGCGACGAAAGAACAAAGCAGCGCCAAAGGAAAGAAGAAGCGGTCGCAAAAATAGCAGCGGTCGCAAGTTTCGGCCGAGCGCGACTCGTGGCCGACCGACCGACTTGTGCGCCGCAACAGTGCCCGACGCACACGCCGACACAGCGGTCGCGGCCGAACCGTAGCGGCCAGCTTTTCCGAGAACCGCCCCGCCCGCCGACGATAAAAATATCCTCCAGAGCGTTCCTCTGATACCCCCCTGCACCGCACCGGACCGTCGACTGTCGGCCGCGGTTCTCTTCTCGTCGTCAGCTTCTACGCTATCGTTATTCGATTATTTGTTATTATCTCCTCGTTTACCTCTCTCTTCGTATTTTTCGCTCGCTCGTCCGAAACAATTTTTCTTATTTATCGTTATTTATGTTTTTTTCTTTCTTTCTTTTTTTTTTTTGCCTTTCTGCACCAAAACAAAACATCTGTTCTGTTTGTTTGCACCGAAGAAAAAAGAAACGAAAAAAATGAAATAAAATAAAAAATAAACAACGCGACGAAAACAAAAGTCTCGAAATTTCGAAAAAGTCCCCCCACCGTGTCTGCTCTTTGCGGCGATTTACGTCACGCGATGTCACGTTTTGGCGGTTTTTTTCCCATTTTTTTTTTTCTAATTTTCTTTCGTTAAATTAATAAAATAATTCGGGGCGCATTTCTATAGTTCGAGGAGTGCGTTTTATCCGGAAATCAAATCACCGCGCGAGCATTAATTAGCCTCATTTTCGTACCGATTTATCGATTTGAATTCCTTTTCACGCCTCTAATGTATGCGCTAGAATACACATTCTACGTCGGTTTCCTACGCGCCATTCCTCGCTTAAGTTTTTTTTCGCTTCCTTGTTTTGTTTGTCGTACAAAAGTTCACACTTCTAATATTATTACTATTATGTGTTCATAGCAGGCATGTTATTTATGTTTTCGGTTGCTTTTTTTTCTTCTTTCTATCTTTTTTGGTTCAATAGTCTTCGAAATAGACCGTCGTTAATTAGTCTTCGAAATAGACCATCGTTCAATAGTCTTCGAAATAGACCATCGTTCAATAGTCTTCGAAATAGACCATCGTTCAATAGTCTTCGAAATAGAGCATCGTTAAATAGTTTTAATAGAGGGGTACCCGCAGCCAAAGGAGGGGAGACATTCAAACATTACCGGAAAATATTTTACCAAACAAATATTTGTTCTATATCAAGCTCTTGCCACTCTCCATTTGCAAGTAAATCTTTCACCTTCTATGAGTATAGAATTTTAATAACAAAATTTTTAATCCGCTTCCGTTTATTATTTATTCCGGGTACGCGTGACTTATATCTGAAATTTTTCGTCTTCATAGAAATAAATAAACGGGATCTATACAAAAATCTTAAAACCACCCGTATTAGTGTACATGCGCTATTAGACTTTTAGATTGTCTAGCGCAATGTAAAATACAATTTGTATGTTTTATAAAGGAAAACTGTCTGAAAAATATCACCAGACAGAAGCTCTTCTAATATAAAAAAACCTTCGGTAACATTTTCAACAGGAAAACTCGGGAATGGTGGATTTTACTTTGTTCTGAAAGATATATTTTTCCTTTGGCCCACTTAATTCTTATCATAAGATGTGTGTAGCGCGGAAGTAAAATTTGGAAAACATGGCCTAGTGCATTTCTCTCTCTTATTTATATAGCATAACAAACCGGCTGTCTAGGTCATTTAGCAGTGTATTTAAAACGGGCGAGTATTGAGAATGAACGGGGAACGTAGCCGCTAGTATAATACATACCGCGACAGATTTTGACAGAGATATGTGTTCTTCTAGAGCTGGGCAACGATTGTCACAACAATATATGTTGACGAATACGGTCAGTTCATAAGCTAAATTTTATCCCATGCGATAAAATTCTTTGCCAACACGTTGTTTTGAATTGCCAAAAGCAAAATCATATTTTGCTATGTTCGATACGGTGTTGTTCGATTGATCGCAGAGCTAATCAATAAGACATATATGTTTTTATGTCCTTTGCGCAACGCAAGTACTTACTAGAAGAAAGTTTTCAACCTGTTCATCATCGCCCCAACCATAAAATCTAAACATCTCTGGTTATGAGCACACGGCGAGTTCGAGAGGTCCTCCCGATTTTTATGATAACTAATTTGGACAAGCCCTATGATTAAGTTTTTTTTTTTTTTTTGTTGCTTTCTTTTCACTTGCATATCTCATATATTTGTTTTTTGGTTTTCTAATACACACATCCTAGTTTTACTTTTTGCCACATATACACATTCACACATACATATATATATATATACTATATCACTTTTTGAAGGCTGGCAAAAAGGCGAAAACCAGGTCATTAAAAAAACACTTTTTTTTTTTGAGGAGCTTATCGACCACCGCTCGGAAACGATAGCAAATAGTTACATCGATTTTGAAGATGGTTAACATGAAAGAATCCTAATAGCGCGGGAATAACGCGGATTTAAAAAATATTAAGAAAATACGAAAAATAACCGAAATATTAGGATCGCAGATAATCATATCACTAGGGTGGACAATAGGGAGAGAAAATAATGACGATAGCGAGACAAAGACAGCAATATATGCGATTAAAGTGTAGACGAATGGTAGAGACAATAACGGAGAGAAGGAAACTCGTAACAAGCAAGGATTAGTAGAATTATAGGCTGAATGAGGAAGCAGGAGGAATGAGTAAAGAAAGAATAGTAATTGTCTCGCTAAAATTTCGAGTAAAATCTCTTACGTAGAGAGAGAGAGAGAGAGAGAGAGAGAGAAATGAAACGCGGAGTTTCCTTAAAACAGAAGCAGGGACAACAACTTTAGCCAACAGCCAACTCTTAATGTTCTCAATATTATCAGGAGCAAATTAGCGTGGATTTAGCGGGAAGAAAGTTCTACTTTTTATTCCGATTGACATTATTTACTTGGCCACTAATAGCGAATCCCATCTTGCGCCTTCGTCAATGTGCTTCTTTGAAAGTCGCTCGTCTGAATACAGACTGAACAGTAGCAGCGTTTAATTTTAATTTAATTTATTTAATTATCTGATTCTAATTAATTATTCGAATATACCTTTAGCGTTTTGTAAGATTTCAGGATTTGTGTCATTTTGTCGTATTGTGTAAAATAATTCTTCAGAATCTATATCGCATACACATCTTAAACATCTCATGTGTAATATATCATAATATTATTACTCCCACATATCAAACAAAATGGTAGTGTACAACAGAAATTTTATTTTTGACTGGACAATATTCGCCACGCAAACTAATCATTAAATTCTTCTATTTATTTGAATTAATTTCCCTCCGGTTTTTCCCTATCGGCCGGGAGCTGCCTGTTTTGCAATAGTCAAGCTGGCAAATTTCACGACGGCCAAATGTCTTCAGGTTTAGAAGCTATCATCAGTTTACCACACTTTTAATTAATTTTAAGAAAAAAAAAAAAAGAAAGTTGTTTCCTGTATTTTAAGCAATAGTTTCCTAATCGGTTTTCTAACTACCTTCGTATTGATATTTTATACACCGTTATGCACTTGACGACTTTGCATCAAAATATAAGCTACGCCGCGATTACCAGTTTCTTATATTTCGCTATTATTATTATTATTTAGGTATTATTTATTATTATATCCAAAGACTATATAAAAAAAGAAATCGGGAAATTTAAATAAGACTAAATTTTTAAAATGGAATTAAGGTTTTTAAAAATATTACTCTGTACATAGATTGACAACGAGACAAATTAATATACACTTAAAATCCATGCACCCATTCAATATGTAACTTTTATTATCGGATCGGATAATTTTTTGTTAGAGCTTATAAAATTCGGAATGCCGTTTCGCATTGTCTTATATACTCGAATGCAATCGAAAAAGTATCGCGAAAAATCTAAAAAAATTAAAACAACTATTTTTTATCCGAGAATACAATGAAATGAAGATAGTTTTCAGTTTTTTTAATAAACTCGGCATTTACATGTTCGTGTTAAAAACGTGTACTGAAAACTACGTCAATCGCCTCCTGAAACTGTTGAAAAACTTTTAGACCGAATTTCCCCAAAATCTGCTAGTCCCGATTCTACATTATTGAACCAGAAGTAAATAGCGCATCATCTGTTCGAGCGTCATGTTAGTCTACATGTAAAATACGCACGAAGCAAGCTCGAAACACGTGATCTACTTTACAGACGCACAGATGGTTAGACAGATAAACATTTGTTTAGATTTTTTTACTTTACTTTTTTTTCTAATTATTATTATTATTATTATTATTATTATTATTACTTTTTTGGTTTTCTATAGTCGAAAACGTCAATGCATATATATATATATATATATCATAAAATTTACAATTTTCGGGGTGTCGCTGTAGAGTTTCCTCCACATTCGCGGGATTTTAACAAGTATTTCAGATATAAATCAATTTAGAAAATAAGAAAAATTAAAATACATTTTCGTAATTGGAAATTTTAAAATTACGATGAAACGCCTCAATAGCACGCGCAGCCTACCGAATCATTTTTATTTCCAAGCTAAAAGCGCTGTACCTATTTCTCGTGTAATATTTTTACTATTTCATTCCAACTGTGAGCTAAAAAACATGTAAAAAATTGTCACTTTTTTAATAAAAAACCCATCTAAATATCATGAATTTTAAGCGTCCTGGTACCTCACTTCCGTGTTTTTGAAATTTGAAGAAATTCAATGCGAGGAGGACCGCAAGAGATAACGGTTGTTGTTAGTGTGTTGCGTTTGGCGGCATATTGCTTACTGCGCGACTACTCACGTAAGTAAAATTTGTGTGTCTGGTTTTTTACTATAGTTGGAATATTACTCTCATTATGTATAATGTTGTTTTGATGCAGTAATAATATTAATCCTTAGTTTGTTTTGATTAATTATTGGGGGAGTTTTATTTTTATTTTGGAGCTTATTTTATATCTTTTTAGGTAAGTGACGCTGATGAAAAAACAGAAAAGAAATCCCACCTCGCTTTCTAGCTACCAAAAATAGAGTTAAGCCGAATACAATATTTGGATTTGGTGAAAAGAAGGTTCTAATTAATCTTATGTGCCTGATAAAAAGCAAAAAAAAAAAAAAAATGGTTCTACTATTGTAAACTTTACGCGATGATAATAAGGTCATTGAACCTGCTGAGAAACCAGAAATCATAACATATTACAATGGGACTAAAAGGATGGGTTGATGTAGGCAATCAAGTGAAAGAAGAATATTGACTCGCAGATGACCGATGAGATTATTTTTCTCAATTCTGAATAAGTAGTCAACTAATATACAAAGAAAATACTGACCACTTATTATTACGACGAATGTTGTTTTTGAAAGAAATTGCTCTGGCTATGACTAGACCACATATAATTAGAAGATCCGACATAAACAGTTTGCAGAAACTGCTGAGAAACCAAATCGCCCGATTTGTGCCATCCGGACATCAAAATATACTCTCAGGTAGAAAAAAAAAAAAAAATCTCAAAAGTTCAAACTTTTGAAGCCGCGAGGGGCTAATTTTAAAGTTGGAAACCTAGATGTTCCAAACCAAAGAAATATACATGTGTGTGCGTGTATATTTTCAACCTTGTTCAAAATGTTTAATATATGTCCGTCCAAGAAAAATAGAAGGGCCAAGAAAGGGTGCAATAAATGCGCAAAGTAGTTACTGTGCAACGAACAGTGCATGTACACGTGTCAGGACTTTTTTGCTGAAATATACATGTCGTAGATGATGAAAACGTTTCATTTTGTTATTAAGTTTAATTTTTCTCTTTTTTATGTAGGTTAAGACATGTTGATAAAATTCAAGAAATTTTGCCTAGGATATATGCCAATGCATTTTTATTTTTCTGATACTAAATATAAAACATCATAAATGTTGCTTTTTCTGATAGTTTATGTTTTATTTTATTCTTCTAAAATCATTGTTAATTTATTTAATTATTATTTGCAAAAAAAATCATTTTAAGTATGGGCGGCAAAATACGATCACCCACGTTTCACGGAAAGGCGTGACTAGTCTAGGGTTAAAGAGCGTTGTTCAAATAATGCATCAGAGGAAGAAGATGAAAAGTCGCGGTCATTATTTCGAAAATAAAGATGATGATACGGAGCAAAATGGGTTTCTCGTACAATAATTCGTTGATAAAAGCGTTTCGCGTTAATTAAATTATGTTGCTTTATGTTTTTGTGAGTGTTCAAACATTAAGCATACACAGGACTATCTCGAAATCCGTTGTTGTTGTTCAGATCTTTTTTTTTTCTTTTTTTTTTTTTTCTTGTTTGGGTTTTTCCCTGGGCTTGTCAGCAACGGACGATTACCCATCAACATGTGTACATAGCAGCAATTAGGAGTAACAAGGAATGGAATCTGATAAAGAGTGCTATACCAAAGATGGAGAAACAATAACAATCAACGTCGAAAAATGCCAAACGTATGTATCCTGAAAAGAAAAGAAATGACGAAGGTAAGAGCAAAAGGAGTTAGCTGTCCCATACCATGGTCACATCTGCAATTACAGAGCCCACAGTACAAACGGACAAAGGAATCTGGCTATAAATAATTAAGGAAGAAGAAACACGGGATGTTTAAAAAGCAGTTAGATCCATCTAGCACGAAACCTATATAGAACACAGCGCTTAGCGTCCGTAAACAATTATCCGAAAGTTCAATGACTTTCTCCATCACTATAAAGCAAAGTTTATAGTTTTTAATTATGAAACATTAATCATATTTATGGCGACGACTGCAGAAACAGCGCCTACCATTCTGTTAAAAGGAAATGAGCAGAATTTTCACTGAACACTATGGCCACACTGCAACAGCAGCGCCCGCAGTGCCGGCTAACAAGGAGTTCACCTATCTACCGTTAGGAATCTCTAAACGTGTCCCTCGCATAATCTAAAGAGCGCGAGCTACTCTGTCAGCAGTCAGCGTTTATAAATAAATATATCACTTTCGAGCGTATTTTCGGTACTATATGTGTAAAGTCGGCGTTTTCGATCGAAAAAATCGATTCCGAATTCCTAAATTTCTATCTTCGATTTTGGAGCAGCGCGGATGCGAAGTCCTCGAGGACTCTACTGTTCCGATGGTTTGACAAAATAAGACAATAACTCATCGACACGAGCTGTTTGATTTTTCCGGGCCACGTGTTTTTTTCGTTTCGGTTTTTTTGTGGTTTTTATTGTAATCATCTTCCGGTGCAAGTTTTCGTATCTTCCATCCAAAAAAGATCTCGAAGTGCCCCTCTGTTCGAAACGTTTTCGTTCTCCATTGCTTCCGAATGATTTAAGCGTATTAAATCTTGCTCGAGTAATACGGTTCGAGCAAGATATTCAGATTGAAGTCGGTGCGAAATAGTTCTTTTAACACACTAGATTACTATGGAAGGAATTTTCAGCGTTAAAGCCGATGAAATACTTCCGTAACGAGGAGATGATATCAGGTTGTTAGAGAATATAATGATACCTTCTCAGGTACTATATATATATATATATAGGATTTTTTCTGTAGTTTTGGTGTTTGAAAAATTTCGGACGCATTAATTAAAAAACCGTGTTCAATTTAAAAAACCAATTGTCTGATATTATTCGGTCCAGAGGCGACTGCATACCTGACCGAGAACAGGTGCGCACGACGAACACCTATGAAGGAAACCAGCGAAAAAACCAAAGCTCATTTCCGAAATAATGTTTGTAATTCGTAACACGTTGAAATTCCCCGTCTATTTATCAGCGAAGACGTAATGAGGTACACTTGGTCCTAAATGACGCTGCAAACTGCGGGGTAAATTGCGAAGAATCTAATTTCCTGCCCTAATCGGGTGTTTTACGAGCATTTTAATGCGATACAGTGGCCTCCGTTGCGGTTTCTTATAAAATGAAAAGCAGCTTAGGTCCACAGCATACAAGAAGTGCTGTTGACAAATCTTACTGTTGCATCCCAATCGACGTCCGCGTCTGATTGCCGACAAACATTTCATCCAATTTACTCCACCTAAATCGATAATATCGAGCGATTTACCGACTACGATGTTAAGCGATCTAAACAGAAATATACGGGCGATTACGAGATTAACGGTTAATAAATTCGTGAAGTTACACGACATTTATAAGCGTCAACCCTGTTCATCCGGTCAAATTTTCTGTGAAAATCAACTGACCGCATTTCAAAACAGCGCGCAAAAGAAACGTGGGCGAAAAAATAATGGAATAATTACTAAGAATAACTAAACGTCTTAAGAATAAATGTTTGAATCTTTTCGTACTTCTAGTACCAAAGCGAATTGAAATTTAAAGAATCTGCCTGTACTCCTCTGGCAGCAGAGATTAACTTGACTAAAGAGATAACTTTTACCTCGCCAGTAGAAATCTGAGAGGTCGCTGTTTGAGCATGTAAAGAAAAGTGTGCTTAATGAATTAGCTGCCAGTCGTCTATCAAGTTAAATTTTGATTTGATGATTTGCTTTGGTGTTTTATTCGCTGGACACTACGAGTACTTCTCCAAAGTTAGAGCGGGTCACTAAGAACGTTTTAAGAAGCCTAATGATATACAAAAACAGCGTAAACGGCCAATCGGATCGAGCGTTTAACTAGCCAAGTACTCTTTAGAGCGATCTATATGCACGTTGCGTATTTTTCACTGTGAAACTGCTACTAAAAACTGTGTGTCAGTTGATAATAGCGTCAGAAGTGAAACTTTCTATGGAATGTGATAAATTTTAAACGAGGAAAGAAAAAAAAAAACTCATTAAAATAAAGAAAAATTTACTTCGTAACAGAAATTATGTGTAATATAAATAACAACGTTCAGATAATATCGAATTAAACGCTAAAAAAATCTTGCATGAACATATTTATTGTTACATATATTGTTGTTACATATATTGTTACATATACAGGAATGTAATTACTACATGCAAGACTTTGGTAGTGTTGGATTATCAGCATACTGTTATTGATTTATATTACAAATCATTCCCGTTTTATATAACGAAATGACGTTCACACGCTTTAATTTATACATGCGCCCGGCGAAAATCTGTCGACTATGACAAAAAGCGATAGTTAGGTAGGCCGTAAGTTTCATTGATGCGAGCAGACGTATTCACTTTTTAACATATTTCCTAATATATACGTTAGTAATTCTCTTCTAAATAGTATGTTTTAACTTTTTTTGTTGCAAGACGAAGGCGCCGTATATATTTTTCCTCTTATGGTTTTCACAGATAAAGTTACTTAATAATCTTTTTTATTTATTTATTTATCTACTTATTTATCTATTTATGTATTTATTTATTTATTTATTTATTTATTTATTTATTTATTTCTCTATTAATTAATTCATTCATTCATTCATTTATTTATTTTTTAATTTTTTTTTCGTTATTCCTATTATTTATGGTAGATTTGTGTTAATTTCCTTTATCGAAATTTAAGTGTCCACTTTTTTTAACACGAATTTAATTTTTTATTTCTTAAAATTTAAAAGAAAAATGCGGGTCAGTCGAAAACTAACGGCATTAGAAGTGAAACTTTTAATGGAATGCAATAAAATGTAAACGAGAAAATGAAAAAAAATACATAGATGTAAAGAAAAATTTACTTAAAACTATAAAACAGGATTTTTTTTTTTTTACTTTTTTATGATTTGTACCATAAATTAATAACAATAACGCCGCTATTCGCATGATACTTGCCGGCCATCGTATATGCCGAGCTAAAAGCCTATTTTTGTTAGCTGGTGTCCCACCTTTATCTTATAGCAGAAAATTCTTCACTTACCGCGATATGCTTTCATGGGCTGTGGAGAATCACAGTGACATAATTATAGAAATTAACTTTTCCAAAGATAATCTACCTGAAGTCAATGCAATTTTGTTGCAAAATAACATAAAGCCTAACTTTACACCGAGAATGGACTATTCAAAACTACCTCCATCCAGGCTTTTTTTCAGGTAGAAGCTATTACAGCCCTCACTGATAACAATCACCCATCAGCACTGCGAGGGGACAGGGCGTTAGGCATTATTAATAAATATACCACATTTTCGAAAGCATACACCGATGGATCCAAAGCTAATAAGTCCAAGGTTGCCCCAGCTGCATACGCTTTCGAAATGGACGGAATCACAGAGGGCATGAACAACGTTGTATCGATTGCGGAAGCTGAAATGTATGCTGTGTTGTTTTGTCTTCAGGCATATTTAGAACTGAGATCCGAACCGCTCGGAATCTTACTCGTGACTGATTCCTTGCAGTCCATACGTGCTTTGCAGTCCGATCACCCGGAATTACCAATGGTCCTAGAAGTTCTGGCTACCTTATACCAGCTGAGCTGAAGAGGATGTCGAGTTGTTTTTTCATGGGTCCCCAGTCATGCCGGAATTCCGAGGAATGAAATTATCCGTTTCCTGTCGGATGCAGTCTTCGCACAGTGGAATCATGACTGGATGTCTCAATCGACCTTTCTCAGAGAATTGAAACCTACGACGGAGCCCCATGGTGGCCTCCAGTCGGAACGGGACGCAGAGTGTTTTCGGCAGTCAGTCGCGCCTAAGAATGGGACATACGTCTTTTTCCTACGACTACATCTTCAAACAAGCTCTAAAGCCAAATTCCTGCTCACTTTGTTCTGTCGATAAATTACTCATCAGTTTCGCACATCTTGCTGAAATGCACGCGTCTTAATGAGTTGCGGCGCGGCCAGATTACATCACTTGCAGACATCCTCTCAAATACCCCTACCGCTTTGAATAACCTCATGTCTTTCGTTCAGTCTAACGAGCTGAGGAGTCTGATTTAATACGTTGGTCCACTCACTGCGATAACCTAGATAGTTACATGCAGTGTGTCGTTTAGTATCCTCTTTAAATTTAAAAAAAAAAAAAAAATTAATAACAATGTGCAGATAATCCAACAGAAGTCTTACATGTACTAATTATATTCCTATATGTGTAACAACATATGTAACAATATATGTAACAATGTATGTAACAATAAATACGTACATGCAAGACTTCTGTAATGTTTAATTCGATATTATCTGAACATTGTTATTTATGATACACATCATTTCTGTTACGAAGTAAATTTTTCTTTATTTTAATGAGTTTTTTTTTGTTTCCTCGTTTAAAATTTATCGCATTCCATAAAAAGTTTCACTTCTAACGCCGTTAGTTTTCGGCTAATGCGTAGTTCTTTTTTTTTTTTTTTTTTTTTTTTGCGAGCTCGCTGACAAAAACTAAAAAGAATAAATATCACAAATTTCATCATCTTTATCTTCACCACCGTAACTTTTATTTTCAAAACAGAAATAGTTAGCTTATGATAATTATAGTAAGGTATTTATGGACTAGCTTTTGTTGGTGTACCCAAGAGGGAAAAAGGGAGGTTTATTAAGATAAAAAAAAAAAAAAAATACAAATACTTCGGATCTTAATTAATTTAAGTATCTTGAAAAAACAGCACAGAAGCGAGTTTCTTATCGCGTTCATTTTATCTAGAATTTAACCATAGTTAACGCTTTATTCAAATTTTCTCATCTATTACAAAATAGTAACATATTTTTTTCACCTTTGCCAGTAAAATTTGATTTAATTTTTTCGTATACTTTTTCCTGTCTCTCTCGCTCTACGTTCCAACGAACAGGCATTAGAAAAGGACCAGAAGTTTAACAGATTTTGTTAGCTCAACGAGTTTACTGTCTTTCCCAAAAATTCGTAATGTTCCATGAAAAAAGTTTCACATCGAAAAAGTAACTTTTTAATTTGTTGTCGGTGTAGAGAGTTGTATGTCGAGTTAACTCCATTTCTCAACATTTTTCTGTCTTAGTAGCGGGGAAAAAATCTGCTAATGTTAGCAATATTTTTTATCGGAAAGAATATCTCTCATCTTTAGTACTAGAAAAAAGAAGGAAAAGACACCCACTAGTGTAAAGACTGATGATATGCACCACCGTCTGAGCCTAAATATCTTCGGGTTTGCAAGAGAAACGAAATATTGTTAATTTCTCTGCTTGCGCTTCGTCAACCATGAGCACTAGCCAAGCGAAAGAGGAATTTTAAACAGTGGAACCAGGGGTTACCCGAACTGTTTAACCAACTCTACGTTACGGTGACAGGATTAATTTAAAGCAATTAATGCATTTCCGAATACTAAACAAACATATGAACTGGAAATATTTTATTAAAATGAAAAACATAAAACATTCAAGATGGCGGACTAAGGTAGCTGAGGCAGCTCTCACCGTGATAACCTTAGTAGTTAAAAACGGTAATTCACAATGTAAAAGGCGAAAAAAAACAACATATGTTCCGCAGTAATTCATCGTAAAAATAGTGCTGAATATAAACAGAGAAACACGATGGTGCTTTTTGCTTGCTTTTTTATTTCATTTTAAATTCATCTAATAAAGCCAAATGCAGATATTCCGAATCCGAAAGGAACTTATCTCTTCTTTTATCGAATACTCTTATAAAATGTTTCTCGACTAGTATTTATTTTTACGATACTCGTCACTTCTCTTAGTAATTATTTATTATCTTAATTACTTAAATGACATTATAACATAATTAATTACGCTTAAACGCGGTTTCATTCTGCATCAGCAGCTTTCAAAAGAAAAAAAAAAGTATCTATGACGGCTAGTTCAATTACTAAAGATTACAAATAAAATTGAAAGGGGAATTTCCTCAACTTGGAAAGATTCCCATCTTCCGTAGCGTATCCAAATGTGCCCTTCCGAACTTTAGCATTTACATTTTCTCGTGCTTTTATTTTTGCGATCGATTCGGTAGTGTCTTTGAAAAAAATGCATCGGTGCGTATGTATTTTCTATCGATGTGAAAACATCTTATACGGCGTTTTTTGCTTCCGACATGAACATTTTCGAGCGTTTAATAAACGTGATTAACTTAAAATGTTATTAACCCTTTCGTTCACGCATTTTTTCCTATGTTTGAAAAAAATTTTTTTCAAAATAATTTTAATGGCTGGACATGTAAGAGATGCTTTATGCATATTTCATCCCTCTCCAACCCTTAGTTTTTGAGATATAGGTTGTTACCAATTGGCAACAGAATGACGAAAAGGAACCTATTCCAGTACAAAATGCATTGAAAGGTTTAGTAAAAATAACATATAAATGCATTCCAATTACATATATTACAATATAATGCTAAATGAAAAATAATATAATCTGAACAATCAAATAAATTTGCATTAAATATCAAATAAATGCATATTTACATAATTACTGTACAAAAACAAGGTATAACTGAATAAGTGTTTATTTTTACAAATGTATTTCAATACTAATTTACACACGCATACATTTAAACCCACACGCGCATTTTCATCACACAAAAATTATTTGTGAATGTCCCGAAAACAGATTTTTTTTATTATCTAAACAAAGGTGGATATTACATTTTTCACGCATCCACCTGCCGATTCCACTGCAGTTTTGATTTTTACATCTCCCACATGAATTGGTATGTACTACCCAGTGCCCCATTTGATCCTGAATAATACTTGAACAAGGGCGTGTTTCCTTTAATATTTTTTTTATTAGTGATGAATTATCTTGTAAATCCTTGTGAGATGGCCTTCTCTTTGAACACTGACATTCTGGGGAAAATTTACCATAGAGTCATAATGTAACCAATTGGCAACAATGAATTTCAAAAAAATCATACTCACAACATACAGTACATTAAGTAAATATAAATATATAACAAAAATCAACATGTCTTTTTAAGTTAAAAATCGTATAAGCTTCGTTTTTTAAAAATAAATTAACATATAAAAAGAACGTAAAACTAGGACCTAAAAAAGACAAATCTCGTGCCGACAAAAATCGGTAACTTCAACTGCAAATAAACTATATATTTTTTGGCTTTCAACGCTGTTTTTGTTAATGATCGATAAAGTGGCTTGTTACCAAATGGCAACATAATGTCACAACGTATAATATTATAAAAGTCTCATAATATATGAAATTAAAATAAATGTTACCAATTGGCAACATTGTGAACGAAAGGGTTAATTTACACCATGGGGAAACATAATTTGGAAAAAACCTCATATTTTATAAAACATTAAAATACCAATGTTAATTACCGTGGGGAAATGTTAATTCGGATAATTTTAATTACCGTGGAGATGTCGAATAAAGAAACTAATTTGAAATCGCAATAGTACCATTTAAAATTTCATCACTGATGTAAGTAGTGCGTATCTTAAAGTTATACAGAGCGTTTTTCGCTTGGGTAGTGAAAATTTTCAAGCATTACCGTTACCTTTTGTAAACGGTACGTAAAGTTTTGTTTTAATTATTATATTAGTAATATCCCCCCCCCCCCAAAAGGGGGGAAATAAAGGAAATAAAGTTTTCGGGAAAATACAGGAAATAAAGCTTTTGGGAAAATACAGAAATCACCTCTGTATGAAAAAAGAAAAAAAATAAAAGATTTAAACAGATGTTAATACACGAGTGAAGCCACGGGCGTAGCCTAGCGTAAATGGATTACAGGAAAAATGAATGATATAAAATAAAAGTGGTAAATAGAAATAGGAAACAAATAATTACAATGATAAAGCTTTGAGACCTCCAGAATGGCGTTCGATTGACAAAACTGGAAACCGTATTTTTAATAATTGCTGCCGGGGGAATGTTATTTATACTCAAATTTGAAATCCTTACTCAACTCTACTGTATAGATTTTTGTATGTAAAACGTGAAGACCATTTTTTTTTTTTTTTTTTTTTTTTGAATAATGATAAATATGTTTCCCTCATAAGAGAGAAGAATTTTTACATAAATATAATTCTAGATAAAACAAAAATTTTTTTATTAATTTCCAAATACAGATTTAAACAGGTATATTATTAGAATACGAGTAAAGCCACGAGTTATACTATTATTATGGAACAGAAATATTTTAAATTTAACAATATTATCGAATATTAGGTGGCTCGAGTTTATCGCCCCCTTCATTTTAAACTTTTTAGCGTTCATATTTTTGCCTTATATTCTAATTGAAAATTTTAAGGCAATTCATATCCTCTACGAGTGGAGTTCACAAATTCCTGATTGTCTCTGATTCCAAAGGCGTTCTTCAAGCCATCTCCTCTCCTCCTTCTTATACTTCTGACGGTATCATCCTCTCTATCCGTTCTCTTGTCTCCTCTTTGTTCTCGTTCCGCTCCATTTCCATAGACTTTCTATGGGTCCCTAGTCATTCCAATATTGAGGGAAATGACTCAGCTGACTCTTTAGCTCGCTCAGCCGCCCGCACTGGTCCTTTCCTCGACTCTTTCCCTTCCTCAGACATTCTTTCTCTATCACGCTCTAATCATTCCAGACTTTGGTCTGACATGTATCCATCTATATTCTCAAATCGCTTTTCTCAGTACCGTCTTATTCAACCGGTTCCTAGTTTCCTGCCTTGGTTTCAATCTATTCCTATCTGTCGTCGTTCCACTGTTGTTTCCTTAATTAGGCTTAGAATCAATCATTCTCTTCTCCCCTCTTCTCGCTTTCGATTCGCTTTGTCCCCTTCTCCTTTCTGCTCTCTTCACGCTTCTGAGCCTTCTTGTATTTGTGATTCAAATCACATCCTATTCGAATGTTCAGCACTCTCTAACGAACGCTCTATTCTTTACACCCAACTTCTAGTTTTGGGTCTTCCTACTCCCTTTAACGCTACCTATATTCTTTCCTTCCCATTGCCTTCAGTTATCCCATTGCTACTGTCCTTTGTCCTCTCCATTTCTGACCGCCTGGTTATTTAGTTATAACTGTTAATTTTTCATGTTATTGGGTCAAGGCCGCTGGCGCGCCCAGGGTAGGGAGAAAAAAAAAAAAAAAAAAAAAAAAAAAAGGCAAATATTTATCTGGCAGTATTAAGTAAAGTATATCCTCTAAGGAGATCCCATTTTCCAACGTTTACTTTAATGGACATTGAATATCATCAGTGGTAAATATAATTTTTAGGGAATTTCTAAAAAGCCGATCCTAAAAATAGTAATTTGTTTTTTAAAGTTAAGAATATTCGTTAAAAATTCCACATAATGAATCGATGTAGCTAGGCTCGTATGTGCGTGTTTTCACATCTTCCAAGGATCGCAAGCGACACTTGGATTTTTTTTTTAAGAGGTTCGTTCCGGCATAATTCTGCATACTTATGTGGATCGATTTTAATCATTCTCCGTGTCCATTCGAAAGTATATACCAGTCAGCGGTGGTACCCAATTATGAACATCGGTGAGGTGCTCAGAGGTCATTTCAAAAAAAAGAGTTAACGAAATGCAATCCCTTTAGATAATTTCCGTTTGATTACCGACGGAGAGCTGCATGGGTTTCAACGTGACTCGGTCCATGAAATATTTTACGTGGAAAAGGTTCGATTACTGCCGACGATACTTCTGGGAAAATAGAGACATTTGTTTGCAGTATAATGAGACACAAAACAAAAAAAATCAATAACGTCAGATATCGACGAATGTTCTTCCGAAATTACAAAATAAAAAATACTGATGAAGCCTTTTTAAAAGCAAATTTGAAAAACTTTGACGCGTTTTGCTAGCCACCTTGCTACACCGAGCTTCTACAGCGAAAGAGAACGGCACACTACATTGCACACAGTTGTGGAATAAGAACACCTTAACCAGATCTCTAAGTGAATTTGAGTGCGACACATCAGGATGGACCTTAACTGATAACTTTGCGACTTTTAGGTAATAGTTTCTCAAGTCCGCTCCCTTTGATTGATCAGGTAAATTAACAGGAACGCTCTAAAATATGTGCGGTGTGGAAATCAAAAGAAAAGCGATCGGTGCTAGTGCAACACGCTGAAATACGCTCTTACACTTCGCACTCGATGTTCTCATAATCTCTTCCACTTTAACTTCCGACACTTTACACATATCTGTCTATACGTCAAATTTAAATTGTCAGAGGAAGTTTTTTTTAAATGTAAATTTTCCGAGTTTTTTCGCAACTTTGGCAGCTTTTGACAGCCCTTTAGCACTTTTACCTTTTGGACAATTTTTTTACTGCTTTTTCTCACGATCCTTGATATCAATTTTCAGCCGTCTACCTCGACAACTCCTTTTTAGTCGGAAAATTTACACGTTTGATCGTTCGTCCGCGTACTTAGCTTCCGCACTACCTTCTGACGGCGGGGTTTTTGCTTTGCCGCTAGTAATCGAACCTTTTCCACCTAAAATATTTCATGGACCGAGATATGTTGAAACCCATGTACTTGGACTATTAGCGCAACAGACGCCATTGACGCTTAAAATATTAATAAAGCTCAGAAATTGGAAAAAATTAAAGCATCATCAATGCTATAATTAACACACGGATATATATGTAACGATTCGAACAAAGAAAACGCCTTTTAAACATAGCAAGCTTGATCTTTTTGAAAAAGAGTTTATTTCTAGCGAAATATATATATATATATATATATATATATATATATATTTATTTATTTTTTTTTTTTGGGCTGGCCTGGCAATAAACCATTTGGTGATAAAAAAATCGAGACACTATTCTGATTATTTATTAAAAAAAAAAATACCGTGATACTTTAAAATTTAACATAACAATTTAATAAAAACAGTGCACAATCGACGATTACGCCCTGGACCAGCAATCTCCATGGAATAGGCCCCTTATCGTATCTACAATCAAATCTTATTATTATTCAACTCTTCAAAGATCAAACCTCTTTGAATTTTTTCCGCGTCCGATTTATTACGGAACTCGGATTACCGAAAGTAAAGTGGCCAAAAAGAATAACCGCATCGGACGTATAAATCACATTTTAGGTACGCTATATCATTCGATAGAAGCCCAACTGAATTATCGGCCTTAGTAAAATTCCCCCGGAATTGGAATTTCATCAATTTGTACGGAAGGATAATTGATAACTTTATACAGTATTAAATCGCGTTAATTAAATTTAATTTAATCGAGACTTCCGTCACAAGAATAATGTATTTTTTTTTTTCTAAAAACCGTCTCGCCTCTATCGTACACTAAAAGTCGCAGATTCTTTATGCTCCCCCTATCATTAACGAAAATCAAAATCATTAGATCGTCGCGATGTTGCTGGAGCGCTTGGCTTCCGTTACGGAAGTCTAGATCCCGGGCGACGACAGAAGTTATTACGAACAATTGATACTCGCTAATAATCACGTAGAAGACAATGGCAAACCACCACGTACGTGTACGCGCTAGATAATACACAGCAACCGGCTCACACGGCATTTGTAGCACGGTAAGAAACGGCTACAATCTCAGAGTTCTGTGTGTAGTTTTGCGTGTGTACACACTCGCGTCGTTGCATATAATAATTGCCTAGCGCACAACCTATGTCTGTACAGCTAAAAGATGTTTTCCAATAACCCCGAATGATTGAGGAGATTATGATGATATTGATTGCTTCGGATGCCGAACAATTTCCAATGGACACCGGATAACATAAGAGTAGATTCAGCAGCTAGAGAGACACCATCAATGCCAACTCTCGAAGATTGAACACGAATAATTTCATTTTGTCAACGACCGCGGAGATCATATCGATAAAGTACGTGGCTTAGACACATAAAGTTAGACATAGAGCCTTGCTGACATTCACCGGAATTCTCGGAGCATAGAATTTCGCGCGGGAAACGTACCCAATTCTCACATAATTATGTATTGCAGAACAAAACTTTAGTCTCCTCTTTTGTTTAATATGGCTGTCTCTTAGCTCGTTCGCCGATATCTGTTAAACTTGAGTCAGCTCCATTTGTCCGGTATCTTTCCTAAAAAAAAAAAAAAAAATAACAATAATCACCTAACAGCGTAAAATTTTAATTGCCAGTTCTCTGTACGTGTGTGCCAGGGGAATTGAACACGAAATGCGTTCGCCATATATTAAACAAAAGAAGAGCACTCGTGATTGGAAGGCTCGGTGAAAAAGTAAGAAAAAAAAATGTAAACAGACTTGTGCATTAATTTTCCAATTTAGTTGCCCATTTCGGTTGATCGCAATAAGCTAGAATTCGAACATCGCGACGATATTTCCAACTTTAATTATGTACGAGCGGGAAAATAAGGAGAAAAGTGTCCGAAAATTAAATTAACGCCAAAACGAAAATCGAATTAAAACAACGTGTTGTCAATATTTTGATGGTCGCATGTCGGAGGTACGGCGAAATTAATCTATCCACTTTGACGGACTCATCGGATTTTTACATAATCCGGAACTAAACGCCTACACAGTCTCACCTTGCAGGACGCAATCGAATTAATTCAAGCTTACCGGGCAGCTTCTTCCGTTTACTACCAGCGCTGGTCTACGGCTAAACGCTTTAACGTTTCTCCGCTTACCACCCAGTAGGCTTTTGTAATTTCAAAGAAAGCACCACTAGGTTGACTCATGCGAAAACATCGAAGTTTCATTTAGGCATAAAATAATAATAATACTTAATAATACTTACTTAATAATAGCAGTAATAATTGTTATTCCTCCGAGACGGAGCTGTGTAAAAGATCACCATTTAATTTCGGCAACTGAAGCGAGCCAATGGAAAAAAAGAAACCTAACGAAGCAAGGCGAATGGGAAAAAAGGCAAAGTATAACCAAAAATCACATTTTTCCTGATTAAAATTTTGCTCGGAAAGGATTCTTGGCGCCGGTAACTGATAGTGCCCGATAACCGGATGAAGTTTAACGGGCCGGCCTTCAACTTACTTTCGGAAGATCGCAGATTCAAGTCATCCATATCGGAAGCCTATAAAAATAAATTCGTCTGAAGCGACTTGTAAGCTATATTTTATGCTCGCTCATTAGCGGGCAAAATTGTTGTACAGACAGAACCGATTCGATGCTACCGGTTCCGCCGTAATCCGCGAGAATCGAAATTTGCCTCTACACGATTTCATTTGGAAAATTAAGTTTTGTTTCGTACGGCATGATATTTTATACGAAAGAATACAACAAAGAAAAAAAGGAATTGAGTTGTTTCTTCTAGGCGATAGAAGCAAGACTTTCAATTTTTTAGCCTGCCATTCCAAGCTATTGATGCACTCTAATCCTTGTTCGTAATTCAACCCATCGCCTCATCCTTGTTTCATTCCCTCCTATTTCATAAATTGTTACTTTCATAGTGCAACCTTAAACCTCATCCATTGTCTATGATTCTTTTATCGCAACAGGTCATCTTCTTCTTCTTCTTCCTCTTCGGGTGCCGTACGGTACATAGCGCGTTGGCGATCACTATGTCCACGTAGTTCGCCGGTCACCGCCAGTCGGAAAATGGTCTCCGCGTCTTCAATTTCATTCCATTGACGCAGATTTCTGAGCCACGAGTGCCGCTTCCGCCCAATTCCCAGTTTTCCTTCCATTCTGCCAGTTATCACTAGTTTTGGAATTACATATTTCTGTCCTCGCAAAATATGTCCCTGATAGGCAGCTTTCCTGGATTTAATGGTCTCCATGATTTCTCTTTCTACTCCGGCACGTTTCATTACTTCTACGTTCGAGACCTTTTCTATCCATGGTATACGCAGCATTCTCCGCAGTAACCATATTTCGCAGGCCTCCAGACGATTCATAGACCTGACTTTCAACGACCAAGTCTCAGCCCCGTATAGCAATACCGGCCAGATGTAGCATTTGACTATTTTCATTTTCAGATTAAATGGTACGTCTCTACATGCTAAATACGCGCGAAATTTTCCGTATGTGCTTTTTGCTTGCCCTATTCTGTACGTCTTCCATAATCCTTTGAATGCTTGGCTACTTCAGTTGACCATTTTTTCCTTCGCCATCAGTTTCCAGTTTTTTTTTTTTTTTTTTTTTGGTTTTTTATAAAATAATAATTTGCGGGTCCCACAAGCCGTCTGTGGGTTCTCAACATAATTATATCATTTATTTGTACAATATAAACTTAAGTACTACTTTCTGTTACAGCATAAAAAGTGTTAACTTATATATTAAGTAATACTACAAAATCCGCACTCTCATTATTTATCTCATTTATATTACAATTATATACCATTATCTAAAATAATATTTCCTATTGCAATAAACTTATACATGATAACACTTATATATTACAATAATACAATATATAATTTTTATACAACTACCACTCTCTCATTAGCAGCTTAAAACTGGAGGTAGTCATGTTAACGTAGCGTCAATGTTATAAGTGTGGTTATTACTAGTATTACGATGATACTTTTTTATTATTCCTATTGATCTTTACACCATGCTTCAACCGAATTTTAACCTTGTTTTTCCATCTGTCCGGATTTTTTTCATTTCTAATTTCCTTTGGTATCTTCTCCGTTAATTTTATTAATACCTCTTCCTCTACATTGTGCCTATTTTACTGTTAATACCCCTAGATATCGTATATAATAAGGTTTATCGCAATTTCTAGTCATCTGGGTCTTTCTACTACATTGCCCTACCCTTTATCGGTAATCCCCTCATTATATTCCGCCATCGCCCCTATTTCTAATGAAACAAAAATAACCTATTTAGTTTTCTTCGTTGTTAGATCACAATGTTGCTGCGCACCGGGGAAAAAAAAGGAAAAAAAAGAGGGTGGTAAATGTATCTTTTTCGTCAAATATCATTTGTGTTGTACAACTCTTAACTATTATATTTGTTGTCTCTCCAAAAATTAAAAAGCCTCTCTTGCTGAACTTCTGTATCTGGCTGCGGTCGATTCAGTTTTCGGATGAATGGAACTTCACCTTACCTACCATATCCTCACCAGTGCGAAATCTATATATTCACACGTTGGAAAACAAACTCTATAATATTTGTATCATAGTTTTTGTTTGGAGGATTTTATTTTAATTGGAAAGAACAAAAATTCAACAAATTTACCTTTACGAAAAACTCAGACAGCAATGAAATCAAAGTGGCGAATAAAAAGGGCAGGTTGCAGTACGGGACGGAATAATTATATACGAGACGGTAAGTAATTTTTTTTCAAATCTTTAACGAAAATTTAATTAATGTAGATCATTATTTACATGCTTATTTAGCCTCGTCAACTAACGTAGCGCAATAATAACTCCGATATAGATTAAATTCTTACAACTGTTTATACATATATATATATATATATATATATGTATTATTTACAACGTAATTCTTAGGCTAACCCCATTAGAAAAAATGTCCCAAAAAATGTCTCAATTTTATGTAATGAAAAATGTCCCAAAAGCATGTCCCAGTTTTATGTAACGTTTGTTATATATTTTATAGGATTTTTGTGATTATGTTATTATATTTGTAAGTGATTTAGAATTACGTTTTAAATTTTGATTATTTTATATAAAGTATAAAAGAGAAAGAGACAGAAATGTAAGCAAACGGGGTCAAAAGGCACACAGCCCCTTTGCGAGGCTAAAATGGCCGAGTTATATAATATATATATACACGATCCACTTCGTCATCGGGATATCCTCAGAAGTAGTTTGTTTCATAATAACTACGGAAGATCAAATTTCATAAAAGAAAATAATAATTTAGAGTTTGTGCAACAGTCTTCATTAAAGTTCTTCTAAATACTTCCGTAACGCAAAAATGTAACGTGATTTCTGAACAACACAAAAACGTAGCAAAATTTTAATATTACTGCTGGGCATAAAAGTGACGTAGTCGATATATATATATTGATACGGTATTTGACGCTATCTTGTTGACGATGTTTGAGCTGGAAAATATTAATCGATTAAAATCATTATAACATTCACAATTTCTTAAACGTCGTGCTTCATCATTTGCTTTAATATTTCAAGCTTACTTACTCGGCTAAAAAACAACCGTAATTCCCGCAAATGATCGAATGTTATATTCTGGGGCGGACACTGTCAAAGTGTGTTGATCGTAGTGGTCGAGTACAACGGCTTTCGTCAGTGGTGGATGCTGTCTATATAGTGTACCACCGAGTATCAGCGAACAGAGGGCAGATTTTATAATTATTCGAAATGCCTTGGCAGGGGAGAGTGAACGGTGTAAGAAAAGATAAAGCTGATTGTAGGTAGCCGCGCATTCTGGCTATGTCGCATCTCCGTACCGAATGATCAGGCGATTCGCGTATATATAAATATATTTATCTAGTCGAGACCACATCTTCCTATTTTATAAATGTTAAGTGAGTTTGCCGTATTTTGTTGTTTATATAAAAAAATTGTCATTTTAAAGAAAAATTTAAGTAATTAATTAATTAATAAAAAAAAAACAAAAAAAAAACAGTCTTAACAAAAATGCTCGAATTAGAATCTAAAAAAGAATATAGAAAAAAAGAAAACAAAAAATTCTCTCGCTGACACTGTTTGATTTAAGTGAACAACTCTCTGAGGAAAATATTCAAATCGATGAAACTCGAAAGACTCACAAATCAACGAAATTCGTTTTAATATGTATAATGTATATTACATTAGCGTTGCGTTTACGCATTCGCTGTAAACTGGATACCAGCTGAGCAACGCAGTGTTATCGCCAAATGACCAATTAGCGTCGCTTAAATATCTAACGGTTCGTTACCTGACACCGCGAAGCTGGTGCGATAATGAGATTTTTACCAAAACCATTCTCGTTCCACTCATTTTGCAAGTGCTCGCGTTGAACAAGATACAGTTGCTAAAACCGTTTTTTTTTTTTTTTTTAATTAAAGCGTAAAGTCTAAAATTATCATCGTGACACAGAAATTAACCTTGAAATTCGATCGAAAATGGCTGTCGAACTTTTTGTTGTAAAATAGCAACAGTTGATGCGTTTGTTTGTTGTTTTTTTTTGTAGTTTTTTGTTGTTTGTATTTTCTGCCGAGCCGGCCGTGTGATATTTTCGATAATTTTCATCACAAAACCAAAAGTTACCGTCATGTACGAAAAAAGTTAATTTCCAAAAATTGAACTCGGTGAAACTAAGGACGGCTAATACTTCATAATTACCCAAATCAGAGTGATAGGCCGATCACAACCAGTATTAACTATGCTAAAAGTACAGCCGTAGCGGTGTTACATCGAACACAAATACGGATACCAGAGCGCCATAACGGTTAAGTTTTTCAGTCTCATTTAGGTCGTTTTTTTAGTCGTGACAGAAAAAACAATTTAAACGTAACCAATGTGTTTCTGTAAATTCGAACGTTTTTTAAATTTAAGAAAAAATGGGCGGGGGGGGAGGGGGAGGTGAACATTGAACCGAATAACTACGGGGAAACGTTACCAACTTAAATTTAAGAGTTGTTGTTCGAGGCTTACGCAATTACGAAATAAACCAGAGAGAGAGAGAGCTTTTTCCTAAAAAAAATCTCAGATTAGAAGATTAAGGGAAAACCAGCTCCCCATTTTAATTACTCGATAAGCGAAGTGAAGCGTCCATATAAGCCGATTCTTTGCGGCTTCCCGTAAAAAAAAAAAAAAAGAAAACCTACTTAAAACTATATCGTTATAAGTAGAATGCAATTGAACAGTTTTTTGTTTTCGGTTTTGTTTTTTTCCGGTAATGTTGCCATACTGAATGAATGTGTTGATCATAAAAATCACACGCGTAAAAAGACTTCTGTACGTGTCAATCGTGTTGTTCGTTTGCTAGCGCGGTATGGACTGAATAACAAACGTCGTTATTATTATTCCCGCCTAATTAACATCATCGGAACCGTCTTCTCAGACCATCGAATATTATTTTGCGAATAAGAGTGAGTACATAAGCACCTCGCCTTCGTTTAATTTTTTATTCTCTCACTAAACGGCTTATAGAGCAGAAGACAATATTCTGAAATGGGATTACCAGCAGCATTTCCTTATCGGATAATATTTGCGTGCAACGTTCGTTTCAGCGACAAATGTGTAACCGAAAGATTTCTAATGGTTCGTATGAAATCAGTTCTCGAGAGTAAGATATTCTCCTTTTCTGATTTTACATAATCTCTGTATTTAAATTTAAACGATTCATCGGTCGTATTCGATTTTAAATTTAATTATGGGACGAATTTAACCGGCTTCTCCTAAAATCGTTTTTATTCGGACCGAAGTTTTCTGACTACATATATCTTCGAGCTTCGAGTGAAAGAATAATTTCCCCGAAAAATAAAATAAACGAATAAAAACATGTCGCTTTTTTAGATTTCGTTGCTAAAGGAACGGTGTGACATAAATGAGACATTTTATTTGAGTGCTCCTATATTTAGCGCATTCTTATCAAATTTTTGGAGTAAATCTGCAAGTATACCTTTTTTTTTTCCTTGCCAATTTTCGGCTTTTCGATTTTTTCATCTTTTGCCGCTGCTCGATACCGAAATCAATAAAATTACCGGTTCCCATTGGTGAAAACCGTGACTTTTTTCACAGAGCGAGATTAGAAAAAAGAATAAAAGAGTGAAATAAATGAAAACATGTCACGAGAGAAGAAATGCCTTTCCGATTAAAAGCGCGCACGTAGGGAAATAACGACGGCGCTCGGAAGAACAGTTCAAATCGGTTAAAATGCTGAAGCGGGGATGCAGTTCAATTTAGGCTCGATGAAAATGAACTAGAAAGCGTTTTCTAGAGTTCTGTAAAAAAGTCTTTACACTTAGCAGAGGGAATCAATTATTGGCACTGCAGACTCAAGTAATTACAAGCTTCGCTCCTAACATTTCACCTGGTGGTTTAGACTTCTTCCGTCGCTGTATTTTTCTATTTCTGTCGATATCTACACTTCAACTTCTTCATCTACACTCCGTGCTTTAATAGAATATCCTCCGATTGTTATAATCGTTTCTTTTATCGCAGCGATGCTCGGCCCGATTAATCGTCTCTCTTGGGAAACACATCGCGCTTTGTGATAACCCTCCTCCGAACGAACTAAATCTAAACATCCAATTGAACTGCTCACTCTCTCGATAGCGGCATTTTGTCGGGAAAGTAAATAAAACCTCGGGGCGATTCTCTCCGCCGGTTCTCCGAGAACGTATTTTCCAGCGTTCACCCTGACCCTCTTAACAGAGCCGCACGTCCGCTAATGTGATTCTTGCGTTACTTCTTCTCATAGCACATAACTAGAGTCCGTAGCAACTTGGAGGACAGTATGATACGCAATGTTTACTCATCATTTCGGAACTTTTTTTAGGCTATTTCATCTGGACATATTTTCTTCGAGGAACCATATGGGTACTTTTTTTAATCGGTATTTTTAGAAAATTTCGAACTACAGATTTTTAACAATCGATGTTTTCGGTCCGTTCGAATTTTAGCTCTTTTGACTTGCGACAAAATTTCGGTTTCGATCAATAGATTTCCATTTCCATAGGTTGTCCCGACGTGAATTACTACTTCCCCGTCCTTTTCTTAAATTTCGTATTCTCGTAAAGAACTTTTAAGTAATGCACGTGTTATAAAATCGAAAAAAACAGTCAATCTAATCGGCATCCATAAATGTTACACCCTGCTAAACATTCTTAGAGCTCCTGGGCACTTTCTCCTATCGTGGTTTGACAATAATACGATAAATCTAGAGCAGCATTATCTGAGATTTAAAAGAAAAAAAATAAGCCTTTCTTAATTTTCTCTTAATTTTTGTCTTATAATTTTAATTCCTTATTTGTGTTGTGAATTAAATGTTTACCTTATAGAGAGTACTTTCTAAATTTGTTTTTATTGATTGATAACGTATGGAGAAAAAAAAAAGGAAACAATTTAAAAAGTAAATTAATTAATTAAAAAAAAAAGAATAAATGAATTTCATCGTGACTAGGTATTCACTTTTTTTTTCTTCTTTTCGAGTAATTTTTATATATAGTTCAGCATTTATTACGGCCAAGACGAATGATGAAATAATTAAATATAAATAATTTATCTAGAGAAGGTTTTCTTTTTTATTTTATTTTTAGCACCCCAAAACTACCGACAATAAGTGAAATTTCTGAAAGTTACAACATGTGCGACCGCAGCATTCGAACCCCGTTCTAATGAAAGAAACACAAATAATTAAACACCTACGCGGTAGCTGGCCTGAAGACAACCGCGGATTATTTTAACCACTAATCCCCGCATATATTTCAGCATTATTATATAGCTTTGTTCGCAGAACGCGGTCAGGAACTGGTCAGAAACATCGGCGCATGCGCAGTATTACAAATGCTTCCGAGCAATTTCACACTGAAAACCGTCGGAGGATATGTAATCTGGTTAATTTTTTAATTTTCAGCTTGGAACTTGGGCAACAAAAATAATTCGAATAAAACTTATTTCGAAATTAGTTTGTTTTTTTTGTGACCTTCACAAAAAAATCGATAACGCGTAACGTAAAAAAAAAAAAAAAAAAGTAAACTAGTGATTAAACTACCAAATCAGAGGTAGCGTGGGATTTTGAGAATTGTCCCATTCCGGATCCAAGTTGCTCCCAGGTATATACATAATCTGAAATTGAATATTGGTTATAACAAAGGAATCTAGGAAAGTAAAGGCAGAACCCAAGTAAAAAGGAACTGGGCCCCTAGTATTCTTATCAGATCCCCATTAGGGACCCTTAAGTACCATTATGGAAAGCTTAACTTCACAATCCATGATATCTTTTTGAAGAATATGTGGGACTTACTTTACTTAAACTTTTCTTTATACATAAAAAACCACGGTTGTTTTACGCATAAAAATAATTCTGTTAAAAAGAATATAAATAATTTTAAACGAACGGAACGCAGTTGTTTCATTGTAGAGACATGTCAATGTTTGTTTCACCGCGTGAAGTTTCGCATTTGATCTCCTTTCGGAGATGCAACTATTTATTTACCGGCCGATGTGTCGCTCCATCCGCCACTGCGATTTTTCTGTTGCCGTTTACTCCCTTAGCCGAACGATCCAGTTTTAAAAGCCCCCGGGGCGATTCTCGCCCACTCACTTAACTTTTTCTTGCCCGGGCTATGGTTTTGACGGAGTTGTTGGTGATCTGCACATCTTAAATGCTGCTTTGTTAGGTTACGGTATCGGCGTACACACCGTCTCACCATCTTCACTATCGCCAACAGGAGAACTTTGCTTTTGGTCTTTCATCATCAGCTCCAAGTCTGCCGGTGAAAGGTGTTACCAGCCCCCATACGAGTGGAACAAGTGCCGCCTCCCTATCAAATTGTTGCCATTCGTAAATCGAATGGATTAGCCAGTGACTTCTATCTGGAGAAGTTGACCGCAGCGGCAACAACCTACGCCCTGCGGAGCCAACACTCACGACGTTGTGGTAAAAATACGTTATGCCAATTAATGATGTTTATTTCTTCAGAAAAGGCCGGATTATTTTTCACGCAAAAATGAAAGTCCATATAAACTATTTAACGTAAACTCACCTAAAACGCAACATACGATACAGTGTGGTTAATTTACTTTTAATTTTAGACAACTCGTTCGAAGAAAAATTAGTACTACCGATTTTGAAAATGAAATTTTAAAAACGGAATTTTAATGCCGCTAGATTGCTTTATTCGTAAATAAGAAATTTTAAAGATTTACTGGGAACAATTTAAAAAAAAAAAAAAAAAAAGAGTTTTAAAATATGAGAATGCAAAAATTTGGTAAATAAAAATAGAAAAAAAAAAACCTATAAAACTGTAAACAGGCTCAAAATTCCAAACTTTCAGATATTTTTATTAATATTAAATTACCACCCGGCAACAACTTGAACGCGTAGAAAGTTGAAAATTAGTATAGTACGTGTAAAACACCCCTAACCTAAAAATAATACGTGAAACCTGAAAAAATTTATAATACGAATCTTTAAATCGACCTTTAAATTTCCTACTTTCGAAGTACTTTGATAAAGTTCAAAATACACAGAGCAGTAATTGGTAAAAGTGGAAAGCCGAAATTTGGCGCGCGCGTAAAACTTTCAATTTCAGAATAACGAAAAACCTGAAAAATTCTTAATGTATGAAGGAGCCAAAATTTCTAGACTGAATATAAAAACCTGAAATTCGGTACGAATAACGCTCAACAAATTTTTTCAATTTTAAATGTGCGAGTTACGATGACAGACACTGTCATTAAAAAATCGAAATAAAGACGCAATAAAAATGATTAAAGCTTACGAACTACCAGCTACATGGCAAGTACTAAACCCCATTAAGTTACAAAATACAGAAACATATATTATAACGCATTTTTAATAAATTATAATATTAAAAATCATGACTTCCGTAACGTACAGTATATCAACAACCTTATTTCATACACGAACGAAAATCGTTAAAAACAGTTTAAAAACTTATAATATTAGATAAGTATTATAATAATAAATTTCAGTCACAGTGGTACGAATATAATAACGGTATAGTTAAAAAAAATAAAAATTTTCCCAAACATAGATGATTAACTACATAATCTAGTATTTACGCCAATTTTTTTTTAATCTACAAATTCTTACTGGACACGGCGCCTATTTAAAGATTATTTACATAAACATAAAATTGCACACTCATAATACCTGTATAACGTGTAATTCTTTATTGATAATATTAACCATATCATTTCCGGCTGTTAGTAATACAGATTTTAACAATATTAGACAATTAGTAACTAAGCTATTTAAAATATGTTCAGTAGTTTTACGATAGCCAAAATAGATCATCTACACCTGTATTAATATTAATATTTCAGGAATACTAATTATTAATAACATTGTAAAACAGTCTGTCAGGGTTCCATAAACTTAAATGGACGGGCTCTCAGGGTAGACCTGTTATTTATATAAATTATTCGTAGAAATTCTCTAAATATATTTACCCCATCGTATTATGAATTGAGGAGCAAAAAAAAAAAAAAAACACACACACACGATTGACAAAATTATCCGGTTGTTTTTATTGCACCTAAGTAAAAAGAAAGAGTTTTTTAAAATGTTTTTTAATGATGTTTTTTAATGATGTTTTAATGATGGTTTTTAATGACGTTTTTAATGATGTTTTTAATGATGTTTTTTAATGTTCTTAAATTGCTTTTTTTTCTGTACGACTACCGCGTATTGCGATTTCATTCAAAAACTATTAGAACAACAATGATCAAATTCACACTGTCTAAAATTTATATTGCCCGGGTCGTTCTAATGTTTATTTTGCAAAATTTTACGAAAACAACAACATTTTATGGTTTACATACGGAGAATTGCTGTCGAAAGAGAGAGAAAGACAACGTAAAAGTAAGAAAACGGTAGTACAGCAGGCTGGTGTTTTAATGTGGTTATTTGTTTATTTTAAGAGGGACGGGAACAAATCATTTTCTACCGTTTCTTCAGAAATTTAACAGGTGTGTTTTCAACGTTTTGATCTGCTTGTTATTTACAATATATTACAGATAATGTAATATTTTGGATAGGGAAAAATTACATTTTACTGTAAACGATTTGAAAATTAAACTATTTCCATTATAGTCGTTGGTATGTATAATAATTTCTATCTGCCTTTCTATAAAATTATACAGCTCAGCAACACTTGCTTCGACTTCTCGAATCGGGAAAAGGATGCATAAAGCTCTAGAGTACTTTAACACAAGTTTGTAAAAATTTTTGTTAATTTCATCTTTAAAAAATCTTTTTTTTTTTTTTTGTGTAATATAAAATAATATTGTTGTATATATTTTCTTTTGGGCGCGCCAGCGGCTTTGATCCAACAATTACAGAAATTATTACAGAAAGAGTTAATAAATAGAGACACGATTAGAAATAGAGCTTAGGAAAGATTGAAATACAGGAATTATATAGCTGGAGATGGGAAGAAAAGGACAAAGAGGAAAAATTATAAGGAGCAGGACGACGCAGTACTAAGATTTTGGAGTGCAAAGCAGATCTTTAAATCATCTTCATTCCTTTTCTGCACTTCTTTCTTTAAATGTGAATTTCCTTATTTTCGATGGCAACTTTTGTTTTGCGGTTTTCGATCGTTTAAAATCCGCCATATTTATTATTATACCTAAATATCGTAAATTATCTGGCCGAGTAAAAACTATTAAAAACTTTAACATCCGCGTGTTGATACACTTTTTCATCAACTTCTTTTTGTTTTCCATTTAATTTAATTAAGAATAATTAGAATTATGTGTTTAAACCGCCATTTTTTTGATCTTAATTACTTGATCTATAATTTACGTATGTTCCCGTAACTGTTTTGATATTCATGTATCCAGAGTGGCGTATCGACCCAACTCGAACGAGCCGCTTAATAAAATAATTTAAATTTAATGAGAGCCGGGGCTCTGTTAATTTTTCTTATTTTAAAATTACGTAGCAACCGGTATTAGAAATGCAAAAATTTTCTGAAATAAAGAAAATAAACGAATTAATTTAATAAATATTTTACCTTTTTTTTTTTTTTTTTTTTAATTAATTTTATTTGTACACTTTTGTAAACTAGTCGATTTGCAATACCGCGCTTTATTGAATTAATTTTTCAACCAATTATCATCACAACTGTGAAATTCATCATCTAATCTTTGCACGACCGCCACTCTCGTCCGAAACAGGAAAATAATTCAAAGACCGCGACGGAATTACAAATATATTACTAAAATCCCAAACCCCTTTCCCAGGAGCGCCGAAAGATTGTCATAAAACCATTTTATTTCTGTTTATTATCTAAGATCTTGGCTTAAAGTGTACACCAAAGATCTAGATAATCTAATAAATATTAGCCGCTATCAATTTCAATATAGAGGGAAAATTTTAACAGAAAGTTAGCAAAAACTTATGCGACCGCCTGCTCTATTTGGGCCTGAAGTAATAAACGGGGACACCCGAATTGCGCACCAACACTTCACACAGTGCCAAGTCGGACCCGAAATAGCCCGCTTGCTGAGAACTCGAATTGCGCACCACTTAAAAAAAAAAAACAAATTCCGGATTTTATAAAATCGACGAAGGAATTAAAAAATCAGTAAAAGTGTCGTTCTTTCAGTGACTTCCAAAATGTCTTATCATATCTCGAAGGGGGGAACGTTTGCTATTTGGAATAACATTTCGGTTGCTTAGAAAAAACCTCCTTTAAAGGTTAGCGAGAAACAGGCTATTTTTTAAGTATACGATGATGCGTAAAAATGTTGAAAGCCATCGAACATATTCAAATGTTATAAAGCGGCCATCAGTTTTGGAGTCCAACAAATATCATGGTCCTCCGGTGCCGTTTTAGTTCGTTTTTTTATATTTCATACTGGCAAACTTCCGGTGCGCAATTCGAGTGTTTAAATTACTAAACCTTCTTAAACCGTCGGCCAGGTAAACAACGGTGCGTAATTCGAGTGTCGCCAACTAAACGTACCTAAAACTTTTATAAACTATTCCGTATAAAAAACATTAAATGGCAATGGCATTTTATTTATTTTCACCTATGTGATTAATTACACTGACAAGTTGACCGGTAATCATTTTTAGTAGATGTAGGACCGCAGAAAATAAAAAAAAAACAAAAAAACGGTCCATCTGTCCTTTTTTGTGGTTAAGAGATTTAGCGTTGATTGACCGTAGAACTACCTCAATTTCCATCGCCCCACAACCAACACGTCACCTCCTCTTGTATACATATATATATATATATATATATATATATACCTATATGGATGTATCGTGTGGAAATTATGAACTATGCTGCATTTTCCAACATTTCCCGCAGTAGCACGGATCAAGCCGAATTACAATTCGCTGATTTTTCAGTGTCATCATCGGACCAGCAGTTCTCACTTACTGTGAACTTGTTGTCGTCGTCGACCACTATTTAGGTTAAGTGATGCGATATTTGCGATTTCGCAATTTCCTCGGGAAACCGCCAGGTAAAAATTATGCAAGAAGAGCGAGAGCGAGGAAAGTGTTTTAATTGTTTTTCTCTTTTTGTTTCACTCCTGCCGTTTTAATTGCACAGATTAGGCGCGAAGGTGTGCGTGTGGGAAAGAAACGCGCCAGCAACGAACTGGTCGAGAAAAAATCAAACGCTACAAAAACACCACCATCACAGTTCGAGTTTACACTTTCCGAATAAACGGCGATGTGTAATTGCCGAGCCACATAATACATCTATACACCTTTTTACATATACACATATACATATGTGTGTGTGTGTGTGTGTGTGTGCGTGTAATTCTATAGACGACATATTTAAGGACAGTTTTAATTATTTATATGGTCGTCGTAACAGCAACGGACCTAGACAAGAATGTAAATGAACGACTGTGTACACTAAAATGTGTTATAAACTCACACCGTTTGGCATTTTAATTATCTTATATATCCGCACGCATAATTACATCACGAACTCAAATCTAATCTGACGCGGGCGCGCGCCCGTACGCACGCGCACTCGCTGTTGCAGTAAATGCAGTGCACGGCCGATCGTGTTTTAATTGATATTTATAATTAAAATGTCACTTCGAAGTCGGTTCTCTGTTCATTGATAAAATTGTGATTTTCCGCCTTCCTGCCATCGTCACTGTTTCTCGCTGTTAATTATTCGTCTTCCTTTGCCAGACCGAAATAGTCGGTTTCCAGTTGAAAATAATTCGGCTATTCGCCGGTAGTATTTAATACGGACACTAGCCCGAAATTAATTAAAAAACGGACGTCGGAGCCCGATTAATACGGTCAAAGTATCATCCGGCCGATCTGTGAAAGTTAATTGTCTGCGCAGGCCCTGCCTCGGTGACACCTTACCATTTCGAATAGAAAAGTTGCTTAAGATAATGTTCCGTGATAATACTGCGAGACTTACGATCAAGATATTAACACTGATAATGGTAACGCACTTTGCGAAATGATCTATTTCGTATTTAAACATTGCGGGGAGGCACCTTTTCCAACTCCCGCGATATAGTAAACGACTGATTGCAGACTATCAGCTCCTTCTTCTACTTCTTCTTAAGAGTGGCTTACTCAGAGTGCCGGAGCGTTGACGATCACTATCATTACATCTCCGTTTTTCTAATCAATTTTCATTGAGATTCTCTTGAGTCCAGTCCAGTCCTTAATATTGTCCTTCTTCCTGGCCCTCTTTTACCTCGAATTTTCCCTTCTATGACCAAACTTAAAATGACATATTTCCTTTTCCCTCTAATTACGTGCCTTAAATATTCAATTTTACGTCGTTTAATTGTTTTACATAACGGGTCCTTTCCGTTTCAGTACTTCTTCGTTTGCCATCTTTGCTGTCCAAGGTATTTCCAAAACATTCTTCTAAGTGTCCACATTACCAGTGCTGCATACCTATCCAGTTGCTTTTTGTTAAGGGTTGCTGCCTCTAATGCATTTTCCAATTCCAATCCATTTTTTGTAACTTTTGTACGTCGATAGTATAATGTAAGAGAAAATAAACTTTCGTTTCATTAAAACATATAAACACACACACACACACACACACACACACACATACATATGTATATAGATATTATTTGATAACGGAAATAATTTGACCGTTTTAATTTAGAATATGTCACATAGAATTACAGGGTTAACCGTATAAAATTTTTTATAAATTCATAATCGACATATTTTCGATTAAAAAATTATTTCAGATTAAGCATGTGATCACATTTTAATTGTTCTTTTTTTAATTTCAAAATTTTTTTCTCAATAGTAACATAGAGTTAGTTATTAACCGAAATATCTATTAGATAAAAATATTTATTTCAAGTGATTAACCGCTCTATAGTTAAAGCATTATTTAAACTTCATGAATCATTTTAAATTACATCGCAGAATAATCGAAAATTCTAAAATACTTTAAAAATTAATAATATAATAATAACAGATTTCATCATCATCGTAATTCCTCAATATTTCGTTAAGATCCCGATGGATAGTTAATTTGAATTAGAATATTCGGGATAACGCCATTTTCTTCGTTGTTACCACAACTTTTTGATGGAACATATCATCCTGTATTCGTTTAATGTACTCTTATTTTGGTTATTCTTCTTGATTTTTTTCCCATCTAAGGCGCGCCCTGAATTATTTGTGTCAAACATTCGTTGTGTCTGAAAACCTGCCCTATCCACTTGTATCTTCTTTAACTTCTTTAATAATAAGCTTCTATAATTATTTTAAATACTTTTTCTAATCTTTTTCCTGGCTACCCTATTCCTTCCGTTCTCCTCCTACAGCACCAGATTTCAAACGCCTCTAATTGATTTTAAATTTCTTTTATCTATCGCCTCCGAGCCATAAGGTCCGTACAAAAAAGTTTTAATAAATTTTTTTATTTATTTCCATATTCATTAACGTTAGCATTCCTTTCTTTCTTATGTACACAAATGCTAATTGCACCAGTCCTATTCTTTCTTTCATATCACGTCTACCTCTTTTCCATCTTCCATTATTATACTGCTTAAGTGTCTCTTTCTCTTTTTATTTATAAACGCTAATTTGAAATTTGACGCTGTCTGCGGAAATTGCGCATAATACGGAAATATCACCGGTAGGAAATTGCTGTCCTTCTCATGAAAATCGGTTGTTGAATAATTTTCAACGCTCTATAGACAACTTCAAAATTTTGTTTATACTTATCGTAAAGAAAAAAAACAATAAAAAATTGTATTACATCGATTAGTTACATTTTTAAATTACCAACCCCCTCAAACGGCCCTTGAAGTTTTAAATAATGAAGTTTTTTTTTATATTGGAAATTTACAAGTAATGTCAGTGGCGCCATCTATACATCAACGGTTAAATTATCATCGCTTATATCTTACTCTTGCCGGAAACGAAAATAACACAATTTTAAGGTTAACTATATTTCTTTTTTATAGGAAACCTTTTTTCATTTTTTGAAATTTAGCCTCTTTTTAATACACTTCAATATTAAATATAAAGTAATTTCATATAAATATTTTATTATCTTTAAATATTTTTATCCGTAGTAATAGATAATTTTTTTCTGGGTTCTCTACACATTTTCGAATACTGAAGTTCAAATCGATTCTTATTATAAGCAGTCATGGGCGCCGCCAGGGGGGGGGGGGCGCAAGCCCCCCCTGGAGCCACGAAACTTTTTAATCAACTGACCATAATGATTTATTTTTTATTTCGAAGAGATTTTGACAAGAAATTAATTATCACTTTCCATCTTCACTTTTTCCATTACTACATCTTTCCTCATATTTTTGAACCAAAATGAAACGTTCGAAAATATATGTACATTTCTCCTTTTGTTATAATTTTGTTACTAAACCAAACACAAAAAACTTATAAACTTACGTTGATACAATTTCGGCTATTATGCGATTTAATTATTGAATTCAAATTTTTCATTCGCATTTCAATTTAATAATTTAATAAATTATTGTATATATGTATATATATTTTTTTTTTTTTTTGACTTTCCCCACTCGTATTTGAGAATGCTTGAAAATCAAAATGTTATTTTATGTTGCATATAATTTGATAGACGGTATGTCCGCGTGCTTTTGGACTTCCAGTGCGTGTATTTTTAATTTTCTACTGGGTATAAATGTAGTACTTTTTTATTATTATTATTATTATTATTATTTTTTTTTGAAAAAATGTTGCCAATTTAAATTATAATGCAGAATAAACGGGAAATTAAAAAAGTACGTAATTAAAGTGACAGCCCAAAGTTAATAAACCAACACTTATTATGTATAAATACTTACTTGGTAAGTTTCCCTAAACACAATTTATAATCTTACGCTACCGTATTATAATATCATTTAAATATTTACACTTTTCTTTGTTTACTTCTTTACCACCGTTATAAATTTTTCAAAGTAATCGTTTAACTATAGTCACCGGATCTGTGCAGAAAGAGCTTTTGTTTTCGTAGGTAATAATTTAAATTTTTTCAACTTTGGAAAACCCAAGTCAGCGTTCGTTGTTTAACGCGTATATTGCAAGTGGGAGGAGGGGTTATAATATATTATCCATTTAAGTCACAATTTTTCTTCTAGTCGTCTTCCCTCATTTTTGATAATTATTGGAATGGGGGGACCTCCACATTTCGCCGCCAGTAAAAAACCATGTGGTTCACCGCCAACGTTATAATAAACAGACGTTTATGTTTAAAGTCGACGGAAAATCTTCAGTCTAATGTGTATTTTATTCGCTCATTCGATTAGTGTTGAATTATCTTATCAAATCATTCTTAAAAGTCAAAATGGAAACATTTTAAAATAGAAAAAAAAAAAAAAAAATGGTACGGAAAAAGCGTGTTTAATTACGTTTACTCTTTCTTGTTTTGTTTTCTTTTTTTTTTTTTGCTTTAAAATATTTCTCCACTCTGACTTTTAAGAAGGATTTGTTCATAAAATTATGGCTTTTGGTATAATATTGTCGGCGGCGAAAAAAGGGTTTCGGCGAACTAAGCTCGCGGCGAACTGTGGTAGACCCCTTCGAATGTACCCAACAGATATCCGATAAATCTGCGATTTATTATTACAGCATTTTTTTTTTTTTTGTTTTGAAATTATTTTTGTTAAAAGTGAATTAAAAAATGAAATTAACCATTCTGTTGCATAAAGGCCTAGAAAATTGAACATATGTTTACGAGATTTCGAAGTATCGTTCGTAAAACTTCAGAAAAGGTATGTTGGTACCCCGCAACGATTGTACTTCTGCGGGCACATTTTTATGAGCACGAAAAAAAAAAAGGGCGTACAGGGCACTTAAACTATATACTAACTTCTATAAAGAATCGGAAGATATCGTAATGAAAATCAACAAAATCTGTTCGAATTTTCTTCGAAAAATTAAAAGGTCCGCGCAGTTCCGATACCTAGAGTGGCAGAAGCGTTACTGAAAGCAGAGAAAGTGGTCACAAAGGCGACAACTATAATTTCCTAGTACCGTAGATACAAACCAGTTAATACCGGTTTATTTCTCAACCTCTTAATATTCATGTTTTCCTGGATACGTTTTCCTAGATTTTTTCAAAAATATTTGAAAATTTTTTTCTTATTTTCATGTCTACAAAATACTATCATTTTCTATTGCGTATACTTTACACGGTATCGCTAAACTATTAAGTACTACGACAACCTCCAAATAATTCAAGATCATTGTGTAAGGATTACAACAACAGATAAACAAAAAAAAAAGGTGGGGAAAACACAAAATCAAAAATTTAACAACTATCGCTCTCTTTCGGACTTGAAACAAAGTGTGATTAACTGGAGCCATAAATTTTCTAAATATCGAATTTGCGGCGTGAAATTTTAGTCGATGAGCGACTAAAGAAAGACACGTACATTTTATCGGCAAATATTTTTTTTTGTTTTTTTTTTTACAGTTAAATTTATAAAATTATTGAGATAGCTATTTTGGTCGGTTTGGTCAAGTGCCAAAAAAAAGAGCAAAACAAAACAAAAATAAAACGGATCTACAGTAATTGATCTGCAACAAACAGACTCATCAGGCTAGAGTCGACTGACGCGTGTAAATTTTTAACATCCCAACGAATAAACTGATCCGACTTGATTACAACTGAACATATTTTTACCTCGTACAAAACAAATACTCGAAATATTTCGTATATATGAAAACATTTTTTTTTTCAAACTCAGTTTTCCTAATGCTCGAAGCGACCTTTGAATTACTGAAATTTCTATAAAGATGGCCCCCCTCCCCACCCAAAGCGATGTTAATAAGTTGCTAATGTCACAGTTATTTCGTTGTGCTAACCCACTTTAACGGGTTCTAAATTTAAAAAAATATTTTTAGAATAATTTTATACCACAACTGCCTTTTGTCCAATACCTTTTGAATATTAACCAAAAGTAACGTCATTTTTAGCAGCACTTTTTCATTAAGCTAGATACATTCTACAGTTAATAGGTGTAATTTACAATAATGTTAATTTTTCAAAATTGATCAAGATATTCTAAAATTGTAATAGAACAAAATCGCATACATAGAAATATTTTTCTTTATATTACATATATATATATATATATATATATATATAGAAATTGCTATATATTGTAGCGTGTACATTACATGTAAATAATTAAATAAATAAAAAAGATACCGCTTTTTTCGCTTCATTGTGTATGTTAAACATAATCCTAGATAGAAACTTAAAGTAATTAAAAATTAGAATACATTTTAAAAAGCGGAAATTTTCAAATAAAACCGAATGTTCACGAGGTGTAGATCAAATATAAACATCATTTCGAGTGAACAAAAATCCTATGGGGAAATATTTGGGTGTCAGTATCTCACACTGGATCCGAGACTGACGGAAAATGCTATACAAAAAAAAAAAAAAACTCAACAGAAAATCTATTGCATATAAGGTATCAAGAGGTAGCAAAATGAGAAAAGAAGAAGACGTGTTGCCAGGTAAACTTTTCAGAACGCGGAGATAAAAATGTATACAAGCATATAAGCGTGTCCGTGTACGTACGCGACAAAAATTATATTAGTTCGGTTTTTGTTCTTGTTATTTAAAATAAGTTTAATTATTAAAATAAATTTCCCTTAATAAAAAAAAAAAAAAAAAACAAAACAAAAATAAGTATAAATTCAACAAATTAAAATAAATATCTCGATTTGTTTCAGGCATAGCCCATCTCATCAGCGACGAACACAGAGCACACTCAGAAACGCATTGTGTCTTATCAACGTTTAAGTTTTACTATTTCCATTTATAATTCTGTATTATTGTGCAGTTTTAAAATATTCAAATATTTACTTGTAGTGTCTTTTAAAATTCTCAGTTGTTCATTGAAAACATTTTTATTAGAAATTAATTAAAGTTTTCTTTTTGTTTCTTTTTTGTCTGATCAATAAATTCAAATAGTAAAAATTTCTTTTGAAAATGTGTTAATTTTCGAAAAAAAATGCACTTCCGCATTTCCTTTTTGAGTATACGTTGATTTTCGAAAAAAACTCGAAGAATTTTCGGAAAATAGTTAATACGGGATACAGAAGAGACATGAACGGAAACACACATCTTTAGCATGTAGATACAGACGTGTTTGATTGCGAGGCGACACCAGTAATGGCATTAATAGACAAAAACCGGAGGCATCCGAAATGTAGAGAAGTCGAAAAACTACGGATAGATAAGGTTTTCAATAAAGAAGAATCGTGTAAAGAATTGAAGAAAAAACAAAAAACGATACACCATTGTATAAAACGCTGACACATACCTGTATCGTTAGGATAAATGCGAGATCTATGCTGAGGTTGTCAAAGATATATACGAGAACATGGTTTTTTCACATGTTAAAAGCGCATAACTGAAGTTCCAATCGGAAGTCCGGAACGCAATGTCGCATTATTTGTAGTATCTATTATGTTTAATCACGCTGACTACTCCAATCCAAACTATGATACTATCGCAAACCTGTGCGACACAAACATAAGTCAATTTTTTTCGTTCAAAGTGGAAAGCGATTACTGACAAAAACCATCCCGGAACTCAATAGCGAATCCGTAAAAAAACACATTTCTTAGATGAAGCGGGGAGACAAAAATAATCACTTCTCCTCAATGCTGCTCGTCCAAGGGAGGTGGCTCAGTTTCCACTAACACGACAAAGTAAAAACTATGGATCGTCTTGCAGAATAGGAGAATTCCCCTCAGTCGCGACGGAAATGTCCGATGATGAACAGGCACATGCCACCGGGGAAACTCAAAAAGATAGCTAATGTCGAAGTTTAATTTCGTTCTTCCCACTCCGGGCCAGGCATCATGTTCCCCCAGCATCATCGTTATTATCACTATTATATAAATATTATTTATAGCGTTAAAACCGGTTCTAACAAAAAAAGATTGCCAAGAATCTTTCTAAATAAAAGTATAATAGGAAAAATTTTCGAATTGTACTACGTCACGAAGTTTGCGTTTTTTTTTATAGCAACGAACGAAATCATCTAAGGACTCGCGTCTGCAGTGTTCTCGCTCGAAATATTTTTACAAGATAAACAGCTGTTGGCAGTGGGACGAATTTAAGAGCTAACCGTGGGGCTGCAGCCCCCGGAGCGGCAGAATTCTAGGGGCTACACAAATACCTCGTGAAACGACCGGGCGAGAATCTTTGATTTTTTTTTTCGAATTGCTAGTTTCGCCGTCGCAGCAGTTAAGCACCGATAGAGAGGTGTCTCTTCGTATAGACCTGTAAATCTACTTCCTATCTTTTCAACAGAAATCTGAAAAATTACCGTTAAGAAGACTGAAACCTGTACTGGTCGCTAAATAATATAATACCGGATTATCAATTTGCATTTAGAGATATGGAGAAAATTCGCAGGGTCGTTGATGTTATCCGCCGAAGTTTTGAAGAAAAGAAATTCTGTTCCGCGGTATTTCTGGGAATTAAAAAAGTCTTCGATAAAGTGCGGCACAATGGCCTACTTTATAAAATAAAATGCAAACAACCGGTGTTCATTATTATTTATTAATAAAATCTTACCACCTCACGGAGGAGAGATACTTTTGGGTTAGTGTCAACCGGCTAGTTTCTAACATCCATCCTATTTTAGATCTGGAGTACCTCAGCAGGGTAGTGTACTCGGACCGGTACTTTGTCAAATATGTTCTTCGGATTTTCAACTAAAAATCCCAGCACAACTACAGCTATATTTGCTGATATGACATCGTGTCAGCATTTCAGAACCACTTAAGGGAACTGGAAGAATGGTTTAAGTGTTTACGCTGAGAAAAAGGTAATTATCCAGCAGCACATCGCTATTAATGGAGTAGTAACAATTTTCACTACGGTTAGCGTAAAATACCTCGGTTTACATCATAAACTGACCCGAAAAATCATATAAATCCCCAAAAAAAAACAAAAAACAACTTAATACAAAATTTAATAACACGCATTAGTTAATATCGGAAGGACATCCAAGCTTCCAATGGAAAGTAAAGTCTTGTATAAGTCAATCTTAAGACCCAAAGAGAACTTTGAAGCAAATATCACTAAGACAGCTCAAGATAAAGGTTCAATAGTCGGTATACCATGATTCGGGCATGACGTGGATCTAAAAATACCATCGATCAAAGAAGTAATCTGCAGCCGCAGAAAACGCGATACATGCAACAACTAAAAAAACACATAAACCATCTGACTCGGAACCTAATAAATAATAAACCGGTCCAGATTCATACGCTTAAAAAGGCGTAACATAATCAATTAATAATGCTCGCAATTTATCGCTAAATATGCGCGCACTTCCACGTGAGTAAACGAATTTTTCGAATGGATGCGTGTGGGCGGATGTACACATGCTCGTGCGAGTGCGGTGAAGATGTATCCCCATTCGGGGATAATAGTCCAATCATGATATAAGGAGCAGCGGCCACTGGGACGCGGTTCATTAAATATTAATCCACAAATGCCATCCTTGCCGCTTATTGTCTCTAAGTAGCCAGATTGCGAGCAATAGAGAATGGAAGAAAAAAAAAACAGTTCCGGTGAGAAGAGAGTTCTCTCCGAGTAAATAAGGTAATTCGCCAAAAAAATAAAAACGTGCGAAGGAATGCAATGAGGTGGTCGACCGATTTTATGCCACTAGGCGCCCCGATTAATACTCGTAGTATTGCAAAAAACCTGAAAAACAATTTGAACCGTTTAGGAGTTAGCCGATGGAATATTAACGATTTCGTTACGAAAAGTCAAAGTTCACGCGAGACTTCTTAAACAAATCATATTGGTCCCGTCATCCAGGTTCGACAACTTACTGCCTGATTCCGTACGGTCTTTCTTCGGTCGCCATTCCCCTCTTCACCCCGAACACGAAAATTTCACGTGTTCGCAATTGTGAGAAAAGGTAATTTTCTAAAGAAATACGTACAATATCATCGAGGCTATTCTACGGGTGGTGCACTTTTAAACATTAGCATCGGAGACAGACTATATAAATCCTTGAAACATCAAGGACTTTCTCTGTCACTTGTTGATCACTGTTGCATCTGAAAATACGATTCCATGCAATGTTCAATCAAGCATTACGCCGAAATTAACCAACATTGCATTTGAAAAATTACTCCAACACTTCCTTCCAACAAAGGGCTCTAGAATACGAGTCACATTTTCTACCCTTATCGTATCTTCTGCAATCTTCTATTTTGTCAGAATTTCGCATCCCTGTCTGCGAAAACCCATTCAGTGCGCGAATCTACCAGACGGGTTTTGTACTAAAGTTCTTTTACGCGCGCGTTTTATAATCGTTTTTCTGCTTTTTTCTTTACTGAAATTTTTCCTCGTGACTTTACTTTCCTCTATCCGCGCGTGTATTGTTATTTGCTCCTTTCATGTTTCGTTCACTCTTCCGCTTGTAGTCCTAACGGCGTCGATGAGCGAGGCTGTTGGTCTTTAACATACCTGAAATTAGGCCCACCGCATGCATCTAGTCGAATTTTATTCTGGAAAATTATGAATCCGGCCCACGCGCAGTCCTGCGAGGACTGCGCGTGAATTAGCCGCGCGAAGAACACGGCTTAAGTGTTGGTTTTAACTTTTTATAAATTTCGATGTTTTCGATATTCATTACGTTTCACATGTTGTATGTGCAAAAAAAAGTGGACATGGATTTGTGCCGTACGTGGGCCGGTCCAATATGCGCCACCCTCACGGCTACGTTTAGATATCTGAAATAGCGTGAGAACTGTTTACCAACTATTCTCCTCGCAACGCAGAGTACAAAGGTTTGCAGTGTTGTCCGCGGTGTGTGGCTATCTTATTCTTTATCGTAATACTTATTTTCAAATATAAACTCATCCTCTGTGAATTCTTAATATTTCACCCATTACGTACGATTGTGTCTCGACTTGCTGCTCGAAAATAAAAAGGGTCGTGGCGGGAAAATTCATATTGCTACAATTTCTAGTTTAATAACAGCTTGCTCTTTCGGTTACTAATTATTTCGATAATCGATGAGAGAAATTCAGGGTGAGCCAACATCGTCGATGACAAAAGTTTTCTCGATTTTTCCTACAATTCGTGGTTTATTCTAAAGTTTCCTTATCTCCCACTAGAGGAGTTTCTAAAGCCACGCTACGGTGCACTTAGTTTTACCAGAAATTATCTATACCCGCCTCCACTTTTTTTTTTTTTTTACGAGTGCGGTAGAAAAACATTAAAATCGAACGAAGATTATTCGTGCAAGAACACGTCTTCCGCAATTTCGAAATAAACAAAATCTTTCGAAAACCAGACTAAGTCGAATTCGACTAATTCAATTAGAACGATTAAAATTAGCGTTCGGTTTTTTTTTTCACTGAACTATGTATTTATTTATTTTATAAATACCGGTATGCTCCATACCGGCGTTAGCCCGATTACATGGAGCATGCTACCCAGAACATATGACATTATTAATAGCATATTTACAATAATGATGGTTATTAATGTTACATATAAATACGATTGCGATATTCGTACACGAAAAATATTTTAGCATACACAGAGTGCTTAAAGGATTTATCCTCCGTGACCACCAATTACAAATCTTCTAGGTGGAAATATGAGTATACCTCCGTTGTATTTGATATTGAAAATCAGATTTAAATTAATTGCAGATACTTACTTCTCTATTATCAAAGTGTATAACAATTTCTGGATATTCAATTAATAATATATTGTACAGATGGACTGACCGGATCGGAGAACTCTATGCAATATTTAGACGCGCCTGAGTTTCAACGAATAAACGATTCTTCCTACTAGTGTGTCAATTTTGGTACTTTAAAAAGTATCTATTGTCAAATAGAGATACTCATCTCTGATTTGCGTTTTGCATTGTATAAATTTTAATTTAGCATCCCCGTCTCGTATGTTAATTTTTAAAATGCAATGATTTATTCAAGCCAATATGATATTCATATACTATTTTGGATAAACTTTAACCATGCGAAAGTAAAGAGATAAAGAATTTTAACTGAATGTTTTCAATAATTTTGTTATATTTATCATAGAAAGGATAATCCCATATTACTTAACGAAGTTAACGAAAGCCATATATTTTGACAAAAGTAAATTAAACAACCATAAAAGTGATAACGAAAAATTGCGTACCGGCTCAGCGAGACTTAACTGCAATGTCATAATGCTATAATCTAGTATGCATAGATATTCATAAATACAATATAAACATAATAAAAATCATAATAAAAATTACAAAGGGAAAAGAAAATAAAAACCCTAGCTATATAAATATACCGCCAATATTATAAATAAACCATGCCCATTAACTAAGTGGACTCACTGGTTGATTAAATTATGCTTAATCCGGCGATGCTTATATCTAACATACATTCGGGCTAGTTGCTCAGAATTATAATCTCCAATATTTCTGATAAGTACATTGCTATGATGGGGAAAAACTGGTGGAAAAATTTTTTAGCCAAGCTGATTACGAATTGTTTTAAATAGGGCAGCTGTAGCGAGATATGCAAACTATCAATTCTAGTCCAACGGGGGGGGGGGACTTTTAAAATGCACCGGCAACACCTATTTTGAAGCAATTGAAGTTGATTAAAATTAGAGTCTGAAATTGAGCACCAAACTGGAGCTGAATACGTCAATACAGGTCTGATGACGCTTTTATAGGTAATTAGTTTATTAGCATTACTCAGGTATGATCTACGATTTATAATCGGATACGAGGCTGCGATAACTCTATTAATCTTCACTTCCGCGTGCTTTACGTGCTCTTTAAAAGTTAATCTTCTATCTAGGATTACCCCAAGGTATCGAACATGCTCTGCCCACTTAATACTAGTCCCTTTAATACACACTTGCCTTGGTGGAGTGAGGTATCTGCGAGTAAAAAGTATCGGTTCCTTTTTTGGACGAGTTAATTACATTACTGAACAACATTCTAAGAACGTACAATATAAGGAATACGAATAGTGTTTTGAATTAGTAAACATTATCGAATTTCTAATATAAGCCCAGTAGTTTTATATGCGTAATTCACTAATGTGCTCTGAAAAATCTTAACTATTAATATATAAGATCCCGCGTCCACACATTTTTAATGTTAAATCCATTCATAATATATATATAATTGTGCACGCACATATTTCTCTTACCGGAAAATTTCCTATGTACACATTTACTGAATAACTAAAAGGCGAATTATTCTACTGATTCCACTCTACTAATTTATCTAAATCATTCTGTAATGTAATGTAGTTAGATACAGACGTAATAGCTTAAATCGTCCGCAAACAATAATAATCTTGATTTAAACATATCACCGGCATCATTAGGAAAACTTTAAAAAAATGGTAGCGGACCTAAATTCGAACCTTGCAGAACTCCCGAAGCGGGCATATAATTTTATAGGAATTGTAACCACTATTAATGTACTCGTACGAACGGTAAACTAAACCCAGTTTTATAGCTGATTTTTGCTTTCTTTATCCGTATTATACATCTCTCAAAAATAAATAAATATATATATATATATATATATATATATATATATGTGCGCACTAAAAAAATTGTGAAATGAGCTGTTTCCAAACAAAAAAAAACGACACCTCAGGATTTACTTTAACGAATTCGCTAAAAACTAAAAATATAAAATTACTCTTTTAAAAGAAATTCAAGGCAATACACCGTAAAGGAAGAATTTGACGATTATTCCGAGCATAACATCGTTAATACTTGAACAATCAGCGTGAAATTCGGAGATGGCAATTAAAAACCTCACATTACATATTTCTGATCTTTTCAATACCTGGCTTATGGAGAAACCCAATTTCCCATTTAAGATGGGTTTTTAATTGTTGCAACTTGAATTGTAGCTGACTTCTACTTACAATTTCAAAAATTTCACTTGCACTGGGTTAATGTCTGCAGTTGGCCCGCCCAAAAATAAAAGAAAAAAATAAAAGAAATTCAAAATATAAAACACAGAAACTCTTTCACCCGAATTAAACATCGAAAAGAAGTTAATTAATTAGGTGTTTCGTTCGGATATCCCGCTATCGCACATTACAACTTCCGAAGAAAATTTCACTCATACTGGATTATTATAATTGACGCGCCGAAAAAAAGAAAAAAAAAAAAAAAAAAACAAAAACGGATACTTTTAATTTACTTATCTCTAAATTTCTCTCCCGTATTATATCTTTTTTCTTTTTTTCCTACCCTGGGCGCGCCAGCGGCCTTCATCCAACAACATGAAAAATTAACAGTTATAACTAAATAGCTAGGCGGTCAGAAATGGAGAGGACAAAGGACAGGAGCAAAGGAATAACTGAAGGCAATGGGAAGGAAAGAATATAGGTAGCGTTAAAGGGAGTAGGAAGACCCAAAACTAAAAGTTGAGTGTAAAGAAAGGAGCGTTCGTTAGAGAGTGTGCTGAACATTCAAATAGGATGTGATTTGAATCACAAATACAAGAAGGCTCAGAAGCGTGAAGAGAGCAGAAAGGAGAAAGAGCTAAAGAAAAACGATAGCGAAAAGAAGGGAGTAGAGAATGATTGATTCTAAGCCTAATTAAGGAAACAACAGTGGAACGACGACAGATAGGAATAGATTGAAGCCAAGGCAGGAAACTAGGAACCGGTTGAATAAGACAGTAGTATGAATAATGATTAGAGAATAAAGATGGATACATGACAGACCAAAGTCTGGAATGATTAGAGCGTGATAGAGAAAGAATGTCTGAGGAAGAGAAGAAGTCGAGGAAAGGTGAGCGAGCTAAAGAGTCAGCTGAGTCATTGCCCGCAATATTGGAATGACTAAGGGACCCGTAGAAAGTCTATGAAAATGGAGCGGAACGAGAACAAAGAGGAGACAAGAGATCGAATAGAGAGGATGATACCGCCAGAAGTATAAGAAGGAGGAGAGGAGATGGCTTGAAGAACGCCTTTGGAATCAGAGACAATCAGGAATTTGTGAACCCCACTCGTAGAGGATATGAAATGAATTGCACGAAGAATTGAGATCGACTCGGCCGAGAAGGTAGAGCAGAAGGAAGGAAGTCTGAAAGACTCAGAGTGTAGGAACGTAGGAGACGTATACGCACCACCCACGCCCCCATCACTCTTGAAGCCATCCGAGAAGATTAAGGCATGAGAAGGAAAAGAAGAGTTCAGCAGCTGAAGGAATTCGAAGTTGACTACATTGTGAGAGGAAGAATTAGCTCGGACTGGAAGAGAGGAGAAATTGATGGGGTGCCATATGCTATTAAAGTCGAAAGAAAAGTAAGGAAGACTGTTATAAGAAGAAACGTAGGGAGAAAAATTGGAAACACGAGCAGCTATATGCGATAAAATCGGAATTCTATATCTTAATTTTTAGCATATTTCTATTAAAGTTTCAGACTAAATATTAACGTTGGATATTTTTTTTTTTTTTTTTTCTGTTCAAAAAACGTTAGTTTTTCCTCTGTGTACAATTTTACAATATTAGAAGTTCATCGTATTATTGCTTTAATTTGCAAAGTATACTTATTATATTCAAAATCGTAATAGCGGAAACATTTCAAATACAAAAATTATCTAAAAATCTCCAGGCGAAAATAATCTTCGAATTTCACAGCATAAAATAAGTGATCATTTCTCTGGTATATATATATATATATATATATATATATATATATATATATATACACCTGGGCGTCGCTAGGAGGGGAGGGATTGAAGAACTGCTGCCCCCCCCCCGGAGCCACAAAACTTTTTAATCAACTGTCCATGATGAGTATTTGTAAACGCGTAATCATGGACAATTTGGAAGACTTTTATCAATAAAGTAGTAAAACAATTTACCAGAAACCCACAAAAATCATGTTTTAATTAAGATTCTTGTTTAATGAAATATTAATAAATTATACATTTTATTTTTCCTATAACTCATATCCTCTTTCTATCATCTTGTCCCCCCCCGCTCGTCGGCTGGCGTCGCACTTGTATATACATATATATATATATATATATATATATGTATATTGTATATGTCCGTCGCCAAAGAGAATAAATTTCGAAAAAGTACTTTAACTGCCTGCTTTCGTGTCCGACCGAGGAATTTCTTCTTGGCTGAATGCGACAAGACTTTAAACATTAGATTTGTAAAAGGATAGGAAAGTAACCGGAAAGAGATATTCTCGTTGGACGAATTCGAGTTTAAGGGAAAGATTTTGTTCGAATTTTCGCGATTGTTAGTTCGAAAAATATGATTTTTTTCAAATTTTCCAATTTTTCTTAGCCGAGATAAACAAGGCTGTTCTTGTTTTTTTTTTTACGAACATCCGTATTTTTATCGGTCACACAGAATTTACCCAGGTGGGGCGGGGAAAATTAAATCATAATAGGTAAGCTAGTAAATCAACAGGAGTGCTCGCTAATAATCTAAAATATTTCGAAATGGAAAAATTTTGTTAAAATTGAATCGACCGATTACGGTAAATGCTTATTATATTATCGGCAAAGTCCATAAATAATACGAAATCGCCAGAGTCGTTTCATACACATAACAACGAATTTCGGTACAGATTCATATAAAGAGAAGAGACTCGTGTCTGGCTGAGCAGTCGTTTGAAGGATTTTCTATCTGAAACAGAACTGAAGAAAAAACAAAAATAGAAGCGGTACTAGCTGCTCTTCCGTGTTCGGTGCAGTGCGCACACACATACATCCGTATATATAGGTATCTATATAGGTATATGCGCGCATTTAGCCTTAGGGCAGTTAAGATAATTTGAAGGAGAGACGGAGCGAATTCAATCTAAAATGCTACTAGAAGCGATCTTCATACGGCACAGGTTAAAGATGATCGGCTCTAGTACTAATCCGCAAGAAGAAGCTGGTGGTCGCGTAGCACTCTATTCCGGAGCCATATCGGCAGGGCGCGCATATTCGATTATCATCGAGAAAAGCAGACTTAGAAAATGCCGCCGGCTAGTAATTTTCGTAAAGGCAACTCTGAAACCGCACCGTCGACAGGTGCTGCTCGACTATGCTGAAGGTGCGTGTGCAGCGGAGTGGCCAAGACGGGGAATCGAAAAAGAGACCGCAAATGTCACATTTCCCGAAACAAAAGTCTGCCACGAAAAGTAGGTTAGATAGAATTACGACGATCGGCTGCGATCGGTCCGATGAAAAATCCTACGGACCAGGTGAATATTTTCACGAGACGTATAATAATAAATCGATTACTGTAGCACCTGATGTCCGTAGCACTTTTCGCGGAATGACTGCTTCGAAACTGTTAACACCTTTCAATGTGGTCGCGTTCGATACGGAAAAAATTAAAAACACAGTTTCAGTATTATTAATTGCATTGCAGACTACTTTAATTCGGTCATTTGTGATTGAATATCATTAAAATACGAGCAGCGAGCTTTATGACTGGGCCCCGCGACCGACAAGGATGGAAAAATTTGCCAGTAGCACTTTCTGGTTTGAAATTAATAAAAATCCGCTAAAATGAGAAATCTGATCCCGCAGCCGATAATATGCGTCATTATTATTATTATTTTCTTTTTTTTTTTCGAATAATGTCCTGAGAACACTTCAACCACGTCAAAAACTGCGAAACAATGTTCGAATATCTACTACACATATTCAGCCGATATGCAGGTAGATTAAAAACCGCAGCTTTGATGAAATGAAGATGGGGGGGGGGGGGGGGTAGCATGTCAGTCTAACGAATTGGATAGGAAAAAAATTCATGCGATAATCAGGAGGACTTTTAATCGAAAAAGAAATATTTTCATCTCATTAATGATTAAAATCTTCACATCTTTACGCGGGTTGGCTGAAGTTAAGGTTACCCCATACAGCGGATATTTTCGGTTACTTTCTTTCTCCCCGAATCGTTCGTTTTTTGTTTTTTTTTATAACTTCTCTGTTGCGCAGAGTCCAATTTCTAATATATTCGACAGTGATTCACGGGATTTCAAAGAGACTAGTTTCGGATCTGTGTAAAACAGCTTAACTATTAAGCCAGATGAGTTTTATTTTGGGGGGGGGGGGGTAGTTAGGAATGTTTTCACCTTCTGAACAAATCGACGGTATGTAAAAAGTTAAGAAATCAGAGTAAAAAGAATTCGCCCCGATTTTGTCTGTAAGCTTATGCGAGGTGTGACTAATTATTAAAAATTTCAATCCGGAGTGGTTATTTGCCTAAAACGTAATCGACTCTCCGCGATATTAACGTTCACATTCGCGCACACGGTAAGAATATTTATATTAAACAAGTCCAGGTTTCGCGGGGTTTTTGTCAAAATTTGTGTGCGCTAAGGATCTTTCGAAATAGAGAGAGGAGTGCTTTCACTGATATTGTTCGGGAAACGTTCGGGATATTGGAAAGACGACGAAGGTATTATAAAATAAATAGTAAATTTTTGAATAATCTTAGATTTGCAGACGATATTGTACTGATTTCGGAAAAAAGTAGATGAATTACAGACTATGTATTAAATGAACTGAATGATGCAGGGAAATATAAATCTAGATAAGACGAAAATGATAGCTTATGGAACTCGAACTAAAATAATAAAATTAAATAATAAGGAAATACAAAAACTCGAATCGCTATGCTATTACGAATTCTTCGTGGACGCTACAAACTTTTTCTCATTATTCTCGGCTCTCTTCGCAAAACTTAACAAAGATTCTTTTCATAATTTGACCTTATATGCTTTGGTCGTTTTTTTTCTTTTCATCCTGTTTCTCATCATTAAAAATTTTCTCATACCGAAATATCATTCCGATTTTCATACTTCAAAAGGGTACACACATACTTCCTCGATTTGTTCAGAAGGCGAAAACATTTGTAACCATTTAAATATAAATCTAGATAAGACGAAAATGATAGCTTATGGAACTCGAACTAAAATAATAAAATGAAATAATAAGAAAATTCAAAAATCGGCAATGTTATTTATCTAGGACAGCTAATATCGTCAAATAACAGTACACAGTAAAAGAGGAATTAGCCTTACACGGAGGAAATACTGGACAGAATGCAGTAATAGATTAAAGTGTGAAGTACTAACCAGCTGTGTACTATACTTACTCTTACATATGGTTGTCGTGGACTTTTAGCATAATTAATAAAATAAGGAAAATGCAAAACGCACTGGAGAAACCGTTTTTAGTTGTTAAAAGAATAGAGTAAATTTTGAGAAATATTAGTAGTAAGCTGAAATATGGTTATAAGTTTTTTTTTTTTTTTTTTTTTTTTTTTTTGTTGGGACGCTTTTAATTGCCAGGATTATTGCGCCCATCGGATAAGTTTTAGATTAGGGAGTATAGGTGGGTTTTTTTGAGAAAATTGATCAATGAATTTAATTGTTCTGGGTCATCAGATATTGATTGAGGGGTTATTTTGTGTTGTAATCGTTGGACAGAGAAGGAAGGGCAGGAGAAAAGAAGGTGTTTTATTGTCATGATATCTGAGGAGCAGTAGGTACAAGTGGGGTTTTGTCGAATTCCTTGATATAGGTGACCGTGGGTAATTTTGGTGTGACCAATACAGATTCTAGTAATAATAATTTCGTCGGTCCTATTGAGGCTTGATAAATGTTTCCAAGGGACGACTGATTTTTTGAAAGTATGAAGTTTGTTGGTATGTTGTTGGGACCATTCTAATTGCCATTTGTTTTGAGTTTGTACACATATATATGACTGGAGGTCTTGTGGTATAAAGGGAAGGAGAGGGGAAGAACGGTGTGCGGATTTTGCAAGATTATCAACATTTTCGTTACCGGAGATGCCGATGTGACTCGGGATATACATGAAGCTGATTTTTATTTGTGATTGGAATAAGATGTTGTATAAGTTGAGTATTTTCTGAATAAGAGGATTGTTTTTAGAAGTGTTTTGGAAAGAAACTAAGGAACTTAAGGAATCGGTCATGATTAAAAATTTGCCAGACTGATAAGTTTCGCTGATATGAAATATACAATGGTAAATGGCCATTAATTCCGCTGTGTTATTTGAAGAGAACGAGGGAAGAGAGAAGTGAAATGATGATTGCTCTATGGAAAAGGCGTATCCTACGTGGTGTGTTTTTCTTTTTGAGCCGTCTGTGAAGCAGTGTATATGGCCACTGTATCTCGATAATTGATCAATGAAGTGATTTTTAATTATGAAAGGTGTGTAGTCTGGTTTTGGGTAGGCTGTAAGCGAGATATTTATTGGAGGAATGGATATAAGCCATGGCTGATATTGTTGATTTATTTGTTGTTGAAGTAGTGGGAAAATATGATTACTTTTGATTATTTCAGTGAATGAAGTGATTGGTTCGTGGACTGAGATTGATGGAATTGAGAAAAAATCTATGACTCTTTTAGATATTGGATGGGATGTGTTTGACATTGTTTTGGCTAGATACTTGTTTGTTAGTAATTTTCTACGATAAGATGGAGGGAGTTCAGCAGCTTCGCAGTAAATGCTAAGATTAGGCGAAGATGGAAGAGCTCCTATGCATAGTCGAATCGCTGCGTTATTAACAATGTCTAGGCTGGAGAGAGCTGATTGTTTTGCAGAACAGTATATGGGTGCTCCGTATTCGATTTTTGATCGAATTAGGGCACGATAGAATAGTAGCAGGAGGGATCGAGATGGGTTGTGTCGAGGGTTTCTAATTATTTTTAATAAATTCAAGGATCGGAGAATTTCGGCTTTCGTTTCTTTAATATGTGGAATCCACGTAAGTTTTTGATCAAAAGTTAGGCCTAGAAACTTTGTTGAGGTTTTATACTGAAGAGGTTTATTATAGAAAGTGAGAGTTGGTTCTGTTAGGGATTTTCTTTTGTGACTGAAATTAACTATGTGTGTTTTACTGCTAGAAAAGGAAAGGCCGTTTTCTTCGGCCCAGATTTGAAGTTTGTTTAACGCTGGTTGAAGAAGTTGATATGCTATTTGTGGGCTATTGCAACGTAAGGCTATGTTTATATCATCTGCGAACAGTCGTAAGGATATCGGGTAGGAGATTATTTCGGTTATATCGTCAATCAGAATTATGAAAAGGATTGTGCTGAGAACGGAACCTTGGGGTACTCCATTCTCTATTCCAAAAATTTTGGAGGATTCGTTATTTAGTCTCACTTGGAAAGTTCGGTCTTTTAGGAAATTCTGTACGAAATATGCTAGATGACCTTTTATACCGAGTGAATGAAGTCTACGTAGGATTTTGGATCTCCATGCTTTATCATAAGCTTTTTCGAGGTCAAAGAATATGGAGTATAGATTTTCCTTGTTTTTGAAGGCAGATGTTATTTCTTGTTGGAGGTCTAATAATTGATCTAACGTAGAACGATTTTTTCGAAAACCGCTTTGGAGACTGCTTAAGTAATTATTCGATTCGAGATACCAAATTAGTCGTGTACTGACCATTTTCTCCATTATTTTGCATGGGACGCATGTTAAAGAAATAGGTCGATAACCAGTTGGTAGGTTGGCGTCCTTATTTGGTTTTAAGATGGGAATGACAATAGCGTGTCTCCATTTGGTGGGGAAAGTGTCGTAGACCCAAATGGAATTGAAAATCTGAAGAAGGGCTTCTAAACCTGATTGAGGTAATTTTTTGATCATTTGAGGGTGAATATCATCTGGTCCTGGTGAAGAGTCTCGGATATTATGGTTTAGAGCTATTTCAAGCTCATCAATAGAAAACAGTGCATTGTGAGGTTCTGAGTTATCTGAATTAAAATTTATTTCAATTTTTTCTTTCTGAATCTTATGGTTTTGAAAAAACATGCTGTAGTTAGAGGATGCTGATACATCGGAAAAATGTTGGGCTAGACTATTTGTAATTTCAGTTTGATCTGTTAAAATTTTGTTGTCGACTGTTAAAAAATTTATGGTGTGGGGGATGTATGAGCCCTTTAGGATTTTTATTTTTCTCCAAGTTTCTTTAATAGATGAATTTTGAGTAATCGATTTTATAAATTTTACCCAACTTTCGTTTTTTTTTTGGCGAATGATTAAGCGAGTTTGGGCTCTATTTTTTTTAAAAAAAATTAAATTTTCCAATGTAGGATTTTTTTTGTATTTGCGTAATGCACGTTTTCGGTTTTTGATCGCAGTTTTGATTTCTGGGCACCACCAAGGGACTACCTTGGGAGGAAATTTGGAAGAAGATTTTGGTATGCTAACCGAGGCTCCATGTACGACAGAGGTTGTGAAATTTTTGACATTATCGTCGATAGAATATAAGTTTAGTCAGGTAATCAAAAGATTAAAATGAGACTGGGTGAGACAAATAGCCAGAGCCAAAAATGATAAATGGACAGAAACAGTAACAGATTAGTATATTTATAATAAAAGAAAACAGGGTAGGCAAAAATTAAGATGGAAGGATGATCTCATTAAAATGCTTAAAAATAAACATTACCATAGAGCAGCTTGGGACCGGCTTGAATGAGCTCGTTTGAAGATTTACCCGCTCTCGGAGCTAAATAATAATTCTAATTATTAGTAATTTATATACATACATAACGTAAAATAGATTAAGTATCAGTAATTATTGTGAATCTTCATGGCTAATAATAATAATAATAATAATAATCGATTCTCCGCGATACTAACGTACCCAATACAACGAGGTTTTGGACGGATCTAAAGATGGTTAGTCAAAATTAGTGTGTCCTAAGAATCTCTCGAAAAAAAAACCTTTTAAATGCCGCGATATCCATTACTTTCTGTTGCCCTAAAGAGTCTGTAGATTTCTCAAACGCCACGAGTATACTTCACACAATCAACGCAAGTCCTTATTGTTTTCTTTCGTAAATTGTTATCTTTCTTGTTCAAATCGCTTAAAGAAATTATAATTAATCGGACTAAACAGCAAAATTATCTTTAATACGATGCTTGGGAATCGTTATACAAGAAACCGTCTTTAGTTCTTTAATATGTGTAAATATCTTGAACATGTTTTACGGATTCGTATTTTAATTTGATTAAATATCTAATTTTAAGTTTCAGAGGAGATGATCGATTTTATTCATTGAGCACTTTGTTACCGAAATAGAATATATAAAACTCTGAACTGAAGTCGTTTCGAAAATAAATCCTGAAACGGAGGACTGTACAATTCAAAAAAAGCTCTGTTTTCATTAAATTGTGTAATTTTGTAAACGTTCAAACATTGTGAGTTTCGATACGCAGCTCTCATTGTTAAGGTGAAATCCGTCCGTTGTTATTGAGATCCAAATTGTACGATTCGCATAGGCTCTCAAAGACCGCAAGCTACTCTTTCTAGGTTGACATTTAAATGATGTCTCTTTCCAGTACGGAATAATCAAACAGTGTTGTTCCACGAGTGACTTCTGATCTTTCCGTGTAATACGATCTGCTTTTGAATAATTGGAATCTTTCATTTGACGATTCTGGCATGACAGAACGAGACGATGACACGTCGTTTCGCTTTTAGAGATAGTAGTGCATTTTATTCGTTTTTTTTTGTTTTTTTTGTATTCTCTTTTCATCTTCGTTAATCGGCTCCTTTTAACGCAAATTCCGACTTTTAATCATCGGTAATTGTCAACGAAAACGGCGTATTGATTTTAAACAAGTTCAGTCAAGCATACCGTTTCATGCGCTGAGGACTTCGTATGTTAAGTTATAGATAACCTTAATTTACATAATACAAAATTCGAAACAAAGAAATTTGACTTTTCGCGGCGCAAAGCAAGGAATAACAAGTACTTTTTCCCGTTTTTTTTTAACTTTTCGCCAACTTCGAAAGAGTTTCATTAAGGAAATGAAATACGGTTTCGTTCCAGACACATAGCGATTTTTCCACCAATATATCACGTGCCCGGGAAAAAAAATATTTTTTCAAAACTTTTGAGCTTTCGGCGACGCCCTAAGGACCTAAATATAGAGTTGTAAGTTCGGCTTATTTTTGGTTTCCCCAACTTTTTCACTCGAGCACGTGAACTTCCTTTTTTTTTTTTGTTGTTGTTATTTTTGGCCTCGAAGAAGGAAGTTTAAGTAATTTTTTAACCGTAATTTTTTGACTTTAAAAAAAAGCTGTTTTTATATTTTGAATTTCACCTATGAATTGTGACTTTTTTTAAGGTTGATTTGTGAGGTCGTTTTCAATTCTATATCGTATATTCTTGGCTGTTTTTTGTTTTTTTTTTTACCGCCCATGGTGATCGGTTAGCTTGAAGTTATGGATATGGTTTTAAAAAGAATTTTAATTGTAATTTATGATCCAATTATGATGTTTGTAAGGCAAAAACAGTTCCTGAACTATTGTATATTTTAATTTGATATTTTTATCGTTTCTGAACCATTTTATTAGGATTTCGTACATTATATGTGCGCACGGAATCCTGAAAATCTATAAATCACCTTCAGTGTTCAAGTTAATCAAGGGCATTAACTTCATTGTGGATAACTTCATTTCGGCTCTACGCAATACAATACGATCATATACTCCAGCCCCTAAACAATCTACACGAAAGCTCTAGTACCATGGTGGACGGCTGAATGTGCTACTGTCATTCGCTTTAGACGCGGTGCACTGAAAAAACTGAAATCTGCTTCCACGGTTGAGTTTCACATAGCTTAGAACAAAGCTCGTGCGAAAGCAAAATGGACAATTAAGAAGATCCAGCGAAAATCACGGAGAGATATCACATCTACTATCACTGCGTCAACTCAAGCAAATTTACTTTGGTCGAAAATCCGCTCTTTAGACCACCTACTATCTAAGTTATTTCCCGCAACTTATTAATAACGTTGGAAAACTCCCGAACAAGTAATCCCAACGAATTAGTCTCTGCTCTTGCTCATCACTGCGAGCATTCTTCCACTTCATTAGACAACTCCTATATCGCGGACCACCCTGCTCTTTTCAACTCTAATTGTGATAACGAAGCATACAGACTATCTCAGTCTACAAGGACTATCATAGGCTATTAAGCGTACAAAAGAAGCTACACGCGGTCATGATAATATACATATTTCCATGCTTAAAAACGCTCCCATCGAGACTTATCAAATTTTACTTCAAATATTTAACGAGATTTGGACTGATAACGTATTTCGTTCAGCTTGGAAGATGGTGGTTATTATCCCCATTTTAAAATCCAATAAAAATCCTGCACTTGCCAAAAGCTATCGACCAATATCATTAACCTGGGTGTTGTGCGAAATATTCAAACAAATAGTTCTCTGTCGTTCAAACAGAATACTGGATTCGAAAAATCCACTTCACAAATCTCAGTTTGGTTTCCAAAGCGGGCGTTCTACGTTACATCCATTGTACATTCTTCAAAACGCTATAGAGTCGTCAGTTCAAAATTGCTAGCAGTCTTTTTCGGCCTTACTCAGGCGTTTGATAGAATTCATAAGTTTATGGCTCAACTCCACAAATGGAACCTCGGAGGCAACTTAGTGTCGTTTATAAATAATTTCTTATCTGAGCGGAAATTTTTCGTTGGGGCAGGCAAGTATTCTTCGTCGTTACACTCATTAAAGTACGGAGTTCCATAAAGCTCCGTCCTCAACCCAGCTCTATTTAATATTGCTATCAATGATTTTCCTTCCGCTATTCAACCGCCGGTGCAGTGTTCATTGTTTGCCGACGACCTCGCTTTAATAGTGACAACACAAAAATTGGAGAGAAAGTATTACAGGAAAGTCCATCAAGAATTTCCGAATGGTGCTCTCAAAACGGCCTTCAAATTTCCATAGCAAAGACCACCGCTATTCATTTTTATCGGGTTCGGAAATGCAAGCACGAAATATCCGTTAACGTAGATAGCAATCAGTTGGTCGCAGCTTCCTCCGTTCGCTACCTCGGCCTACTCGTTAATCGAACACTATCGTGAAAATCCCATAACAATCCTGCTTCCGGAAAATATTAAGGAAACTCGCGCATTCCTCTTGCGGATCAGACCGTATCTCATTACTCCGAATTTATCGCGTAATAATAAGATCTAAACGCGACTATGCTTCGGAGGTGTAATCAACAGGCAACAGATTGCAATCATTAAACATCACCCATAGTACAACTCTTCGGCTCCCTACAAGAGCATTCCACACTACTCCTGTCGATAGTTAACGTGTAGAGACGCCCGAGTGGCCTCCAGACATTCAACAAATGGCTCGCTTGTCTAATTTCTACGCTCAATGTATAGCCTCAAACTTCAAACATCCACGTGTAATATCAACTAATCTTTGAACTCGAATGAAAGCAGTCTCGAGACAATCTCATCACATTATCAGCGGATACTATCAATTATCGACACGACAGAAAATCTCTCACTCATAATCAGTCGTAGTGATTCCGCCGTGGAACCACAATCCAGTCAAATTGGATCTTGATTTATTAAATTTTCATCGAAGCACAAATTCCATCTTCAAGGAGGCTATCTTCGTATGCCCGCAACATATCATTCTTTTTTACGAACGCATCTATCTTCGACACTTTCGTAGGATGTTCAGTGATAAAAGAAAATGCCCCGTGCTAATACGGTATTCACTTCTTGAATTATTTTCCATCCTTTCGGCTGAGCTTTACGCAATATTCCTAGCATTTCAGTTCTTCTTGAACCAAGAAACAGACAATTCAGCAGTAATCTGTTTTGACTCTCTCGCGGCTTTGAATTCCATATCCGATGTTTTCACTGATAAACAACGGATCCCATTGCGAAAGAAATAGTCAAACTACAGGTATCCGCCTCGCCTCGCGCGATAGCATTCCTCTGGATTCCAAGTCATTCGGGAATTCCTGGAAATGAGTTGGCCGACAGAGCAGCCGAAGACGCTGCAGCGATGCTCCCTGTTCCAAACACTCCGGTACCAGTTCCAGACTTCGTTCGCTACCTAAAATTGGCTTTGGGCACACTGTGGGACCAACGATGGCTGTTCATCCCGTGTACAAATAAACTTCGCCAAATTAAGGACCAACCATGGAAGACTCAGCTGCGCCGGAGAAGAAATTATGTAATCGTTGCCGGCCGGGGCATACGCAATTCACACATGGCTACCTACTGATAAAGATACCGGCTCCAATTTGCGACATATGTAACTATGATTTTTCTGTTCTCCCTATCCGTATAGAATGTCCTCAGTTCAATTCCCTCAGATTAACACATAATGTTCCCTCCTCTTTGTCTAATATCCTCTTTGATAATCCGACCATCCTTTCAAACCAAATCAGTTTCTTGACAATGCAAATACTACGCAGTATGAATTCCGTAATTCTTTAATTAAACATATACATCTATATTTGTCCGTGCCTCTAGCCAATAGTTGCTGTCCATGGCACGTAAATTTAAATAAATAAATAAATAAATAATATAAACATAATCAACAGTCAAAGAACTATTTTAATACGCGAAATACGCGTTTCTTTTTTTTCTACCTGAGCCGTTAAGGTTGTTTGCCAGAATTTTTTCTGAAAATTATCTTTCGGCCATAAAAAAAAGTCTCCACATTTTTCATAGCCCAGGTTTTCTTCTTTTTTTCTATTTTTTCTGATTTTATTTTGCAATACAGAATTTTATTTCAATATTAATGAAATAGCTGGAAATAATTAAAATGCAAATGGTCGAATAGCATTTCTGATGATTTGATAAGCAATAACAGCAAAGCGGGTGTGATTGGAGCTCTTGTGAGGTAAAGCAAATTCGGCCCCCAATTTTCTTTAGAATAACTTTGTACTATTTGTAGTTTTCCCATTTCACTTGTGTACTCTATATTCTCGTATAAATGCTAATAAAAAATTCGTACAAATATTTAAATACTGTAGTTATGTAAAAAATATGTTTCTATACCTATGTAACCGTATGTAACCGTACATATATATATGTATATATATATAACTCGGCCATTTTGGCCTTGAAAGGGGCTGTGCCCCTTGAACCCTCTTGCTTTCATTTCTGTCTCTTTTTCTTCTATACTTTGTATAAAATTATCAAAATTTACAACGTAATTCTTACTGGCATCAACACAAACACAAAAACAAAACATAATCACAAAAATCCTATCCTAACATTTAACTTTCATTACATAAAATTAAGATATTGTTTCATTACATTTTTCGTTACATATTTCGTTACATAAAGTTATGACATTTTTTAAATAACAATAACAAAAATCTTATAAAATATAACAAACGTTACATAAAATTGGGACATTTTTTTGGGACATTTTGCGTTACATAAAATTGGGACATTTTTTCAAATAGGGGGTAGCCTAAGAATTACGTTGCAATTAATATGTGTATATATATATATATATATATGTGTGTATATATGTATATGTATGTATGCATATTTATGTATATGTGTGTAATGATGTAACACTGGTAACGAAACATGCATTGGACAGACAAGAAAGACGTTGAAAGTATGTATTGCAATCCTGCACGCGATATTATATAGGGACACTTAATTAATAATAGATGTACACATACGAATTAGCCATTTCTTATAATAAATAAATGAAAAAAAACTAGATATTCCGTTATTATAAATTAAGCGGATTACGGTTAGTTGAAACTTTGTAATAGCTATTACTCTTAATCGTATTCAAAATTATACGCTATTAAATTCGCTACAACACTATGCAGATTACGAATGGGTCACACACGAATAGCTCCTAACTTTGTTGACGAGGATGTACAGAGAACTCGTGATAATCATGTCACAGTTAATTTTGAGGGAAGATGTTAACCATTTGTCATTATTTGGCTGTATGAACTATGTGTAAATAACGGGGCGGTGTTGTACATTAAATTATTAAATATGAAGATTTACCCGCCCTATTCTTTTCATTATTAGCTCATGGTGAGGGAACTATAAAGTTAGTTGTCAGTTTTATTTTAAAAAGTAGGATAAAAATATTTATTTTACGCGGAAATATTTTGATTTTCTTTTTTTGGTTTCTTTTCGTATCGATTCACTTAGTATTTGCTTGCTAATTCGAATACAAGGTCCCAACATATCTTGGACACGGTCTGGGCCGTTTACTTTTCCTAATGATTTTAGACAGGTATTCGTGAGTTAATTTATACATTTAAAGCCATCTGTGTCTGCACCACTTAATGTTTCATTTTTGAACATTACGTATTTTCGCTAACCTGTATCGTTCCTAAATTGACTTGATAGTGGCCAAATGGCGTATCGCCCGGGGAAAAAAAAAAAAAAAAGAAAAAGAAAGATCACGGTGAATTATTTTATATTAATAAATTTTGAAGTTTTTTTTTAATAAACACAAATGTACGAAAAATGTGATAAATTCACTGAAAGTTCGAATAACTCTACAAATATTCAAAAAAAAAAATAAAAGAAATAACTCGAATTACGTGAAAGTATTTTTTAAAAAATTCATCATCGGTAATTATTATTATTTCATATAGATTTTGTATAGCATTAAAAACTAAAATCAAATGGCGTAGCGCATACATACATGTGATAAACCTATTTAAGGATTTTTTTGAATTGTTTTAATCTTGTAACTACAAAGCCAAATTGCCGAAAAGTGCCTCGGACAATTACAGACATTTTAACATGCTCATTTCTCCGCGGTTCGTTCATTCAGTCAGAATTAACGCTTACAGGACATAGGATGTAAGACAACATTTGCTCTTGTGCAGGACATAAAGGTGGACTTAGGAAGCTGCTCGGAGCATGCGAGACAAATTATCGCTGATAAAAAAAAAAAAAACAGCAAAAAGAAAATAATCTATCGAGCTGTACGCAGCGATATTGCCGATGCTTCGAAAGATGCCTCGCCATAGCCGCATATTACCGCAAAAGAGAACATCTCTATAGGAAAGTAGCGGTGCCATAGAGGGTATAATTTTTTTATTAACCGATATATGATAAAGTTTATTTTATCTTTCATCTGTGGCTGGCGATCACGGAATATCTGGCTCGCCGAACCATCTGACTGCTCTAGCTGACGGCTATAAAATAATAATAAAACTGACAGACCGAAAGAAAAGGTACAACAAAAAATGAGAGAACCTTCCGAGGCAGTCAGCGTGCGCGCTAACCCTTCCGATATCGATCTTTCGATCGCATCATCAGTTTAGTCTCGCGTGCGATCATATTGAGCATTTGACGTCTAGGTCAGATACCAAAGGCCGCTCTTTCGAATCGGACCGCTTTTTCTCCGATGTCGGCTATCGGATTTTAGGGCGCTGAGCGCGCTATTATTTTGTGATATGGCGTAAAATAACTGAAATAGGCCAACGTTGATCAACGCTGAAGGACAATCGCGATATGGAACGGTGAACTCTCGCTTCGGAAGAGAATACTCTCTTCGTACTTAATGATCTCCGAACACGCGAACGGAAAATAATACAAGTGCCAGCCGATTACCGGAATATGTCGAAAGAACCGTTTAAAATTTTTACGCTAATTCGGCGAGCAGCGAGAAATCGAATTAAAAAACAAAATAAATAAACAAAAAAACTTAAACGTCTTTTTATTGTTATTATCATTATTATTATCGCGTTATTATTATCATCATTATTATCGGACTCGTCAATATAAGCACCTCCGCCCAGAATTGTCGAACACGCATAAAGAAAGCTTGTAACAAATTTACGGCCAATAGGTGTTGGAAATAAAAAATCGAAAAAAAAGGATCATACAATAGGTAAGTGTACTCTTTGTCCTCCTTCGCACGCACTTACATCAAACTGTTTGAAAGCCTGTTCAAAAATTCGAAAAAAAGAGTCAAAAACAAAATCGAGAAAGCAAAATAAATTCCAAAAAAATCTTTGAAAAAAAAAAGATATGTCCGAAACTGATATTAAAAGGAGATTTTCCTCCGCCTTTAACGTGAAAGGACTAACGGTTGTACGTCTGTTCAAGGTAATAATCGGGGAAATTACCAAACGGATTTTAGAAATTAGTTTACTGTTAGGCGAAATACGTGTTGTGTTATTCGTTCCATCCAGTTTCATGTGAACGCGGGGAGTTGGGATGAAAAAAATGTGGTTTTCCAGAACCGAATAAAAATGCTCTATTCTGACTACTAGCATTGTATTATCTTACGTAGAATTCGTGTGTTGTTCAATAATTCTAATCGATTATTTTAGAAAGCTGAAAAAATGGAGCACACATAAATTATTCTTAGACTATATAATAGCAATTTCACAATGAACTACTACGATAATTCGGAAAATTATATTCACATGCCAGAGAATTCAACAATAAATGTTTTATATAATATACATTTTTACATAAACATGACCCTCTTGACCTGACATTACACCCCCCGGATAATAGTCCTCTTTGATTCTTCTTATTGGAGGGTCGATTTTAATTGACTAAATTAATTTTCTAATTTAGGGTTTGCTCAGCGGATTCTAATTGGCCTAATTTCGCTCCATTTATAATTTTCGCTGTATAAATCGTCATATAAAACCGTAACCTCTAACCGATATAGAATTTCCACATTACCGGCGCAATTAATGTGGTTATTAATATTGATTATATAAATATATATGTATCTATTACATTAACCGCCGTTCCCCGGACTTCGTCTAAAGGCAAGTCCACTATTGTAGAAGAATTATTCAAGATTAACTACGTCATTTTTATTTTTTTTTACTTTAGAAGTTTGTCCAAAAAAAAAGTAAATATGGAGCTTTCAGATTTAATTTTGATTTTTATCACACATTTATTTCAGAATGTGTTACATATTTCACAACGGTTTTAAAATTACATCGTTACTCTCCCTATATATATATATATATATATATATATATATATATATATATATATGTACATATTTTTTTATATATAAAAAAACATCATTTTTCGGAGTCTTTTGGGGAGAGGGCAAATTTGGACATTAAGTCAGCGGAAGTGAAATTTTTATAAATTTCAATGTGCGGCAGTGGGATAGTGAGTTCGAACTCGGTTCTATCCGAACAAGATATCTGTGTCTAACCGAAACTAGGTCTCTTCTTGCCCTTTCATGTTCTGATTTTATTTTGTAATATAGAAATTGTAATCCAAAAGCCAAAAATAATCAAAATATGAATACTCAAATGACATTTTTGACAGTTTAACAGGTAACAGTGCTGCATGGGTGCGATTGAAGCAACCAGGAGGAGCCTAAGCCTCCTAATGCACATACACACACATACATATATAATATATATGTATATTGTTATAAATCGAATAGTAATAGATTTAAAATCAATTAACAATTTTATAATGGCAAAATTAGTAACTTTTTGTCTTTGCGTTAAAATGGAAATTTAGAGGAACTCGTATTTTTCTTTTTACCTTTAATCCGAAATAAAGAAAATAAAAAAGATATTTACGGAAAGACTTTAATGTAAATAGCATGCACATACTTTTACCGGTTCGAATTTTTTAAAACTTTACTACAATACCATATTTATATCGTATTTATTCTGCATTTTTAGTAAAATGCATTTTTTTGTTTTTTATTTATTTAATTAATGAGCCACAAACTACACCGAAGACTTAGCGACTCAATTAAGAAGGAAATGGGATTAAATTAGATGAAAAAATTTGGCTTGTTCAAGGAAATTTACTGTTTTATCTACGGAGTTGGATTAATCCATTAAAAGCTAGAACGTGATTTGATGAAGCATGGAGAAAGAATGAGAAATTTTAATTATTATAAAATAAATTTTTGCGTACGCCTTTTAAAGTATTGTATAATTTCTACGCTGATAAAAATGATAATAATAACAATAATAATAACGATATTCTCGTACAGCAAATGAAATGTATAAATATATGTCTTTTATTTGTAAAAATGAAAGTTTTTCAAAATAATTTAACAGAAATGATATTTTCGACAATTTCTAAAGCTTCCTCCAAAACATGTCTTCCGTGTAGTATAGTAAATGAATTCAATATAGCATCATTCAATATTAATGACTACGTCACTCTTAGCCGGGGAGGTATAATGTATTTTTTATCCTATGATTATGTTCATTCATTTTATATGTACAGTATTTACTGTATATAGCCGTATGTATTATAATTAAAAAATAAGAGATTTTTTAAAACAAAAGCCTGGGAAGAATGACGTCGTCAATTTAAAACGATTTTTCTAAAAGAATTTTTGGAGAAAAAAGATTGGGGCTCAAGGAAGCTTGCCCGCTTAAGTGGCCCAAAGGGATATATATATGTGTGTGTGTGTGTACATATGAATTCAGGAATTTTGTGGAATAATTACGCTGTATTCAGAATGATTCGTTCGCTTGCTTAATGGAAAAATAGTTGTAGTCGTTTTTTTTTTTAATTCGTATTTTTTTATAATATTTAATAAATAATTTATTTCATACTCAAGTGTACGCAGTATATTTAATATCTTACATTTTTTTTTTTTTTTTTCTATTCCTTAACAGCTAAAAATTACATCTAGTTCTGATAATAACTATTTAGCAATTTTTAATACTTCGTGACCTGAACGGCAGCCTACTCAGCGATAGGTATTAAGATATTTTAAAATGTATACATCAATTTTTACTTTTTCCTTGGGAGAGTTTAAACTTTGGGTATGTTTTTTCCAGTTCGAGAATTTATCAAAAAATATATATATATGTATATATATACCTAGATATTTAAAGTCATATACGTTCTCTAACGATGGACAAAAACATAGACGGGTATTGTTATTTACATAAAGCTCACGAAAGTAATCGTTATTATGCAAGACAATTCGCGTATCTTATATTGAGAATTGTTCCGAATGTGTGCAGTAATTTAGATTTATTTATATTTATACATGTGCCTATTTACTTAAATTATCTACATCCTCTTGTAATCTTTTTTCCGCGATCTTTAAATTTTTGTGCTCCATTAATAAAGCAATATCATCAGCAAAAGTGTGTATACCTTTGCATTTTTAATATGCTTGTGTAACGAATTGGTGTAAATGAGAAAAGGCATAGGGGCCAATACAATGACCTACGCCGTGTTGTGAATAGTTTTTTCATTACTTTTATTCCCTGCGATTTTGACCACGTTTTTCCTATTTGTTATATAATTCCTAAACCACTTAAGTTGATTATTTTTAATGCTCATATTTTCAAAGTTCTTAATATCGGTAATTCATGGTCAACTAAATCAAACGCTTTGGATAGGTGACCATAAATGTAATTAAAAACTGGTTCCCCATCGATAGTGTCCTGTATTTATCTTTTTTTTTTCTTTGAGCGAGTCAACACAGGACATTTACCCAACACAAAGGACTAACAAATAATGAAACGTAGGGATTTATCTTATTTACAACCGTTCTCGGTAATGTTATCGTGGATTTACTTTTTCCCTCTAAAACCGTGTTAATTTTCATAGAGTAGGTTGTTTTTTCCCACATAATTTCTTAAATGTTTATCAATATAGTGTTCTAAAATTTTAACTATTACAGATGTTATTGTTATCAAATTGATTTGGCACTCCTTTTTTATTTCTATATCGGTCTAACAATACCTTTTGTAAGCCCATCAGGAGTGTTACCTTTATTGATTAGTTGACCATGTTAGTCGAAATAAGAATAAAGATATTTAAGTTGTGTTTAATATCTTGAACCTTAATTTCACATCCCATCCAGGTGCCTTATAAACTTTTAGATTGTTAATTATTACTTCTGTTTGGGATTTATTAGCAGGTAGAATATAAAAGGAAGACAAAATGAAATGATCAGAGTTTGTTGTGTGTATTCAATAACCGAATATGACATTTGTGTCTCTGTGTTGTTCCACCGAACGTATAAAGTAGTCATTAAATTGAGTTGCGAAACATGATGGAAAGTCAATAACTGTTCCATACCGTCTCCGGCGGGACGGTTTTTGTGAATGCAGTGGGGGGTCGTATTTTTGATAAGACACGTCGATTTTATCATACATTAATAAAAAGTAAAATTGAGAATTTTTCATTCGTTTAGTGTTATTTTTCACTGCAATCTAAATGGCGCTAAATTCCAAAGAAGATTTCTCACCGAGCCAAGCATTATTATAAAATTTATCACGAATTTTATGTTAAAATTATTTTTCGAGAACTTTTAAAACGCCGTAGGTATATACATATTTTTCGTTTTTGTTTCAGAAAGAGCCCGATTTCGTTTGACGAATGAAAATTGGAATTTCGCGCAATCGGTTCTGGTTGTCTTTATTTTAATGCCATCGGCCGGAACAGACCCCGAAGACAGCAATGGCTCAACCGAAGATGTTGAATGGGAATTCGAAATTAGTTTGGGTCCTGACCGCGCGTTATTTCTGCCGATTCGTTGTTTGCCACTGATCGCAAGCTGATGGAACAAGACTCGAGCATAGAGAGTTATTCATTCGACTCTTCGTTTTGTTTTTTGTTGTTTTGTGTTTTGCTTCTTGTTCCTTTTTCTTTTTGTATTATTTTTTAATTCATCTTTTATATGTGGGTAATTGGACTGGTTTCAGCGAGGAGAAGAGGGAAGTGGCCGTGGTCGGTTGTAATTGAAGGCATATCCATCGGTAAATTATAAGTTGTACTGAACGAGGCGCAGATAGAATTTTTTCAAAGTCCTCGGGGTAATAGACGACGCAGCGAACTTTGAAATATAATATCTGCTCCGTTGCTGGTAACTACTTTCCACATGTGCTGTTCCGGGAGATCTTTCTGTTTTACATTCTACATTAAAGGAAGAATTATGCGAGGAAAAAGCGAGCTAGGTACGGAATACGAGGGAAAACGAGAGGCAGCGAGAGAGAAGGTGAACGGAATGAGATGAATGAAGAAACAACAAAGAAGAGGCATCACAATAGGCCAAGATTGAACACGGGCACAAACCGCGTGCACCATCATCTTCTTATAGATCGCCCGAAGTTATTTCGATCTTCACTTTTTATCCTCTTTCTTATTATTCGGTTTTATTTTATTTTATTCTATTTTATTATTTTCCGTTTCTTTTCTCGATGTTCTTTTTTTTTTTTTCTTCTAAAATCGATTCAATTAAAATCTTCCTGACCTATTCCGCGGATGCCAGCGGCCGAACTCGGAGTCCCTTGCGTTTAACCCTTTTAACCTTACTCGCCTACCAGAAAATTCAGTTCCACTCTGCCAACGAAGAAATTAATTAAATAAACAATTCGCTTTTAGTCGATTTTCTTCTCGCTATTCTCGCTACACCGCGCCATGTTCCATTCTCGGTTAATTTTATTGTTTGTTTCGCCGGCGCTACTTCGAAATCGCTTTCTATCAGAAAAATACTCTCGGTGACAGAACTAGATGGTTCCGATTTTTACCTCTTCACTGCAGCCGAGAGTTCGGATAATCATCCCCTCTCCATCGGTAGTACCTCGCACCTGCAGGTAATATTTTATGCAATAGTACGGTCGCGCATTAATGAAAACATCCAGATCAGTTTCGGGAAACCAACTATTTTCACCCGGGCAGAGTTTGTCTAACGCCGAAGGTTGGCCGTCATAAATATGTTAACCTACTTAATTTTTACCTTTGCATTATAAATAACCGAGCAAAGTACCTAAATTCCTTAAATAAAGGAAAATAACTTCCATTCCCCGACAAGGAATATTCCTTCCGATACTGCTGGCAGTTACAAAATCTGTCAAACCATACGATACGACACGTGTCTTCGTTCTTTCCTTCATCGCGTCCTTTCCATTTCCATTTCCATTGCAAGCACGTTACACTACGAGTATTTTGTAAAATTAATGAAATTATTGTAAAAATTTAAACCGAAATTCCCCTAATAATAAATTAGTAGGCCTTCTTCAGAATATATAACATTAACTAAAGTCCGTTTTATTATATGTCAACTGATCAAGCTGATGAAGAAGAAAATGATGGCTTTGCCCGATACAACCGCGTTTTCTTCTATTGTTTATTTTAAAAAGTTTCGTTTCAACTTCAGTAACTTAATTATTTTAATTTTATTTCATTCGTTTATTTTTTTCCCGGCCTCGGTAAATTATAATTTTTATCGATTATTTTCTCATCAACTCATATATTAAATCCGTTTTTTGCCTGCATTTTTATTTTTATACAGACATTTCACGTTGTTTCCCGTTTCAGAGATGCATTTTACTCGGAGGCACAGCTAAACTTTAAAACTTTGGCAGCTGCTCGTCCATTCCGATAACTTTTTATCAGCTCCCATAATTCTAACTAAACAACCCCCCGGTTGCTACGATAAAAATAATGTAAATTACGAAAAACACCATGTAACAACCGAATAATTGGTTTATAGAATTTACCAACCAATTGACAAAAATAGCGAATGTATAAATATATAGCATAATACCCGTACGATCTCTTCCGTTTGTTTTTATCATCGGATTTTGACAACTACGCCGATTTCGTTATTTTCAAATTTGGAAGTATAATGTCAAATTTTGTTCTGTTCTCGGTGACCATCGAAAATTCTACTTCCAAAATAGACGAAATCGCGGGGAAAAAAAGGTAAACATTATTTATTATACGCGTATGTTAGTCCAATAAGTACCCGGAAATTAACAATAATTTCCAACCTGTGTTAGATCAATTATTCAAAAGGTCACGGATATTCCATATATTGTAGGAGCAAGCCTTGCTCGGATTTATTTCGAACTCGCGGATAAATCAAACTATATATTCATGAGTTTTTCGAACATTTAAAAATAAAAGAATAGTACACACAGATAATATACGAAGCTTACAATTGCATATACGGTACCCCCCTACTTTTCAGTTTTGAATGTATATTTCACTTTATGTAATATTTAACATCGCCCCATGTAAATATATCATAAATATATCGTAAATATATGGTAAATATATATCGTAAATATAATGTAGATATATTGTAAATATATGAACAATTGCGTATATACGTTACCCCCTACTTTTCAGTTTTGAATGTGTATTTCAGTTTATGTAATATTTTTAAAATCGCCCCATGTAAATATATCATAAACATATCGTAAATATATCGTAAATATATCGTAAATATATCGTAAATATATATCGTAAATATAATGTAGATATATTGTAAATATACGAACAATTGCGTATATACATTACCCCCTACTTTTCAGTTTTGAATGTATATTTCAGTATATGTAATATTTTTAAAATCGCCCCATGTAAATATATCATAAACATATCGTAAATATATCGTAAATATATCGTAAATATATATCGTAAATATATTGTAAATATATTGTAAATATATATCGTAAATATATTGTAAATATATTGTAAATATATCGTAAATATATCGTAAATATATTGTAAATATGTCGTAAATATATCGTAAATATATCGTAAATATATTGTAAATGTATCGTAAATATATCGTAAATATATCATAAATATATCGTAAATATATTGTAAATATAATGTAGATGTATCGTAAACATGTCGTAAATAAATTTATTTCATGGCAAAATTTCAGTTTTCTTTTTAACAATGTAATAAAGCGAATTATTCTCTATTCCTTATTAAATCCGAAATAAGAAAACTCTAAATTTATAAACCAAAAATATTATGACAAATCCGCACAACCTGTGTATTTTTATTAAATTCTATCCGAAAATTTCCAAAAATTTATTACCTCAGAAATAAGATATTTTTTAATAATATTTCTAGCTCATGGAATTTTAATTTAATTTTATTCATCACTAAAATGAATATTGGTCGCCTACCTTTTATAATTGCTTGTTTTCTAGAATTTTCTTGACGATAAGACCTAGACCAGTCGATTTATCTAAATTCCCAACACAAATTTCATCAAAATCATTAGAGCTGTTTCCAAAAAACCAATTACATCCATATATACACACATACACATATACATATACATTTAATATTTACCCGTATTATATAATAAGAAAGATAAGAAATATAAGATATAAAGATATTGTGCTTTTTTTTTATCTTTTTTTTTTAAATTAACATGGTGTAAATAAGCGTTTTGCTTACTTTTTAATAAACCCTAAAAATACGATGATCGCACTAAAACGAACATTAGTAGCACCGTGTCTCCTTTTATATAGTTTGTTCATTTGATAGAATTTTCTCGAAAATATGATCTTAACCAATCGGATTTCTGCACCTTAAAAATCCCTAATTTGACAGGATTCGACTCCAAAAATTGTTGTTATCTCTTGCTTTCCGACATTTGTATTATCAGCTGTACAGCTGTTATTAGCAAATCACCGTTTAATTTTACTTCTACATATTTAGTTTCAATTTTTTTTGAATATTCGCTACTTTCTAGTAGCTTTTTTTTCTTCTTTTTCTGTTTTTTTATCAATTTTGATTCTTTGTAGTCCTAGATTTCCTTTTTTTCTTTTTGTTTGTTTACGTTGTGACTATTTCTCCTTTTTTTTCTCCCCTTTTAATTTTACTTATTCCATGAGCTCGTCTAGTGAAAGCCGCGTAGCCGGCTCCTTCAAAGAACTTTGACACTTCTACAAAGCGTAAACCGTTCAGTCCCACTTAGCAACGATAACAGTTGTAACACTAATAATAATAATAATAATAATAATAATAATAATAATAATAATAATCAAATCAAATCAAATCAAATCTTTATTATTATTATTATTACACAAAAATAATAATAATCATCAAATCAAATCAATTTATTATTATTATTATTATCATTACAACATAATCCATCTATGCGCATATTTGCGCGAGCGATGGATATTAAAGAAATAAAAATCTTTTTTGAAAAAATACTGAAATCCTTAAAATTACAATCAAAAACACTGCAATAAAGGAATAAAGTAGAAATATACCGTACAGAACTTATATAAAATAATATAACTTACATTGAATCTATAATCTTAATTTATTTAATTCACTAACATTTACAATTAAAATAAAAGAAAATTTTTACATTTCCATGCAACCAACGTACTCTTAATAATAATAGCCATAGTAGTAATAATGATACTATTGAAGCTATTAAAAACATTAATAGTTCACACGATATCAATTTCAATTTCAATTTATTTGTTCAGTTGTGTACATTCTTAAATTTGTGTATCTGAAATATGGTTACCACAAGTGCGCATTGTTTGCGCGAGCAATGGTGATTATTATTATATAATTATTTTACTTTGTTTATTGTATTAACTATTAATTATCTTCTTACCTAGTACAAAAGCCAACCTAGTTACTGATAATTTTCATTTTTATCAATCCTATTGGCTGTTGTTTACAAAGCGACATTTATTTGTTTAATATATATACAGTAGTGTTAATATTATGTACAGCTTATTTCTAGATCACATTATGAGTTATGATAAGTACAGTTACTAGCATATTTTAGAGTAATTCATACTTGCATACCACAATTATACATACTCAGGCGTACAAAAGTTGTTACCTGTACGAATAAACGCATACATTCCACAAACAGTCATACAGAAAGCATTGCACACATAATCACACTCCCAGAATCTTACAAGTAATATTCATAAGGTTAAGTAAAGTTTAATTGGATTGTATTGCATTTGAACTTCTAGCACCCCTTAATGCTACAAAGAGTAATAACCAATAATGTTAACTGTTTTCACAACAATATTTCTTTGTTAACTATATAAGGTACATTTTGATATATACATAAGGCAATGTTGCGGAAAGCAGATTTAAGCAATGTTATATTCCAAAATTACAAGTTAAACAGCTTCATTGCTCCATGTTCACAGAGAAATTTATCAATTAATTATGAAACTAATCATGTATTCTCTCTCAGTCCCTTTTGTTAATATACTTCAACAGTAAATTATAAATTATGAATAACATCACGCTATAAATTACTATAATAATAATAATAATAATAATAATAATAATAATAATAATAATAATAATAATAATTATAATAATATAAGAACCTATAGAAAATAGCACTAAAAATAAGAATACCAATATGGAAATATGAAATAAAGTGAAGTAAAGCAAAATAAATGTATCCTAGTAAGTACACTTGACGTCAAGGACAACAGGAGCAATCAGAACTAATTTTTAAAAGTAATTTGTATTCTAACTTAAACTAAACGTTTATTATATTATAAATGAGTAGTTTTTTACATTATTAATGTTAATAATTTACAAATTAGTATTTTGTAAGATATCTTTATATTGTACTAACTAGTAACACTTAAGCAATAAAAGTTATGTTTATTTACATTGTGGTATTATACTTAATTAAATCATAATACTGAAACGGTTCGATCATATAATATATCGGTAATAATAGTTGTAATATTGATAATAGCGTTAATAACAATAATAACAATAATGCTAAAAAAAAACAACAAAAAAAAACATGTAATGCTAATACTGTTAATAATAATAACAGCAAGCAACAACAACAACAACAGCGATAATAATAACGTATCGTTATTAGTAATAGTAATATTAATAATAACAGTAACAACAATAATGGTTGCTCTTATTTCGGAGACGTGATTACGATCGCATAATACTATTAAGGCAGACTCTTCTATCCAAGTTATATGCATTTCATTCAACTGGATGTTAACGACGGGTTCTCAAACCAGTCCTATTTTTGCTTTGCAAATAAATCCGCAAACTGAACACGTTACTGCTGTTTGAGTTGTAGTCTCGTTTTTATTAAATTCTTCCGGTTTTCTACAACTGTGCCGAGCTTGCTTGAGCAGATGCTTCTCTGCTATTTCCCTTCAGCAGCTTTCGCTTCGCAATGCTTTCCGATCCGTAAATAGCGCATCAATTCGGCAATCTGATCTTTAAAATGTCTTATCGGTCTGGCTCGCTTTTTTCTACCGGCTGCAAGCTCTCCATCCAATACTTTTTTGAGAGCACTCTTGTTGCGTCATCCATACGTGTAATATGTCCTACACCCAGCGTAGTTGCATTTTACAAATGTCGTGCTCTATTGGAGCCGCATTTTGCACGTTGCAAACCTTTCTTCCATTGAATGCGTAATATGCGCTGTAGCAAACGCTGTTATCATTGCTCTAGTGTCCTTATATGATGCCCCGTCGGTATACCGTTCAAGTTTCGCAAGCATGCTTTTTTTTATCACTGTTGAAACATTATTATGGAATACACCTTTTTCCTAGCATGGCCACCGCGGCTGAGGCTCTACTGTGTCTCTATACAATTTCAGTAGCAAGATTAGCCCTGCTTTAGTGATAATGTTTCCGAGATAGGAGAAACTTTCAATCGTTTCAATATTGATTCCCTGAATCCGAATGCGCGCGATGTTGCTAAAGTTTGAACTAATATACCTTAGTTTTTGTCTTCCGATATTTTCAGCGAACTCTACGCTGAATTGAAACACGCGAGAAGAGCCCTACAATTCATAAAATCATCAATTTCAATGGATCAGGTGCAATCGTCACGACAATGGTTATGATGGATACGCAATAGTTATTGAGAACGGTATTTTTTCATTCTCATGATATGTTCTTTAATTCTCTTTTCAGGCTTCATTAACCTAACATTATACACACTTCTGTCCCTTCCAGTTGTACCCGTCTGCTTAACGTGAAATTACGCCTCTTATTATTTTTGTCCTATTCAATCCCTGAACCTTTTATTATTGACGGTTAGCTGGAATGCCCGATACTCTTTATGAGGTTGCTCGAACCATAACACTAACGATACTGTTCTTCAAAATCTCATTCTTTTAAAAAACACAGTTTTTCCTACCGATCTCTTCTCTCTTATTTATTACAGGAGCTCAACAAACTGCAGTTCCATCGATCTAAAGTTTTCATCTCCTACTGTTGTTTTTAACTATACAGCTGATCGTCCCTTATAGGTTCCTATGATAGTGGCCATATATTCCTAATAACTCATCGAATCTTTTTACCATCTTATATTTCAAACCTCTCCACTATTCACAGGAGAATTTATTCAAAACGAACTGGTCTCTTTTCTGCTCCGTAATTGATTCTGCTCTCTCTGTTCTGATCTCATACCACATTGCAACCTTTCGTAAATTCTGTTACGGATGCTCTCTCGCTCTTCTCTCCTCCCCGTCAACTACCGTTGTTCAATCGTTGTATACCTCGTGGTGGAACGAGGAGTGTAGCATCCGATCATTGTCGTGCCTCCTTTAAAGTATTCCATTTGAATTTTACACTCGAAAACCAAGCCAATGCAAGATACATTATTAAATCCTCTAAGAAATTCTCTTGGAAACATTCTGATCCTTCCTATTCCAGAGCTATACCGCTTAATCATATGGGCAAAATGGCCAAAACATTTAAATTTCCATCCACGGAACGCCCCTCTATCCGTAACATACCCGTTGATAATACCTTTTGTTATGTTCCTAACGTTGATGAATTGTACCCATTTCTATTTGAAGTAAGCGCTACTCAACATTTTCTAACTTTTCCCTTCAATATTAATGAATTAAAGTCCACTCTTGAAAAATAATCCAGGCCCACTCCGGATCTTGACGACATACCCTAACTTGTTCTCGAAAATCTGTCCCATCGTTCTCTTGAAACTCAGCCTTATTTTATTTAACTCTTTCCTTTTTACAGGAAGTACGCACTCCTCTTTTTAACTCTTTTCTTATCATCGCTAACCTTTAAAGAAAATCTTGCTTACATTTTATCGTGCTAGCATCATGCTTTAGGAAATGATTTGATAGTATACTCAATAAGTATCTTGTTTGGTGGCTTGATTTCCTTCCAAAATATTTGGTTTTCGTTCAGGTTTAGGTCTTGCTAATTGTTATCCTCCGTACACGTTCACTCATTCACAATCTTTCCTATCTCCATTCAGTCAATATTAATCTGCTGTGGGTACCTGGCCACTCGGGCATATTTGGCAATGAAGCGGCTGATTCCTTGGCTCGGGCTGCTGCTGCTTCCTCTCGTCTTTTTTTTTTTTAAAATTCCATCCGTTAACCTGCTATCAGTTTGTAAAAGCTTTCATATCCGATTTTGGTCGGATACCTACGTTTCCTCTTTTTCTAATAATTATTCATTTCATCTGTCTATTCAGCCTACTCTTCCTTCATATTCATGGTTTCTTTTGCATCCCTCCCTTCGTCGTTCTGATGTTGTTTCCATTGTTTGTATTCGCTTTGGCCATTCTTTGCTGTCATTATCTAAATTTCGTTTCTCCTTGATTTCTTCTCCACACTGTCCTCTCCATCCGGATGATGCAATTATTTGCGACGCCGATCATGTGTTCTTCCAGTGTTCATCCCTCTCCGTGGAGCCTTCTGCCTTATATTCTTATTTGCTTAAGCTTGGACTCCCTACCCCTTATTGTGCATCCTATATCCTGTCCTTTCCATTCCCGAATTAATTATTCCTGCTATCTGTTCCTTTTTAGTTAAAATATAACGATCGAATCAAAATATAACCGACTTCTTTCCTTACCTCTGGTTTCTGGGTAAAGGTCCTTGGTTGACGAGCCCAAAAAAAAGAAAAATGAAAAAAAAAAAAAAATGAAGGTCCTGCTAATTGTATTAGTCTTTTTGTTTCCTACGTGTCCAAATCTTCCGTAGAATATGACTTTTATGTTACTAGCGCTTTTGACAATGTCACCTTCTCTTCCGGATAAAATGAAAGCAAGCAACATTTCAATGCATTTTATACCTCTTATCTGAAATTTTATGTTAAATCGTTCTATATTCATTTCTCCCCTTCACTTTTATAGACTACGAGAATTGTCTCTTATGGTCTTCCTCGAGGTTCCTATTTACATGTAAGTCGTACTCTTTTCAACATTTATACTATCGCCGCTGCTTCTCTTAAATGTTATTCTTTGTTTTTTGCCGATGATGTACTGCTCTACTCTCAGCGGATGATACTGTAGATGCAAATGAGAAAGTTAATTCTTCCTTCGCTAAGTCGAAACAATCTTTCTCCTCGTTTCACTTATCTATTTCATCGAGAAAATCTTCTTGTTTTTTTTCTTCCTTTCGATAATCCCGCATCAGTCTATGTACCTTTAAACTCTATAATTATCCGTCGCAAAGATTGCTTCTGCTAACTCGATGCATTTCTCAACACTAGTCTGTGCCTTGCACAAACATATTGTGATTTCCTTTTCTCTTCTGCTTTTAAAAGACTAAACTCGTTAAAAGCTTTTTAATTTACAAAATGTGACCGTCTTCTCCTTATTTCCCTGTACAAAAATCTATCATCCATTTTGTAAATCTGATTATTGCTTCTTTGTCCATTGCTTGTGCTTCCAAATCTTGTACTCTTAAATCTTCCTCGATGCCAGAAATTATTGCTGAATTAAATACGCCTTCCTTTTTTCATTCGAAAATCCTACTTGGGCTACCGTTTTCTTTTCAAGCGTTTACAGTTGACTTCTTCTATATCCTTTTCTACCTATCATTTCGGAAAAACTAGCGCCTGCTCCTAAGGAATTTCTATCCTAGCTTATATTTTGTTGCGTCTAAGCTCTTTCTCGTCTTATATAACTTTGTCTCTAAAATAACCTTCCCTACTTCTCTTTGAACTTCGCGGATCTGTTCCATCCTTTCAAGGTATCCTATCTCACTACTGTCTTCGAGTTTCTTCTCAAAACGTGTTACTTTTATAGTAATTTCATAGTACTGTCGATGCCTTACTTCCCTCTCGTGGAAACTACCAGAACCCATTCACGGAAAGCGCTAACTTTTCGGTTCATCGATTTCGATTCCTTTCCTGCGTACATCATCGAGACAGCGCTACGTAAAGCTGGCCGTGCGAAAATATTTCCTAACGTCATTCTTCACAATCAACCCGTCTTCACCAAAATCTTGACTTCCCAGCTTGTTGATCGTCGGGGGGAACAACAGGCAAACATCATGCAAATTTCGTACTATTTCACAATTGTTTTTTTTTTTTTTTTTTTTTTTTTTTTTTGGGCGCACCAGCGGCATTGACCCAACAACAACAGAAATTAAGGAAGGGGTTAAATAAAAAGACGATTAGAAATAGAGCATAGGAAAGATTGGAGTACAGGGATTATATCTGGGGATGGAAAGGAAAGGACAAAAGAAGAATTATACGGAGCAGGAAGACCCAGTGCCAAGATTTTCGAGTACAAAACAGAGCGCTCGGAATCAAGGGCAGGGCATTCAAAGAAGATGTGGTTTGCATCACATATGAGAGGAGAGATGTAATTATGAAGGGGACAATCGGGAGAAGGGGACAGGGAAAAACGAAAACGTGAAGAGGGTAGAAGTGAGTGATTAATACGCAGTCTGATTAAGGAAATGATCGCGGAGCGTTGATAAGAATAGGATTGAAACCACGGCTGGGAAGAGGGAGCCGGTTGAATTTGAAGATAATGAGAGGCGGGATTAGAAAATAGGGAAGGATAGATGTCCGACCATAGTCGGGAATGATTAGCTGAGGAAAGAAGGAGGATGTCCAAGGTAGGAATTTTGCAGAATAAAGGACCATCACGGGCGGCCGAACGGGCTAAAAAGTCCGCTAACTCGTTGCCCTCGATGCCAGAGTGACTAGGAACCCACAAAAGGTCAATAGTAATGGAACGGGATGAAAGTAAATTGGATATAAGAAAACGAATTAAAAGAATGATAGAATTGGAGGAATGAGAAGGAGGAGAAGAGATGGCTTGAAGAACACTTTTGGAATCGGAGACAATCAGACATTTACTGATCTCTCTTATGGATGGAATGAACGAGACTGCGCGTAAAATGGCGATAGACTCCGCTGTGAAGATAGAACAGAAGGAAGGGAGCTTGAAGGACTCAGAGTGATTAAGTGAGAGGGAGGTAAACGCGCCGCCCACCCCATTTTCGTTTTTAGAACCGTCAGTGAAGAATGTTAGATGAGAAGGGAAAGATGTGTCCAGCATGTGGAGGAATTCGGCTTGGATTGAAGAATGTGCGGTGGAGCTGGTTTGGAGAGGGAGAGAGAAGAGATTAATAGTCTGCCAAATGCTGGAAAAGTCATGGGAAAAGTAAGAAAGCTTGGAATAAGAAAAGACATAAGGCGAAAAATTGGAGACTCGAGCTGCTACGAGAGAAAGGATTGGGATTTTGTGAGGAGCAAATCGCCATTGGTTTTTAATACTAAGATAGGAAGAGATAAGATTAGATGAGGACACAGAAAGCCGTTTAATTAGAAAATTATAACCAAGCTGCGATCTGCGGATAAACAGTGGTTGCATAGCAGATTCAGAGAGGATAGCAGGAATGGGAGAAGATTTTAGCGCTCCAATGCACAACCAAAGGCAGCAGTTTTGAACTTTGTCCAGTTTGGTGAGGAGAGATTTAGAGGAGTTTCCATAGATGAAGGAGCAGTAATCGATTCTAGAACGAATTATAGCCTTGTAAAGGATTAGGAGAATGGAAGGGTCACCACCCCATTTGGATGGCGAAAGGGCTTTCAGGAGATTGAGTCTTTTGAGGGAAGAATTGTAGAGATAGTTGATGTGTTCATAGAAAGTGAGTCGGCTGTTGAGAATAACACCAAGATAGCAGAAGGAGCTGACGAGCGGAATCGGAATGTTAGATGAAATAATATTTACCAAAGCTTGATTGTAGGGGCGGAGGGAGAACACCATAGAAGAGGACTTAGAAGGAGAGAGAGAGAGGTGAATTGAGGCGAGGGAGATACTAAGGATAGATAAAGAGTTATTGATCTCTTCGTTGGCGGCGGCCACATCATTACAACTGGAGTAGATGAGGATATCGTCTGCGAAAAGGAGAGAGGAGGAAATTGTAGGGAGGGAAGCAATATTAAGGAGATAGATATTGAAAAGAGTGGGGCTAAGACATGATCCCTGAGGAAGTCCCCGGTGGATGCATCTGGAAATGACACGGGAGGGAATAGAGAGGAAGAGGGATCTATTTTGGAACAAATTTAGGATCAGAAAGATGAAATTAGATGGAACGTTAAGCCCAAGAAGCTTGGCGCATAGAGTAGGAAGGTGGACATTATCAAACGCAGAGGAGACGTCAACAAATGTAGCAACAGTGAATTTTCTTTCTATGAAAGCTTTGTAGACGTCTGATAGGAAAAGACTGATGCAGTCGACCGGGCCCAACCCCGGGCGAAAGCCAAACATATTGTAAGGAATTAGATCATTGTGTTCCAGCCACCAGACGAGTCGATTGTTCACCATACCTTCGAACAGTTTACGAAGACAGGAGGCTAAAGAAATAGGACGGAACGTAGATTGATTTTTTTTAGGTATAGGGATGATAACAAAGTCATTCCAGGATTTAGGTGTAGATCCGGAGAGTAGGAAGGAGTTGAAGATATTCAGAAGAAAATGCAAAGAAAGCGTGGAGAGGTTTTTAAGTATAAGGAACGATATACCATCTAAACCTGGTGAGGAGTTGGAGGATTTATTAAGGATAGATAGTAGCTCATCATAACGGAAAGGAAGAGATAAGAAGTGAGACTCTGAGTTGGGTGTAAGAACAGGAAGCGAGATTTCCTCAAGGGAAGGAGCGTAGGCGGGCGCGATAGAATCTAGAAAGGAAAGGAGATGTTGCAGTGCGGGAGAGGGATGTACCGGGCGCTTGGAAAGGGGAGAAGTAAAAGCCTTAGCCATCTTCCAAATCTGCGAAAAGGGCGTGTCTTTAGAAAAAGCGGAACAAAATTGTTTCCAAGAATTTCTCTTAGCCGCTTTAAGAACAAAGCGAGCCCTCGCATTGGCTTCTTTGTGAGCAAGAAAGTTGGACATTGAGGACCGCGAACGAAATGATTTGAATGTAACAGTACTTTGTTTGAAAGCCTGTTTACACTCTTCGTTCCACCAGAGTGAGGAGGCAGAGGGCGCTTTTCGGTGATGATTATTGGGAACAAGCGGAGAGGATGAAGAAAGGGACGAATGAAGGGATTGGGTGAACAAGTTGTATTGGGCTATAGGATCAGAATTCGCCAGGATATGAGGGAGAGAATCGTCCATCAATGAACGAAATTTGGTCCAATCAGTTTTGGAAAGAATCCATCGAGAGGAATGGAGAGGCTTGGATTGGGTAGGAGGAGAGACGTCATTAAGGGATAGGAGAATGGGAACATGGTCACTACCAAAAGTGCCATCAAGTGTTTTCCAGGAGCATTTAGGAGCTATATCGGGAGAGGTAAAGGAGAGGTCCACCGAACTTGAGGAGAAAGCATTTTTAAAGTAGGTGGGAGAATGATCGTTGAGGAGGAAGAGGTTATGATTCAGGATAAAGTCTTCCAGCACAGAGCCGTTGGAGTTGTAACGAGTGCAGCCCCAAAGGGGAGAATGAGCGTTCCAATCTCCACCAATGACGTATGGTTCTGATAGGGTTGTAAGGAATGAGGAAAGCGGAATATTGAAGAGACTAGAGGTGGGAGGGTTGTAGACACAAGCGATATGGATAGGCTTTAGGGACAGATTTAGAAGAGAAATATGGATCATATTGGGGGAGTTAGGATAGGGAGGTGGAAGGAAAGGGATAGTGTGCGATTGGTATGATAAGTCGCTCCTGATTAGGATGGCAGCTCCACCATACCCGTCCACACGATCAGCTCGAACTATGGAAAAACCTCTGAAATGGATGGAGGAGGATGATTTCAGCCATGTTTCAGACAGCAAAGCGACATGAATGTTATAGCGGTCAAGTAGACCCTCTAAAGCTTGTTTGTTAGCTCGTAGGCTACGACAATTCCATTGTATAATGTTTAAGGACGGAAGCTGCGTTTATGTGACTAAGCTTTTTTTTCGGATTTATTTCGAACTTGCAAATCATTCGAAAAGCTTCACAAACATTGAAAAACACAACAACAATACGAGTACGATACGAAATTTAAAATGCGTAATTCCGTTTTTCAATTTTTAAAAATTACACATTAGGTTACGTAATATTTAATATTGCCATACATATTTCGAACAGATTTTTCTATACAACGTTATGTTAGGTTATTCTCGACTTAATGAAAACAAATATTCATAATCCGCCCTGGTCCTCATACACCCCAAAGATAGATCTGTCACTCACGCACCTGAATAAATCTCAATCTAACCCTCTCATCTATAATCGTCTCTTCAACAACCTCCTTACCAAATATGCAAATTTCGTCGAAATATACACTAACGGTGCCAAATCAAGCGGAGCAGGATGCTCAATTATTCACGATCAAAATGAAATACCATACCCACTACCGCCACATTTCAACTGAACTATACGCCCTCAAATTAGCCACAAACTACTCTATGGATCTCTCAACAAACAATATTCTAATTCTAACAGACTCACTGTCAGCACTCCTCACAATCCAAAACTATCATAAAAAGAAACAACACCCCATTTTTCAAGAAATAGCAAGTACCCTCTCATCTTCACACAAAGAAATCATCTTCTGTTGGATACCATCCCATTGTAACATCCGTGAGAAAGCAGACGAAATAGCAAAACGGTCCTTGATCATCTCCCCAATTCCAAACGTTCCAGTTCCTCTTTCGGACTTGAAAATATCCAGTAAATCCGTCGCATATAAATCCTTCCAACAACACTGGAATCAGATCCCAGACACAAACAAACTAAAAACCGTAAAGAAAACCGTAGATGTTTGGCAAACTTCATATCAAAAATCCAGAAAAAACGAAGTCGTATCAGCTCTCACTCACGGTTATATATTAAACAAACAGCCTCGACCTATATGTGAACCCTGCACAGTTCCCATCTCCATCAAACACATACTAATCGATTGTTCAAAATTTCAAACCCAAAGAGACCTATACATCCAAAACGAATCTCTTGAATCTCTACTTTCAGACAATGATACCAAAACATACAAACTCTTCTGCTTTTTGCAAGCTACCAGTCTCTACTCCCTAATTTAAATTCAAACAGTTCTCACGCCTCTAGCCATAAGGCTGTACATGGCGTAAAAAAAAAAAATAAAAAATAAAAAAAAAAAATATATATACTCATAAGCTAGAAATATCATTACAAATTATCGTCGATATATAACTTCACAACGATGTCCTGTCTAATTCAGAGAAATTAGTACAACATTGGTATCAGTTGTGTAAAGCTTAAATGGGTTTGTTTCATCACAAAGCAAACATCTTTAACTACTTTCCTTAGAAAATAAGCGTTTTGCTTACTTTTTAAGGAACCGTAAAAACGCGATGATCACTTAAACATTGTTTGCTTCCCTTTTAAAATTGCTCGTTTCGCAGAATTTTCCGACGATAAGATCTTGATTAATCAATCGCTAGCCCCTAAAAACCGCTGAATCATGAATTTCATCAAAACCGTTACAGTTACTTCCTAAAACCCAGTCAAATATATTAATACAATGTTTACTCGTGTTATGAGATACATATATTAATTACAACGTAATTCTTAGGCTACCCCCATTAAAAAAAATGCCCCAATTTTACTTAACGTTTGTTATATTTTATAGGATTTTTGTGATTACGTTATTATATTCATATGGGGACCTATTTAGAACTACATTGTAAATTTTGATCATTCCATACAAAGCATAGAAGAGAATAGAAATGTAAACAAGATGGGTCAAAGAGCACAGCCCCTTGTGAGGCCAGAATGACCGAATTATATATTAATTACAACGTAATTCTTAGCCCGGCCCCCATTAGAAAAAATGTCCCAATTTTATGTAACGCTAAATGTCCCAAAAAAATGTCCCAATTTTATGTAACGTTTGTTATATTTTATAGGATTTTTATTATTGTTATTTAAAAAATGTCACAATTTTATGTAACGAAAAATGTAATGAAACAATATTTTAATTTTATGTAATGAAAGTTAAATGTTAGGATAGGATTTTTCTGATTATGTTATTTTTCTTGTGTTGATGCCAGTAAGAATTATGCTGTAAATTCTGATCATTTTATACAAAGTATAGAAGAGAAAGAGACAGAAATGAGAGCAAGAGGGGTTAAGGGGCACAGCCCTTTGCGAGGCCCAAATGGCCGAGTTTATATATATATATATATATATATATATATATATATATATATATATATATATATATATATATATATATATGTATATACAGTGGTCAAAAAAAGTATTTGGATATTGCTGAAAAAAATAAATTTAAGCAGTAAAGTAAAAGAAAAAATACGTTTTTTATTTTAATTTCTTTGAAAACACGATAAATAAGCATTCCTGAAACAAATGCAAAAACGAAATTTTTAAAAAAAAAGAAACGAACGCAGCCATGTTCAAATGAAAAAACGAATCCAAAATCGCATGCAAAATATAAGTTTTTAGACATGAAAACAAAAGAGAACAAACAGATTCGAAAAAAAAAAAAAAAACAAAAACAAAGTAAATTCAAATGATGTCATCCCTTAGTACTTCATGAGTCCAGGTTTCGCTTTAATTATTGCTGCCAAGCTAAGAAAGGCACTGATGCAACCAAAGTTTGCAGGTAATTCGCGCGATACTTGCGCTAATGAAAAAGATTTTCCATACTCGTTTCGCATTCCGACATCACTTAGCGTATGTCTAATTGATTTTGACTGCATTCTACATTCGAATAAGACGTACTTTTAAACTTTCAGTTCTTTTCATTAATGCCGGCATTTTCGTTTTTATTCTGAACGACTTGTTCTACTAATCGGTTCATTTATCGGAAAACTTCACCGTGAACGGTGTTTCGAAGATGATTTCTGATTTACGAAAAACAGCTAAGGGGAAATACGAAAAAATCTTTCATACGAGCACGGTGTATAATAGCGTAGCGTCTGAACTATGGAATAGATGAACTTGCAAGCAGTTTTCAGTTTTAAACTGGAAATTGTCGAATTACAAACTGGTTTCGCTCGATGACGGTAGAAGAACGAACGGCTTTGTAAACGGGGCTGGCTAGTTTTCCGTTGTCATCGGAGCGGAGGAAAGAAAAGAAAAGTGCCTTGACTATTATCTATTGTAGGACAGTGGTCGAAGGACACGCTAATTATAATTTCAAATTAGAGCATAAATTCCGACATAAGTATCCAATTAGACTGTTAGCGCGCTGTCCGTCGTCACGGGTTATTAGCTCTCCAGCGAATCCATCGCATCGAACTCAGCCGGCAAAATGGCTGTCGATACTGGACCCGTCGTTCGCTGCTGCTGTTATGTAAACAGTGTTATCAACGACGGGACCAACGACTCACGCAATCGAGCGACTACATTTTTCATGCCAGACCTTGTTTTTCTGCGAATAATCGGAAGGTGTGGGTGGGGGGCAATTTAAAACGGAGAACTTAATTAAAAATTTTAGGTCACCTTTTTAAGGTAATCCTCATGCTGGTCTAGCGTTCTGCGAACAATCTTCCCGCTAGTTGACCAGCCGTGATAAATTACAATTACTTTTCAACTTTTTCGATACCGCTCGTATCCGAAAGTGTCGTCAGGTGTGTAGATAGTTTCCTAAAGCCGTTGAGGCGTTAAAGGAGTTGAGAACTTTCCCGGCGGTCTAAACATTACTAGGCTACTCGAGGTCGTTTTCGAATAGCAATTCTTGTTCCCTAGCTTTTAGTTCCGCGGCGAATCACTTGTATTACTTTTTCTTCCGTTAATAATATACTTTTTTCGGATAGACTACACTGATATCATCTCTATTTTTCCGCCATGTACGTACATGATTCGATCACTCATGCAGCCGTGCTTCTCCTAAATCATTCTTAGTGCACTCTTTTGAAAGTCATACTATAAAGTATGTACATTTTTAATCAACGCGTCTTTATTTCGCCAATCATTTAACATTTTATTTTTCTACCCATTCCAGTTTTCTATCGAACACTCTACATCGTTTAATCTGCGACATTTTTCTTATCACACGTTTATGTGACATTCACGTTATTTTGCGGAAAATGGCGTGGGCAATATTAGAACCTACTTTTCTGATGGGAATTTTAAGATTCACAGTTACTGAATTCGCAGATTATCCGTGGCTGTCTGGTAGCTCAAGTCGTCCTTAAATTTATATGTTCGAATAAAACTAGAGAAAAGTGGAAGAAGAAAAGCAAACCCTTTGACGAAGAAACTGGCCCACAACACAATATTCTCTTCTGATCACGATCACAGACCTCCTCAAATAAATTACGAAAAGAGTTTTGTTTACACGCGATAACCGTTATACGGATGGTCCCGGCGGTGTTCCCATGGTGAATATGTATTAATAACTGTGTCATTTGTTATGCCCGGAATAATAAGAAAGTTATGTAAAATCTGTAACCTTTTTTTTTTTACTCTTGTGATTAGCTTATAGAATATTTCATTTTGTGGAGACTCATAGTCAATTAAAAACGATTTTTTTATAAGAATTATGGAACACTAACATCCAAGCTCTTGGGAATCTCCCTAGAACGAGGTTCAAAATATCAGGTTATAATACACACATATATATACATATATATATATATATATATATATATATATACAAATACCAACGATGGGTATAATCGACTAATTAGCGTTAGAGCAGTTTTTGTAAGCTCATTAGTAGATTTCCAAGTAATAAATAAGGAGCATGTTTTTCTTCCAGGGCTGTTAATTCAAAAATTGCTTCATCAAAATCGTTGAAGAATTATTAAGAAAAAGATCTAATTAATTATTATTCTAATTATTTTATATATAAAATTTTTCACTCAAGCGATTTTTTACATGAGTACTTTGATTACACGACGACATTTCAAGGGCAGATTTTTTTTTTCTTTTTTCTCCAACGGACTTTGATAATATCTGAACTTGGTTTTAGTAGTAAAATGTTCAATCTATTAAAAAATCGTTGGATTATTAGCGTTGGATTATTAACGTTGGATTATTAGCGTTGAATTATAAGCGTTGAATTATTAGCGTTTAATTATTAACGTTGGATTATTAGCGTTGGATTATTAGCATTGAATTATTAGCGTTTAATTATTAACGTTGGATTATTAACATTGAATTATTAGCGTTGGATTATTAACGTTGGATTATTAACGTTGGATTATTAACGTTGGATTATTAGCGTTGAATTATTAACGTTGAATTATTAACGTTGGATTATTAGCGTTGGATTATTAGCGTTGAATTATTAACGTTGGATTATTAGCGTTGCATTATTAACGTTGGATTATTAGCGTTGGATTATTGCTACAGCCGTTATAATTATTAAAATAACCAAATAAATCGTTAGCGTTATTTTTAAAAAATAGTCATATTAAATATAGTACTAATACCTTTACATTCTTCATAAGTTTTTGGTATATAAAAGTAAATAAAGCGATTGATTCTATGTATTTCAAAGAAAATTTATTATTCATCACAAAGAAGTTGAATTTAGGTGTATTTCTTAATGTTTAATGGTGAAACAACGTATTTAATTAAGACCGTATAGTGTTGGCCTGAACGATTCGGTCTCAACGATTCAGTTTCAATGATTCAATCTCAACGATTCGGCCACAACGTTTCGGTCTACATCATTTCAGCCTCGTTACGTTTCGGCCGCGACCTGTTACGGCTTTGTCCTTTTTCTAAGTAGATCTAGTTTAGAGGTAGTGAGTTTTTCTTTTTTCTTTTCTTTAATTGATAACGTATTTAAAGCGTAAATTAAAATCCCCGAAGAAATATGATACGAAGAAAAAGAAAAAGTTGGACAAGAAATTAGTAAGTTGGCTGCAAAGCAAAAAAGGAAAAAAAAAGAAAAAAAAAACTCGAATAAAACAATAAATTAAATAGAAATGTAGATGGGAATTGTAAAAGTGTGGCCGCGCATGGGCTGAGGTGAGTAAGGGTATATGCGTGTGGACGAACAATAACTATAAAATTCTTGCATGTAAGTTAATTATAGTTGTATTCAATAAGTAATTAAATATTATTGGAAGCATAGAATTGCAATCTCTGTTCGCTAGCCGATCAAGCATTTATAAATTGGAATTTAAGGATACATGTAAATGCACGATTTTTAAAAATACAATTTCGTTTGTCTTTCCCGTTTCCCGTATGAACATTTTTTTCGCGATATTTTATAAAGCGAAAGACTAAAATAAAGTCGTCGATACGTTAGGGTTAATTCAAATCGAAATATGGGAAAACTGTTGTTCGGAAAAAGGGAAAAAAAAAAGAAAAAAGGACGGAAAGAAAAGTTTACGCATTTACCAGACCACTAATGTTTGTTTTTCGCGATATTCCTTATTACTTAAGACATTTTGTAATAAATGAAAATGTTTTGACTGTTAATTTCGCCTTCCGTTAAGGAAATATATTTCGCGCGTCCAATATGTTCGCGTGCATAATTCACATTTAAATACGAATTGCGCAGGAATGCAAATGCTACGTAACGAATAATGCAGGTCTGATTATTTAAAACAGCTCGGAAAACATCAGACCGCACAAACACACTTACGTAGACAGAAATCAATTTCATTCGCATCGTTAATTAACCCTAATTGCTAACCTTTTCGACGGCTCCGCGGAGGTTCGTAATCGTTGACTTTTCGCTTCTCGATTAATAGTGTTCGGTAAGGGTGGCGCGGTGGTCTAGTAGTTAAACTGCTCTGCTGCCGGATGTATCACAGGTTCAAGACTTGTCTCGTTCCAGGTTGCAGTCCCGGTGATATATACGCACCTAATATAATATATCGACTACCGGGTATACCAGACATAAGTGATCCGGAAAACAAAACGATATGGCTCCCCTGTATTCTTTAAAATCCATTAGGCGCCTATTATGAAACGCCGAATTTTACAATCCATCGCTAGCGGTCTTTGGTACTCAACCCTCGAAATTCTTCAATATTTTGAAATTAAAGGTCCCCCATCGCAGCTGATACCATCTTTGTGTCCCTTCTTCAATAATGAATCTACGGTTTATCTAATATGGAGTGTCGACTAAATTGGCAAGATGGCGTTAAGGAAATTAAAAGATAAAACAACGCTTTATCTCTAACGAAAGCTCTCTCTAGAAAGTTGATATTCGTTTTTATTTTTTTTTTGACGTGAAACGTCTTGAAAATCGCACGTGAAACGAAATAGTGAAACGAAATAGTGAAACAAAATCGCGCAACGCAACAGCTATTATTTTTCACCGCATATATTTATATATATTTGTATATATTTATATATATCTGTATATATTTATATATATTTATATATATTTATATATATATTTATATATATTTATATATATATATATATATATATATATAAATTTAAATATATTTATATATAAAGATATATATATATAAATTTAAATATATTTATATATAAAGATATATAAATATATGTATATATAACTCGGCCATTTTGGCCTCGCAAGGAGCTGTGCCCCTTGACCCCTCTTGCTTATATTTCTGCCTTTTTCTCTTCTACACTTTGTATAAAATGATCAAAATTTACAACGTAATTCTTACTGGCACCAACACAAAAAAGAATAACATATTCACAAAAATCCTATCCTAAAATTTAACTTTCATTATATAAAATTAAAACATTTTTTCGTTACATATTTCGTTACATAAAATTGTGACATTTTTTAAATAACAATAACAAAAATCCTAAAAAATATAACAAACGTTACATAAAATTGGGACATTTTTTGGGACTTTTTTTGTAATGGGGGATATGTATATATATATAGTATATATAACTCGGCCATTTTGGCCTCGCAAGGGGCTGTGCGCCTTGGCCCCTGTTGATTACATTTCTGTCTCTTTCTCTTCTATACTTTGCATAAAATGATCACAATTTACAACGCAATTCTAAATCGGTCCATATAAATATAAGTTATGCGCAAACAAATATAAAAAAAAAAAAACAAAAAAAACGTATAACCTCCTTCTTTTTCGTTACATAAAATTAGAACATTATTTTGGCTACAAAATCTAACGGGGGCCGGCCTAAGAATTACGTTGTAATTAATGTATATATCTGTGCAATAGCGAATAACTTGCCACATTTATACGTGACACAAGCCTTCTGGTTCGAAAATGACAGATGTAGAAAAATTTGAAGCGTTAAAATATAACAAACGTTACATAAAATTTGGTAATTTTTTCGTTACATAAACTTGGGACATATTTTTGAGACATTTTTTCTAATGGGGGTCCGCCCTAAGAATTACGTTGTAATTAATATATATATATATAACTCGGCCATTTTGGTCTCACAAGGGGCTCTGCCGCTTGACCCCTTTTGCTTGAAATGATCAATATTTACATTATTTTTACCATCATGATACATTTTTTTGTTACAAAATCTAATGGGTGCATAATTAAGAATGACGTTTTTATTTAACATTTAACTTTCGTTACATAAAATTATGACATTTTTTCTAATAGGGGGCCGACCTAAGAATTACGTTATAATTAACATATATATATATATATATATATATATATTCAATATATATATTTACCCACAAACACAGTTCCTCCGCTTATGCCATAATCCATGGATAAGGTCGTTTAATTATATTATTTTATACTATTACAGTACGAAGCAAATCATTTTTGATTATTCCTTCCCACCTGTTGTACAACCTTTAATATTTATATATTCTTGAAGTAGGTTAATATTATATGTATGTTCGATACCGATGTCTTAATCTATTCCGTGCAGAAGATTATGTTTCTGTTTTAAAAGACGTTATTCGAATATTGCAATTATTTAAAAATGAATTTTACAATTATTGCCTAAAATCAATCCATCTTTCAGATACAGGCGCAAAGTGACGTCACCTTTCTCAACCTCCGCGATTCTAATTCTTTAATCCATCCAACTTGTAGTTGTTACTCACATTCGCAGCTCCTCCTTCAACACCGATTGTCATCTTCAGTCATCTTCCTCAACCTGTACCTTTACATTGCTTGTAGTTGCCTGTTCCTTGATATTCGGCACTACTCGTCACAAAAACCACCTTCTTACTAGTGTTCGCTTCATTTCATCTCAGTTATGTTTACCGTAATTGACGTTGCATGTCCGTTTCTTCGACCTCACATTCGAATCATATTTGTTATATAAATCCAGAAAAAAAAAAAAAAAGAAAAAAAGGCCGTAATAAAGCTTGCTAATGTGATCAAAAAAGCTCGCGTGAAAAGTATTATAATTACGGTGATTATGTAATACAACATGTAATAGGAAACATCGACTAGAAAGTAAATTTATTATTAAAAATTAATGCACCGACGTGTGTCGGAGATGATGCTGCATAATCACGGTGAAAAAATATAATTACGGTAATTATCAAAAAGAAATTTAAAAGTTATTCGAAAGCGACTGATTCCGGCATTTCAGCTTTAAATATTTATTTGCCTAGTTTCGATTGCACAATCGATAGTTACGATTTATAACCTACTCCAGTTATTTCGGCGATTTATAATTTATATCGTCATGACCTTAACCAGTCGATGAATATTAAATCCATTTCGCTTCGCCGTTTGTACCCCGGATGTACATAGCTATTACTCTTCTCCCATGTAAGGCGACGTTAATAATAAATTACCGTCGTTGTGCCCGTGATACGGTTTGCATAATGAACACCGTGCCGCCACCCGCTCTATATTCTCCGTCTTCTAATTATAGCAACAAAAGGGATAAACCTTTTTCCCGTCTAACCACACTCGATGAAAGGAAAACAGATCGATTATAGAAACAAATAGTACAATCTGTTTTCAAAAATCCTTCGTTTTTTCGATTTTTCTGTATGTTTACGCCAAGGTAATATTACAAGAATATAAATCGGGCTTTGCTCAGGTTCGTGACAAATCAGTCAAAGTATTCATGAGAGTTAAGCATTTAAAAATACAATAATTCCCCCCCGCGTACACGAAAGTTGCCAAGAGATTTTTTCATTTTGAAAATGGCTATTTTACGAGTAGTTCGCTTAATGTTTTTTAAAAAGTACGCGAACAAATTCCGTTTCTTCAGGAAATTTAAATTTTCTATTTGACACGCGGCGTACAAAGCGAATAATAGTTACTACTAAAACCCCTAAATGCACGAGTCTGATCACTAACACGAATTTCCCTGCAGCATTTCATCGAGTTATTTTTTGTTTTCGTATGTGTCTTGTTTTGTCTCGAGTTGATTAATCGGCTTTTTCTAAAACACTGGGATCCATGTCCGTAGTGAGTTTTGTTAAAATATCGTGATGATTTTCTGTAAATTCGAAATCCTAATGTTCAACACCGAAACCAAACCGAGAAGGAGTCACCGAGTTATATGTATATATATTATAACTCTATCCTTCAAATATCGCCAAATTTCACCCCCCAGACCTCCGGGTGAGATAGTCTTCTGTAATCTATAATGCTTATGAAAAAGTCGACTTTTCACAAAATACGCTTAAACGCCCCTCTTATAAGTATGGTGAGCACTCTCTAATTTATTTATACAGTTGTACGAGTTAAATCGTTTATATTCCACTATCGTCTTTCATTCATGATATTTGCGAAAAACAACCATATTCCACTTCCTTAATAATAACATTAAGACAGCATATTTATCGATTCTATGTAACGATTTTGTATCGAATAATTTAACATTTTTCTATACGGAATATCCTGTAATGTCTTTGAATTTTTTTTTTCTTCTATCATGCTTATACGACGTTTATTACATTTTCTGAAGGATTAATCAGTTTAAAAAACGATCCTTCTATAAGATTGAAGTAGGTGAGTTAATTTTCCGTCAAACTAACGCATGTACGAATATCGTAATTGAAATATATTATTATTCGAAGTTTCATGAAAATGCACTATCATCGTCACACAGATCTTCACGGTTAAGCGATCCAGCACGAATTTTTAATTACATCATTGGAAATGGAACCCAGCTTTGCGTCATGACTGATATAAAAGAAAATCTACATTTCGTCATCATGTGGCTAATGTGATTCCGGAAGCGATAATTTAGTGTAAGCTATTGAAGGAAGCGTGGTTGGTTATTCATACTGTCGCCGTAGATGAGAAATATCGAAAACTATCATCTACACACTGAATTAATGTAGATGAGCCGAAATAAATTAAGGAAACAAGGACTGCTAACCTTAACTCATCGGACACGCGTTAAAAGATAAAGTTACATAAAACACCGATTAACTTTATTACATGCGTTTAACTATGCGCCTCTATCGTTCCAGCCTCAACGATTCGTCTCCCAACGGTTATTCGGCATCAACATTTCGGACTAGATAATTTCGAACTAGATTATTTCGAACCAGATAATTTTGAACTAGATCATTTCAAACTAGGTAATTTGGGACTAGATAATTTCGAACTAGATCATTTCGAACTAGATCATTTCGAACTAGATCATTTCGTCCTCGCTACCTTTCAATTTTGCCCTTTTTCCGAGATAGGGCTTGCTTTTCTATTTTTTTTTTTCATTAATCAAAAGGCGTAAAGTGGAAATTATTGCCAAGATGGACTAACTTTTTTTCCAAAACGTCAAATGAATATATTACGTAGACTGCCGCAAATAAGGTAGAATGAGTTCAGTACAGACAGCCAGGCGCAACCATCGACCCGAAAACATGCTAGGATCAATATTTAGGGTTTATTAATCAAGCACTTAACGAGATTATTTCGTTGGAAACGAGCTGCCGTAGGGCCGTTTAAAAGTAAGTACTTACCCGGAGGACCCCTGCGAGATTTTTAATAACGGAAAAAAATTAATGAAATAGTATGTATCAATTTTTATTCGGAATCGGTCGCGGTAAGTAATCGAATATCGTTTTCAAAATATGCTGAGCGTTCACTGCTAAAGTACATTCGGTCTTGCCATTTTGTGAACGTTTTCGAGAATTAATTTTCAGGTATTACCTTGAAAAATATCTGCGCTACTACGACAACCTCTTCGTCCGTTGTGAAGCGACCGCGTAGGATAATTTTCTTTTTCGGTAGAAAAGGAATGGTATACCAACATATGTATTTCTGATCCCCAGCTAGAAGCGTAAAAGGGGTTTACTACACAAAAGTTCTCATGTACCTGCGTCAACACATCGCGAAGTAAAGGCCGGAGCTCAAAAACAACTTTTCTGTTTTGAACCACGATAACGCGAGACCACATACCGCGCGTTACGGAATGCACGAAGAAAAATAAATTGCGGATTTACCCTCATCCGTCGTATAGCTCAGACCTAGCGTCGTGCGATTTTTGGCTTTTTCCGCTGCTTAAGGCCATCCTACGCGGTCGCAACACTTCACAACGGACGAAAAAGAGGTTGTCGTACTAGCGCAGATGTTTTTCAAGGCAATACCTGAAAGTGAATTCTCGAAAACATCCGCTAAATGGAAAGACCGAATGAACTTTAGTAGTGAACGCTCAGCATATTTTGAAAACGATATTAGATTACTTACCGCTACCGATTCCGAATAAAAATTGATACATACTATTTCATTCACTTTTTTTTTTTCGTTATTAAAAAACTTGCAGGAGTCCTCCGGGTAAGTACATATTTTTAAACGGCCCTACGGCAACTCGTTTCCAACGAACTAATCTCGTTAAGTGATTAATAAACCCCAAATATTTATTTTACAGTCTATGATTGCGCCTGGCTCTTCGTACCGAATTCCTTCTCCTTCCGTTATCGAAGCTCTTGATTCTTTTTTGTCGGCTGAAGGATTTGAGTCTTCAAAGTCCTCGTGCTCCTTTTTTCTTTTGTTCTTGAGCCAATGCCTATGTTGACGAACCCATAAAAAAAAAAAGGGTTCAAAAAAAAAAGAATACCAAAAAACCGGGGGACTTATTATATCAGGTTGATTATTGACCCGAAGAATCAGCATTATGAACGAAAAGAACAAAACCCATTGAAAACCACCGATTTATTTTTTAAGCAAATTATATGTAATTAATAATTTCCCGGATTATTCAATGATTATTTTACGCGTCTTAGACATTAATTAAAGAGAAAAAAAGAAAAAACCGAAAACTCACTAAAAACTAGATATCTATTTAGGAATAGACCGAGGTCGAAATGTAGCGAGGACGAATTGTTAAGCCCGAAAGGATACGACCCCTTCAAATATCGCGGTGGTTTTAGAAAAAAAGTTATGTGCGGAGGATTAGTAAAATCTGCGCAAGGAATATTCGATATGGGAGAAGAGGATTTTTCTCGGAACGTTTTATAGCGCGCGTTTGGAATACTTTGAATTCGCGTTTTCGAATGGGGCGGCGAGCCGTTTTTTTTTAAAGAAAACGCATCGTGCGGACTAGAGAATAATAAGAGCGCGGACGGCAGGAAGATAGAAAAGAGAAAAAACTGGAAAAAACCGAACGGCTACGGCGGAATATAAGAATGATGGAGCAAGTTTGGAATTCTGGAAAAATCACGTTTCGGCGATCGGGCGATCCTTTGTAGGAGCGCGCCTTTGTTGCGAGACACGGCGAACGAACCTTTGAAGAAGGCTCGGTGGCACTGAAGACAGACCGGGAGGAGAGTGGCCGAAGAATCGAACGAAAGAAAAATCGCTCGTTGGTCGCGATGTAGGAGGTGATCGGCGGATCGCTTTGGTCGGGATCGGATCACGCGTAAATCATTGTACAGGAACTTTGCCGGCAGTATGGCAAATCGGATATCGGACGCGAGTGCAGAATCGTGAGATAAATCGCTAAAAACGGAAGCGATTGTGGACACCAGAAGCAGCATGCACGGTAGCGCATCGGCGCTGCTCGATGCTACAACGGCCGCCGCTTCTCGGAGGAGCCTCTGTCTCTCTTCCTTCGGCCTGCTGTTGAATGGGAAGACAGAGCCCCGGACGACGCTAGAAAGACAAATCTTTCTCCGGTATCCGCTGATTCTGCCACTTCCTGCCCCGGTCGAAGTGCATTTTTAACAAATCTCCATGTTCAGCTGCTTTTTATTGTCCGCCTATTCTTTCTGCACGGTGCGCCGCCGCTGCCGAGCCATTTATTTGTCGGTTTATTTTACTGCCGCTAAATGACCGCAGCTCGGCACCATGGCGCATGTTTGCATATCATCATGAGCATTATTACCGCGATCGCGCACAACTCGCATGCCCATTGTTGACGGTGCGCTCGCATCCTCGCCGGCCATTGTTCTTCTGAAATCGCGATTGTTCGTGCCCGCAGTGATTAGCGCTCACGATTTTCAGATCTAGTTCCGATGTCGCCGGCCAACAAAACGCACCTTCCTGCCCGCACTCAATTCCTGATTAGAGACCGAACAAATAATTGCCGCTACCGTCGTCGCTCTGTTCACTTCATTATTTCTCGACGACTCCTCTTCATCGCCAGCAGTCCGCTGATACCGGCACTATCTGCCTAGTCCAGTTTCGCTTCCCTAGAAATTTCACGGATGCGCCGTTCTCGCAGAACTATACACTCGTCACGCTTACGATGAGGGTTGTCTTGCGCGTCCAATTGGATTTACAAATGTTCGTGGCGCTCTTTTACTAACTTGAATGACTTTCGCTCTAATACCGAATGGAAAATTTCTTCCTCTGGACAAGGAATAAAAATTTTCAAAAAAAAAAAAGAAAGAAAGGTCCCCTTCTTAGCTTTACGAATATCTATATTATATAAACTCGGCCATTTTGGCCTCGCAAGGGGCTGTGCCCCTTGACCACTCTTGCTTTCATTTCTGTCTCTTTCTCTTCTATACTTTGTATAAAATGATCAAAATGTACAACGTAATTCTTACTGGCATCAACACAAAAAAAATAACATAATCACAAAAATCCTATCCTAACATTTAACTTTCATTATATAAAATTAATTTATTTTTTCGTTATATTTTTCGTTACATTTTGATTACATATTTCGTTACATAATATTGAGACATTTGTAAAATAACAATTACAAAAATTTTATAAAATATAACAAACGTTACATAAAATTTGGACATTTTCCGTTACCTAAAATTGGGACATTTTTCTGGGACATTTTTTTAGGACATTTTTTCGAATGGGGGTAGCCTAAGAATTACGTTGTAATTAATATAATGCCCGCTAGTACTTTTAAGTAAGTAATTTACTTTCTTATATACAAATCTTTAAATGGCACTGCAGTCTTTCTCGGGAGAATTACAATACAATATTCGTTTTTGCAGTAAGATTTTAAGTTTGGTGTATATGTCGCGACACAGGATCTTTGAAACTGTTGCCGAATGATTTATTTTGCGATTCAATATTATTTAAATTTTTTTTAGAACACTTTAGCATTTTACGTTATTTAGGGTTGACCGTTTCCTTTTTGTTATTATTTTTTTTTTTTTTGTGGCTCAGTCACATTTCAGACAGTTAATATGCTAGATCACAGTTCAAAAAGAAGTGCTCGCAAGCTTTGAAATATCGCGTTAGAGAATAGTTCCCATATAACTGTTTAATTTTTATAATATCTTTTATTTTCATTTGTATACGAAATGAAATAAAAAGCAATAAAATCGGACAAAAGCAGATGGGACGCATTAATTTTTGTTGCGACGATAGGTATATGCGTAATTAAAATTTTTAAACAAGCAAAATAAAAACAACAAGAAAAGCATCTAGCCGAAAGAGAAAAAAAAGAAAAGCGATGGAATAGGAAAGATTCTGTAGAGAATTCCCTTTCTTATGAAATTATGTGATTTAAACACAATTTCATATTTACCCCGATCGATATGTTCAATATTTAGGTCCAGAGAAAGCGCTCAAAGAACACCCTTTCAAATTTTTTTGCCGTTGTTTGGTTTTTAATGAGTAATAAGGGTAATTTGTAATTTTTAAGATACTTCGAAAGGCAATCACGGATTCATTCTGTGTAGAAAAAAGTATTATTTTTAACGCCATCTCATATTTTAATTTAGATTTAAGTGCTCATCTTAAAATAGTGTCCCCGTAGCCGGTGAATGACTATCACTCTTTTAAGTATAATGTGACCAGCTACCCCGTATTGTAGTTGATTAGTTAATTGTGTTTCGTTCAGGTCAGGTTCGAATCCTGCTGCCGCACATTGGCACTTTCAAAAATTTCCATTGCGCTTGGTTAGTGCATCTATAATTGGTGCCCCCCCCCCCCCCCAAAAAAAGTATGATGAAAGGAATTTTATCCCCGACAGTCGTTTTATTAGATTAATACCGCGAGGTTATTTATAATCTTATTAGAATTATTTATCAGCTTTATCCCGATTACTACGGTTGTAAAAATGTTCCATTTTGCGTTTTCTCGGATTAATAATTTCTACTTTTCGAGGTTTTCGGAACTTGCCAAAAATCATCGTTTGCTGTCTTGTTCTCAGTGACGAATCCTGATTTTTTTTCCGCTACTTTTCCAAGGTAGAAAAATGTTGAAACGAAATTAACCTGATATACATAAAACGAACTGAGAAATCGGTTTTTTGTTTTTAATTTAAAAATATTAAATTTATATGTAAATCAAATTGATATTTAAAAGTTTGATAAAAAGAAAGTAATTTTGACAAACAACGAAAAGGAATAATGCAAAATGAATTCAAAAAATAAATAAAAAAGTAAAAAGGATTATTCAGTTAAGAACTGTAAAGTGGTTATATATGCAGCGCCTTCGACTTTTAATAAAAAAAATTAAAACATATCATTGGAAGGAAAATTACAACCACATTAAGAAATCTGTTTAAAAGTGAATTATTATTATTATTACATTAGAAGATACAGGCGCCGGCTGCTCAAACGGGCCATGCGCGCCCGAGAAACGGAAAGGATACTAAATAGGAGTTTAATGGAATGAAGGAATTGAAACGCACTGCCGATATGCCAGGAAGAATCAGCTAGGAGTTGCGGTAAGGAGGGGGGAGACCATGCTGGGCTCTAAGTGCCCCAAGAGAATGATAAAATGTTAGTAAGCGGGGAATAAGGTCTGCTTACGTTAACGAACTTTAACCTACGCCGGTTCGCTGCACTATCGCTTCTGTGCAGATTTCCGTTTATCATAATCGGCAGATTTTAGCCGTACATATTTATAAAAATTAGGCGTGTGAACGTCATTAAGCTATGATAAAATAGCGGTAGCGTAGTTGCAGTTTCACAACGAAAAATGTGCATCGCTCTAAGAAGTACTTGGCTAGTTAAACGCTCGATTTGATTGGCTGTTTACGCAGTTTTTCTGTGGGTTTTTAATACGCTCTTAGTGGCCCACTAACTTCGAAGAAGTATTCGCAGCATCTGGCAAATACAACAGGAAAAACTTCTAAGTGAATATTGAGTATTTTTCTTCGCGTCGACTTCTCAGATTTCTACTAGTATCCTGAAGCCCGTCTCTTTAGCCAACTTAATCTCTGCTACTAGAGAAGTAGTAGCACATTTCTTCATTTTATTCAATTACTTTGGTACTTCACTGCGAGACTAAAGTACCATTCGCCATTGCTCGCTGTTGGTATCAATGTATTTATCGTTGGAACATTATCAGAACTGCTTTCGGCTAAATCAATGTGTTATCTACGATTCGATCAACTGTACCATAACTTACTAAATATCGAGGCATTATCTGAAACTGTATCATTTGTTCTTTCCGCATTTATAATGCATTCATAATTCTTTGCCAACATATGTAGTCAACCTCCTCACAGAAAAAAGACGTTTCTTTTTCTTTTTTTTTTTTTTTTTTTTTTTTTTGGGCTTGTCAACCAAGTTGACCTCCACCCAGAAACAATAGGAAGAAGTGTCAACTAATTAAAACTTAATTCGATCGAAAATAGCTGAAATAAGGAACCAATGGACAATAGACACTGAGAGAGAAAGAACAAGCACAATAAGGAGCAGGAATCATTAACTTTAAGAGGAGTAAATAACGTTCGGCAGAAAAAGAGCAGAACACTCAAAAAAAAAATGTGATTAGCAAGACAATTGCTTCGTCAGAATAAAAAGAACAATAAGGAGAGGAAAACAAAGAAAGACGATAGCGGGAAGAAGGCAACAAAGTGCGATTAAAGCGCAAGCGAATAATAGGTACAACAACAGAAGGCGAAAGAGAAGGGAATTCTGAGAAGCAAAGATTAGCAGAAAGCTTAGGTTCAGTTGAGAGGTAGAAGGAATGATTATATTGTTAAAGGAGGAAGGGTACATACCCGACCAAAATTTAAAGTGAAATTTCTTACTTAAAAATAATACATTAGTACTTGGAATTTTTTAAAGCAAAAGCCGGAGCGAACAGCAACCCGAGCTAAAGCATCCGACATTCCGTTACCCTCGATGCCTCGTGACCACGAAAAATAGTTTAATACAATAAAAATTTGATCTATCCCACGAGCTACTGGCAAAAAACCGAACTACCACATCCAGAGCGCTCTTTTCCCCCTCGCAGTAATAACTTAAGTTTAGGCGTCAACGAAAATATTCACAGCAATATAAATGTTATTTTTACATCGTAAGCAATACAAAGAATCACATAAGGTTTTTGCACATATTCTTCTGAGTCTGTAACGACTATCTAGCTAAGGGGTTCTCACATGGCAGTACTTGAAAGTATTGGGTTTCATAATATATGTTAGCTCAATCTTTCTATTCTCGTCATAAAGACCAACCATGATGGGGGTAGTTCTTCTACAAGTACAGTACTCTTGGGAAAGCAAATTTCAATTGACTATGTCGTTCTTAAAAGAATTAATTGTTTTATGGTTTGCGTAGAAATTTCTATTTCAACATCCGCAACATAAAAAAACCTTACATATTTCGTAACTATTTTTCAAAATATTAATTACAACGTAATTCTTAGGCTAACCTTCATTAGAAAAAATTTCCCAATTTTATGTAACGCAAAATGTCGCAAAAAAATGTCCCAATTTTATGTAACATTTGTTATATTTTATAGGATTTTTGTTATTGATATTTAAAAAATGTCACAATTTTATGTAATGAAATATGTAACGAAAAATGTGACGAAAAAATGTCTTAATTTTATATAATGAAAGTTAAATGTTAGAATAGGATTTTTGTGGTTATATTACTTTTTTTTTGCGTGTTGATGCCAGTAAGAATTACGTTGTAAATTTTGATCATTTTTTACAAAGTATAGAAGAGAAAGAGACAGAAATGAAAGCAAGAGGGGTCAAGGGGCACAGCCCCTTGAGAAGGTAAAATGGCCGAGTTATATATATATATGTGCTTTGAATCGTGACATAGTTGATTAGGCAGTAGTATTTCGTTCTGGTAGAATATCCTGCTTTTGCATATTGTAACTTTTCACTCGTGTTGGGTTAATGTCGGTATGGACGCGCCTAAACACAAAGAGAAAAAAAAATTTCTTCAACGCTGACGATCGATTAAACATTTTTAACGAAAAATTATAAACATTAGAGACATTTACGCTTCGACTAGAATTTAATACCTATTTACGACTTTTAAAGTACGTACTAAAGGCCGGCGTTAATATAATCTTTAACCCTCTTTTTTATCGCGCTTAAAAAAGTAAAGTAAGTCCCATACCCTTGACAGGGCGTTGGGATTGTGAAGTTAAGGTTCACAATGTACTAAGTCCAACGGCACTAATGAGAGTAGGGGGGCCACAAGACTATTTTATTTTAACGCAGCCAATTAAAAGTAAACAGATGACTAATCTAAGAAATCGATGGAGTGTCTCCAATGGATTTTTCACAATAGATGCAGACGAGAAAATTTTCAAAACTGACCAGATGCTTTATTGAAGAAAAAAGCCGGATTTTATCCGTTACAATTTCAGTTGCATATTTCGTAGCGGTGTTTTCATATTACCCCCGGAGCAAGAATAACGTGTTATTAGTAGTAAATATATGCGCGCGAGCTAACTTCTGCGGCGTAATTGGTTAAGCGTGCTTAGACATGCTTCTCGTTCATACTCGGTTCAAATCCTACTGCTGCACGTAATCATTACTCGCGTTAATGCCGATTGTTAATAAACTGAAATAGAAACAATTAAGGGAGGGAAAAAAAAACGAAGCATATAGCATATAAAATTACAAATTATTTTTGAAAACGGGTTCAATTACAAACATGAAAGTTTAACCGAGTCGAATTACAGAACACGCGTCGAAGGATTTTAAACTCATTACGGCGGTTATGTAGACTATTTACATCGTGTTCTTCTTTATAATGGATTTTGCATCGCGTAAAAAACAGAATGAAGCTGTCTCTCTGAAACCTATTTCATTACGCATGTATTGATTGACTTTGTGTTTTTCCTACACTGATGTGAACTATTTTAACAATGGCTACAACTCTAGCTACCGTGGCACTTTGACAGTGCTGTTTCGTACCGGTTGGATATCCCGCTGTCACATATTGAAACTTCCAAATTTCAATCGAGCTAGGTGATGTCCATGGTTAAAACACCAAAAAAAAAAAACAAAAAAAAACAAAAAACAAAACAATTATAGCCAGGCTTTTTTTATTCAATTCCAATTTAAATACTACACACTAACTAATTAAACAAGAATGATAGTAGCGATAGTTTGCCCATCTTATTTAGCCGCTGTAGCGTAAAAACTTCTACACCAACATGCCTTTTTTCGAACAGACTGGCCACTTCGTTGCAACAATTCTTCCTCCATTATTATACGTGTGCGTGTGTGTGTCTATTCAGGTCTCCCAGGACAGTAGAAGCATAGGTAAATAAAAAATAAAATCTACTAGAACTGCGAATAACTCTGTTCTAATTCGATATAAAATTAGGAAAATCTCATTAAAACTATTAACACCGAGACATCTGCGTTTTTTCTTTCTTTTCTACATGGGGCCTACTCTATTTCAAAATATTTTTAAACACAAAAATATCATATCAGCTACAAACAACCGGCTGCTGGAGCGTAAAATATAACTCACAAACTTTTCCGCATTACTTATAAATTTCTTTTCCGAATGCCAGTTTCTAAACAAGCGCCGAATATTTAAAGAAAAATAAATAAATTTTCCAACCATGCCGTAATTCATGAGATAGAAATTCTATTTTTTTTTTTTGAATTTTCATTTGCAAAAGTTTTTTTTTTTTCGGGGGGGGGGTGGCTAACTAGAGGCAGCTACCCAGGACAACTGGATTATATTAGAGATTAAATTTTAATCGGGTTAGAGATCGATGAAAGAAAAGAGTCAAGAATAGGAATCACCTTTGAAGACGGCATAGCTAAGATATAGGAAGCATTATATGGAGTAGGAAAATTCATAGCTAAACGTACAGGATTAACGTTCGGAGGAAAGACTGGAAAACAGCACGTGGTCAGGATCACAAACGAAAAGTTGTAAACGATTATAATTATTTTGAACTGATCAACGCGAATGATTTGTGATTCATCACTATTTTGTAATGAATCTCGTCACGATTATTACATAATAAATAAATAATTTTGGATGGTTGCGATCATTGTATAATAAATAAATAATTTTGGATAGTTGCGGTCATTATATCATATAATAAATAATTTTGCACGGTTGCCAATTGGTATTTATTTTTTTCAGTCTTTCGACGACTACTCGAGGTTACTCTTTCTCGTTTAGTTAATCCCCTCTTGCTTTTTACTCACACTCTAGCATGTTTAATTAAAAGGTTCCACGCAAGTTTGTTTTTTTTTCCGAATGTTTGTTCAAAATTCTGTTCATTCCAAAATTTCACAGTTTTTGCAGGCGTTTGTTCATTCAAGAAACCGGCCCATTCCACTACCGCATTTCAAAGACCCCCAACTAGTAGTCTTCGTTGAACAAGATGAACGAAGAGGAGAATCAAAAACATAATCCAGTATACCACTACCTTTTTTGTGTACGGAAGTGCAACATGGATTTTCGGATGAATTCAACAACCGGTGATTGCAAATTGAATAAAACGCGTTTACCATAGCGTGTGTGTAAATATAAATAAGAGTAACACTTTTGCGTTACGCATTTTTATGTAACACGTGACGCATGAATTTTGCGAAACAGCCCTAGTCGTAATCCATGTCGGAAATAACTATGCGCCCCGAGTCTTCCTCGTGAAAAAATACCTACTACTAATATGTTGATAATCATTTTACGGCCGAGCCAGATGAAATCGCTTTCGTCCGATATTTCCGCTATATCTTCTACGCGTTCGTCAGACGAATGATGGGAGTTGAACGTTTTGAAGGAGCTACAGCTTAGGAGATGTCTTGCTTTCGCTCGCTATTGCTACCGCGGATGATGAACTTGATCTGCAACTGTTCGGCAGAGCGAGCTTCCAGTAAAAAGCCGAAATTTAATTTAGTCGACCATGTCAATAGGCAAAGAGCTGGAAGTGGAACTGCGAACGGTTACCGAAAATAATGTATGCGTTTCCAAACGTTCTCGAATGCGACCAAAAGAAAGAGATATAACAGTAGCGGCTGGATAATTTTTCTCCATCGTGTCCGCACACTGAACGATCGGTCGGCGAGTCCTCTAATCCGGTCTGGAGCTGGTAATTTGAAGAATTTAAATTCAGCGTTCGACTTGCCGGACGACGAACGGGCGCTGCTGCCTCGTCCTCTTATCGTCGTTTTAATCTCGGCTACTTGAATTTTTCATCCGGACGCGTAATATTCATTCGTCTTTATTCCATTTATAATAAGCCGAATGTGCCGATCACAGTGTGTGTCCGGATGTGTGTGTCGGTGTGTGCGTGTGTCGGTGTGTGCGTGTCGGTGTGTGCGTGCGCGCGTCGATGCCGCCTGTAAATTGTTAAATTGAAAACGAAATCTGTCCACCGTAAAAAGTTGCTGTCTGTCAAAGCAGCACTGCGCAGATGAAGCGAAAAATAAAATACGGCATCGACATCGGCGTATCGATATTGAGTGTCGACTTAGGGGAGGTTCTGGTGCGGGGAATTATCTTCAAGAAGAACCGATTCCGAATCGTTCTCGGTATTTAGCCACCCGCTGGGGCTTTAAACCGTTCGCCTTGTATCAATCATAACTTCTTGACGACCCACTCTGGCTAGTCAGTACCGCAGCAGCGAATGCAGTCAATCATACGGCTTGAGCGAACTTGACAGATAGATAGGTACACCTTGTCCGTAAATAATTATATATATATACATGTATGTATATATGTTTGTACATATATATGTATGTATGTATGTATATTTATATATACTTATATGTCTATAATATACGTTCCTTCTCGCTCCGTCGGACAATCATTCATAAAGTAACAACATGGTGCATGTGCATGTGTATACGCGAATGGGGGGGCTCTAAGCAAAAATGGATTGTCGATGATTAGGGAACACCCGGGTAGATGAAACAGAGCGAGATTGATGAGTACCTGCTACCGGATTCCGATACTGTAGTCACTGCCTCAGTTACTTCTTTAAGATGCATACTAATACGCATTCCACGAGTATTTTAATTATCTCGTTTTGTCGCCAGCCTCCCTTTTTTCCTCATCATGATTTTCTTAATAAATAGCGCCTATACGTAAGCGCTTAAATGTGTTGATTAGGTTAAGATTACAATTAAGATTAAGATTGCGACTGATGTTGAGTTTGATATTAAGATTAAGATTAAAATTGAGATTGAGATTAAGGTTAAGGTTAAGGTTAAGATTAAGATTAAGATTAAGATTAAGATTAAGATTTAAAAAAAGTCATGCATGATTACTGTAAAAAACAATAATAACAGTACTTATGGCAAAAATTTTGAGAGATCCAGAAGTCTTTTGATTAAAAGGTTGAGCGAGTTTTATCAATTCAGCAGGAAACGATGCTGGATGGGGAAAAAATCGGAAAATTATATTCAGTCCCCCGTAATGTATTAATAATAAACTGCCGTCTTAACAAGTTGATAATGACGGTAGTTTGTCGAAACTAGTCGATGTTTTTTAATGTTTTTGATATTTGCTAAAATGTTTTGTGTACTTTTTGTACGACAATTTTATTATCTATGTTCGACATAATATTGTGAATCGATTACTTTTTCAAATATATGTAGTCTAAACTGCTAGCTAATTTTATAACAATAATAACGAAAAATGATAAAACTGAACATGTTAGGAGCCGATATTTAACAGAGTATGCTAGTAATATTTGTTTCGGCAGTACATGCTACCTTTAGTATTGGATGATGCGATTTAAGTCTTTTTCAGACGCTGGCTCTGTTTATTCTTTTTTTTTTTTCTGAATTAAATTCGGGACTTTTTTCAGATTACTCGGATATTAAATTTTTCATATTATATGCCTTTGTTAATTTTTCTATTCCGGTTTTTAAAGATGTGCACGATATTCTCAAACAAGCGCAAATATTTTACGATTTAAATGCTTTTGATATTTCGTATAGTTCATGTCTGATTTAACATAATAAAACAAATACCGGTTAATAAAATAAAAGCTGCTTCTGAATGATTAATAATAAAAGCAAAACAATAAAAATCAGTATACAAATATTTTAAATATGCGAGAATAATAATGTCGAAATATTTAACATTTAAAAATTACAAACAAATCGTAAAAAAAAAAAAAATTGCTAAACGTATATACATACGCACACGCATACATATTAATTACAACGTAATTCTTAGGCTACCCCCCATTCGAAAAAATATCCCAGAGAAATGTCCCAATTTTATGTAACGCTAAATGTCCCAAAAAAATGTCCCAAAAAAATGTCCCAGAAAAATGTCCCAATTTTATGTAACGTTTGTTATATTTTGTAGGATTTTTGTTATTGTTATTTAAAAAATGTCACAATTTTATGTAATGTAATATGTGACGAAAAATGTAACAAAAAAATGTCTTAATTTTATATAACGGAAGTTAAATGTTAGAATAGGATTTTTGTGGTTATGTTATTTTTTGTGTGTGTTGATGCCAGTAAGAATTACATTGTAAATTTTGATAATTTTATACAAAGTATAGAAGAGAAAGAGACAGAAATGAAAGCAAGAGGGGTCAAGGGGCACAGCCCCTTGCGAGGCCAAAGTGGCCGAGTTTATATTTATATATATATATATATATAACTCGACCATTTTGACCCCTCCTGCTTTCATTTCTGTCTCTTCCTCTTCTATACTTTGTATAAAATTATCAAAATTTACAACGTAATTCTTACTGGCATCAACACAAAAAGAAAAACAAGACATAATCACAAAAATCCTATCCTAACATTTAACTTTCATTATATAAAATTAAGACATTTTTTCATTACATTTTTCGTTACATATTTCATTACATAAAATTGTGACATTTTTTAAATGTGAATAACAAAAATCCTATAAAATATAACAAACGTTACATAAAATTGGAATATTTTTTCTAATGAGTGGTAGCCTAAGAATTATGTTAAAATTAATATATATATATATATGTATATATTTCACATTTATTAACGTGTCATTGTTCGTCTACACGTTCGGAGTAGCGTACCTTAAAACTTCTCTACAGAGTTTTGACCAGCATACGTATTTCTTCGTGTTATATATTGCTGATTATTTTTCATAAATTTCAGATTATTCATATTCGTTACTAATTTCATAACCGCTACAGACTTTTATCGTCTATAGTTTCTGGGAGATGTAGTGAAATATTTTACGCGTTGTTCGACATCAGTGTAATATTGCGAACTACCAGATTAATATGTATACACATATGTATGTATATATATATATATATATTATGTGTTTTATTATTTGGATATTTACAAATTTTTCGTACTACACGATTTTTACCAACTTTTAAGTAAATCGACATTATTATATTCCAGTTACTTTTATTGTTATTAATCATTTAGAAGTTTTTTAAACCGCACTACGCCATAAACTATACTAAACGCGTGTTGGTAATTTTATAATAAGTTATTAATAATTAGATAAAAATAAGTAATTCATCGAAGTAAATGTGCAGTCCAAAGTAAACGATATTAATGAGTAGCTAAATTTCCCCGAGAGAATAAATTTAATCGAAAAATCAATCTAAATACACTGGCGTGATAATGAAAATAAAACGGCCGTTAAGGGATAAGTTAATTTAATTACCTAAACGTACCATTTAAGTTATTCTGAGAAATAGAGAAGCACTTGTTTTAGAGAAAATGAAGTGCTTAATTCTCTTATGTTCGTATTTCTTATATTTCGTTGTAGAGTGTGATCTTTTCGTTAATTTTATTAACATTCACTGATTTCACATTCATTTGGTAGCGTGAGAACGGACTAAATTTTTAATGTAATTTAAGAAATTTGAAATCTACAGTACATAGACGGAATATTTTAAAATGATTACGACAGCATTTATTGCGGGAATATTGCAATTTTTTAATAATCGATCGTGCTGGACTGCGTATATGGGATTCAGTATATTTATTATTATCCACAAATTAGATGTAAGGAAAATAGGACCCCTTATTGTACGTAGTTATTATGTTTCGTTAAAAGATTAGCCCTCAATAATTCCCGAATATTTTACATTTTTTTTTTGGAATTCGATAACGTTGTCAGGCGTAAATCTTTTAGTGAACACCAAAAAACAGCTTTAATTTTAATGTTCTATCCTCCCTTTTTTTGTAAAAATTGTCTTCTTATGTGGACTACTGTTGAGATTCGCGAAAGGACGAAATGTCAACAGTTCTTAAGCTTAGCATTTTTAATTTTGCGAAGGTGATTTATGTAAATAGAACAAAAAGGAAAGATCTTGGACGCCAACAAGAAAGTTGATCTTGAAGAGGATTTTATTTTGTTGCTTACAACCGAAAATTTCCCACCAAATAAACGGCTACTGATGATTTTAATTTAATTAGCATGGAAATTTATCAGGAGCATCATCTTACAAATTAGGCCTTGATGCGATGCCGAAACGGCATTTTATAGTAAAACGCCAATATATTTATTGAGGTTGTACAGTCATTCGCTATTCTAGTAATCTGTTGAACGATCGATAGATTATTATAATTTATTTTGATTAGGTTTAATTTTTTTGTAATATAGAATTAACGACATTTTTCGGTATTTTTACTACCATATATTAACAATAACAGGATAGTGGCGATGCTCCTTTCCGGTTGTTTTCGAGCGGGTTCTAAAAAGTGAGAAAATACGCATTCCTTATCGGGAACGCTTCTATATTCGCGTAGAAGTAAACTGTATTCATTTTTGACTAGACCGGAATCGGAAAATCTCGAATTTGCAACGCGACACGATCACAGCAGCGTCTGCACGTATAATAGTATAAAACAATATTTTAGATCTGTTTTGTAAAGTGAAGTGTGGTGGATTCGAGGTAAAGGTAGCGCAGTAAAGGTTAAATCTAGTATCTATAGAAAGGATGATCTCGTACAACTGTTTGAATGATTTTTCATTTCAAAATATTTAAACAGATATTACGTATTTTATAATTAGAACGATTTTCGGTTTTATAATAAGTTATTATCAGTAGCGGCTCGTGAGTAACAGAAGTGGAGGTTCACAATTAAATATATTAAATATTACACAAATATTTATTGAAAACAATTTATCAAAAACTATATATATATATATATAAACTCGGCCATTATGGCCTGACCCCTCTTGCTTTCATTTCTGTCTCTTTCTCTTCTATACTTTGTATAAAATGATCAAAATTTACAATGTAATTCTTACTGGTATCAACACACACAAAAAATAACATAACCTCAAAAATCTTATTCTAACATTTAACTTCCGTTATATAAAATAAAACATTTTTTCGTTACATATTTCATTACATAAAATTGTGACATTTTTTAAATAACAATAACAAAAATCCTATAAAATATAACAAACGTTACATAAAATTGGGACATTTTTTTGGGACATTTAGCGTTACATAAAATTGAGACATTTTTCTGGGACATTTTTTTGGGACATTTTTTCGAATGGGGGGTAGCCTAAGAATTACGTTGTAATTAATATATATGTATGTATGTATGTGTCTGTGTGTTTGTGCGCATATTAATAATTTTCAGTTAAAAGTCTTGTAAACTAAATCTATTCTTCTATCTTTCTTTAAAGAAAAAAAATCTATAACAGTTTCATGAAAGTTAGGAGAATATTTTGGAACATTTGTTTTTCAAATGATAACATAGCTAAAGCATTTAACCTGTCTTCACACATTGTGCTACATAAAAATGTTTTAATTCATTTTAGTGTCGAAAAACTCAGTAAGAATATAATTAGCACTTTTTATCCTTAAGTAAAATTACAATTTTAGGTAGAAACTATGTCACTATTGAAAATATTCGAATGAATATATGCGTTCCATCATTAAAAACTAAACTGTGTTACCAATGATTGACTGTGTATACATATTCAAAAACGTTATTAGTATTTTTAAAAGTGATGTGGTTTTTACCAAATATTTTAATTTTAATTTTAATAATATGAACTGTGAAAACTCGTTACACATTTTTATTTAAGACCATTAAAAACAAACAAAAGTTAAAATTTTGCAAAATGTTGGTTGTTATTGTTTTTTAAGTGTATGTAATATTTATATTTTATCATTATTTTAATTTATTAATTATTAAAATTATTTTGAATTTGCTTAAAAAGAAAAACAATTCAATTTTTATGCTAAAATATCCAGGCAACATCTTGAACAGTATCAGTTTTACATAATGCATGTCTCACATACAAGAGTATAATAAAATGACAAATTATAAGATACAGTAGAAATTAGTTATAAAAACATTCAAAAAGCTGAATAATATGGTCGTTATATCCCGTATCAAATAAAGCATTATAATTTTTTAATGTTCAAAATTTACTACCAATGAACAGTTCGTTACGAAAATGACACGAAATATTTTATGGCATAAATTACGCTGAATAAGCAATCATTTATTTATAATTATAACTACACATATTTCTTAATCAAAAACACAAACAACACACTTTTTTTTTTGTACATAAAAGTACGATAATAAAAAAACTTAAATCAGTATAAAGCAAGAGTAAGAGAAAAGAAACTGTACCAAAACGGAAGTGGTTTGATATTTTCTTACTTTTGAAGAAATTTGTAATTTTTCGATTTTTTATTATAACAAAATGAGTATAGTAGTCTTTTTCTAATATTTTTTGTAATGGTCTTACCACAGGTTTTCATCAATGTTATATTTATAATAAGCATTTTACATGTCACACTAACAAAATAAACAGAACAAAAAATAACGGTATATCTGTTCTGTTTGTATAAATTTCATTTCTTCATTGAAAAAGATTGATGATGATGTTTCTGTTAAATTCATCTGCATAAATCTTTCAAAGCTAAATTCTAATTGGTACGCTGTTGTAACCAATTTTTACTGTATTTCAATATTTGGAAATTATAATGTTGACAAATAGAATCACGGTAATTTTAAACACATAACTGTTTTTAAATGTACAATATTGTACTAACTTGTATATGTATGCAATACAATAACACAATCGATATAATATAGATACAATTATACACTTTTCTTATAAAATACAAGTAAAAATAAACACATAAATATACTCTAACCAAACTCCTTTTCCTCCAAAATTCAAATAGCAAAACAAAATGTAAACATATAATCGTTTTATGAAAATTTACCGATTAATTCTGTTTATAATCAAATTCACTTCATTAAAGTACTGCCCACCTACAAAATATAATCTTGCGAGAACAACGCCTATCGTTTGATTCACAATTCGAGCGTGCTCCATGGAGCCTATGTAACACATGCACTAACACAACATCATTTTTATCTTTCTGACACACTACTACATTGTACTTACACGGTTTTCGATCGCACGTGCTACAAGTAGCCTTCACACTAAAAGAATTCCGGACAAAACTTAGTTACTTTTTCAAAATGTAAAATCAATTTATTTTTAACATTAATTTTACTAATAGTGATATATAAATAATAAATATAAATAAAAATATTGGATTCTACTTTTTTAAAGTTGAATCCAGGGTGTTCACGTGCGAATGTGAACACATGAACGAGCCGCCACTGGTTATTACATAAGTATATAAAATAGTTCGCAGTTGTTGCATTTTTAATCGATATGTGAAATATTTTTTATGAAAAACTACCTTTAACTCGAAATCGTTTAAAATAAATACGTGCGGAATAAACGATTTCTAGTTTTAAGCTAAAAATTTAATAAAACTGCAATTGAAAAGTAAAAAATAATTTAGTCGTACTTTAGAGCAATACAGATATTATGATTATTTTTAAATATTAACTTTTTGGAATCAGCAAGGAAATCACAAATTCCAGCAATATTTAGAAACAATTTAATTAGTATAACAATCACTCATTATAAATGATTTGCAAACAACTGTGTTATTCACAAAAAATGAAATATACATATTTGTTACCAAAAATAAAACATTTCATCTTTCGGCGACAGGTTGACCATCATCAGGTAATTCTAAAAATTATGTAAAGATCAATTAGGCGTAAAGTATTTTTTTAAGTGCCTTAATTACTTCAAATATCCTATATATCTCGGTTGATAATGCATTTTTTGGTGTATAAAATAAAACAATTACACGAGTAATAGACATTTTTTGTTACATTCGATAGTGTATTCTGAAATTATTAGTAGTTGAATAATTTGTTTATCAGTTAAATACTACCATTAAGAGATAATATTTCTCTAATGTTTCATTGTTAATCGCTTTTGTAATTATAACCGTGTTAGATCAATGCATAATAAAATTAGCAGATTTTTAACAGTATAAGACACCGGCTTAACATCTGCTGGCGTGGATATGGAAAAAAACGAAAAAAGTAGTATGATCATGTCGCGTTGCAAATCGAAGATTTACGGATGACGTTTCCAGTCTAGCTCATTTTTGACTTTTTTTTTTTTTTTTATTTTTGGGCGCGTCAACTACGGTCACATTAAACCAGCGAAAGTGTAATTTTTAAGTATCAATGTGCGGCAGCGCGAATCGAACTAGGCCCTAAACGAAAAACAATTAACTAATCAGGTATGCCGCAATAGCTGAGGCTTAATTTTTTACGTTCTAGGCCAACCTGTCTGACCGAAATATTAGCCGGTGTATGGGGGAGGAAATGCAATTTTAATTTTTGTTCATCTTTTCCATTTTTCTTAGTTCCACACCGTGATACAAATGCCCCTTAATTAGTTCAATCTGTTGCGACGCCGAATTGTATTAAAATTCCTTCCCATTCTGCATAACTTTTTAAATTTTATCAGGAAATTCCCTATTATTGCGTTACTTTTACCGAGACGATCGGTTTCTAACGTGATTGGAACTTCTTGTGCTTTTCACAATTATAATCCTTCACACTTCTCTATCACCTCCACTGCTTAATTCGATGCAATTCATTTTGCTTTCTTCCTTGCTGATAGAAAATTTTAATACCCGATCCCGAAAGCCATTGTGCTGTGCCCCTACAACTGCTTTCTTTTGTTATTCATTCGAAGTTTAATTTTTTTTTTTTTTTCTACACCCAGAAACAATTAAAATAGGAAGGAGTCAATTATGTCTTCACAAAATATGTTGTTGGAAGGAAGTAATCAATATAATGGGAATAATGTGTGGAAAGGGAAAAGATAATAAGAGGCGCAATATGGAGTAGGAAGACCGAGTATCAATAAAATGGAATAGAAAGCAGAACGCTTAATAGAAAGAGGTAAACACTTAATAAACACATGATCAGCATTACAAACACGCTCTAAAGGACAATATGGGGAGGCAACCAACGAAAAACGAAAACGGAAAGAAGATAATAGACTATGGCTTAAGAACGCAGGCGAATAACGGAGAACAGAAAGACGCCATTTTTTGGAAAATCCAAAAAAAGATAAAGAAAAAAAACCTTCTATTTCACTATTTAAAATGTCTTAATTCAATAAATTACCAAAATAATAATAATAATAATTTGAAAAAATGAACTTGGCAACACGGTCACGTTTGGTAGGCAGAAAAAAAGATTTGCCTGGCGCAGCGGGGGATCTCTCGATTTTTTAACCGAGAAAGCGTCTTTGACAAACAATGCCGCGTTTGCCCGCTGCCGAGACCGCCCGAGAAATTGAATGATTGTTACACAAATTTTATCATTTTTCTAGCTCGGACAGCGTCATTAAAGGTCGTAAGAAATGCTGAATCCGTCTCAATATTCGGATAATCACCGCATACTGACTGCTGTCACAATTTGTTCTGGCTTGGGTCTTATGCATATTTTGAAGGAAACTATTCTTCTATCTTGAATATTATAAGTTGTCGCTTGTGAATAAAACAAAAATTTAGAGTCAGTCTAATATAGTAATGAATGTATCATTTATAAAAACAAATCGGGCAGGTAAATAATATATATATCTAATATTTGTATATTGAAATATTTATTGCAAATTACGTTTTAAATGAAATGGTATTCAATTAGATTTCGGCAACAGAGAATAACAGAAATTGTCATCTATTAAAAAATTATTTTCACTTAATTGCTATAAATTTTTTTGTACATCAAAAGTATATTATAAAATATTTTTGGTTAATTGAATAGCGTCTTTTTATATCATCTTTCTTTTTCCTTTTGTAATGTTAAATCGTAATATTATGGAAATTTATTGAATCAAGACATTTTAAATAGTAAAATGGAAGGTTTTTTTTCTTTATCTTTTTTTGGATTTGCCGAAAAATGGCGTCTGAAACAGTAAAATGGTCGATCCACATGAATATGAGTTATGCGCGATCAAACATGAAAAAAAAAAACATACGCGACGAACACATAACCTCTTTTTTTTTTTGTAAATCGGAAAAAATTAAAAAATAAAGTCAAGTTTATTGACTTATAAAAAATTTAAAGTATACTATCAAATTAATAAGTAATTTTTGCTTAATATTAACTTTACTTTTCGTTTATTAACTTTTTAAATACACCTCCTTTTTGACGGGTAATCGTCCACTGCTGACAAGTCCAACGCAATAAGGAAGAAACAAATAAATACATTTTCTGCCTCTTTCTTAAGATATTTAAAAAGGAAATATTCGAAAAACAAAAATTTCTGTTAAAAACGAAAAAATTAAGAAATAGATAAAAATGATTCTGTTTGTTCTTTAACGAGGAACTTGGATAAAACTAGCATAAATGTGCATTGTTTTTAATTTGTAATAAAGCATTTATCCGTTTATAGCTCTTTATCTAGATTATTTTTCTTTCTTTTTTTCTGCAACTCCGAAAAACTTAATTTCTCATATCACACTAAATATCAATAAGGGGCTTCTAATATACTGACTGATAAGGCGGGTGGGATTTTTATACGACACTGGACTTCAAATGTAATAACTCGCAAATATTAATCGAAGTCGTCGTTTCGCGTATATTTACATTTAATACGTTTTTAGCGGTATTTTTTCACTTCTGATTTTCATATAAACGTTTTTGTTGTTTTTCGGAAAGAAAAGATTAACAGCGGAATCAAATAGAAAAAAAAAATGATGCGTTTAGTCTGTTTAAAATTCGACAATGATGACGCGCTGTTGCCAACACGAAATCATTCGTATATATATGTCTGACCTTTTTTTTGTATTACCTGAGTAACCGAAACCTTAAATTTAGACGCAATGGGAATTAGGCGAATTGGAAATTAGGTGAAACGGGAAGTCACCGTTTAGCTCATTCAATTTTAACTGCTAATCTCTCTAATATATGTAATTATCGGTTACATCGTTTGGTCGTTTCGTGTAAAATTTATCCGCTACTTCCTTACACCTTCTTAAAATATGTTCTACCGTTTTCCCTACATCGGCATAACTTTTGCATTTAGCCTAAATATCCTCTTTTTTCTTTTTTTTTTTTTTCGATAATACATTTCTCATAGTTGCCGGCTCTCATCATTTAATCTTGTATGGATATAGAAAAGATCCTCCGTTTTGCGAAGAGTTTACCCTTTTTACTGATCAGCCATTCGCAACCATTTTGATTTGCATGTAGAGAGCCTTTGCTTTCCATCTGTCTAGAAAATTTTAATTTATCATTTCTTCTGTTTTTTGACTACGTACTAAATTCAGGAGCGTACGTTATTGTTATTATTACTAAACTTAAAAATCTTACGCGTATTTTAATAACCCGAAAAGAGATAAATTTTCGATTTAAGTAAATCATATCGATTTTGACGTTCAATTAAACACAACTTCCAATGACAAAAAGTGTGATGTTGTTTTTTTTCAAAATGTCAATTGCGAATGTGTCGTTCCCAGCCGAACAGTTAATTATAACGTTAATCACCTGTTTCGATATTTAAGTTGATTAACACTTCCTCTAAACTGATTTTGTCAGAATCCCAGTGAACTTGGGCTTTGATCAGGATTGTCCCCCCGTCATTTCACAAATATCTAATCTTAATCTATCACCTAGCCATGTCGTTTAAATACAAGTCCCCCCCCCAAAAAAAACAAAAAAACATCACCGTCTAACTTCCTTCACACTCACGTGTCAAGTAGTTCCTGCCACATTCGGTGTGTTTTGCTAAAACTGATATGTTCGAGAATCTACCACAAAACCCACACGGTGTTTTGTGGTACAGGCGGATTTTCCCCTCGCATCCGACTGTCATAACGCGGTTTGTATTTGCTCGTAATTATTTATCCACTTATTTATTTGTTCATTTGCAAAACAATGTACAAGAACAACAGCGGCTTTGCAATTATAGAGCTCAGCAACGGTATATAGATTATTAATTTTCATTAGATTATCGGACTTTCAACATGTCAATTACTTCGAGGGGTTAACTTCATACGAGGATTCTTTTGTTCTCCCTCCTCCCCTCAGGACTTTTAGCACTAGCTTGTTTTCGCATGTCAAATTTGCCAAACGTTTTATCTGCAATAATTTAGTCTTGTAATCATATCGGCGACGATTTCTTCCGTATTTCCATTGACACACAGTTACGACGATACAAATTAAAATTCTCAAAGAGTTACCGAATCGGCCACAAGAAGCCCGAATAAGAAGTAGAGGGGCTAAGTGTTGTCTAAGAAAACCAGCTCTACACATACGACCGACTGCGCAATACACACATTTGGTCGGACGATGAATCAAAAATTCGGTAGGGCGTCACGCACGACTTACTGTAATTCGTCGCTGTAATCCGATTCATTCGGAACATCTATTCATCCGATCTCGCAGCATCCGCGATTTATGTCCGTCCATTTGTAAGTCGCGCATCGTTTAATCTTTCGGTAGAAATCGATTTTTCGCCATATCTTCCTCGTAGCGCAAATTAGTATTTCTCAGTTTTTACTCACTCTGGCCAACCGGGGACGGTCGTAGCGTCACAGAGGAGGCCTGAAAACTCGCCCTTTCTCGGTCATATTTCAATATTTTACTTCTTCCTGTTCGATTTTATAAGAAGGAAAAGAGACATTTTTGTAATAGTCACTATAGTTTCGAAATAAAAAAAAAAAAAAAATAATGTAGATTTTTTTAAACTCCAAATTTCTACACATGAAATCGGAAATCCGAACACCTTTATTCCGTCTGGTATACCCCAAAAGGTTTTAGACTCGTTCTTTGATAATAGATTACATTCTTTTTTTTTTCTTTTTTTTTTTTTTTATTAAATGGGTTCGGTGCCAGCACTGACCCAACCACATGAGCTTAGATCACCTACTCAGATTCTGAGGCGATCGGAAATAGAGAGTATAAGGAAGAGTAGGAGGGGAATAACGGCTAGAGATGGGAAGGAAAGAATAAAGGAAGCATTGAAAGGGGTAGGAAGATCCAACGCCAAGAGTTCGGCGTATAGATGAGAGCACTCGAGAAAAAGAGCAGGACATTCAAAAAGGATATGGTTGGGATCGCATATAAAGATCAATAGAGTGAAGAAGGCAAAAGGGAGAAGGTGAAAGGGGGAAGGAAAGAATGAGTAAGTCTTAGAGTCTGATTACTATGAGCTAGGAATAGGGGCTGTAGGAGAAGGTACAAGGAGGAACGATTAGCAAAAAAAGAAGAGTAGATGTCAACCCATAGTCTGGCGTGGAGACTTGAGGAGAGAAAAAGAATGTCTGAGGTAGGAAAATGCGGAACGAGTGGACCATTGAGAGAAGTCGAACGAGCTAGGAAGTCAGCTGCTTCGTTGCCCTCAATGCCAGTGAGTGACCAGGAACCCATAAAAAGTCAATAAGGATAGAACGTGCTAAGCGCAAGTTGGAAATAGAGGCACGAACAGAAAGAATAATATCATTAGACCAGTGGGAAGGAGGAGGAGAAGAAACAGCTTGCAGCATAGATTTGAAATCAGAAACAATGAGAAATTTACAGATCTCTCTTGAAGAGAAAATAATGGAGACAGCACTAAGAATGGAGATTGCTTCAGCAACAAAAATGGAACAAAAGGAAGGAAGTTTGAAAAGGATTCCGAGTGATTAAGCGAGGGGGCCGTAAAAGCACCGCCCACCCCGTTATCATCTTTGGAACCATCGGTGATGTTTTTTACATGACGGGGAAATGAAGAATTTAAGATGTGGAGATATGCACTGACCACTGTACTCTGGGCAGTGGAGTTAACGCGAATAGGAAGAGAATAAGATGGGGAGGCATATTCTATTGAAATCAAAAAAGAAAAGTAAGGAAGCTTATTGCGGGAAAAGATATAAGGAGAATACCCCCCCCCCCGAGCAGTTATGTGCGCAAGAACCTGGATTTTCTGGGGAACGAAGCGCCAGTGGTCATTGATATACAGATAGGAAGAAATCAGTTTAAACGAAGAGATCGGGAGGCGTTTAATCAGAAAACGGTAGCCAAATCTGCGGATAAACAGGGGTTTAATATTCGATTCGGACAAAATAGCAGAAATGGGAGAACACTTTAGGGTCCCAATGCAGAGCCGAAGACATTTGGATCCTATCAAGTTTGCGAAGGAGAGAGCTTGAGGCATTTAAGAAGGAGCAATAGTTCAGATCGGAACGAATGATGGATTTGTAGATGATTAGGAGAATATATGGATCACCGCCCCAGAGACCACATTCTTAATACTATTTCATCCACTACCAGTGAATCACCTAAACTTAAACTAATCGAATCAAATCGACAGAGCCGACGACACCTTCTTCTTTTTTTTTTTCACTATGAACTCTTATAATTTTGTTCTTTTTTGTAAATCTAAGATTATTATTTTTTTTTACATGTAAAGATTTAATGTGGTTAGTGAAACCATCCAATTAAATTTTAGTTTCCTCCCCTCCACATTGTACAATCATTAATCTTATCTTAACATATTATAATATTAATATAAATTGGTATTATATTTTCTGTATTCCAATTAGGCGGCGATACCTTCGAATTCCATTTTGCACATAGTTTGTAATAAATAGATACGCGGTATTGTGTTATGTGGAAATACCATTTAAATACAATGTCGCCCATCCGAGTGAAATAGTCGAATGGGGGAGTGAGCGAGGAAAAATATTTCCCATATCTGATTTGTAGAATGAGTACTTTTTTAAAATGTTACTCTACTCGACGCATTTCGGTGAGTTTTATTCGGAATTATCGAAAATTCAAACACGTTTTAGGCAAAATTTCTTTAATCTAGCTGGCATTATTTTTAATTTTTCACTCGCTTTAATTTATATTATTAATAAAGATATTCAAAGTTATAGCGAAATTAAGAGTTGTACTAGAAGTGATGCGTAGTAAAAAAATAGCATATAACTTTTAGTATTTTATGCGGTACAGAAAGAAAAAAGTGTAAGACCTATACTTACTCGCACGTATCTGAAAAGGTTAATTAACGATTAAGAAAAACAAAAAAATCGATAGTTTAATTACAAACTACACTATTTTGTCGATTAACAAAAACTTAGCAGGGGCAGCTTGAAAAACCGCATTTCTCATTCCGCATTGTTCAGGATTTTTTTTCGCTATTCCACGGAAGCCCGAGCCAAACGTACATCGTGATTTTTTGCTGCTCCAAGTCGCGTTGTTGAACAGATGCGTACAAAAATTCGCGCCTTAATCGAAACTGTTTGAAATTTCGTTTATTTCAGATTGTAACGCGATTACGCCCGCAATTGCTCGAGGATAAACTGAAGCTAAGAATGAAATCCGATTGCAGAATATCAAGGACTAGACTAGTAATAATACTGCGGAAGAAGGAAGTACTTAATTCAAGATGATGGAACCGAAAGATTTGAAACCGCCAAACTGCGATCGTCTACGCTGCAAGAGGATGGTACTCAAAGATCAAGAAGAAGAAAGGTACTCAGTATTCAAGATGATGGAACCGAAAGATTAGAAACCGTTATTATATTAAGATGGTCTACAAGACGGGGATGACACGCAAAGAGCAAGAAGAAGAACGGTACTCACGCATATATTCGACAATTAATTTCTGTCTTCCCTTGTCGTCTGGAACAAATATTATAATTTCCAATTAAACATTGTCTCGGTAAATAAAAACTCCCTTGGACTTTTCGATTAGTATCGTAATGAAGGAGACTAATCGTGTCGTTTAATTCCGAGACTTTACGCAATTTTCACATTAAAATAAATAAAATGTTCTCGTGTTTTTTGGTTTTTTTGGTTTGAAATTTATTAATGGTCAACTTTGATTAATAAACCGGAATTATTTTTATTTCCGTACAATTTAGAATACACCTAACACACGATCCATCGAAAATTTAACAAAAAAAGTTCCGTGTATTTAAAATGTAATTCGCTGAAATCATTAAAATGGCTCAGAAATCAAAAATGCCAGATTTTGACGTCGCTGACGGGAAATTAATTATATCGCTATTGAAGTACAATAACTCGCAAACATCACCGAAAGATCTCAGAGACAGAAGGCCATTGAGATAATTGACAGATGTAAAGAGTTCACAAAAGCGTGCATACAGATTCAGGTAAATTATTGCCAGCGGCATGCTCTTACGAAATTAATGATGTAGCAGCGGTGGGTCGTCCGATGAAATGATGCCTGTTCAGCACTGGATACGGAAATGTTCGCGATTTCAGTCTCCAGTTATGAATTCAAGTCTCCATTACTAATTCTCCGACCACCATACAAACTTTACAAAAAAGAATAACCAAAAAAAAAAAAAAAAATCGCGCCAAAAGCTTAAACTCCGCTGTAAACCAGGCGAACTACCGCATGTTGAATTCTTCTATGGATCCCTGCACCTAGTCAGGGAATATTGAGAAACTCGCTCCGCTATGTTACCCTTGATGCTCTGCATAAACTCAAGGGGTCCAATCACGCTTGACATATTTCTCACTGCAGAAAGAATGGGCCAGCAAAGAATGCAAATCGGGAAATACGTTCTTGAGTTAAATAAAACCAATGATCGAATATGAACGCCGATTAAATAGTTCGCGTGCCGAAAACATAACCATCACAGTCGGCTCAGAATAGGGAATATAGCTAAAAACCATCACTACATACTACAAAGGATAACTACTGCTCCTGTAAACGGTTAACGGGAAGAATTAAAATATCCGTCAGTATCAGAATATATTATAATACAGTCCGCCCAAACATTTTCATTAGCAGAACTATCGGACAATAAAATGTTTTTTTTTTTCAAAAAATAAGTACCGGCTTCAAGGTTTATTATAAAAATTTAATAAAAAAATGCACTAAAAAGTAAAAAGTAATTGAATAAAAATGCACTAAAAAGTAAAAAATAATTACTCCCGATAAGAAAATATATATCAAAGTGTGAAGTACCGTTAAAGGTGACATTATTGTAATTATCATACAAAACATTGATACCTTAATTAGAGTCGACATCAAATTCATATTACAATATCTAGGGACAATTTAATGAACATTTAATGCAGTTTTTTAATTATTATTTTAGTATGTAATATGAATCTTACTCTAATTAAGGTATCAATAATGTTTTGTATGATAATTACGATAATGTCACCTTTAAGGGTATATCACACCCTGATATATATGTTTTCTTATCGGTAGTAATTATTTTTTCTTTTCTAGCGCATTTTTATTAAATTTTTATAATAAACCTTGAAGTCGGTATTTATTTTTTTGTTAAAAAATATTTTATTTTACAATTTTTAGCGTTATACTTGAATTTTTTTTCTTGTAAAAAATCAATTTTTTTCCCATTATTCTCCATACTTTATACTTAAAAAAAAAATCGATTTCTTTATTTTGAACTGCATTTCCACGGTGTAAAAACATCAAAAGCTACATTTCCATGGTAATTTGGCAAATTGATAGTACCTTTTAAGTCAATCGCCTCTGTTATACTAATCTATACTAATATTATAAAGAAGAAAGATTTGATTGTTTGTTTGTTTACATTGAATAGGCTCCGAAACTACTGGACCGATTTGAAAAATTCTTTCACCGTTGGGAAGCTACACTATCTCCGGGTGACATAGGCTATATTATATTTTCAAAAAAATTAGGGATCCGTACTAAAACTTCAATAATGTAACTCAAAGTGTAAAAAAATGACCTAAACAATTGCTTACATCGCGTACGCTGCAAAAACTTTTTTTATAAAACATTAAAATATCAATGTTAATTACCATGGAAATGGAAATTCGGATAAAGATCGCCTTAGCATTGTTTACAAGCTCATCACTAATGGAAATAGTGTGTTAACATAAGGAATGAAAATTTTCGAGCGTTACCGTTATCTTTTGTAAAAGGTTCAAAATGCCCAAAAGATTAAGATCTCAACTTTCTAGAAATAGCTCCCAGGCGAGGGTATCAAAAATACGTCGTAATGGAGAATCTTCATCAGAAACTGAAAATCGTCTTGCAAAGTTAGAGAGAATACGCCTCGCAATCACGTGCCAGAGAGTCGAGTATCGAGCATTCGCAGCGGCTTGAAGAGCAAAATATTAGAAATATACAAGCTCGCACTAGGAAATCGAGCTCTGAGCGTTCCCAACGCCTTCGAGATCAGAGAGAAAGACGACAGACGTCAACGACTAAAGTTCGTTAATGAGTTTTAGCTCACAGTGACAGATCGGCTTTCAGATACGATCCACAGACTGATTATGCTCAACAGTCTTCCGTCCAAATGAAAGCCATGAATAAGATCTGCTCCAAGTGTTCTGCCAAAAAATGGGCCAATGAACCTAATGGTATGTGTTGTGCTTCTGGAAAAGTTAGTCTTCCCAATATTCAGGAGCCGCCACAGCCAATAAAAAATCTTTTGACAAATAATCATTCCCTATCTGGACATTTTTTAATACGCAGGTACAATAATAGCCTTTTTCAAATGACTTCGTTTGGCGCGAAAGAAATTAGAGAAGAAAATTTTATGCCAACTTTTAAAATAGAGGGACAAGTATATCATCTTATAGGTAGCCTTTTACCACCATCAGGCCAAAATACAGACACGTCAACTACTAGAGTTCGAAATCGAGTTTTGGCTTTCAGATACGATCCACAGATTGATTATGCTCAACAGTCTTCCGTCCAAATCGGAGCCATGAATAAGATCTGCTCCAAGTGATCAACAATAAACATTACAGCATTAACTAAGCGATATCTCCATTATTTTTGTGCTTTCACGTCATCTCTAACTAACGATGATCAGTTTATCATATTTAATTTAGGGTTGTAGCGTACCACCACAATTACACCAAAAAAATAACAAAAAAATTACTGGCCGCCGTCTATTACTATCATCTGTTATTATATGGCACTCATTCGAATTCCAGCTGTGTAGGCCCTCATTTTGCGATTTCATTAAATTTGTGGAAAAAATTTTAAGTTTCATGAGAATTGAACGGCGCAGGATAACAAGAGAAATTGCACTTACTTTTTGGATTTTGCTTTGGGCAACAGTAGAAAATTAGAGTGTCGAAAAAACGTTTCCTCAATCCACTAATAGCAGACAAGTCAACGTTCAGGCAGGACAACGTCTGCCGGGTCAGCTAGTAAAAAATGAGAAGAAAAAAAACTTATCCAAAGAGGCCTAATTTCTTCACGTTTTTTAACGAATACCCAATTTATCTTCACCGATTTTCATCAGTATTCATATGGTATGTAAATTAAATAGTACTCTTTCTAATGAACAAGGGATATCGGTAAACGAATTATGCGCGAACAAACATAAAAAAATAAATAATCGCGACAAACGTATAACTCTTCCTTCTTTTTGGAAGTCGGTAAAAACAGGTGTAATTTTATTTTGATTTAGACTGGAATTGCGTTTTTTCAGATTTTTCTGCAGATCTTCCAGATCTTTTTTCATCTGAAAACATTCAATTGAGTGTTATTTCGATCCCGAGAGCATAACAAAACGAAAAAAAAATAAATAAATGAGAACATCATCAATGTAGTCGAAGTTAATTAAATATGCATTATTAGGTATAACTGAAAAACTACTGGTCAGATCTCGATCAAATTTAAATGGGACCACTTAAGAAGCACCAGCTTTCAAATAAAAGGAGAATTAAATGTAGGTGAATACATCCTGTTTGTTAAAATGGTATAATAAAATAAACTTTAATAACAAACAATATAGATCAATAAATTAGATAAATACCTATTTAGAAACGTTTTCGGGCATAACCCATCATCAGCTAACACTAACTTAAAGGAAACTTAAAACATACTGAAGTGAATATAGGGAATACATGTGTATATATATTAGATGTAAAGAGGAATAAACTTTATACCTGCCATGTTTATTCCTCTTTACATCTACTATATATACACATGTATTCCCTATATTCACTTCAGTATGTTTTAAGTTTCCTTTAAGTTAGCGTTAGCTGATGATGGGTTATGCCCGAAAACGTTTCTAAATAGGTATTTATCTAATTTATTGATCTATATTGTTTGTTATTAAAGTTTATTTTATTATATAAAAGGAGAATTATCAAAATCGGTTCACCTAGAAAAAAGTTCTAAAGTATAAACACATAAAAAAAAAGAAATACAGTCGAATTGGAAACCTCCTTTTTTTTTTTTTTTTTTAAGTCGGTCAACAAAACATATCACACCTCCAAGAAATATATTCAGGATGACAGAGAGTATCATCGTGATAGCCCTCTAGTAGTTTAAAACAGTAACAATCCGATGTAAGAGAAAAACAAAATTACACGGGTCTTACTTTTTCATGTAAACCTGCCAGAGTTTTACACATATTCAGAGAGATAAATTTAAATCTCCAGTTCTGGTTTTTACCAACGCATCTTTCACATTTTTAAATCGCTGTGTACTTATTATATGTAGGCTTTGTCAATTAAATAGGAAGAAAACGTTAAATTTAAGTGAAAAATGTTCCTTCATGTGTTATCATCTAAAAATTTCTTCTTCTTTAATAAGAAACGTCTAAATATTACCGATGAATTTTGTAATTTCGCAAAAATCGTTTTTTTTTTTTTAAAAAAAAACTTCGAATAATGCAAAGGAATATCAGTTTCATTCATTAAGGAAAACTTTTTTCGTTTTCGAAATAAAAAATTGAACTCTGAAGCGAAGTCGGCCACTAGTTTTATAAAATCATACGGAGAAACGAACATATAATCATCAAAAAGGAGTTTTCGTCGATTAAATCATGTAATTTTGCCCTCTTGTAGGTGCTCAGCCGTATAAGCAATTGCCATCGATAGATGTATATTTATCACGGAAAAATGGATTACTACTATTTGGAACCTCAACGCATAAAAATTCCATAAAAAATTTTCTTCAGAACTGCTCGTTTAAATTCACGGAATGATAACAAATGATTTCCGTTCCCATACACGAACACTCTTTTAAAACATCTTCTTTTTGCTACGTTCTTTGTATTTTCTCGTCGCTTTTAGCCTCCTCAAAAATACTCTAAAAATTAACGGTTTGACGACCACACGATGATGGTTTTCATTTTTTCGGGTAGTGCATTCTATTCGTTTCGTTTTTGTTTTTGATTTTTTTTGGTTCTTTTCCCATTTTCTTTTTATCTTCATTAATTGCCTTCTTCAAATATTTTCGTACTTTTAATTGTCCTTGTGGTGGTTAAGCTAAATGACGATTAAAAGGTATCTCGAAATCTATCTTGTTCGGAAAGTTTGCATGCTCTGATTTTTGTTTTTTTTTTTTTTTTTTTTTTTTTTTTTAGCCGCAAATTTAATGTCCTTGGCTACTACTGCACTTTCTTCGCGATATTTAACGTGTTCAAAGCGTAATTTTCAAAATCCGTGAAATAATTATTTATAACGAGAGATAAATTGTTGCATTCGTGTTATATTCTTCTTCTTTTTCTTTTTGTGTCCGAGACGCTCTATATATGCAAAATCCATGCATCTATTAGTTTAGTAACATCGTCGTTGATAGCTGTGTTCCACAGGTTTTCCATACTGACTGTTGGCGTCGAAAAAGGATTACGACTGAATTTTTAACCTTCGGGTACACGTGCTCGAAATTCAAACATTAGTACTCACTGCGAACTCACACCCCGCATAGTATTTGACGTGCAATTAAAAACACTCATTTCGGATTCCCAGTCCGCCATTGTTTTGTCTGTTTAAAAGATGACAGACAATATATTTTTTGATACTTTTTTTTTTTTTTTAGTTTATAAAATAATACATAGTATAATCAATTTTAATACTTGACACGTAGATTATAAACCATCAATTTTTACTGTTTACACGAATAAATGATACCTAATAATCTACTTATTGTTAGTCTTACATAAAATAAAATTTCATAATACCTATTTACAAAGAAAAGTCACTTACAAATTCTTTTTCACTCTGATACTTATAACATTTAAAGCAGATATGTAAAGTATGATGAATTTTCCACATTTTTTGCAAGAAATTTTATTTTTCTTCTGATCACAATAAGCACACAGCGTCCTTTAATAGGAGGCGCATTTTGTGTTATTACTTCCGATGAAGGTGTTCTCCAGTCAACTCTCGAATTCTTTCCTTTATCGTTCTTGGGATATTTGTGTTACCCCTGTGCTCTTGTTTTCAGAAGCGTTTCTATCAGATGAAAATATGAAATTGTTAAAGGTATCGCGAGCGCCTTCCTATATGAATTTCTTTAGTTATTTTCGAAATAGATTTTAGATCGCGTGTTGCTGGTTTGGTCCGTGGGAAAAGTTTTATAACATTTTCCGACTTAGTTCTTCTATGTTTTTTCTAGAAGGTTGCTTATTCTACTTGGTACTACTGTCTCTTCCAAGGTAATACAACTTTGAGGTATTTTCGATAACCTCTTCATCGGACACATATTCCCGCTCTTACTGTTATGATCACTCTCTTCTGTCACTTCCGCCTCGTCACTATCAGACAGATTATCACATTCTGTATCAGTTGTTTCACCTTTCTTTTCCCGCCTACACTCTTTCGTAAATTTCACTAATCGAGCTTGTTCTTTTCCGTATTCGCCCATTATCAAAAAATAAAAAATAACGAAATAAAAAGAAAAAAGGGACATAAGCATAGACATACTAATCTACAAAATTCACAAGTTATTTACAAAAAAAAAAAAAGCACTAACACAACTTTTAGTACACTAATACACGATGCTGACTGCTGCTCCGAAAATTGCTATAAACACAGTAAACGGAAGCATCGATTATTCATTGACAAACAAAGAACCAGCTACACAGAAGCAGGCCGCTCCAACACTGCTATCCCTCCCACTACACACGCGCATATGTATCCGCAGAGTACCAGTCCGTGCGCGTGTACCCGAAGGTTAAAGATTGCAGTTTGTCTCGTAACGAAGTATTGTGTGTAAAATAACCTTATTCAAAATGTACGATAAGAATACGGGAGGGTATGTACACTCTTTTAATTATCGATTTATTTTCTTCATCCCGAGCGCCTTTTTCGGTGTTGAGAAATTTTTTGACCCCTTTTGGTCTGGAAAGATTTCGAACAACCTCCAGCCATAAAACACGTTCACGATAAAATATCGTAAAGCGTTTAAACAAATTATGATAAAAATAAACTTTAACACTTTTATAACAATATTAAAAATGTTAACAATGAGTAAGAACAACAAATACAGTTTAAACAAATAATAGAGAAAGAAAAAAGCATCAGTATCTCCTTTCCTTATTATACGAGATAATCATACTAAACTTCGTGGTATATTTCCGGTATGCAAGAATAGTGTGGGCAATGATAATAGTGTATATATTCAAATTCAATGATAATTACGCGTGTCTTTCGGTGTGCAAGTAATCTCGCATCGTCTAATAACTTCAAAATCCGTCAAAGCAGGAATGCAGAAGGAAATTAGATCTTGAATCGAATACGTTTACGATTGCTCTATTAAACGATTCAACAGAAGACGTTTTATAACCCGTACAGTTAATAAAACGGAATGTCACCAGGTATTTCCTCAGATCACACCTACTAGGTACTGAGATTGTGTTAGATAACTTTTAAAGATAACTTTGCATACTTACAGTAAAAAAATAGAAAAAAATAATAATCCACATACAAACTTTCGGCGTGATATATATTTTTTTTCCGTGTACACTTAAACTATTATCCATATTAAATGCTGTGTGTTGGTTGTTGTGTGTTCTTAATATCTAACACGCTGAATTAATGTTTAAAATAACGATGATGTTGTTTATTATTTATTATTTTAGTTAAGACTAATTTTGATTATTATTTTGTTAAGAGATTCTGACACTCGGTTTGATTTTGCAGTTTACCGATAGAAATAACAGGAGGTTTTTTTTGTTTTTTGGGTTATTGTGCTAGTGCTGATTTTATATTTTTCTTCTCTTAAAGTTATTAGCGATATGCATTCAAAAATAATATGACTGATATCGTCTATAACATTATTTTTTCCACAATATTTACAGTTAGCACGTGATATTATGATTTTAAATTACATGTATTTTTCATTTTATGTTAGTTCCCGGAACACTGGGTGATATATTATGCGATTATACTCTAATTTTTACTGTTTTTTTTTTTTTTTTTTTTTATATACATATATTCATTAATCAAGACACGATTGTTTTTTTATTATGGCGGGGGTAACAGCCATTTCTTAGTATTTCTGTTTATAAACATCCATAAAATATATACGAGTTGTTGTTAAAAAAAAGTTTTACAGACAACTAAGCGCTGAAATTTAAAACATCCTAGCTCATTCAATGAAAGTAAAGATGAAACAATATTTTTTTGTATTTATTCTTATTTCATTCAGATCTCGCTGTTGGTAACCGCTGATTCGATGTTTACAACTTGGGTAAGCATTTTATGGTTACGTATTACTTAATTACATTTCGTCGAATAAAATTATTTTCTGCAGAATGTAAAGTTAAAAAGAACACACGCGAGTATCTTTAAATATTATTATAATTTACCGATCTTTTTTTTTTTTAATTATTAAAAGTGAAATTAAGTTGATGCAAAAAATGTCCGAGCTAAGTCTCTATAAACGATATTGAGTACTTTAAACATCCGAGTACTAGCGCTATCTGATGATAATTATTGCCACTTAATCGGGTTTAAATACTAGCTTATAGATAGCGCAACCATCGCAGATAATAAAATTAATTTCCACTACTTAATGGTATTTTAAAATATTTTAAATATATTTATTTATTTATTTTTTTAAAAAATATTAACATTCTTCGTAGCACATTACACCTTACAAATCGTTCATTCGATTAACTAAACTTAAAAATTTTATTCGAAATATTTTTATTACTCAAAGCAGTTTTGGTTCGATGGGTGCACTTCGGAAGACAGTAATAATTCTCTAGGATTAATATTAAAATAAATGATAAACAAAAACAGATTATGCGCTAAATTATTTGACTAATGAACTCGGTCAGGTTATTCACCACTTACGTCGATTTTCGCTAGTATCTACTTCCATCATTAGAGTGTGATTCGTAATAAACGTAATGACAATTAAATAGCCAACGCAATAAATGAAAAATCTCGTAATATTCATACGTACATGAGCGTACCCAGGCCAGTTTTCCGCGATGAGGAGGGGGTCGGTTCATTTAGAAAAAAAAAACACTCGACAGGAAAAAACGGATTTCATGTAGCACCTTAAAATGCACAGCAAATAAAGCACACTTTTCAAAACATTGTTATTTGTATCTTCATCGGCTAAAAATATTTAAATATCTAACCAAACTCTATCACTTGCCGAATTGCTTAAAAAAGTCTTTGAATTATTTCGCTATATGGCACACACACAACTCGAAACACACAAGACGCTTGCGTGAAACTAATGTGGTTGACCAATTGACAGTTCACTGACAGTTACTTAATTTATACGGGCATTTAGCTGATTTTAACAGCTGATTTCAGGATAAATCACCAAAAAGTTCCCCGAAAAGCCCAGACTATTAAGGGATTAGTAGCAAAAGTTAAATCGGTTATTTTAAGCCGATTTAGCGTTAAATCGATTGTTAGGGCTTCCGCTTTTGCCATTTTTATTTTTTGAAAATGTTATTTGCTACTTATACTGCACATTCTCCGCTATCATTAATACCAAAATTTAAGCGATTTTTTTTTTAACATCTGACACGCTTTTTATTAACCATTTACGCGTGTTTAGAAAAAATGAAGTAAAACCGGCAACACTGCTCTAAATAAAAAACAGAAATATACAAAAATTTTCATGCGGAAACTGCGTGGTTTTGTTTTTGAATAATTCTAAGTGATTATTTGCTTATATTAGATACTTCATTGCAACTGATGTTTATGTTAGAATTTAAATACGTGTGGCAGTCCTGTCTAAAGTACAGAAACATACGATAAGCTGCTAAATCGTAAAATCAGCTGCCAAATTTCCTAAATGTGAAAAAAATTCCCAGATTTTTAATAGTACCGAATAAACCAAGTAAGCGGTAGACATTACATAGATAGTTGAAATGTTGCCATTACAGGAAAATCATACTCGGCAAAGATTAAAGAAATATAGAAGATATCCGATTAGCATTTTTTGAAGCGAAACTATTAGTCACAGCTGATTTGGACTGAAAAACATCGGAATACTTGAGCGCGATTAGGCGCACGTCATGAGAGAAAGCGAGACAGAGCTGTGAAGAAAGCGAGAGGGAAATTTGTCATCTAACTTTAGACGCACTTTCCTCCAGTTACGCCGACTAATGGAAAAAACGATGAAATTCGTTTTCGAATTTCTCTCAATGGAAGTCGACAAAAGAATTACAGTTTACTTTTTTTCGATCAATAATTCATTATATCGTTTACTTAAACTACCACACAGCTCTTTTGAAAGTTGTTTTGATTTACGATCATGCGCAGTATTTATTTAGTCGTTAGAAATTAAAAATTGTTATGTCGAGTCATTACAAAATTCTAATCCTGTTTTCGTAGTTACATCGTTCAAATATATTGTATTTTAGTTAAGAAGCTAGGCTATTTTAATTTTGAAATAAATATCAACAGCGAGCTGTAAAATTATAACTTCACTGCCAGAGAAGTTCAATCTCATTCGGATCTTAAGTGACAATGCAACGTATTGTGAGGTTGCATTATATATACAAAATATTCGTTAAAAAAAAAAAAAATAAAAAGAGCAATCAATAATTCTAATTTAAAAGGATCTAAAAGGTTAAATCGAAACTTGTAATTTTATAATGATGACCGAGCCGAACGTACCGAAAAAGGTATAGCTGATAACTTTTTAGGTTTCAGTTTGATTTCAATATTCAAAAAAAAAAAAAGGTACAACCCTGCGCGTGTTATATGTAATAAATTCGGCCTAATCGATATGTTTCAAATAAATATCGAGAAAATTCTAATTTCGTAATTACGAAATTTGTATTCCATCTCATTGCAAACATGTTTTAATAATAAACATTATTGTAATTCAGCGATTAAAAACAAGGTTATTTAAACTAATTCAGTAATCAACGAAAAAAACAATATTAAATCAATTTTTTTTTTTTCCAGTATCAGGTATTGCACACTCTTCTCTTTCTCTTTGTGTAATGTACGTTTTATTAATTAAAATTAATTACAGTCACGCGCGCATATAACATATCTGATAAAATTCTTTTGTAAGGCAGGTTTTTAGGGGGAAAAAGTACAGCGGAGTTATCAAAAATAGAGGGGTACACATTCAAGGCTTGTATTTTTAGTCGCAAGCGAGGATTCGTGTTCGCGCGCGGGTGCATGTATGTATGGTATGTGTGTATAGGTGAGAATACAACAGTATGTGTATATGCATTTTGTGTATACGTATGTAAGTTAATTTTAGCATCCTTCAGTGGATGGGCTGTTTATTGGTGTTATTTTAACTTGGATTACCAAAAAGTTGATAAAATTAGGTGTAATTTTGGCAAGAAAAGAAAAAAAACAACAAACTAATTAGACTTGATATTCGTAGCAGTGTTTTGCAACACTAAGAGCAAAGACACGTTTTTTTTTGTTTTTTTTTAGCAAGACATACATATTGGAAGTAAATCTTTCTCAAAGTTACGTCATTGAATACTAACTCAGCGCATCGCAGTAACTTTTGTTAAAATAATTTAAATTGCATAATCAGCAGGATCTTCTATAAATATTACAACAGAAGAACTGTATAATCTACTGACTTAGGAGGTGACCCCATGATAAAGCACAAGGGGTACATATAAGTAATATTTGTCTATTTTAAAAATTAATATGTTTCGGGAACTATCCGAAAACTTGATAAATAAAATTTTAGTTAAAATGCCAAAATTTAAATCACTCATTTGATCAAAAAATTCCCCATACGGAAAAAAAAAAGCACTTTCTATAAAATTGGTAACATGCTCCGACGTGTTTCGAACGGCTTCGTGATCGCGGACATATCGGTGATCACGAAGTAAACTCGAAAATAAGACAGACAAGTCCAGATTTACATAAAAAATAAGGTAGAGCACATCGAATACTACCTGTATATGCTATAATTTAATAATAATCTCTAGAATATTATATGGAATTCAAATATATTATGTGAGGCTAAGAAAACGGAAATAAATAAAATACAAAAGAGATGTTTAAAACTTATAGTCCCCTCTCAGGAAATAAATCGATTTTAGATCAATTATGTGTGAAAGGAAAATAACGTAATGTCTCCCAAGATGTGTACTATTTCTATTATAGATTACTAGAATTTAATGTGTCATTAATATAAAATTACCATTCAGGGAAAAACGGATTCGGTTAACAAGAAAGTAATACATATTACATCTATATCCCCGCGGTGTAAAATTAAGAATTGATAACACTGATGATTCAGTTTTAATTACAATTTAAATAAGTACAATCTCTAATCATGTATATTAAAGAAAGAAAAAAATTGGTGCGTGGAAAATAGGGGGGTGCAAAAATGGTTGAAGGAATGGCGCAAAGACTGAAGATTAAGTTTTACCCCGCTACTCTTTAATGGTTCTTTTTCTTTTTAAGGTTTGTTGGTTTTGACTCTGTCACTCTTGGATTTTAAGTTCTCTCAGATCATGTTATTTTTTCTGATTTTAAATATTAAGCTGTCTGCATGTGTGTGGGTATTACACCGCATGTTGTTTATTGTCATATGTATATATATATACTCTTACTTAAATATAATGCTAGGTTTATAAGTATTATTATTTAGGGAATAAGTTAAGGTAGTTGATAAATGAACGCTGATAAGAGTGTTGGGCACTCACACAACGAGTATATTTGCTCTGTGAGTCCAACAACTTATTTCTAATAAGAAAAAAAAAAAAGATAGCTTCAAAAGGTGCAAAGTATGTGATAATTAAATATTATTTCATAGAAATCGGTTTTAATGTATATTTATTTAGTTAATATTGTCGCAGTTCGAGTATATAAATATTTCTCTATTATCAGAATATCATTGGAATTTGTTGATGTTATCGAAAATTAATAAAAATATTTTCAAATCCGCATTAGAATTGTCCATTTACAGGCTAGTTTTCGATCAACAACTGAAAAATAAAGCAACACTTTGCTGTGGGTGTGCTGCTCTTGTAAATGATGAAATGGAGGATTGTCTGGTTGTTTTTCTTTTTTAAAATCCCAGCTTCGAACTCATTCCTATTTTTTTTCAAAAAACTCCAATTTTCGGAATCCGATGTCTGTCTGTGGTTTCTGCGTTTCGTCTTTTTCGAATAAACTATCTTATATTAATAGGAATGTCGCCAATTCGGGGGCCATTTAATACGAATATCTACTTTCTCGAAAATTGTTTGTTATTCCAGATGACGACGAATCGGGTGGTCCCTGTTCTACGGTGGTGTCATTTAATACGAATATTTCTGTCTCGAGCATTGATTATTTGTCTCTCTTTTGCGGAGACATCTTATGATCCGAACGACTGTAAAAGTTCTGTTCATTTCTAGGATACCTTTGTCGGTGACTTTCAGCTGTACTTCATTCTCAGGGGTTCCTGCTCAGCCCGCTATCGTTCGGGTACGCTAATAAAAATGCCCGGGCGCTTAGTAGCTCAATTATATTTATTTATTTTTTTCTTTAAGAAATCTAAAAAACGATTTATGTATTTAATTTTTTTTTTTTTTTAACGCTCAACAATTATGGTATAAAAATATAAATATTTATTTAATTAAATTGAACAAATAACGTAAAGAAAAAAAAACCATATATATATATATATATATATATATATACACATGAGAATCCATATTTTTACATATAAACTATATCACGTGGCGTAAGATAGATCCAGAGTAACTTGTACTAATGCATTGCACTGTATTTTTCAAAATTGCTAGCCGGTAAAATTAAATTAAAAATTCAATACACACGAGAACCGGCGTATATTCACTATCCGTTATCGGCGTTGTTCGATCGTAAATTGTGATCAGCCGAACTTTCCGCTACTTGCGCCAACAGCGAGCGAAATTATACATTTATATTACCACTAAAAACAGTACAGTATATAATTCTTAGGTCGCTTATTTAATAACAGATAGCGCCACACACCCTGACTCGTATCAATATCCGGCTCTTAATCTTCCGTCTAAACATCGTGCGCTTTTCTATGATTTCCCTCTTTACTTCGACGTTCTGTTGTTTCCATTATTTGCGTATTAGTTGTGTTTTGTTACGTTCTTTTTACTTTCATCTTTCCATATCTTCGTCGCTAGTCCTCTTAATAAGATGAAGTTTTCTTAATCTTCGATCAAATCTTCTTTCAGAATGCTTATTTCAACTGAACCGGACGCTACATATTTAGGCTTTCTACATGTTATTACCCTTTCTATTTCCTTCTTTGTCCATCACTCCTCCCTATTTTACCAATTCCTGATTGACTAATCGCTCCGTATTGTTTCTGCGAAAAGGTTCTCTATGGAAAATAGAAATAATTGCGTGGTAATGTTCTGCGCCGAATGATCATCTAAAAAAAAATGTTCCTCTCAAAACAAAAGATGATATTGTTAGCCGACCACATATCCACAGAAAAGCTGTCCTAAAAAGCGCTGAATGATTCTATAGCTTATTCAAATATCATACCGGCGAATTTCGACCAGAAGCTCTATTAATGGCGTTGTCTACCAACGAAAGCGCAGTTGTGGAATTATAAACTGTAATATACAGCTCCATTTAATATATATAGTATACATCAATTTAATCCGCAGATGTAAAATACCTCGGCGGGCCTTATATTCGATCAAAATCTCACACAAAGATCTCGTATTAACGTACTGAAAAAGTCACGATACAAAAACTGTCATGTACGTCGTATATGGAGCAGAGATCGTGAATCTGAAACGGCGAGAAAAGCATACCTGGGGAAAATAAATAAACTGCAAATTAAATGCTTGAAATTAATAGGAAATCCTTAAAGGGAGAAACCAATAGAGGAATAATTAAAAAAGAAAACGTAATGAGCATAAGAGGAATGTACTTATTACTGAAGATATGGGAGTACATATCAGCAGAAAAGAAAATTGAATTGGAGGAAAGAATAAACACAGAATACGAGTTGAGGGAAAAACTTTCGTTCCAACTACCGTTAGCAAGAACATAGATTAGCAAACGGATAAATATATTATAACTCAGATGTTGAATAAAATACCCAAAGAAATAATAGAGAAGGAAAAAATAGGGGAAAGAAAAAGGAAAATAAAGGAATGGCTTCAGGAAGAAGAAAATATAAAAAAAATAATAAACATAAAATAAAGAGACAAAGCGCAACAAAAAAAGCTAGGAAAAAAAAACAAAAAAAAACTGAATATAGAAAATAGAAATAGATTAGTAATTATTGATAAGTAAAATAGATAGATTAAGTAAATATTACGCGATCATGTATATGTATAAGTTAATTTAAGATGGTAAAATGTCAAATAGGATAATTCGTCGACAAGCGTTTTAGCTTGACGAAAATTTTTGTATGTAAAAAATTATAAATATATATTTTTCAAAAAAAAAAAAATTTATACAGATAGATCGGAATGTGATTACAGCGCAATCGGCAAAGTCACCTTAAATAAATTGAACGCCACACACCCCGCAAATAAAATTAGCATTAGGAGCTTCCGGAACTTCACTTTTAAAAAAAAATATTATACGAATGTTCAAAATGGTCCCTGGAGTGTCCATTAAAACGTATCCTCGCCGAATAATACTACCCCCCCCCCGTGTTTTCTCTGTTTGTGAACAATAGTCCCCAGTCACATAATTTTTTATCATATACCTGGGGAAGCGCTTAACTTCATGTGTTCCAAATTTGCCAGAAATATACAGATCAACTTCTTCAGCGACAAAGAAACCCACACCTTTAAATATATTATAGAATTGACAAATATATTCCTCTACAAATATCAATGGAATATCCTTCTTCGATAAAGTTGTTTATACCGATGGTGGTTCCATGTCAAATTGTCCCGTACGATATATGAACGTCATCAGATGCCACATCAGATAGAGTTTTACCCTACATTCTTCCACACTTTTATTTCCTATCAGATTATTTGCAGTTAAACTATCGGGGCGCTAAAATTATACAACCTGAAACAAACTCCTGCAACACTTTAATGCGCTTACGTAAGTTCCATGACAAAACAGCCGACAGCTAAAGAGAAATAATATCCGTACTTACGAACTGTAGGATCGTATTCGCTTCGATAACAGGGCACAAAAGTATCTCACAAAACGAATCAGCCGACTCTACCTCAAGGGAGAATGTCGCACTTCGCTGCGCCGAATAGTACTTGCCTCTGACGTTATATATAACGTGAGTAGACCATTCGTCTTGCTTCGCTTCGACGTTTCTTTTTTTTTTTCTTTCTTCATGCCCATATATGTACTTCTTCGTTTGGGTCCAAAAATTATTTTCGGACGGAGCCGAAGTGCTGGTTTCGGGCAGGATTGGTACGCTCTAGCTTAAATTTTTGATGAAAATTCTTCAATTCTTGAAAAGCGCGTTCCAGGAGCACCACGTGAAGGTCACCGATAATCTTTCTCACGTTGGTCGGCAGCACGAAAGGCAGGTTGCACTCTGGCTTACGTGTTTCTCAGTTGCGCTGCTATCTATCTTCTAATTCTCCTACGGATTAGAAGATAATCTCATACCCGTAATGGAGGGGAAAAAAGATATATCTTTGTGACCGTGCGAAAACAAGTTTTCGAGATAAACGCGTTTAAAGTTGAGAGTGGTAGTGCGGTGTTACATGTTGCTATGACAACGCTATTCTTCCACTTGTTGTTTCTTAGCACATCTGCCAGATGTTTTTGTGACTTTCTGTATGCAGTTAAGGTTTTATAAGAAATATTATCACAGTTAAATCGAACAAATTTCCCTCTAGTTGCTAATTTCTTTATATCCGTGAAAGAGATATAATGTGATATTGTTTGCACTTCGTTATCAAATCATTTTGGAATCGCGATGTTTTTAATTACGCGAAACGGTTTTATATCGTGAATATTAATTAACTGACCCCTGATGGAGCTGTTTTAATTTCAATAAAGTGAAAAATGTGTTCGGAAGAAGTTGAAGAAGAGCTTAGTAATGCAGAGAAGCTCTGATAACACTTAAATGATCAACATCAACTTGCTGCTCATGATAAAAAAAGTTCAAATGAAATTCGTACTCTCAACTCTTCGAAGAATTTGGAATTATCTCTCCTAGATGATGCAGAGGAAGAAAAAATAGTTTCAACATTTTTTTGAAGAACCTTGTTGTAATCGAAAATGTAATGTTTCAATGCCACGAGATATGATCGAGAAATCGAGAAATAATTTTTTAGAATTAGATAAAGAACAGCAATATTTATTCATATTTAGCCAAATTGAATGAGGTAGAACAAGTAATGTTTTAGATAAAGAACATATGAGGAGATTTGTGGACGGAAAAAAAATTATGGGAAGAGGTCGAAATCTGATATGATTGGACCACCTCTCCCTGAAACAGTTTTATAAACCTTTAGTAGGAATCACAAGTTTCCATCACTTCAAAATTTCCTCAGATGGCGTAGCAGCAAAGACGATATAAACAAATTTCAATTACTGCTACAACCGATTGATGATAGATACCTGATCAAATCACTCTCCAAAAGGTTTAGATTTGGAACGCCAATGTGGTACCTTTAAAATAACGTAAGAAGTTTAGTTTCTGATATCTCTAAAGCTGATCCCGCTCGTGTCTTTATTTTCGTTACTAAATTCGGATTTTTCCTTATTCGGCTTTGCTCATTTACTGATAAATTTTAATGCAATAGGTAACGCAACGGGTCTTGTTAATGAATTCACACAATTAGCACATTCCATGCCTAAAGGTAATATTCCACATTACGGAATACTACTTATTTCATCGGTAAGTTAAAAGTCAGAATGGAATACAACCGTTGTTTTTTTTATTAAAATCCGTATAGAGTGCGCGATGTACCTTTTTTTTTTTTTTTTATCGCGCGAGCTAATTAGAAAAAAGTTCCCCTTAGACGCTGATATTTCGTTATTTTTATTTATTTTATTATTTACTCGCGTTCGTAAACTACGAGCAATGATAATTTTTTGTAATACGCGGCGCTGAGATTCGAACTGAGTTCTTTCAGAGTTTCGTTGAGTCGCCGATACTAGTTCACCAAAAAAAAAAAAAAAAAAAAAAAAAAAATCATCACCCTTGATTTACAAAAAACATTGATAAGATTAATACTACTAGACTAGCATCGTGGGAGAATCTTCGCATATAGCATAAGAAATAAAATACGGAAAAGTCAAACGAAATTTATTATACGGGAAACTATTATTAAACTGTACCTTTTAACACGACTCAATTCTGTGACGGAAGAATTTGCTTAATTTTTGCTTCATTTCTATCTGTCTTCAAGGACGGTTAGAGATGTTCTTCTGCGAAGGTTACATTAGTCGAGGAAGTAGAAGTCTCAATTGACTCACTATCTCTTGAAGAAGGGGACCAGAAAAAGTAAGTTAAGACAGAACATTTCGATAAACTGGTAGCTTTACAGAGTGGAAACTGACATCGAGTATACAAAAAGAAGTTTTATGGATCAGAGACTTCAGTGCCGAAACTGTCGTCGTCCCACTCCCGCTAAGTCGTAATGGTGTATTTTTTCTACATTCGGCCGAATTGAGCGAACTTTAATAAGTTTTATGACGAAATATCGACGATCATTATAATCCATCTCAATGACCAAAATCAAAAAGCGTATAGAAAAAATTGAATGGATAAAAATGGCGCGTGAAACGCAACACCCGTTTTGAAAAAGAAATTTTTATGAAAAAACAGGATCTCTAATTTTACTTCTAGAAATAAATAAATATACATATAAGGTTTTGGTTGGAAGGAAGAGCAGAATGGCCCAAAAGCGAATCATAGAAATGACAACAGAACGGGGAAGTTAACTCCAAGAACACCAGGGATTAGAAGGAAAACTAGGTTGTGCAGACAGATAAAAGGATTGATCGTTACGAAAGGAGGAAGGGTAAATATCTGACCACCTTCCTCTCGTTTTCGCTATTCCCTTGTCACCTCTCCAAATTGTCCTCTCCACCACAATAAAAAACGGTAGTTTGCGACGTCAATCACGTATCTTTTTTGTATGTCCATTCGTTTCTGTCGAACAAGTTGTATTCTCTATTCTTGTTTGCTGAAACTCAACCTACTGCTTATTGTGCATATTATATTTTGTCTTTCCCCTCGCTATCCATTATTTCATCCATTAGTAGTTGTTCCTCTTTATATTGTCCATATCTGACCGAATCAACGGCTCTTTTCTTTCCTGTTGTTTCTGGGTGTAGGTCCTTAGCTGAAGTGCCCAAAGAGAGGATCTAAAAAAAAAAAGAAAAAAAGAAAGACTTTGGTTGGACATGTATCCCCATCTTTATTCTCTAATCATTATTCATACTATCGTCTTACTCAACCAGTTTTTTATGCCTTGGTTTCATTCTATTCCTGTCCGTCGTCGTTCCACTGTTATTTCCTTAATTAGACTCGGAATCAATCACATTCTTTACTCCGTTTTTCTCGCTTTCGTTTTTCTTTAGTTCTTTCACCGTTCTGCTCTCTTCACGCTTCTGAGCCTTCTTGTATATTTATGACTCAAATCATATCTGTTTCGAATATTCTACACTCTCTAACAAAGACTCCCTTCTTTTTAGCTTTGTGACTTCCTACTTCCTTTAACGCTACCTATATCCTTCCCATTGCCTTCAGCTATTCCGTTGCTACTGTACTTTGTGAGTTCCATTTCTGACCGCCTGGCTATTTAGTTCTGTCTCTTAATCTATCATGTTGTTGTTGGGTCAAGAACGCTAGGGTAAGCAAAAAAAAAAAGTAAAGACTACTCGCTAATCAAAAAATAATTTTTTGAGAAAATCAGCTAAATAGATATGGTAGAGTGCGGCGTCCAAAAATAGTCAAAAAACAAAAAGCAACATTTCAATTTAAAAACGAGAAAAAATCAAAAAACCTTTTTAAACAAAAATCGATTACTTATTTTTTTGTTTTTTTTTTTTTTTTTGTAGACGTACGATATAAGTAAATATATAAAAGTTATTTATATGTTTTTTAAGTAATTTTTAATTATGCAACGATGAAATATCTAGACGAAATCGAGGACAGTTGCTTAACGGATTTATTCGAAATGAAAAATTCAAAAAAGCGAAATTTCCCAGACATGGACATTGCTAAGGTAACGCGCGTAGTTCCTCCCCGGGGACCATATCGATTAACCGCGTTAATTTATTAATAATCGTTCGTTTCACCTTCCCCACATTTGTCACGCCCTAGTTAATCTTACAAAACACAAATTAACACGGTTTCGCCGGCGTGGATAAAAATCCACAAAAACCAAAAGCCAATCATGAATACTCCGCAAGGGAACTCTTCTCTCATCAGTCTGATTCATTTTCATCTTAATATACCGGAAAAAAACCTATATATATATATATATATATATATATATAACTCGGCCATTTTGGCTTCGCAAGAGGCTGTGCCCCTCGACCCCTCTTGCTTTCATTTCTGTCTCTTTCTCTTCTATACTTTGTATAAAATGATCAAAATTTACAACGTAATTCTTACTGGCATCAACACACACAAAAAATATCATAACCACAAAAATCCTATTCTAACATTTAACTTCCGTTGTATAAAATTAAGACATTTTTTCGTTACATTTTTCGTTACATTTTTCGTTACATATTTCATTACATAAAATTGTGACATTTTTTAAATAACAATAACAAAAATCCTACAAAATATAACAAACGTTACATAAAATTGGGACATTTTTCTGGGACATTTTTTTGGGACATTTTTTCGAATGGGGGGTAGCCTAAGAATTACGTTGTAATTAATATATATATATATATATATATATATATATATATATATATATATATTTGTCAACAACAATTAAATAATTAACAAGAAGCGATTTTAAAAATTACTTTTAAAATTTGTTATTTTTTTTCGAAATTTTGATTTCGATTGTTTAATTTACACACCTGTTAATTCAGACATAACCGCGTAATTTCGTTAACGGCTTTATCTAATTAAGTTCAACAATTCCAAGGTGCCACAGTAGTTAGCTCCGTTCCGATAATCACGCCGATTTTCGCTCATTTTATTACTCCACATCTCCATTCGAGTTTCTGTTTAAACACAGGGCCTTGTTTCTTTCGTTTCATACATTTGTCCGGTTTTTATGATCCTCGTTTCCTGCCTTCTACATATTCCCGGCAATCCATTAACGGTGGGAGGGGTAATTTCTTTTCCAAAAACAGCGCTTTTCAGGGCCACTATTTCAAGTTGTAATCGTTTTTGAATTATTATTCGGTAACTGTAATCGTTTTTTGTTCGATATTTCGGTCTTCGTTTCTTTAATTGCGATATTGATAACTATAGTACATTTCGGCAACTGATGTTGGGCTTTATTGCGAACAACCGGCCAATCAGATTCTGACATTTAATAGTAATTCCGAGTTTAATTGGAACACTGTCATTCGTCATTTTTACACCTGTACCGTTTTAACGATCATTTTCGGATTTCCCAAAGGCGACATTTCTTAGTATTTGTTCAATGACGGTGCCTCGCCTAACGAAGGGTTCATCATAGGTATGTTTTCATTTTGAAGGACACTAACGAAATCGGGAGCCGCTCAAATTCTCAAAAGCGGAAGAGATAACAATATGATGCAGCTACACTCGGAGAAAACGGCGAGTGAACATTCTAACGATCTCCATGACAACATAATTAAATAGGAGGAAATTATCGAAGGGAAGACAAGAAATAGATTTCTCAATCGATATTCGGTGCTGACGGTGTAGTCTCTTCCGTTCGTATTTCCATTTAATAATTAAAATAGTATTATTTCTGTTTTTTTCACTGTGCAAAAAATGACGTCGTACTTTAGTTCGTTCAATCGGAATACCTACATGTTCCGAAGTACGCCTAAAATTATCTACGGTCACCCGGACCGATTTAAGCAGGACTTCAGGTAACCACAACGGTCACAGTTAATTATCGGCCATTTCACGACACACACACATACATATACTCGTATATATATATTATAGATCATGCTAATGTTTACATAATTAGCCCCGCCTAAAGCAATAGCGCGATATGTATACATTGAGAAATCGAGAAATATTAACGAAACGCCGATGAACATCTTTTAATTTTCTCTCAGATTTTTGCTCATTTTCCTGAACCCGTAAGGGAGTGGATTAATATACTGGCCCACGTAAGTTTTTTTCTGAAAATCGCCAAATTTAACCCAATCAATCCCGCGAATTTAGTCGACATTATTGATTTTTCTCTTCTTCCCCGAGCACGTTCTATACATTGGTAACGAAATTTAGTTGATTCCCGAATAAAGCGTATCATGCTGTGACATTTCGTTTTCATTGCGTTTAGACGGAGCTGTTGACCAATATATCCGATTGAACTAGAGAAATAAAAATTAATAGAAATATCACATTTTTCAATGTTCGGTTGTTCGTAATTATCAACTGAACAAACTTCTTTTTATTCCTTCCTTTTACGAATCCTGTATTCCCACTCCATACTGTGCTTCATTCATGCCCTCCGTTCCTTCTCCTTCACTTATCCTAACTCTTGATTCTTTTCTGTTGGCTATCTCTGATCGGGTGTAAGGATCTGAGTTTCTCTTGCCCCTCTGTTCCATTGTTCTTGGGTCAATGTCCATGTTGACGAACTCATAAAAAAAGAAAAATAAATAGAAAAAAAAAAGAAAATAAATTCGTTGGTGATATCTTATATTTTACCAATGTTGTTAGATGGCTAAGTCGTGAAAAATGTTTAAAAAGATGTTTTAATTTACGGCAGGAAATAGGTATTTGAACAAGAAACAAGAATCATCTGTGTTTGAATTAAGCGATGACGATTGGTTGTCAGACCTATGTTTAAAATAAATAAATAAAAAGAATAAAATAAATTCGTAGTTTGAACGACTCACGGTAATCAAACAAAACGGTTTTTCTTTTAATAGCTGGTTTTCAAAAATTTAACCCAGGCAAACGTTATTTCGCATAAAAAAAAAGTATCCCCTGCTCATAATTTGGGTTGAAATTAGACTCCACTCGGTATAAAAACAGAAGAAAACGGTAAACATTAATGTGGGTTTTTTTTTTTATTTTTATTTTTTATTTATGACCAGGGTTGAGTGGCATATATAAAACAAAAAAAAAAAAGAAAAAAAGATAACATTAATAACATGTCTGAACACATTTTTTCCAAATTACAAATATAAAAAAATCTGACTGAAACAGTAATTTTCTATTCTTATATAAATACGATAGCTCTTTTTTTATAAAACTGATAGAAGAATAAATTTTAATTGACTACATTATTTTTAAAAAGAAAAATAATTCCTCCAAACAAAACCTGTAACATTTTTGCGGTACCAGTATAAGACATTTATTTCATTTTCCCAAAAAAAAAAAAAAAAAAAAAAAAAAATGACACGAAATTGCTACGCAGCCAAACTTAAAATAAGTAATATTTTGTAGAGGAATAATCTAGAGATACAAGAATGCCAGTGAACCACATTAATTGCTTGCAATATCACATTCCGTCACAACAATGTGAGTAGTAAATTATTTAAATAAATAAGTATAATCGGATCTTTCAGACATTGCCATGGAGATATTCCTCGGAAGCCGGATGCTATTTTTCAACAATTCTTATAGAAGATTCGGCATTTTTTAAATTTTTGGCCGTATTAATAACAAAAAAAAACCTTTGATCAGAAACGAGAAAATTGATTAGAAATTCGATTAGAGAGATTAACTAAAAGGAGGAACGTAGGAAACCACAAGATAAAAGAAGCGTAATAAAATGTAGGAAGTCTAGATATTAGCGTCCGAAAATAAAAAATAAAGCGTTCAGTTGAGATAGACATTCAAAGAAAATGTGTAGAATTTGAGAAAACTTCATCGCTAAGAGGACAAGACGGAGAAGATGTTACACGAAAGCAAGGAGAAATTAAAAAATGAATAATAGAAACGACAGTGGAATAAAAGGAAATCACGGAAGCATAGTTTAGTAAGAAGATTAGGCTCAACAGATAACAGACGCCTTAACGATTGTACGCAAATATCAAGTATTCCGTTGTCGCCCTCCCGGGTTTAGTCGACTTATTCGTAGATACAGGTTTCCCAGGTTACCTTTTTTTATTATTTTATTGTTTTTGGGCTTGCCACGGGCTATGACGGCCCAACAATCACCGCTTAAATGTACTATCTAGGAAATTAAATTCTGAGGCAATAGGAGATGGAAAGAATAAAGGAGAATAAAGTAAGAGAATTATTGATAGAAATGAGAAGGAAAGGATAAAGGAATCACTGTAAAGGAGCCGGAAGGCCAAGTACAAGATCATCGAATACAAAAGGGAACGTTCGCTAACAAGATTCGAAGAAAACATTATTTGCATTTTGCATTCGAATGAAGAATCAGAATTGTGGAGGGAATTATAAGGAGAAATGAAAAGAAACAAAAGCGTAGAAGACACCAATTAATTCTTTTTTTTGTTTTTATATGGGCGCGCTAGCGGCATTGACCGAACAACAGGAAAAGCTAAGCTATAAAACTAAATAGCTAGGCGGTCAGAAATGGACGCAACAGCCACCACAGAAGATGGGGGAAAAGAGAAAATAAAGGAAGCAACAATTAATTCTTAAACTGATTAAAGAGACAATAGTCTGCAGAGGTAGTTCTAGAAATTCCCGAGTACTCTTATAGTAATCGCCATATTATGATGAACTCATCGAACGGAATTAATCATCTGCTGCCACGGAGCGGCGAAACTGCGTGCCGCAAATTAATGCCTTTCGGAATTGAACGGCCTTCTGCGTAAAAATATACTTTTGTCATTTCGTTTAAAGACTCTAGATGGTTAAGGTAGGCAAAATTAAAAACACACCCTCTTACGTGGCTCAATAAAAAAAATTTTCCTAAACGTTTTAGCTGCTTTCACGGAGCACCACAGTAAATCGCTTTATGTAATTTTTTGTTTTTTGTTCTAAAGATACTGTAGCGTTTTTTTTGTTTCAACAAATTTTAATCGTTTTCTTTTTTTGAGTTTTTTTAATTAAAAGTAATCTAAAATTCTAAAAGAGAGAGTTTTTTAGGTTTTTCGGCACTGTACGCGCAATTCTACAAGTATTTAAAATTTTCAAAACGTTGTAAAAAAGAAAGAAATCCACCGAAATAGTGACAAAAAATTGATGTTGCATATTTCTGCTAAAAAAATAACCGTACAATTTTTCCGAAATCGAAAAATATAATGTTAAATACTGTAGGACATTATACATATACATATATATGTAAGTTCGATTTTCGAATAAATGATGTTTCGAGGTTTCAACTATAATCTTTATTTAGCATAAACTTTATAAAATTATAATTAATACATTAAACGAATGATAAGAGTTTAATACATACCTGTAGAAAACTCGAAAAGATGTACATTTATCCGTATACGTAATACTAGGCGATAATCAACAACATTTAACAGTTTTAACAGTCTACAATAATGAACTAGGCGTATATGTAATATAACACAACCACTATCTCTATTATTAACTTACGTACAATAAACGATAACGTGTATACCGGTGATAAGCGGACGAAATAATCGGATGACCGGTTATCAGTACATGACAAATGTTACATCTTCCCTACCAAACCTAAAACTGGAGAACTTCAGTTTTCGGAAATAATTTGGATATGTGATAGAACCCTTTGTCTCTTCTTTTATTAGTTTGGATTTCGTAAATTGTGTTTGAACATTTATTTTTTATAATATAAGGACCTTCTCTTATTTCGTCTAATTTTTGTCTGTTAAGTCTGTTTCCTTTTTCGACATATACCTCATCCGCTACATTAAAGACCACGTCCTTTCTATTTTTATCATAATATTTCTTTATCTTCATGTGGGAGCACTCAGAGTTTTTGGAGTGCTTGTTTCCTATCTTCTACTAAATTGTCTATTTGCTGATTTAGATCTGTTATTGGAGATGAGCTGTCTCCTGACAGAAGATAGTTTGGACGGAATTTTGTTGCGTCATGTTATTGTAGTCGTCTATACAGAGCTTAGCGATTGTTGTCCAATTGACTTTCATTTTTTTTTCTTTGCATTCGTTGTATTTGCAACGTATTCTATTGACAAGAGTTTGTCCTACACGTTCATTTAATCCATTAGAACTTGGAGAGTCGACTGCTGAAAATATAGTTGTAATATTATTCTCTTTTAACACATCTTGCAATTTTCGTGATGTAAGAGCCGCATATTGATCCAACATAATGATTTTGACCTGACCAATACTTAGTACTGGCTTCACCAGTTTGATGTAGTCGTGTGCTGATTGTGTTTTGGATGTTAACCCGAATACATATCGTGAAAAATGATCGATTAATATGTGCAAATATCTGTTTTTTGATGATTGCTCATTAAATCCTCCAATTGTATCAATAGACATGATTTCAAATGGATTCTGTGCTGGACCTAGATGCGATAATAATCCTTATCTTTCTCCCAATTCTTGTTTTATTTTTTTTCCATACTATACATGCTGAGCATATTTTTTTTGTTAATGAGTACATGTCCTTGAAATAAAATTTTTGTTTTATTTCTCTTAATGTTTTATAGGTATTTGTATGACCCAACCTAATATGAGTTTCCTGCACAATTCGCCTTCCTAACTCTTGAGATATTACTATTTGTTTTTTATCGGCGGTTCTATAAGTTATATTTTGTTCATCTTTATTTTTGATCATATCTTTTATTTGAATTTTGTTGTCTTCTTGATCTTTAATGATATCTTGTGCTGTTATAAAATTCACAATTTCTATTTCATTATTAGTTTCACATGAACTTTCCATAACTGGGTTTCTGGATAATGCGTCTGCTTCTAAGTTTAATTTTCCTGCACTATATTTTACAATAAAATTATATTGTGACAACTTCATGGTTATGTTACCCAATTCCTCATCGATACGTTGCTTGATATTAAGATTCTCAAGTGGTTTATGATCTGTGAGTACAATAAATTTTTGATCTATCAACCAGTAATACCAATATTTTATCGCCTCATAAATGGCTAAGCATTCTAAGTACACAGCTTTCTTTTTTTTTTTTTGTGCTAGTGTCAACTTTTTTGAGAAATAGGCTACAGGCAGAAGTTCATTATTTTCTTGCTTCTGTTTCAGGATAGCACCTATTCCTATTCCTGAGGCATCTGTAAATAAATATGTTTCTCTATCTGGGGAAAAGATTGCCAAAATAGGAGCCGAGCATAGCAAATTTTTAACTTTTTGAAATGTACACTCGCATTCTTGTGACCATAAAAATTTTTGGTGTTTACGAAGTAAAGCGTGTAATGGTTCCAAAAGTGTAACACTATCTGGAATGTACTTGTGATAAAAATTAATTTTTCCCAAGAATTGTCTTACGTGTTTTTGTGATTTTGGCGTGGGAAAATGTTTTATTGCTTCAAGATTATCACATAATGGCGATACAGTACCTTTATTAATGATATGACCTAAGTATTTAACCTTTGGTGTGGCAAAATTACACTTTTCCAGTTTTATTTTAAATCCTTCTTGTTTTATCGCTTCAAATAATTTTTCCAAACATTGTATATGATTGTCAAAGTTTTCCGAGATAATAAGGATGTCATCGATATAATTGATACAGGAACTGTCCAGGTTATACTTTCGCAGCATGCTTGACAAAATTCTTTGGAAAATAGCAGGGCTATTTTTCATTCCAAACGTTAAACATGCCCATTGGTAGTGACCTTTCTGAGTTTTGAACGCTGTTTTATATCTATCTTTCTTACGGATCGGAATTGACCAAAAGGCGGAATTTAAATCTATTACTGAGTATATTTTACTGTTCCGGCTTTTTATTAGAATAAGGATGGGCTACTTTTCGCGAACGGCTTGTAGAAAACCCTACATTAGTGCAGCGAACAAACAAAAGCGTCCTCGATTCGCAAAAAAGTACCAGTTCGAACCGGAAACGTTTTGGCGTGATGCCCTTTTACGGATGAACCGAAGTTCAAACTGTTGGGCAGTAATGAGAAAGTCAGAGTGTATGGTGTAAATACAGTACTGGAAAGAAAAAAACATAACTACCTCAATAAAACACGGTGGCGGCAATATTAGAGTATGGGGTTGTTTTGCCGCGAGTGGCATAGGTGCATTGGAGTTTATCACAGGGAATATGGATGCTGCTGTGTACGGAAAGATCCTGGAAAAGAATCTACGACTCAATGCGGAGAAGTTGGAAATCCTAAGTTTTCTTTCGCTTGTACCAAGATAACGACCCGAAGAATACGGCTTATCGTACGCGTGAGTGGCTCTTATGCAACTGCCCGAAGGTCCTCGAAACGCCGCCAGAGTCCCCAGACTGTAACCCAATAGAAAATACCTGTGTGATTATTTAGCCCGCAAAGTTCGAGAGAGGCCGGTCTCAAATAAGCATGTATTGGAAGATCGTCTACAAGAAGAACGGGAAAAGATTCCGGTACAGTATCTAGAGCAGTTGGTTTTTTCCATGCCGCGAAGGATTAAAGCCGTTGTGGAGGCCAAAATACGAAATATTAAATTCCCATTGGCTGTCCTAGAAGGAAGAATTTTTCCATGATTTAGAATGTGTTCAACGATTAATGTAACGCGTGATTTCGCCATTTTTGTGTACCTCGTAACCGACGCTGTGTTTAATTTTTGTTTTCCGACTTTTTTGTTTCTGTACATGTGTAAGAGATTTTCCGTTTTGTTATTCGCCGAAAAAATTTCAGAATATACCTTTTTTTCTTTCATTTTTTTGTGTATTTTCATTGCGATCAAGACTGTTCAAAGATTAATGTCACTCACTGTATATATATTAATGACGTCATTCTTAGGCCAACCCCTATTACTTTTTTTGTCCCAAAACGTTAAATATATTATATAATATATATATAAAAAGACAAAGTATCGACAAAATGAATTGTTGCCCTGGTTAATTGTTATTCAATGACGTCATTCTTAGCTTGCTTTCATTTCTGTCTCTTTCTCTTCTATACTTTGTATAAAATGATCAAAATTTACAACGTAATTCTTACTGGCATCAACGCACACAAAAAATAACATAATCACAAAAATCCTATCCTAACATTTAACTTTCATTATATAAAATTATGATATTGTTTCATTACATGTTTCGTTACATATCTCGTTACATAAAATTGGGACATTCTGCGTTACATAAAATTGGGACATTTTTTTGGGACATTTTTCGAATGGAGAGTAGCCTAAGAATTACGCTGTAATTAATATATATTGTGATGAACCGGACTTTTCGCGGGCTAAAAAAAAAAAAAATCGAAAAGAAAAAAAAAATTTCGCTTAAAAATAAAAACGGGGCCAGCGACACCTGCAGTGTTACATTCAGATGAGCTCCCCCGGAGCATTAAGCATTCGGAAAAAATTATCGTAAAAATTTTTTTTGGAAAAGGGGGTAAAAGAAAATTAATCCGCAATCCCGTCCCGGAACAGCGGTGGTCTCTCCGCACCGGAGATATCACAAAGTCCCGAACCACGTGTCCAATTAAATAAACTTTGTAAAGAAAAAAAGCGCGTCTATTCCACCAGAACGGACAAATCGACCTAAAAGACTAATAACGAATGCGTGGACCGACGTAATAATGCTTTTTGACTAGCACATTTATGACTGAAAAGAACAAGTATCGACAAATTACGAAGAAAAACGGTTCAAATAGACGGTGTATGGCGATTATAATACATATGAAACGGTAAACGTCGACTAGATGGCTGCGGCTACGATTACAGCACGACGACGGTAACTAGAACAATAATGTATTAGACTGAATATCTCAACTGAATAAGAACCGGGAATTAATAAAAGTTACAATCGTACATCGATGTTTCTAAAACATCTCCGAGTTATATCGAGTTAGCCGCTCTGTCTGACTTTTTCGGGATTTATAAAACTTCCCTGGGGCTCGATGCTGCTCGACAGAGCTTTTAAGCGACGCATACTCGCCCCGGACCCGTGCAGTCATCACCGCTATCGGCCGCTACTAACAATACACATACGCACACATTCTCAACCCGGACATATCAGTACGTTCGACTGCGGACGGGAATTTTGGTTTTAGCCGATAAACATCTCCGATAGCCACAAGCCGCGATTACGTCGAGTAAAACCGCGGTGTCTGATAGACTACAAATTAATGATTTTACCAGAGAAAATATTTTTATAATTCGAACACCGCCACCAAAAAGATCACGCTACAGGTACCGAATCCGTCTCAGTACAGATACATATATGTATAACGCCAACAGTACGAGTTTTACATTTAACATTATTTTTCATTAGTTTCCAAAAATATTGTACGATCACCTTTTGAGTGGAAATATGCAACATAAATTTTTTGTCGCTATTCCGAAACATTTTGAAAATTTCAAAAACTTTCGCGTTCGGAGCCTAAAAATTTAAAAAATTTTACACTTGTAGATTTTTGGATTACTTTTAATTTAAAACAAACAGAAAACAATTATAAAACTGGTTTAAAAAACGCTACGATATTTCTAAAAAAAAAAAACGAAAAATTACGTAAAGAGGGATTTACACTGTGATAGAGCTAATTGAAACACTTTCAAGGAAAATTTCTTTTATTTGAGAGGAAATTACTTTTTTATTTACGAGAATCAGTTTGGGGGGGGGGGGGTACTGTGTCCAATTTTGACCGACTAGTCCGTTTCGCTTGGCGACGTTAATCTTCCGCTTACGCTAATTTTGTTATTTTTGTGCATAAAATATACTTTACAAACATCAGAGGGTTCTGTTTACCATACTTCCTCAGCTGCTAACTCTGTTTTGGTAGAATTTTCATCATTCCGTACTCCTACAACGAATTATTTTTGTACACGAAAATGAAATGTACAAACGTGTATTTCTCGGTCAGCAATTTATTATTATTATTATTATTATTATTCAGGTGCCGCGGTCGTGAAGATATACATATATGTGGAGTAGGAGAGGAAAAGCGTACCACAAAAGAAAAGAAAAGGAAACCAGAGAGACAGAGAGGAGATGAGAAAATCGTTTTGTTTATCTTAAGTAATACAATCGGATTGCGCGGAGACATATTAGTGCGCTGAAAACAGCCTGTTAGTTGCCATTGTGTCTAGGTAACGTTCAGTGTGCGCATGCGTCAATTAGAAAAAGAGATAGACGATTCTCGCGGTGTCTTCGAGTAGGACATTTGCACTTTTGAAGGAGCATGTAACTCCCCTACTCTGTCAATATATACCTCCATGGCCGCAATTCGATTAGTGACATATTATTGTTCTTGTATTTCACTACGGTTAAATTTTTTATGAAATCGTATGCTTCTGTTAAATTGATATTGTAGAATAGAAATTTATGCATAGGAAATTGTTTAACATACGAGTATGATAACCGGAGAGGCAAGTTAGGCATTTTGTACTTAATAAATCTTCCAAGATTACGTATGATTACATGCGATCATACGTGGTTACATGCGATTTCGTGTGATCGAATGTAAATCGTGCAGGATGATATTAATAGATCAGTTGGAGAAGAATAGTTAAGGAATTGTAGAAATATCGATGATATCCGTGTAGATGATCCATTGGAGATGTAAAAATTATAAATATCACCGGGTATCGGAGGAACAACAAGCACAGGCACCCGACACACGCGTCAGATCTCATATGCATAGCTCTAAAGGCAGCTTAAGATAGATCCGGTGAAGGAATTTTATAAAATTTTTCCTCACTAAATTTACTTAGGACAAGTGCTCTATATCATATGGATAAGAGTTGGAATTAATACTTATAATCAGGTAAATATTTTAAAATGGAAAGATTTATATTGCGAATAGAGTCCATGTAAGGCCGAGGAGTCATTAGAGATTTTTTCTGAGGATGTGAGTAGAAGGGAAGATCCATTTAGGAAAAAGAAAACATCGGCTATTTAATAAACATGTTTTAACGCGTTTCACGGTGAATTTTGATATGCGAAGAGGTAAGATCGTTACTAACGGTCCGGCAGTGCATTGGGGACTAGTAGTTAAGGTGCTTAGCTACCAAATCCGAAGAGTGGTAGGTTTTCGAGACTTTTCTCATTCCGTATCTAAATCCGTCCCAGCTGCTGAAAATGCTGATATATTGGTTATACCAGAGAAATCTGGAAAAGTAAAGGCGAATCAATCCCGCGAGACTCTAATTATTTAAATTCATCGGTATTATTTTTTTAATAAAATTTACTAACTACATAAAACACTATTAATTAATAAATTACCACTATGCCGACCAGTTCCGATTTAATGATGGCACTACAGATAAGTTGAAAATTGAAAAAAAAACAGCTTAAAACTGTGTTTAACTTCGACTCTAATTTCAGCGATTAAACCGAAACCAGACGGTATACTTAAAATTTATTAACTGTATTAATAGCGAAGTTTAGCGCAACCGGATTTAAATTGGGAACATCGGGAAATTTAAAATTAAGTGAACCGGTTTGCAAGTTTTCTAACGGTAGCTGCATCGGTGTTGCGTCATTTTTTGGTTAATGTTGCAATCGTTTTCTACATTTGTTGCGTACGTTACGTTTATGGTCAATTTGCAGTTGCAATGTGTATGCCATCGTTTTGTCGGTGCTTCTACACCGCCTGCATCTTAGATCGTTTTTCACGAGCCTAATGAATTCAGGTTGCTGCTACAGCCAAGGCGTCTATTAATGTAAGTAGTCAGTTTTGAAACCGGTCTTTCAGCTTCTGTATATTTAATGTTTGCGCGCGGCTTCCAGCCTTCAGCTACATCCTCGCGCATATTTACCAAAGGTACGTTATGGGCTTCTTCCCGGTTGGTTGGAGTGGGATATTTGAACTCTTGGGGGAGGATGCATTATAACAATAAAAACGGATATACTCATTCGCAGAGCACACACAACCATCCACCGAACTGGACGGCAAGAGTGAACATCTAAATAGGGAGTTCCTTTAGAACAACTTTTTTGGACATTAAGGAGAGGAGCTTTCGACACAACGTGTAGCAATCGGATATATTATGTAGTAAATCGGTTACCATTGGAATCCCGATTTCGTTTGAAAAGTATATTTGTAAATTATATACCGGCAGATTTTCGTACATTAAAAATGCGCTTACCGGGGAATTCGTAACTGGATCTGTACCCTGCATCCTATATTATTTAACATTTACATCAATGATTTAATATTCAGTTACCACCAGGTAGATCGCGTATACTGTCCTCCGCTGATGATTTCGTAGTTTACAGCGGAAACATTAAATTTTCAGATATAGTACAAGAAAATCAGCATGCAATTAACCGATGCGATAAAAGTTTTGATCACATCGGGCTGAATGTATCACCCAATAAAAATCCGCATCTATTATTTGTACTTTAAAACTACATAATAGTACAGAAGGAAATTGTGTTAAACAATGCAGTCATTCCGATAGTATTAAAAGTGAGGTACTTACGATTCATACTCGGACCGGCGTCTTATGCGGAAGACTCAGATACAGACCCTACATGATCAAATTATAAATATGATTAACCGAAAAGGAATCATAGGGTTCGGATCCGGTAGTTATGAAATTATTGTACAAAGCTATAAAATCGTTCTAGACTGGATTATGTCTCCATAATTTATGGTTCGACTTCGTAGTTGCCGTTGGGCTTAGTACCACCATTGTGGAAAGCTTAACTTCACAATCCATGATACCCCTTATCAAGGGTCCATGGAACTTGCTTTACTTTACTTTACTTCGTAGTCCAATCTAGATGTAGTGTGCAAAAAAACTAAATCTAAGACTTTTAATAACGGAGAACATTAAATCTGTCCCCATTCTTGTCTTCAAGCGAAGACAAATATTCGCCCTCCCTCCTTTAGAAGAAACTTGCTAGCTGACCGTTTTTTTTTTTTTTTATTAAAATATTGTAATTATAACTTACTCAATGGTATTTATAACATCAATTGGGAATTGGAGATTTAGCGCAATCCAAATTACACCATTGTTAGCAGTCAGAATTATACTGTAACAGCAGTAATAATATCCCTCGGTCAAGTTTTCTAAACCATATAAAACAAATCTCGCATAATTAAAAATAAATGTAACGCTATTCAAACGTACTCTCATTCTCTTCCCAATACCTTAAAATAAATAGACAAATATACATAGCCGCGTTTTTATTTTCAGTGAAAACCACGCTGGAATTATTGTGCATCAATGTTTCGGACAAAAATATGCTCAGTCTATCTTCAAAACGAAAATGAGAAAAGGCTGAATGGAAAAGATGAATTAAAAAATATGAAAAAACACCTAGGATAACTTGTGCATGATTGATTGACTCTGTTCCGCGTTCCATACTTAGTTTTAAATTTTAATTGACTTATTAATATGGCTCCGTGTTTTTAGTTAAAATTCTTATGCTTTTCAATTTCAATCACCTCTGTGATAACTCCTAAATGATTCGATTTTGCTAAATTAAACCGTAATATCGAAATGAACTACACGATTTTGGTGCTTTCTCAGCGCTGTGCGATCGCGCATGCCTACACGTGTATAGCATGTTATATATATTAATTCAAATCTGAGGTTATTATATTTTAACCATGGGAGCTGCAAACTTTTTAGAACCTCTTGAAAATTGTCGATAAATGAAAACTATATGCATCCTGAAAAGAAGGAAGGAATGCCTTTGTCGAAGGTAAAAATACTGTGGCCACATCTGCAATTACAGAACCGACAGTACCGATGGATAAAAGGAATCAACCTACAAATAATTAAGGAAGAAGAAGAAACACGGAATGTTTGAAAAACACTTAGAAGCACCAAAGCTATATAGAACACTTAACATGCCGTAAAGAGTGATCCGAAAGTTCAACGACTTTCCTCACTAAGCACACTATAAAGCATATAATTCTTAATATAAAACATTATTATGGTGACGACTGCGAAAACATCCTGTCAAAAGGAAACGCATAGAATTTACGTCCAACACTCACTGCAACAGCAGCGCCTACGGTGACAGCGTAACAATGAATTGAAACACAGATTTTTTGCGTCCGTATTGAAAATTAATTTTTACAATACCTTTTTTTTTTTTTTATATATATTACGTCTGAGAGAGATATTCCAATTTAAGGGGAGGTTCTCACAGAGCCGACTGAAAAATCGATTTTTTCTTTATTTTTTGATAGCTAATTATCCGTAGAATATATAGTCCCAACCGGTTATTATTTTTTAAAAAAAGTTATAGCGAAAAGGTAGAGAACGACCTTTATCAAAAAAGGTCGTTGTACCGAAACTTTAAACGCGTTTTTTTTCGAAACCATGTTTTTCAAACTGGGCATCTTAGAAACTGCTGAACATATCGCTATTTTCTTTTTTGTTTTTTTTATTTCGAAGTAGATTAAATTTATTGGAGGACAAACCTGCTAAAAAACCAATGATATTTATTAATATTATTTGTTTTGCAGCACTTTGAAGAGCCGAAAAAAGCGCGAAAACACGAAACTAAAATTTGCATGCCCGCCATTTTTCCGATTTTCGACTTTTTATTGGTTATATAGGTTCAACCTCCAACAAATGTTAATACATTTCATAAAAAGGATTTTTGGATTTCTGATTTCAGATTTACAAGTGCTACAATGCCGCCCACTTGGATACTTTTTTTTTTTTTTGAGGCGACCATGTTTCAGCATAAATATAAATAAGTAATGTTATATTACTTTTTTACTGAAAAACATTTTTATACATAGTCGAAGACCTATTAAATAAGTATCGAAAAAAATTGAGTTCTCTTTACTTACTTCCTTCCGTGGAAAAAAAAATTCGAGAAAATCGTGTCATTTTTGGATCGCTAGATGAGACCCCCCCCCCTAAGGTATTTTGCTTAACGAGAGTTATAAAAGTGCTTTTCGATCCACATATACGTATGTTTTTGGGAAACATTTTCTGTTTTTTCGAAGATGAAATTCACTATGAGTTCTTCACGTGCCCCAAAAGAACCAGTTGTTAAAAGATGTGCAGCGACGTCGAACATACAGCTACGGACAAAATTAAGTGAAAGGATAAACAGATATCTCATTAATTAAGACTCGACAATGAATTACGCTTCGAATCATGGTAAGGCGATAAAGTTTTATTCATTTTGCATTTGTATTGCATGTTTTTTAAAAAAACGTGTGTTCACCTAAAGTACGGCCCCAGGCTGTAAATGTCTCATTTAAGCATTGGCCAGACCTGGGGGGGGGTTAAATCATTTAAAATTAATACGACCGCTTCAATAAGGAAAAATCCATTAAGCTGGTGTGTTCTAAGAAAAATGCAGTAAAACTCACCGATATCGATACATATTCAACGTACGGCGTAGGAAGTTGTCCAATTAAGGAGCTTTTGCGCACACTATCCATAGCAGAAGTTTGTACATGAATAAATTAAAAAATAGATATGTGACGTAATTTTGAAAAATCCTCGAAGAGCCAGCGCTGATTTCTGCATCTTTCAGTAACGCAACCGACATATAGTCTCAAATACTTATAGATTTATCCGAATTTCTGCACTAGAAAAGCGTTTTATTTCCTACGAATTTCACTTCTTCCCTTAATGTGTAATTGTTAATTAATTAATTTATTTATTTTTTTAGTAAAAATAGCGATCGGCAAACTAGTTTATAATTTAACGACCTTCAACTATCGTACAAAGTTGGCGTTCGCGGATTGTCGCTTCTGCATCGCTGAATAAATTACGAGCGTTTCCGTTCTTCGCAATAAAAACTGTTCCGTTTCGTTTTATTACGATTATTATTATTATTATTATTATTATTATTACTGTTATTCTAAATAAAAAGATTTTTTAATTTTTCATTGCATTTCTTCTTTACTGCTTCATTTTAAAACCAATTTATTATAGCCACTCTTTTTTTTCTTTTTTTTTCTTTTTTTTTTTTTTTGTTTATCCGGATTATTTAGAATAAAAATTTAAAATCGTGACCAACCGTAGTAGAAAACCGCACTCTGTTTGTTTAAAAAGTCAATTACCTTTCGTAAAATAGATTGAAAAAAAATTGCGACTAAAAATTGTAGTGAGAGGTTGAAACGACTCGTCCCCCGGAGGTTTTTCTTTATTTCTTCCGTAATTTTTCCATTAAATATGCAACGATCGTGTTCTATTTGATAACACCTGCTTTTCCGCTAAATGCAATTCAGCTTACCAACCCGTATGTAAGAATTTGTAATTTTTGAAGGGGTAAAATCGCATATTCTATTTTCGCATTACCGGAATTACATTTGTATGTCGGTCACTATGATTCTGAAAGGACTTTGTAGATCGTTTTTAATCACATTAGGAGCCTTTGCCGTATTCGCTTCCCTCGCTCATTTCCACGCTCTTGAACTTATACAATAGGATAAAATCTACACGCTATTTTTAAGATTAAAATGAAAATTTCTTATTCCGCAATCGTAATGAATATCAAAAAACCTATTACAAATACAGGCAGAAATGAATTAAAATTAAGAATTTAACGGCATATCTAATACCATTTATTTATAGAACAATATAAAAGATATTGAAAAGAACTTTTATTTATTAATGCGAAAGAAAATAATTTTTACGGGTCCGTATCAAGATCGAGACGATGTGTTTTAAAAGAATGAGGTAAAAGCGTTGATCATATGAAATATTATTTCGTAGACCAACGGCTAATTTGTATTAAAAACTCAGCACACAGAAAGCATATGTCGCTTTAAACGAGAGTTGTCGGACTATAATGGGCTACTTAAAACCTACACCGTGCACAAAATTAGAAGTTCTTTTGGGCGTTGCTCCGCTCGGGGTAATTAGGTACCAGGAAACAGTAAGTGCAAAGAAGACAGTCCAGGAAGCAGATAGTTGGCATGTGTTATTCGAATACATTTAGCAGCGATGGAGATTGAAGTCACGAAGGAGTTTCATGGCTGTAACAAATCCATTTGGTGCTATGCGTGAAGAGGTATAGTATGAAATTGTACAGAACCGCTAGATTGAACCATCAGAAAACCGCCAAAAAAAAAAAAAAAAAAAAAGGATTTAGGTCTGAACTTTTGAGAGTGGAAGTTTTTTAACAGATTAAAGACAATGGTTGGATGTACAAGAGGGGGCAACATGGAGAGATGGAACATTATTAAAAGTTCTAACTGTAGTAAATCGCAAACAATGGAACACATTTTTCTAATGTGAAGCTTGCCCGTCGTACAGCTGCACTTTCGACTACGCCCTCCAACTAGATGGAAAAATATTGGATTTTATAGACTTTTCGTATGGTGTGTTATGATCGGTTTTCAACTCCGTATAGTGCATCTTTTGTTCTCTCCTTGCCATCACCCTCGGTCATTCCAGCACTTGAGTCTTTTCTATCCTCCATATCTAATTGAATAAATATTTAATTCTGCTTCTCATCCTTTCCCCTCTTCTTGGGCCAATGTCTTTTTTGACGAACCCAACTTTCTTAAAAAAAAAAAAAGCTTTTTTTTAGATTCTTTTTGTATTATTTTATTTGATAGATTTACACTTGTAGGGTAAACGAACGTTTATTACACATTTTCATATATTACGGATTTTTTTTTTTTTTATTTACAACTGGCGAATAAAAAAAAGTTAAAAAAAGAATAAAATTTTTCGTGTAATGATTTTAGTTTTTAAATGACGTGATTCAGTAACCAGAAATAATACGCACTCAAACAAAATGTGATTAGCGTCGCCTATAAAGTTGTGAGAATAACGATGTAGGGGACAGAGATGAGAGTGGACAGAGAGGATGAGGGACTAGAGAGACGCGAAATAAGGAAGCAGGAAGCAAATTGTGCTCAAAACGTAGGCGACCGATTGCAGAGAGAGTTGAACGTCGCTGGAGGGAAAATTGGAAAGCCAGGGATAAGACGGTAGATTAGGCTGGATAAAGATAATCCGGGTTGGATTTTTATTTTTACTTGCACTTTTTCGTCAGTTTTTTCCAACCTAAAACCCCCCTCGTATACGTGTTCTCAGGAGCAACGTCTTTCTGATTTTTTTTTTTTTCTTTTTCGCTAATTAACGATCACATCATACCTTTCACCGGTTTTCATTAAAATTAGTCCTTCCTCGAGATATTGGCGTTTTAACACTTATGATGTAGTAATTTTTTTTTTTTTTTTTCATCTAATAAACCTTTTACGGGTGCGTTGATCCATCTAGGTGTCAGTTTTCATAAAAATTTCTCTTGTCGTTTTCGGAGATCTTAGGTCTCGAGATTTGCAAGAATGAAGGTCTTAAATAAAAGCTTTTAATAATACAACTAAAAATCCAGCCAATTACATTATTTCTAGCTATTAAGCGAAAGTTATTTTTAAAACTAAAATGTTACAAGAAAAATTTTGAAATTTCATTTCATAATATGACGTACACAACTACACAATGATAAAGTATACAACAGAAGAAAAAAAAAGTGGTATAAATTTTCGAATTCTAATAAGTGCGGAAGTTTAAAAAGCTGCTCAATCAAAAAATTTCATATGAAGTTTTATTACCCCTACAATTAAAACACATTTAAGGACGTAAAGGAGTGGCAGTAATTGTCAATCATCCGGAATTTAATTACGGTATGGCCTTATGTGGGAATCGGAGTCGTTTGCGATAGAGTCGATCGATAGACAATATTAGACGGCTGCTTCAAGTGTGGGTTGCACCTCTGTTGCAGAAACCAGACTTAAACACGTAAGGAAAACAACATCGAGAACCGCGCGTTCTTCGAATGCAATTTAAAATTTAAAATTTTAGTGAAAAAAAACATAAGACGAGGAAGTCTGCGATTGAGTAAATTTAATAGATAAACAAAGAGAACATCGGAAAATAACGGTTGTTTTAAAAAGTTTCCAACATAGGTTTTCTTTTTTTCTTTAGATAGCACGATAGCTTCATTATTTTGTTTTTTTCCATAATATTTATCTTTAGGTTGTGGCCAAAGAGTTATTTTCGCTGTTGATCAGAGGGAATAAGAGAAAGTCTCATCTGGACATTTCAAAGGAATCCGATGATGGTTGAATGGAAATCTCTCGTTTCCCATATTGATTCGCACACCGTCTATCATTGGTATAATTTTTAACACTGAGGAGAGGCTAGTTATTTTAGCCAAGCTGCATTGAAGTACCAAAGTTTCTCAGACACTCTTCAATCTCGATGACATGCCGTCTCTTCAGCCACTGCCATCTTCCTGCTATCGTTTTTCTCTTCCTTCATCTCCGTCCGCTGCAGACCAATTGTTTTTATTAGCGATCCCGATCACATCAGTTTTTTGGGAAAATATCTTTTATATTTTCCTGTTAAGACTTCGACTCTAATCTAGAACACTTGTTACATTTTAACCTTTCTTTCGGTACTATTTCAAAAACCTCGAGACGAATTTATAAGTAGTCGCCTCTATTGGCGTTATGAAACGAGAGATGCATAATAAACGAAGAGAGAGACCTAACCGAAAAAAGCGACGAAAATAGCGGGAAGTTTTATCGGGGGTTTGCGAGTGCAACAACCTATTCGGGAGCCGAAATTTATATTGCGCACTGTTATCAACAATTAACGTTATTAGTATCTTCGAAAACGAACCGCTGGCGAAAATGAGCACTGGCAATTAGCGACCAGCGCAGGATATGTAATTGTGATTTGACGCAATGTAAATAAGTTCAAAATAAACATTTCGTTCGTTTTTCTCGGAAGGCATTTAAAAAGGAACAGCGCACGAACCTGCCAACGAGAAATCACGGCCGCTATCAAGTTCAAAGACTCGACTCGATTCTTTCGTCCAGGGAGAGAAATTAACTCGGGACAATAATAAAACATCGCGCGGCAGAAAAATAAGAAAAAAACGAACATTATTATTTTGACCAGGGAATCGTGCGGTCGCCTAGCAATCGGAGGTCGCGTATGTGTAAACAGGTGCGTGTGTGTGAAAGCCGCACAGGCGCGACCGGGCATGGTCAGTTCGCGCGCAGGGTGCCGCAAAGAGCCCCTCGCAGACGACCGTTGGTCATCGGAGGAAAGCCTGCTGCTGTTGTTGTGCAATAATAGCTCGGGAACCGCGACCAGTCGAGCAACTAAAAGCATGCGTGAAAAGGACGATTCGGTTCAGAGTTCGGGATACCATTCGTCAAATGAAGAAGACATTCGGAAAGTTGGATTTGCCGACAACCGAACCTTCTTGAACTCTTTTCCTCCGAACTCATCCACGTCGTCGTCGTCGTCGTCGTCATCGTCATCTGCTGACGGTGGTGGCAAAGTCGCAACTGCCGATAACGATAGAACCGGCCAACGAAGTCGAGAGATTGTCGACTTTCAGCGGAATCACCGGGCGATCATTGATCAACCGTCGCCGGCTAGAAGACACGTAAGTCCCTATCATAAAGACTGTCTGATTCCGAAGAACCAGCCGGAGGACCTTCGATCGGATTTCGGTACAGCCGGTATCGCTGTTTGCGGCGGCGGCAAACATCAAAGCGACGGCGAAAGTTCCAAGGAGTTCTTCGAGAAGATCAAGATCCGTTTGAAGAGTTTAACGGACAGTTCGCGCACCATTATAGCCAGGAACTACGCGAAAAAAATAAAAGCGAACGACGGCGCTGGCAACGCCAAGTCGACCATGGCGGAAAAGCCAATGTTCATCAGCACGGTGAAGACCGGGATCTTCCTCGAACCACCTCCGGAGATAGCCGCTCTTCTGGGAATGGCGAAAAGTCAGCCGACCTCTCCGCCGGAGAAATTGTCGCATCACGCGCCGAAGCTCTACTCGTTCTCCAGCAGACCGAGGATCTTGAAGTCTGGAACTCAGCTGAAATCGCCGCCAATGAATGGCGAACACCGCGCTATCAATAGACGCAAACGCAACGCCCCAAAATTGTCGTAAGTAAATTTATCGTAATTCAGCCGATATTTTTTCGGTATGTCTCGGACGACCCTTTTTTTCATAATTATTTCGCTCGTCGTTCAAAATAATATCAAAACACACGTTGATGCTTTTTTTTTTTTGTTTTTTATCAAGGCAATATCCCGCATCTTTAATACTAGCAAAGAGTGAAAAGCATAGAATTGTACATCGAAGTATATCTGAAGAGCAAGAGGTCAGTCGAATTGATTAACAAAGTGGAAGACATTAAAGATAAGCGTTAAAACACTCATGAATTTCAGGTTCTTTTTCGCCAATATTCTTCCTAGAGTCTCCTTCAAATAATATTCCGGTATTTTAGGTTACATTTATTTTCGCTAAAACGTCTTTTTACCCGTTGCAACTATATTAAACTGATAATTCCCGTAAACATTTAAACATTATCCGCAGATTTTATTTCATATCTTAAAACGTTTCTTCGTCATATATTTACGGGGGGGTTCCTGTTGTTTTCAATTAATTAAACTAATTACAACGTACAATAGGCACGTTACTTTTCAAATATTCATTTCTTGTCGTGTTTAATTATTTCATTTTATTTTTTCAATAAAACCAAAAATGAAAAAATAGATTTTTCTATCGCGAAAATTCAATACCAAAAAAAAAAGGGGAAAAAACGCTTCTACCTTAAACGGTGCGTTGTTATTTCTCTCGGTTCAGCATTACACATACATTCAACATATTTATATGTTATTAAAAAAAAAAAAAATGAAAGTTATAAACATAACTAAACATTCAAAATATATATTTTACTTGATATTCCGTATAAATGTTCGCGCTATATAAATGACTTTTATTATTGCCATTAAAAATGCGTTCGATGTAATCTCGAGTTAAAAACTTTGAAATTCAAACTCCGTCGTTCGGTGCAGTTTGAATCGAAAGAGTATTTCGCCGAATTCATTCTAAAAGTCTGAATTTTTTACGAAATCTTATTTGGATAATTAACCTTCAAAAAGCGATAATAGTTAATAAATAGCGAATAATAATTACGTCGAAAGTGCGACATTTCGTATTTTTTCCATTTTCGTGAACATGAGGATGTTCTAAAAAACATCGGAGTAATTTCTCATTTCATTTGTACGTCGCTAGTATACGCCTATTAATAATAATAAAATGCATCGATTTGCCGAGTGTAACTTTGTAATCTAATATAAATATCTGATATTTTTAAATTAAACTTGCCGTTTATAAATTTTCGGCTATTAGAAATTTGTTCCGAAAGACATTAACAGCTACGCGAAACGTTTGAACAATAATAATTATTTTTAAAATTTCGGAAGATTACTTTTTTATTATTCGCGCTACTGAAGCTTTTAATTTAAAATTTTTAATAGTTAAAAGAAAATAAAAACAAAAAAACTTTCTAAACTGTGTAATTCAGAAAATATAATAACACGTAGGGTAGAGCGAGGCTAGTTAAGCAATTTTTCACTGCTTAATTGGTCATAGCTCTTAAAAACGATAATTCAAAATTGCTTGATATTTTGATGGATAAGTAATATTTATTCGTTCTTAAAAGTTAAATTTATTTCTCAGAAATCTGGTTTAAGAGCTACAATCGTTTGAGTAAAATAGGTCGGACACGCTCAACTTACCCCGTAGGTGAGGTAAGTTAAGCAAGGATATAAGTTGGGCAACTAGAAAATTAAGCCACGCAATAACGTGAATATTTACTGGGCATGTAATAAAACTGCTACTTTACGATCAACTTTTTATTCGTATTCTCTCTTAGTGGTATATAATATAGTGGAACAGAACTTATTCTCAAATATTAAAAATAAACATATAATCAACATAAGAAAAAAACAAAACATTCCATACGCTTAATGAAATAGACTTAGTTTCTCTACTTAAAATCATACTTTTACTGTTAATGATCAGTGCGGTTTAAATATAAAGAAATTAATGTATTATAATGCCTAGTAATAATTTCTTACACAACTGTTTGATTCCTACCTTGAATTGTGGTTGTACTTTGCTGGAAACGACGGATGAGGTTAAATACCTTGAACTAACTTTTGACAGAACATTATCATCTTGGGACAAGCATATTACAAATTTATCAAATAAAATTAGGCAAACGCTACCAACGCTATATGGATTAGCTCAATCAATACCATATGTGATGGTCTTCGCGTATACACTTTAATAGTCTTGTCACGAATATTATATAACAATTTCAAAAAGTACAATAATCAAAAAGAATTAGTAATCAACAAAATAATAGACGCTTAAAGATAATAATCCCTAATATAGATCAGGCTAGTAGTAATCAACAAAAGAGCTGGTGGAGAGAGAAAAAATAAATGTTCCCAAAGATGTTATTTTATTATCACCGACTGCTGGTGTATAAGACCAATAATACTCCATTATCGTCGACGAAATAAAGGTAGAATAACTAGGAACCATCGGGAAGTATACCCGACCCAACGGTATCAATAATAGACAATACGGATGTGGCAATTTTAATTAACTTGCCGGTACAAATTCCAGAAGATTTAATGAACACAGAGATAGGACCACTTTGGAAACTAATAATTAAGCAGTGGCTGGTTGATTAAATGAAGGACAATAAGTTACTTTTTAATTGTATATAATGGTGGAGAATCGATCATATGTATATATTTAAGACGAATGATTATAATCGTATGTTAAGTATTCTGTATATATAAGGATAAGTAGGTATTAAGAAGTTTTGTAATCTTATTTATGAATAAACGATAATACTGTTGGGCACCCACAGACGGGCAGTATGGCTTGTGGGACCCAGAACTTATTAAAAAAAAAAAAAAAAAAATATCATCGTCGTCGTTGTCGCAAATTAATGCAAACACAAGTAAGAGTGTAGCATTTGGTGCACATTTTGTATTGCCTATTCGTCACAAACTTGGCACTAGATCTCTTTTTCCCTTGGTGTAAACTTTTAGAATAGTTTTCACAGCAAAAAACCAGGCAAGCATAGTTATATCTACATTGCTTTCATCACTTGACTAAAGAACGTTTTTAGAAACATTTTTCTTTTCTTTTTTATCAAGCTTTTACTTTTGTTTTTTAACTTTCTTAGTTTTTTTGTTTTTCATTTTTTTCTGGAGTGTCCGTTAGACTTTCCTTTTACTTCCGATAGGTGCGTCCATCTTTCTTGGACCTGCCTTTGGGTATGGTCGAACAAGTTCTGGAGAAAATACCTGAGATAGGTCTAATTGTACATTTTTTTATTGTAGTTTGTACCGGCTTTTTCTTCAAACTGACTAGTGGAGGTTGTAGCATTATCAACTGGCATGCATTATAGCTTTCTCTGAAGGATGTTTTTTTTTTTTAGCTGGATAGATTCTGGATCTAGATAATCGGTTAGGTGAAAACTCATCGGTACTAAAAGTGTCCGTATTAAGTGAGGAGATACCGATCTTTTGAAAACCATTCACGATGTTTATACACCTGTGTTTGCGCTAAGAGCGGTGAATCTGCAACAATTTTTGGCATTTATTGTCTTTCCCGGCTTATTTCGTAGCCAAGTATCTTGTAAAGAAGCGCAATACTTCTGTCCGCATGCTTAAGATAATAGAAAAGCACATATTGCTTTTACCTCAAAAACCGTACGGTTAGTTGAGTAATAACTGTTCACAACTAGGCCCGACCGAAATATTTGAAAAAAAAAAAAAATGTGAGGCTATGAAAATAAGGACCAAATCATTTTTATAGATATCATAAATACAATAGAGATTTATGAAAGTTTTGATATTGACGCGATCGCAAAACGGATCATTTTTAACGCGTACAGAAGTGAAACGAACCGAAACTAATTTTTTACTTTTTTCTTGCAAAATAAACAAAACGTACATGTAATTCGATTGGCAAGTCGTTACTGTGTCGGCTGTGTGATGAGTTCCTCTCCTACAAACGCTACTTTCCGCCATTTGATGAATCAACGTCTGGTGTGTAGTTTTCGAGATATTTTCTCAATTTACTGCTATGTTCAACTGCTAGCCCCGCTCTGCCCTGTACAATATTGCGCAAACCGGCTACGTGTACCCCCCCCCCCCCAAAAAAAGAATAATTAAAAATATCGCATAATACTCGAAATTGATCTCCGGTAATTTTTCGTGTTTAACATTACCACTGTAGGATTAATTTCAAGCTGCATAACCTAGCAGCGCCTCCGATACGCACATTATTGTGTACACACGTATTAATTCTCTAAATACATTACACTGTTTAGAATGTTTTTGTTTTTTTAACTGTTAAATATTATTTTAAATTTTAAAAAAATAATCTTACAAAATTTTAAAAATAATTCGATATCAATTTAATTTTAGTTTCCTTTCATTTTGCACCGTTTCGTAAATTTTTAATAATTTCAATACGGATGTACTTAAATTCAGAATAATTTTTAAATCTCTCGATAAAATAGTTAAAGGATGTAGAGAAACAAAAAAGAAACCCTTAAAAATGATAACTAGGATTGTCTAAGAAGCATCTGAAATCTAACAGATGAGGGACCGTTTTATTATTCGGAAAATATTGAATTTATAGAGTTTTTATTAGATTCGGTCAGGCGGCAGCACATTCTGTTCGTTTGAAAATATTACTCGGGGATATTTCGGAGGGTTTCATTTAAAATTATTTTTTCGTAATCAAAATTATATAAATTTTTCATAATATTTCGTAGAATAGTTTACATAAAAAATACTTTCTCCTTCAAATATGTCTGTCTTTAATCATAATTGCTGCACGCTAATAATTATTTTCAATGATACGCTCAAAAACCCCTTAATTTGTAAAAATACCATTCCTTTCTTAATTATAACACTATTTTTATGACTTTCAAAAATGCAGTACTGCTCTATTTCACTACAAGAAGAAGAACCTCACAAATTGAATGATACTTTCCGAATAAAACGGTTCCTTCTCATCGGCTACATTTTAGACGATTGTGGTTCGCCTCATCACGCAGAAACTACCGGACAGATCGCAATTGAATTATTAGCGTTTATTTACGATCAAAATTACCACGACATTTCTAAGATATTAAGGCTTTAGCAACACTCTTGAAAGACTTTGGCGATTCTTAATGCTTTTATCTTGCTCCCTCTGCCATCACCTCAAATCTGCATAATCTGTACGTTTTGGCGGCAAAAAAAGTCATCGAGAAAGAATTTCGTAAGTAGTATTTTTTTTTCTTTCAACACCGGTTTTATCCAATTCAAAAAAAGAAACTTGTATGTTTTGGATCTCTCAATTTTGTTCGTCACCGAAAAAAAATTATGAAATTTTCAATACATATATATATATATATGTGTGTATACATATATATAAACTCGGCCATTTTGGCCTCGCAGCCAACGTTTGGTAACGGACATGGCACTGTGATGATGATGAAGAGGCTATGCCCCTGAACCCCTCTTACTTACATTTCTGTCTCTTTCTCTTCTGTACTTTGTATAAAATAATTAAAATTTACCACGTAATTCTTAGGCCGGTTCCCATTAAATTTTATTATAAGGAAAAAATTTCCCAATTTTATATAATACAACCGGTAATTTATGCGATAAATTTTATTAAACTACCGAAACAACTTAACATACTACGACATATAAAAATAATACTTTTTTTTTCGCGTTTCCGTGGTATTATTAAATTAACAATATATAGTCTTTACATGCTTCTCGCTATGGTGGCACTTCTTCTTATTCATCAACCTCCTTAGTAATAAGGAAGTCGGTAAAAATTAAAATATAACAACGTTACATAAAATTAGGACATTTTTTCGGGACATTTTTGCTAATGGGAGCCAGCCGGCCTAAAAATTTTAATTAATACATGTATATTGTTGCGATTCATAATATTTTTTCAGTGCCTATGTTTATGTCGATAAATGTAACAACTTTTACAAAATTTCCGTATAATTTAGTTCAAAAATTATCGTTCACTTTTGCTTAATTATTAATTTCAACGAAATATGAACACCCACAGACATACAAGAAAAAACACACAACGAACAAAACTTCATATACCGACTCACACATATGACACAATATACAGAAAGAGTTTACCAAAAAAAAAGAGAAAAAAAAAAAAGAATTCACTTAATGTTGAAAACATGCGCGAACGAATTATGCCAATATAAACACAAAAAATTTCTTTCTCTCCTACGCCTGGCCTCTGCTCGTTGAATTACCGCAGCTACTCGAAGACAAGCTCTAATTCGTGTGTGGGATTGAAACAGAATTTTAAGCTCGGGGTCTAATGACCAAGTCGATTCGAACTGACCTTACAGCTTCAACGAATATCTCTGTCGGTGAACTCCGATTACATTTTTATACGTTTCAATAAACTTATTACGAGAAGAAAAATATAATTCGGTTATTAAATTTAAATTCAAAATTAACTTTTAGTTTTTAATATGAACAATCCTATTTTTCATCCTTTGCAACAGTTCATCTAAGTAATCCGACTAGCCCGAAAAAAATCGTATTATCACACCTTTATCAAAACATCGTTGTTACCACCTATGATCTCGCACTATTATTCCTGTTTTTGTTGAACCGCAGCAAGATTTATCGACTTAAAATACTATAAATTTGCCAAATTATCATGGAAATGTAGCTTTTGAAATGCAGTTCAAAATAAAGAAATCGTTTTTTTTTTTTTTTAAGTATAAAGTATGGAGAATAATGTGGAAATTGATTTTTAACAAGAAAAAAATTCAAGCATAACGCTAAAAATTGTAAAATAAAATGCTTTTTTACGAAAAAAAAGATACCGATACTTAACGATTTATTATAAAAATTTAATAAAAATGCACTAAAAAGTAAAAAATAATTATTCCCGATAAAAAATATATACCTATCAGAGTGATGATATATAACTTAAGATGATATTATCGTAATTCTTATACAACACTGATACCCTAATTAGAATTGGCATTAAATTCATATTAAAATAATAATTAAAATAATAATTAAAAACTGCGTTAAATGTTCATTAAATTGTTCCTAGATATTGTAATATGAATTTGATGCCGACTCTAATTAAGGTATTAATGTTGTGTAAGAATTACGAGATAATATCACCACCTTTAAGGATATATCACTCTAATATACAATATTTTCTAATCGGGAGTAATTATGTTTTACTTTTTAGTACATTTTTAAATTTTTACAATAAACCTTTTGAGTATCGATATTTACTTTTTGTAAAAAAGCATTTTATACCATCTAAAATGTTTTTCTTCAATGAACTTTCAATGAGAAAACACTTAAGACTTTAAAAATGCGGTTTTTTCTGTTTTTTAAACGGCTTTTCCGTTTTGTAGCTAATTCCAACCTTTTCTAACATGAAAATTTCGATTCATGAAAGTTCATGAGCGATAACAACTATTATGTCCGTATTAAATATATTTAATATACTCGTATTTAATATTTTTTTCTTGGAAATAGAAAAGATAAACCGTGTATCGTAGAATTATTTATTCGTATTTAAAGTCCGAGAATAAAAGTTTAGATGAACCATTTATCGTAAATAAATGAATGATATGAAGAATTCCAATGGTTCACAAATTTCCTACTTTCAATATTAATCATACATCCGGAGGACAATTGCACACTTTAGATTACGGAATGATGTTTATTTTTTGTCCCTCTCGCTGTTCCGAATTCCTTTTATCTTTCTGTTCGGCCGGTTTCTCTCACCTGTTGGTTTGATAATGTAAACGTAAAGGTGCGAACTAATTGCCAACAAAGAGAAATTATATTTTGAATGAAAATTTACAAAACGAAAAAGTAGCAAAACAGGCAATTAGGCTGCTTAAAAGGGCTGTCCCAAAAGCAACGAAATGGAAATAAATCGAGAAGGAAAGTAACAGAAGTAACCGCGGGGGTACGAGAAACAAACTTAAGACAAATAGGAAAATGAAAGCAGGAGAAATTGATATCGAAAGAAAACGAAAACGAATTTCGTGACGTTTACGCGAAAATTACGGCGACGACGATTCGAAACGAAACACGACACAAAGGTTAACCGACCAAAAAAGGAAGAATTATGTTCGATAATAGGACACACGGATGCGCTGCGGGCCGCTTACACGAATGGCCAAACCTGCTACTGGAAACAGCGATCAGCAGCGTACTATTATGCGATATTACGCATATTAACAGAAATCAGTTTTCTGCTCTTTGTTGTTCCCCGATCACCGTTATATGTTGGCTTTCTTCTAGACCGTAACTCTTTTTCCCTTCGTCACTTTTTCGTTTTTCTCTCGTCTCTTTCGCGCGGTGTCTTATTCACCGCGACGATTCCTTTTTTTTTTAACCGACTTCAAAAAAGAAGGAGGTATTCAATTCGACTGTATTTTTATTTTTTTTATTTATTTTTTTTTATGTATGTTACCTCAGAACTTTCCTCTAGATGAATTAATTTTGATGATTCTTCTTTTATTTGAAAGGTGGTGTTGCTCATGTGGTCTCATTTAAATTTGATCAAGATCTGACCGGTAGTTTTTGAGTTATCCTTAATAGTAATGCGGGAGATTAAAGGTTTTTTGGATGCTTTTCATTCATGATTGTTTTCACCGCCGTCGGGTTAGATTTATTCACTTAAAATACTATAAATTTGCCAAATTACCATGGAAATGTAGCTTTCGATGTTTTTACACCGTGCAAATATCTGTTCTTATTAAAATGTTTTAATAATAATTGAATAAAAATGCACTAAAAAGTAAAAATGAAAATGCTTTTTTACGAAAAATAAATACCGATACTTGAAAATTTATTATACAAATTTAAAAATGCACTAAAAAATAAAAAATAATTACTCCCAATAAAAAATATATAGCAGAGTGATATAACACTTAAGAGTCGCTATAGCTTAGTTGCTAGAGCGCTTGACTTCCGATATGGAGGTCACGGGTTCGATCCCCAGCGACAACGAACTTATTACAAGAATTAAATCAAATAATCGCTAAATGGCAAACCACCACGGTCAACATCATATGCGCACTAGGTCAGTACACAGCAGACCCACACAGGACTGCATTTGTATATGCCGATATAAATCAAACGATTACAATCAGTTCCGAATAACGTCTTGCCTGTGTACACCGGCGTTGCATATATAATAATTGCCTAGTACACTATATCTGTACTGCTGAGATGTACGAATAAGTAGTCGCCGACGCTCAGTAATTAAGTATGGCACTATAAAGAAGAGATATATACCCTTAAAGGTGACATTATCGTAATTCTTATACAACATTAAAACCTTAATTAGAATTGGCATCAAATATTCATATTAAAATAATAATTAAAAACTGCGTTAAATGTTCATTAAATTGTTCCTAGATATAGTAACATGAATTTTAATGCCAACTCTAATTAAGGTATTAATGTTGTATAAGAATTACGATATCACCTTAAATTATTATTGGTCACAACTCACTAGCGCTCATTACACAGCAATACATGATAAAATGATGAATAAAACGACGACACTATTCGGCTGTAACCGGCTGGGAACGAAGTTCTCTTCAGTTACAAATTTCGTTACAATAACACTGAATAACGTATAATGTGTTTCTATGCATAAATTGTCGTTGCGTATGTATATTATTATCAGCTGGGAACAACGTTATTTACGTAATCCGGTTAAATCTGTATATTTTAATACGCAGAATCACGTTTTCTGTACCATAAGGCGGCACTGATGGGTAAAGTTCCAAATATTTTGGAATGTCACATTACAAATTTCTAATGTTCGGCAATGTAACAGGAACTTAGTTACAAAGTTGCAAACTGTTACAAAAAGAGTAACTTATGTAATCGAAGTGGAAATAAATTTAAATATATTATAAAAAAAAGCAAACAACACAGAGTTTAATAAAATAATAATGTTTAAAAGCTAAAACAACTTGGAGAGTTTCATCTTAATACCTTGAAAAACAGCGAAATATGACAAATAGACATCCAAATAAAATGAAGCAGATCTGGAATTCATAACTGCATTAAAAAAAGTAAAAAAATCACTACTGTTCTTCAATAAAAATCGCTGTTAAAATTTTCGATGATACTGTAAAATTCCAGAGTTGATAATTGTCGCGGCGCCAGTCATCATCATAGTATATTATGTGAGATCATCATCATCGTTTTACAGTATCATCAAAAATTTTAACAGCGATTTTTATTGAAGAACAGTAGTGATTTGTTTACTTTTTTTTTTAATGCGGTTACGAATTCCAGATCTGCTACATTTTATTTGGATTTCTTACATTTCGTTATTTTTCAAGGTATTAAGATGAAATTGTCATGTACTGGCTCCAAGTGGTTTTAGCTTTTAAACATTATTATTTTATTAACCTCTGTGTTGTTTGTTTTTTTCTTTATAATATATTTAAATTTATTTCCATTTCGATTACATAAGCTACTCTTTTTGTAACAGTTTGCAACTTTGTAACTAAGTTGCCATTACATCGCAGAATATCCCAACTTTATGCAACGTTTGTTATATTTTATAGGATTTTTGTTATTGTTATTTAAAAAATGTCATAATTTTATGTAACAAAACAATATCTTAATTTTATATAATGAAAGTTAAATGTTAGGATAGGATTTTTGTGATTCTGTTACTTTTTTTTTATGTTGATGCCAGTAAGAATTACGTTGTAAATTTTGATCATTTTATACAAAAGTATAGAAGAGAAAGAGATAGAAATGAAAGCAAGAGGGGTCAAGGGGAACAGCTCTTTGCGAGGCCAAAATGGCCGAGTTTATATATATATATATATTCAGTATGTCTGAAAAGTTCCCGAATTAATTTTCTACACTCAATACAAGTAGCGCTTTTTCTCATTCAACCAAGGAAGTAAGTATTACGAAGTCTAAAGAGTGTGTATGTAAAATTCCAGCGCTTCCAGTCTCTTAGTTCTCCAGGACTATGCGGTTAATTATTGTGTGTTCATAGCCCCTTGTGCAAGTCCACGATATGGAACAACGAAGTGCGGTTAAGTTCTTGATAAATCTTTCGTAGAAACTTTTTTCGATGATTCAAAAAGCACTCGGTTACAAAGCTCTGCCGGCTACAACAACCATACCAAGCGACAATCTTCGGCGTGGTTAAGCCCGAAAGCTCAAAGACCCACGAAATTTCAGCAATAAAAATCTAAATTGAATACAGTGCTCTCATCGTATTTTTCGACTCGAAAGGCCTCTTATTCATCATGAATTCGTTCCAATCGAGCAAACTGTGAATGCGGAATTCTATCTGGAGGTAATGAAGCGTTTGGTACATCGAATTCGTCGAATCCGGCCCGAGTATCACGATCCGCGCAGTGGGACCCTGTTGCACGACAATGTGCCGTCGGATATGGCAACACTTTTGACGTGTTACTACGCCACAAATCAGATCACCGTCTTATCGCGCCCATCCTATTCACCCGATTTGACGCCGGCGGACTATTTCCTGTTCCCAAAATTCAAAATGAGGATGAAGGACAACTTTCACGACGATATTTGGACGATTCAACAAGCTTGCACGAGGGGTTATGATCACACAATACTTAACCGCGTACTGCTGGGAAACTAAGAGACTGACAGCGCTGGAATGTTGTATACACACTCTCTTTAGACTTCGTACTACATACTTTTTTGGTTAAACGAGAAAAATCGTTACTTGTATCGAGTATAGAAAACTAGTTCGGGAACTTTTCAGACATACTGTGTATATATCTCTATAATATACCTAAATCTATATCTGTATCTACATGTACATTAATGGCTATGCCATTTTTAAGCCAGGGGTCATCAGAAAAAGTGTCCTGTCACGAAATTTGTCTCAAAAAAGTTTCACAATTTTTCATACGGCGTAACCAATGGAAAATTGTACTCTTCTATAAGAATTTTAGAAGAACTGGACCTGGAAGTAAAGGGAGCTTGCCCCCAATCCCAAAGGGACCAGTTTTATATATACATATATATATATATATATATATATATATACATATATATATATATATATATATATGTATATATACAGGGTGCGGCAGCATAACTTCCTTTTTTAAAATGCGCCACTTTTTTTCTACTAAATTTTTTAAAATAAGTAATAACAGAATATCGAATTAACACACTCTAGATCCCCCATTGGGGCAATATGTATGCTTCATGCCTTGCAGTTTTATTTCGATTTTCTGTTATTATTTCTCTTTAAAAAAATTTAGTAGAAAAAAAGTGGCGCATTTTAATAAAGGAAGTTATGCTGCCGCACCCTGTATATATATATATATATATATATATATATTAACTGGTAGCGCGGTAGCCTAGTGATTAAGGCGTTTAGCTACTAAATCAGAGGACGTGGGTTCGAAACTTGTCTCGTTCCAGATTCGAATCGCTTACAGGTATATAAGTAAAGTAAAGCAAGTCCTATACCCTTGACAGGGCGTCGGTGATTTATTCCGTTCGTGTAACAAGTAATATACTATTTAAATATGCATAACTGGAGACTTCAGAACTCGCCATGAGAGGAACATCCGCTGCACCTTCATATGAGATGGTTTTTCATAATTCTTATATAAAATTCAGTTTTAACTGACCGCGTTATTTCTTCAATTACGGCTTGCATAGGAATTTTTAATTGAACTACGCTTTATACTACAACTCACAGATTGACTTTCATCAACTACTGTAACACGAAAACGATACAACATTTTCTTAGTAGTAACTTCGGCGTAACAATGACGTAATCATTAATGCATTTCTTAAAACTTCTTTTTGATAAAAACAAAGTTTAAGTTAAAACAATCAACGCGACTATATCCGTCTTAAGTTAACTTTAATGCAAAAAATAATCGACGTAAACGGAATAAAAATTTAATTTCGGAAACTATTAAGGACAGGTCTGGATGATTGAGTAAACTGCTTGTCGACAGTTTTACAATTAGTACGGATCTCAGGCGAGGGGGCTAGTTTGTAACGGAACTTCGTACTCTGCGGTTGTCACTAACGTCGGTCCCGACTGCAAACATTCTCAACGACCCTGACATTGACGCGAAACGAGCACGAGCTAAGTTGAAGAATGGACATTATTAATTCAGAGTCGGTATTTCATTATCGCAATCGATCAGTAGTTCCGAAATCGAAAGGAGTACCGGCGGGTTTTGAAAAATTCCCGAAAACTCAAAATAGCACACGGAATTTTTTGGGCTTTGACCCGATCATAGAGAGTCACGATAACATCGTTTCTGGCTGAGAGTCGACGGAAGAACGTTGCATGACTGACTTGGGAAAAATGAACAAAGAACGAGAGCGCAAAGCATCGAATAAAATGAGGACCACGCACGCGAACATTGCATTAATAATGAGGAAAATTTCTAAATTTCCCGTTCATTCTGTAAAAATATTATTGCCCGATAGTATATTTCTGCGCAGAACAAATATACCGCTGCCGACTCGCTTTCTCCTTTCCATTTTCTAATTTATTCTTTCCGATGAATGCCCCCCCCCCAGCCCACGCTGACGTTAATTGACCCAGCAGCGCGGCGGCCGAGGAACAACAATGTTTGAATGAAGTAAATACGTATTTATTAATCCGCGGCCAGGTAAAACTATCTCATCCATTTTAACAAAATTAAACGTCTACAAAATCGTTTAAAACATTATAACATTATCCGTGCGGTATCTAGAAATAGTTATACAGAACGCTCAGTTTTTGACTCTACAAGAAAAGAGCAAACTTGTTTGCTTCTCCGAACAACGATTACGCCTAGCTGGGAGAAAAAAAGCATTGCACAGTGTTTTCCCCATGTGTTGATTTATTTTTATAGATCGTCTTTAACAGTTATGGTGTAAGAAGATGTAGGCCAAGTTATTTTCCTTTAAGAAGTCCAAAGTTGACCTTATTGTCCCAGGTGAGTTCGATATAAAACGGTACCTAAACTAGCATGCTTGTTTCAAGTAGCCTATTGTATAGCCTATTGCACCCAAAGGAGTAATGCCGAACGCAGGAATCTCTACACAAAGGACAAGAAGGTTAATCAACATCGTTTAAATTACACATGTTTGTGAGACGATCTCATTTTCCCTAGTCGTAGATGGTTTACGAAAAACAATAGATCATCTTACATATGTAACGCATGTCGCCACTGATTGGTAGATTAACTATATAGCGGAAGGTGTGTACATATGAAGCCTTCGTAAACTCTTTTCATTTCGCTACATTTCGGTTCGGTTTTTTAAATCGCGCTTAAAAATTTCGAAATATTAAAAATTAGTCGAATTGCGACGAAACTACTGATCGAATTATTGCGAATTTTTAAAGTAATTCAAAGACTCTCGCGTTTTCCCATATACCATCATCATTTTTATCTCCTGTTCAGGAGATTGGTGCGGCAGCTCGTTTTACTACAATTGTCTTCGCCTGGCCTTTTGTATTCCTTCCAAAAGCGAATTTATTCCAGCTATTCCATGTATGTATTCCATCCGTCTCTTTTCTTGTCGTAGTCTTTTTCCCTGAATTTTCCCTTGTATTGTAGTCGTGAAAAGATCTTCTTCTCGTATTTTACGTCTAAAGTATTTCTTTTTTGTTTCTTCGATGATATTTATTAGCCGTTTGGCTTACTAATTTGACATTTATTCAATACTTCTACATTTCTAACCTTTTCCTTCCGTGATATTCTCTTCTGTAGCACCACAACTCGAAAGCATTGATTTTCTTTTTTTGTTAGCCTCCGGTATCGTCCTCCAGGTTTCCGAGGCGTGTCGCATTGTTGACCACCATACGAAGTAGTGAAGAATTCTCGTATTTTTAATTGTATGTTCAACTCGTTCTAAATTGTTAAATGCAGTTCGGCCACAGCCTACTCTTCTTCTTATTTCTTCTCATCGTTTTTCCCATTTTGTGTAATTAAACTCCCCGGATAGATGTACTTGGTTACTTGTTCAATTTTTTTCCCCATCTATATATATATATATTTCCACTGGAGATCTGTTTAAAGTAAGCGATAATTTTATTACGCGTAAAAATTTGAGACTTATACTTTTTTGAAACAAACATTAATAAGAAAAAGAAAACAACTCCACAAAATCTGATATACATGGCTGAATAAATATTATAAAAGGATTATGATACATCTTGTTTTAAAAATATCCTAGTAATTTTAATCGATAAATATAAAATTCAATAATTAATCGAGATATGCGTAATAAATGTGCTGCGCTTAGGAAAGTCATATGCGAATCTAACGCAACTTAGAGATATTGAGATGGACTATTTCAGAAGACATAGTACCGAAAGTAACAGTCGTCTTAAAAATTAGAAATTTCTTTTTGAGCATTGCCAATGTCATTTAAGAACAATGACCCAGACATTTGAAAAAAAAAAGAGTAAAAGAAAAAGGGTCAGATTTTTAGATGAAAGCGGCTAGTGCATAAGCGAGAAACCGGCAAAAAATTTAAACTGCGGTATAATAATTATATAAAATTCAAATTTTTTTTTTTTTTTGGCCCGAACAGAACTGTTCATTTGGCCAGCAAACTATGCCACAACTAGATATTAAAAATTACTAATAATAAAAAATTCAGGAAGAAAAATTTCATTCTACAGTATGGCCGCAACTGCTAGCAGTGCCCACAATGCTCAATGAAACAAAACAAACACAAACAAGATTTTTTCATTCTGGAAAAAGGAGCAAAAGAAAAAATAGATAAATATTTCTATCTCACATTATGACCATAGTTGCCCGGCAATGCTCACGATGCATTATGAGAAAAAGGAAGTAGTCACAGCCACACTGGACAAAGACTACAATGTAAGAAAAAATAAGTAAAAATAATGGAAAAAAAAAATCAAATAACAATCCTGTTTCTTTCAATAAACCTAAAAAGAACAAATAAAATTTGATCACTGGAACAGAGAAGATAAAAAATACACAGTGGAGGATAAACACCGCAGGACATGAGGTCTTTAGAAAACGCAAGTCTCGTGTTATCGAACTGGGCGCAATTAAATAACAAGTGGTTAGTGTCTTCTCTAAAATTTCATCGACAATAGATATTACAACCCGTGCAGTGCCCGGTGTTTGAAAAATTTAAACCCAAACAGCAATGGCCGGAGCGGAGCCTACACACAACGGTCACAAACCTACGGGTTAAACTAACTGGGACACTCATGCGATAAAACCAAGATGTGGACGGCAGAGATGGTTGGACCATATGAAAATATTTACCAGGCCCTTGCTCTCTACAAATAAGACTTACCCAATCCGCATGATTATCTCTTTTGGCTTTATCTAGAAGATCGAAGGATGGAATAAATGGAAACTTAATACCTGATCTAACACGTTCTCTTTTACGATTAAATCAACTTGGTCACCAAGCAGTACCCCACCAGAGTGACCTGGAATCCAACAGAATTTAATGATTCCTCCAAGTTCGGAAATATTAAAATACTTTTCTTTAATTTCATAAATAATTGGATGGCAATTACATTCAAAGTTACCGCTCTGAAGCGACAAGAGAGAACTAAGGCTGTCCGAAAATACTACAAACTCCCCCTTGGACTGCAACACGTTTTTCACAAACTCTAACGCTTTTTCAATTGCAAGAAGCTCGGCCGTGAAAATCGAAGCTTCTGGAGGTAATTTAAATTACTGCTCAGTGATACCTTCTATGATAAACATCCACGGAATTTGGCACCATCGGTAAAGATCAACCGATAACCAGGGTATAATTCTTTCGCGATACATAGAAAAACGGAGTTCACAATATTACCAGGCAGCAGATGCAAATTCTGGCTTTTAAAGGTGTTAATATTGATGTCCAGTTTGATAAGATTGAGGTCGTATCTGAAATTAAAATAATTGGAGGGAGAAGATGGCACAAGAGCTGGACTATAACTATAATAAATCCTAGTTCTTTTGAGCAAGAACGGCATTTTCTGGGGAACAAATCTCCAATCACTACTTACCTGCATTATCTTACTTCTTTAGTAATACGTCTTTAAATAATTAAACGATATTCGTAAAACCAGAACTTGTCACGATGCTCTCAAGTCTACTCCAATTCGAGAAATTCTCGGTGAGTCTAACACACCACTCCTGTCTCTTTGCAAATCTCATTTAGACTATCGTCTCCTCACCAAACATCTTCTGCTCTTATTCATCGCTATCTTACACTTTATAACGCCTAGGAAAATCACTATTTTAGCTTTCATTTCTCTTCGCTTTATTTGGCCTCACACAATCTGAAGTAATGATGTCCCTTTTTATTTTCCTTTATTATCAATAATTCAACAGGAATTCTACAGCATTATTAATTCCCAATTTCGATCGCATGTAACCGTCTTCACGGATGGCTCCAGAGGACCTCATGGTGTCGCAGCTTCTTTTGTCTTTCCAGATTTCAACTTTGTCTTCCTTCTTCCTGTTTCACCTTTATAAATGAAAATTAATGACTAGCCTAACACTATTATCTTCATTTCTTCCAGTCGTCTGTTTTCCAATTATTCGGTTATTTCTGACTCCATAAGTGCTCTTCAAGCAATCAGCTTCCCTCTTTCTGATCACTCTTCCGATTTCATCATTATTCGTATACGCTGTCTTATCCGTTTTCTTTCTTTACTCCGTCTGTGTTAGTTTGCTGTGGATTCTGATCCATACGGGTATTAAAGGTAATGAGACGGCGGGTTTCTTGGCGCGGGTTGCTGCTTCTTCTTGTTCCTTTTCGTAAGAAAAATTCCATCCTCTAACTTGAATTGTTCCCTAAGTACTAAGGTGTTTTCGGCTGTTCCTGTTTCTGAGCTGATTTACTTTATTCTTAAAATCGGCCTTCCTGCTCCTTAAAATGTTTCCTATATTCTTTGTCTATTCTCTCGGTTGTTCCTGTTCTGGAAGAGTTCCTTGGTTCCGATAAAATAATAACATAGCCCCTACTCTGTTTCGTTCATCTCATCTACTTTGCTGGGTCAATGTTCGCTGTCACTAAGTAAGTAAAGTAAAGTAAAGTAAGTCCCATATATTCCCCTGACAAGGTATCATGGATTGTGAAGTTAAGCTTTCTATAATGACACTGAGCCTAATGCATCTAAATATTGGGGAAAATTCCTTTTTACTTGGAATCCACCTTTACTTTCCACCAGATGATTCTCTGGTATAACCAATATTCAATTTCAGATTAGCTATATATACCACTGGGACAGCGACTTGACAACTCCCGAAATCCCATGATACCGTTGGTTTGGTAGTCCGCAACTTAACTACTAGGCTACCGCGATACCTCACTATTTACTAACTCCCAAAAATGAATGAAGAAACAGCGTTATTATCATACTCTAAGCTAAAGAAGGGAGCGCTCGACCTTTCTGGGGACGTTTGATACATGGTGTGCGAACATTAATGATGATGATGGTCTATTAATACAATTTTAATGAATGATTTAAGACTACAATTTGCAATATTTTTAAATTTTTCCCATTTTTATGGGTCAAATGCATTAATCAATACCGTTGAAGATGTAAATGGTATAAATTTTCTATTGCGTAACTGATTATTTCTAATTAAAATTTAAAAAAAAAAAAAGATCATTGCGGCAGTAGAATACATTTTTTTTTCTTCTTGGTCCCGACAAGGAGGATGGGGGGCTAATATATTTTATATAATAATGTATATAAAGGAGCAAGGTGCTAGGATAGTTCCCTGCTAAATATACTTAAGTTAAAGGGTGAAAGAGGGGATGAAAAACACAGTGTCCCCTAAGTCACCAAGTGTGTATGTAATAGTTGTATGCTAAGTACACACATATATATATATATATATGTCGTCGCGTTTGGCCTAGTGGCTAGAATGCTTGACTTCCGATCCGGAGGTCTCGGGTTCGATACCGGGCTATGACAAAAATATACGGCGCTAGTTTAGCACACAGCAGCTTAGACACAGTTGGATCACTGCATCTGTAGCGCGATAACAAGCGGCTATAGTCAGTTCGAATTGTAGTCGTGTGTATTAGCGTCGTATAGAAACACTCAGCCGGCGAACAATCGCATCAACGTGAGTAAAGGCCAGTCGTCTTGGTTCGCCTCGCCATTGGTACCTTTCTCACGTTGTCGGCAGCACGGAAGCCAGGTTGCGCTCCTGCTTACGTGCTTATCTATGGCGCGGCTATTCTATCCCCTAATTCCCCTCTGAATTTAGGGGCTAATCTCATACTCGAAATCGAGTGAGAATAGACGATATATATATATATATATATAAGTACAAAGCAATTAATTTCTTAAGAAATAATTCACTTGAATGGTCAGAAAGAAAGCACAGTAAAAACCACTATACGAAAAAACTATATAATAATCTTGCATCTTTTCAGAATTAATTTATAAGTGCAAAAATCTTATCATCAGAACATAAGGCTAAATGCACAATATTGAGTCACATGTGAAATATTCGCAATAATATTAGCTTCAAAGCATATTAGGCTTTCCCTTATTTGGAATAGTAGTGTGGTCAATTTAAAATCATAACTATAACTTAATATGTATAAATTCTAATAAAAACACGAAACATATAAAAAAATATTTATTATTAAATTGCTGACGAGTTTTTCGGACAGCTTGATCCATAAGCACGACACGTTGCAATTGAATTCGGAAATTTTTTTATATACATATATTTTCATGTGTTTAGTGTTTTTATTAGAATTTACATTAATTAAGATTGAATACATATAAAAGATTTGTAAAGTTCATTGTGTAACCATAGATTATAAAAATAGCATTACTCTAGTCTTTCCGTATTTGTGAAGTTCCAGTCATGCGCCCATCTACGTTACTGATAGAAAATGATCAGATATTTTTAAGTACGTGTTTTACATAATTCTGGATGTCTATCCAAACATTACAAGAGTTTTGAGAACTTTTTAACGAGATTTAATGCAATTAGAAAAAAATCAAGGGCCAGATTTTATTGCACAATAAGGTGTAGCTGAGATACTTGATCTTTTTAAGTAATCAGCAAAAGAGATGCTTAAAGATAATAATTCCTATCAGGTTAGTAGTAACATCAGCTGGTGGAGAGAGAAGAAAGGAAACGTCTCCAACGATGTGTTATATTATTATCACCGGCTACTTGAGTATAAGACCAAAAATATTCCATTATCTTCGACGAAAACAACTAGGAATCATTGGGAGGTGTACTCTACTCGAGGCCGAAAGATATAAATAGCAAGATAGGCACCACCCATTTAAATTGCCGGTACGAATTCCAGAAGATTTAATGAACACAGAGATAAGATTTTGGAAACTGATAATTAAACAGTGACTGGTTGATAACATAAACGAGTGACAGTAAGTTCTTAATTGTATATAATGATGGAGAATCGATCACATGTATATAATTAAGACGGATGTCGGTCAAGCGTCGTAATAAAGTATGTGTGTCCTGTTTGTTTTAAGTATTAAGAAGTGGTTATAAATTTGTTTATGAATAAACGATGATAAGAGTTTCGGGCACCCGCATACGGGCAGTTTGCCTTGTGGAACTCGCAACTGGTTTTAAAAAGCGAGAATTCAAACAAAAGAGCTGTCGTTAGAACTAGCATGGGTTCTTTGCGCCGGAATAGTTCCGCCAAAACCGATTCATTCGCGATATACTCGTAATAAATGAATATGAAATGTGCCTTCGAACGCATATTATCGCGGCAGAAATATTTATGCCGCTATTATTTTATATTTAACATTACTTTAAGTTAATTATTATTATTATTAATTATTAATTTTTTTTTCACATCGCAGTGCTTTTTTATTTTTTTGTTTTTTTGTTTATGGGCGCGCCAGCGGTATTGATCCAACAACAGGAAAAACTAAGCTAAAGAACTAAATAGCTAGACGGGCCGAAATGGACGCAACAAAGAACAGCAGTGCAGACTCCACAGAAAATGAAGGAAAGGAGAGGATAAAGGAAGAGTTATAGGAAGTAGGGAGACCTAATGACAGGAGCTGACTGTATAAGAGGGATCGTTCATTACGAAGGACACTCGAAGAAAATGTAATCAGCATCACATATATACGAGGAGGATCACAATCGTAAAGAGAACAATAAGGAGAAGGCGACAGAGCAAATCGAAAGCGAAGGGGGGAGAGAATAATTGATCCGGAGACGACAATAGAAGAGCGACGACCGAAAGGAATAGAATGGAACCAAGACAGTGAACGAGGAATCGGCTGAATAAAACGGTAATGCAAACGACGATTAGAAAATAGGGAGGGATAAATATCCCGCCAAAGTCTGGCGTGATTGCAGGTGGATAAAGAAAAGGGATATCTGAAGAAAGGAAATGGTTGAGGAATGTGAATCAAAGACTCGGCCGCGTCATTGCCGTCAATTCCGGAATGACTGGGGACCTATAAAAAATCAATAAGAATAGAGCGGAATGACTGCAGAGTGAAGGTAACAGAACGAATTGAAAGAATAATACTAATGATAGGAATGTGAAGGAGGAGAGGATAGGGCTTGAAGGACGCCTTTAGAGTCCGAAATAATGAGGAATTGGGAAAGATCGCTTAAAGAGGAAATAAAAAAGATAGCCTGAAGGATGGCGATCGACTCGACAGAAAAAATAGTGCAGAAGGAAGGAAGCCGGAAGGACTCAGAATGCCGAAGCGACGGGGCAGTAAACGCACCACCCACGCCGTCCTCGCTCCTGGAATCATCAATCAATACATGAGCAGGAAAAGAGTAATTCAATAAAAGTATCGAGTTTTACGATATAACTCCTGTTTCACTGCAATATCAAGTCTGCTGCGAGCGTATGAAATTGTACAATAAAAATAATTTAATTTTTAACTAATGCTCGATAAATAATTTAATTTACGCGCGCCGTGTTCGTTTCATTTCTCTTTTCTTTTTCTTTTTTTTTTTTTTAAATGGAAAATTACTTCTTTGTGCTAAACTTTTATGACGATTACACGTATTGTTCGAAAATGAACTACTTAAATTTTTAATAAAGAAAATCGTTAATTCTCGGACCATATGGGCTGTTTACAGTGTGTCTTGTGGGAGGACCATTTATTAATTGCACACAAAACTGACGTCAAATTTAAACCAATTAACTCGTCACTCTGTCCAATTGCGAAGCGATTTCTAAAATGAGGACAGTGTATGTGCTTCCCTGTAACATCATTATGCTAGCTTTTAAATAAAGTGTTGTATACGTTCGTTATAATTTTTAATAAACGGAGCCCTCTTACTTCACGATCGATAGAAATCCGAAAATATTATAACGTTCGACTAATCGAATCCATTCGCTTTTGTTCATATGCGTAATAGAGATGATACGGTAAGACCGATTCCGTCGTATGGAAATATCATGTTTGACAGGCGAGTAGCTAGGGGCAGTAATTTCAACTCAAACCAACAATCCTCCAATGCGGTAAGTTAATTTTTTCGTGTAATCGCTATTTGTAAATATTTTAATTTACGTCGAAAATGGCTTTACTTTTTTTTTTCTGCCGAAATTTTATTTAGGCTTAAGTAAAAGCGAAATCACAAATGTAAAATAATTTTTTTTTTTTTTTTTTTTTTTTTTTTTTATTAAGTGTAATATATAACGTTTTAGCGGCGTAGTGTAAAAATATGAAAACACGACGATGTCAAGAGAAGGTAAGTAGTAAATGTTTGCTAAAGTATTAAAAGAAAGTAAGAAAAATGAATAAGAAGTTTTAGTTTCTGAGAAGGGAGCTTAATGAAGTTAATTGATGGTCCTTTTTTCGTATAATTTTTCCTACTGTGTATTCGATCTCGATTTATTTTTACGATTTTGTATTATCTATGTTTCGAGGCGTATTGTAGTGTGTGTATTCGCTGTGCTCTCCCGCGCTTTATCAGTACGAGACCAGGCCGCAGATATGAAACCATCGAAGCCTTCCTGCAAACATCAGAACTGCAGTCATGCAAGGACGTGCCATCTATTATGCTTCTTGATCGCAATCGTCTTTTATGCTGAATAACTGTAGTTACAGCGATTCAGATAATAATAATGATGTCCAATAACTTACTACTAACAGTAACAACATAAATGCTCCGCAAACTAATTGCTCGCCCGCTAATATCGAAAATAAAGATAACAACACGTCTTCCTCTGTAACTCATGAACTCGGGGTAATATAATAAATGACGTAAATGTCTCTTCATCTCCGTTACAAATATCCCTGTCATTACGCGATGGAAAATACAAAAGAAGAAGGCCGCATTATTCACCTACCACCTGGTCAGATGATGCACCGCGTCAGCGAAGACGGAATATTTACCAATTTTTAAGTTTCGAAAATATCGAAGAAGAGGAAACAAAAGAATTAATGGTGCTAAGGACAAAGTCCTCCATAAATATGAATAAAAATACTCGTAAACTTAATCGCGGTTTTCTAGAAATCAGAAACTTTAAACCACCACTAATAATAATGGTTAAAATAATTTTAAAAATTAAAATATTTTCTTTTAAGTATTCCCGATGCCAATTTTTCCTTGAAATCTACGTTGACAGGAATCACACTGTTGAAAATCCAACTAGCTGTAGAAATATCATAAAAGTACTAAAGGATAATAACGGATACTTCTATTACACATATTCACTTTCGGAAGACAAACCGTTTAGTTGTTTTAAAAAATATCCACTGGTGTCAACCGACATAACAGATATAAAAAATACGGTAGAGGAAAACGGGTGTTCGAAGAGTTATATGAATAGTAAGCATATTTAAAAATAAAAAAAAATTACCCCCTCCTATGATTTTTGTGGACATTAAACAAATTTACTGAATACAGCAATAGTCTATGCAGTACAAGCGTTGCTAACTTTTTGAACACACAGTTAATCACTGTAACTTATCCTCCCGTTGTGTGAAGTGCGCTGAGAGGCACAAGACTAATAAATGTGGAAAAAGAATCCAGAGGGTTCCTCGCCCGAATGTGCTTTGCGCGAGGACGATCATTGGATGCTAGCTACAGAGGATGCCCCATATATGTATAAGGTACATTATCAAAATAAAGCAACAACGCGATGCAGATTTGACTTAAAGCAAATCGCTCCACACTATTAATTCTGCAGAAGAATTCCCTTCTCTAAAGGTAACCCAGTCGCGTGCCAGCAGAGTAGAACTCCAAAACATCGATCAAGCTAGCATAAATTTCATAGACGAATCGTCCAGTAATCCACATAATAATATCTCAGATACGCCCTTCCTATCAGAATTCAAATTAATGATAAATCTCTTAATATCCCTATTAACCAAAGTTATATGTAAGTCACATAATACCATAAATGCAGTCAAATCGAAGCATTGTTACACAGCACTACTCTCTAATGATATCAACATGGAATTGCACAAAAAAAGAACGAATTAGAAATCCTCAATCGGAATTCCATTGCTGTTGCATTGATCACAGAGTTGCGTTATGGAAAAAGCTTCAGGATGGCCGGCTACACAAGCTACAGGGCACGGCACCCAGATGGTCACGGCGGTTGTATAGTATTGATGAAAAATTCTCTTACGCACCACCTTCATTTCTCTTACTGTGTATACATGCCAACTAGTTGCAGTAAATATCAAAATACGCAAAAAATATCTAACCACAGCTGCAGTTTATTGTCATCCTGGGTATTATATATATATGTATATCAGAGAGTGAATATACCCTGATGTTTAAAAACCTAGGTAACATGTTTATCTGTGGTGGTGACTACAACTCCAAACATCACTCCTGGGGTTCGCAAAGAACTAATAAACAGGACCGGATATTATATGCAGCAATACAATCAAGTTCTTTATCCATCTTATCACCAATGACGCCCACTTATTGGCCGTAACATTACAATAGAATACCGGGCATAGTAGATTTTTACATTTGCAAAGGTCTACAAGGATATTATAAGTTGTGCATAACTAGCATCGATCTATCGTCGGACCATGTACTGATCATTGCAAATCTTGATATAGAACCTATAAATAAACAGAAAAACTATCATTTGACCAATAAAACCACCAACTGGAATATGCTTTGCGCCTAAATTCTTTTTTATCCTGCACAATTTCTTGTAACAATCTCCCTTACTTTTCATTCAATTTTGCAGATCTCTCCGATCTTCCCAATTTATTCTACTTTCCGTTTTCCTCTAAATCCCTTTCCTATCCAACAGTTATACAGGAATTCCATAGTTATATCGAATCCCATTTTCCTTCTTACATGGTCATTTTTACAGATGGTTCGAACTAATGGAGTTGGAACTTCTTTCATCCTTCCGAGCATTCATTTCTTTGAATCTTTTCGTCTTCTTTCGTTTTTTACTATCTTTACGGCCGAGTTAATGGCCATTCTACGTTCCATAATTTATATTTCCTCCCGTTGTTCTTCTTCTAAATATTTAATTATCTCCGACTCCATGTGTGCTTTTAAAGCTATTTCCTCACATTTTCCCTCTCACTCCTCTGGCCTTTTTATCCTCCGTATTCGCTCTCTCATTCACACTCTTTTCTCACTTCATGCTGTCCGCATTGATATGCCCTGGGTCCCCGGTCATATGGGAATAGAGGGTAACGAAATAGCAGATTCCTTGGCTCAGATTGCTGTATCCTCCCGCTTTTTTTCACTAAAATTCCCGCTTCTAATTTACTTCCTAAAAAGTTTCATGTTAGATTTTGGTCAGATTTTTACGTTTCTTCTTTTTCTAATCAACCTTCTTCTTAAATTTTTTTTCATCCAACCTAATCTTCCCACGCGGCCTTGGTTTTACGATTTTCCTTCGCCTCGCCGCTCCGTTATCGTCCCTATTATCCGTTTACGTCTCAATCACACACTCCTTCCTCCCTCACGTTTTCGTTTTCATCTCGCTCTATCCCCTAATTATCCTCTTCATCCTGACGACGAAGCCGTCTATGATCCCGATCGTATCTTCTTTGAATGTCCATCCCTCGTGAATGAACGCACTTCTTTTTACTCCAATCTGTTATCACTCAAGCTCCCTAATCCTTATTGCGCTTCGTATATATCTTATCGTTTCCGTCGATCCCCGTTGTTTCTATCTTCAGTTCTTTTATTCTATCAATATTTGACACCGACTCTACATCTAACTGATCCTTTTCCCTTGTGTCGTTTCTGAGCAAAGATCCGTTGCTGACATGCCCAAAGGTAAGGGGGGTTTAAAAAAAATCACCAAACCCTGTCATTGACGGTAAGTTTCAGGAATTATTTCCAACGAAATTTCTAAGTTTGGAGTGTATCTAACCGCTAATAAAAAACTGCCTTTTCCGTTCAGCATAGGAACCGATCGAAGCTAATTATCTGCATTTAGCTCTTGTGCACTGATTTTCTGTACGTCTTTTACTTCTGCACTTGACGTACTACCCTGCGACAACTGAATACATAGACACATATACATTTATTTATTTATTTATTCATTATTGCAATAAACTCTCCAGTTTCGAAATGTTCTTAAATCTTGTATAGTCTTCCTTCTCTGGTGTGTCAGACTCAATCTTCTCTTCTATATTTATTCATTGATATTCCGTTTTACTTCTTTCTTATTTGTGTTACTCTATATTTCAGTGTTCTGAATTCCAATCTCACTCATTCGAACTGAAAATTTCAGTCGCATCTCTTTACCAATACGTTACAATGGCCTTCAGTTGATCGATTTTTAAATATATATATAATGTATAAAAGAGTTTGATTTATCCTCAAGCAGTCGAAGAATGTCTACCGTGTCGTCTATTGTTTGATCCGCTCCGACTGAGCCGATTTAGTTGCCGCGTCACGAAAATAGAGCTATAACTCCGTAAATAATTTTCAATTTTGAAAAATATTTATTTAGGAGCATATTCTTAAATGCCTAAACTATCGGAATATGCAAAAAAAAAAAAATTAGATTTTTTCATATTTCTAGACTAGAACTTATTAAGCGTGTAAAATCTCTGTTCAAATAAATTAAATGAAAAACATCAACACTTACAATTTAAGCGGCCAAATGAGAAGCATCTTCCGTCCAATATGTGATAATTCAATTTTTTTTACCTGTAAAAATTCATTAATATTTCACCTTTTTTTAGCCTAAATGGAATAATTACTTTGGGAACGCTAAACTGCTGTCAGCGCAAGAGGTAAATTCGTTAATTTATACCCATTAATTTTTTTCGCACAAATACATATTTACCTGCTTTGCAAAAGAATTTTAGACCATTAGAGCATTAACTAAAAACAACATATTTGCTTATAATGCACACTATTATTTTCAGCGATTTCATGTAATCGTATAAATTCGGTCGCGATTGAACCTCGTAATATTTTTCATAAAACATATTTACCGCTATTTTACTCGGACACGCGTAAACATGTTAAGACAGTAGCTTCATCGCCGGTTCTTTCTTTTTAGCTTTTAGCTCCGTCATCCGGGTGTGTTGCAAACAGCGTTTTGTACTCATACTTTATCATCACGGTCCGCGACTAAATCGTTGTAGCATAATATGTGTAAATTCATCGAGTGTTGTAAGCAAAAAAAAAAAAAGGATTATGAAAATACAAAAGTCAAAATGCAAACTTATTGCAAAACGATGGACAAGAACGAGACAACAAAAGACATTCACTATAGAAAGTTTCGGTAGGTCGTATCAAGCCGCGGTTACATTGGATCAGAAAAATTACGAAATCGTGCGAATCCGTAGGAATTTTCGTACGAATAAGGTGCGTTACATTACCTGTGCGATGCGGTTCGTACGAATGTAGTGAATTTACAAAAGGCAGTAGTTGCATTGGGCGTTCTTTTTTTTTTTATAAGTTTTTTTTTCGACAATTTAGTAAAATGAATCCATTAACCGAAATTGATTGTTTACTGGATATGCCTGAAATTCGATATGTTGCAGTGGAAAATTGGAATAGGCGTGCATGGGTTCGTGATTATTTTGCATCAAGAGATGTCGAAATTCGAGAGATCTTACGAAGAACTCAAAAAAAGAAAGTGATTGAAAATTTGTCGAATATGACACTTTCTTCGACTAGACTGATTACTTTTTCATCATTCATGTCGCGGCATAAATAAAAATAACAACGCTAAAAACAGACACACTGTAATATAAACTTCGCACGATTTCTGATGAAAAAACAAAATATATTATCGGTCGTATAAAATTGGTCGTACGAATTTGTAAGAAAAAAAAAGGGCAAGCAATGTAACCACGCGCGTAACTTTGTACACGTTTGTCTTGTTCTTTTCGGACCAAGTCGTAAGAATTCGTACGATTTCGTACGACTAACTTTTCGTACGAATTCTAATCTAATGTAACCGCGCTTAATGCGGTAACCCAAGCAGGAATTAAAAGACGAGGAACATGGGATTCGGCAATTTTGTGTTCCATCGCGACACATTCTCGATTTTGTAAATGGTGGCCTTTGTATCGAATCAAATTAATGTTGGAGAACTTCAAGTATTACGATGACAGCGGAATATAAATATTCTTTTTTTCTGTTGAGCCCTTTTTACCACTTTTATTATGTTATATTTTCGCATATAAATGTGAAATAAATGAGAGCGAATGGAAAAATGCAGACCGGTTTATAAGTACGAAATTCCAGATATGATACAGAGAATTTTTGGTGAAAGCTAAAAAAAAAAAATTAGGGGGTGAAAAAAATTATAGGATTAACGCGGGAAAAGGGTGAAAATGATAAAATAATAAATTAACAAAGGCGCAAATTCCGAAGAACCAAAAAAAACATTGGCGTGTACAGAGACTAACGAAAGGTTGAAAGCATGAAAATCAGTAAGTACAGGGTAAAAAAATTAAAAAAAAAAAAAAAGGAATTTATTATTATAATTAAAGCTGGAAAAAAATTAAAATTATCTACAGTATTCTCCTTTGGGCTTGATTTTAAAATAGCTGGAGCTAAACAGCTAGGAAAGGTTACGATTAAGTGGGAAAAAGTCAAACACCGATATGAAGAAAATGAAAGAAAAACCGGGTATTTTAATATTGTGTCTAGTGAGAATAATTTCAGAAAGAAATGTAGAAGAGATTTAAAGAAACCGAAGGAATACGATATAAGGAGGTACAAAAAGAGACTATTGCAGAACTATTGTTAAAGAATAAAAAAAATCGATGAGAAAGCAAAGAGAGGTGAAGTTTTTATCTCCATAGAGTGCTGCATAAAGCGAATTGGAAGAAAATTAACAACAAAGAAAAAGAGCTTCCAGCCATTGGCCACAGAGTACAGTTGATGTTCTTGTAACAAGGTCTAGAAATGGAAACAGCAGATTTTTCACGAAAGAAACACCCGTTCAATATTGGATAGCGTCGGAATAAAGACCCGCCCTTTGCAAAATACAAATAAAAAACGATTCCCGACTCTGCACAACTCTGGGGGACTAATGAAATTCGTATTGGAAAACTCGATTTTTAAAGAAGTTGGTTTGTGTAACTGTGGACCCAGAAACGTTCTGAGAGGTTCATTTTGGGGTGCTACAAAATTTACGGGAGCCGACTACAAATATTAATTCCATTTTTAAAGCATTAAACCTTCATTATCCTAAAAAAAAAAAAAAAACCCGCTTGCGACCGCTATTGCCTGTATCGCGATTAACCTCTTTACACGATTCGCGCGTTTGCTAATAGAAATCAGTTCCGCCTAAAAGTTAACACGCACAAGTTCTTAGAACTGTATTATTTCAGTTTGTCCGAACTAGAATTTAAGGGTCAACTATGAATTCGAATATATTTCATCGCCTACGTTTACTCTTCTTCAGTGAACCGAAAAAAATGTTCTGCTTCGGAAGCGGTATTGCTCAGCAGAATTTTCCGGATGTCGTCGAAAATAAGCGTCATGTCGAAAATATGAGGTACATATTAACTTGCAAAGTAAAATTCGATCGGTGTATTTTTCGTTTTTCCTCGATTTTAAGTTTACAATTACGAGTATATCGACTACTATTTCGATAAGACCTTCCAAGTGCTTCGGGGGGTATTTGAAGAAGAAAACAGCTAAATTTCACTCAAAGCCGAGTTAAAACCACCACAGGGTACACAGCAAGACGTGCGCGACCCTGCGAGAAATACATTATAATTGGTAGCTATTTATCAGTCTTCGACAACTACGAACGCAACTTTTTTTACACCCGTGAAAAATTATTAACACGGCTTGCATTTTTCATAAATTGAACTTTTCTTTAACCACCTGAATAAAAGAAATCCTATTTGAATTTAAACGTTTCGTAAAATAAACGGGATTTAGAAAAATTACAGATTTTTGGAAAGAGAAAGCACCCCCCCCCTGTGTACATGTAAATGTCTGAATAATAAACCGAAAAAAAAACAAAAAAACACTATATATTAATGGAAATATTTGTCAAATTTAAATATTTTTAAGATTACCGTATTTATCGGTTATTATTATATATTCTCAAGAAGAGTTCCAAATATTAGCTAACGACTACGGCAAGCGTACAATGTCATAACTATATCGAACACCTAGTTTTAGGCAGTGGAGTGTTTCATTCAGCTGGACTCAACTTCTCGATTCTGTAAATTGAAAACATGGAAAAATTTTTCTTACGCTAATTAATTTTCTTCTCTAACGGAAAGAAAACTATATTAGACATGACTGAATGTAACTGAAACGGTCAGAAGTCGTAGATTTTTTTTACCGATATTGTTACCTTTAAAGTAACAAAAAGGTAAAGAAAAAGGTAAACATAAAAGTTACTTTTTCAGCCGAAAAACTATCGAATAATCTACTCGCGCGAATTAAATCTCGTGTCTGTTCCTAACGCTTTAACGAATTCGCTAGAAATTCAAATTCGGGCCAAGAAAAAATTCTACATATTCGCCCGAACCGAATTGTTACTGGCGAATATTGGAATGAGAAGGTAGTAATCAATCGCTCAAATGTTAAATCGATTAATAAACAACAAATTGCCGCGAACAAAAAATATACTATTTAAATTAATACGTATTAACGCGTATTGATGGTTTTCTTTTTTCTTTTGACCTCTACTCTCGCCATTTGCTAATAATAACATTGGCACCCATAATAAATCTAACAAATAATAACGAAAGCAGATATAGACACCTCCAATCTTCTTCTTCTTCTTTCGGTGCCATGACCGTTCTCGATCTTAGGTTCATCTGATGGCAAGCTTGATTAATTCTTTGTAGGGACCCCTATTCTTTGCCGTGTGGAATAGTTCTTCAACACTGCAACTTGTCCATGTCTGTAGGTTCTGAAACCAAGATAATCTTGTTCGTCCAACTCTCTTCTTTTTCCTTCCACCTTTCCCATCAATAATATATTCTGCAGTAATGTGTACTTCGGCCCACGCATCACATGACCGAAGTATTCTATTTTTCTTCTTTTGACAATGACCTGCAATAGAAGTAAATAAAAAGAACAAATTTTATTGAACTTCCTTGAGATGTTTATATCTCAAATCCACGATCTTTGATGTAGCCCCGTCCGCAAACTATTGGAACAAGCCACTAACTGCATTACCCGGGGGCACGGCTTACTGATTTTTTCCTCCGCATATCGTGTTTCTTGCACTGCCACGTGAAATAATGATTTATAGTATCTTCCATTCCACTCGTATGACATTAAACTTAACACCTCTTCAGATGTACACAAGGATCCAGCTTCAAACAATGGTCCAGTACATTCTGGTTTTCTATTACAAAAAACTAAAATTCCCATCACAAAAATCGTACCACTTACACACTACACAGGGGTGGATCCAGAAAGACACTTTTTTTAGAGAGGGAAATTATCTTACACGGTAGGCAGTAGATTTGAGAAATACCTTGTTCCATAAAGAAAATGAAATAACGACCACTTCTATAGAAATTCATAAAAATGTTTTAAAAATACATAATTATTACAATTTTTAATTTAACTTTTGTCTTATATTTAGGGGGGTGAAAAATAAAACGAAATTATAAAATTATACCTTAAATATGGTAGTTTAAAATTTGAATAGTAAATTACGCTGGAAATTTTTATTAGACACTTTACTTCTTTTTTATTTTTGTCAGTAACCCGAATGAGCAAGTTGAAATATATAATACATATTTCTTACTGAATTATTTTTATTTACAGTGCAAAATAAAAAATAAATAAAAAAGACAAAAGATCGACAACAGTTGCGTTTAAAGCAGAATAATAACGCAACATTAATAGTTTTATTAGTTTTATAATAAAACCCATAGGTAACGTTTATACAAAAGTTTTATAGTATAAATTAAGTATTAAGTTTCTTGTTGTGACAAAGTTTTTTATCGAGGTTTTTAGTTTTTTTTTTTTGCGGGGTGATGTACCCTACCTCTCTTTACCGTGGATCCGCCACACTGACTTACCCAGGCCCAGATTAAGCGTATGATAGGCCCGGGGCTACGGAAATATTAGGGGCCCTTATCGGAAGTGACAAAATTCTCAGTTTTATAGAATAACCAAATTTTCTTTAATTTAATTTAATTGTATTATTTTGAATTCACGAATTAACGTATAATTATTAATGTAAACAAAACTAAAAATATCACATAGACAATGGGTAGAATTTTCGATACCAAAAAAAAAAAAAAAAACATATATATAATCTAAAAACAATGAATTTTTTAGCAAATTTTAACCAAAGATTCGCATAAAAGGATAGTGTGCACGCGTGTATTGCGCGTGTACACACGCACACACATTCATACAGACATTTTCTAAAAACGTCGATTCCGACTCGTTATTATACCTTAAAACAAATTTCTGGTACGTTTTTAGGAAACTCGAAATTTTACTATTACGAAGTTTTCTTCTCTAGGAGGAAATAAAAATGGATACAGAATTATTAACAAATAAATGTATCAAAAAATGCACTGCTCCTGTAAAGTTCATTCTATTTATTTAAAAAAAAAAAAAAAAGTTGATGTATATGACAAATGATAGATTAATTTTTTATTACGTGTCAGAAGTGTGTGCCACTTGGTGGCTAGACCCCCCCCCCCTAAATCCAGACCTGGACTTACCACTACTTACACCCTTACATTCATCATTTTATGCTTCATCACGTGATGTGTTACTACGATATGCATGTTGCTATATTAATTTAAATAATATATTTTCCATTTGCGTTAATTATTTGTTACTCGAAATTAACATAATGACAGAGATGAATAGACGTATTAATGTTTTAATTTGAAAAACAATTAGCTATTAGAAGAAAATAATTAGTCTTTTTTTTTTTTTTTATGGGTTCGTGGACATTAGCCCGAGAAATGGGAAGAAAGAGAAAATAAAGTTACTAAACGTTTAAGAACAGAGGATAAAAAAAAATAATTCGAGGACGGAAATAACAAAAGTAGAAGGCAACAACAGAATATGAGAAACATCAATAAAGCGAGTAAGGATACCAAGTTTTAGTAGAAAAAAGTGATAGATGCAATTGCTCAGCGAAAAAGGCCAAACATTCAAAGAAAACCTGATAGTCACAAGGAACATGTGAAAGCAGGAAGAAAAGGACAAAATGGAGTAGATGTAGATAAATATGAGGAAAATTATGCAAGAAGGAGACTATGATTAAGGACGAAGGCGACAAATAGTCGAGATTGAGGAGCGTTTAAGAAAGAGCAAGTACCTGAAAAACTATGGACGAGAAAGAAGAGGTAGTTAAATACTAAAGACAGAGGGAACCAGAAAATGAAGAAGAAACGAAAAACAATATTATGAGCTGAAAATGTGTCCAAAAATCTAGAAACGAAAGAATAGGCTAATGAATCCACTTTTGCCTCCAATCCCTAAATGACCAGGGACTTTCGGAAGACGGTTGATCTCGATCGAGTGAAGCAGAAAAAGAGCATAGATTGATCATCGATGAGAGAGCGTATGGTAAGTATTACATAGTGTCGAGAGAAGAAAGAGGATATAAGGAAGCTTATCACGACTATGAGTGTACGTTGAAATTGAAGGAGACGAACAGAAATATAAGGGGGATAAAATTGAAGTTTTACTAGAAGAAAAATTCCCTTCTACAGCAGGATAGAAGGGTAGGAAATAAGCGAATAAAAATAAATAAGCAGGTGCTTAAGGCGGCGGTTACATTGGATCAGAATTCGTACGAAAAATTGGTCGTACAAAATCATGCGAATTCGTACGAATAAGGTGGTTACATTACTTGCGGTGTTGTTTGTACGAACAATGAATTTACAGAAAGCGGTTTTTTTTCTTCTTGAGGTCGTCAGTCAATACATTGCCCGTTTTTTTTGTTTTTTTTTTTATAATTTGTTCGACGATTTAGTAAAATGGAACCAATTAATAAATTTTTTAAAATCTGATATTTTTTCTTCAACTCGACTGATTACTTTTTTAGATTTCAGAATAAACAAACGATAAAAACGGACACAGTAATATAAACTTCGTACGAATTCTGATGAAAAAACAAAACATATTGATCGCATGAAACTGGTCGTACGAACTCGTACGATTTCGTAAGAATTCGTACGAAAAAAATGCAAGCAATGTAACTACGCGCGTAACTCTGTATACGTTTGTGTTCGTTTCTGACCAAGTCGTACGAATTCGTACGATCTCGTACGACCGATTTTTCGTACGAATTCTGATCCAATGTAACCGCGGTCTAATGCGGTAACCCAAGCAGGAATTAAAAGAGGAGGAACATGGGATTCAGCAATTTTGTGTTCCTTCGCGACACATTCTCGATTTTACGTTAGCGTTTTAAATTTTTATAATTTATTATTCGGTTTTGTGTTTATGTTGTAAGTTTCTTCTTTGCAGCTGAAGTTAAAAAACGCGGTTATTAATTGACTTTGCAAGCAATTCATTATTTAAATTGAACAAAGAACGCTTTTTTTTTTAAAAAAAAAATTAATATAGCTTTAATTTTCGTTGGCCAGTTTTATACATTATTATACTTTATATTAGAATATCGGCATTTTTAAAAATCTAAACAATTCTTTTATTTCTCAGGTTTTTAAATAATTTGCTATAACGTTACCGGCAGCGTCGAATAAAAGTCGCTTTTCGTGTTATTAAATGTTTCGCATTGCCGAATTAGATTTGCTAGCGACCGGTGTATGGATTATTTGATTTTTCTTTGATACAGTTCTTCTGATTTCCATATGTGATTTGTTCTTATCCTACTTATGATCCGTATAAATTATTTGTATTTGGCAGTATTTCATTTTCTCCTCGCATTCTTTCTTTTCATGTTTTCATTTATTGCAGGGATCTTCTATGAACTATTTACTCCTTGTACACATTTCAAATTAATCTGTATACTATATTATTTCCTTCTGTTTCGCTATAACCCGGTATCCATCTCGACCATTATTGCTATTTCATATCGGATCTCATAGATGTCGCTTAATGTACTGTTTTATTACATATTGTCCGTCAATTATTTTTTAATTGCATACTTTAATTTATAATTAGCGTTGTTCCTAAAGAATCTATAAGAGTTTTCCTATTTTTTACGTGTTTAAACATTTTTAAAGCTTTTTATTGTATATCAGTCAGCTGTGTACCTGTGGAAAAAAATTTTTAAAAGATTTTTTTTTAATTCTTATTTTTGTAATTTACTTTATCGTTTAATATTCTCTGTATTATTTCGTTTAGTATTATATATTATTCGTCTTACTAGATTCTTGTGCATTAATATCGCGATATTCATCAGTGTTACTATTAAGCACAAGTACGGAGTACTTTTGTGTTTTGATTATTAGTGTGCTATTGTCTTAATAACTTTTTATCAACATAAGGATTCTTTTTTTTTTTTTTTTTTCGTTTTCCCCTTAATTATATAGCGATAATGTTATTTTAATTTTTTGTTTACGAAATTTTTGTAAATGACATGTAATCATTTGTCAGATTATGGAGGTCCGAAGGCATTCTAAGTTTGTCTCTCTCTCTCTCTACCTTGTTTATATGAGCTCTTCAGAAAATGTTGCTGGAACATTTTTAAACATTTAATGAAATTTTCGATGTTAAATTAGGAGCAAATGTTAGTCGAGGGGAAAAAAAATACTGTCCAGCTGTTGTGTCTACAGGTGAGAATGAACATCAAGTCTGTATACTGCATACAATGCGAGTCGGCACCAATTCGACTACTACTAAATCGCGAATAATCGCATTTTTAATTAGAAATATTTTATTTTCCGCAGGACGCTAGTAAATATTTGTATTTTTTCCGCCTAAAAAAAAAGCATTCGATAACATCCGAATTTTAGCTGTAATTCTCGACACTTTTACGATAGATTTTTCTCTATTTCGATTAATATCGTATCTTCATATTTTCTCTTCTTACTCTGTCGAAAAAGAAAGATGGCTAATTTTCGCGGAAGGGAAGAAGCGATTTCAAAAGACCACGCTTGAAAGACCCTGCCGACTACGATTACTAGAAAGTCGTCAACGATGGAGAAATTGTTATCGACTTAAATTCGCTAAAATAATTGCGATATTTCAACGAAAATAGCGAGAACGCTATGAAATATTTGCTATTTTAAAAGGGAAATCGCATTTAGATTCTATAAAAGCGCTTGCGCAGAATATAAACATAGCGTGATGAAGTATTGTTATTGTGTGCTCTTAAGAATATTTAGAATTCGATTTTCCCTCCGCAGAGTCAGTTGCCATTTAAAAAAATAACAAGAAAAAAAAAAAAGGCGAATTAAGTATTCGGTCTGTCGTTAATAAATGAAAATTTTCGACTTTTTGTGGCAAAAAAATTCGCACTTAAACCTCATTAATTTTTTATTCGATGATACATTTCAACGAAATAATTTTGCAGAATGAAAAAATATCAGTGTTAATTTTTTACGATATCTCCATCACTTTTAATAGGAATTTAACATTTTGGTCTTTTCCATTCTGAACGATGTAGCTCTTTACAGTAAGGTTTTAAATGTTTCCAACATTCATAATAATGTTCATGTAGCAGGTAAAATGCCAGCGTGTTCGGTTCTAGAGTTAATTTTGATTTAGACTGGTTTACGAGAGAGAGAAAAAAAAAAAAAAAAGAAAAAAGAATTTGCAGCAGAAATACATTTTTTTTAGTATGTACAGATTCAGTTTATTTTACGCGTTCAAACTTTAGAAGATTGTACGAAAAGCGAGTTTCCACTTTTCAGACCCCCCCCCCCCCCCCCCCCCCCGATAACTGCTGCTATTATAAGCGTACGTATTTGACACGCGCACACACTGGATATTCAAAACACTGATAATAAAAAATGCGGTTCGAAAATTCAAACAAAATGTGAAATGAAAGTGTGAGACAGCGCCGCGCTAAGGCCAATTTATGGAGTTGTTCAACATTCGTTTTTGTATAGGCGTTTTTTTTTTTTGATTTTGGCTGTACGATTTAATCCAAAATAATGTCCAAGTGTAGTAGGAGACTGAGAGAAGCGCACGTTTGTGTTTGACGTTAGTGTCGGTAGGAAAATTGTGTTTTGACGACCAACTACTTCCATGGTATTTCAGTTAAATTTGATTATAATTTGTGTTTCCCATAGTTTAAAATTATAATATTTCTTATTATATCGAAATACAAGTAGTATAGAATTACAGCTCTAATTATTTAAGATTAACAGTATGAAATTTTTCAAAACGGTCCCCTACGTTGATGATATGGTATACACCTTTTTACGTTACTATTTTTCGTTGCGTTCGACATCGTTAATTGCTTTAAAAATAGTTTCGAAATAAGTGACATTTCAGGTAGATCTAATGTATTTTTTTTTTTTTTTTTTTTATAATATAAAATAATATAATGTAATATCTGAAAACTTTCCGGATATGAGCCATTTTGTTCTTTTAAATTTTTCAGCAGTATGTGATATTTTTGATAATTTGCTTAGAAACGATTTTTACCTAACTAAATGTTTAATATTCGATGTCGAATGACCTGTGGTTGATCTTTTACTTGTAGAATGGGAATTTAAAGGTTAAAATTAAGGCGAGTATTTAACCATCAAATCTGCTTAATCAGCAAACATTTATTCTCGAGAAGAGACTGTTCACTTCAGAGTATTATCTTTTTTAACTGCAAAAAAATTATTACAGCACCGGTAATATATATTTTTTTTTGATCCCAAATGAAAAATAGTGAAAAAATAATGTTTACAAAGAAATTAAACGTTACCGGCCGGAAATTTCGGTACGCTTATGGCAACAAATAAATAAATTAATGAATTAATTAATTGATGAATAAATTAATAATTAATTAATTAATGAATAAATAAATAAAAAATAGTTATCGGTATCGAACGTTTTTTTTTTTTACTAAATTTGAAAATTAATTTTAAATTACGTGTTCCTTTTACCGTATAGAGGGAAATTTACTATGTCGATTCGAGTAATCAAATAGTAAAAAAAAAAAAAAAAAAAAAAAATCACGTTCGTATTAACCGGGATAGAGTCGCAGTAGAAAGACAGAAAGAAAAGAACGATACATCGGCAATGCTTTTGGGTGACCTTTGTCACGCTATTAGTGACATACAACCTACTGACCAAGTAAGGAAAGTGAAGACATCCCCGTTCTTTGTCGTATTATTTATTCATACATCCGACGATCGACTTTATTATTGCTTCAATAGGGAGCTCTGTAATTATGTATTGAACGAAAGAGCGCTTCTATTTCGATGCAGTCACTTTTTGTTTATCAACAAAGAAGTTATTTCTCAACAGTTTGCATTAATAAAGATGTCGAATAAAATTGCACAAAGAACCCGTTTAAACGTCCAAATCTACCTAGCGGAACAGTAAAACGTTCAGCGATAAATATACTTTTGTGTATTAGTGCAGGTGATAAAACGGAGGTAATTGCGCGAGAACGAAGATGAGTAAAATAAGGTGCATACGTTACCGAAAATAAAAGAAGAAGCAGAGAACATTGTTACTTATGGAATTTTAAAAAAGAAACTTCAAGATGTACTTAAAGGCAAACAAAATCGTAAATTATGTGTGAACCGTTTATGTTGTTACAGACGGCGACACGTGTTGCAACATTAAAAGATTCGAAAAATTAATTTCTAAATATATTGAATTAATGAAGGCTGAAATTTAGAAAAATACAAAACAAAAATTATTTTTGAACACACACGGGGGAATTTATTTTTGTCAATAACAATGTGAAAATGTGTTTAAAATCTAATTATTTTAATTTTTATTCTCTTTCGATAATTTTAATTGACCGTAGAAAATTCTTTTCAAAAAACACGACGACAAACTAATCCTCGGTTAATTTAATTAGAATTTACTGAAAAATGCGGTGATTAAGGGGGCAAACGAAAGACAACAAAAGAGACAAAAGACCACCCCGAACACACAGATGGAGCAAAAAAGTATATTCTAAAAAACCCTCGAAAAATATTATGTTTTACGAAACAATGAAAGAGAATTTTTTTGCTTTCTTTCTCCGTGTAGTGTAGATTAATTTCACAATGAAGCAATACACGACTCGCCGCTATTAAAATATAGAACTGTTCCACAAATATTTCCATGTCGCCATTTTTGTTTTTTATAAACTACTAAATCAGCTGAATAAATATTCAAAATTTAGATGCAAGACAGAACGAATAAAAGAAGTTAAAAGAACAACGATAGACTGAGAATGGGACACAAGAAGCACCCATATACGGAGTATAGATGCAAATAAAAGAGAGAACAACTTTCTTTTGCAATTGATGTATGGAACTATAATTCGATCTTTCCTCATCTGCGTGCAATGTCAGATCATGTGCTGGAACTTTTAGAAACTACAGATTGGAAAAGAAAATTTCTTTAATATTTTCTCTTTATAAAAGACTAGAGGCGGCTTCCTCACCCGCTCGCTTCAATCACACCCACGCACCATTTTTACTCGTTGAACTATCAAAAGCGTGGGTTCCATTTAAATTATTTTTAGCTGTTAGATTAATATTGAAATATTTTACAACTTTTTATCTCTCTGCAGAATATTTTTGGCAAATATCCGATAGTTTGTTTTTTTTTCTTTTTATTTTGTAATGTAGATAAGTAATTGTAAAATATGTCAATAACCAATAAATAACTGAAATGCGAACACACGAATAGTATTGCCGGTAACGCTTGCATGCTACCGAAGATGTGAAAAACCACCGCACGCTGAGTTATAATAAAGCGAGCGGGAATTGAAGAAAAAATGTTCTGAAAATATTTTACACATTTCTGTTTAAAAAATAATTTTCAATGTTACGAAGAGTGTAATGATAACAGGTTTCCGGTTTTGGGGTTAGCGAACGGAACGATAAAGAGCAAAGAATAAAACTAGAATCGGAAAAGAAATAGAAAAATAATAAAGTACCGAAAAATGTAAAAACTTTCTTTTGATATCTACAAGCAGGCTAACAACTCTTATTGTATTAACTTCATTTTCATAAATATTTATAGTGCATAAATAGATGCGTTATTCCTGTTTTTTTTGTTTTTTTTTTAGGGTATTCCCTTCGCGGCACACTCACGCAAATTAACATTTTTGCTAACTTAATGTTACTATGTTAAACGCGTTTGAAACCAAAAAAAAAACAAAAAAACATTTAAAACTTAGAACTCTATAAGGGATACTGAAAACAAAGTTACGGCAATGCAGTAGAAGTTGATCATAGTGTTTAAAAATTTTCTGTTATCGACAAATAATTAATGAATTTCTTATATTACAGTACGTAAATAAATTTATTTTTCCCGCCTTTTTTAAGCTACTTATGCCCTTTCCTGAAAGAAGAAGTCGGTATTAAACATCCGAATAAGAAATGTTATTTCTAATAGATTGACGTCCAACAACAATGGATAAAACAGTGGCAGGCAATATGGGTCTGAAGTAAGGAAAACCGTATCTAATAATCCTTCGTTGTATCGAAAGAGTTGGAAGTCAAAATGAAGTTCACAAGGAACATTTTCAACAAGAACAGCGCGAATTGTCGGACAGACCTCACTTTCGAACAATCTTTATCGGAGAATTGTTGAGAATTTTCGAAAATAAAAGTTGCGGAAGACGTCAAAACGAGAAAGAAAAAGCTGACCGGAAGAAAAGCAAACTCGATGAACCGGTTTAGACATATGATTCTTCAGCAATAAATTTCACGGAGCGGCGGTTAAGCATCGGATTTTACGGAAATGGAAGAGATCGGATATAATGACCGAGGAAGTTCTAGTTCCTTTCAAAGAATAGCAAATGGAACAAAAAAGAAAAGTTCAGTCGATGTCTACTTATTTTCTAAATTATATGCTGTTAAGGGACAACTACTGCGTCCCGATGGCAATTTCCGTCGATATAATTTATACCATTGTTTAATAAGTCTCCAGCCAGAGTGTTTAATTATAATTAATTCAGAAACTCCGTAGGCATCAAAAATTAATCATATCACCAGAGCTGAATGCTCCTATGCTTTAGGTTCTCTATTTCCTACACACATCACTTTTTATACGGACGGTTCTACGTTCTGCCTTTTTTTGTACATTCTGGGTATTTTAAGCTTCATACGCTGTTCTTTTTGTTTCCTCATTAATTAGTTTGCTCATAAAATTCTCATTATCTTAGGTCCTAAAAGTGTTCTACAAGCTGCCTCATCTTCCCTTCTTGCTCCCTCTTCCGATTATGTAATACTTCTCATACGCTTTCTCATCCATATCTTTTATAGATTCATGCTGTCATTTAGGCATTGAGTGTAATGAAATAGTGGGTATTCATTAGCCCGTTCTTCTAATTTCAAGGGCAGATTTCTGAACATATATTCAGCCCATAATATTGCTCTTCTTTCTTTAGTCGCTCATTCCAAAAAACTCTAGCTCAACTCTTATTCTTCTTCATCTTCCAATTCTGTTTCTATTTAACCTCTCTATTCAGCCATTTCTTTAACTTCAACCATGGTTTTCATGATATTTGCTCTCTCTCTTAAACGCTCTACAATCTCTGCTACATGTCGTCTTCGCTTTAAGCGTAGTTTCCTTCCTGCATCATTTTTTCGGTTTTCATGTGCATTCACTCTATTTTACCCTGCTGATCACATCTTATTTGAATGAGTGGCCTTCTCAACTGAGCAATCGTTCTTCCATTTTTTGCTGTTAAATCTTGATATCCAAACTCCCCTTATCGGTGCTGCTTGTATTCTCTCATTTCCTTCTGTTTCGGTTATTCCTGCCCCCTTGGAGTATTTTTATTTTCTGTCCTTAAATGCGTAAGAATATGAATTTAATTCTCCTCCTTCCCGTCTCTTGGGCTACTCTATCCTTGCCGACAAACTCAGTTGAAATAATAATATAGAAAAAGATAAAAGGGAGTGTTGTCGTCATCGAGAAATATGAAATGGCGAACCTGTTAAGTGAAAACACTTACGGAACGGAAGAAACTTTGAATATTTGTCCGACAGTTAGTATCATACCATTAATTGCTTGTGCGGAAAGTCAGCCAGATGTATACTGAGCAACTCAAAAAACTTAAAAGGACAAAAAGGCAGATTTCCATATAATGGCGAGAATAAGTGAGACAGTCTAGTAGCAATCAATTTTTTTTTTTTTCGCTATCGACGGCCGATACATTTTTGTATTAGATTCAAAAAAAAAAAAAAAAAAAGTACAGAATCGAAGAGAAATTACGCTGAATATTTTTGATATTAATTAGCAAAAAGTTTCCAGGCAGGTCCAAAAGAACGAGCTAGTATCGTGTATAATGAGGGAATCGGTCTGCATAATTTTCACAATCGCGGAAGAGAAAAATATTGTGGAAAAAAAGGGAACGTAATTCCAGCACGCTCGTTAAGGCTGATGTGCAACGCCCATGTTAGTGAAAATTGTTGTCGGTGAAATACAGTTTCCCGAAAAAACCTAAAACCAGCAAATTTACTTAAAAAGTAGTTTTAACCGCTTCTCGGGAGGTAATATTTATGTTGGAGGAAAAATTATTCAAATCTGATGGAACGTTTTTTTTTGAGGAACATCATTCCTCGTACTGATCCGTTAAATTTTAACGCGAAAATCAAAAAATACCTACGATAAAAAATCGAAAAGGGGGGAATAAAATGAATGCAGGAAGAGAAACTAAAAGAATCGGGTAGAGAAGGTAGACAGACACTGAAAGCCCGAAAGGAGAAGTTTCCAGAAGGATATGATCGGCGTTGGATAGGCACGCCCAGAATTAACCATATTATGCAGGTGGTTTAGACGGTACAAAAGGAACTTGGAGTAAAAACCTTTTTTTTTTTTTTTTTTTTTTTTGAAAAAAATCAGAAAGCAGCCGAGAGTAGGAAAAGAAGCGCAAAAGTTGGAAAAGGTATTTTGCTGAAAAAAGGTAGTGTGTTTTAAACCATTTTAAAATTGTTCATAGTATCGAAAATGCCGCCGAAATATTCATAGAATCTAACAAAGGTAAAAAAAAAAGGTTACATTTGAATTTATCCCGTTATTCGAGGTAATTTAACGTATATGCGTATATATTTTAAGTATAAATCGGAATTTAGTTTTGTAATATTTCTTACCGAAACTGTGCTAAAATATGCGCATTTATCTCGGTAAACAGATAGAAAACAATCCACAGCGTCAAGCAGAGGCAAACAGGAGGATGCAAGTACGACAAAGGGCTCAGCAAAGAATACGAAAAATTAAACAAAGGACTCCACCGCCCGTGGAAGGAAGAAAACACTTGCACATTCAGACTGAAAATAACATTATGAACGAGGTTAGTGGAAACACATTTCAATCATTAGAACGCGCGAAATTGATCAGGTTACATTTTCATCGCCACCTTCGTAAAAAGTCTGAATATCAAAGTTACGGTTAAGTAAAAAACCCGTTAAAAATCTCTTTATCCGTTTTTAAATTTTTTTCCCCTTCGATCTCGTAATTGAGAATTTACTCTATGGCAATTTTTGACATTTTGCGATGATCTACCAGAGGAAATATCACAAAATCACTGTCATAAAAGTCGATAAATCGAATCGTTAACCGTTCGTTAGCGACCCAGCACAGCCTGCGAGCATATTTCTTATTTTTCAAAAGGGGGGTAGTCCGTAAGTAAGCCTCTCGAGAAGCCCGGCGGCGCGGCACCCAATTTGATCTTTGACTTCTTAATCAAATGAAATTTTCATTGCCTTTTTCTGTGATCGGCTTAATAATAATATAATCGCCCGCCATGAAACCGCCGACCTTTTTTCCATTAAATCCCTTTTCGCTCGAACACATCTTCATCCCAACTTTCCTCGAAAAGCTAGAGTCCGGGGAATACGTGCTTTTCTTAGAAAACACACTTCACATCCGATGCACAGCGTTCGACATCTTTTTTATCATAATAAATAATTTTCGGAAAAAAAATACCTTTTGAAACACAATTGTTTCCGAAAATTATTTATTATAAGTAATCACTGTGAAAGTTTTAAATATTTAATCTTTTTTTCTCCCTTTTGTGTCGGTTTCGTTCAATATCTTGTCGCTACTGCCCTTGATCTCTGTCTATACTTTAAATTTCATATTCTCGCTTTCCAATCATATCTTCAATGAACACGAATATCGTTCAGCAGTTCGTTCATTTAAGATGATATATAAAAATATTTGTAGTAGCAGAACAAATCCAAAAATAACCAACCAATATCGAACGACACTGGCTAAATCTAGCCTAGCGTGTTAAACGTTTTTAATTTTCAGTGGTCTTCGATTACACGTGTCTTATGTATTTAATGTCACATTCTTGCACGGGAGTAATGAGGAAAAATATTATCATTCCGTAATGAAATCTGTATTTGCCTCTTTCGTAAACGGTTTTGTTCAGCCCGTTAAAACCGAATCTTCTATAAGAACCATAAAAGACTAGCATCTATGGTAGGGGCTCCCTTAGCCGGATAGATCGGGTTGCGTAAAACTCGATGAATCTCATCATGGGGACCACCTCCTGGACTGGACGGCCCGGACCCTTCGATGATAGTTCCTCTATAATAGTTATAGAAGCGCAAATTTCAATTAGTTACATACATGTTCGCAGGTTTACATACAAAAATATACATCGAAATAAATTTCTCATATAAACGTGATAGAAAACTTACCGAGAATTGTAAATAAAAAAGGTTACGGATTTCATACTGTATTTTTTCCCCCCCCCCATTAATATATGCGCGACAGACGGTATATATATAAAATTATAACAGAATTACTTAATTAAAATGCAAAAATCCGTTTCTGCGATCTTATTTTCAATGAAACCCATTAAGAGTTAAATGTTAAATTTAAATAAATAGCACGCGTGTACATAGTTATAGCACCTGATGAACTCGAATTTTTTAACTAACCAGACCTGTCGCTCTCTATTTCGGCAGTTTAATAAATTTTAAATTATTTTTCCGATAATGTAAAGAAACTTTCGATTAAAATAAAATTACCCGGCCTGGTCGAGCCATCGATGAGTTGCTTAAATGTTCCTGAAATACATAGAGTTCATCAGACGAGCAAGAACGTAAAAGGCCAAAAGTGTAACTACTCAACTTTCATCAAATTATCCAAACTTGCCGAGTGCGATTGTTTCTATCTGCCTCAAACTGATAACGGTGCAACACTTTCGCTAAATTAGAAAAATACTCAACGGGACGGTTTTTGATCAAAACCAAACTAGATCAAGAAGCGCGGGAATTTTTTAAAAAAAGATAAAAAAACCTTCCGATAAATTTCAAAATTTCCTGCCTGGTCACGCGAATTGCATTCGATTTGACTACACGCTCGTGTTATTAAAGGGAAATCAGAACAGTTTTATCCTCTCAACTGTCACGGGTCAAACACCTTTTATTATTCTTCCACTACATCCTCGATAATTGCGCAGAGAAATATATAATCTATCACTTTGTTTAGTTCACATTTTGAGACATAAATGATGTGTATATTGTGGGTAATTTTTGTTGCGGTGTTTTTTGTTTTTTTTTTTTGCAGTTAACGGCGACCGAAAGATCTTCTGACGTCATTAAAGTCGATGCGGAAACACAAGTATCTGAAGAAGAGGTAAAAATTAATTTTTTCTTACATTTTCGTTATAATAATCCCGTAAAAATGTTCTCTTTTCACCTTGAGTTGTACTGTGTTTCGTCATGCGTGCAATTTGTTTTTGTGTTTTTGTATTTTTGTATTTTTGTATTTTTGTATTTTAATATGTGAAAATATGTCGTTCATATTGATACTTTTAAGATCTTCCTTTTTTCCATGTTGAGTAAATGCGATTTGTATTTATTATTAGAATTTATACCGATTTTTAAGAATTGAACACGATAAATCTTTCCCGTAATCCACCTCTGTGTTGTTTAAATTCGGTACATTTCAATTTCTTACTTAAAACCGCATTTCTTTTTCGCATTTGTGTTCGTACTTTTCTTCATGAACGCTCGGTGGACATCGCTTAAGTAAGTATAGCAAGTCCTGTATATACCGCATAGACTTGATGTAAGATGGATAATTAAGCTTCTTGTTATGTATTTATTGGGAAAAGTGAACACCGCCAGTATCCGCTCATCCATCTTTGCTTTCCCACATCACTTCTCTAGTGTGACCAATAATATTCCAATTACCCGTAGGAGCTATTTGACTTCTGAACGATGCTCGAAAACCCCGTGATCTACTAAGTTCGGCAAGCTAACTACCGCGCATACAGATTACTTTCAAGTTTGTTTTTTTTTTTTTTTCATTAGTGGGTAAAAAAAGAATTGCTGAAGAATTTACCGTCTTCAACAGAAAAATTATGGCCTACATGTGCTATCCTCGCTACGCCTTCTCAAACTTCATTTTGAAACAAATGAGACATAATTAATTATCGCAATGTTTCGTTTGAGAACGTAAATCCTTTATTAACTTCTTTTTTTTTTTGCTAGTAAAAGAAAATAACATTGTGAACCTGCAGGACTTGTTTGCGGGACAAAAAAGGTGTTTATGGTGTGACTTGAGAGTTTGTAAATATAGTGAAGGCAGCGTCGGTACAGGTTTTATTAAGGATTGCAGACTCGTTCGAGTTCTTGTCCCACATCTCTTTTTTTATATTTATTCGTTTTTTAAATAATTTGTTATAATTTTTTTTGTTTTTGTTTTTTCGAAAACGGGTTTGTTAATACGAGACCGAATTTTTAATATTTTAACATGTGTTGTCAGCATACACTCTCTTCATTTAAGTGGAGAGGACAATAAGGAGAGGAAACCAGCAAAAAACATAAACGGACGGAGTATAGCATGGATTAAAAACATAGCGACGGATAATGGTAACAACAACACAACAACGAAGTAAAGGAAACAAAAAGAATCACGGATTAGAAGGAAGGCTAGGTTGAACAGATTAAGAAAATGAATAATTACTAGAAAAAGAGGAAGGGTGACCATGCGACACAAAAATCTGAGATGAAAACTTTTTCACAGCGGAAGAAGGAACTTAAAAGATGGGATTTTTCTCTAAGAGATGGGCAGATACCCGAGCCAAAGAGTGCGCTGCTTCGTTCGTTCTAGCATATCCGATAAAACACATTAACGGACGATATCAAAAAAGTACAAAATCCATAATCTCTCTATTACATAGAAACGTTCGGAAATTAATTTAAGAATAAGATGATTTTTAATCAAAATAGTCGGAAATAATAAATAATCGGTTAGACTTCCTATTTTTATTATTTATCGATTATGCCGTTAAATGGTCAATATTCATTTATCATGAATACGGAACAAAATGTTTTTATTTTAAATAGGTACGCTCACGTAATCATAACGCCATTCGAATCTCTCTAGTATCTAGGCAACAGTCGGCGTGCAAGTTAGCCAGGGATGAAAAGGAAAAGCGCCCTAATTAATAATATTCACATATATAATTAGTACGTTGTTGTACACAGTAACCGTAATATTTTAAATTTTGAAGTTACAAAAACAGATATATAATTACTAAAAATAACAAACAGTATACGTTTGTGATTCGGGTACACATACCGGTAAATATGTTAAATTGTTTTTTTGTTTTTTTTTTTTATGTTGATTAAAAGCTGACCAAATCTTAATGCGGTTAAATATCGACAAAATACGAATAAAGCGACTAGAACACAGTCAGAAGACATAAAGGGAAGAAAGAGAAATAGAAAGATCAACTTTTATGAGAAAAGGAAAATGGAACGTTAAAGGAACAGAGAAAAAGCATTCGAAAAAAATACAATCACGATCATTACTGGAATATGGAGAGAGTATTCCAGTAAAGCTACAAGGGGGATGTACAGAAAACGTGAAGAAGATAGTATAGTATAACTAAAACGGAAATAGTGATGACTATTACAACAAAACGGCGAAGTCATTAGTATAATACGATCTAGTAAGTTCGGATAAGCCGTTAGCGTAAACATTAAATAAAATTTAAATAAACTTTTGTGACGTTTAAGGCCTATATTCGTAGTGGAAGAAATTATTTAGAATAATGTAGAGAAGTGTACACGGTGAGTGTGTACAGACGAGTGTAACCGAGAGGCATTCATCCAGACTGAAAACGGCAATAAAGAAAACGATAACAAAATTACAGAAGGGTAACGTGTGTCTCGGCTTAGCTACCTGTAAATATAGAAACCATTTATTGAAGCGAAGTAAATAGAAAATCAAATTAAAAAACAAGTCGTCAAGGTAAATCGTTAAAAAAGTATGCTCTCCCCTCTTTAAAAAATGTTTTTGCTAATATAACAAAAGCGATTAACACTTAAAATATTACCAATATCGAGCATGGAATCGAAAAATAATTTTTAATAAGACAAAAAAATTAAAAATATCATCAATCTTAACCGCGGATTAATATATAAATTCGAATAAAAAACCGCGAAACGCAAATTAAAAAGTTCGTATCTTAACGGAAATATCGCGTATCTTAACATTACCGCGTATTCGACCACGAGAAGAGTGATTCGAGTCATTCTTTGTTTACTTGCTGATCGATCAGATCCCGTATGAGGGTCACTAGCGATCGATTAAAAAAAGAAGTCCCCTGGAGATATATATGCTTTTATTAATTAATTAATATAACCAGACAAGAATTAACCAAAAAAAAAAGTTATCAGGACAACACGGATGAACGCCTAAAATTTTAAAAACAACTTTAAAAAAAATATTTTGAATGTTACTTACCATATGGAAATGGAAATTCGAATGAAGATAGTTTTGTAACCCCCTGGAGGAACGTGATTTCTCATTGCTGACAAAATTGAAACATTATACCACCCGGCATATTATCAGTAAGAAAAAAGTAGCATCATTTCAGCTGGGTCTATCCTCGTATTATCACCGGAAAATAATATTAAAAAAATTTTAGAGTAAAATAATTTTTTAAAAGAACAGAAATATTGATTTCAAGATTTACGCTAAAAATTTAATAAAAGTGCACTAGATAAACAGTGTAATTACAATCGATAAGATATATTCATATCTTGTCCAGTAAAATATTTCCTTAAAAAAGGGGATGATATCATGCTTAAACAGCATTCATGTATTAATTAGACTCTCAATAATCCAAATTGTTGCGATAATAATTAAGAAACCGCATTAAATATTTCTGACGTTTCCGGTACTTGCCTTAAAACGCGTGTTACTGTATTATTACACTGATTTAATATAGTTCCCGATTATCAGGGCCGTATCTAGAACTAAATTTCGGGAGGGGTTACAAAAATATTTACATATATATATATATATATATATATATACATGTGTGTGTGTTATTATGAAATATATTAATTTATAAATAGTACACTAAAGCCTTGTAATCAATTATTGTATATGCAATATTTGAACGCTACAATAAAAACAAATAAAAAATAGTCGTTTCCATCGAATTTTCATAAAAATTTCAATTTTCTTTTCCCTTTTGTCAAAAATTGAACAGAAATAAATTTATTCTGAAGTTCGGTCCATTTAATTCAAGCAGTTATTATTTCGCAGACATTTCGAGGGGTATTTCAACTCTGAAAACCTCCCTCATATACAGCCCTGCCGGTTATTATTGTAATCTGAATTCGGTGCCGACTCAAAAAAGTTTCAAGCATTTATGATAATATCTTACGAGTATATTATTTTTTATTTTTTGTGCGTTTTTGTTAAATTTTCAGAACAAATCTCGAAATCGATATTTTTGTTTTTTTCTAGGACTGCTACTTTTTATATTTCGTTAGTTAATTTTTTGTCCTTCGTTTTTCTTTTCCAATCCACATTTGTGCCGTAAATAACTATGTGATAATATTTCAAGCAAATCGCTAATTTCTTTAAAAAACCTCTTTTGTTTACGTTAGTTCATGACCGTTCAATAAATAATAGCCGATCATCGTTGGTATACAAGACCACACCCCCGCGGTGATCATTTGTAATTAATGAAAAATGATTAAAATCGGTTTAATTAGTCAAAAGTTATGCGTAAAAAAAAACATAGAAGGAAACATTGATTTTTTTTATCTTTTTCTTTTTCTTGAAATCGGTAAAAAAGATAATGCGCTCAAGACATAGACGACAAATGGGAAAAGATTTGTTAAGGATTTGCGCTGTGTAAACATTTCATGATCAACAGATGTTTAGCATGGCAACTGCGGAGTTACTATTATATTGTGAGGTTCGAAAAGAATTCTTCTCGAGGAGAAGTATCTTTTGAAATGCAGAAAGGTACCAAAGGTTATCGTAAAATTTTGTTCCTCCACAATAACGCTCGCATATCCTCTCTGATCACCATCTCGATCAAAAGTCGAATTCTAATTTGACGGAGAAAGGTTAGCAAATTAAGGGGGTCGCGCAGGGCGGCTTTCAAAATTGCGTGGCCATTTTAGAACCGACAATATCTATGTAGTGTAAAATTGTTCTATTATCGTACGAAATGTATTTAAATATGATATCGGAACATATTAAATTTCTTCAAATTCAATTTTTATTTGACCCTCATTTTATTTGCGCTCTCTCTTTATGCCCATACTTGGAAACTTACTTATTGAGCATTCCCTGCACCAACAGTAGTGTGTCTACATAAGGAATTGAACTATTTTCTTTTGCGCATCGAGAGAAATCGAAGAAATAAAAATTAGAATGTAAAGAGATTTAATAAGCGAGTGTAGGCTCGTGACAACAAATTATGAATTAATGTGTACATTTTTGATGTCTGCGTTTTATTTATTTACGAGATTGTTACACTAGATTTTTCCTATATGGTTCATTATAGATCAGTGAATTGGGAGAGTTAATGTAAACAAAAATGGTTCTGCGAAAAAATAAAAAGCGGGCAGATTTTATATATATACATATATATATGTGTGTGTGTGTGTGTGTATATATATATATATACATATATATGTATTTATTAAATTTGATAATCCGTAACGAATAAATGTGTTCATTCCGTGACTGAAAGTAATGAACATAAAAATACAAAAAAAAAAAAAAAAAACAGCCTATGATTAGTTTTTACCACAATAATATCTAGAAGAGAAATAGTAAGAACATGAAGTAGCATGTTGAATACCCATAACTAAAAAAATTCTCTAATTATACTATAAATCGTGCATTACGATGAAGAAAATGAAAAAATAGAACTAAAATTTATGTTAAATGTTTAATTTTATTTTTCGTATTACCATTATCAATGAAAACAATATGTATATTACGCTCTGGCAGTGAGCACACTCGGATACGAAATCGCAATTGAACACAGTTTCGGATAAATAATCGATAGATGAAATGTGTAAAACCGATACAGCCAGTAATAACAAAAGAAAGATAAAAAGTGGAATGATTAAAGAACGATTTTTACTAAAAATAAAAATATTACTTAAATGAACTAAAACTAAGGTAGAGAAAGAGACAAAAAAAACAAAATGTAAGTTCGAACTGAGATGATGAGCAACAAACAGAAATCTACTTTATAATTAAGGTAACTCAGGAAACTGTAAAAGATCAGACAGCTGAAGAGAAAATCGCTTACATATAGAAGGTTACTAATTAATTTCGCTAATTTTATAGTATTGTTCTCGCGGTATTGGTTACAAACACTCAGACAATTTCCAATTCTACTGGTGAAACTAGACTTATTAGTTCCACTAAAGTAAAGTAAAGTAAAGTAAAGTAAAGTAAGTCTCATACTGAGCTACATTCAAATTTCGAAAGTATCCCAACTCCAACGCACGTAAATTAATAAATTTAGCCATGAAGCCCCGAAGAAGCACGCGGTACAAAAAAAATTTTCTCTACCGGTGGACAAATTTATTGGCGCTTTTGTGAAGTTTCACTTTTCGTTTAATTTGTTTTCAATACGCGTGTAACTGTGTTGTTCGTGTGCGCGCTTTATCACCTGTGATCACGTTCGGCATATTCGATCATTAATTAAATTTTTCAGCTACCGAAAGAAATCGACGCGGAACTGGATACGTCTGTGATTAATATGGCTCGAAAAATAATTCAGGAAGCCACTATGGAAATTGCGAAAACTTTACGAAGGCCCGGCAGCAATCAGGTAAAAGAATTTCGTTAATACAGAGTTATTAGCACGCATTGGACATGCTAATCACTAACCGCGCTAGCTACTACAGCGTTGGTCTGAAACAAGAATTTTGACTATTTGAAAATTTTATCATTTTGCTAACTTAATCATTTACGCCGTTCCAAAGATCCGCCAGTCTAGTTCGCCATCTTAACAGGGCAGCTAGAGCTTTTCACACTCAAATAGCTTACCTGACGAATTCAGTACATTTCTCACGTCTACTCTCGAATTGTCAACAAAAAGTCGGCTATTATTGTAATCACATAAAGCGATAAAACTTTCAAAAAACAAAAAAAATCTGTGAATTATTCGTTTTTAAATTGATGTTTTTGAATTCTACGGCCGGATTCCTTTATATTGTTTGTTTCCTTCTTTACTTTATCACCTAATATATTTGCACAAAAATAACGATAAAAAAGAAAAAAAGTAGAAGAAGAAGATGAAAATTGGAGCGAAATTTAAAAAAATTAAAAACAGATAAAAGTTTACTTTCAATTATACCCGTTTGAGGGGTAAGCATTATATACGCACAATTCAAAACTTTGAATTTTCTTCTTTTCTTCTCCAATGGACGATTGCTCATCAACGACAGTAGCAACTAGAAGTCACAAGGAATTTTACGGACACTCTATACTAAGGATGGAGAGGCAATAATAATATTGTCGTTAAAGGCCAAACGTATGCATACTGCAAAGAAAAGGAATGACAGCGCTGAAGAGAGGAGAAAAAAGTTTGCTATCCAATACCGTGGCCACATCTGTGATTGCAGAGCCCGCAATACAGACGGACAAAGGAATCAGCCTATATTTAGGGATGAAGAAAGGCGGGGTGTTTGAAGATTAGAGCCAAAGCTATGTAGAACACGCGCTTAACGCGCTTTAGAAACTAATCGGAAAGTTGAATGCTGAACGTTTTTTCTTCACTTTCACCAATTTCAAGTATTTCCATCGAAAATAAAAAGTTCACTAAACATGAGAAATTCTGATTCAAACCGTATCCTTTCCTACATCTCACAACGACTTAAACGTTCTCTTTATTGCTTTGTCAGAAAAAAAAAAAAAATCCTCACTCACTCGTGTTAATCATAACCCAACGCGGCCTCCCTGCGCCCTTACAATCTGTCCTATTGGATTCTTCACTCTTTCAGATACTAGACGCATGTTAAACAACCGGCGTTTGTAATACTAATTAAAAATGGAAAAATAAATTTTTTTTAGATATTTTCCTTAAGAAACCAACGATAAAATAAAAAGTAAACGTGCTAAAGTATAAATAATATATTCAGAAAAAAATTGTTTTACGAGTCGCACCTATTTTGTACGCAAAATGATAGAAATTATTAACAAAAAGATAATTTTACTTTATACTAATACAACCTGGTAATCAACGATAAAATTGCGTAAATGCAATCAATGTTAGTAAAGAGAGAATACAAAAGCAAAATAGCAAAAAACAAAACAACTCTAGCCATATTATTATGTTAAAAAATTTTGGCTTTCATTAAAGAATTTTTAATTATCTTATCCTTTACTAACCGGCTAGCACTAAAATGACGTCAAATTATCTTTGTTTCACCTATATACATACGTGTGTATATATATATATATATATATGTATAAACTCCGCCATTTGGCCTCGCAAGAGGCTGTGCCCCTTGCCCCATCTGTCTTTAATTTCTGTCTCTTTCTCTTCTATACTTTGTATAAAATGATCAAAATTTACAACGTAATTCTTACTGGCATCAACACAAAAAAATAACATAATCAAAAAAATCCTATCCTAACATTTAACTTTCATTATATAAAATTAAGACATTGTTTCGTTACATAAAATTGTGACATTTTTTCTAATGGTGGAGGGGGGGTAGTCTAAGAATTACGTTGTAATTAATATACGTATGTACATGTATGTATGTATATATATATATATGTATATTAATCTTATTTTTCCACTTTCCGGAATACAATATGATAAATAAATGTAATGATTATACATCTTTTCTCGCTACCAAGTATATTGCGCAACCAAATACAGAACTTCTTCTAAAAATTCAAGTCTACTGAAAAACAATAAGATCAAAAGTTGCATTATCCTTTTTTCTTAACTACTGATATTTAAAACAGAGGGTTTCTGAAATTTATTTGTGTTTCGATGAATTTTGGCCCCAAAAATTTTTACACGTTCATTACCGATGAATAATTTCTTCGACTTTCATTTTCATCCACTCGTATCTTTTTTTCCTGATTTTGTTTTTATGCGTTATTTCATGTCACCAGTGTGTTTCTGTAACTTTGAATACCTTTGTTCCTTAGTAATCAAAAGCTTTGAAAAAAAAGTCGGATATACAAAAATATACGGTAAAATTAATATTCAAATATTATTTCTGAAAATTTGTTGACTTTAACATATTTGTTTCAGTAACTTGTTTATTAAAATAAAATAAATTAAACCTTCTTAAAAGAGGAAAAAAGTTTAAAATATTTTGAAAAATGTCATGAGAATTTAAAAAAAGACTATTAGATTTAGACAGGTAGCATTAAGATTCGAATATGGCGCACGTGTCTATAAGGCCCCACGCTCAAATTATGCACCGTTATTTACCTGGGCCGAAAGTTTAAAAAAGGTTCAGTAATCTCCGCATTGCACCGAACATTTGCAGGTATAAAATATAAAAAAATAACGAACCAAAACGGCACTCCGATCGTAATCGCTGTTCATGGCACAGAGGTTCCAAAACTGATAGCCGCTTCATTGTACTACATCTTTAATGTTCGATAGTTTTCAAAATTTTTACACATCGTATTTTTAAAATGAATTTTTAATCTGCCAGCAAAAAATACTACACCTACTTATGTACTAAAAATATTTTCTATATAACAGTTTTTAAGAAAATATTTGAGAATACATCTGACCCCCAATTCAATTGACTACGTCATTCTCAATTTGGACCAAGACACTTTAGCAATTGTACAATACAGCATTCAATCTTTATTATTTCACATAAAATAACCGCGCCCCAAAAAAAAAAAAAAAAAAAAAAAAAAAACTACCTCTGCTTTTTTTTGTATATTTGTTAAATATTTATGCATCTGATTAATTCTAATTCAGCGTCGTACTCGTTTTGATGTTTAACGATCACCGCACGGTGCAATTTTCAATCATTTGGCCAAAACACGAAATTTTATCCAAAACTTCGTTCAAGAACTAAATTTTTATTTCAAACTTTTTAAAAAAACCTAACTAAAAAAATCTCTTTTTTTTGGTGGTGACGAGGGAGGGGGAAATTATACTCGCCTATTAACATACTCCTGACAGTATGTTCGTTATTGTCAGATGTACCACATTAGAGTTAGTAAAAATTCTGATAATATAAAAGAAACTGTTCCTAGTTATTTGTATGAAGAACAGACGCACCATTTAAACTAAAGAAAATTTCTATGCTTAAATTTTTAATAATAAAAAGAATTTCTGTATATAATTAATTGATTATAGCAATTTTTGTATATACTTTGAGAGAGATTATTAAAAACAATAAATAAATTGCAAATAAAATAATATTAAAAAGGGGAGGAAGTTAGTAAAATAAACAACCTGCGGGACCAAAAAGAAAGAAAAAAGAAAAACAAAATAAATGAAAATATTTACTTCGTCTTTTTTTAATGTACTTGCTGTAGTGTATAGTCATGAATACTTTGTACAAATATGAATACTATTCGCATTTTCCACTTCACGAACCTATTCGTATTCGCCGTCTCAATGTAAAACACGCAAATGGATGTTGTATAACGCTCCGAAAACATTGGAAACACCACTCAATCATCGCACTCTGTGATCCGATTCGTGACATTGTTTATATCGAAAAATTCATCAAATGCGTCAGTTTTCAATCTCAACTAAAACATCATCCGCGAAATTATCTGAAAAACTTGGTTTTATCAGTGTCACGCGATATCAATTTCGTTATTAAAGCTAAAGGCTTATACCAAATACCAATAAATTATCGTTTCAATTTGTTTTGGCAGATTATTGTATTTTTACTTCATTGCAAATATTAATGTTTCGTTGTTATTTGTAGTGTTTTTTTTTTTTTATTGTAGTTGTGTTATTTCGTTTTATTATTTAATTTTGTTTTTAACTATGTCTTTGAGAGGGTTCATGTTACATACAATTGTTTTACAATTTACATTAATAAAATATTACTATTTCATTTAATGATCATAATTCATTATGTTTACTGATGTCCGAATATTAATGTTGCTTACTGTAAATTATACATCACGAATTTTTAATGAAACATAAATTTCCTAATTTTATAAAGTAATACTAAAAAAAAAAAATTAATAAGAATACACAAATTAAAATCATTAAACTAGGCTTCTTACTTTTTTTTTCTTTCTTTTCAGAAACCAATAAGCAGTGATTACGACAACGATAACATCAAAACCGAACAAGTAATTATAACAGCTGAACAATTAGCCGCCCTTGTAACAAGAGCGATAGAAAATATCAAGTTATCATCCGACAGTAACGTCCGCCAAGTTGACGAATGTAAGTATTAAATAATCCCAACATTGTTACTATTATGTTAAAACAAGAAAAACCGAGAAAAGTAATCAATGTTTAAGCGTGTGCTTATGAAGTGGCAAATTCATCAGATATCAAAAATATCGCAAAAACCAAAAAAACGATTTTACATATTGTTACGCTTTCCTCTGTTTTCTCATAAAGTTCGGGCACCACTCCGTTGAATCGGAGGAAAAAAGCTCGTTCTTGTCATCATTAAAACCTTGCGTGAAGTTACAAAATTTTTACGTACACACACAACCGCGTAGACCTGAGCAAACAAACGATGCTACCGATCACTCAGAACGAACAACACCAACTTGCACTAGCGAAGCGACAATCATCAACATACCCATCAAACGAATCCATCCAAATTTCTCCAAAACATCTACTGGAATAGAGTTGTCCGCGAACCCGAATACCTTAATGTAGCCCTGTGTTACTTTATTTTGTCTTATTTTAATCTTATACTGCATTTCTTACTTAATATCAGTATACTTATCTTTACTGCCATTTCTGTAGTTTCTCATATTATTAATGTAGCAACTTACACCATGATATTATTTATGATTTACAGTTGAAGTTTATTACTAAGGAACTGAGGGAGAATAAGTGACTAGTTCTTATGATTAGTTTTATGACTAGTTTTATAAATAATTGATATATTATTCTGTGAACATAGGGCAATATAGCTATCTAACTTATAATTTTGGAATGAAACAGTGCTTAAATCTGATTCGTGCAACATTGCTTTATGTATACAACAAACCTGTACCTTATATATTTACCAGAGAAATATTATTATACAGGCTGTTAATATTACTGTTCATTGGTATTTGTAGTATTAAAGGGGTAGGAGTTCAAGTGCAAATGTAGCGCAGAGGTTAAATTAAACTTACTTAAGTATTAATAAATATCACATGTGAAGATTGAGAGTTGCATAGGTGTGTTGTCTGTACGACTGTTTATCGAATGTGTGGATTGTAAGCGTGTATAACTGGATGTATAATTGGGTGTATATTTGGGTGTGTAGATGTGGTACATAATTGAAAAATACTTTACTATAACGTATTGGTAATTGTGCTTTACATATTTTATACTGTTACTTAAATCTGTACACAATACTTAATATTTAATGAGATGAACTTTTGTAAACAACAGCCAATAATCAATAACCAGGTTGGTTTTTGTAATAAATAGTTATATAATAATATTCACCACTGCTCGCGCAACAATGCGCATTTGTGGTAAACATATTTTAGTTACTCTAATATTTAAGATTGTACATAATTGAATTGAATAAAATCAAATTGAATAGTAGTAAATTACGGTAACGATGCACACAACAACAATGAGATGCATCAAGTATAACTATCGTACACACCGACACATTCTCGTCTTGTGCGACCACTATACTCAACTTCATCATTGTTTGCCGATACTAATAAACATGAACGGAGAATACATTTACGTTAAATGTTTCCGAATACTCATCAAAAAACAAGCAGAGAATTTCCTAATATATCTAAAAAGTTACGTTACGTTAATCAAAATTCTAAAATACATAGAAAACATATTAATTCCAAACCAAAGAATAAATATAAGCACCCTTTAATTTACGTTACCTAATGAATACTTTATTAATTAATATAATTTACAACAATGCGATATTTTCACCGCAATATTTTAATAGCGCACTCTGAGGGGGAGAAAATCGAATACTTGCGTATTTTCATAATCATGAAAAGAAAAAAAAACAATATTCGTATACGAATCTATAATCGTAAAAGTTATATAAAAGCGAAAAGTACTTTTAAAAAAAATTACAGCAGTGTATATTCTTAAAAATTTTCCCTTTATTAATATTCTTTTTTTTTTTTTTTGAGAGATTTTTACCGCTTTAACGCACGCCGGTTTTATTTTGACCGATTTTCAATGTAGTGTCTTTTTAATTATTTATATTTTGCACAGTAATCCTGGACAAACAAGTTCAAAAACGAAAAATAAAAAATGTTGATAATTCACTGGTTAATTAATAAAGAATTATAATAAAACCGAAGTAAGAAAACAAAACATTACCAACTGGAATTTATCAGAGGCTTTTGTTTCTATCTGACGGTGTATGGGACGCGTAAATTTAAACAGTTTATATCATTTTTCAATCAATTCCACATAAAATTTAGAATATTTAAAAAGAATTTTGCACATTTTTAATAGGCTACATAAGTAACCTTTTTGTAAAATTATAATTTAATCACACTCCGTGCGTTTTTTTAACCCTTTTTTCCGCCACTTAAAATCGGATTTTCCAAAAGGCGTACAAAATTTAATTAACCGTTGTTAATGGTTTCAGCTGTACCGTGATTTTTAATTATTTAAAAGCGATCGGCTGGCTTTTACACACCTTTTTTTGCACTAGAATATTTTAATTTCTGAATTTTTCTTTCTCAATCGTAAGTACATTGTATCATTAAACTTCATGTAAATTTTTAGCTTCATATAGGTTTCGACGATATGTTATTAGCTATTATTAAATATAAATCTCAAAAATATATATTTATAAATGGAAGTAGAATTTTAACTCAACACTATGTTAGCGATATACATAAATAAAATAATTTATTTATTATAAGATGCGATTTTATGAACATTTCTTGCACGCCTTTAAAAATAATGAAACCTACAGTAACGCAAAAACAATCAATTCTTTTCAGTATTCTTCCCTTTTGTATCGATCCTCTCTTTTTAAATACATTAACGATGATATAAATCATTAAAAAAGTACTTACATAGAAATGATGATGAACGGAATTCGCTCCGAGAGCACGTTTACGTAAATTGGTCACTGACATACCTTATAAGGAATTATATTGTAGGAGTGACCCGTCCACGTATTTATTTATTTATTTATTTTTAATATTTACTATTAATATTTTTTAAACAGATCTGGAAAACATACCAAATTTACAGGACAAAACTTTTAATGAAATTCAAAAGACTGTAACCGATTTGGAGTTTATAACTGGTAAGTAAACATTGAAAACATCTCATTTAATAAGTTGACAAGAAAAGGAAATATTTAATTTTAACGCGTGACTATTTAACAATTTCAGGTATTGTCAGGAGAACGATAAATTTAGATAACAGTGATGAATACAAGACGGGCAGATCTAACAGTCTGGAAAAAATTGAAGAAGAATTTACGGAAAATGATGCGAATTCCAAATTGTTCAACATAGCCGATGTTGACAGTAGTTTTAAGGAATTAGAAGAAACTGAAAACGATTTTACCAATAACGAACAAGCGATAAGTGAAATGATAGAGAACGAAAATGATAACGTAAATGAAAATGACGTTTCGTTGCAATCACCTGAAAATGAAATGAATGCAAAGACTGAAACAAACGATCAAAACGCAACGGATGACGTCGAAAGTAACACGTGCGAAATATCACCGGAACAGGAACAAGAGATGGAAAGAGAAGCGACAGGCAATGAGGAAACTGGAAATAACGATTTAAACGATGAATCAGACAACGACCAACCGTACGAAGAAGTAAAAAAAGAAGAAAATGAAGATGAAATGGAACAGCGAATGAACGCGGATGAAGATGATAATCGATCGATGAGTTCGGCTAAGTCGCAGAGAGGTGCGGAAAATTTAAACGCCGCTCAGGGAGAAATGGATACGCCGGCGATAAATTCAGTAAGAATGAACGAATTAAAAAGAGAAAAAAGCGATAATTCCGATGAAATAAACTACAACAGTGATAGTACACAAGAACAAGAATACGATACAGAAATCGAAGTAACTTCGGATAAAGAATCGAAAGAAAATCCGATCGATAGCGAAGAAAGAAGTGAAAGCAGAATACAGTCGTCGACAAGTCGCTTTGAAGAAGACATTGAAGTCAGGAGTAACCGTGAAGCGTCGGAAAATGAACTGGAAAATGAAAAAACGAACGAAGACGATACCGAAGATGACGACGTAATAGGGCAGTACGACGCAGTCGCACCTGATAATGCGGAACAACAAGGGGAATCCGGTCACCTGTTAGAAGAGATAAGAAACGAAGAAATAAAACAGTCCGATGATCTGTTCGATGAAGAAGAAGCTTTCGGACGAGAAGTTGGAGAACGGCAAGAAATAACGATGCAAGAAAAAAGTGAACAACAGACACGAAGTGATATGGATAACGAGCGTGAACTTTCGGCTGAAAGGGAACGGGGCAATACAGAAATCGAAGTAACTTCGGATAAAGAATCGAAAGAAAGTATAATCGATGTCGAAGAAAGAAGTGAAAGCAGAATACAGTCGTCGACAAGTCGCTTTGAAGAAGACGCTGAAGTCAGGAGTAAACGTGAAGCGTCGGAAAATGAACTGGAAAATGAGAAAACGAACGAAGACGATGACGACGTAATAGATCAGTACAACGCAATCGCACCTGATAATGCGGAACTAGAAAAAAATAGAAACGAAGAAATAAAACAGTCTGATGATCAGTTCGATGAAGAGCAAGTTTTCGGACGAGAAGTTGAAGAACAGCAAGAAATAACGATGCAAGAAGAAAGCGAACCACAGACACGAAATAATGTGGATAACGAACGTGAACGATCGGCTGAAAGGGAACAGGGCAATTCTAGCACAAGCGGTGAAGAAAGATACGAAGAAACGAAAATTGATCTTGAGGAAACAGACGGCCGAGGGCCAGTGCAAGAAGAAGAAGAAAACGTGGAAAAAGAAAATCAGGAGCAAGAAATAAACGATGAAAATGGAAGTCCTAGAGAAATAAAAGGAAATTACGATGACGAAGTAAATTTAAAAGAAAATGAAAATATTACTTTTACAGAAGCGGAAGAAAAACGAGCTGACGGTTTTGTCGAAAAACAGGATAACGGTCAAGATGATGAAAACAATCAAGAAATAGCACGAAATAAGGATGAAGATTTTACGGAAGAAAATAAGGAGGTAAAACAATCTGATGATTTTACGGATGAGCCACCAAATGATAACGATTGGGACCATGAAAAAAATCGAGAAGTAGTCCAAAGCGAAAATGAGGAAACTGTAGAAGGAAATGAAGAGAATATGGAAACGAAGCAACCGAATAATTTCTTTCATAGAAGAGATGAAAATAATTTAGATGATGGAAGTAACGGAGAAATTTCGCAAAATACAAATGACGAAACGGTGGAAGAGAAGGAAGAAGAAAATAAAGAAATAGATCAGTCCGATGATTTTCTTGAAAAACAAGATAATGAAATGAATTTAGAAACAATGGAAAAAAGAAATGAAGAAACTGTACAAGACGAAATTAATCAAGTAAACCAACCTGATAATGATGATGATATACAAAATGATGAAAATAACTTAGATGATGAAAACAAACGAGAAATTTTGCAAGAAGATGAAATTGGAGACGAAGACAAAGAAAATAGTATGAAGCAATCCGATGATGAACGAAATAATGATCGAAACAGTGAAAATAGTCGAGAAATTAACGAAATAGAAGAAGAAACAGAACAAGAAACAGATATTGCACAACTCGATAATTCCCGCAATGAAAAAGATAATGATAGTGGAAAGAATGAATTACCTCCTGATGATGCAAATAGTCAAGAGCAAAACATAGAACAGAACGAGAGCAACGTTGGCTCATTTGAAAATCCAGAAAATCAGCAACTAGTAAAACAACTCGATGATTACCTTGAATCGGAAAATGACAATCAAAATATAGAAAGTTTCAGACCAGAGAGCGCAAACATTTCATTAGATAATGGGACAAACAACCTAGTTGACGACTCAAATGAAACTGATGAACGCAAAAATAATAATGCCGCTACAGAAGACGAACGAAATATGATGGTGGAAAAAACAAATAATGATAGCATGCAACAAGTGACGGAATCCGCTGTGACATATCAACCACAGTCGGCCGAACCAAACATCGACTACGATCAAAGTGAATTTGACAATGAAAAGCAAAACGATAATCTTGCGAACGAAGAAAGTGGACTAGAAGAAATAAAAACGGTATCAAATGAACAGTTAGTGGAACCTTTAAGCGACTATCAGCCGGCTAACAATCAGAGTGACTATGATTCTAACATGGAACAAAAAAAAAATGAAAAAAATTCTGCAAACAGACAATTAAGCGAATCAACTGAGCAACATGCATTTGGAACTGAAGATGACACGAATGACGCTGAACAGTATGTTGCATTGTCAGGCGCAATGAATTCTGACAACGAGGCGAAAGCTGACGTTATTAATGCGACCGAAAATACGGAAGAAGAACTGACGGCAAAAATGAATGATCAAAAAGTAGTTTTAATGAGTGAAAACTTTGCTAAAGCTGCACATCTAAGTGAATCGTTCATACAAACGGAACGTTATAATTTGAACTATGAACGAGTTACCAAAGAAACTACTGATGAAAAACTACAGCTCCATCTGAATTTCGATAAAGAAATAGAAATAACCAATGAAAAATTACAATCTGGAACGGGAGAATACAATGATGCCACCTTAAACAATGATGCAGAATTACAATCTGGAGAAAACGAATATGCTACTACTAATTTAAATAATGATGTAGAATTACAATCTGGAACAGAAGAATACAATGATACTAATTTAAACAATGATGCAGAATTACAACCTGGAATGGAAGAATATAATGATAATTTAAGCAATGATGTAGAATTACAATCTGGAACAGAAGAATATAATGATAATTTAAACAATGATGTAGAATTACAATCTGGAACAGAAGAATATAATGATAATTTAAACAATGATGTAGAATTACAATCTGGAACAGAAGAATACAATGATACCAATTTAAACAATGATGCGGAATTACAATCCGGAATGGAAGAAAACACTGACACCAATTTAAACAATGATGCAGAATTACAATCCGGAATGGAAGAAAACACTGACACCAATTTAAATAACGATACAGAATTACAAACTGAAATGGACGAGTACAGCGGTACCAACGTAAACAATGGTGTAGAATTACAATCCACAACAGAAGAATATAATGGTACCAACTTAAACCATGTCATAGAACAAACAGATTTCAAAGTATTTAAAGTGAATGATGATAATGATGACAATGATTCGATTATTATGGCGAATGACGGAACTTCTGTTGAAGACGAAATTTCTCGGCGTAGCTCGTTAGAAAGTTACCAAAATATCATAATAAACGAAATTATTGATACAGAGAATACACAATTAGCTGACGTATCAAATGGCAATGGTTTAGGGGAAGACAAAATTAAAAACGAAATGAACACCGAATATCAAGAATCGGGTAATGAAATAAACCGAAATCACGACAGTGTTCGGCAACATAGTAAAATCAGTGAACATGTAAACTATGTGAAACTGAACATTAACAATCGATCAGTTGACGATATGAGCGATCAAATAAACGCTAGCAAATCGCTGAGCTTACCAACGAATTTAAATCGGTCAAAGTCGGCCGTTCAGAATAGTTCAAATAGAGCACCTTTTTTCGGAAACAACACAAACTTCTTTGCGGCTAATAATGGAACTGCGACTAGTGAGATAAAAACGGCAAACAACCAACTGAACGGTAATGTCAGCGATGATGATGACGCCATTGTAATTATCAGCAACACTAATAAAATGACCAATAATGACGAATTATCGAATAATAACAACCCAGACGAAGATAACGCATTTGTCATTAAAATTAATCATACCGACAGTTACTAAACTAATAAAACTAAAAATAATAGTTTTTCACCAAAGAATCCACCAGTCATCGGTCGAACGATGTTGATCACTTTTAACGGTAAAACATTCCAACCGCGAACATTAATAAAATCAGAGTGTATTATCGATGCAAAATTTATTAATCGGTAACAATTAGTAATAGATCTAAAGTACAATATAATTGCGAAAAATACATTGTAACGTCCGTACAATTAGGCCAGTAATCGGATTTTAATTACTAATGATCCTGTATATGGAATTATTTTACAATTATCCAAGCGCTGAGTGACATCCAGATTAAGTATAATCATACTTTTATTTCGTACGAGACTATGCGTTGTGAATGTAGACTGTACCACATGTCTGCCAACAACTGTTTAAACATGGATTCTTCTTAACATTGTGAGTATAGCTAACAATTTAAGTATCAATCAAAAATTTCACCACTAGACTATCGCAGTGGTTAAGATATTGGTTGATCGATCTGCAGCCAAACTAAAAATTTCCAATCACACATTCCGTCTCTAAACTACCAGAATAGATAATATATCGTCTGATCTATCAGCAGGTATGCATCTTCTATCGCGGATGAGTGAAATTCAAACATCCTTCCAAGTTTGACGGTTTCATAGCTGTGTCAATATCGCATTGAATTATAGACGGCCTTTATTTGCTCGCATTAAGATCCTTAATTACCGCTAGGTCACCATTCCGCCTTCGACACTTGCCACCACATAATTCTCTTCCAGCAGCATTCGTTCTTTTTTTTCCTTTTTTCTCCCATGATTTATATCATATTAGAAACGCTGTGATAGCTGTCCCTAACGTACTGCTGCGATGTCGATTTAAACAGTACTTATAGATACGTAAATCAATAAAATGACTCTATAATTACATCGATGTTAAAAGCATTGTTGAGAAAATGTGAACAACATTATTTTAACCGAATTATTTATTAGCAGGACAATAAACACTATCGGTTGTATTGAATCGTTTTTACTAAAAAAAAAAAAAACATCTAAAAAAACGTAAAACCTTACAATGTACTGATAGGTTACTGTTCTAAAACAATTAACCGAAACAATTACATCTCTCCGTTAAACAGCCAAATTGGAAATGTTCCGCTTCTGAAGAAAGAAGAGACCTCACATATTTTAAAGTTTTTCATTTGTAGTATATAATTATTATTGTTAATCCGTTATAGTATTATAGAAAAAAGCTGTGAGATTAGTGATACATTGTGTAAAATTTTTTCGTTATAATCCGTTGTTACGTAGATGTGTAATAAAAATTGTTTAATTTTTAAAACGCGTTACATTTTTTATCATAATTAAATTGTTGAAGAAAATTCGATCAGAATCAATATTCCATCGGGGAGCAGAAAATGCGGCTTCAGAAATAGTCCCAGCTACCGCGGCGGGCATAGTTAGGCAGTGGTGTTCGGTTCAGGTAGAATTAGTTCGTATCCCACTGTCGCATACCAAACTTCCATAAATTTTACTTGAAGGGTTATTGTAAATTTTTTGTTTTTTCCATTTTTTTTTTTTTTTTTTATTGGCTTAAATTACACCAAAACATTCCTAGATTTATAATCAATAACGTCCAAGCATGAAAAATGATTGTCCGGTCGGGGGACCCCCGTCACGCTATTTTTTCAACTCTAAACGTGATTTAATATGTAGACTTCTATTAATTCTGTTAGTGTATTTTTGTCACGGTAAAAAACGCTACTCTCTTTCATTCCACTCTCTCTCACACACTCTCTCTCTTTCTCTATTTCTCTCTCTAATTTGTATATTTTATTTTTTATCATTTTTTCATTGTAAAAATGTAAAGCAAGGATTTAAATCAGAAAACTTAATTTAATAAATTAAATATAAAATAGTGAATTATAAATTATATAAAATAATGGCACAATATAAATCCCGTATGAATTAAAATAAAAACAAAAAATAAGTTTAAATAAAATTTATACATGTGTAGAATTGAGGTTATACAGCTGACCGAGCACAATGCTTGCTGTTCGAATCTCGATACTCGCACACACAAATAAAGTGAAATACGTCAATTACATCGGCGTTGTGGATTCGAAATCCTATAAAGGAATTATTGACGCCAATCCGTATGGAAATATTTCTGTTGCTAAAAAAGAGTGTATTGTCGCCATGTTCAAAAGAGAATAGGAACTCGCCTTCGTAACATGAAAAAAGGAAAAATACCAAAAGCCTCGGGGGCTGAGGTAAATTGACGGGTAAGGTCATTGATGAACTTACTATTTTTTACGGACTTGCTATTAGATGCAATACTAGATCAGTTGAAAAAATGAGAAATGACATATTGGCAACCCTCTACCGTCTAATATCCACAGATGCGCAACACGATAAATGTCCAGTCGGAGTCGATTCTTGATGCTGTTGGCAACGAAGCAAAGAACTAGGTGGTCTTCTACTTATAAACATAAGCCTCCTACGCATAAAGATGTTTTTGAAGCAATCAAGCCGATTTACGAAGCTCTGACGATCTTCTTTCATGTTGCTTGGGTGGATATACCCAAAATCAAAACGAATCATTCAACGCAGTTGTATTATGGACCATCGCCCCGAAAACAGTGTCAAGTGGAAAGATTGTGCTTGATATAGCGACTGATATCGCTGCCATCACTTTCAACTAGGGGTTATCAGGCTTATGTTCTATCTACGATGCACTAGGAATAACGGTTGAACGTACATTATTCGATTTTTGCATAGAATCGGACGCCAATCGCATCGAGATCGCTGAGCGCTCCATTTCCGAGATTGAGAAAACGGCTAGACGCAGCCTTACATCGGCGAGAAAAGAGCTAAAGGACCAGAATACGACTTTGGACGGGCAATTATACAGGATGCTGGGATAGCAGAGTGAGGATAAAAAAATGATTATGGATCGTATTATTATGATTTCGAAAAGTTATAGGGTTTTTTAACTTTAAATGCGTTTTTCTCGAAATCAGGTTTTTGAAATCGGTACGCAGCAGAACTCGAAAATTTTTCTCTCCGATTGACTTGAAATTTTAACTGTAACACACGATTTTAACGATCGGTAAATAAGGGGAAAAAAATATAAACAATTTAAGTCGATTTTTTTCGTCAAAAACGCAATTTTTTGTTTAAACAATCGCCATTTTGCGAAAAAAAAAGTTCTATAACCAAGATCGTGTGTACTTTACTAGCAAAACTCATGTCGTTTATGAAAACAAATTTTTATGCTTCCAGATGGTTATCCAAGAGACTTCTACTGCGTACCGCGGAGATACTTTTTTAAATGTTGTTTTTAGTTTATTGATCAACAGCCGCCATTTTGTAAATTTGTGGCAATGAAATTTTTTTTTTCATATTCCTAAAGAGTTGCTTAATCGATTCATATATTATTTGTTTATGATTATTTAAAATCGAGCTTATAAAAAAAAAAAATGAAAAGAGACCTTTTTACAGGGGCTCCAAACAGATATAACCCCTTAAGAAAAAACCTAAGATTTTTTTTTTTGTTTTAAAATAAGTAAGAGCACATGACCACCTACGATAAAAAGTAAAAGAATGCCAAAAAAAAACAAACAAAAGACAACTAAAAGTCTATCCAAATTTTTTATTTCGCGTCGAATTATATTATATTATTCTTTACGAGGTAATATTCTTTTTCGAAATACTAGCTCGAAAAGATAGCCACTGCGATTGTTTAAAAATCTCGAGAAAGAGCGCGGCTGGTTACCGTAAATACATGCATTCGAAAACGGAAATGAAACGTATTAATTTTTAATAAATGATAATAACGGAATTAATAATATTCAGGAATTTTTATTATTAAAAGTCCGAAACTGACTAAAAATTCGAAAAAAATTAATTTAAATAATTAAAATTTGTAATAATGGAGAAATAAGTAAATTTAAAATTCAAAAAGTAATAATTAAAAACGAAAGACAACAATATATGACGGGGCTTGTTTATAAAGCAATTTCCATATTATTTTTACGGACAAAAGTTTTTAAAATGTTTCACATTTTAGTACGTACCGTTTTTGTCGAATAATACGAGTATATTAAAGCCTAATAATAACGACTATCAACTAATTTACGTAAGAGCTATTTATCGCACATTTTAGTTGTTTACTATTGGGTAATTTTTAAAAATATTAACTTCAGCAACTGATTACTTTTCCAATTTTCATCAATTTCCCTTTTATTGCTCGATCAAAAAATCTGTTAAATAACCGGATAAAAATTAACAACCAAACTGAACAAACTTATTGAAAAAAATTCAGATTAATTAAATTTCTTTAATTTTTTTTTAAAACATTTTTAAATGTCAAACATCTTTTATTGTTGTTAACATTTTCTTGCTTAAAATTAACCAAGAATCGGCGAGTAATTTTATCATAAATTCTATTTGATACGTTTATTAATGTGTAGGTATATAAACTTTTCCTAAAACGGTCCACAAAATTTCAGTTGATACTGTACTTCGAAAAGAATTCTATTCCTATCAGAAATAAAATCTTTTCACTTATTTGATTAGTTTTTACGATAATTAAATATAATTTGAGCAATTTTTTATAATAATATTTCTTTTAAATTATGGTTTTTTTTTGTTTTTACCGCACTATTTACATTATATCTTTTTTGTATTAGTCCAGACTCTTTAAGAAAGGATAGAAAGAATATGATAGTTGCCGGATCATCTTGTAGTTGGGAAAGTAGTAGTCAACTACCTAATAAAATTGATACAAAAGCCGTTTTTATCTTAAAAGAGAAGATAATAATAAATAATGGTAATTGAAGCGAATTTCCATCAGGACATCGCATTCGCACTCACCTAGAGAGAAGATATAACACTCTCTATAGCCTCAGCTGATCGAAAAAAAACATCGATAAAACAAAATGAATAAACTATTAGCTAAACATCAAAAAAAAAAAAAAAAAAAAAAGTGTAAAATTACACACTTTAAAATAACAATTTAACCGCCACCTAATTCAAAGATCGCGCCCGTTTATTAATTCTTCTTAATTCTGCCCGTTCAGAATTCTCATTACGATTGCGCTCATAGATTTGAATTACAGCAATGTTAATTGTACAAAATTAAATGTAAACGCGTTACCGCCACCATCTCTACAACAAATATGTAGATTTGAGATTTTTCTGAGTACTCAAGATTGTGGATATTTATATCGGACGCAACCTTCGATGCGGTTCCAGTTTCTGATCTTTACTCTGAAATTAAGTTTTCTAACCATTGTGTTAGTCGGGCTAACTTCAATGATCGTCAGAATCCGGGCAAAGTGGACACTTCCTATAATCCTGAGAATTCCTAGTGTCGATTCACGAGCCATTCTCGTTTAAATTTTTCATTCGATACTTACAAAGTACTCTAACGGGCATTACATGATAAACTTTCTCGAGGGAAATCATTTATTCAACGTGCACCAATTATAAATACTGCGGCACTAGATTTTTTCGCAAAATTGCGATTCCACTTTACGTACCATTTATTATATATATATATATATATATATAGTCTTTATTGTCTATTATTTAATGTCTAAAACTATGGTTGTAACGAAAATTGCGCGAGCATTATATATTCGTTCTCCACGGATTGCTCGATCGAATAATGAAAATTGCAGACGCAATAACACTAAATAAACACGAATAAGGCATATTCTAGAATCGTTTTTGGGACTTTTCCTATCTTTGGTTATTGAATCTCAAAATTTTACTTTCGCCGAATAAAACATAACTGACATAGCACGGAGAAATTTGTAGCAAAAAGTTGCTCTATAAACTGTTTACTTTTCCTGGTGCTTCTTAAAGGTTATAGCGGGGTTTTTCGATTTGCACTTGAGGAATCGTTTTGACATCAAAGAAAAATAATTCACTGAAAACTATATTACAAACATGCCAACTCTCAGTAGACACGAGCAGTCTGTCCTAACTCGTATCCGCATTGGACACACAAACTTGACTCATTCGTTCCTCGTATCTAAAAAACCGCCCAACCTGTGTCAACGCTGCAACATGCCTATATCGATGAGGCATCTTTTGATCGAGTGTAATCACTACCAGCAGGCCAGACAACAAGCAGGTATTACCAACGGCCTTCCAGAGATGTTTTCGGACGCCGAGAAGTGTAAAAAAATCGTAGCCTTCCTCAAAGACATCTCAGTATTCCAACTGATCTAACTTCCTCAGCCTTCAGCTGACATTTTTGTTTATTTTTTGTTTCGCGCATTTTCAAATATTCAATATAAAATGTTATAATTATCTGTAAAACCGTAGTCGCTAATGACCTTGTAGTCCAAAAGCGACTTGTAAATACAATAAATAAATAAAATAAATAAATAAACGCAAATATCTTCATGTCGACAAATGCACTTTTTTAAATAAAATGCTAACATTACTTATAAACAATAAGCCCCCTTTTTACCATTCATTACACCACTTTCAGTATATCATTATTTTATCGGAGGGTGATTTCCTGTTTACGTTTATTACTGATTAAAAAAAGAAAAATATACAAGTTCAAGCATTTCTGTTTTTTGCACGTTTTTTCATTCGGCCTTATAAATCCGTTCACAATCGTCTTTCCCAGCAAGAAACAATCCGTGTTCTTCCGTATAAATGCTCGATTGATTGAAATTCAGCCTAAAGCGAATTAAGGCGATAAATCGAAAAACATGTAATTTTCACCGTTGTGCAGATTCGTGTTACGACACATGACAGAAGTCAATATACACTGATAAAAGATTAAATGTACGATAGAATTAGCGACGTAGCGGAGGCCGGGGATGACGCGAGAGTTAATATACACTGATAACAGATAAAATATATATGGTAGAATTGGCGACGTGGCGGAGATCGTGCTTTCGATAAGGATGGACTCCTGCATTGGTACTATAAATTGTCGTTATCGTGTATTCAAAGCCTTCTTTTCAAATGAAACATATTCAAAAATATTTTGTATTCCAAAAAAGAAAAAAACATGCCCGGCGACAGCCAATATAAAAATGATTTCATTACTATTCCGCGAAATATGCCACTGATTGAAATTCAGTGTAAATCCTAAAGCGTAATTCCCACCGTACAGATAACAAGAGTTAATAGACGGATAAAAAAAGGAATGAATGAATCAGAAGATACTTAAGTTTATGAAAATTAGAGATCAATACTACAAACTTAGTAAAGGGAATAGAACCAGTACTCGATATAAGGGACTCTATAAAAAATATCGAAATAATGTCAAAACAGAAATAAGGAAGGCAAAACAGGTGTTTTACGTAAGTCAAATTGATAGAGCAAATAATGCGAGTAAAAACATATGGAGAATAATTAATAATATTGTAAATAAAAGGAATAAAGTATCAATTGATGATTGCATTTGCAGGCATTTTGCAACCGACTCATTATTAGTGGAGAAATTCAGTGAATATTTTGCAAAATCAGTAGAACAATATAAACATAAGTGTGATGTCGAGTTATTGAATTCAAATGATGAAAACAGGCTAATGTGTTCTTTTTTCATTCCTCCAGCTGGTAATATACAAATCGAAGCAATAATAAACAGCCTAAAATATTTCAAAGCACCAGGTTGGGATGGCATTAGGATTATGGACATTAAGCGAAATTTAGAGAGATTCGTTCCTATACTAACAAATATGATTAATTATTCTATAAAGAGAGGTACCATCCCTCAGGGGCTAAAAAAAGGAATTATTAAACCAATTTACAAAAAAGGAGCTCAAAATAAGCTGGAAAATTACCGCCCTATAACAATAATTTCGGTAATAGCGAAAATTTTAGAACATTACGTAAACAGTCATTTAAAGAGTTACCTAGAAACAAATAATCTCCTTTACGAAAATCAACACGGATTTAGAGGAAAAGGATCCACCTTAACGCTATTAAGTAAATTGGGAAATGAAATAAATATGGGACTATCGATAGGGAATCAATTTATAATTACTTTCATTGACCTATCCAAGGCGTTTGACTTAGTAGATCATGATTTATTAATAAAGGATTTAGAAAAGATTGGTATTACTAACAGACAACTCCAATGGTTTACAAACTATATTAAAAATAGGAAGAATTGTGTAAAAATTGCAAGAAATGAAAGTAGGCATAGGATGTTACAATATGGTGTCGGACAACGATACTGGCTCCCATTCTTTTCTTGATATATACTGACTCGCTTCACGAATATATTAGAAATGCAAAGGTGTTTGTGTTTGCGGATGACATTGCGCTATTGATAGGACACAATAATATACAAATGGCGGAGAAGCTACTTCAGGAGGACGTTGATAATCTTAGTAAATGGGCGCATGACAGGAGGTTAGCAGTGAACATAAATAAATCAAAGATAATGCATATTCGAAACATATCCAAACATGCTACTCATGAACCGCGGATTATCATCCACAGTAGCGAATGTGTCCATGATTTATATTTAAGGAACAACAGTCCTGTTTGCGCATGTAAACCATTAGAAAAGGTGCAGGATTTTAAATATTTAGGGGTTTTTATAGATAGCAATATGAATTGGAAAAAACATATACAAAATTTAAGTGTAAAAATCAGACAGACCATTCCAGCATTATATAAGATGAAACAAGTACTTCCATATGAAACACTAAAAATCTTTTTTAACGCAATGATAATGTCTAGGATATTATATGGTATTCAAATATGGTGAGAAGCGAAGAAATCACAGCTTGACAAGATAGCGAAATTGCAGAAAAGATGTTTAAAATGACTGCTTCCTCATGGGGGGCATAATAATTCAACATCATCATGGTGGAAGGTAAACAATGTGACGTCGCCAAAAATGTATTATTACTATTATAGATTATTGGAGCTCAAAACCAATAATATCAGAATACCATCAAGACCTAAAATTAGAGTTACGAGAGATCGAAATACAAAATACTTTATTCAACCAAGGGGGACCAATTTAAGGATTGATAATATACAGCAGACAGTACTAATTAAATTACTACGGGAAATTCCAAGTAATATATTAAAGGAGAAAAGATTAGGTGTATGGAAGGAAGACGTAAAAAAATGGCTGACAGATTAGTGTGCAGATTAAGAAACTATCGAGGATTCTTCTATTTGTACTACCATATCGGTGACTTCTTTATTTCATAAATTAGGTTCCTAAATTTCTCTTTGCTCAGCACAGGAACTACAACAGGTGCATGTAGATGATTTTCAATAATGTAGCGGAAAAGATCTTCTTTCTTTTACATTAGTGGGAATGATTATTCTGAGTGTGACTGGTTGGTGATGTATAGGTGCTAAGTGTGTAATCATAAGAAGTTACTGTACTAAATTAATTAAATTACTATAGTGATAAGAAATATTATTTTAGATGTATTGAAATGTTATTAGTAAATTGTAAATTTATGTCAAATAAACGATAATGAGGGTGACGGGAACTCACGAAACGGGCAAAATTGCCTTGTGAGACTCACAACTTTCTTATTTAAAAAAAAAAAAAAAAAGTGATTAAATTTGACATGACGGAGAGTCGAAGATGAGATACTCTATTCCTGAATTTTCATAATATTCATTAGTATTCAATCTTAAGATGTTTGCCGCTGTGTATATCATCAACTACGAGCATTTAACGAGATGTACGAATACACTACATTTAACCCGGAAAGGGAAAAAACAAAAAAACGTAAAGCTAGCAACCGGTTGAATAAGAAACTGCTACTCCGCGAGCACAACAGCCACATTTACAATGAAAATACGAGCATCAACTGCGGGGCATTGTAAAAGCGTGACAAAAAGTTATACACAGAGCTGCGGAAATTGACCCTGTGAGTGTCTCCGCTTTTAAATGTAGAAACCAAAGTTGATATTCGTACATATCATTTGTTAAATCGCTGATATAAACGCAGCGGCAAACATCTTAAGATTGTGAATACTTTATTTCTTCCATAATTCGCCTCCGCTTTAATCACAGTCTGCTTCCTGCTTCCCTCTTTCGTTTTAATATTGTTCAGTCTCCCTTGTGTGTCCCTTCCATCCTCCTATCTTAAATTTAACCTGTGATGCAAATCACGTTCTATTATTCGAATGCACTTGTATTTCCTCAAAGCGCGCAGTCCTTTATTCTAATTTGCTTGGCCTTGGCCTTTCAAACCTTTACTGTGCCCACTACATTCTTGCTCTTCCTTCTCTTTCTGTTGTTCCTATATTGGCTATCTTTATTTCTTCTGTTTCTAATCGCTTCCTGATTTAACTTTCAAGTCCCTACGTTTCATTATTAGTTAGTCATTTGTGCTGGTTAAATGTCCTGAGTTGACGCGCCCAAAGAAAAAAAAAAAAAAAAAAAAAGATTGAATACTTAAGATTTCCAAAAATCCAGGACAACTCCCGCCCCACGTCAATTCTATGTAATATTTAATCTCTTATCCCCGTGTATTAACTTGTTATCTGCTGCAACACGATTTGGCACAATACATGTTTCAGCACTTCTAGTCATCATCATCATCCAGTCCATTGTGCTATGTAAAGACGACGTCATGTTGCTTTTACGATTTTTTTCCATTTATCCTGGTCCATAGCCAGTTGAATGCACCCAGTTAGTGCCTTCATCAACCCATCGTATTGAACATCTTCCTCCTCTAATAGGGGGCGCTTTCCCTATTCCTTACCCTGTATAATAGTTCTTTCCGTTGAGTGTGTTCTTCTCGCTATGTGTCCGAACGATAACCTTCATTAATTCTAATTAGCAAACTATTACCGATTTTCAGTTCGCCCAAAACTGATTTGTTATTTTTGGGCGGACCGTCCATCATGATACACGGAGCGCATTTTTTTGTATACACCCATCTCGAAGGTATTCGATTTTTCCCTACTGTGTAGATGAATCGTAGCCATTCGCGGAACAGTAATGAAATAATTTTTATATCGGTTGTGTGGCACATTTTTTTTTTTTTTGGACATGAATATTCTTACAAAAAGATTTTGCATTTGAAAGTATGCCTTGAATACACACGATGACGACAATTTCCCGATGAAGGCGTCTTTACCGAAAGAAACTGCGTTGCGAACGTGTTTTTCCTCGGAATATTTGCTTCTAAACGATGAAACGGAATCCTTGTCTGCTCTCATTTTAATCAAACTATTTCGTTAATACAGCATCGAATTACCGGCAATTGCGCAATGATACGGAATCACGAATACGAAGAAGAAATTTCAGCGCAACCGTCTTACTTCCCATCGTTATTATTCGCGCCAATTTCAGCTACCAGCAGCAGACCTGCTTTAAAATCACATACAAAACCATCCCTTACTGTGACAGAAAACGAATTTAAAAGCGTATGCGAATATACGCGTTGAAGCAAATAAGTTTAATCATCACAAGCACGCACAGTGTAAACAAGGGAATCGATGTTTTCCTAATTAAATTCCCATTTCGATATTTAATCGGAATGAAGACTGCGCAAATAATGCCACACGAATGTAAAACGCTGCTATTAGAAAGAATAGAATGAAGAAAGAAAGAAAACCAAAACCGAATTATATGCCCGTTGTGATCAGCTTGCATACACAACCGGACGACCGAGTATATCAAAAAAAAAAGGTAGATTCCTATTCCGCCGAGCGAGGGGTGAGCGACCAGATATTATGCAAATTATTGAATAATAGTCCGCGGTTAATAAGCCCACTAAAAGGCGCGCAATAAGGTTGGCAGCAAAAGAAACGAATCAGTAATACCCCCCCCACAGTGACACACTTAGTACTACTCACTCTGGTTTGACGAGGACTCACTCCACCTCCGTCCTATCGTCCCGTAGGCGATCTGTCAGATAACAATGATATAGAAACAAACTTTTGTAATTTAACCGGCTCACCCACCTCATAACTGCATGCTTATTGTATATGATTGTCTCACTAGAGATGGCTGTAGAGTTCCCTTAAATAACAAATTTTGTGCGCCTCTCGGCATTGTGCGGTTTCAATACTCTATCGTTCATAGTTCTTCCGCTTTTATTTTCCGATTTGCTAAATATTCTTCACTAAACCTAAGAAACATATTTCATCATCGGTGGTAATAAGTGAAATATAAATTTTAAAGAAAAACAAAAAACAACCGAAAACACGTTAATATTAGCCGAGTAAAAGAAATTCGTGTATCTTTTTACGAGCTTACGGCTCTACTATAACATATACACGCGCGAGGACATTTCTTTATTCTCAGCTTTGGTCACCGCCGCTACCTATTTCCATGTGCATTATGCTTGTTCAGACGTTTTGGTGCTAAACGAATGTGTGTGTACAAGACTCTACCCTACTGCGACTGACGCAGTCAATGTTCGATAAGAAATAACACTAAATAAACACAAATAAGGCATATTCTGGAATCGTTTTTGGGACCTTTCCCGTCGTCTTTGGTTATTGAATCTCAAAAATGTACTTGTTCCGAATAAAACATGACATAGCACGGAGAAATAATTTGTAGAAAAATTTAAAAAGCACCAGAAAAAGTAAACAGGTTGTTACAGCTGAAAACTATTACAATAAACGCAGATATCTTGATATCGACAAGTGCAAATGTGTACGTATGCAGTTTATCAAACGGACCAAATCAATTCCATCATGTTCGCTTTTGATAAAAACATTATTGGTTCGTAGTTCAGCATTTCTATGTTGTTTTTTGGCGTTTTTTCCCTCACTGTAATTTTTAATTTAATAACTTTTCGGATCTAGGGCGAAATTTTTTCGTACACAATGTTTTTTTTTTTTTTTTTTTTTTTTTTTTTATTATTTATACACTATTACGAGCTGTCCATCAAGGACATTTAGTAATACGTGTGAATGAACTTAAACATGAAGGGAGGAGTACCCAATGGCACCTACCCGATTACCCCTACCTTAAACAAGGTCCTGCGGTTTCTGGCGTTTCAGTCTTCTTACATTATCGGTAACATCGAGCAATCCTCTAGCAAGAGTGTTCGGATGAGAATCGAGTCTGTCTGCGTGTCTTTTAGCATGAACTTTGATGACATCAGCCACATAATCTACACACAAATCTCGATGTAAGGTTAGATTAGTAACATACATGTTGACGGCAGAAATGATCGGCAGGGATTATCATCGAGGTAACTGGTAATAGCTCTATTCATACGGCACCATCGTCGAGTGTAAATCTATCGAATATGCAGAAAACAATAATAATAAATAATAGCCGCAACTTTGATAATAATAAAAATATCGGTGATAAGAGTAAAATCGCATTATCTTTAATTATACAAGTACAAGCAGTGCATCAAACAGTTTCGTCTCGTCTCGTAATAATTTTGCTAATAATTATTTAAATAATATTTAATATTATCGATAATATGAAGGCTTTAAAATTTTCGTTGTAAAATTGTATATCACCCGAGCCGAGTAGGGTAATTTTGTTAGCGATTTAGAAATTCTAAGAGTAATTTACGGAAAGAAATTGTATTACTGAAATGAAGAAAGTTGACCGGGGAACTGATTATTCGATTATTCACTTAATTTCCTACTTTTAATGCAATGGGATTAGCTTCGATTGCTGCATATCTGGATTCAAGATCGTCATTAAAGGGGTTGGTAATATTCGGATGACTAAATGTATTAAATGGTGACGGTTGTCTAATCAGCAACATTGAGCGATTAAACAAAGAGAAAGTCAGAATTAATGACCAGGTTGTTGTTCACTACATTCTCAGTTCTGACATCGTTCGACGGTTAATCATTACTGTCGCGTGTACTTTGATTAAATGTCAGCGCTTTGCTTCGATCTGGCTCTCAATCTTCGATGCGGAGGAACCGTAAATATCATCGGCGATTTCTAATTTTTACATATAAATGTGAAATATAAATTTTCCTGGAATATCTAATAATACTCGTAATTCTAGCTCAAGTAGATAAGAATATTTTGATCATTTCTATTCGGCCAAATTTATTTTGATTAAAGCACGGTCCTGCGATAATGACAAAAATTATTTTACCGATTGCCGGACTGCGAATACTCTTTTTTTTTTAGAAAAACTTTCTCGACGAAACTTTAGACATTTTAATTTTTCCAAATTTCCATATCAGATCCTCCGAAGCATTAAAATTTCATATTAATTTCAAGCAGTTTTCCGCCCGGAGTTCTTACCGGCCGAAGCGACAAGAAAATTTCCGAATATGATATTAACGATTCTCCGGATAAATTTTTTTTGTCGCCATTTCGATCATTTTATTAAATACGGACGTTCTTGTTATTATGCTGCGAAACACACAGGGAGGGGCGAAGCCTAGATGAATTTTCGTATAAATAAATGGAGTTCTTCGAAAATGAATAACTTTCACAAAGACGTATCTGATTGTTTTGCGTGGAATGCCGACTTTAAAATATTCTTTATGAACTCTATTCTAGAGATATTCGTTGCATAAAAAGCATACCTCTACCGTCATTTACGTTTTTGTTAATCTCCTCGTTAAAAGCATTTCTTCAAACGAACGTTGTTTTGGTTCCGGAATATAATTTCTGTTCTTTGACAATAATCTTCAAAACATATGCGAAAACGTAGTATATTATATATAAAGTTAATATAGAATCCTTTAACTTATTGTTAAAATATTGCGATATATTGTAACAAATCCCCAAGTACATAACAAATATATTTATATGTATAAATGATTATACTAACTTAAAAAAAGGTTTCAGGCGATCAGCTAAAACTTATAAAACAACGCAAAGTACAGAACAAAAATTCTAAATCACACTGAGAGGTCAATAAAGAAAACAGAAATATTCGTATGTAGTTCAAATTAACAATTTTAAAGTCGATGTAAAGACACGCCAAAGAACATAGACGGTAGTCGATTACATTAAAGGTGACCAACCGGGTAGAAAAATTAAATGTAGATACCATGAACGAATGTGATCCTCCTCCTACATGTGGTGCTGATCACATTTTCTTCCAGTGTCCTGCTCTTCGTAATGAGTGATCCCTTTCAGAAGGCCAGCTCTTGACATTAGGTCTACTCCCTATAACGCTTCCTTTTTATCCTCTTCTTTTCTTCATCTTCTGTGGTGTCTGCACTGCTGTCCTTTGTTGCGTCTATTTCGGAGCACCTAGCTATTTAGTTGTTTAACTTAGCTTTTCCTGTTGTTGGGTCAATGCCGCTGGCGCGCCCACAAAAAAAAAAGCAAAACAAAAACGTATTAAATCATTTAATAACAATGGAATAGAAAAATAAACTTATTCTGAACATTTAATCAAAAATAAACATAAACCCAATTCATTAGAAAAAACTGTAGCAGTCTTAACTCTACATAAAAAGGAAATGCCACGAACACCGCTAAAAATTATATTATAAAGAATGTGGATGGGTTGAATTTTCGACGCCCAAAAAAAAAAATATATATATATTATATGAACAAACATAAATTTAATATACTAAATTATCAAATCCAAAATAATAATAATAATAATAACCCCCTTGTTAATATACAAATTTAAAATTGTAATATTTTTTTTGTAATTTTTATATCGTTTCGTATTTATTTGTCTTAAGTTTATGTACATTTTACCTCGTTTCGTAACATGCCCACTAAAGTTTATTTATTTATCTTGTAAACATTTTACCGCTTTTAGTATTGTAAACATTTCTCCACCTTTTCAGTATATGTAATCGACTTCACGCCGATGTTCTTTAGTTTGTCTCTCTGTATATCGACTTTAAAATTGTTAATTTGAACTACATACGAATATTTCAATTTTCTGTATTGACTTCAGTGTGATTTAGAATTTGTTCCGATCACATACTTTGTATTGTTTCATAAATTTTAGCTAATGATGGGCTATGCCCGAAAACGTTGCTAAATAGTATAGTCATCTATGCATTTAAATTTGTTTGTTATACTTGTATTTGTTACAATTTAATATACATATATTGTAGTGTAAAGTTCCAAAAAAAATATTTCAAAGAACAATTGAATATTTTATTGAAAATAATTGCACTAAAGCATTTTTACCACATTGCTAGGTAGGTTCCCCTTGACTACCAACATGGGGGTTCCCGATATGTTGCTCTTTATATATATATATATATATATTGAAATAACATTTTCCGCAATTTATTCTGTTCAAAATTGATTTTTTGTTTATTTGTTTCCATATTTTTAACTATCGCATTGCGTATTCACGGTCGATGTACGTAATAGATGCAATTTTTTTACTCTGTAAGAGCAGGACAGATAGTTTAGAATTGGAAAATTTTCATTCCTCGATGAAATTAATTTGTACCAATAAACTAGCATCTATCTTCCCTCCTTATTTCTCTTATCATCAATCTATTCAATTATTTTACAATCCTTATTCCCAGGCCGGGAAATCGATATAACGGAAAATTGAAATTTACTCGCGAAAATGTCTCGAGAATTTTTTTTACTCGCCTTTTCACAGGCGCGTGACATTGTATTTCTTCGCGTGACGCGACATGGACTGTCGTGTACACGCTTCTCTAGTTTCCATGATAACTAATATTGTACTTTTTGGTTAATTTTTATCTAGCTATATTAAATAAAAAACTATATTAAAGCTGAATTATTTTCGGCAACCGGCGACAATTGTCGTTAGCGATTAGTTTATTGATTCGACAAAAAAAAATTTTGATTTTACTCGTGACCCCTTCATTATAGTATATGTACATTCGAGCGAAAAAGTGTATTCATTTTTCAAGACGATAGCCATGATGTTTTTCCCAGTAAGGAGAAAATTTGTTAATTTTACTTTGAAAAACGACACACGCAGTCAATTAAAATGTATTTTTCTAGGAAAACCTACCACCTGTGGCAGTCCAAAGGATGTTGTCACTAAGGCGAAGTTCGAAAAATCAAGTTTTTACTTACATATATATATATATATATATATATATATAAATATATTAAATACATGCTAAACAATTAATTTCATATATTTTCTTCCTTATGACTTTCGATAAGATATTAAAATAACAAAAGAAAATTAACTTTCAAATAAGTATATTATTATAAACTAGAGGACTTTACCCCGTTGTTCGCTTCTCTCGCCAACCCTTCAGGAACGTTTCTTCAAATATGGTAATGAAATAATTTTGAAATGTTTAAATCAATTAAAAAAATCGAAGGAAAATGTGACATGAAAAAAAACAAAAAACGAGTCAACACTTCTTTAATACACAGAGAAATTAAAAATTTTAAATAATTATCGACACATATAATCCGGAGAAATCAATATCAATTATCCGAAACGCAATATAATTAACCTTAAAATATCTCTAATTTATACTATACAAAAATAAAATTTACCAATTTACCAAAAAAATCCTTTCAAAATACCATCAAAATTTGATTGGAAACTAGTTGATTTTATTATTTTCAGTTGATTAGATCCGCATTACGCTCAAAGCCTATTACAGAAATGCCTGCATAATCTACGCTTGTGTTGCATTCTGCCTTATTCCCTTCCAAGAAACTGATTACATTATTTTCACTAAAAAAGCGGTCTCATTTAAATTTACTAATTGATAATTCAGTACTAAAAAAAAACAAAAAACGAAGTAATATAACAAATTTCTTGAATTGCGTTTTGACTCCGAACCAACCCCCGATGATAAAGTCGTATCTCGCACTTTGGCAATCGTGCCAACCACTGCACCCAACATTCTGAAAATAATAAATAATAAATCCGTTAAACGAAGAAGCTCTACACTATTTCGCACGCACTTATTCGCACTAGATTATCTATCTGCCAACGTACGAAATCCCGTACTTCGGATTGAGCTAAAAGCCTTTCAAACCGTTTTCGTGATGTTCCCCGCGCACCTCACCTTTACGAAAAATACTCGCTGACAAATACAGGCAATAACTGTTGCCAGGCAGCGCCCAAATCGTTCACAAATTGCATCTACCACAGAAAATGAGGCTGCAATTTCTCCTTTAAAGGTATGCCGCGTAGTATTATAGAAATTTACCGACAAGGCTTAAAGATGTTATATGCCAATCGAATACCAACGGAGTTATTCCATCATCTTGGAACCAGTTTAGAATTTCTAAGGACCTATATTTTTAGCAGATATTGAAACCGAATAATGAAATACATGAAGTGTGCTATACTACAACATCGGAGCTACCTAATTCAGTTCATCGATGCATGTCGAAACATCGTCACACGTCAAAAGGGCTAATTCCACTATAAACAAATTCGAATCTTCTGCTTACACGTCTTTTCGGTTGATTCGGTTGGGCATGCTTACTTTAGATTTCTAATCTATCAATGGCCATGCCTTTGATACGTTTTCGGAGATGACTGTCGTGATTAAATACTATACGGAAATATTAATATTACCTTCGTCTACGTCTCGACCCAATTAGCTATTTAGCCAACACAAACTTATTTGTCGGTAATCGTAAAGGACCAGACTGCACGCTCAAGAGGTCCTCAAATTTTAGTAGACAATCATTCTACGAACGTGTAAATAACCTTAGAGAAACATTTCAGTCTGGCCTGTACTCAAGTTGGTAAAGTCTACTTGCCAAAATAAGAAACGGCTGTAAAAACTTCTACGTACACTCGTACGTGATCGCTGCTAACAGTTAATATAACATTTCTTATAAACATTCCCGATACATATATACATATATATATATGTGTATACTAGCTGACCCGGCCACGCGTTGCTGTGGCTTAGTAGTTATAATAGATTAAATTAATTTTTTACTTATTATTTTGATGCAACCAAATTCATTTTTACTAATAAACCTGAAATTATTTAGCCGATTTTGAATCATATGTAGAGAATGAAATTATCCAACTAATATACACTTATTGAATTTACATTTTATTTATCTAATCTTTAACTTTAATCTGTAATCAATGACTTATTTACACAATATACTAAATAAATTAGTTACATAAAAATTAAATGCTATAAATGAGGCAGATAACATTGGTTGCGAACTATTAATTATATTATTTTATAAAATTGAAAATTATCTAAGCACTAATTTGTGCACAATGTTCTTGGTCAACCTGTCTTTTGCTAACACGAATAAATTTGATGGTGTTCCTACACGTGAGCAGGCAACATGCGTTTATTCTTGCAATTCTTCTTCCGATTCAGTAGTTCTCATAACACGTATACGCCGTGCATTTCTGCTACGCACATTGTTCAGGTTCGATTGTCTCCGCGGCATTATCTCATACTGAAATATAAAGCAACTTAGATGCCCAACAATGTCACAGAGTTGTATCACTGCCGCACTATTATTGTGGGAATATTAAAATAAATTTTTTTTTTTTTTTTATCAAGGCAGGACGTTTATTAAATACACTGAAATATAAGTAAATTAAATGCCGCACAATATCATCGCACAATATTTTTTTTTTTTTTTCATGAACAACAACTCCGTAATAACACGAACTTTTTTTGTAAATAACAGCGAAAAAATTTATTTTATCATTCAACGCCATGCGCCAGCGATAAACATGGTTGCGTTTCGATTAACATCGCACGATACACAAAAGTCGCCACGAAAAGTAGTTGGTGCTCAAAAAATAATAAAATTGTCAAAATTTGTTTTATTTAATATAACAAATATTTATGTAAATAATTAAAGCAAAAAGTAATAGCCAACAATTAAATTTGTTTTTTTTAATTGATTGATTAAATTATTTAATATAACAAATATTTATGTAAATAATTAAAACCAAAAGTATCCTATCTGTTAAGTTGGACCAAATTGCATGTACTTTCAAAATTTTATAAAAATCGGTAAAGTAAATTCCGAGTTTATCCTGCACAAACATAAAGACACGGGATTTTTATATATATAGATATAAACTCGGCCATTTTGGCCTCGCCAGGGGCTGTGCCTCTCTTGCTTTCATTTCTGTCTCTTTCTCTTCTATACTTTGTATAAAATGATCAAAATTTACAACGTAATTCTTACTGGCATCAACACAAAAAAAATAACATCACAAAAATCCTATCCTAACATTTAACTTTCATTATATAAAATTAAGATATTGTTTCGTTACATAAAATTGTGACTTTTTTTAAATAATAATAACAAAAATCCTATAAAATATAACAAACGTTACATAAAATTGGGACATTTTTTTGAATAGAGGGGTAGTCTAAGAATTACGTTGTAATTAATATAAACTCGGCAATTTTTGCCTCACAAGGCGCTGTGCCTCTTGACCCCTCTTGCTTACATTTCTGTCTCTTTCTCTTCTAAACTTTGTATAAAATGATCAAGATTTACAACATATTTCTAAATCGGTCCATATGAATATAATAACATAATCATAAAAGTCCTATAAAATATAACAAACGTTATATAAAATTGGGACACTTTTCGTTACGTAAAATTGGGACATTTTTTCTAATTGGGAGTAGTCTAAAAATTACCTTGTAATTAATATATATATATATATATATATATATATATATATATATATATATATAAATACATAACCCGAAAATTGTTACCTACTTTTTTCTGACTAAAATCGGAATTATGCTAACAGTACTTAAGAAATGTTTTTTTTTTGTTTTTTTTTTTTTTTTTTGTCTTAGCCTTCACTATTTAGCCAGATTTTTACTTAAGTAATGTTATAAAAAGAGTCGGAGAGAAAAATAATTAATTTTCTTTTTCGTTATTCTATCCAGTACGAATTAAAATATATGTCAAAGAAGGAGCTCTCTCGATAATTAAATGTGCATTTAATTTTTTGTATAGAATATCAACGTTAAATGCAAGATTAATAAAAACGGCTTTCGAGTCAAAGCCTAAAATTTTACGACCGACTTTTTAAAGAAAAGTAGAACTTATTTTACTTGCTTATTCTCTTTTTCTTAGACGTTTGCAAGGACGGAAAGAGTCATTAATTAAATTTTTTAATTCGGGCATATATATATAAAGGGGAACTGATAAAACAGTAGGGATAATGGGTGGAGAAGAGAAACCATGTAACGTATGCGACAAAGAGAAGGAAGTCTATCCACAGGGAAAAGATGAAAGATGTGATTAGAGCTGTAGGTTTCATTCAGATGGAAAATTAAAAGGAAGAGTTAAAAACGGGAAGAAAAATAGAATATGATTAAAAATAGCGTGGCCGAAGACTGGCAAGCTTGAAGGAGAATCAACGGAATTGAAAAGGAAAATTTTAGGTAGAAATTGCAGATTAGGAAGAGGTGAAAATATTTGATAGCCGAAGATGGGGAATTTCTTTCTGTCAAAGTATCAGCGAAAGTGATTAGGGAAACAGGGAATTCATGTAGAATCCTTGTATTTCATTACAGATCTCTTGTGAAGAAGATTTAGAAAGAGAAGAAAAGATCAGCGGCGGAAGATAAATAGTAAATTAAAAGCAAATTTCGGAAGAATGAACTATAAGACAAATTCGAGAAATAAGAGATAAGAAGCGATCTCCTAGGCGTAAAAGGCGCGCCAATGTTTGCAGAAGATGGATAAGAGTGTACACACGCGCAAAAGACACGTGTCTTTAGCGAGAAAACAGACTAGTCCGAATAAGATCGACGAATAGGCGATATCGGATTCAGCAAAAATTTGTGGAATCGGAGAGAATTTAACCAAGACGGAATATCTGCTCGTTATTTAGGCAACTTGAGACGTAATTATAAATAAGCGAACAGAGTGAGTAAATTTAGCCAAATGTGAACACCAAATTCAGCTTTCGTACGAATTTAGCACGAAAAAGTATACGTGTATTCGGTAAAGAACAACCATCAACGACTAGGGTGAAATTAACGCGAGAAAAAAACAACACGTTAATTAAAATTAGCTGAGGCCGGTAAAAGACCTGCTGCGGAAAGAAACGACAGAAAGACATGTATAGAAAGAAATCGATAATAGGAGATAAATTAACTATATATCGATCACTGCGGCGATATCTTTTATGAATGAGTGATACATCATCGACGAAGAATAAAAAGGAAGAATTCGATGAAAGAGCGAAGTATCGTAGTAAAAAAAGAATAAGACGAAGGGTTTTTTTTTTTTTTATATATAAATTTAGACGCAAGTGTTGTAATTTTAGCATTGCCAAAAGGAAGCTCAACTGCGACCAATTAAGAGACTTGAGTTTTTTTTTTGTGGAGACCTTATGTGTCGTACGGAATTTATCCTCGACTGTGTATTTTCTTTATCTACTTTGTTCCAACGATACAATTTAAATATTTTTTGTCTTAAGTTTATTGAAGGAATCAAGACTGCTTAATTTTTGTTTTAATTTTTTTTTTCCCTCGTTCATTGGAGTGTTTATTATTTTGTTAGCATAGGCAGTTAGTTTTATTTTATTCTATTTTTTATCCATTTATTTATTACTGTTAAATTATTTGATTTTCATTTTATGTCGCTTGGTCATTGATTGTAGGAGATTATATTGGCCAGGAAGACTATACAAAAATATAGCTCAGGCAAAAGAAAGACACAAAAAAAAAAAAAAAAAAAAGCATCCGTAAATGGACTCCGATGCAACAAACCATTTTATATAAATATACATAAAAATGAAAAAAGATTTAAGCTTCAGGGCGATATATATGTCATTTGTATTATTAGTATTTTTTTTTTTTTTTTCGGAACTACAATATTACGTTTTTTGAATGAAAAACTATAGGATTAAAGGGATCATCATTCGAAAAACATGACCAAAATTCGTATTATCAGCGAACAAACGTCGGGAATAGCTCTATAAAATCGTATCCTTTTTTTTTTTTAATTTGCAGTCAGACTAACTTATTAAATAGGCAAAAAGAGGTCTGAAGTAGACGCGATCCATGCAAAAAGAAAAACATCAGAGTATTAACCTGCGAGGGTGAAAAGAACAAGGCATCTTCGACGAATGCAAAAAAAACAAAAAAAACTCGATAGTTAATCACGAAAAAGCGCGAATTCTGTTTTTAATTTTATTATTTCCGCATAAACCTAAGGAATCGGTTTACTCGAGTGGTATCTATGTGACACAGGTCGTAATCAGTGACAATCGGTCGAACATTATCGGGTTTAAACGCAAATCAGCACGAACAGATTGAATAGAAGAAAAAGTAACCACTCGAAATGGTTGGGAAACAATAGCGGAATTATCGCAGACAGTTACGTTTGTCAAAGGTACAAGGTGAAGGGAAGTTTATAAGGGAGAGCTAGGAGGAAAAAGGATTTCTAGGCGAAGCGACAACAAAAAGAGCTTGATTATTTCCCGTTTTCTACGAATATGTTACGTAATTAAACGTGGAAAGATCGAAAATCGCGATAAGGTTTTATGCTGTGAGGTCGGCGAACGGAGTAGCGCGATTAATTAAAATCAAAAGCGGCCGGGGCCGATCGGCAGATTATTATAGGAGGGGAGTTGCAGCAGTCGCGAAAGGGGACAACGGACCGGAGATAAATCTGAAAAAGGCGAAATCTCCTTCAATAGATAATTTAGATGGCATTAGATACGGTTTAGGGGGAGGCACGTTATGATTGATTGCATTAGCCGGTCGACTCGGCTGGCCGAGAGAGTTTCCGAGTGTGCAGCGCATGTTAGCCGTCATGTTTTGGGAATATGAACAAGTGTTGCACCGGCTGCAGGACAGGGCCGCGGCCGCTCTCGCAGATTCTGCAAATAGTTGGGCTGCCCGACGATGATCGACCGACTCGATGTTGGGGTGCAACGCGGCACTAGCGGTTGTTGGCAGTTTTATCCTTTTCATCGGCAAGGTGCGATTGCGGAAGGTTTTCCGATAGTAGAATGGCACGGAGAGCCTATATAGCCCCGAGTAAGAAGTCTCTATAGTGCGCGTGTTTATTCAGGCGCTGGATCACGGAGCCCAGTTTAATATTTTTAATCGGTCGGCGCTGCGCGACCGTGTATTTTAGCAAACATATTTGCGGACACTTGTATAAATAAGGAAGTGTCTGGCGAACTTGCTGCGATGACGGAAACCAAGTGCACAGAGCACTTTAGTGTAAACTACTTCCTGCGAAATTACGGGCAAAATGTCTTCCGAGGAATTAGTGATCGATTAATCGGCCTCGCGTTTACATTGGCCGAAAACAAACACAGCTTTTTTCTCCCGTGCATGTCGCAATCGGCCAAAACCCCTCTCAGCCTTCACTACTTCAGATGAATCGCTTTAAAATATTTCAATATTTACATCTAAAACAGTTATAATGCGCGTACGTTTTTCACTTATAAACAATTAAAATCTACCTATCTCGAAAACTGATCCAAATTGCTTCTTTTTTTTTTTTTTAATGACTCCCCGAGCGCTCATGTGCCTGATTATATACTTTTTTTTGTAATCACATTTTTCTACGAAATGCTTAAAATACCGGTTTTTTCTATGTACTATCTGTGGGATGGCAATGAAGTATTAAAATGTTAAAGTTACATTTTGTGTTTAAATGTCCATCCGGGATAATTAAATAACGAAAAATAAACTGATTAAAAAAACGTAACTTTATCGAAAAACGATTTAAAAAAAGATAAAATAAAACCCGGCCCGGACTGGAAAATGTTCTCAACCTTTGCTCTAATAGAGATTTAACGTTACAAAATGTTTACAAAATTAAACATGCATCCCCGGTTTATTAATTAGTTTGTAGAAATACTAAAAAATTGTAAACATAACTGAACGTGTTAAGAATGAAAATATGCTAGAAAGGTTTTTTCGGAAATTCTAGGATTATTCGGGTGACAATATCTCCTATCTTTAGTGCTTCTTCTTTCTCCTCGAAGGAGATTGGCGATGACATGACTATGCTGCTCTCGATTGTTGGCTATCCTTCAAACTTCTGTTTCCAATATTCAACCATTCCTATATATTTTTAATCCAGTCCGTTCCTCTTCTTCATCTCTGTTTCCTTTTAATATTTTCTTGCAGAAAATTACTTGTAATTAATATTTCTTTACTAAAAACTTTATCTACCCACGGTATTCTTAATATTCTTTTGTATACCCACATTTCAAATGCTTGTAATCTGTTTATCGATATCGCTTTTAAAAGAGAAACATATTTCTTCTTCTTCTTCTTCTCTTATTTGTAACCGTGCCGTATCCTGCTACTTGGGCCAGAGGCACGGAAGGAAAGGTATTATATTAGATTAAAGGTAGGATGTTTGTATTATTGAGAAAGAGGAGGAGTTTAGTTTCGGCGGAGGAGGTGCGCCGTAGTATGTTAGGAAGATTATTAGGAAGGTCAGTGATTTGGCGTTGGAAAGAAACATATTTAACAGTATACGATATTTAAAGATCCGAAGGAGACCTGAATTATCGCCTAACTCGTTAATTAATAAAATCGCATGTGCCGTGATAATTTTGTAATGATACATGCGCCATATTAATATTTATAAATATATATATATATATATATATATATATAAAACTCGGCCATTTTGGTCTTGCAAGGGACTGTGACCCTTGACTCTTCTTACTTTCATTTCTGTCTCTTTCTCTTCTATACTTTGTATAAAATGATCAAAATTTACAATGTAATTCTTACTGGCATCAACACAAAAAAATAACATAATCACAAAAATCCTATCTTAACATTTAACTTTCATTATATAAAATTAAGACATTTTTTCGTTACATTTTATCGTTACGTATTTCGTTACATAAAATTGTGACATTTGTAAAATAACAATTACAAAAATTCTATAAAATATAACAAACGTTACATAAAATTGGGACATTTTTTTTGATATATTTTTCGCGTTACATAAAATTGAGACATTTTTTCTAATAGGAGTGGGTAGCCTAAGAATTACGTTGTAATTAATACATTTGTATCGCATTATCTGTTCTTTTCTTTTTTCTGTTGCCGAAATGATGGGATATTCTTTTCGAACAATTCTAGAATGTTTTATTCAGTATTCAATCTTAAGATTTTTTTCCTTTTTTGTACCTTAATAAGTAGGTTTTTTTTTTGTTTTTTTTTTAATATATACTAACCATATAATATTGAATAGCTACGTATGTTACTTTTAAATTTAGGATTAATGCTGCACATATAGTAAAAGACGACTGCGAATAACTCAAAGTCGAAAAATTTTGCGCTAGTTTTAACTTTTTCACCAGTGAAATGTCGCATTTAAGATAAATACCTTCCACAATATTACACTTGTTATTGAAAGATCTCTTATAAAATGTTCATCTTCTAAATTATTTTACATTTTCGGTTTTAGACTATAAATGTATACAGAAAGATAAAAATAATAAATGAAACAAATAAACATTATGAAGAAAAGATTTATAAAAATCTCTATTATTCGCAATTTATTTTTGGCCTACTTCAGTTTCTAATTACATTTGACCTCGATTAATAATGAGGCGTTCTTTTTTTTTGTTTTTTGTTATGTATTAAGAAAGGGACACACATTTCTGTATGTAAAACGTTCTAATTGCAATCGATATTCATTCACAATCGACATTCGCACACAATCGATGTTCATACGCAATTAAAATTCATAAACACCGTTTTGAGTTATTAACTGACAAATTTCATTTAAATTTATGATTTCCGAAATAATGGGCGCTTTTTTGTTATATTTTTTATAAATAAATTTTTGCGACATTAATTATGAGTAAAATTTTACTTTGAATTCAAGTTATACTTCAGAAAATATTTTAAAAGAAATTAATGTAATGCAGCATTCTCTACTTCGATCATTAATGCCGTCGTGCTCGTAAAATTTTATACAATTTAAAATTAAATTTAAAATAACTAATTTTCTTCACGAAAAATCGACGTTCATTCTTTAATTTCTTAACTCGTAACTTCTGTTTCCGGTTTATCGCCATTTTTTTTATCAGTTATAAAAGTTGTTCCTAGTAAAGCCACATTACACCAAAATTGTCCGAGTCACCGAACAAAAGTGCACAGGAAACAGGAAACAAACATTTCCGATTGCTGGCACATTATCAAATAAATTTATTTGTACTTAAATGTCGTTGTGCGTCTATTTTATTGACTCTTCAACGATTAAAATGCTGTGACGATTGCGCGCAATTATTAATCTAATTCAATTAGCAACAATGTAACTCGACCAGCTTTTTTACCGTCACCATTTCATTGCTAATCTTTCAGACAACTCCGAATTATCGGCTGATTTTATAATCTTGCGTGTACACTGTACTAGTTTATTTATCTGTGTTTGATTTCTTTTTCGTTAGTTGTTTCCGATAACCGTTAAAATTACCAATCCTTCCGATAACCTTTCGTCAAAAGTAATTCTTTTTCAACACAATTAAAAGCCAAATTCGTTATTTACTTGTATCATAATTTCTAAATTTCACCGACTGATAAATGCTGTACAATTAAAAGTCTTAGACATTATATTTATTATAATAATTACAGACTCGATAATAACTAAGGGCCTGGTGTATTTTTCAGTTTACCATCATGGTTGTAGCTAGTAGGATTTTATGTAGAGGGGAGCCAGCTTAAATTTTTCGCCGGGCAGATGACCAGCGGTAGAGCAAGGAGAGTAGAACATTTTTGTAGAAACAAAAGTCTCTATAAAAACAGAGTTACGAGTTCTTAAAATTTATCCGAATAACAGACAAAAAGGAATTACTACTTTATTTATAAACTTTTGAAATATAGTATTACAAAATTCGCCCTAGCCCCGGTTAGTTACCTAGCGCATTAGACAATGGTGATCCCTTCAAGTAGGACCTGATATTCTGTAAATTAAAAATATGCAAAAATTTCACTTGCGTTGGGTTGTTAATCTTCACACTTGACCGAGGTCAAAAAAAAAAGAAAACTACCCCTTGAAAATCCTGCATCTGTGATTTTATCCTTTTTTTTTTTCTCGCTAAAATTAAGGAATAAAAATAGTAAATAGCTTTCCGTCATGTCATAAAGGTTTGTCAAAATTTTTGAGACTACTTAAAACGTTAAATGTGATCTTTCAGTCTCACTTATAGAATAAGAATTCACATCATTAAGATCATTTCTCCTCGCTCACCCTTGGCTAAGCCCGAGTAAGTCTATATGTTTTGTTTTGCTTTCTGGTGTGGATAAATAAATGTTGTCTTGTTTTCTCGCCTAAGTATGAACACGAATTTCTTCAATTTTATTTGCAATACCTTTTATGAACTTACCAAATTTGAGAGCGATTCGTCGAACAGTATAGTAGTATTCGAAATAATTCCTGGCATTCGCGGATAATACGTAGAATAAATTTATAAATAGACGTCTCATCTTTTTTTTTTTCTTCCCCTATTCCCGAAACGTCTCGGGTAAGGTACATTTATTTACTGAAATATTGATTTATTGTAATAATGGAATTAATATAACCCATCCAATTAACTATTCTGTTCCGGACTAGATCGCCATCGCAGTGGTATGTAGAGCCAATATATCGGACACCGAATACAAAGTACACCACTGTAATCTGGATGAAGGTAAAGGCGCGGATCATTCAAAAATAAACTGGCCCCAGTCTTTATATCTCCGTTGGAAAATCTTATATTGCTTAGTGAAAAAAGCTTGATTACGCAATATAATTGCCGTTTTATATTATACCGAGGGTCCATATTTGTTTACAGACGAAATTCTGAAAAAATTACAGATCAAAACGGAGAATAATATCGTGCGTTCTTTGTCGCATTTGTGTCTCTATAAACATATCGTTGTTATGCAAAAATTTGGTTTTTTTTTTTTTTTTTTTTTTTTTTGAAAAATATGTATTTATAATTTTTTATATACAAAAATTTTCGTCGAGCTAAAACGCTTCCGCGTGCATTACCGAATTTTCCGAATGTACTATTACGCATTCCTTCGGTTGTGTGGAAGATTTTAGTGTCCGCTCGCCTCTGTTCTCTAAACATTAGCGCGCTCTACGATCTCATCATAATAACAATCGAAGATGTTTTGATGACCTTTCGGTATCGTATTTGCGTAAATGAATCTACAATAACATTTTTTAATATTGCCATATAATGTAGCAAAGTAAAAAAAAATTTGGGGGGGGGGGTAATTCTGCACATTAACGTAGCGCGGATGAAATTTTTGGAAGTTTCCATGTGAGGCAGCGGAATAACGTCATGGCTGAGTAAAAAATCTTTTCTATCAAATCATAAACTCTACCCAATTTTCTAGTCAAACTTCAGTTGCTCATCGTATACCGCGACAGGCGTTCAAAATTTTCTTTTATTTTTTTTTGCTTTTGTCATACCTTGCGACCAGTTTATCCAAATCATGTTTTCACCGTATATCTGCTAACTTATTTTTTCCACTATTCCTATTCAGTATGTCATATTTGAAATTAAGAGCCTTTACTACAAATATTTACACGCAAATATACTTATTTTCCAAAAAACTAGCTAAATGACGAAGGCTGAGCCAAAAAAAAAAAAAAAAAAGAACTTATTTTCCGAGGTTTAACTAATTTTCCAACACTCCCTCTTAGCGCCATCTCCGAGCCGGAAAATTCCTAAAATATTTCTAACTACATGACAATTTAAAATTTAAACACTTTTTACTCCTATGACTAAAATTTCCCATCATCCTTCCGACAAAATATGGGACCACCCGTTTTTTTTTTTTTTTTGCATAACCATAAAAACAATACACTTTTTTAAACAATTATTTTTTTTGTGTATAAATTCTATTTAGCGGGGACAGTTTACCGCTGTTTTTTTATTATTTTCTTCATGCTTTTTTCACTTTTTAAACAGACACTTTTTTTTTTTGTATTAATTACAGATTTATAAAAAAAAAAAAAAAAAACGGTATTCATTAGAGAATTACAAAACGCGTGTTGTTTTCATTTTTTTCGGAGAAATGGAAAATAATCGTCTTCATTGTTTCGGTAGCATTCATCTCAGCGTTGAAAAATAAATTTTTGTATTATCTTAATTATAAGAATCAAGATATCAAGTCCTATTTGAACGAAACAACCCTGCCTAATCAACTTACGGTAGTTATCTGCCTCCTATAAATTCCAACGAGTTTCGATGGTTCGCGTCGCACTGTTCCTTCGAAACACTTATTTCGTTTTTCACTAAACGCTGCTGGCACCCATTCAATCTTCTGAGCTAGTTTAATTCAATAAACTTAGATTCACAACGTAAATGGCCTAGCTAATTGCAGTGTGTAACCTCCTATAAAATAAATTTAAAAAAAATAAATATTTTCATTAATTTGGTAGATTTAATAGGACAAAAATAAAATATCGCAAAAGAAACCCGCATCTAATACTTTGAGTAAAAGTGCAATATTTCGTAACTTATTAAGTAAATTGCATAACAAATAGGATCATCGGAATGCTTAACTGGACTTAACAATTTTCAACTGATCCGTACAAAGTGTAAAACTTTTTAACTCCTGTCTTGATATTTTATACGATTGATTTTTTTTTTTTTTTTGTATGTCCTTTTTCTCCAATTAATTAACAATTGACAGAAACAAAAAAAAAGCACATTCTCAATCGCAATCCGTAAACCGACCGAGAAATAAAATTTCCCCCGCTTGTTCGTCTTTAGGTAGATTCGCTGCGAACCTCTGCAAATGCGCATCGATTTATAATCATTTCCTAAATTAATTTTATTTATACTGGAACTTATTGACGCCTATATTTCCGAAAACTAATTGTAAATCAATTTCAAAAAAAAATGTCTAATTAAAACGATTTCTAAGGTGAGATTAACAAAAGGAAAAATGTCATTTCCACCGGAAAATGCATCGGCACTATTATTATTATCATCATCAAGGATGATATATCAGTCTCTAAGTGGTCCACTTAATGACATCTCGTTCAGAAGAGTTTTATTAATACCCTTATTTACTTACGAACGAATGATCACCGCGTATTGATGTGTCTCTCCATTATTACCAGCTCGTGCGTTTGGATAGAAATTTTCAGTATACCGATTGCAGCTTAGTGAACCTTTCGTTCGAGCAGACATCTCTCGAAAGTTTAATTCAAAGAGTGTGGAGTACACCTCGTTCGCGGCAAAACACGGGAGAAGAATAGAGAGAAAAAGAAGATTACCGAAAGATCCGAAAATAAAAAGGCACAAAAAGAGGGATGGAAACTTTTGACTATCATAGAGAGCAAGTGCAAAATACGGGCATTATCTTATTGTCATTGGTCGATAGTTACGGTAAATTGAAACTAAATGATGGTACAATGATACCGAGGAAGCGGCGAAAATGAACGGCAAAAGCAGCTGTGACGAAGGTTCGTCGTTCCCAAAAGTCAAGGAAATAATAGATTTTACGCAGACCCTCTCGCCCCTCGGCCGACCATTAATCGCGAATCAGGTTGTTCTATGGCAAATGGAAGAGATGAATTAAAATGCAAGTGGTTACGGTCCGCGAATGCGATTTCGACCTAATCGCACTTTCGCCGCGAGCGCCCCACCCGAATTGACAATAGCTAGTGGTACTAGAACTAGTGCAACAAATCGCCAGCTCCGACTGAATAAAATACCATACACCGCAGCTGCGGTTTTCCGACTATTTTGAATATATGTATTCGACCACCTTTTTTTTTCAACTTTTTTTCTTTCATATACGAATATAGTTTTGTTTTGTTCATTAAACCATCCGCGTGTGTTTATTAGTCATACACACACACACACAGACGCGCATATATATTATATATTATATATTTACATGTACACACATATATATTATATATATATATATATGTATGTGTGTATTTATAATAAAACTTACGCCATTTTTTTTTTCATTTTTAAATTTTTAAATAATTTAATATAAAAAGTTTAGTATCATAGGCTCAGAGTTACTCTGTATGTTAAGTTAAAGATAACATGATTTACATTTATATAATACAAAATTCAAAATAAAAAAATCTGATTTGGGACACGTCATTTTTCGCGCTTTCGGTAATGGTCCCGAACGAATGCCAAGATACTAAGTGATAATTAAAACACGTCAAAAGGGGGGAGCATCTCTTTGGAGGAATTTTTAATATAACAAACGCCGTGAAAAAGTAAAATATTATCACGTACAGTTTAATTTAGTGTTAGAAAGAAAACGAATTTTTAATATAGTCAGATAAAATTAGCCAAGAATGTTTCAACTATAGCCGGTTCTTTGGCAGGTTGTGTTGCTTTTTATTTAATCGACCTTTTTTGTCGTCATTAGAATATAAGAAAAACCTGAACCACCACATTTTTAAAATTAACGGGGCGATAAGTGACTTACAGTGTATTATCAAGGTTCCTTTTTAATACAGATTAAAAAAAATGATAACCAAAATCGTCGTTCTGTTGTTGTCTCTATTATTCAGCTACGTTCTTAAGTCATACTCTATTATTATTTTTCCTCAGTTTCCTATCCATATTCTGCACTCAAACGAAGCGCGTGTTTTTTGGATTCGCTAATTATGTGTTTATTAAGTGTTCGTCTCTTTCTGTTGAGCACTCCATATTCCAGTTTGCTGCGACTTGTCCTACTCCATATTGCGCCTCTTATGTCTCTTCCTTCTTCACACATTGTTCGCGGCATATATTGGTTATTTTCTACTGGCAACATTTGATATCGTATAAAGATGTGATTACTTCCCGTTCTTTTTTCTGGGTAATAAAATTCCCCCTAGTTGACGAACCCAGAAAAAAGAGAAAAAAAAAAAAAAAATTTCGATGAAGATTTCAAAAAATTTTAAAATCTAGAAGAATCTAATAAGACTATTGTAATTTTCGATCAACATTACAACGTGGAAGGAAGAATTTGGGAACGTGCTAAAGCAAATCCAATAGCCCCACTGGTTTGGATGGTATTTGCGTAAATATGATAAAGCGTCTAAATGTTCTATCTAAAAATGCTATATATCCTATCTTCGATATTTTATGTCAAAACCAATCATTCCCAGAGATGCAGAGGGAAATTCCGATACCAGAACCAAAAGGGAAAAAAATGCTTTAGACCCTGCTAGCTACACAGTCCCATTTTGTTAAAAATACCCTCTGTAAAATACTTGAAAATATTATTGACTGTCGCGACAATTAAAAAATCTAGAACTGTCAGATCCTTTTCAGTTTGAATTTAAAAAGCGCAGGTGTACTCGAAATTTATCAAAAACTAATATCTAAAATCCGGAAAAATTGAATCCAAAACAAAATAACTGCAATAGTTAGATATCTGAAAAAATATTGTTAGCTTTATAGAGACGGGGATTCACAAGAAACCTGTCCGCATTTATTAAAAATTTTTTACATAAAATTCCTTATTAAATTAAAAATAACTACACATCAAATATAAACATAGCAAAAAAAAATAAATAAATAAATGGTATCTCACAAGATTTGGTAATTAGCTCCATACTGTTTATAATAGCTATGGCAAATATTAAAAAAATTCCGTAATGAATTACCGTATTTAAGCTGATAAATGTGCTATTCGCATCGTGAATAAAATTCATAGAACTTTTGCTTTAAAATACTATAAATGAACTTAATCACCGGGCTACTACTATACACTCAATCATAGCTCAAAAAGTGACAAAAATTCATCAAAAATACTGGGAGAAAAATCGCTGCACTCACACACATCATTATCGGATTAAGCCAAAACTGGGACGCTCGATAACAACAGAAAACAAAAAAATAAGCGAAAAGATGAGGAATTACATACAGGATACATACCTTAGTCGCATCGCAGTACTTATTAATTAGAAGCTCTCCACTACCCCACTGCCATGCGTGCATCGCTTAAATAACGACGAATTATATACTGTCAGAATGTGAAAAGTACGAAAATCAACGAAATATTTGCAAACTATCAAATAATACACTAAAAACCATACTAAATGATGATGACCTTTAAAAAATAGAAAAACTTTTAAAATTTCCCACAGCTCGAAAATGATCAATCGAGCGTCTATAAATAAATTTTAATCGAAAAATAGTGCGTTCAACGAGGTCATTACCGACAAAACTATTACGTTCCAATGTTACACACTTACAATTAGACCAAGCGAGAATAAATTTGTCGCATACATTGTGGACCCTAATTTTGTAAAATACAGCATTGTCAATTTCAGCGCAGAATTGTTTTACCATTGCATTTAAACAGTAATAATATTTTTTATAGTAAAATACTTCACTGTCATGTTTAAATGAAATAAATAAATGTCGACTAAAATATAAATGTAGGAATTCACAGAATATACCGTTTAATCATAATTGCATGCATAATAACCTGAAGAAATAGTCAAATTAAATTTCAATAGTTTACCCACACGACGGAAGAATATAAGAAAATAAAACAATTAAAATATGAACATAAATAAAGTGATCGTGGTATTCTTTGTTTAATCGCCAATCGCTACACAAAATTAAGGTACAATGTATGCGTTACTGTTTTTAATTTACATCAACTCCATTCACATTTGTATTAGGAACGCGCCAAACTTTACGCATATGCTGATGACATTGCTCTGGTAATTGAACACCAAGACGTAGAAATAGCAGAAAGGCTGCTCAGAAAGACTTGAATATGGTTTGCAGATGGATACACGATAAAGAATTATTAATAAATGCCAAAAAATCAAAAGTGATGTACGTAAGAACACCGAGTAGATTTAGAAAGTTCGTGCCTAAAATAGTTTTGCACAAGGTAGATTGCCTTCATGGATCGGAAGTATACCGTTGTGGGTCCCGTTAGAAACGGCTGATAATTCCAAATACCTGGGAATAACATTCGATAAGGCGTTAACTTGGAGAGTTCACATAGATAACATTGCTAGGAAAATTAGTATGCCGGCGTTATACAAATTGAAACAAGTTGTGAATTACAAAACTACGAGACTGTATTTTGACTCATTAATAATGACTAGGATTAGATATACGGAATCGAAATTTGGGGTTAAGCAAAAAAAAAAAAACGGAATTAAGGAAAATTAGTAGGCTACAGAAAAGATGTTTAAAAATTTTGTTACCGAATTGGAGAAGTGCGAATCTTGTAACGAATTCTACTCGGTGGGACAATAATAAAGAAATGTCGCCAAAAATGCTTTTTTTATTACAGTAAACTTTTAAGGTATAAAACAGAAAAAATAAGATTACCGACAAGGGAAATATGGGACTAGGAACTATGACAATTTGTATTTCATAAGATTTAAAGGGATTAATAATAAAATTGATAATGTTGAAGAGGAAGTTATGAGTCATTTACTAGGTAACTTACCAAAGGAATTAACAGACGAATGTAATTGAATATATGGAAAGACAAAATAAAAATATGGTTGATTGCGTGGTGCAAAGAATGAGAAATGGATAGTCATAGGAAAGGAACAGCGATAAGACGGGTAATTGATTGAAAGATTAAATAATTATAAATGATGTAATGGAAAAAATAATAATGTTTGGTGTTCAGTTCTAGCTGCATTACTTATGGCTTATGTGAAAATATTGTGGTACGATGTGCGATAGGTATAAATGTTGTGAATTAAAATTAGACATAAAATAGTAAAAATAGAAGTTAAGTTGAATTAAGTAATTATATATAAGACGAATATGATGTATTAGACTTAAAATGTATATAATGAATAAACGATATAATTATATTGGGAACCCACAGACGGGCAATTGCCTTGTGGGACCCGCAAATTATTTAAAAAAAAAAAAAAACCCGATTTAGTTTCACCTGGATCAACACCCAGCTCCTTTAAGGAATGTAACACCATTTTTAATGGGTCTATTCGTATTATATCACAAAAATATTTCCACTAAAAATTATGAAGTAAAATCTCTTTTTAAGGAAAACATGCAAAATTTGCACTAAAAAGTAAAAATTCGATGAAAGATAATATATTTCACAGTCAATGGCACGACAATCAGGGGGAGGGGCAAAAACATAAATCACAACCAGGCGGGGGAGGAACATAAATCACCTCTATACATAGAAGAGCCTGGTACAGATTAATAAAAAAAGAATGTAGTTTTTTTTTTTTTTTTGTCGCTACTGATAATATTTTATATAAATAAAAAGAGGCTTTAATTTGTCAAATGAAATATGCTAAAGGCGTATTTCTTTTTTACTTTAAATGATTTTCTCTTATCAAATTTTTCCAATTATCCGAAATTTCTGGTTTTTGTTTTCTCGGTTCGGTGGTCACTTCGTTTTATTTTTGTGACGACAATATAATATTTTGATATGGTTAAAAAATTGAATTTTATTAATTTAAACAATTTCTTTTCGCGTTTATTTAACGTTTAATTTTCTTGAATTTTTATTAAATAACTGTTTTATGTATACTGGTATAAAATATATTTTTCTGAGGGGGTGCCGCCCCGCGTTTATTTCTCGGGGTGAGGGGGACTGTGCCTCTTGCCTCCCCGTTTAGCATATTGCCATATGTTTCTTATTAATACACTCCAATCAGAGTTTTCGTACATCAAATTTAAATTGCAATAATTAAAATATTTCTGATGTTTTCAATACTTGACCTATAGAAAAAACGAGTGTATAACACCGACGCAATACGGATTTTTAATTCCGACTTTAGCATGTTTCAGAACAACATCGTCTCTTTACTACCCCGAATTATTTTTTGTCGGGTAATTATTTTCCACTTTCATGCAGGGAATTGTTATTAAATTTTTCGTGTAAATCTTAAAGGCGGTTTTTTTTTTTTTTTTTTTGAAACAATAAAACACGATATTTTTAAATTTTATTCGATAGTTCCTTTTACGGAAAAAATCAAATACAATACGAAGAAGCATAACCACATTTGTCAACAACTTGTTGCACTGACAGTGTAACCCCTATCGTATTTTGCCCGAACACAAAATGTCCTTCCAATTCCTCTTCCACCTACGAAAGAGCAATCAAAGACAAAGCAGCCCGCTTAATTAGTCAATCTCTATTGCGCGTTTCTGTATAGTACAACAATCGCGGCACGTGCACAGGACTGACAATACTGTAACTTCAGAAACCGCGACAGAATGGAGAATAAAAAAGGCAGTAGCGGGACATTGTAAAGCAGTGAGAAGCAAATCAGCGGTCTCCTACATAATCCACTTATTCAATACACAATAAGAGTAACATTTACGAGAAGTAACTCTTGGAGGTAATAGCAACAATGTTGCACGTGACTAACGCGTGCTGGATAAGTTGTTTATGTTAACACAGTCGACCTTAGCGTAAACAACGCCCCCCAGCAAAAGCTTCCATTCAAAATTATTTAAAACTTTCCATACAAACCATTAACAAAACGTGCCCTCTCTCTCTCTCTGTCTCCTACCGTATAAAATAACAAAAACAAGAAAAAAACAAACACTAGGATAAAAAAATACACACTTTTCGTATCCTATTCGTAGGCAACTTGTGAAACGCGACAAACTTCGAATTGCCTTAAACAGAACGAGGATTTAGAACACAAACCTTAAAATTTCTAGCCAGCCTGTTCCCATGGGAGTAAGTATGTCGATTTTTCCCATCGCTCTGGACAAGCAGTGAACGCGTTGGCAATTTTTTAACTTTTTTCACTTTCCACCTTGTTTTATCCATTAATTTTCCTTAAATCTGCTCCAGGTTCATGTATTTTTCCTTGTCATATTTCTATTGATTATACTCTTCTCCTTTTCTGTGACCTAGATTCAGAATCGGATCCAGAAGGACCTGGGGGGGGGGATTATATTAAAATCTTCTACGATAAGCAGTAGATTTGAGAAATACCCCTTGTTTCATAAAGAAAATCAAATAGCGACCTTTATAGAAATTCATAAAAATGTTTTAAAAATACGAGTAATTATTACAATTTTTAATTTAACTTTTGTCTTATATTTAGAGGGGTGAAAAATAAAACGAAATTATAGAATTATACCTTAAATATGGTAGTTTAGAAATAGTAAGAAAGATAGCATTTCTTATTAGACACTTTACTTCTTTTTTATTTTTGTTAGCAATCCAATCCGAATTGTTGAAATATACATATATATATTTCTCATTGAACTCTATTTTTAATTAAAATTACAAAATAAAAATTAAATATAAATAAAAATGGCAAAAGATCGACGACAGTTGTGTTTAAAATCAGAATAAAAACGGAACATTAATAGTTTTACTAGGAAAAACGGTATTAAATATTAGTTATTAAAATCCGTAGGTAGTAAAATTCATACAAATCTTTTATAGCATAAATTAAGTTTCTCTCTGTTATAACAAATTTTTTCATAGAGGTTTTGGTTCTTGTGGGTGTCCCCTAACCCCTACCGTGGATGCACCATTGCTGGATCTCCTTTGGGTGGATTTTACTTTTGTTGTTAGATAATCGTCTACTGACCACTCGTTGACAAGCCCAAAAGTAGGAGAAAAAAAAGAAATAGTGAACGCATTTAATCAAGGGGTTGCTTTAAGACCCAAACGCTACATTTTTGCACCTTATTATTCGCTTTATTTGTGCAACCTGCAGTTTAATGCGAATAATAGTTACGACTTGTTAATCTTAAAACAGTAACCGCGATTTATTCATTTGGAACGATAAATTTTCAAATTTTCTCTACATTTGTCTTACAGAAAAAACTCATCACTCACTTGTACTACAAAAAATGAGCTCGATCAAATTTTAAAAATTTTCCCCGAATATAAGATTGAATTTTTAGACGTTTTTAAAGATGCAGTTAACATCGATATAATTCCACACTGAATTCAAACGAAATTGTATAGGCCACCGCGCAGTTTAGTAACACTTTGGGCAGTAATCTTTTTCGAATGATTCTTTCGTGGGTTATAATCATTTAGCTCGTGTTTGTTTACTCGATTTTCACTTTCCTAGTGTGCGCTGCGCTCAGTCGAGTTCTAGCGCCCAATGCATCTTGGGCTTGGTCTGGGTAGTTTGCTTTTTCTAATAATTCTACATAGGCATTCGTGAGTTACGTTATACATTTACGGCCATGTTTGCAACATTTATTGTTTCATTTTAAACATTACGTATTTTTACCTTCAGTCGACATCATTGTGCTCTTATTGTCAGGCCGCGAAAAAAATAAAATAAATAAATAGAAAGGAAAGAGAAACACTACTTGGCCTAGTCACTACGAAATGCTCATTTTCAATTTCATTTTTTTTGTTTATAAAATTTCCAAAGCGCGGTCGTTTTATACGCGAGCTTCTATATTCCCCTTTTTTTTGATATCTTCTTCCACCTCTTTACATTGTTCTTCTGGATACGTCTGTTTTGCTCTCTTTGATTCTCTTTTAATTTTATTTCTATACTTCTTATACATTAACTGTCGGCCTATTGTATTTCAATTTTTTAAATTTTCTCCTTTTTTAACTTAATTCGATTACTTTATCATTCATGGTTTCCTGTATCCTTTCATCTTTTGCATTCCAGTAATTTTTTTTTGGTGCTTCCGTTATTGCTTTTTTTATTTAATATGATTTCTCATTAATATTATTTTGTTCTGGATTTTTATTAAATACACATAAAAATACGTACAACAGAAAATTAGTTATTTAAAAAAATACAAAATATACACCGACATGTCTTGTAGAGTTACTCACGCCATAATCACGCCAAATAATAAAATTAAAGTTAATGATAAATAAACGAATACGAATGTGTCCTAATTATAATAATTAATTAATTAGGACACATTTGTAATAATCTAAATTTCTAGATTTTTCTTTACCTCCTTTTGGTATTCATTTTATGTATTATTTTAACTTTCCTATTTCGTACCTTGCATGACTGTTCTCTTTTCTATCCGCTTGTTAATATTTTAATGTTTTCATAAATACCGTATTATAATTGTCTTCTACGTCTCTGCTCCTCGATACGCTTTACGCTGTTTCATTTCATTATCTTTTTTTTTTTTTTTTTCGACAATGTAATATAATTAATTAACTAATTAACGCTACACAGTAATATTGCATTGTGCTATATAATTAAATAATAACTTGTATATTGCAGCACTCCCGATGATCAGGAGAGAATTGACACTATATGGCAGAGGGATCTGGAAATTTATTATCGAGTTATAAAAAATAATTCTTTGCGCCGCCATGTGCAAATTGCATTCGAAGATGAGGTGATCAGCGTTCGCCACTTTGTTCGAGTCTAGAGAATATTGGCAATAGGGAGAAGAGATTAAACCCGTGTTGTACAAAGAAGCGGGGAGACGGTTTACTCCCAGCCGGAGGCGACATAAGGTAACAATGGACGATCTGGTACTCATCGAAACAGTCGTAATGTGGTTGAACCAAGGAACATTAGGAATATTAGGTTGAATTCTTTTGTACTGTTGAGCGCAAAATGGATTTGCCCATGTAGCCTCCCAATATTTTTTATGAACATATCTAATGAGCTCGAATAGGTCTCTGTTTGGAAAGTATGGAACTAAACAACTATTCATCCATGTGTCTTTGACAGTCATGTCTGCCACTTCGTTACCGTAGATATCAGCATGTCCTGGTATCCAAACAAAGTTAACTACTACGCCAGATTCAGAAAGGTACATAGGCTTCTGATTTTATAGAGGTATGGATAGGATTTTGTGTTGAACGATAAAAGCTTCAAAGCTGATAAACAACTCATAGAATCAGACATGATAATGATATTTTCAGAGAAGATATGTGAATTTAAAAAGGACAAAGCCTCGAAAATCGCAACACATTCGGCACTAAACACAGAGGTAAAATGAGGAAGAGAGAATTTTTTAGTTAAGTTAAGACATGGTATAAAAAAAGCAGCACCCGCAGAATTCGAAAATTTAGAACCATCAGTAAAAATCGGTTGGAAATTCGGCCAATGGTCTGAAATTATCGCATTGAATACTCTGCTAGCATTGTGCCTATTAACGAACTGAAAAGAATCCAAATCTATCTGTAACAACTTAAAGCAGTTATGTGAGTATGGGTATTTAAAATACGACGGTATGGTAATAAAAGAATATCGCTGAAGCCTAACAGCGCTTAAAGATAATAGAGGCATTTTGAAAGTCTTAAATCTCCAATTGTCTTTAACATCCAAATAGGATTTAAGTAAATTGAACGTCTTGTTTGGTGGCTGGAACATAACAACTTACTTCCTTCCAACATGTTTGGCTTTCGACCAGGCATTGGTCCTGCCGATTGTATCAGCTCTTTTGTTTTCCACGTTTATAAATCCTTCATACATGAGCATTTCACGCTGGCTTCTTTTATCGACTTATCCTCAGCCTTTGATAACGTTCATTTACCTAGTCTAAAAGACGCAATGGCCGCAATTAATCTCCCAGTCAAACTCATTTCGCTGACTATTAATCTTATGAAAATCGCATTATCCACATTTCCTCTCCGTGGCTTCGAGCTACAAGAAGTGTTTTCCGCGGTCTTCCGCAAGGTTGCCCCTCAGCCCCACCCTCTTCAATATATATACCATTGCTGTAGCATCTCTTCCTTTAAACTCCCTCTCTTTATTCTTTGCGGATGATATTCTTCTTTTTTCCTCTTCCTATGACTTGGTAATCGCCAACGAAACTCTTAATTCGTCTTTGTTTGCACATGAACAGTCCCTATTTTCTATTCACCTTTCTGTTTCTCCTTCTAAATCCTCTTCTATGGTTTTTACTCTCCGCCCCTACAATTCCACATTAGTCAACCTATCCCTGAATCAAGTTTCTCTTCCCCGTGTTACTTGCTTCTGCTATCTCGGTATTTACCTTAATAGTCGTCTGACCTTCTCTGAGCATATTGACCACCTTTCTTGTTCTGCCGTTAAAAGACTGAACTTGCTAAAATCCTTGTCTCCAACCAAATGGGGCGGTGATCCTCATCTGTTCATTTCCTTGTATACATCCATTATTCGCTCCAAGTTTGATTACTGCTCTTTTATCTATGGTTGTGCCTCCAGATCCCTTCTTTCCAAATTAGATATAATACAAAACTCCTGTCTCCGTCTTTGCCTCGGTGCTCTTAAATCCTCTCCCATTTCAGCAATGCTCACGGAATCTAACATACCTCCCCTCTCAGTTCGAAGGTCTTATTTGGGCTATCGATTCCTTTCCAAACGTTTACCTTTCACTTCGTCTCAACTTATTCCTTCCTACATTTACATTGCCAAGAACTGGAGTTTTGTTTCTAATAAAATCCCTATCTTAGCCCCTATTTCTCAACGTCTTAGCCATTTCTGCTCCCATATTATATCCAGCAATAATCTTCCGTACTTCTCACTCAACTATTTTGACCTCTTACACCCTCCCAAAGTACATTTTCTCCCTAAATTTTCTAAGTTTATGCCTCAGACCGTCATTAAACAGGAATTTCGCAGTACGGTCAGTTGTCTTTTTCCTTCTCATGCACTTGTTTTTACTGATGGCTCTAGAGGACCCGGTGGGGTCGGATCGTCTTTTATTCTTCCCGACTCCAACTTCTCCGAATCCTTTCGCCTCCCACCTTTCTGTTCTATTTTTACGGCCGAATTGATGGCTATCCTTCGTGCGATCATACATATCTCGTCCAATCGTTCGTCCTCCGACTATCTAATCATTTCTGACTCCATGGGTGCTCTCCAGGCTATCAGTTCACCGCTTCCTCCTCCCTCTTTTGACTTCTTCATTCTTCGTATACAATCTCTCATTTATAATCTTTCTTTCAATCACTCTGTACACATTGACTTACTGTGGGTTCCTGGTCACAGAGGCATCGAGGGTAATGAAATGGCGGATGCTTTGGCTCAGGTTGCTGTTCGTTCTCGCTTCTATTTAAAAAAAATCCCGGCTGTTAATCTATTACTCCTAATTAAGAAGCTTCACTTCAGATTTTGGTCGGATGTGTACCCTTCTTCTTTTACCAACAATCGTTCCTTCTACCTATCAATCCAACCTACACTTCCTTCTCATCTATGGTTCTCGGAGTTTCCCTCTCTTCCACGATTTATAATTTCCTCTATTGTCCGCCTGCGCTTTAATCACACACTGCTGCCCTCTTCACGCTATCGTTTCTCTTTGCTTCCCTTTCCTCATTGTCCGTTGCATCTAGATGAAGCGGTTGTCTGTGATGCTGATCACATTTTCTTCGAGTGCTCTGCTCTTTCTGCGGAGCGTTCTCTTTTCTATCTTCACCTTATAAAGCTGGGGCTTCCCACTCCTTACTGTGCGTCTTACATCTTGTCCCTTCCTTCCCAGTCTGTTGTTCTTGTCCTTGGTTCCTTTATTTCAGCTGTCTCCAATCGAATTAGGTTCTAGTTAGTTGTCTCTCCTTCCCATTGTGTCTGGGCATTGGTCCATAGTTGATGCGCCCAAAAAAAAAAAAAAATAAAAATAATTGAAGCTGACTGGAGGACAGTATTTCATAAGAAACCTGTCTGCTAGGTACGATGATCTAACAGAGAGAGGAGGGATTTCCTTCCGACTAGAATGTAATCTATTTTTGGTATCTTCTTATACCTTCTGACATTTTCCAAGCATATATTCTCCTGACCCCTGTTGTTTAAATATTGTATTATTTCCTATTTTATCATTTCATTTTCATTGCAGAAATTTACTAGCCTTTCACCTCTTTTATTTCAGTTGCACCTTACTACCTCATTCCAATCATCTAATATTATGAGATTCTCTTTTGGATCAGCATATTAATATGATCTGGTATCTTCCAATTGTTTGCATATTTTTTCACTACTTCGTCGTTATAATCATTTGTTGGCATGTATACTATTGTCGCTCGTCCTGGGCTTACCCCTATTTTAGCTAAAATTATTCTATCGCCTGTCAGTTGATATGTCTTAATTTCAGTTCCTTATTTTTTATTTAGCATTATGCCAACTCCATTTTTACCATCATCTTTTCCTTCTCAGTATATTTTACTCGATAATCATAGCTCCAAAAGTTGTCATTATCATTCTCCATCTTCTGGTATTCCTAATATATATCTGTGTATATCCATTTCATGTTTTTTTTTCCTTTTTAGCTTAATATTTTCCATTTATCCATAAATCTTCATTTATGATTAACCTAGTTGATTTCGTCTTTGTTTTTCCAGTCTTGTATTTTTCTTTTACAGCCCGGTTATCCACCTTCTGTACGTATTTTACATTCGAAGCCTGCAGCTCCGGTGCCGGGCGCTAGTCGGATCGTATGACATATCCAGTTCCATTTTTTTTTTTTTTTTTTTTGTTTTTTTTTTAATTCATAATTGACTGTAGGCTCGGAAGATAATGACGTAGTTTCCCGTCATTTTCCTCATTACAATATTAGAACCAATTGAGCATTATGTGCTCCATGCTTACTGTCTGCTTCGCTGCTCTACCAAAATACCGCTCTCTACTCACGCACAGTACGAATAGTGCTGTTTTCACTGTCAGTCTTCATCTGACTTTTCCTCCTCTGCGAGCTGCCTAGCTTGGGGGCACCTTCCGCTAATATACACTACCGCTAGGACAGCTTACAGAGTCCTACACAAACCCCTTCGCTACATTAAGGTGGAAATATTCCGAAGGGGCCTAACAAGCAATAGGACTAATTACTTGAATTACTTTTTTAAGTTCTAAATTATTGGCTCGTCTTTTATTCTTATTTAATTATTTAAATTTCTGATAAAGATCATTTGTCTAGGGAATGTTTATTAAAAATTTCGTGAAATAAAAAAATCAGCATTAAAAATGATAGGTGTCTACACCTGATCTGAATAAAATACAACTAAGAAGAAAATAAATATTTTTCGCTTTATTTTCGGACAGTTTTATAATAAAATGCGTGTTATGAAATAATGGCACATTTTAACGTCGTACATTACGAAAACGTAAAAGAAACCGGTAAAAGAGTCGAAAGACCTTTTGAAATTTAGAATTACGCTTTATGTTGTAATTTCTACCATAAATTTTAAACCGAAATTGTATTATTTTTATTAAAATTATAATTCCCTAAATAATCGTATCATTTTTCATTAAAAAAAAAAAGCGGCTGTTCGCTCTCAAAAATTATTACCCATTTGTGACAAATAAAATTGATACCGATCTAATTTTTACAATTATTTAATCGTAGCAATTGTATAATTATCAAAAAAATTAAACAACGAATTTTTGAAACATGGTAGGTTGCTTGATTAATTCAATCAAATTTACAATGTAGAATGAAATTTTTCTTTCTGAATTTTCTACTATTAGTAATTTTTAATATCTAGTCGTAGCGTAGTTTGCTGGCCAAATGAACTGTTCTGTTCGGGCCAAAAAAAAAAAAAAAAAAAAATTACAAAGAGGAATATATGTATAAGTTCCTAATGGTGTTTGAATATTAAAGTAATCCAAGAAAAATTCAGGAAGAGGGAAAGGAGGTGCCAACAAAAGAAAAGTAAAAAAAATAGATTATTTTTTAAAATTCGTATGCGGAGTCAGCTACAGCGACAATGAAATAGCCAAAAGGAGGAACACAGAAGGCGACGGAAAAGAAAGAACCGATGCAGCATTATGAATGCAAATGGAACGCACGGGTGACAGAGCGGAAAATATAGGATATGATCAGAATTACATTCTTGATTACCACTAGGAGGATTCAGAGGACAAAATGAGATGAGTCTGTAAATACGTTTGAAACGCAATCAACATAAGGAATAAATAATGTAACGCTGCAAAGAAGGGAAGTGTTACAGAACCAAGGACAAAAGAACGGATCGAATAGAAAGATAGAAGAAAAGGTGATTAAAAAAGAAAGAAGGATATCTGACCAAAATTTAAAATGGTATTTCTTAGAGACATTAGAAGTATGTTACTGGCAGTGTTCAATGGAGAGTAACGGCCACATCACGAGACAACTACACCATTAACTAAAAGTGAAACCTACTGAGGTATATTGAAGAAACAGATCGATCATGTATAGTGAAAAAAGATCAGAGAATTCCATAAATAGAATTTAATGGCAAAAGCAGTTAAGTTTAAAGGAGATGCGAGTTAGAACCGTGGAGAACCGGCAACCGAAATAACGCAGCTAGTTAGACAGTGGTATTTCGTTCACAGATAGTAAGTAAAGTAAGTCCCACATATGTATATCCTTGATAAGGTATCATGGATTGTGTAATTAAGCTTTTCATAATGTACTAAGGCTAATGGATCTGATGAGAATACTCTGGGGTCAGCTCCTTTCTACTTTTGGATTGTCCGCCTTTACTTTCCCCCAGATAATTTTCTCTGGTACCCAATTCTATTTCAGATTAGGTATAGACCTGGGAGCGATTCGGATCCGGAACGAGGCAAGTTTCGAACCCGTGTCCACTGATTTAGTAGCCAAGCACCTTAACCACTAGGCTAGAACACCTAATAATGCCCCCCCCCCAAAAAAAACAACCATAAAAAAAGGGGAATCGTAGGAAATTTCTTGTAGATTTTGAAATTGGATTTTTTTTTGTTTTTTTCGAATCCGTCAACTATGGACATTAACCCGGCAAAAGTGAAATTTTTAGAAGTCTGAGACAGCAGAATACCCGAACGAAACGTCGCTGTCTCGCCAACTCTATACCACGGCGGTAGCTGGCTAATGAGAAATTTATCGCGATAGTCTATCTTTTGTACCTATATTTCTTTATGATCGAAGAAAATTATTCTTTATTACGACGAACCGACGCCGTCTTTTAAGCACGTTCTATTAAAATTTATGAATAGAATTATTAGCATAATTAACTATAGAGAAATCTATTATGCCGCTTGCTAAAACTATGAAATATTAAAACGTAATTAGGTGAGATTATACAGCTAGAAAACAGACATACTGTTATTATTATACGCAGCTTTTCTGGTACTACTCTCGTAGTTACACATTTATTTTAATTTTAAAATAATATTTAAAAGTTATTTCATATCAGACTAGCGTGAAAAAAAATTATTCGCAATAGCGAGCCTTTTCAACCATTATTCGAGAATCAGGTACGTGTCGCATAATTTCCATTTCCGCACAATTTCCGTCAGGTACGTGTCGCATAATTTCCATTTCCGCACAATTTCCGTAATCTGACCTTTACGATGCCCATCATCCTATCCCTTTCCTAAAGTTATCATGCCTGAATCTGAGTAGCATTCCCTTTCCGCTTCAGTAATGCCCCAACCTCGGCGCGCGTAATAACATCACCTTCTTACGGTTCCGTCAGCAATATTTACCCTTATTTTCCGGCAATAATCGACGGCTCTCTCGTAGTAACTTTAAATATATAGATTACGAATAAAGTAGAACAATTATTTAAATAACTTTTTTTTCCGAAACTATTAATCCGCTCGTATTCGAAAGCGCGCCACAGTTAATCGCTACACGGTGATTTTCTGTTCCACCCTTATCCGCATTTCCACATATTTTATCGAAGAACCCTCCCCTTCATTTTATTAACATGCGGAAACCGAATGGTGCGCTCGGTGTTTAATAAGCTGCCAACCGTAGCACTATTCGCTTAAGAAGCACACAACGGCAAGGCACATGTTACTACTTGCTGCAGTGTGCCATCGGCTTCGAACAATCTCTCTCTCTGGGCAATGCGTACTGCAAAACGGATGATAATTTTAACTAAAGCACTCGCAAGAACATGTGCTTCTGACAGATCACCATTGTCAGCATTCTAACCGCAACACTGCGCCGACTCTTAATTATTTTTTACGATTAATACTCTTCCTAAATTCGCCGTTTCCGCGCCACCACATGCTCCGTACGCGATGATTCACAGTCCGAATCAGCCTCCAATTGCACCAGATTTATATACGTCATTCTGGTGGCAGTTGTCCAGTCTTCGTAACGATACATTCTCGATAACCGATCAGCGGGCAAAAGAAATGTTTCCGGAGCAATTTTCTATTATTTTTAATTTTTTACTAATTAAGTATTAATTAACACATATTCAAGCGTTTTTTTTTAAATCCGTCAAGGGCCAGAATAAGACCGATCTGTGTGTAATTGTGTGTGCCTAATAGCCGGATGCATTTTGTTTCATCTTTAATAAAACCAGTTTCATAGGAACTTTTTGAAACTCCTTCCGAAAGTGATATCACTCGCAAACTGGAAAAGTTGTATCCATCTCTCGAGATATCCAGAGTGTGTGCGAATTGCCCGCCCGAAACTAGCGGACTAGACCAAAAGTTTCCCTCGTGCTTTTATACTTAACAATTTCGCACCGATTTCAAAATTTTATTCCATATTTTAGTGAATTACTCAATACAAAAATCACGAAATTTTATAATTCAGAAATGCGTATACACATGTGCACATACACCAACACACATTGTGAACTTGAAAGAGTTGTCTTTCACAAATGTAAATGGTGCCCCCCCGGGGCATTTTCTGCACATTGCTCACATTTGTTTTTAATCATCGACGAGTTTTTATTGATACTTGTGGAATTCCTCAACGCTCCGGACGCTTTTCTTTTTAGGCTGTTTAGCCGAGCTTTCATTATTTGTTCATTTAAAAATAGCGCATTTCCCCGCTAATTCGGGGTTAACGGATGTGATTAGAGCTGAAATTGTAGTTGCCGGGTCCATAATATCCCGTTAATCACTTTTTTACGGCTAGGTCAGCGCGCCGCCTTAAAAGTAATTGCACTTCCGTATATTATTTATTTATTTATTTAAGCCTGATAAAGCTGTTAGGTAGCGCGATAGTGTCTAGTGGTTAATTGGCTATACCAAACCAGAGGTATCGTGGGATTTCGGGAGTTGTCTCATTCCAAATCCGGTCGTTGTCCCAGTATTATATATACCTATTAAATATTGGTGTTATACCAGAAAATTATCGGGCGGGGTCTGGTACCATTTCGCCTAATTCCCATTTTGCCTAAAAATGGAATAATCCATAAAAAAATAATAATAATAATAATTTGAAAAAATCAACTTGGCAACACGGTCACGTTCGGTAGGCAGAAAAAAAGATTACCCTGGCGCAGCGGGGGACCCCTTGACTCTTTAACTAAGAAAGCGTCTTTGACAAACAATGCCGGGTTTGCCCGCTGCCGAGACCGCCCGAGAAATTGAATGATTGTTACCCAAATTTTATCATTTTTCTAGCTCGGACAGCGTCATTAAAGGTCGTAAGAAATGCCGAATCCGTCTCAATATACGGAAAATCACCGCATACTAACTGCTTTACACTATGAAGTCGTAATTTGTTCTGGCTTGGGTGTTATGCGTATTCCTAAGGAAAGTGTTCTTCTATCTTGAATATTATAAGTTGTCGCTTGTGAATAAAACAAACACTTTGAGTCAGTCTAATATATGTAGTAATGGATGTATCATTTATAAAAACAAATCGAGCAGATAAATAGTATATATATATATATCTAATATTTGTATATTAAAATATTTATTGCAAATTACGCTTCAAATGAAATGGTATTCAATTAGATTTCGGCAACAGAGAATAACAGAAATTGTCATCTATTAAAAAATTATTTTCACTTAATTGCTATAAATTTTTGTTTTGTACGTCAAAAGTATATTATAAAATATTTTTGGTTAATTGAATAGCGTCTTTTTATTATATATTCTCTTTCTTTTTCCTTTTTGTAATGTTAAATCGTAATCTTTCGGCAATTTATTGAATCAAGACATTTCAAATAGTAAAATAGAAGGTTTTTTTTCTTTATCTTCTTTTGGATCTGCCGAAAAATGGCGTCTCATGAATATGAGTTATGCGCGAAAAAACATAAAAAAAAAACATACGTGACGAACATACATATAACCTCTTTCTTTCGGTAAGTCGGAAAAGATTAAAAATTAGAGACAAGTTTATTGACATAAAAAAATTAAAGTATACTATTAGATTAATAAGTAATTTGTGCTTAATAAATCTGTATTAACTTTAATTTTCGTTTATTAACTTTTTAAATACAGCTTCTTTTTGATGGGTAATCGTCCGCTGCTGACAAGTCTAACGCAATAAAGAAAAAAGCAAATAAACAAATAAATACGCTTTCTGCCTCTTTTTAAGATTTAAAAAGAAAATATTAGAAAAAAATTTCTGATCAAAAAAAGAATTAAGAAAACGAAAAAAATTATTCTGTTTGTTTTTTAACGAGGAACTTAGATAAAACCAGTATAAATGTGCATTGTTTTCAATTTGTAATAAAGAATTTATCCGTTTACAACTCTTTATTTAGATTATTTTTCTTTCCTTTTTTCTGAAACTTCGAACACTTCAATGTTCATGTCACACTAGACAGCAATAAGGCTTTTATATACTGACTGATAAGGCGGGTGGGATTTATAGAGCACTGGACTTGGAATAGAAATGGAATAACTCGCAAATATTAATCGGAGTCGACATTTCGGGTACATTTATACTAAACATTTTTAGCAGTATTTTTTCACTTCTGATTTTCATATGAACCTTTTTTGTTGTTTTTCGAAAAGAAAAGATTAACAGCGGAATCAAATAGAAAAAAAAAATGATGCGTTTAGTCTGTTTAAAATTCGACAATAATGACGCGCTGTTGCCAACGCGAAATCATTCGTATGTTTGTCCGACCTTTTTTTTTATTACCTGAGTAACCGAAACCTCAAATTTAGGCGAAATGGGAAGTCACCATCGGGCGGAAAGTGTAAAGGCGGATCCCAAGTAGAAAGGAACTGGCCCCCTACTCTCATTGGCACAATCCATGATACCTTATCAAGAATATAGTAGGACTTACTTTACTTTTTTAATAAAATTGTTACAACTTAAATATAAAATATTGAATTTAGTGTTAAAAGTCCGATACTAGTTGTAGACCACCTCGTTAGTCACAAATACACGTTCGATCTTTAAAATGTCCACGTGTCCGAACATAATTCCCATCAATACAATTCAGGTTATACACGTGCATATATATATGTTTTTTTTATTTAATTTATTACCCACGGGACATGTATTTCAAGGTCATTATGGCACATAAGCCCGCAAATTACATTACTGCCCAATTATGTTATTGTTTCTTAGAAAAGACACGTGTCTCTAATTTTACTTGTTCCGGACAATTAGGTTACCTTTTTTTCGTGAGACAAAACAAACCAGTTATTGCTCGAATTCTTCTTCCATGACGACGATTTATTGAAAGTTTTCTTTGGGAGAACACAAATAATTGTGCGAGAATTAGGTGTATTGAACACGAAATTCAGGGCACCGCGAGAATCGACTTTTTCCTAATCATCGATGAGCTGTAATTATTAATGCGTTTACTGGAGGAGCTGTACCCTCTCAGGCATGGGAAACGATAAAAATTCCTTTTTTCTTGTCCTCTAATGCCCCTGGGTCTCCTTTTTTTTTAGATTAGTTTAATTTTATTAATTTTCGCCTATCATTAAAATTATACTAGTTTAATGCTATCGAGGTTTCTTAAGAAATATAAATGCGGGAGCGTGTTTCAGATTCATAATTATGTAATTTTTCAAAGTCAAAATAGTTTCTTACTTTCACACTCAGTTGTTACTAAATTTAATCGGATTCTAAATTAATCTCTTATAAAGCGAAATTTTTAAAATTATTAATCGGAAATGTAAAATCTAGCCATAAAACCAATCTCTCTGGTGTGTACCTCAACGCGCTTGGCTCGTTTTTATATAATGTTTAAACGATTTTCCAAGCCTAAAGAATGCAGAGAAATTTCTACGCTGATAAAATGCATAAAGGAATCGCAGGCCATCAATTACCGGTTATAATTAACTCCTTAAAACCGTAGGAATGGCAGCATTTTTGAATCGAAGTCGGTTTAAATATCGGACAATTGGCGACTCGACTACTAACTGGTCTGATCGATAGCTCTGGCAGTTATATTGAACAAAAGACGGGCGGACCTTTAGTAAAAACTTAACAATGCCTCGGGGTCAAATGAAGCAATCGAATTCCTATACTTATCGAGTTCCTCTTGCCGTAATAAATCGGTATTAAATTCTAGCGGTAAATCATGCTTTTAGATCTGTCAGGTACTCAATTCCAGTTAATGTATACTTTTGTTTTTTTTTAATGACTAAGGAACATCAGCCCAATTTCACACTATCTACTCTACACTTATACACCTACTATAAAATTAATGCAAAACAACACTTTGCGCTGGATCAAGGGGAGAATCAAAAATTAAAATAAATAAAACCCTGTTTAGGAAATCAAAAACAACGGGTGAAAAATGAAATAAATGCAATACTGAATATAATTTAAATAATAATATTCCTCCGTATTTATAAGGAATATCGGTCAGCACAATAACCAATGTCACATAAGGTGAGAAAATACCTGCAGACATAAATCTATTAAAGTATTTTCTCCGCACTTTGTGTTTTCCGCGATTAAATAAAAGATGATTGACGTCATCATCGCGATAGTAGTTCAGAAAAATATAACAAACATACCGATATTGTTCTTCAAAACTTAGCTTAATTCTTGTATGCTCTACCCGGAATCTAACGATCTTGATGACGATGTATCATATATTCCTGTCGGTATATTGTAGACCCAGAGCTTAACGGATGAATTTGTGCGGCATTTCGATAATTGATTAAGCCAATCATTATTTGCGTTTACCTTTAGCTTTACGTGCCAAGTCTAAAGAAAGTATAAACGAGAATCGTATTCCATCCACACCTTCCCACCGCATCACTCAGAAGCTCGTTTCCCTTGATACCGCAATGATCGGGAACACAGTAAAATTTAATTGTAACGCTACTGTTAGTTAACTAGCAACACTTATTTTTAATATCATAGATCAACGGATGACACCCTATACTCAAAATTTAAATGTATCAGCGAACGTTATTCAAACTGTCACCACAAATTGAATTTTTTTTTTCTGATTTAAGCCATTTTATATATACATATATAGGTATATACTAGCTGACCCGGCGAACTTCGTACCGCCCCAGAATTAATAAATTTTGTGTTAACTTATTAGCTGAATTAAATTTAGTTTTTTATTAAGGTGAATACTGAAAATGAATCAAGTTCAATAAATGTACAAAAATCAAAATAAAAAGAGTTTTTTAATTACATTGAAATTTAATATACGTGGCAGCGAGGCATTATTCGCCTTTATAACAAAAATCGGTATAAATTTACTTTAAAAAATTAAAGTAAATTACTTTGGAAACATGTTTGTTATTCGGGCTATATCATCAGTTAACAACACGGAGTTTTATTAAAAGTATATAAATTGAGTGTGTACTCTGTGCAGTTAGCTGATGATGGGCTCTATAAGCGAAAAAACAACGTGTTTCTAAAGTAATTTAATTTCCTAAAGTAAATTTATACAGATTTTTAGGATTCCCCGTACACATATAATGTACGGAATGGAATCCCAATAAGATGGTTCAGAAACGACCAAAATATTAAATTATACAATAGTGCTCGGAAACGGTTTGACTTATCAGAATTGGATCGTAAATTACACAGTTAAACTTCTATCTGTGATAATTTACACAACTTTAAGCTGAGCGATTAGCCCGGGCGACAAGAAACCGTCTAGAATGTATAATAAGGAATTTAGAACGACCTCAAAAATCACCCTTAAAAAAAATTCATAACTCATCACCAGATAACACTTTAAAAACGAAATTCAAAATATATAAACAAAACACAGAATCACTTTCATAAAATTCGAAAATTACGGTTAAAAAATTATTTAAACCTCCCTTTTGGGCCAAAAACAGCAAAAAAAAATGAATTTTCTTCATATATATATTTTTTTTTTTTTTTCTAATTTCATACTCTGCTATTCGGGGCGGAGACAAATTCAACAAATCAAAAATCGTAAAAATCGGTCCAGCCGTTCTTGAGTTATAAATGGTGTGTAACTAATCCGACTTTGTTTCATATATACAATATATATATATATATATATATATATATATATATATATATATATAATCACATGCCTTATCCATAACATTCAGCCCAGCGGTATGGATGGTTGCTTTTGGGGCGAACTTAAATTTTTGTATAGTCATATTAGGTATGACAAACGCCGCAGCGACATACTTCTGAGTTCGGCCAAGATCCATCAGTATATTATATCGATATAAAATCGGAGTACAATGTTGGGATATTGTTAATAAAATGAGACTTAATTATTGAATAGTGCGCGCGTTGTTTAAATTATTAAACATATTTGCGTTTACATGCAAATCCATTAAGTTGCAGCTATAAAGAAAGCTGAAGTACTCGGGTGGATACACACAGGTGTAAGGGCCGGGCTAAACTGATTATGTACCTTCATTCTTTCAGATAATAATGGAAATGTTGAATCTTTGAACCGTCAATTGTTACATATTCTAGTGATTTTATTCACTGATAATAAGGACTTATAATTACAGTATTTAAGAATGAATTTAGTTAGGACATTTCTTCTTAAGAATAGTGGTATAGTAAGTTTGTCTTCGTCTGTAGACAAGAGACCGGAGACTATCTAATACCTTCGGTCACCGGTCTTAAGACACTACTATTCTGTACCACATCCATTACTTAAATCAAATATCATCTCGTTTAATATTAAATTTATCCGCGATGCAACACCCTACTTAAACTAACAAATATTAAAATCTCTCTACTACATCTTACAATTCATGAAATTATCTTTTAAACGAATGTTTAAACACCTTCTCTATTTAAAATGTCGCTCTATAATAACCAGGTTGAATTTCTCGCCGGTTCGTCAATACGACCTGCCTCATCACTACACTGTCGAGGATTTTTTCATATTTTAGCTCGGATATCAAAATATTTTTCCATCTCTCCGACAGTCACCATATAAGCATCTTTTTTAAAATTGCCCTTTCGCTATCGTCGCCCACCCCCCTCTCTAATGCGTACTTAAAACGAAAGAGAAATCGGGTAACTTTCCATATCATAATTAGGTCAACAAAAATCATTTAAAACTTTAAAGATGTGTTTTTAACATTCAAATTTCCTCCCTATAAAGATACCTGCGTACAATCTTTTACTTCGTTTCGTACCGTTCTATTTATGATTCGCAGGCGCGTATTTAAATATTTTCTGAAATTGTAAAATTAACGTTCGAATGATTTCAGACGCTTTTAGGAAGTTAATAGTTTCTTTGCTTTTTTTCTTCCTATTACGAGCAATATAAAATATGGTCACAATTTTCGCAAAACTATAAAAAAAGTAAATAGTTCTCTTTACCGGTGTGGTGGTTTTATTTTTTTCAATTAACTTTTATAAATTCCGGAAAATTTATAGAACGCACTGAAATGCAACATAGTAACCTGGCCGGCTTAAGAGTTACGTTGTAAATTTTTGATCATTTTATACAAAGTATAGAAGAGAAAGAGACAAAAATGTAAGCAAAAGGGGTCAAGGGGCCCAGCCCCTTGCGAAGCCAAAATGGCTGAGTTTATATATATGCATATGTATATGTATATATATATATATATATATATATATATATATATATGTATATATATATATATATATGTATATATATATGGATTGCAAAGAGTTTAGTGTAGTTCTGTAATAAAATCAATTTATATGTAATTTAATTTAAAAAGTCGGAACAAATTTCAATAGAAATATTAGCTTCGGAAACGGGTATTTTTTCAAAAATTAACGATATACAACATATTAACATGTATAAAAAATCGGTTTACATAAAATGAAATTATAACAAATTTTTGATGGATAAATGTATAGGATAAACTGAAATTTTACGGGCATCTTAGGGATGCCGTGAAATCGTTTGTGGAAAAAACTTAGCATATAATTTTTTTTTGTTATTACGAAATTGCGTATTTAAGGGATCCACTTTGCATCAAGAGCAAACTTGAGTATGTTACTGGTAAGTGTAAAAACCCAAAGGTCGTACGCGTGTTTTTCTGTATTAAATTCGCCTTCGTACATTTCGCGAATTTCCTTCAGTTTTTATCAGTCGCGTTTCATCCTTCATAATCATTTACGCTGTCGATAAAAGAAGCTCGAATGGTATTCGATTTCTTTTTTTGTTTTTTCTATTGTGACGAATTTTATTTCTGCACTAATATTTAATTTTGTTATCTGCATCGATAAAATTGAAGTCAGCTAATCTTTTTTTTTTTTTGTTGAAAATTACAAATTGAATTCGTGTTAACCTTTGATCCCAGAATAAAAATGCACTTTTGTTCGCAACTATATTTCACCGTTAATTACAGGTTGACCCGAAGATAAGCGCTTATAACTTACCACGGGAAAGAACATTTGGCAGGTTTGTAATTATTCGTCACAGTGTATTCGTTTAGTTTCTTGCGAAGCACAAGCATATTTTTTAGGAGCTCGTTCAATCATGTCGATACGTTTACCGAGTTTGTTTTGCCATTTTTTCCTAATTCTGATAATCTTCGAAATCGGAGCTTCAGAGGACTCGTTCAATTTTACCGAACTCTTGGTGAATACGAGTACTACTGCGTCAACCGGTAAGAGAACAGCTACATATCGGAAACTGCTGAACGTTACCGAACTCTCCTTAAGGGACGCTGAAGTTATTTTTTCGAATTCGACAAAAAAACTGGATGAAATCGTTAAACATTATACCAGATCGTTGGAAAACATCATTTCGCCGGATTCATCGTTTAATAGCTACGTAATTCCGATACCGAAATCGGAAATGAGAAAAATTTATTCGACTATTAAAACTCTGAAAGATGATTTATTGACATTTAAAACGTTCGAAAAAAATTTTCGATACAACACAAACACGTTAGAGAACTTAATTTTGGACTATTCGGTAGATTCGAATGAGAACTTGGACGAAGATCGCGTCATTCAAAAGGAGTCCATTGATGGCAACGAAGACGAGATGGTTTGGGTCCCTCGAAGAGATCTTTATACAAAAAGATACCCGTGGGAAAATTATAACGTGGCCTATGTTCAAACGAAATCGAGGGTGTTCTTTAATGGAATACGAAATTTAAGTCAACTGATAGAGGACGATTTAAAAAACAGCTGCAGAGATTTGGAAACAAATACGTTGAAATTCGTTTGTGTGGTGGAAGACATCATAGGGAATTTAAAAATCACCTCTCTTTCGTGGAAACAGCCGCCAAATTTGGAATTTGATGAAATGCTGAGGACTATTTACACTTTAAAACGACTAATCGTGAACCGAACGAAATCGCTGAAAGATTCGTTGCAATTGAAGTTATATGATGTCGAAGATGCAATTGAAAACGTCGTTTGCGCCAAGTTGTCGGACGATTCAATTGTTACTGAAGCCATCAAATCTACGACCGAGGAATAGCAGCTGTATTTCCGCAAAACCACAACAACTCAGAATAAACGGCGCATGTAACACTATTATAATATGGTTATAATATTATTACGTTTTGATACTTCATACTTACTTTTTCGGCATTGGGAAAAAGTTTTAAATTTATTATATACATTTTATTTTCGTTACCAATTTTATATATATCCATATATATACATATACATATATATATATATATATATATATATATATATATATTAATTACAACGTAATTCTTAGGCTACCCCCCATTGGAAAAAATGTCTCAGAAAAATGTTCCAAAAAAATGTCCCAATTTTATGTAACGTTTGTTATATTTTATAGGACTTCTGTGACTATGTTATTATATTCATATCGACCGATTCAGAATTAGGTTGTAAATTATAATCATTTTATACAAAGTATAGAAGAGAAAGAGATAGAAATGTAAGCAAGAGGGTTCAATTGGCACAGCCCCTTCCGAGGCCAAAATGGCCGAGTTTATACATATATATATATATATATATATATACATATATAGGTGTATAAAAATGAATGTTTGATTCTTTCTATACGGGTACCGCTGAACGGATCTTGCTGAAATTTTCAGTGTGTATTCATGTTACCTCAACAGAAGTTTTAGGATATGGCTGAGTTTTCTACCCCCCCCCCCCCCCCCGAGCTTTGAAACTTTAGTATTCATAGGCGCGTAATCCCGGACAATTTGGAAGACTTTTATAATAAAGTAGTAGAACAAGTTGCCAGAAGAAACCCACGAAAATTATGTTTTAGTTAAGATTTTATTCTTGTTTAATGAAATATTAAGCCTTTACAAATTATACATTTTATTTTAATTCTAAATAAAACGATTACCATGATAAATATAAATTAAATGTAAAAATTTAAATAAAATGTTTATCGGGGGCGGATCCAAAAGAAACATTGGCGGAGGGATTATATAATTGCGTAAAATCTTCTACGGTAGGCAGTAGATTTGAGAAATACCCCTTGTTTCATAAAGAAAATCAAATAGCGATCTTTATAGAAATTTAAAAATGTTTTAAAAATACATAATTATTACAATTTAATTTAAATCTTGTTTTATTTTCAGGATTCTAGATAAAATGGTAGTTTAGAAATAATAAGAAAGATAGTATTTTTATTAGATTTTATTTCTTTTTTATTTCTGCTAGTAATCCGATCCGAATTCATGGTTCATGAGCAAGTACAAAAAATATATATATTTCTCATTGAACTACTATTTTCGTTTACATTACAAAATAAAAATTTAAATAGGATAGGCGAAAGATCGACAACAGTTGCGTTTTAAATAAAATAAAAACGTAACATTAATAGTTTTACTAGAAAACAATATTAAATGTTAATTATTAAAATCCATAGGTGTGTAACATTTATACAAATCGTTTATAGTATAAATTAAGTTTGTCTGTTACAACAAATTTTTTCATAGAGGCTTTGGTTCTTTGGGAGGAGGATGTCCTCTATCCCCCATCCTGTGGATTCGACTATGATAAATAATAAATTTTACAAAACATTTTATTAATTTTTGACGTAAATAAATACACCGAGTTCTATTGCTTCACTTTTTGCGTTACTGAAATCATCAAACCTCCATGATATAATATAAAACCATGCAAGTCGCGCTCCTAGCCTAATTATTGTACTCATTTGCGGATAGTTAAAAAAACACTAGCGTCTTCTATTATTCTTTTTTACAGAGAAATAAAAACTCCCGTAATGGAATTTTTAATATTTGCTACCGCCGGGAGTGGTTATTTATACTCAAATTTGAAATCTTTATTCGACTACAGTAATTTACTGTTGTGGTAATAAATTTTAGTTTTAATAAAATTTTCGAGACAAAGAATTCGGAAAATACGAATGATGATGTTCTCTTAAATGTGCAATTATTAGAGATCACCGTGTGAATAACTGGGCCCCTTCAATGTGTGCTGTTTAATTGATCGAAACTTTTTACTAAATCACGACAGCTACTATAAATAAAACAAAATTGCATGCTAAATTTTTTTAACAGTTTTGATTTTTTAATTTACCACATTCAAAATTAAAATTTTTCTGAATATCCTATTTATCAGCTTCGCTAATATTTTTTACACCGACTACTGATGGTTAAAGATAATAAATCAACGAAATTTCGACATGAGTGTATAATTTATAATTTTTATTTCCTTTCAAATTTAAAAATTCCAACATGAGACACACACGCAAAACGTTCCAAAAATTAATAACTTAGAAAGACTGATAACTTTTGGCTACACATGATATGTGAAAACCACTTTTTGTTAGATGGTGACAAACATGTTCCCCAATGTGAGAAAGAATCTTTACAAAAATATAATTCTAGATGAAATAAAAATTTCCAAGTACAGATTTAAACGATTTTAAATACCTAGGTATATCGATAATCATTGAACTGGAAAAAGCAAATACAAAACTTAAATTCGAAAATAAGACAGTCAATTCCAGCGTTATATAGACTGAAGGCGGTTCTTTCATATGAGACATTACGGATGATATACTTTAATGCATTAATAACGTCTAGAATTTTATATGGGATCCAAATACGGGGCGAGGCTAGAAAAACGGAAATCAATTTAATAGGTAAAATTCAGAAAAGGTGTTTGAAACTTATACTACCCTATTGGAAGCGGGGTGATACTACATCAACCTGGTGGAAAGAAAATAATGAAATGTCTTCCAAAATGCATTATTATTATTACAGACTACTTGAATTTAAATGCAATAACGTAAAGTTACCTTCCAGACCAAAAACTCGACTAACAAGGAATCAAAGTAATACCTATTCATCCTAGAGGGGTAAATCTACGAATCGGCAGTACAGATGATTCGGTTCTAATTAAATTAATGAGTACCATAGTCACATAATAAACCGAAAAAAAAAAAATTGGTGTATGGAAGAGGGAAGTGAGGAAGTGGTTGAAAGAATGATGCAAAGATTAAGAAATTTTGCTGCATCCTTTTTTCCCTTTATTATTATTGCTGCATTTTTAGGGCTCTTTTAGACCATCTATTTACCAGTTTCCTCTTCTTTTTTCTTTCATGTACATTAATGTATGCAATGTCCAATATATAAGCGGCTCCTGTGTATGGGTGTACTATTGTGTAATTCATATATATATATTTGCGTCGATTGATATATTTTTTTTATTTAATACGTTCGATCTAGGGGTAGTAAGAATGATTAACTGTAATTTTGTTTACTATAATAAACGATAATAGGAGTGTTGGGCACTCACGCAACGGGCATACTTGCCCAGTGAGACCCGCAACTTATTTATTTAAAAAAAAAAAAACGGATTTGTTCCAAGGGGGGGGTGTAATTTTTTACAAATACACATGTAAATTTTGTGTACTCTAATTTGGTGTATTTAATAGCAATGTCTATGAAGGTTAAGAACTTATTACGATGTAAACATAAATATTAATTTATTTATCAATCTATATATAGAAGTACTTTTACATACGGAATTTTCGAAGTTATTGACAATAAAAGCATACATTTACAATACATGAATGTTAATTAATACTATACCGTGTAATTTAAAGGTATGCGAAAAATACAGAATAAAAATAGTAATAAATGTGTCTATGAATGCTAAAATTTATTTAAAAAGAAATTGTAGACGCCTTGGTTTTTGAACAAACACATCTATAACTTGGTTCAGAAACTGCTTATCTATTCTTTGCCTGTATATACTCATTAAACCGAAACCGTTCAATCGGTCTTCAGTTGTAGTTGATCTGAGTCACGTTTTCATCCTCTTCGTAGTGTAGAAAGAAAGCGTTCAAATAGTACATGCTGTAACGGGAATTTTTATTGCAATTTGTATGACTATTTTAATCGAAGGAGAAAATAATACATACTGAAGTGTAAATCAGTTAATGTCAATTCCTCAATATTTGAAATAGATGTCGGTGGGAGTAATCATCCAAACATCATACCAGTTTCCTGCTTCATAAAGGAGATTTTCAATTCCGTACAATTCATTTATTACTTTCATGTCGGTTATAAACTGATTCTTTGATGTAAAATCGTTTTGATGAATTTTAAAAATTGTGGTAATTGTTACATTATTTTGTGAAAATCTGAAAATCTGCAATCTATAGAATCTATTAACGAATCAAAATATGGAATGAAAATATTACATCGAAAATATTCTTCTGTTGTCAAAGCCGAACAATTAGCACGATTTTGTCGGCGCGAAACAATACGTGGAATTTATAAAATTAACATCTAGTGTATTACATATTTCTGTTATTTGTTCGTAAATTTTTTCAAATTGCATGTTTTCACGAGGAAATTTAAATATTACTACCGCATTACTGATCCGCTTATGGGGCATTTCTCGATATTCAAGTTAACAGACTGAAGAGCAGCTGAAACTGGTTCTAATAATAGTAGAATATTGTACAATTATAAATAAGGAAACGACGAACACTGGTATAAAACACGTCGATAACAATTGGTTTGAAATTTGTTTAGTATTTTGATTATTGTCACTGATTGATAAATATTCGAGTTTGCCAATAATTTCAAGAAAATTTTGTTGAAATAAACGAATGCTTTTTTTGTACTTTATTCCACATAGTAAAGGAATATATATTTCGCATCAAACTTCTTCGTATTGAACTTTCTTTGAAGAATTTAATGACTGATTTAATTGTTCCCACTGAATTTCGAACTTGAACCGATTTATTTAAATCATTAACAACGAGATTTAATTTATGAGATGCACAGTGCATGAGTAAAGCTTTCGGATACATATTCCTAATAATCTATTGAACTCCTCTTTCTTTTCCAGCCATAATGGAGCATCCGTCATGTCCAATAAGTAAATTCATATCGAAAAAAAATTCCTCACAGTTCGTTACAATCGAATGAACAATTTTTTCCGCGCTCTGATCACTTAACTGAACAAAGCCTACTAAAAATTCTTCTTTTAACGTTTGTGATTTACTGAAAAAAAATATCGAATACCTAGAGAAAGTTGTTCCATACCTAAGATATCAGCTGTTTCATAAGCTAAAATCGACCAATTTTTTTTTTTTTTTGTAAAATATTTCCACAAATATTAAAGATATTTTGAATTTTCAGGGATGTATATTTAGCATTCTGGGTAAAATTGTTTAAATGATCCCTTAATAGCATATTCTCAGCGTCAGCACTAAAATGAATCAGATCTAAAAAAGTATCCTGATTTCTAACGATTTTCCTCGAAGTCAAATGTGTCATGTGTACCATAAAAAACAATCGCAAAAAGAATGGATAAATCGTTTGTTTCAATTCTCTTCTATTGTCCGGTTTGCATGTGCATCTACTTGGACGTCAATAGGTAATATTTTTCCCTTAATGACTTCAATAAAACTAATTTTATCCCTTGAAACATATTTATGCGATAATATTCGTGGAATCGTTTGTAATTATCGCGGGGTTTTTGCTATAAATGATCCTTGTAAACCTCGTTCGATTTTCTGAATAAATAATACACAGTAAGGACATAGTGGTCTTTTTAAGCACCGCGAATACGCTGACCAAGGCGAGTACTCTCTGTGTTAATCATATAAAAATAAAACGGCGACTCGACTGTCGCGAATCTTTACGAAAATTATATGACTGATGTGGTTTCCAACAGTTTGTTAAAATTTCAAATTTTAATTCGTCTGTGTCTGTATTTTTTCAATCGTGTATTTCGATATGTTCAATTTTGAAGGTGCACCTGAAGAAAATGTAGTATCGCTATCTGGAAATGATTGCCCCGGTGTGAGTTCTAAAGAAGGCGTAGAAAATGAAGAACATAATAAGGATGACGATGATTCATCATCTGATGAAAAAGATAGGCCGCTTTCATTTCTATTAAATTTCTTGACAATAAACCCATATTTTCGAATATCCATTTTAGAAGGATTACTACACAAATGCCCCAGTTTCTAAAATAACAAAGATTAAAGTATGCTCAAACTTAGTCGATAGTTAAAATAAGAAAATTTACATTAAAATCCAAACTTGAAGAAATTCAATTTCAACAGATAAATAATCTCAAGAGAACAACAATGTATGTATAGTATGTTTTTCTTTCTTCATTTCACCTAATTCCCGTTTTGCCTGATTCTATATGTTTAATCTGAAGGTACTTTTCGTTTACCGGATTAGAATAAAAAAAAAAAAAAAAAAAACTCGCTTACAAGAAACGCTTATGACAATCACTGAAAGAGAATTGCTACATTATCACAATGTGCCGTATAAACTGGCCAAAAGACGAGAACAGAAAAAAAATTTTGTTCGTTATTTTTAAAACATAAAATTTTTTCTCAAAAAAGAACGAGTGATGGGGGGTAGTTACTAAAAAAGAAATCATAATTTCCCGTTAGTTATATATATATATAATTTATGAAACGAAAAGAGGTGTGTAAACTTCAGTTTTAATATCAATTCTTTAAAAAAAGTCGAATTTTTGCAAAAAAAAAATAGTTCGAGTTTAGCAAAAAAAATTATGTCAATATTTCGAAAATACTTTACAAATTTTTCTATAGTTTATAATGAAACTTCTTAATACATCTTTATATTCTTGGCAAATATGATTCTGTTATGAAGGAGCTAATTATTTGACCCAAACGGACCGTAAATTATTTCAATTTTACAATTCAAAATATATCAGTTTACATTACGAAAACGTTTAGCATTAAAAACTGTAAAAAATACGAATATAATTTATCTTTAAATACACTATTAACAGTATAAAAACGAAAATTAATAGCGCATTAAAATATAAATAATTTTTGAAAAAATGACAGTAACGCTTTTCTTAATGTCACTTATTGAAATCTTATCGAATAATATACAATTTTGTTTTGAAACGAAATTTATGATAAACGTTTAAATTCGCAAACTATTATATAAATTTTCTTCTCAGTTTGTTTTTATCCCATTGCTATATCGGTGAGCGGAGTTTGAACTGTTGTGCTCGTAGCTTGCTTTTATACATTACAGATTCGTTAAATTGCAAGTGTTTTCAATTCGATTTTAGTTCATTGGAATATATTCGTTTTCACTTGTTATAAATGTCTCATTGTTTCTGGACAATTTCCTTGTGTGCTCCTCAGATTTCTTTCTTGACCTGATTGCCGAGTCGTGCGAATGTTTCATTTTTCTTATGGTTCTTACGGTATCTCTGAAGTGAGGTCGTTTATTATTTTCTTTTCTTTTTCACCCTGATTTACGTGCTTAAGAGAAATGCAGACCGGTTTGTATCGTACTCGCTAAACAATCGTTCGCCTCCATTGTTCTCCTACATCTCTTTTTATTATAGATTTAGTTTAGCGTTGCGATCATTTAACGACAGTAAATGTGATCCGCTACAATTCACATTTGCTAACTGTGGGGTACGCTACAATCCTAAATTAAATATGATATCAACGTTAGTTAAGGCATTAATACACATCGCCGCTATAAAGGTTAGAATTTAATATATTTTCATTCTCTTACTCATACTTTTGTTTTGAGAGGATTAGCATTTTCTCGAATAATTATTTCTCCGAATGCTTCTTGGCTAACATCTTAGTTCTAAAATTTATGCTGAATTGTTCGAGCGATCAACTGTAGATATTAATTCAGCTTAAAATTTTTGACGTCTATTGTCAACTTGTAAAATGTTTAAATTCTTTGAATTTGACCGGATATTTGTAAGATTAAAGTACAGAGGGGGGAAATTAGGGCTCATTCATTGACAGCTTAGCCGACGAAAATAACTAGCGAAAAAGCTACTTCGTTAAGATACATTTTTGAAGCTAGTAAAAACATCGAGAAAAACATTTAAAATCAACAAATTCAGAATGCAACAATTTTCAATATAAATTATGAACTTTTTCTAGAAATCTAGCGCAACGTTATTATATTTTAATCTTTTTTCTGTACCTTAAACTGCTCCCATATGATAATTACCGCCTATTCCGTGAAAAATATGAAGGAATTTAATATTATTAAATTGGTTTATTTAATTAAAATAAGATGATCGGTAACCGAAACGATTAATAATATAAGTTTAAATATTGCCTACCAAAAAATAAAAAAGTAAATAAAAAGAGAAAAAAAATGTATAATACTACTATGTAATACATTTGTATGCGTAACACAAAAAGTTGTAGTATCTCTATTCACGTTTGTTTGTCGTAAATAACGTTTTTTCTTTTTTTTTTTTAAATAACATATTTCTTAAATAGCAATAACAACAACTAATAACTAAAAGTATCGTTATCGCAGAAACGTTTTCCTGCAAAGCCCATCGTCAGCTGGAAATATTAAAACACAAAGAACGTTCTCACGCTTTTTAACTAATGACTGAAATTATTATCCGTTTTCTTTGTAGCCGTTTAGGCACTTAAACACACTAATTAATCATCTATTTTACGCATTTGTTTAGCTCGTTTTTGAAAACTAATGTTATAAAATGGCGCTAATAATATCAGTAAACAAAAAATTTCCGGCTCCTAAGATCATCGTTTTTTGATGTACGCAGCAAGTTACTTTTTACAATCGATACACCTACATACTTGAATCCAAGGGCGTCGCTAGCCGATGAGCCAGGGGGGGGGGGGGGGGGGGGGGGCAAGATGATAGAAAGAGGATATGAGTTATAGGAGAAATAAAATGTATAAGTTGTAAAGGCTTAATATTTTATTAAACGAGAATAAAATCTTAATTAAAACATAAGTTTTCCTGGGTTTCTGGCAAATTGTCCATGATTACGCGCATATGAATACTTATCATGGCCAGTTGATTAAAAAGTTTCAAGGCTCCGGGGAGCGGCCGCCCCCTACCTCCCCCGCTGGAGACGCCCATGTTTGAATCTGTGTTAATTTTATTTAAAATGTTTTGTATGTCTCCAATATTAAAAAAAAAAAAAAGATACAAATATATACATGACGAGTTATCATTAGGTATATAAGAACGAAAATTAAAAATAAAATAATTCCATTAATGGATTATATTACGTAATCAATAAAGTAATTCGAATAATAATTTAGAATAATACCGATATCTCTGATACTTTGAATAGATGCGCATTCATTAGTGATTAAGTCTTGAGATATGAAATATGTCCGTTTCCGGAACCTTGATTAATAAAAAAAATTACAAGTACTCTTAAAACTGAAAATTCACTATTTTTTACCCGATATAAAAGAAATATAGTTTTATTTTTCTAATATTAGTTGTCAGTTCTGGAAATCTAATTTCAATCGATAATTAAAATTATTACATAATTACCTAAGTCATATAGAAATAGTGTAATTACTTTCCTTCTTGTACCATAACGTTGCTCTAAATGTTCAGGTGATTAATAAGGGGAAATATTATCAACTTGCTCAAGAGTAATTGAACTGGCTTTTACTTATATATACTTAGGGATCCCAAAACAATGAATGACATTCAAGTGAGGGTGTAGCAAATTACAATAACGTTTTTAATGGCTATGTATTCTTAAAATTAATATTAATTTTAAAAAATCCAGCGATCGAAGTGTATCATTAAGTGCGTAATTACATGACACTAATAATTATCAACTTACTGTTGTACTTGGTTTTCTGAAAAATTTTAACTTATCGTAAAATTTTACCATGTTTTATTGATAAGGTGAAAACAATTAAATTTTCGACCCCCCCCCCATCTTTGTTCTAGAATTCAATGATGGCGAACCTATGACCCAGTGGTCAGACACTGGCCCAACGCAGGCTTTTTAAATGACCCACGTGTGGATTATAATAAACTTATTTTCTATATCATAAAAGAGATAACAGACAATCAAAAATATTTAAAAAAAGTAAAGTATATAAATTTAATGTAGAATTTATAAAAAAATATTTCGAAGCAGACATTTTAGCTGATTGATTTTCTATTGTCACTGCATTTGTGTATGATGTACAGGGTCATAAAAGGTCGTGCTTCGTTTTTTTTTTATCACGAAGCATGATGACACGTGACAGTTAGTCAAACTTGATTCGCATGCATGTTCATTGAACTGTAGAACAGGGAGATGTACCAATGCTGAACTAAATGACAGCCGTTTTTATTACGCATCTAAAAGTGTTTAATAATTCAACATTATTATTACTTCTCTTAATATTAAAGTTTCTCATCTATATACTAGGTGCGTTAATAAGAAATTTCTTATCAAATTATTGTGTTATACACAAGGGCGTCGCCAGCCGATGAGCCAGGGAGGGGCAATATGGGTTGCCAGTCGCCAGGGGGGGGGAGGGGCAGGATGATAGAAAAGGATATGAGTTATAGGAAAAATAAAGTTTATAAGTTGTAAAGGCTTAATATTTTATTAAACAAGAATAAAATCTTAATTAAAACATAAGTTTTCCAAGTTGTCCATGACTACGCGCCTACGTATACTCATCAATGCCAGTTGATTAAAAAGTTTCAAGGCTCCAGGGGGGGGGGCAGCTGCCCCTCCCTGCCCGCCGCTGGCGACGCCCATGGTTATAAATATAAATATTTTTAGTTGTAGTCCTGTACTATGTCGGCGGTTAAAAAAATAGAAACAAACAGTTCATCGAACGGAATAATTTGATAAATACGGTGTGATTGAAAATAATAAAACGACCGCGCGTATCTAATTGATAAATAGAGTGCTTCAGTATTCAGGAATTTCGACATACAATAATGTTCGATGGCTTAGTTGCGGTCAAGTTCTTAATCGCGTTGTGATTTTATTAGAAAAAATTAAGTTTTTTTTTTTGCAATGAAAAAAATTATAGTTTTAACAAATTTTCAAATATAATAGATCGGTTAAATGATTTAAATGCATCATCACTCAGCATTTTAATGAACTGAATAAAAAACTTCAAGGAATAGAAAAAATTGTTTTAATGATGTTTGAAAATATTAAAATATTTATAACGAAACTTGATATCTTTACTAAAAATTATGGAATATTTTCTTCAATTACGAAAACATTTTCAAAACACAATAATTTTTTAAAATACGCTCGCGGTTCAAGAAATGGCAATTAAAAAAATATTTAACGATTATAAAGGAAATAAAACGAGCATTTGAAAAGAGATTTAATTCATTTAAAATTTTGAAAAATACATTTCATTTTACTTTATATCCATCCACACAAAACGAAATTCGAAATAACGGGAGTAAACCGAATTTACGTGGCTAGGTATCTGTGATTTAGAAATTGAATTAGTTGAATTTTAAAGCAGCATAGTGTGGAAAAATAAATTTGAAAACTTGGTTTTTCCGAAATAGATAAAGGAAAAAAATGTCTAAAAGTAATACACAGCGGGTAATAATGATCCCACACAAAAAATAGAAAGTATATTATATTAAACGTATAAGATTCTTTAGCGAATAATTTTATATCAATGAAGAAACTTGCTAATGCTCTCTTTTAACAACAATGTTTGGCTCCGGATATCTGTGTGAAAAATTGTTTTCTTCAATGAATTTTGTAAAATCTATCAACAGAAATAAACTTGGAAATAAATTGACTACGAAACGCGTTAAACTGATGAATACGGGGAATACGAACCCCTAATATTAAGAAACTATCTGAAAATAAACAACAACATATTTCTCATTAAATATACTTCAACTTTACTATCAACTTTAATGTTTATACGTAACCTGTAACTCGTATATCTATTAGTAATAAATAATATTTTATAATATATCATTTTCTTTATTCCTTGTTCACTCAGATATTCAACGACGACTGCTGCGACTGGGCATGGTGTCGTCTAGTGCGGTAATTAATGGAATGGCCATTTGTCTTAATTTTTTCATGTCGACATTTATTTTTTGCTGTTCACTTACAAAAGTAAAAGTTGTAAAACAAAAAGAAAACGTAAACTTTTTAAAGAATTTTAAAAGTGAAAACCAAAAAAAATAAAAAAGCAGTTTTTAATCATCTCCCCTCCCTCTTTACATGTGACCCACGATGGAATAATACTAAAAAAAAGTTCTAAACAAAATTTTACCCGCTTCTCAAAAAGGTTCGCCGTCATCACTGTCCTAGATACTTAGATATTTTCAAAGATTTTTGAGTGAAGTGGCCGGGGAATTTTGAAAGGCCGCAGTGTTAAATCTTTCAATTTCGATTTAATTAATTAATTATTTTAAATAGTCTCGTCCGCCTTTTTTATTGTTATCGTATTTAGAATAAAATAATGAAGGGAGTGTGCGTGGACAATAGAACTGAATATATACGTATAGGGGGAGATAAGTGGGTGTAGCCAGACCAAACAGCCCTCCCCATTTCAATATTGTACGACAACCACTAACTGATATATAATGATTCGCGAATGGATATCACATAACCGTAACGAGTACTGTAACAGGTCTTCTTAATATTTCCTACCCCAACTTCGGATCAAACTCAGATTCAGTCTCAATGCGCATCGTCCTTACAATCGGTGCAGTCTCTCCTCCGGGCGAGAACTTTATCGTCCGAAAATTTTTAAAGTTTTAATCAGTCATTTAATCAGTCAGGACGTTCCGGTTTTTTTTTTATTTTTGTTTTACTCTTTTTTATTATTCTAGTCTATTCGTGCGTGTGTTCCAATTATGTGTCATGTTTCCTATTATACCTCAGTATTACTCTGAAAAAATGGTTAAACCGAAAACAAATTTCGATGGAGAGAAAAAAATAAAAATCTTCGCAGAATCAACCGTATTTGCCGACTGCGTCACCGAAAATTTTTCAATAGACGAATTGTTTAATAACACCGAAGATGAACTCGGTGAAGAAGTAAGTTGATTTTTTTTTTTTTTGTTTTTGTCGTTCAAACTTACCTCCGATTCTTACACAAATTTGATTGTTCCGATGCTACGAAGGGTATTTTAAAAATCACAGATCCAATTAATTGCTAAATTTTTTAATTTCAAAATTTAAATTCAATCGAGTTGATTATTTCTCCGTCGTTAATTCTTGGTTTCAGCTAAAAACTCGCATTACACCCCTTTATATTCGCATCGTTCAAAATGTAAAAGCGAGTGCAAAAATGCACGATATTTTTACCATCATTATGCTTTTCATTACAACTAACCTAGTTTACCGAATTACGTTAATCGAAATCCTTTTAGCTATTCCCTTCAAAATCGATATCGATTACGTTAATTTTGTTTTTACCGCTGCAGTTACGGGGATATTATTATTTCCAGGCCTGGATTTAGGGGAGGGCTAGGAGGGGCTGCAGCCCCCGGGGCTTCGCCTTATAAAGGGGCCCGCAAGAAGCTCCCACCTCCGACATGTATGGTTAAACGTGCAATAATAGATGTTTTTCCAAACAGTTATATATATATTGCATATAGAATATTTGTAACTATACCGATTACAAATTATGAGGCGGAAAGATCTTCTTCGATATTAAAAAGAATAAAAAATATGTACAGATCAAACATGCTAGATGATAGATTATCGCGGCATTATCAAGATTAACGATTGAATCAGATTTTCTCCATTCAGTAGATTTTAATGATATTATACAAGAATTTGCAGAAAAAAAAAAAAAACAAGAAAAAAATTCATTGTTTAAAATGATATAAATTCTACCCATTATCTCTATATGATATTTAGTTTTGTTTACATTAATAATTATATGTTAATTCGTGAATTCAAAATAATATAATTTAATTTAATTTAAGAAAATTTAGTTGTTCTATAAAACTGATAATTTTGTCACTTTCGAAAAGGGCCCCTAATATTTCCGTAGCCCCGGGCCTAGCATACACTTAATTCGGGCCTGATAATTTCACTTATAATCGAATATTATAAACCTTTATTCCAAACCACGTTTACATTTTCATTAGTTAATATGCAGCATTAATAATATGGCAAAAATTGGATTTTACACTTATCACGAATACTAATTTGTTATATATCGTTTTATCCTTTTACGGTTGTTACTGATATCTTAAATAGTACGTCATTTATTTTCGTTTTATTTGCTACCAGACGGTAATATCAATATTATGATTACTCAAGCGAGAACCTTCTTCACTATCGTTTGACAAGTAAACTAACACATTCCTCAGTTCCTTCACGGAAGCTGTCCAGTGAAAAATGTGAAAATACTCGTCAAATAACTGGAAGCAATTAATAACAATTACTAATTCGACAACATCGAACACGAGAAAAAGTTTAATAGCGAAAAAATTAAAATAAAAATGAAAATCCAGATAATTATTTCTAGCTATTTAATAATATATCCCATCCTTCTTGATAAGCAATTTTCGGCAGTCATAATTGTCAACTGATAAATTTCTCGTTCTATTTAATAGTGGACTAAGGTGAAATACCGGTCAGGTCCTTCCACTTCAAGTCTACAGACACTGCTAAATGCAAAACGGCGGATAAAATCAAAAAGAAATGGAGAGCTAAAAATAAAAAAAAAATAACATGGAGCCGCAAACGTAAATATACCCATTCGATTTTTGGTATATTATTGTTGGAGAATGTTCCGCTTACAGCAGTGGATTCAACTACCAACCAACCATTGATTTCTTTAAATGTTAAATCAAGCCATATGAATACTCGCAAACGCAAATGTAAATTGTAGCACGAAATATGCATCGTAGGAGAAGGAAAGAGGATCGATTTCCAGGGGCACTTATGGACGAGTGCTAGTTAAGTAATAATTTAAATTTTTGGGGAAAAACCGCGAAAAATTAATTAATATTCTTCGATGAAAAATCAAGTTTTACATAAAATGTACTATATTAATGACAACGTCATTCTTAGCCCGATCACCATCATCTTTTTTGTTCCAAAACGTTACATATATTGTTCACGTTATGGAAATAATGAAACATTTCTATGCGAACCGTAATTTAAATTTATTAGTTTTAAATTCTTTCTTGATTGTAATGAAAAAAAAACTTATTTTGCGAAGAATATCATGGTTAATTGAAACCGACTCTTCCATGTATATATATATATATATATATATATATATATATATATATATATATAGTACCTGGGCGACCGAGCTTTGCCCGGTATTTTTTTTTGCAAAATCATGTTTTTTCGGAAAATATACTTAGATACAAACCACATACTTCTTAACTATATTTTAATCTTATACATATTCACAAAACATAAAATATTTTAAAACTAATTTATGAGTTCAAATTTATAAATTTAAAGCCTCTTCCCATACAACTTTGATTTTCAATACTGAACGCAACAAAAATGTAGAGGTCGTTCGAATTCGCTTTCCGGATGGTTTGAAAATGTTTTCAGTGACTGCACGCGTTGATTTTTATGAATATATATTTCTATATGTTTTCTATTAAAAAAAAATAAATTTTAGATGTATAGGGTAGTCAGCTTTATCTCTATCGGTTTATTCGTTATAAAAACAAATGAAAAGCGTCTTGTAATTTTACCTGTAATCAGCTGTTTTCCAACCAATTGAAAGAAATTTCCGACTAAATCACTGCAAAATGTAACGAAGGTATAAAGAGTTTTTTTAAAATGTACACAACATATTCTCAGTAATTCACTTTCACAAACAAATATATAGATACAAAAAACATTTAACATCTGCATATAAATAGGCATAGTCCTTCTTTATTTATTAACCCATTTTCTTTTTCTTTTTTTGTTTAGTAGCGATTAAAAAACATAAATATAAAATTAATACAAAAAGATATAAAAAAACGAACTGTTTGTTACGATATTTTCGATTCGTTTATATTTTTTTTTTGTTATATATATATATGTATATATTTTTTTACTGCATGCGTAGCCCATGATTTTCGAAACGCCATTATGTGACCGCCCGCTGATCGGCTGAGAGCTAAGTCCGATGCCTTTTTTTTTGCCTATTCGTTCCTCACCGTTTCCAGGTATCTGGAATTACCCGCTCACCTGTTCTGACTATTATATGTTTTATTGCTTTACCCTACCAGTAATGACGTCACCGGCCCATACGCAAAACCACCACCAGAGCTGATAATTGTCGACGTCCGAAAATCAAAAAATAATACTAAAGGCAGAAAAAATTATCTATTAGATCGTCGTCGAAAGATCGCGCCACCAACCCTGATTCGTATCATACTGAAAACATTAAAATTCATTTAAAACTCGCAAAACCGAATTTTGCCATGGAAGACCTTGCCAGATCGATTTATTGGTCCAAAATACTACTAGTGTGCAAATTTCATCCAAATCGTTAGAGCCGTTTCCGAGATACGCGAAATATATATATATATATATATATGTATACAAGAATTGCTCGTTTAAAGATATTAGATATATTAATGACGTCTTCTTAGCCCGATCATCACTATTTTTTCTGTTAAAAAAATTAGTCCTAAAATGTGACATTAAATATTTATTTTATTTACTTTTTTGTCACGCAGTCTGAACGGATGATAGCAATTTTTCTCGTTCTATACGAAATACATAAATGATAGAGCTGGGGTCCGGGGTGTTCCCAGGCGGGGTCAAGGGGCGGAGCCTCTTGCGAGGCACAGAGGGCTGAGTTTTATATTTTTTTTTTCGATAAACGAGCATTGTTTATAAAAATGAACACCCATAAACCGTGCTTAAATAATGAACCTTTTAAAACATACGATATTTATTCTGATAAAATAGTTGCCAAGTAAAAATTTTTTAAAACCCCCTTCGAGAAATCTCGGATTCGCCACTGATTCGTAGATAAATTTGCTTCTGTGTATTTCCGGATTTTATTCACGCGTTGTGATTACTTTAAAAATGTCTCTGGCACTGAGTGGTAAATTAAAGATTTAAAAATTAAGGAATAATTTAGGGGTCACTAAGACCAGATGCGAATAAATGCAGCAAGAGTGAGAGCTGGTGTTCGAAGCGTGCGTGCAAAAGTCTACACTCTGGCTAAATAGATAAGACCAAGTCAAAAAAAAAAAAAAAAAAAAAAAAAGGCATTCACCTTTGTGTTTTTTGTCACCTATGTCCGTATGGTGTGCGTATATTTTAATTTATAAGCTTATCAAAAAATTAAAACTGAATTAAGCACTGAGGACGCATTTACGTATAATTAATGAAAAGTACAAAAAAATATAAGTAAAACTTTACTTGACCGCCGCCAGTTCATTCTGCTTTTTTAGTTCTACGACAATTTTAGTTCATATATCGTTTCTAGTTCAGTATTTTGTCTAATAGAAATATATTAAAAATATTAAATAGAGGCTAGTAGTATATTATTCCAAAAGCGGTCCACGTATACATTTAAACGGCGACATACCTGAACCACTTTTTCAGAGGGTTTCAAAAAATGAAAAAAAAAAATTAGAAAAGACCAGTTGGGGCCCAAAGTTTAACTTACTTGTTCTAATTTCTGAAATAATTAGAAAATAAAACAAAATGCGTTATTATCTCCGCTCAGAACAGTTGTTTGTTTTGCTATACCTTTTCAAGCCAGCCTTGACATCAAATTTGTCCAAAATTTCGGAGGGGTTTGAATCCCAACCCTACCCAGTAATATTCGGTGAAAGATTAAAGGCAATTCTAAGGGCCGCGTATAAATTACAAAGTTCTGATTTAACGAAAAGGATGCTTAAATACATCAATATTTCCACCAATCACCTTAAACAGTCTTTTAATAAGTCAAATATATAAGGATCAACATAGTTCTTTGTAAGATTTAAAAACTACCTACGATAATATAATTTTCCTTCATCAATACAATTTGTAAGTCAACACACGTGGTTTTAAAAGTGAATTATTTTTTCCACGTTCAGTGTCACATAAGAAACCAAAATTAAAAGAGCTGAACGAATTTTACGAAACTGTTCTTTCTCTCTTCTCTCTCTCTTTGTATATGTGTATATATACACATACATATATATACCAGTTCAAGGGCGTCGCCAGCCAATGGGCCGGGAGGGGGCAAGATGATAGAAAAAGGATATGAGTTATGGAAAAAAAAAATTTATAAGTTGTAAAGGCTTAATATTTTATTAAACAAGAATAAAATCTTAATTAAAACATAATTTTCGTGGGTTTTTGGCAATCATGATTACGCGCCTATGAATACTCATTATGGCCAGTTGATTAAAAAGTTTCAAGGCTCCAGGGGGGGTGGCAGCTGCCCCCCGCTGGCGACGCCCATGTACCAGTTATTAACCACAGCTTCGCCCGTGTATGAATACCCATTTAAATCTGTACTTGGAAATTAATAAAAACATTTTTGTAATTACATTTATGTATAGATTCTTTCTCTTTTTTAGGGGAAACATATCTATCACCATCCGACAAAAGTGGTATTCACGTTTCACGTTTAGTTAAAGTTTATCGACCTTTCTATAACCTGTCTGACGTAATCTAACAAAAAATTAAACAGCACACACACCCATCATATTGAAGTGGTCGAATTATTCACACGGCAATCTCCATAATTACACATTTAAGAGAATATCTTCTTCATTCATATCTTCGAGTATTTTATTCAAATTAATTTATTACTACAATAGCAAAAACTACAGTAGTTGTGTAAAGATTTCAAATTTGAATATAAATAACATTCCTAGTAACAGATATTAAAAATTCTGCTGAAGGATTTTTTATTTCTCTGTAAAAAATAATAGAAGACACTAGTGATTTTTTAACTCTCCGCAATGAATACACAGTATCTAGGCTAGGAGCGTGACTTGCATGTATTTAGATTATGTCATGGAGGTTTGATGATTTCAGTAACGCAAAAAGTGAAGCAACTGAACACGGTGTATTTACTTACGCCAGAAATTAATGAAATGTTATGTAAAATTTATTATTTATCATAGTATAATCATTTTATTTAAATTTTTTTATTTAATATGAAAATTTCTCAAAAACAATTCAATTCCACAAACTAAGTAGATAGATCTACTTCTATACCAATTTTCTAGCGATGTAAACCAGTGCTAGGCAGTAAAGGACATTTCTAAATCGGGCAACAATAAAAAATTGAATAAACCAGTATTATCAAAATAAATATTTAAAAGTATACGTGTATATGTTAGCGTGAACAAAAATTAATAAAATATACATTCGGACAATCGTAAATTACAAAGTGTTAGTTTTTAACGTCACTGTAGACGGAGAATAAAGCGTTAACAGAACAAGAATTTTTTTCTTGCGAATTATAAAAATATGTTTCACCGCGCACGAAAAGCTTATTTGAAGCAACTTAATTTTCCAAAAATTAACATTTTTAAGAAAATATCACAAATAATATAAAAATTACAAAATTATTAATTATAATACTAAAATGACTTTTTTGTTCAACAGATACAAGTAAGAGTGGGAACTGAAGGAATCATTAAATGTAATTTATCATCTTGGACTTGGATTACAAAGATAAACCTAGCTGACGACTGCCACAGTTCCAACGTTAGATTATGTCAAACATCGTCTAAAAATGTATTCAGATTGGAATGTATTAAAAAGATTCAGACTTTCGAAGAACTAGCGTTATGGTTCTCTCACGATCTACTAGCTTACCTGCAAATACCATTTCTAACACCTGCAAACATTCAAGGTATTGTACTAAAATTCATATTATTTAAACGGATATTAATTTTCAATAATTGTTTAACAAACTTAACTCTAACATCTAGTAACTTAGGAACACGGTGCACTATAAATAAAACAATTCTGTAAGGTATTAGTTTACTGGGCTTCGTGCAGAGTGCACTGCCTACAACTAATACATTATTTATGAATACAAATGAATCGCGTATCACCACCATCTATGTGAAATTAAAAAACAATATGTACGATACCAAATATAAACTTCAAATTATTAATAATAATTACAATACATAAGTTTTCGTCTTTCATAATATTAAAATGATGCGTTCTTCTTCTGGAAACCTTGACACTAGTAAAAATAAAATTTGACGGTTCTATTTCACGATCCATCACAGAAACTAAACTAAAACTAACTCAGTTGTTTCCATCAACTTTGTAAATTAATATAATGTTTTCCCCACTCGCCCCGAAAGTGGAGGGTGCCTCTCGTTAGTTCCAACGTCAATTACTCGCGGAATTCCATAACAAATGGGTCCTTAGTACACATTAAATTGATAAATTCCCGTGGCATTATATCTCTGTACTATAGTGTTTTTTTGTCTTCATCATTATCTATTTATTTTTACTTATATATCTAAAAAATAGCCAATTGGCCATCTCTTTTTGCTTTTCGCTATGAATTTAATATCCCCGTAAAGATTATTCTTTCCGAAATTTTTTCAACTGAATGTTACCAAAAGGCCCTATGGAAACGTATTATCCTCATAACGAAACTAACGTTTTTACATATTTATCCATTTTTCTTCCATAAAAATGTTTGCGAAAACGGGAGAGCCAAAAAAAGAAAACGAAAATACAAAACAACGAATTGATGAGATTCTCTTTGTTTATCCTATGTATAAAAAAAGTCGCGTACAGAATTGGGAGAATCCTCAAAAAAAAATATTATTAGGCAAAATAAAAAATTTGTCGAATGGTGTTAAAGGCATGACACTCCGTATCATGCGATCGGTGTTTATAAGATTTCACGTACACATGTGGGGTGACTACTATATTGGCGAAATGAGTAAAACTATTATATCAGAGAACATTAAACGAATTACCTAGACAAATATGTAGAAAAGTCGACGTTAGCAGAGCCCAAAATTAAAATATGACGAGAACCAGAAGTTTTAACAGAAATCGCGATAAAGATTTAAAAATAAATAAATTAAAGAAATCCATTGAAATTGCAATTGATCACAATTTTAATAGAAAGGAAAATGGGTTTACCGTTGAGTTCGTCTTGGGGACCTATCATGAGAGTCTATCGGAAAGAAGAATAGTAGATAATGATGAATGAAGATTAAAAAAACACAAGACAAAATACAGAGGTATCGTAAATGGCACGAGAATTTTTTAATGATTATTAAGGACTCACTTGTTACAGAAATTCCACGCCAGTAATTGACACAAATAAGAGTGATCTCCCCACTTTCTGGGTGAGTGGAAAACAAATCATTATAATTTACAAGGTTGACAGAAATAACTGAGCTAGTTTTAGTTTAGTTTTTGATGATTGACTCAGCAAAAAAAGGTTAGTTTTTTTTTTTAAACGGTGTGCACTTTCTACCTGGAAAAAACAAATTGTTTTAAAGGTAATAATAGTGATTTGCAATATAATTCTTTGAACTACTAAAAGAACACAGCTGTAAAAAACGAAATTGCACTCATATCAAAACATCTACATCGGGATTTCCTTTGAATTTTGAGCTTCCCAATGATAACGAAGTCGGTAAGAAAAAAAAAATGCAAGCGAAATTTTTTTCGAAATTTTTTTTAAAAAAGGAACAAGTATAACGTTTTTACTTAAGTCTAACTAATAATACTTGAATTAATGACGAACTAATAAAAAGATTTAATATATAAGTTCTCCCGCTTGAATGCCCAACCATAGAAATGCCTGTAGGTAACGCTGCCACTAACTCATGTCACAAGATTCTTGTACGTAGAATATTGGCCTTTGTGGTTGCAATAGCGGATCTAATACTGATGTAAATTATGGAAATGATGTACATTACGACCTTTTTTGCTGCCGATATAAATCTACTTCTATTGTTCGTTAACAAAATCGCAATTGGCTAATCTGCGTTTAATTATACACGTCAGAAGATCATGAAAGCCACCGATAGAAAACGCATCGACAGCTCTGTGAGGAAGAATACTCTGGACAGCAGAAGAAATAGTTATATCACTACTGAAGAGATTACGAAAAGGGAAAATAAGATTGTTCATCAGAGTCATGACACGAATATTTAAAAATTGTGCGAAAATAAAATGCCAAGCAGCGCGTCTGATTTTGTAGGGAAAAATTTGTTGAAGATGTCTGCTTATATTAGATTTCCGACTAGATGGATTTTTCAAGAAATAGGGAGTAGAACTTTATCATCGTGTGTTTGTTGCTGACAGGGAATAGCTGAGACACCGTTGACATATACATGTGCGGTTACACAACGTGACCAAAGTGTCTACAAGTGGTGGGAACTAATAACAAACCTTTCTTTTTTTTTAAAAAACGAAAAATAGTCTTATAGTTCATAGCCTGTTTTTCAAAGATAACTTACGAAATTGCCCTAAGTAATGTAATTAGTGTAATCTTGTAGTATTACGTTGTAATAACTACGCATTGCAAAGCTTAACTTGCAATTGTAGAACGTTTATAAGAAATATATATTTTTTTTATTGTTATTATTTTATTTTACATATAAAAATTTAATGATATACATTTAAAACTATCTCATATACTATAATTTGAAAACTATAATTACTGATGCACAGATGGCATAATGTAAATAATTGTTGGTAATCTTATTGTTTATCACATACTCTGATCGCAGGTGTGAATTCTGAAAATTAGTTTTATGTACTCGTGAGTACATTACTATTAAGTTGTTTACGTGTCTGTTAACGGAATCACCATATGGCCGTATCTTAAACATAAACAATTATACGAGTTGTATCGTAATTTATTTTTGTTAGTTTGTATTTTTAATTTTTTCCACTATTTTTAGATATTACAAACACAGAGTAAAAAACATAATTTTTCCTCTTGATAATTATTTTTGCGCGCATTTCTTCAGTACCAAAAGTAAACACGGAAAAGGTTTTCGTACATAATGATGTGTCAACAAAAAGTATATATATTCTTATTCGTGTTATATAACCATGCCTTTAGAAACACCAAACCTCATTGATAAACGGTAAAATCGCCGTTCCTAATGTATTTAAAAATCAACTTCACCACGTCTAAATATTCGTGAATAATTTTGAATTTCAGTTTATATGCGAATGTGCGTATATGCACACATGAGGTGAAGAAAATCCTATGTCCGAATTACTAATTCAATTTTCCCGTTAACGTAAAAATATTTTCTCTACAAAAGTGAATTTATTCAGAAATAAAAAATCAATTCTTCAAGAATCATATTGAACGCCATCAAGAATTAAATAGTTTTTCAAGTTTAGTGTCCGCCTTTTGCTCCGATCCGAATCTCATTCGATCATAAGGGCTTTCTGGACTTTGTTTTCAACCTATAACTTAAAATAAATAAATATAACATGTTCTTAATACCGAAATTCATTCTATTACTGTCAGTTCCGAAATTTATACCAGGCAAGACATAAGCTTCATATAGAACAAATGAAAATAAGAAGTTTTAAACATGTGAAAAATGCCGATCTATTCTTTAAAGTGAACAAAAAACAGAGCCAAGTCGCTACCTACAGTAACCAATCGATCAATGGAAGAGTAATCACTAGGACCACGCAAAAGGAATGCTCAGATAAATCTAGTTTAGAATAATTTTTTATCTAAAAAATGTTTCAAAATTTAAAAAGAAACACGACAGAATCACAAGTACATAAAACTGATTTTCAGAAGTCACACTTGCGATCATAGTATGTGATAAACAATAAGATTACCAACAATTATTTACATTATGTGATCTGCGCATCAGTAATTATAGTCTTCAAATTATAGTATATGAGACAGTTTTAAATGTATTTCATTAAATTTTTATATGTAAAATAAAATAATAAAAAAAATAAAAAAAAAAAATGTATCTCTTGCAAAAAAAAAACTGCTAATGAACAGTTGCAAGTTAAGCTTTGCAACGCATAGTTGTTACAAAAGATTACACTACTTCGGCAACTTCGGAAGTAATCTTTGAAAAACAGGCTATGAACTGTAAGACTATTTTTCTTTTTTAAAAAAAATGAGAGGTTTGTTATTAGTTACCACCACTTGTAGACACTTTGGTCACATTGTGTAACCGCACATGAATATGTCAACAGTGTCCTAGCTATTCCCCGCCAGCAACAAACACACGGTGATAAAGTTCTACTCCCTATTTCTTGAGCAATCCATCTAGTCGGAAATCTAATATAAGCAGACATCTTCAACAAATTTTTCCCTACAAAATCAGACGCGCTGCTTGGCATTTTATTTTCGCACAATTTTTAAATATTCGTGTCATGACTCTGATGAACAATCTTATTTTCCCTTTTCGTAATCTCTTCAGTAGTGATATAACTATTTCTTCTGCTGTCCAGAGTATTCTTCCTCACAGAGCTGTCGATGCGTTTTCTATCGGTGGCTTTCATGATCTTCTGACGTGTATAATTAAGTACAGTTTTTTTTAATTTTAATTTTTAATTTTTTCGAATTAAAAAACTAATGTATACTTTCCTTAAAAGTGAACTAATACTTATAAAAAAATTTAAACAACAGCTCGGATATAACTATTACTATAAACAAAATTTTTTGTAGCTGCCAATAGAACTTTATAAATGTGAAAAAATGTAACTTTAAACATTAAAACAGTTAATCAGATTAAAATATGTAAGTAGTAATTATAAATATATGTACTAAATTATAAAATTTATCAGTAAGTTTTTGTCGACTTTAGGGAACGTAACACCAGATTTTATAATTCACGATTTGATCATCATTGTATATACATACATATTTATGAATGTTTATTGTAAAATAAAGATCTTTTTGTGGGTGAACCAATAATGATCGTTTCACTTCAAATCATACCTAAGACCATTGTCCCTGAAATTTATTTATAATAACCAAAGGCTTCGGTTAAGAATGAATCGGTTTAATATCGTATAACATCGGTTCAGTATCATACAACAGAACCCATTCGAAGATGTATACCGTACTTTTAACGGACAGAAGTTACAGCAAACTACTCAATTTCCATTTCGAGGGAGTCGAATTTTTTTGTTCCTTTTCAAACAGTCAACTAACCAATAAATGCTTTCACAAACTCCCCCTCCTGTTAAAGCAGACATTGGCATCACGATAAAATCTCGACGTCCAATTAAATGCGCGCTGTTATTGAAAATAGGTTTCACTTCGCGTACTCGCATACATTCCGGAATATCCTGTTTATTAGCTAATACAAGTGTTGGTACACCAATTAACAGCTCACTCGATATCATTTTATCGAATGCTGTCTTAAATTCAGGTACTCGATCTTTATCTGATAAATCAACAATGTACATTACCGCGTGTGATTCAGCATAGTATTTATCCCATAATGACAGTAACTCTTCCTGGCCTCCAAGATCCAAGAAATTTTTAGCATATTCCTGATAAATTAACATGTCCAGTATTTAAACCAACTGTTGTCGTTATCTTTTTGAACTTAATTCTTGATAATTCTTGGTAAATTGAGTTTTCGCGGATTCCAAATATGTTGTTTTATCAACATTACCGACTCCCAAAATCAAAATGAAATACTCATCTTTTTGAGTCAAGTATTTATAATAGCCAGATAGTAGAGTATACATTTGTGGTAAAACTTTCAATAAATGAAATATTAGAACACTTTTTCATTATAACAAGTAACAAAAAATTTACTGTGCGGCGTTCCAGGTTAAACTAATTAATTAAGTACAGATTAGCCAATCGCGATTTTGTTAAAACCGGATTTATACCGGCAACAAAAAATCTTATAATGTACATCATTTCCGTAATTATACATCTCGTTTTACGAAAAAAGTCGCCTTTACCAGAACTGACCTCGCTTCACCAATATGCTAAGTATCTATTTCTCTCTTCATCGATTATCCCACCAGCCATACCGTTCCGTTACTTTCAGCTTCCTTACTGTATACGTGAAATTTTCCTCAATCACGAATTTTGTAATGTGTTTTTTAATTTAATTTTTTCCGTGAAAATGTTCATGTTACGACTTTATTAAATAGGTGAAAAACAGTATGTTTGCCACAAATGCGGTTACCAATACGAAATGCCGAACCCTTTGAAAATTCACCTCGCTTTAAACTGCAAAGTGCTGCAACATAAAGAAGAATTATGGAATAAACTGAAAATGCTGAACCAAACGACAGCCACGAGCAGCGTTAATCCAAAATTATCCATTCAAAATATTAATTTCGCCTTCCAACTGACCTTACAAAAAGCCGAAACGAACATATTTCATCGCAACGAACTTAAACGCAACAACGGTTCTCCGAACAATAATAATAACAATCTTCTGGTCGACGACAGTGAAGACAGTAGCGCAACTATAATAAAAGCCGACAGTAGCTGCGACTTTCGGGTAAGCAATATTAGCAATAACAACGACGATGACGAAGTCAGAAGCACATCAGCTTTCAAACCGTACCGTAAATATCGTGATAAAGCGGAACTGTGTATAGTGCCGACTCCTTACCTGAACAGGCAAATGTTAAACAGTGCCGTTCGATCACCATGTACGATTAGTGCGACCGAAATAAACTTAACATCGACGAAATTGCACAGCAGCGAAGAGGAGAATTTTATAAATAAGCAAGCGGCCGAAATAGAAACCATTGTCAGCAACTTGGGCAAAATCAGAAACGGTCACTTGTGCATATACTGCGGAAAGATGTATTCGAGAAAATACGGATTGAAAATACACATCAGGTAAGTAACAGAAATGTTACCAGTCTCAAACTTACTACTTCCGGCATTATTATGTAAATAAGTATTTCCTAAGATTGCCTTAATCGTTGACAGCTCAGTTTTACACCCACAAATATAATTATTCCATTCGTAATACATGTACGTATTATTAAACGTATGGCATAAAAAAAAAAAGCACGGAAAATATGACGTGAGAATGTATACCCGAGAAATCCTGTTGACGGTTAGGGATCCACCCGTGGGGCACCATTGCAGAGCGAAACGTGCATCTTCTGCGGTCGATTCAACAGGCAGGGAGACTGATAAGAGAATAAGAAAGGAAGAGAGGATCGAGATTTTTTCACAGAGCTGGTTGGTTTTTTCCAAGTAGCAGTCGTCCTTCGGAATACTCTCCGCTTACTAAACGACTGCAGCGTGAATTAGTTAAATCGCCCGTCAAATCAGTTATATCCGTGAAAGTAGTCGAAAAAGGTGTGTAAATTCGCTATTAATACCGAAAATACAACCTTTGCATCTATCAGAAATATCGACAACCCGTAGAGGACCAAGAAACCAGCAACTCAACGTGCACCGGATCATCGCCGACAACAGTGATGTATACAATTTCTTTCTATAGTTATTTTATTTAATTATCCGCTTAATATATTTGTTCGTAGTACTTGTTTTATGTTTTTGCCTTTTCAGCGGTCGGCCGTTCAAGAAATATCGATATAAGGAATTATATACGTAAAAAATCTACTAAAAACTGAATTAATAAAATTACAATAACATTAATAAATATTAATCTAAACTAATAACGGTCTCATGGCATCCCTGAGGGCATAAAAATAAAACGGTATTTCAATTGGTATCCCTCTGGTGGGAATAATAAAACAGCAAGCAAATGTAGAAAGAAATTAGAACAAAACAACTAAACGAGCACCTAATATATCGTCGGTATAGACATAAAACCTACACAATGTCACTTACATTTTTTTTTTTTGGCGTCGAAAATATAAAAAAAAAAAATAAAAAAAAAATGTAAGTGACCGATACATCTATTACACGTATATATTAATTGCAACGTAATTCTTAGGCTACCTCCATTAGAAAAAATGTCCCAATTTTATGTAATGAAAAAAGTCCCAGTTTTATGTAACGAAAAGAGTCCCAATTTTATGTAACGTTTGTTATACTTCATAGGATTTTTGTGATTGTTATTTTAAAAATGTCACAATTTTATGTAACGAAATATGTAACGAATAAATGTTTTAATTTTATATAATGAAAGTTGAATTTTAGAATAGGATTTTTGTGATTAAGTTATTTTTTTTGTGTTGATACCAGTAAAAATTACATTGTATATTTTGATCATTTTATACAAAGTATAGAAGAGAAAAAGACAGAAATGAAAGCAAGAGGGGTCAAGGGGCACAGCCCTTTGCGAGGCCAAAATAGCCGAGTTATATATATATATCTACACTGCTGTTTTTCTCTCGAAAATTCTTTTACACGCTATAATGTTTTACATTATAAGATAAATAATTCCTATTTTTAGTACATTTTTAACCTGTTTAGTAAAATAATAAAGGAACAAAAATTAATTTGAGCTGAAGCACCTGGAAATCAAAGAACTTGTACACAATTCATCTCCCCAGTTTTTTGAAATACGTTAAATACACAGTCTGCAAACGTAGTAGAAGTGTACACTCAATATTGTTGAACGTTCAGGCGGGAAGGCTGTATTTTTTCTGGTTCTGTACTCAATACCCCCCCACACCTCGCCATGAGAACTGAAATAGTTATTATAAATACAGAAAAATCTGAAAAAAATCAAAAAGTTAAAATAAATATTGATGATTTTTTAAGGTGTTCCTTACCTCTAAAAGAAAAGAAAAAAAAATATGCTCTATATTTTTAGGTACTTTATTAATATTTCATGAAAATTTTTTCATTACGAGTATAATCAACAACATACGTAATTTTTATTGATGTTTATACGATAATTTATTTATGTAAATTATTAATATATAAATCAAAATGATGGAAATTATTAATAGTATTTATATCAGTGAAAAATGTATTGTTATTTATAAAATAAATATGTAAAGAAAATTTTCAGCCCCCCCCCCCCCCCCCGCCCACCGCCCAAAAAAAAAATCTGGGCACGGGCCTGTGCTACCATTCAGAAAAACTTAAATATTAGTTACCGAATCTCGCACATTAAAATAATAACGGACAGTTAATGGTTGCATGATAAAAGTTTATCTATCGCGTTTATTAACTTCACTAGAAAAAAGAACAGGTCGGTGAGTTCGTTCTAATTACATCTTTTCTTATTATTATGGTAACATCTTCGTATATTATTTAATACAACAAAAACATAAAAATATAGCTAGCCCTCGTAGACGGATGGTAATTCGCCAAGACCCATTACTCTGATAACGGCCTCGATAGTATTAATAAAGATATAGAAAAATTTAATTAAATAACGACTAATGAAAGTATAAATAATAACGAAAATATAATAATAATGTTAATAGTTCCAATAAACTCAAAATGTATATGTATTAACGGAACACAGACCTATTCTAACACATGAGGATGGGGTATAGACTACTATTTTTAACGTAACTGTCCAATTAAATACTTAATCTAATACTGCAAATCTTCAAACAGGAAAAATTTTAAAAAAAATTGAACTCTTTAGATAACATCTTAGAGGATTAAAAAGACAGGAAAAAGAGTTAATTTTGAATCTAAAATGCAAATATTTAGCTAAATAGCCTGGTTTTAGAAGGCGGTCTAAATGAATTCGGCATCGTATTTCCCTCCTAGACATCGACATCGCAGACGAAAAAATTATGGAATTGATTCGGCGTGTGTGTAAAACATAAAATAGTTGGATTAAGCAGGAATATAAACACCAGAAAGGGGAAGTAGTGTATACTACTTCCCCTTTCTGAAAACTATCCAGATAACTCTCAATTTCGCAAAACATTAATAAATATATATGTGCATAAATAGAGCGAGATTCGAAGTTGAACCTTACGTACAACCGATTCGGCAATGGTTTCACTGCTCACATTCTTCTAGAAATTACAAAGCTCCGAAAAAAGATATATCTAATGCTCTTCCGACGCACATTTTCGAACACAATACGCAGAAGAAAAATATAGCATCAGTTTTCATATGATGGTCATTCTGCGAGGTCAAAAGAGTGTCCTCCCGAATGTATCCGACAAAGAGATATTAAAATATTAATGGCATTAAGAAATATAAGCTTCTCCGAAACATCGAAGGAAATTTCAACAGTAAATAGGCACACGTCTTACTTATCCAGAGTTAGATTCAATGACGATTTAATAAGTCCGAAAGTAAATGTGTATAATTTATTAAACCGTTTTTCGCCCCTACAAAATGAAGACGACTTCCCATCACTACCGAACTAAAATACATACAAATTCCTGACTATGATAATTCACCAATATCTAAATATGGTTTTATCGCATTAACAAAGAAAATAAATTTAATCAACAAAAGTTTACAAAAAATCAATCAGTAACATCAGGAGATAGTAAAAGAGAGCATGAGACGAACCGATCCGCTGCGCCTGTATATACCGAAAAGAGAATACACTAGTCAATATTTATCCCCCTCTTTTAAACAGAAAAACATAGGTAGAAAATAGTAAACAAAGGAATACGAGAAAACGGAAGAAACAAGAACGACATAGATAATAATTAAAGTAGTAAAACTAATAATACTAATAGGCTCAGTAATAACAACAATAAAAATATTAACAATAACAGAGAAGTGTCATGTGACTGTACAGTAGATAGTAAACAAAAAAATAGCAAACAAGCTGCTGAAACAAACAGAAATCAATTAATTTGAAAAAAAAAATAATTTAAATAATGACATATTAAAAAATAAAAAAAAAACAATAATACATTAAACGGAGAAAACAATCGAAAATCTGTATCATAATGTCAAAACAAAACTTAAACAAAAGTAGAATAAATATAAATTAAATAACTAAAAATAAATAATTTCAGAATAAGTAAACAATATGAAAAACATGTGAACAAAACAATTATATTAGTAAATCAAAAATAAACCAGTAATTTATTTCGTACATTTTTTTTGTGCAATCACTAATCAGCTAAGTTGCAGGGTACGTACACAAAGTTTCAAAACTGATTTTTTCCTGAGTAAGGGAGAGCGCGCGACGGTTCCACCGACACACGGTGAAATAGTGGAGAGTGTCAGCTAACCGACTGCAACAGCGGCAGTTGTCTGCGAGACGTTGAGGTGAACAGATCGCTAGTGGTGTGTGTGTCAGTGGAGTGGCCCCCCTGTCAAAAACTCGGAGTCGAAAATGCAGCGTTATTCGATAAAATTCTGCGCGATACTGAACAAAACCGATACAGAGACTTTTGATATGATTCAAGAGGCCTATAAAGAAGGCATGTTACGCGCAATGGTTTTCATGCGGCACAAGAGGTTCAAAGATGGCCGTGAAGACGGTGAAGACGATGGCCGCGCTGGGAGATTTTCAACAAGCCAAACTCATGAAAATTTGGTGAAAGTGCGTGAACTTTTAAATACTGACCGTGTTAGGTTATTTACCGATGAACTGGAATCAAGTTAGGCTACGGTGTTCAAGTTAGTGACAGAAGATCTGATGATGAGAATAGTGTGTGCCAAACTTGTTCTCAAAGTTCATACAGACGAACTGAAAGCACGGCGCCAGGCTGTTTGCGATGAAATGCTTAAACCTTTGCAAATCAATCCCAATTTTTTAGATAAAGTGGTTACTGGTGATGAGACCTGGGTTTACGAGTACAATCCTGAAACGGTAAATTGCGGAGAGGCACACCGCCTCATCTCCAAAGGCCAAGAAAGCTCGCATGAGCACAACTTACGCATGAAAAGCATGTCCATCATTTTCTTTGATCGCAAAAGAATAAGATTCACAAAGAATTTGTTCCTGCCGGACAGACTGTCACAGGTCAGCTTTACGCCGAAGTGCTCCACCGGTTGAAGGACCGAATCCGCTGCGTCCAATCGGAGATCAAAGACGATTGGGTTCTTCATCGCGACAATGCACCCTCTCACGTGTTGCTCACTGCCGGAGAAGTTTTGGCCAAGTTCAACATGGAAACACTGTCGTAGCCACCCTATAATCCCGACCTAGCTCCCACCGACTTCTTCTTCTTCTTGTTCACATAAATCGAGAGAAACCTGAAAGGGGAGCGATTCAACACGATTCCAGCGATTCAGGCAGCCTCGACGCGAGGTCCTTGATAGCTTTTCGTGCGAAGAGTTCCAGGATATAAACAATGGAAAAGACACTGGCCACGGTGTATCGATACCCAAGGGTCATATTTCAAGGACTTTTAGTAAGTTGTACAAAAATGTTTAATGATTTTTTTGTTTTGAAACCGGTCTTGGAACATTGTGAACGCACCCTGTATAACGGTAACTAACAAGAACTTCTATACCCAATTTTATTTACTAACTTAGCCCGATTAAGAGACATTTGTAGCAACCAAGATGAATTTCAAAAAAAATTCTCATTCGATACTTGGCTGCTTTCATAATAAAAAATTGACTAATTGATTAAGAGTGAGAACTTACAAGTCGAAAAGCCTCCAAGGAATCTACTTAGCTCATGTGTCTATATGAGCTGTACATAAAAATTATACAGAGAAAATTCGCGAACGAAATATATTAAAATCATATTCAATATGCAAATGATTTAGCGATACACTCATCGGCAACTTTCTCAAAAACAACAACGGTTAGAGTAGGAAAAGCATTAGATAAATTAACATCAATTTTAAACTGGTTTCATATTCAGATTAATACTGAAAAAAAAAGGCAAATCCTGTGATGAGAATAAACGGTTAATCAAATAGTCTTCAAAAATTCAACGAAATATTTAGGAATCGAGATAGACTCAAAATTGTCTCGAAAGTATGAATTTCAAAACATATGGGGAAAATGTCAAAAACGTCTCAACGTATCGGGAAGTTTAACAGGAAACAAGTAAGGTACCTACGCCCATTTTAAACTACTAACAATATGCCAATCAATAATACAGACTCACATAGAATTAAATTTAAATAATACAAAAATAAAAAAACTACACTTGCGACTATGTGGAATCTATACCATCTCACGTAGTTAATGCCGAATGCGCAGAACCCCTGGCGGCCAAATTTCTTCTAAAATTTCCGCAGACAAATTTAATACAAAAAAAAAAACAAAAAAACTCCGCATTCAACCAATTTTACAAGCTTTAACAATTAAGAATTCACAAAATTATTAAGCCAGCGTCACACTGGATGGATTTTCAGGAGAATCGTTTCGCTGTCCACAAACTGAATAGATGGCAGGGAATTCATTAAAATTAACCATTCGTTTCCAAACTATAACAGTTTTTTGGTATTTAATGAAATATTAAAATCGTGTTTCAATGCTTACACGAAATACTCTATACCGATGAATCGCTGGACTTGGTGCAAAACAGACAAGCAGCAGCACTTCGTTAAAACGAAAATTTTTCAAAGTTTTCCGTTTGACATATACCAGATCTTCGTTCACAGTAGGAATGTTAGTTATATTAAAAAGTTTAGGATATTCTAGAAAAGTGGACAAAAAATACTAATAAACCTTCTCTCCATACTGTATAAACGATCACTTGGAAATTACAAGAACACGCCAAGTACTGAACGGTTCATAAGAAAACATATAAATTACGGCAGGTGAGAACGGGAATAACCTAAAATGGATTCCATCACATTATGGTATTGAAAGAAATGAAATAGTGGTTAAAAAATTGCACGGCCCGGAATAGACAAAACAACTGAGCTGAAACGTTACCGGTGACAGAGACTATTAATCAGCGTGGAACGACGAGTTTCAACAAATCAATAATCAAAAGGGAAAAAATTACTCCTCGAGAATACAGAAGTCTGTCCCAAGCTTGCTTTAGGAGATTAACAGTTTCGAAAGATTATATAGACTAAGAACAGGACATAACAAATCTCCAGTTCACCTGGTTAAATTTTTTTTTTTTTTTCTTGTGAAAGCAACATCCTGTACCGTGTTTAACTGCTATTACAGTACAAAGATGCGCAGTTTGTCTCTTTAAGATATATGCTTATTCCGCTAGTTCTGATAAACTGTGTTACAGATAAAATTGCATTGGAACAGTAAAGGGTACTTCAGACCACAACATTAATTGGCAGTGTAAATCATACGAACAAGATAGTTAGAACGGAAATACTATTGGAGCTGCATACTTTTCCAGTGAATATAACTCAGATAGTGACAACAGTTTCCGACTTCAAATCTAGCTTTACTAATATTTATATATATAAATTTATAAAGCATCGCAAAATAGACATATAAAAAGGAAAAGCTAATAAAGATGTACGAAAGAAATAAACACTCTTCATAAATTGTTAAACAAAAGACAAAACTGGCTAGATAACGAAAGTTAAGCCAAAAATATAATAATAATGTCGGGTTAATAAAATCGCTTTTAATAAATCAAAAAAAGGTAAATAATACCCTACCTTAACAAAGACGGTTTTGCAATAGAAAACATACCAGGAAACCCCTGACATAGCTCTCGTTTCCCCCAGATGACTTAAAAAATACGGTTAACAATAAAATCGTGGGAGAAAATTGGAAATAATAGGTACAAAACTTTAATAAAAAATCTCTAATAATAGTACAAACAAATTTTCGTAAATAATACGATTTAAAAAAACGATAACGTCATTGGCCCAGACAAAATACCAAATAAATTGGTGAAACTCGTACAAGAACAACTTCCTGAATTCGCTGCATAAAATGCTCAACAAAATTCACCGTCCGGCTTATTTTCTGAAGAACTGGGGGCAAGAAAATTTAATATTATTTAAAAAAAAAAAAACCGTAAAGATCCAAAAAACATCAAATCGTGTAGAACAACAATGTTTTCTTAACAGTTTGGGAAATATATGAAAAACTTATATGCTATTTTAAATATTAAGCAAAATGTACAGAAAAAAATGCATTCCAGCTATCGATGTAGTTAGAATGGAAGCCATTTTAAGGTGTTGGTGACCCTTACACTATTTCGAAATCTCCAAAAAATTTTTAGCGGAATATGGAACACAATTAAATACGCTGTATTATTACGTGAGAGAAAAAGGAATTACATTACATACGGAAAACATTAAAACTAATACTGACTGCCCCCTCAAGGTAGTGTATCAGGATCCACATCTTTCGGTTCCATATTATTTGACGGAACTCTCAGACTACTTCCAATTATTACTGATAATAATCGGCGAAACAAAATGCGAACTCGAAGAAATAGCAAACAAAATATTACCAAGCCAATAAGAAAGCGAAATAAAATTTCAAATCTGTATTGAATGCTTTATGCTCGCTTTTTGTAAATTGCCAAAAATTAAAAAGAAAAAATGTCAAAATTAAAAGTTAAACAACACATCGCTAGAGTTCGCTAAAAAATTCAATTCAACAGATAATGAACATACTTTAAAGGAACATACGCAAAATATCACATCTCTAAACTATACACAATATTACCAGTCGCTAAACGTGGTAAGGTACGTGGAAGTAGCACCGAATAATATACAAAGCTTTTTGAAAATATTTCAACATACCGATTTGTTGTTTTCTACCGCAGAACTAAAATAACAGAAAGAATACATTATATTTTTTTTAAATTTATGACTAATGCTTACAAAGCATGCAATCGCATATAGCGCAACGATAGAAGTATGTGATGTTCCTCCAAAAAGCCGTAAGAAGCCCCACAATTACATTTATATTATCGACACTTTCAATATATCAACATTTTCCATGAAAATAATTTTTTTGACAAACGTAAGAAATAAAGTCTATAAAAATAACATTGAGAATACGATAGTCGAGCACTTTCACGAATTACGGTAACAAAGCCTGAGAAATCGATACACACTAGAGGCAGGTACAAAATACATCTTACGCTAAACTTCCACACATCACTACCGCTGATCGAACATCAGAGAATTTATTACTATTTCGTTAAATTGAAATTCGGCTATTATATGTTAATGTACAGCGAAAGTAACAGTGGAACATGTATATCATGCTCCCAGGCCGAGTACGATAATTTCAGATACTTACAAAAAAAAAAATTCTGGAAGAAAAATAAAAATTTTTAAAATTCCTTTTGCAAGTTACGCAGTTAAAATTTTAAACATTAAAAATAAATAAATTTAAGAAAAAACAAAGTGGTTAATCATACCTAAATTCACCAAATTCCAAATAATTCTCTCTTTCTATTGCTACTATTCGCCTATTACACCTTATCGTCACTAACAGTAATTGATAATTAGTTTGTTGTGTAAATGATATTGAAAATATTAAAAATATTGTTCATAATTTGTTATCTTCATTTTATCATTGGTCGATGTATTGCTTTAAATAAATCTTCCCTAATTTATAAATATTATTATGCAATTTGTTCGCTCATTTTGTCTTTTATATTATTATTATTCTGTACACGATACTATTAAAAACTGTTCATTAATATTAGCGGCATTACTATTACCATTTGCTGTAATTCAAAAATCTATTAGTATTATATTGCTGTATCACTAGCTTAGTAAATAGATAAATACCCCGTAAAAGCTTTACTATGTACAAAATAAAGTACAAAAAATTCATTTAAACAGCAGTACTTTAACCAATTTTTTTCCACCCGTATTCATAGATTATTCACATAAAAAGCAGTTATTTTATAAAAGTCTTTTTTTCTTTTAACGAATATTGGAATTATCTTTTTTGAAATATCCGTACTAATAAAATTCGAATTCACATTAATTCGATAAACAAAACTTTACGATCTAATCAAATAAGAACGCAAAATACGTAAACAATTTATATATTTACATTGTTTGTATGATTAAAGGACTCACACTGGATTCAAACCACTTAAATGTAAATACTGCATGCGTCCTTTTGGAGACCCGAGTAATCTTAATAAACACGTGCGACTACATTCAGAAGCTGATACACCGTATAAGTAGGTACCTATTAATAGTTTTGCATTATTCTTAAACATAGATAACAATACCAAAAAAAAAAAAAAAAAACACAGAATTTACATTTAAAGATTAGAATGTTCAGAAACAATTTAACGTTTCAATCGTTTCTTACAATTCGGGGCTGTTAATACACATTAAAGGCCGGGACACGTATAATCGCATCGCATCAGCAATTACACACGGCAGTATATTGGCGAACAAACGATGAATATACTAATCAACGCTAAATGATCGAATTGTTCACGTACCAGCTAGCGCATCGGCACTGGCCAGAGGCAACGTACGCCGTTGGATTTATTTATATTTTAATTGTGTCATTGCGATATCTTGCAACAACCGTGATAATCATATTTGCATAAATTTATGATGCCACATGACAGTACCGCTTTTTTTGTGTGTTTTCTTTGGTTAAATTGTTTTGACTTATGTCTGTTACGTTAATTATTATTAGTTGTTAAATGTATCTATTTCGAATGGTTTCCAAAATTTAAAAATTCATTTAATATCATCCGATCCAATTGCATTAAACGTCGATAGAAAACAATTTTTCTATTTACTGGTATAAAATTTATTTTAAAGTCGGCAAATGCGATTTTATCACATGTAAACTACAGTACATTTAAAAATTTCATTTATCGGATGAAATTCAAATCAATACAATTATATACAAAAGTGATAATAACGATAAGTATTAAAAAAAAACCTCATTAAAAACTATTTGTTCCAACTAGTTTAACGAGTGTATTTGTATTTTGTAAAAAAAAAAAAAAATGATGCGATCGGGTAACGTAAAAATACTGCCACTTCAAATCTAGCGTCGTGATCATTTTCTTCTGCACATTGGTAATTTCAAAAGTAGCGAACACATAAGAGTCTTGTATAATTGCTAAAGCAACGCGATTATGTGTGTCGGCCTTAACATATTACATAAGAAAATAAAAAAAAATTTTCCACTAATTTAGATCAAACATGACTGTTGGCTTATTCAACTATTTTTTTTTATGCTGATTAACTTGTACAAAGAATAGGTGTATGTATAAAAATCTCCAGAATAGATTAAAAATAACTAATAGATGGACTTATAATACAACACTCTTACCAATTTTGAACGAATTCAACAAATTTATACAAAAATGTTTATACCTTTCAATAAAGGATATTTTTCTAAATACGAAAATCAAACTATCACGAGTATTTTCAGTTTATAATAACAACAAAATCCGCAAACGTATTTAAAAAATAAAAACCACTGCTCCCGTCGAACAACCAACACGAAACATGTTTAATTTCTAACGCATAATTTATTAAAAGCAAAAAATTAGTCGTGATTTGGCATTAAAAAAAAATAATTGCAACAAATCTTAATTTATATATTGCACTATCGTGTTGAAAAACGAATTATTTTATTATTTCTCTAGTCTTCCTAAATGAAAGATCATTAACGAAAAGAAATATTCGCAACAGTTCTTCAAAAACCCGTGTCAAGATTGCACGTTTATCCTAGATTATTTATTGTATAAAACATTCACATTTTTCTTGTTTTTTTTTAGGTGAAAAAAAAAATTATATCAGCAGTAAACTTAACTCCAATGTTCTTTATACTGTTGTTAATGTTCGTAATATATTTCAGATGTGACCAGTGTGGGAAAATATTAGTACGTAAACGTGACTTGGACAGGCACGTAAAATCAAGACATCGATGCAAACAACTTCAAGAATATAAAATATCTACATCATTATAAATGCTAAATACGATATAATTGCAGTCACTAATTTATCTGTACCGCTTATTTTTTAAATGTAAATATATTAATACGTATATTTATACACATTAATTTTATATATATTTCATCGACTGTTCGTAGAAAGTATCATTTTTATTTTTTAATCAAGAATGTTACCATATTCAATCATATTTATAAACATAAATTTACACACTCCTCGAAAAGGCACACACGAACATCATAAAAATTATAATGCACTGGTACATTTCTCAAACTCATAATATATTAGGCACTTTTACACATGTTTACAATTTAAAATCTAAATATCTTTGAAAGTTGTTCCAAAAGTAAATTTTTCCATGCTGTTTAAAATCGCAAAATAGTCAAGAATTGTAAAAAATATATACTTATTTCATGACGGTAGTTTGTATTCCCAACATAATCATCCAGGCATTGGAGACACTAATCGTACCTTACAATAAATTTTTACCATCATAGTACTGTGATAAGAAAGGCGCCCGTGAATTTGATAACGTCTACGTTTGAATCAAATTGTTTGCCACTTAAATTTTTCTGAAGGGAATAAAAACACCGATGGTGCAGAGCGATGTGTGAAATTACATCTTATTTAAATTTCTCAAGCAACTCTTGGGTGATTTAAATCAAATATGGCCTTGCATTGTCATACTAAAGGGTAACTCCTTACAAGAGTAGTCCGGGTTATTTTTAGCAGTTATGCAAAGATCAAGTAATATCTAGCGACACTTTTTTTTTTTGCATTAATAATGGTATACGTTTTATCGAAAGAAATTCTAAAATGACATGTTTGGAGTCCTAGAACACAGTGTATACCTTCTAACAATTTATAAACCATAGCGTCTTCATTGTAAGCGAGATTCCGGCACGTTTTATTACGTAGTTCGAAATGGTTACTGCTCTCACGAATATATCCCGCTTCTGATAGACCCCAAAAATCTAATTCGCGACCATCATTGTCTTTGACTTTAATCGACGATTTTAAGAACAGTTTATGTTCTCAATTTCTTCTGTTTGCTGATGAACTAAAAATTTTTACGCCCACACCTCAGCGTATGCACGGATGATTATCTGTTTTTCATTTTATATAAATCACATTATTAGACAAACGTGCAGAAACTTAAGTGGCATTATGAGGAATTCCATAACTTTCTGAAATCCATTAACAGTTGTAACTGTTTATAATAACATACGTTCTAATCTAGAATTTCGCCATTTGGGAGGCGCATTACTTACACATATTAATAAAATTGAAATGGTTCAGTCAACATTTCTAAGATATTTAGTATAATCTAACAATTGTACATCCTAAGTTTACGAATTACAATACGCCGTGCGAATTAATTAGGTTCCAATAATTACAGAACAGGAGAAAAGTTGCCAAACTAAAATGATCTTTACAACGAAAGAGTGCAATATGAATATCTACACTCTTAAATTTCACACTTGTTCGTTGTTTCAATGAACCAAGATCCGTACCAACTTCCTTTTTTTCCCCTTTGGTATCCCCACTTTCCATCCGTATAATTTGATCTAAAACGATTACCCTACATTAGATGTACACTCTGATACCTGGAATGTGTATAACAACCCATTATATTATACCTACGCAGAAGTAATTCATTTAATTAACAAATTACACGAGAGTTATCTTGGAATGTTTGCCAGCTTAATCAAGATTTTTTTTGTTGCATTTTTGAATATAATAATTTGTAAAATCTATCTTTCGCATTATGTAATGAATATACACATGTGCATGGACGTGTGTAAACACGCTTGATAACGATGTCCCTTGGAACATCTATATGTGTATATGCGTGTAGATATTAATAGGTATACATGTTTACTTACCAATTTGTAGATGTGTACACGTGCGCGCGCGCGTGTGTGGTTATATTTTAAACGAATTTGTTATTTAATTTAGTGTGTACACTATAATACCTTCATTTGAGCCTAACACTGAAAATATTCTTAAATATCACCAATTGCAACGTTCACATTAAAAATTAGATGATGTTCTATTTCATTTTTATTTATTCTTAAATGCTTTATTTTAACATGGCATAATTTTAACTTTATTTATGTAAAATAATTTCTACCATTTTTAGAATAAAAATTGTTCTTTATTCCATATCATATATTAAGAATTTGTCTAGAAAAATTTCAATAAAAAGACGCCACGGATTTGATAATAAATATATCGACAAAATTACAAGTACGTCCTTGTTATAGGGGGCCACCAGTAAATATGGGATAATATCAAACGCGGCTATACATAAAAAAAAAAGGTTGTGAATCGCTGATCCACATTATCATCATACATTTCAAATATTTACCCATAGATCCCACTTATTTACACTTTTTGAGCATATAAAAATACCGTATCACAACGCGTATTTCGCAGGTGAATGTACTTCGTAAAAGTTTTTGCATGGTTACAACCCTACTACTATACTACTGTTTATATCGTCACCAAAAAAGAACAAAAAATAAAAATTGCTCAAAAGATCCCCTTTACATCGCCCATAAATTCTGCCTCTGAGTATGACAATGGAATAAATATAAAATTTACTTTTGAGACAGCCCTCGTATAAAATATAAACACTGAAAAGGTATATTTTCTGTTCACCGTCTTTCGCTATATAAATAATAATATTAAAATAAATATTTAGCGTACAATCAGTACAAGTTTATTTCAAATATAAAACAATTAATTCGTCAACGTTTAGCAGCATTTTTAGATTTTTGGGCCAATCTCTTAGTTCGTTCTTCGGCAATACTTAATTTTACACCTTTTCCTTTCGGTAAGGAAATATATGTCTTGGGACCCTTTCCGATTATGAAAACGTTATTTAACCTACAAAACAAAAAATCAGCATACAGTAATTTCCTCGTACTACAAATTACATTTAATTCGGTTCAAAAAAAAAAAAAATTATTACAATTTTACCTTGTAGCAAATACGTGGCCAGTGGAATCTTTTATATGAACTATATCAAATGAACCAGGATGCCGTTCTCTGTTAATAACACTTCCAACACGTCCCAAATTTCTTCCGCCGGTTATCATACACAAATTTCCTATCGAATTTCAAAAAGTTAGGCTACAATTACTGAAGATATCTCAACTTAAGTTTTAATTAAAACATCAAAACGAATACAAAGCTAGTTCTTCGAAACATTTCAACTTTATTAAATTTATATTGCATACTTCTGGCATAGTTAATGTGCTTGTATTATTTTGTTTTATATAACTAACCAGAAGTTATAACCAAACATAATCTATGAAATATTAAGTAATTATAAGTAAACTTTATATTCATAGAAATTTACTCACTCACGACAGGTCTCAAAATAAATTACGCGATAAAATCACGAAACATATATATATATATATATACAAAGTTGATTTTTGTTAAACAAAAATATCATAAAAACACGTTGATTAAAAAACGAACCAAACAATTTTTTATACAGAATACTTTTTGATGCTAGATATCCGTTGTAGACACGAAGCGAAAAACGTAATGAAAAATAATAAAGTGTGTACTGCAAAAAGATATTCCCAATAATCAACTTTTTAATGAGCCTTAATAAATATTTAAAACAAACAAACGCAGTGCCACAATTAAACTACAGAAGCAGAATTTATATTTCACCAAAATTTAAAATAGAAAACTGAACAAATTTTCAGGTATACATTTCAGAATAATTAGGATTGTTCACAAAATTTGTCAAATTCCGACAGGACTAAAGATTTCAACATGCTTTGATTGATAAAACAAAATGAAAATTCGTAAAATTTACACAATGATTAAGAACAAGACTACACACAGCCATCCATCAATTTATTCGACTCAAAATGGACGATACTACAAGTAAACTTATTTAATCAAAATATTATGCGATTAAGCTATTACAATGACAGAAAACATACAGATCAAAATTTTATAACCTAATAAACAATTTTAAAACATTTACACTGCAATTATTCATAAAACTTTTTAATCAAAGAAATCTGAGCAAAACGGTTGAAAGTTTTCAAAGTTACAGTGTTTCATGGATACTGATTTTGTTGAAACAAATTCAGAATAGATATCAAATGTTTTATACATTCATTATACACTACTGAAAGTAACCACGCCAGCAATTTTGTATGTCTTCACTTATTTTTTCCCCTCTCAGTAATACAAACTGACCTATTCCACATTATTTAACTCCATTTTCTACACTTATTTTTGAAAGGCTTAAAAAATAATTTAGTAAATTTAAAACTAGAACTAATTAAAAACCGGTATTTGCACTTTCGGTACCAAATATGTATTATAATGTAAAGAAAATTTCCCTTCTCCTTAAATGAATTCAATTTATATAAGTGTGCTATTAGCAATGAATACTCGAATGCAAATAATATATGTCCTCAAATTATGTTAAGAAAACCGACAGACCACAACTGGATTCAACAAGCTGAAATTAAAAATATAAAAGTATGTATATGTATGTGCAAAAATAAATACGAACCGGGCTCAAATCGAATATGATCCAATATTTTTGAAGTAGCTATTTCATATTGAATGGTGTCATGAACTTTGATAACAGGATCGGGATAACGGATGGTACGACCATCGTGCGTAGTTAGAAATGGAACATTATTCGGTCCAGTTTGAACGCGCTTCACTTTACATAACTTATACTTAACAAAGAAAAAAATATATAAAATGTCAATAAAACGATTTACATTTGTATCAAAGCAGTTAAAGTATAAAAAAAGTTTACCTGTATTTGTTCGATCCCATTTCTATATAATTCATATATTTTGTTTACCGATAATTGTAAATATACTTTTTTTTCGTTCACTTATTCGTATTAAAAGAAAATTGACTTTTACAATAGAAGATTTATGCTACATATGTAAATATTTAATTTTTTAAATTACCCAAACTTTTATTAATAAATACATATTCGAATAAAAATCATCAGCTCGAAATGCATTGCGTATACTTACTTGAAATATAACGTTCACAGAACATCAACTAATGTCAATAAAAAACTTATAATTTGTAATATTTAGATTTCAAACGATTTACTTAGAAATAGAGATATAGTTTTGACTAAAATCCAAACATCGCCTTTATAAACATTTAAATATAAAAATTGAATAAAAACAGAACTTTACAAACATTAAAAAACAAATAAAAATTAAAAACCAACAATATACGTACTTTTGCCTCTTCACTTGTTATTCTGTGTACCGTAAATCTTCCTTTGATATCATAAACTAAACGAAAATGTTCACCAACGCGCTGAATCGAAATTACATCTACAAATTTATTTTAATAATCGTCAATTATTTCATAAAATGTAAATTTCGAACCAACAACAATTTTTTTTTTTTATATATAAAAACTAATTGTCTATAAATATTTCGTAGACTATTTTATAGTGAGAAATTAGAAATATTCATTTGTAGATATAAATTAACAAAAAGCATTCGATCATAAAAAAAATTTACCTTTTTTTTTTTTTTTTTTTTGTTGAAACAAGATCTTTTATCATTCGTTTAATTGTAATACAATTACCACCACTACACATATTTCACTTAAATTAAATTTAACCATATATAATAAACAAAAAATTAATTGATGTAATCTAATCGTTTTTTGTTTTTTTTTACTTGGAAGGACAAAACATTATATATTAAAATAGCTAATAACTCGCAAAAAAATCCGAAAAGGTAAAAAAAAATTACATCAACTGATTTCGTAATAAATAAGATTATACTAGGTTAAGCATATGAGGAAATAGCGGTTACAAAGGGGGAAAATTATATTCGAAAGGAAAGAGATAAATGTCGGGAAAAAAAAATAGACCAAGTTACCGCACAGAAAAAAAAGCAACAGTTCTGTAAAAGCATCAATGGACCCCTATTAACGTGGAAACCAAAAATCTCATCAAAATCTGTTTATTATTCAGGATCGTAAATAAAATAAAAATATTTAACAAGTATGTGATGCACTAAATAAAATATTCAGAATTAAATGGACCAAAGTTATCTAGGAACATTTTTTTTTTTTGCGAAATTATTTGTAAAATCTTATGAAATTAATAATGTAATGAGTGGGTCGATGAAAAAAACACTTTTCTATAATATTAACCATACAAAAAAAAGTTCTCAGTTCACTCATGAATATTCGGCAATAAGAAAAACGTAATTTTTGAGAATGAAAGTAAATATGATATTCGACATTCGAATAGACAAATAATATTGCGTTGAGAGAACAAACTGAAAAAATCGAATAAAACCCACTCTAAAACAAGGTGATATCGACTTGAAATATCCGGAAGGTAGTTGAAATCCTGACTTCTGGGACATATTTAAAGATTACGAAATCTTGCTACGTTATTCCACTAAAAAACAGGATTTTTAGACATTTTTAAACTCTGGTCAATGATCTAAAACACAAATTACTTAAAAATAACCATGTAATTTCCTTGAAATATATCACACGTTAGCCCAGTTACCTAATTTAAACTCCACTGAAAATTTTAAGGTGAACTGAACTATAAGGTTTATGTAACGCCTGTGACTTTTAAAAAAAAAAAAAAAAAAAAAAACTACATCAACGATTCACCAAATGATTAAAATCCGACTTGGCATGCGCTCGTAGAACAGTAATACATCAATTTGGCAGAAATATGTAATATAACAGCAAAGGTATAAAATATTAGTTTTAATTAATATCAACATTATATCTGAATTTTCAATACGCAACAACTATATTTTAAACATATTCGGATATTTATAATTTTTTAAAAGTTCCTGTTTTTTGTTTAATTATAAAATTATAATTTGTGTTTATATGTGTCAACTCGATGTCTCGCAAAGCACACTGTTCTTTTTTCTTCCCGTAACTCATTACCGACCAAACTAGGAGAAACTTTTTGTGGCCGAATCTTTTTGTAAGCCACAGCATGTAAAATTTTATTCGAATTTAGTAATTTACAAAATAATTTATTTCATTAATATACTTTATATTAAACAACAGAAAGCAAACCACGTTATAAAGCATTAATATTAACTAAAGCAAAAAAATTAGAAATAAAAGTAAAGTACAGCCATAACTGAACCGTTATAACTACTTGTATAATAAAAAATTTAATTTTTATAAAATATACCCATAAATCCTGCCGGATAATTAGTATCAGTACGAACTTTTCCATCCACTTTTATTAAACGTTGCATCATGATTTTTTTAACTTCAGTATTGTTAAGAGCATATTTTAAACGATTCCTTAAAAATATAACAAGAGGTAAAGATTCTCGTAATTTGTGTGGACCCGTGTTTGGCCGTGGTGCAAATACACCGCCTAACTTATCCAACATCCATGCTTTAGGGGCATTCAGCCGTTTCAAATGTTTCTTAGGACCACGAGCCTATAAAAAAAAAATTAGTTTCAGCATAAAATACACTTACGAACTTAAAAAAATAAACGTACATCAAGGAGTAACACATAAGTCCACATATGCAATACATCATTTTTAACATGTAGAATATACAAAACCAAATATGAAACCTAGTTCGAGTTATTACATTGTGTTATTAAATTGTAAAAAATGTAACATAAATTAAATTGATAAATCTGTACACTTACCATCTTTAATTAAATGAATCCTAAAACACCAAACACATGCCGTATTCACCAAACTTTTTAACTAATAAAAGCGGACAACTTTTATGTACTGCCGTGAAGCCAGTATGCGTAGTCATTTTTATACACGACATCAGATTTCAGGTAAATTAATATTCATTTAATAAATAAAATAATATAAGTTAGTATTTAAAAAATATATAAATACTAAATCATTTCTTTCTTAAAAGTTTATATAATAAAATAATAGATTAAAATAAATTAATTCGTTTAAAAAATATTTATTTAGATTTTAAATTTAATTTCTGGATCATTTTAACGTAATGAAAATGTGCTTTTTAATAAAATATAAAAAAATAATTCTTTAGGAAAATGAGATATATTTTAAACTTTGTGACTTTTACCTTATATTTATAATTTAACATTTAAGATTAGACAAAAATTGAAAGATGAATGATTTCTCAGTTTTTCTTCCGTTCATACAACTTTTGTTAATATAGAGACAAAAACTATTTAAATTCAAATTCCATTTTATAAAAACCTTTATTCATATTATAGACTTTAAAAAAAAAACATTTACTTGTATTTATCATACTTATATGAAAAATAGGTGTTGTGCTTGTGTCGTACACACTACACAGGGCTTGAAAGCCAGCCGAAAGCCAACAGCTAAAAGCTGGAGGCAATCATTTTTCAAATGTTATAAACTTATTCTGAAAACCATATTTAAGTTACCATAAGCCAAAAGACGAAAGCTTAAGCTGTATTTTTAAAAAAAACCGAATTAGGCCCATTGCCCATTGCAGCGAGTTAGCTGAGTGAAGAAATAATAATTTGCGATGAAATTATTGAATTTTTATTCAGGGTTTTACTATTATCTTTAATAGTTTGTTTTCATTTTAATATAGATTTCTGTTGACAAAATTTATTATGTAATAAAGTCATACGTATTTAATCGGTAACAAGTTAAATACTGTGGATGTTAATTTAATATAGACTAAAAATCAAACTCTGTATAAATGTTACAAATATTGAAACAAAAATTTATTCATATTAGATTTATAAATTATGCTGAACTTATTCCTAAAATTAAATATCTTGTATAAAAATGAATTAGCGTTTTACTGAAATATAATACTTTTTAGTTTTTAGGTTGAATTTTGCAATTAATTGTTAATTGGTTGACTTAATATCCTAATTAAAACATTACAATATAATTATTGCTTTTAATTTAATCACTTTACGTTATTAAATTTTAATGGACATTTTCGAAGTTCAAAATTTTCTTCACAAAAATAAATTATAAAACTAATAAAAATTTTCTAAGGGATATTTCAATTCCTCTATATAATAATATAATTCAAAACAACAGATTTTAAAACTGCATGTAACATTTATATACAGATGAAAAATAATTTACCATCTTTTATTTCAAGTTTTTGTGTAATTACAACCCAAATATTATCTTTCATATCTACATTTTTAAAATATTTATGTTCTGCATTGTATAAAAATTCATACTTCCTAACCATTTCAATTAGTTTTTCCATTATATAGAAATTAAATAAAAATAGGGACAAATATTTATGCAAATTACAAACAAAAAATATATACATATATATGAATTAAAAATGGCAGAGAAATGTTCTATAAAAGACAACTATTATGTCAAATATGTATATGAAAGGCTTGAAATGTGCAAAATGTGTTTTCAAAAATTCGCTCAGCAAGCGATCTGAGTAGAAATTAGTTTTCCTCGCTCGCTTCTTTCGACCATTTCTCGCTACAATGGGTAGTGTTATATTTAAATGTATAGTAATCGATTTTCAGAAAACACATTACACATTTCACATTCCTCGCTGCAATGGGCAACGGGCCTTAAGCTTTATGTTTAGCTTAAGCTTTTTTTATAATATATAATAAATAGAATAAAGATTGTAGTTTGCAGTGCCATTTCTTAGATCAGTTAAAAGTTGAAGCATGTTTTTTGCTTTAATAAAAATTGTCTTCATGTGTTGTCCACAAATTTATTTTCATATTGAAGTGTATTTATAATTAATATTGAATTTTAAACTTCGTTTTAAATTTTGAAATTTTGTAGAGAACTGACAATTTTGTGGTAACTTTTACTACATTAAATAAATTAGTTAGTTATGCATTTTTCTGAAGTTACTATTTATGGCGACTGTATTAGTTAGCAAATGTATTTGCTCAAGGGCGTCGCCAGCAGATGAGCCAGGTAGGGGAAAAATGAGTTACCAGCCGCCAGGAGGCGGCAAGATGATAGAAATAGGATATGAGTTATAGGAAAAATACAATTTATAAGTTGTAAAGACTTAATATTTTATTAAACAAGAATAAAATCTTAATTAAAACATAAGTTTTCCAAATTGTCCATGATTACGCGCCTATGAATACTCATCAATGCCAGTTGATTAAAAAATTTCAAGGCTCCAGGGGGGTGGGGGAGCTGTCCCTCCCTGCCACCGCTTGTGACGCCCATGACTATATGTGCACTTGCAGCTATTTATATATATGCATATGTGTACACTTATGTAAGTGATATTCGATGGTATACGGGTACGTGTTGCGCGTGTTGCAAATATGTATATTTATATTTTTATATTTTTGTATTTTTTTATGTAATTTAATCATAATCTATACGAGTGAATACGTCGTCTGGTGTAGTTTATGTGAATAAGAATGTATATTTATATTTATTTTTATAGTAGAATCTAAATGTAAATTTTAGAACTCGTATATACATATGTATATTACTTGTTAGTAATAGGTTTTTTTACGCTATTTTAAACTGCTTTAGTTGCGCAATGCTAAGCATTTGTGGTTCATTTCTTTGCACAATAATAATAATAATAATAATGATTATAAAGATGATATGTAGAGGCGATTTGCAGTGTTAAGCGCATGTCAGAGATTTTAGTATAATATGATGCATTAAGATTAATTCTTAAAGGCATTTGTTTTTGCATAATTTGAAATTGGTCGATTGTAGAATTGCTTATACCGCTCCGCATGGAACAAACGTGGAGTTTAATAATCGACAAGATAAAATTAGTTTTATATGGTAAACTTCGATCGCTCGTTAAATTAAATAAACGAAAGTGAACATTGTCAGTAATACATATTTACAAGGGCGTCGCCAGCCGATGGGCCAGCAGGGGGGGGGCAAGATGATAGAAAAAGGATATGAGTTATATAAAAAATAAAATTTATAAGTTGTAACGGCTTAATATTTTATTAAACAAGAATAAAATCGTAATTAAAACATAATTTTCGTGGGTTTCTGGCAAATTATTCATGATTACGCGCCTATGAATGCTCATTATGGCCAGTTGATTAAAAAGTTTTAAGGCTCCAGGGGGGCAGCTGCCCCCCCCTGCCCCCCGCCGGCGACGCCCATGTATTTGCTCACACTTAGATGTAACAAGCTAGAGTATTTGATGAACACATGTTCATTAATAAAAACAGTGAATGATCCTACCAACTATTCATTGTTACTTCCATTTTTTTTCTGTTTCTGTTTTTAAGTCATTCAATTACAAATTTATTTCATCCTTATTTGTGAAAACATGCTATATCATTAAATTCCTTATTAAGATTTCATACAAATGTGGTGTATAGAATCTTGATTGGATAGTTTAAAAATGTAAACGCTATCAAATAAATTCTGTAACTCAGGAGTAGTTTTAACGAAAATTTTTTCCTACCGTGCCATAAAAAGTTTCACTTCAAAATTTTTTTTTTTTGAATTTACAACTATGTCATATTTTAATCATTTCTAAACAAAAAATTTATATAAAATTTAAAATTTATTGTTTCTCAACATCTTCCTCTGTGAAAGAAAGTATGTGATGTAATTGATACAAATTTTATCCCTACATGTTGTTTTGTAGGAGAAAATGTATGGATAATCCACAATAGTTAAAAATGTAGTACAAATTTAGTACTCATGCACCTGAAAGAGTTAATTATTCACATAAATTACAATTAAAATTCCCTTTAAGACAATGTATAACTTAAAGATGACTAATTATCATGAGCGCCAAAAACTATAAAAAAGGATAGTGCAGTCGGAGGACCCTCGTCAGGAACAATTTTTTTTTTTCTCTTTCGAATCTCTTTTTGACGCTGAGCATATGATTTCACTATTATCTCTCTATAATACATATAAATAGTAAATAGTAAACATTCGAATCGCATGTATATTAAACAGTGGCGTAGCGTGAATTTCAGGACTGAGGAAGCGCCACAATAAAATATTTTTTTTATATAAAAGTAAGCATGCGTAAAATTCGATTAAATACTGAGGACAATTAAAAGTGTATGAAGAGAAACGAAATGTCTCATTTTTTTATAAATCAATTCAATTTTTCGGTTTTTTTTTTTTTTGCGAAAATGTCTATTACATCATGACGAACAGATACTCGTTTCCTAATGTTTGATAATAATTCTCTTTCAATCCTAAAAAAAGCTAATGAAGATAGTCACTCCCGACCTTGCGTAATTCTTAAATATGCTTTTATTCGTTTCATTGCTAAGAATGATCAACCTTTGCAGACAAAGTGGTTTCTGGGACTGTGGTTATTAAATGAGAAAGCTTATACACTTCTGGAAAAACATCTGTTAGATCTAAAGCGGTCAAATATAAGATGCGCCGCAGTATCTTTATGTATGTTAGAATCTTGAGAGTACACTTTTCAAACATGCAAGATTGAAGAAGTTTCCGTAATTCTGTTTTAAATTCAAAAAGTCTTCTTCCAGAAAATTTTAATGAAAATTTAAAAAATTGTTTGTATTTAAGAGATTTAAAAATTTTAATTTTGTTACATCATTAAACCTATTATTAGACATATGTATTTGTTTGCGTAACATCGATAATTTTTAAAACTATCCTTTTTCATTGTAGCTTTCTGTCTTCCCTAACAACTGAATTAAGTTAAAGCCATTTGTATTCCATACATATTTTTTTTTTTACTTAAATAAAAGGTAAGCCCAACAGAAAAATTTTTTATCTTCTCACAACCGCATAACCATGGCATTGTTGTGCATAAATTTGTTTGAAAATGGCGGTTAAATACTTTACATACATAGAGAAGTTTGATAAATTACTTTTGATTTTTTATTCGAATTTTCTAAACTAGGTGTTAGTTTATCATATTTTGAATACTACTAATTTTTTTTTGAAAACTTAATGAACAAAAAATAATCAGTGGAAGTTTTTCAATAATACAATTGCACGTAGCCTCAATTTCGAAAGTGTTTGCACTTTAACAGACTGGTACATTTGCAGTTGCGGAAATAAAATAAACGAGCCGGTAAAGCTTCTACTGTAGTGATACACAGACTGAAAAGCACGACCGACCATAGTTTCCAGTTCCGCTGTTAGTAAACGGCAGCACATAAAAATCGATCCGAAGAAGAAAATGTACTGCTAATACCGCACTAGCCATGGTCATACAACACACACACACTGACATGCATAAAAATCGCGCTATTGATCAGTGTACGTGACCATAAGCAATTTGACTCGGCGTTTCTAGACTAAACATGCGCGCGCATTTTTTCTTCACTCTCCATCCATATTACTTTAGAATCGCACAGATAAAAATTCGCTCAAATTATGTGATCTTGAAGCGACACACCTGACGCTTCCAAATTGAATACGCGTACACAACCTTTTTCTATCATCGATACGCAGCAAATCGTTCAGAGACAACTCTAGACTAGGGATGTTCATATTACAAAAATATCGATATTTTTTTTCGATATGACTTATCGCAATGTTATATCGATATTTTCCGATATATCGATCAAATATATCGATGTTTTCGATATGTCGTATGAAATTTGTATTTAACTAGTCTCACAAAAATATAAGAGAACAGTTCATATGAATAAATAAGTGTACAAACGACCAGCGTTAAGAAACGAATCAACTTTATTTCTAATTAAATTTTTGATACATTTAGTATGTTAAAGTTTTTCTTATGAATTTAAATAGAAAAAAGTCAAAGAACTTAGACGGGACTTGAACCCGTGACCTTCCGTTTACAGGGCGAATGCTTTGGATCATTAAGCTACCAAGCCACCAACTTTATTTAGTTATTTAAATCCCAATATTTCTTATTTAAACCTTGCAGAAACAAAATTTTATTTACTCTTTTGTTTGCCGTTTGCTTCTCTGTCGGGTTAACACCTACGTGGCTTTTGAAAAAAGCTAGCCACACCATGGTTAAATATTTGTATGCTATATTGTACAACTTCGGAAACTGTATTTTGTAATCTACCCATACTTCTAAAGGATTTCCGTTAAATCTGCTAACTGGAGCCCTTAAATAAAAAGATAATTTATCTGAAAGACTTTCGTCTGTTTTATTTGTTTTCAAACAGAAAATAAATTCAGAGTGAAATGGTGAGTTTTCAATTTTGTACGATATTTCTTATATCGATAGTACATATGGATATTGGATGATTCGATAAAATCGGATTGATTCGATATATCGAGTGTGCATATCGATTTTTTATGTAATATCGATTCATATCGAGCACTCCTAGTAACATAAAATACTCATAATAAGCTTGTGGTGATTTATGTCACTCGCTCCTGCAGGTGCTCTTTCATTTAGCGCTTCTTTTTTTCTAGTAATTTTAAGTTTTGGCACTTAAATTCAACAAGTTAAGCGGGATAGTACAGATAAAAAAGAAATTAATTCGATGTAGAAATGTAAAACAATTTTGTTTTACGTTGCTTCGTTGGGTTGTATGTAGTAATGATGGGTAAGTCCGTTCTTTGTTGTTGTTTGTTTACCACGCGTATCGTTCGTTTTTTCCCGTTGATAACTTTCTTGTGCATCCCCCGTTTCTCAACATTTTCTTTAAAATCCGAATTTCGTCATTATTTTGTTGAAATAGCCCTTTTTAGGGCTCCGTCGTCATTTTCGTAAAAGTCCACATAGACTTACCTAGTTATTACTGAGTGTTTTTGAATAATATAATTTTTACATCCAGGATTTTTAGTATTTGAAATTAACCGTAAACAACTCCTTTCCAGTTTGGTCGGTTATTTGTTTACATTATCTTTAGCGAATTATTTCATTTTTTCGTTTTTTTCGAACGTGATATAAAGCATGGACCGAAAAACTAATTGTACCTTGCATCATTTTTTCCAACCAAAAAAAGCCAAAGCTATATCTATAGTAGTGGTACATCTGTTGATAAACAATTACGCTTAGATACGGGGATACTCAGCCTCACTATCAAAATGATTTACAAATGAAACAGGTACAAAATATACAGTGGGCTGTTCATCAATGTCTTCGACAGAATCTGGTTTTTGAAATACCAATGGTTGACGTACTCAAAAATCGAAGATGGCTATTTCTGTTTGAATTGTGTACTGTTTGCTCCGTCAGTAGTTGGTCACGCAGGTATAGAAAAATATAATTTTTTGGTAAAGGTTGCTTTCAATAATAGGAAAAAGACTCTGGAAAGATTTAATTTTCACGAAAAACTCGTCTATCATGAAACTGCTTATTTCCGCGCGAGTAATTTCAAAAATGTGATGACGGGAAAGTTGATTTCGATTGAAAAGGCAGTTGATACGACTAAGAAAATTTAAGCTGAAGAAAATCGACGTTATTATAGATAGAATCATTCTATGTGGAAGATAGGGACTCCCGTTGCGTGGTCATCGAAATTATGGAGATTTTGATTTAGAAAATCCGCCTAAAGAAAACGAAGGAAATTTAGAGCGTTATTGAGGTTACGGGGTAGATATTGTCTGAATGAACAGTGTCCTCTAAATGCTAAAAGCTATTCATCGATTTGTAAGATATTCGCTCGCAATAAAGTTGTTTTGAAAATTTGTCAGAAACGGCTCAAAAATTTCCCTTATTGCTGAAAATTTATCAATTTCCTTCCTTGCAATACGGTCTGTTATATCATCAAATCTTAGACATCTTAGTAAAAAAGCGAAACCTCTTTTCACTCATTGAAAGGTAACACAAGCCTCAATACCGCTGCCTTTTGAGTTATCCCAAAGCTGAGTGGCATTTTTTCTTGAGCTTCGTAAAGTTCCTATCAGAAATAATATTCCAATTAAAGCACTTATTTCTCTTTCATCTGTAAACCTAGTATCTCTAATTCTGTCAAATAGAAGCTGAATACTTAATATGTATATATTAGTTGATTTTGTTATCATTCTTGTAATAGGATCTGTTACGAATAATCGAATACATTCGATTTCTGATTTTGTTTGACGGGCATTTCCGTTAGATTCAGGTAAATGTGTAATAATATTGCTGCTTCTTGTGCGAACTAGCACATTTGGCTTAATTTTGCTCCATTTCGTCACTGCATTCCTTCCGATGTAGTACTTACTGCGTATGCTCTCAGCATGCACATCATTTACTTCTGGTTCTAATATTTCTGTCTCCGATGTTTCTTCTTCTGTGTTTGAATTGTGGTCACTTTTATTTACCACATCTTCTTCAATTTCCAATGGATCCTCTTCTAATTCGTCCCCACTTTCTTTCACGTCATCTTCAGAGTTTAAGCCTTCTCATCCAATCTTTCGCTTCAATACGGCGTCTTTTTGGCTGCAACATGGTTTCTTTTGAAATCATAAAAAAAATTTAACACTCTCATATGTCAAAAACTTAATTATCTCGCATTACATACTATAAAAAGCGAAAAAACAAAAATTCAATCTTAATAAAAAAATGTAACGTAATCAGGCGCGTGATCTACAAACGTAGACCAATTAAAATCTTATCGAAATAAACTACAGGTGCTCACCCATTGAAAAACGAAACAATACTAGTTGCGTAAAACAATACATTTCGAACAGCTATTGAGAAGGTAGCGCGTAAAGGAGCCATCTGTCAGAAATTATGTTAGTTAAAATATGCGTGGTCTGCGATAGTAGACAACGCGCCTAACGAAAGGTTAAACATGAGAGGAAAATACAAAAGAATGACAAATCGAATTTTAAAAGAAAATCAATCTGCTATTTTTCATTTTTGTACGACTTATTCATTAAATTTATGGGATGTTCATGCAATGGAAGCAAGCACGGAAGTTAAATCTTATTTTGGAAATTTACAGAAACTATACAACATATTCTCATCCAGTCCTGCAAGATGGAAAATATTGAAAGAAACAGCCAAAGTATCTCTTCATTCAATATCGACTACAAAATGGTGTGCTAAAATCGAATCTGTAAAGCCATTAGTAAACAATTCTGAATTGATTGTAGAATCTCTTTTTAAAATTGAAGAGTTAAATTTATCATCTGAAATACAAGCTGAAGTTTCTGGATTAATTGATTATTTTCAATCGTTTGAATTTGTTTTGTTAACTGAAGTTTGGCATAAAATTTTGAAAGCAATTGATGATCAAAACAAAATTATTCAAAGTCCGAAACTTACGTTTCAAGAAGCCTAGTGACCAAATAAAAGATTTATTTATTGAGAAAAAAAATATTCGTGACTCTCGGGATAATATTCTTAATGAAGTAAAATTAAAAGCAATCGACATGAAAATTCCTGTAGAGTTTAAAAAAAATTTAGGGTATGACGACAAAAGAAATTTTACGACGTCTGATCATTTAAATTCACACGAGCAGAAATTCAGAGTAGAAATTTTTATGACTACGGTTGATAGTCTTTAATCTGATTTAAATGAGTTAGTTGGCAGTACAAATTCTGTGTGTCGTCTTTTTATGCTTATTTTAGATTTAGAAAATTTTATGAAATTATCAGAGCAAAATCAATCTGAATCCTTACAGCCTTTATTGGATCGCTATTCTCAAGATATTGATAAAGACAACTTAATGAAAGAATTGCAACTGATGTTTAAAATACAGAATTCATTGAAAGTGAATGGCCTAGGAACAAATTCTTTAGATTGCAACTGCTTAATCTAATCTACGATAAAGGTCTTTAATTAATTTTTCCCCAAATATTATATGATTACGTCTTTTTATTGTTATACCTATCAGTGTCGCTACTGGTGAACGAGGCTTTAGTAAATTAAAAATCATAAAAAACATTTTAAGGTCCCGTATGGGTCAGTCCCGTTTGAATCACTGTGTGATGTTACCAACAGAACGAGAATTGACAAAAACGTATAAATTACGATGATGTAATTGACGAATTTTCAGAAATGAAAACAAGAAAAATAAAGTAGATAAACAATGTACTTACATTTGGGTTTCTGACTAAAAACGTAGAGATAAGGGGATTTTAATTTTTTAGGTTTTTGGGGCCCTCTCCCATCCGGGGCCTAGGACAATTTATCCCAGTTGCCCCCCCCCCCCTTATGGCGGTCCTGCGTATGTTTATAATTTAATAATTGTAATTCTATTAAGCAATTTGTATCTTCAACATAAATAGTTTGTGTAAGATGTATCTGAATTATAGAAATCTTGTGTCAAATTTACTATTGGAACATTTTCAACAGATTGTATTGCTGATGAACTGCAGGACTGCAATGATTTTTTAATAATTTCTATAATGAAGTCTACCTATAAAGTAATTGCTTCTAATATGTAAATTTAAATCACAATTCATTAAAATTACATCATCAGAAAATTTGCGAACATAATTTTTCTAAATCCATTTGGAAATAAGCTAATAATAAATTGATAACATTTAATGGATTTATTCTCATTTTTCAATCTGAAATGAACAAAATAAATAATCAGTATTAAATATCACTTTCTAATATACACAAAACCGTCGATAGATTAAGAAGTGCATAAAAAATAAAGTTTAGTTTATTTTCAAACAGATTTAGGAAAATTATGTTCGAAAATTTTCTGATGATGTAATTTTAATAAATTGTGATTTAAATTTACATATTAAAAATAATATAATAAAACTTCAATTATTGGTTCACAACCAACTGTCTTCACCAAGATCTCTTCTTTTATTCCTCAATCTTTCGATTGGTGGCCAATCTTCTTGGAAGTACTATGCTTAGAATCGCGATGCTTTTAAGTCTCTAGCTTGCGCTTTCCGTTTCATTAACTGGTAATTATCTTCTTTGGTGTCTTCCAATATTTGCCTAATGAATTTCTGTCTCGGTCTTCCCCTTGGTCTTTTTCCATTTATTAATCCTTCTATTATTGTTGTTAGGTATCTATTATTTCTTATAACATGCTCAATCCAATTGCATCTTCTTTCTTTCATGGTCCTCATTAAGCATCTTTCTTCACTAATGCGTTTGAGCACTTCCGTATTTCTAATTTTATCTAGCCATTTAATTTTCTGCATTTCCTCCAACGCCATAATTCGAAAGCCTCCGGTTGTTTTTACCTTCCCCCTTATTTATTGTCCACGTCTCTGCTCCGTATAAGAGCACGCTCCATACGTACGTCTTTATTAATTTTTTTCGCAGTTCTACACTTATGGCTTTGGACGTTAGCAATGAGTTCTTTCTGATGAACGCGGCTTTCGTCTGCGCCATTCTGGACCTTATTTCCTAGTCGCATCTTCCATCCTCTGATATTATTGAGCCTAGGTATCTGTGGTTTTTTACATATTGTATTATTTCATTATCTAATTTTATTTCTAATTCCTTATTATTCTGCGTTTTACTACATCTCATAACAACCGTTTTCTTTTTATTTATTGTCATATTATACCCTTTAAGTATCGAATTTAGCTTAGTCAACGCATCGGAAAGGGCCGCTTCATTATCCGCTACTACCGCTATGCCGTCGGCAAATCTAAATGATTTTTATTCTTCATTCCGCCAATATTAATTCCACTATTACTAATTTCCTTCCATTGTCTGAACGCTTGCTCTATATACTATATATATTGAATAACAACGGTGATAAACTGCATCCCCGCCTTACTCCTTTCCGGATTGTTGCCTCTTCGTTTGAGTTTCTTCCTTTGATCATTAGTTTTTGTGTTTTGTATAGTTCTTTTATTATTCTTCTATCCTTGATGTCTATGCCTGCTCCTTTTAAAGTTTGATCCAAAAGTGCCCAATCACAATTATCGAATCCTTTTTCTAAATCTATCATTGCAATATTATACTGATTGATCTACTTCTAACTTCCTTTCAATCACCATGCGGAGGCCTAATATTGCTTCTCTTGTTCCTCTTCCCAATCTAAAACCATATTGCTCATCATTAAGTTTGTTATCTATTTCGTGTTTTATTCTACCGAGTATTATTTTTGTTAATATTTTTGAGCAATGCGATACCAGACTTATCAATCGGTGTTCCCCGCACTTAAATGTGCCATTTCTTTTTTGGTATTATTATTACTTTATTTTTCTTAAAATCTTTCGGAATATCTCCTTTTTCGTACATATCCGCGATTAATTTGTAAATGTGTGATTTTGCCTCCTTCCCTAATGCTTTTAAATGCTCGCCGCAATTGTTGTCGCATCCTGCTACTTTATGATTTTTTAACTCTTTTAGGGCCTTATCGAACTCATCTATTATTATGCACGGACCCATTTTATCTTCTGTCGTTGTGCCATTGACAGTAATGTTTTGTTGCAGATATTCTTTAGTGCTGATCGTCTCACTGTACAGCTTCTCTACATATTTCTTCCATCTCCTAGTTATTTCTTCATCTTCCATCAGTTTCTTCCCATCTTCATTTTCAGTAACATATGTTTTGCTTTTGTAGTCTTTAAAATATGTTTTCACCTGATTGTAAGCTTTTTCTATGTTACCTTTTTTAAAATTTTCCTCTATTTCCGTGCACTTTATTTCAAGGTATTCCGTTTTAACGTTTTTTATAGCCCTGATTACCTTATTCCTGTATTTTTTATATATGTCTCGTCCCTTTTCTGTATTTGCACTTTTATATTTCCTTCTTTCCTCCATCAGCTCTAATATCTCTCTATTAATCCATGGTTTTTTGAGTACTTTTCTTTAATTTCCGTCTTTTTTGCAGCAGTCGTTATTATTTCTTTCATGTTGCTTCATTTTTATTCACGTTGTTCTCTCTTCTTATTATTTCTGTGTTAAACTTGGCTAGTTCTTGATACTTCTCTTTTATTTCTTTGTTCCTGAATATTTGTACTTCCCACTTTCTGCTTTTGTTTTCTGTGAAGTTCGTCTTTTTATACTGTAATCTGAATGTCATCATTACTAAGTTATGGTCACTGTTTACATCCGCTCTCGGGTATGTTTTGCATTTCTTTATTTGATTTCGATATCTACTTCTTACCATGATGTAATCTATTTGATACCTTTCTTGACCATCTGGTTTTATCCACGTGTACTTTCTTCTTGATGGGAGTTTAGAAAGAGTATTTCCCATTACCAAATTATTTTCAATGCAGAAATTTATTAACCTTTCCCTCGTTTATTCCATTTTCTTAAACCATGTTTTCCTATGCAATCGTTATCGCTTTATTTTCTGCATAGCTTATAGCTTCATCCAGTTTTTCATATACTACTTCCAGTTCTTGCTCGTTATAGCTGCTGGTCGCCATGTAAACAATTATTATCGTTGTTGTTGTCGGCATAGAGTTCAGCTTTACCTCAGCTTTACCAGAAGTATTCTGTTATTGAATTGTATGTAGGATCTAACGCTTCTTTCCCATTTTTTATTCAATATTAATCCTACTCCGTTTTTTCCTCCTTCTGAACCCGAGTGTATTATTCTGTAATCTTCGCTCCAATAATCGTTATTCAATCCTCTAGTTTCAGTAATACCCAACATGTCTACATTATTCCTTTCCATTTCCAATCTAATATTTCCAGTTTTTCTGCTATCCTTAAGGATCTTATATTCCATGTTCCGATTTTCACTTCCTTTGAACCAGTCGCATATTTCTCATATAAAGCCTGGTTCTTTGCCTTATGTTCACACCAGATATCCCACCAAATGTCCGACGCCAGTTGCTAGCTGGATAGCATGGCTTTTTCTTATCAGTATTTGTTTTGCTTTTTGTTTTGCTTAATATAGAAGATTTCTGTAAAATCTTGATAAATTTTCATTAACGTAAATTTTTAGGCCACTATTTTCGTTTTTTGTTATGTCTTTATCATACACTATCGTTTTTTTCCTCATTTCTAAAAATCTATCTGCTAAAGTACGTCCAACTTTAACAATAATGTGTTTCGGTAACTGGGTATTACGTGTTGGTAAACGGTGCGCTGCCACTATATTATCACGTATAATATTTACATTCAACTTTTCGCTAATCGCTGTAATAATATCCGGTAACTGTTCGCCGGGGTATTCCGAAACACCGTGCAATTCGATGTTATCTCGGCGACCGTATTGTTCAAGTTTATGTACGATAATGTACAACTCAGTGATCTGCCCATCCTTCCTAACCAGCTCATCTTTTAAGCTTCTTGTTTCGTCTCGCAATAACTTATTAATGTTTATAATTTCCTCATACTGATTCCCAATGATATTCATCGAAAAAACTTTTAAGTCCTGTATGTCCTTACTTTTTGTTGCTTGGCATATTACTGTTTACGCGTTGTCGCTAGAATAGTAAATAATGTGTAATGTGTCCATTACATGGAACCAATAAAAGGTGGAGAAAATAAAAGAAAAAGAAAATAATGCAAAAATAACCATAATTTAGAGTAAATAATGCGAGTGCGAATGTGCGCGTGCCTGGAACTGTTGTCGGTAGGAGCAGCCAATCACCGTCCAGCAAAAAACAAAAGGATCTACCTGATTCGGCCAAGTCCAGCGGTCACGGTCGGGAAGGCGGTCGAAATTTTGAAAAATCCGGGAAAAGATTTGAGAGAAAAAAGCAGTGGCTAAGGACGACTCAATCAGTTGTGTTTTCACCTTCGAGGTGTTCGTGTTATACCTTTGAACAGTGGCGTCTACCTCTTGTCGAGTAACGAAAAGTCTTCTAGAATAACCGAAATTTAGCTATCGTTTGTTAAAGTGTTCGGTCTAATATGTAATAGTGACCGGAAATCGTAAATTACTAAAATTGTCAAGTTCGGTAAAAACTTAAACGAATCGCGGAATCCAAACATAAAGGCCCGATTATTCGAATTCACCAGCCAATCAATAAACCGCCAATTCACGGACCACCGCCGGCAACAGTGTTACGTAGAATTTAAACATTAATTTTTATTATTTGTACATAATCTTTTGTTGTCGTCGGATTCGTAAATTAATATTGTGTTTTTTTCAGCGGTCGACCGGTAACGAAAGATAGGTGTCCCGTTTATATAATATAGTGTTTATTTTCCAAAATTCAAAAGGTTAAATTATTCAAATCGTCATTATATTAAATAATTAAATAAAAACAATAATAAAGAAAATCCACGAGCATAAAACCTCGTGGTTGGCATCCCTGTGGACGTAAGCGAACGGCAAATACCGTTACAAATGCTTTATCATATATTAGTAAACTCTATTACAAACGAACACAACACTACACAACTTCATACTTTTATTGGACACTGCATATGTATAAATTGAAACTTATATAAGAAATTTATAAATCAGTAAGTAGATGTATTATAATAAACTGTATCTTATTTCGAAGTATTTTGATTCGTTGGTACGGATTTGCATAGTATTTGAAAATTAAGTGATCTGTAAACAAATCCCTTTTTAAATAAGCCGTTATTTATTTCGGTTATATATTTATTTAAATCATTAATCTTATATCAATTTTTTAATATAATATGATTATATGCGCGCACACACACACACACATATATATATATGTATATATACAGTGAGCCACAATAATATCCGGGCACTGATGTACCCAATGAATATACGCTAAAAACGAAGTAAACAAATGCTTTACTGTTGAAACAAGTAACGAAAATAGAAAAATAAGTATCTCCTTAATATATTCTCAAAAAAAAAAAAAAAGCAAAAACATTAAAAAAAACACGGCTTACGATACAAAAAATACAAAAATTACGAATTTTAAGCGCCACATTAATATCCGGGCACATAGAACTAAGTGCAGTAAAACACTCATGGGTTTTTCCCAAGTGCATCAACTAAGACGTGGTACTGATATGAGTCATCACAGTAACGCGAGTCGTTACGCGAAAACGTAAATTATAATTAAACAGTACGTCTGTTACGGTTATTGATAAAAAAGTGCGTGTTAGTTCAGTGAAATTAAAAATACGTCTTCGGAAATGTGTCAATCAGTAATTTGGAAGAATAAACGAAATTAGTCGGAACGGAAGATTGCACAGCTACTGAATATCCCGAAAAGTACGGTGCATGACGTTCTTCATCGCTTCAAAAGGGAAAATCGCATCGACTCGAAATCTCAAAAAGGGAAACCAAAAAAGCTAACAGAATACGATATGCATTTTAAACCCTAAAGTAAGTGCGCCGAAACTAACTACGGCACCGAGAGAGAGCAAAATGATAGAAATTTCAGCCGAAACAGTACGTCGGACCATAAAAGAAATGGAGTACTTTTTCCGCACTGCCCGCAGAAAATCCTATATTAGTTCTCGCGTTCGCAGAACAATATTTAATTCGGAGGAGTTCTAAAAGAACGGCATTTTTGCTGATGAGTCCAAGTTTAACGTCTTTGGGAGTGATGGAAAACAGAAAGTACAGCGTAAACTGAATACTGCACATGAATTAAAAACTCTGACTGCATCAATTAAACACGGCGCAGGAAATGTACAGGTGTGGGAGTGTTTCGCGGCGAGTGGTGTGGGATCTTTAGTCACCATTGATGGTGCTATGAATAGCGATCTATATGTCGACATTTTACGACACTATTTATGCTAAAGCGCTGAAAAATTGGGCATCTTGAAGTCATTTTACTTGTATCAAGATCAAGGGCGTCGCCAGCCGATGAGCCAGGGAGGGGCAAGATGATAGAAAGAGGATATGAGTTATAGGAAAAATAAAATTTATAAGTTGTAAAAGCTTAATATTTTATTAAACAAGAATAAAATCTTAATTAAAACATAAGTTTTCCAAATTGTCCTTGATTACGCGCTTATGAATACTCATCAATACCAGTTGATTAAGAAGTTTCAAGGCTCCAGGGGGGGGGGCAGCTGCCCCTCTCTGCCCCCCGCTGGTGACGCCCATGATCAAGATAATGATCTAAAACATACAGCGTACAAAACTCGAGAGTGGATTCTTCATAATTGCCCTCACATCCTTGCCACACCCCCACAGTCCCGAATTGCAATCTCATAGAGAACTTATAGGACTACCTCAATAAGAGGATTTGTGAAAAGCCGATTTCCAACTGTAATGAATTAAAAAGTCGTCTAAAATAGGAATAGCAGAAAATTCCCCTTGATCATCTACAAAAATTAGTTGCCGCGTAGGTTGAAAGCGGTCGTGGATGCCAAAGGTCATCATATGAAGTATTAATTTTTCCAGGATGTAGATATTCAGTTATTTGGAGAGCTCCTTTATTTTATTTTTTCGTTTGCCCGGATATTAATGTGGCATTTAACAAGCCGTAGTTTTTGTGTTTTTTATATCGTAAGCTGTGTTTTTTTAATCTTTTTGATTTTTTTTTTTTTTGAGAATATATTAAGGAGATACTTATTTTTCTATTTTCGTTACTTGTTTTACCAGTAAAGCATTTGTTTACTTCTTTTTTAGCGTATATTCATTGGGTACATCAGTGCCCGGATATTATTGTGGCTCACTGTATATGTATATACTCGTAGTAGGAAAAATTCTTAGCTACGCCCATGCTGCCGATTAGTATTACTAATTTCATCATCGAATGATTAGTAATACTAATATTGTAGTGTAGTGTAGACTACAAATAATTGTCATTGTTAATTTAACTTAATTTACTACTCCACAATGTTGGGGAGCTTTAATTTCTAACATAAATGTATTTTCTTTTTATTAAGTATAATTTAAATTTCTTTTAAGAGATTTCTTGTTTTAAAATTTATAGTATAAATCTAAGCGGCGTTTCAAGAATTTTCATTAGTAATTAATAATTACTAATGTAAATAATCGAATATATCGAGATATGTTTATAATGGAATGATTTCATTAGTATTATTCATAATCGCCCATCACTATATAATTATTCCTATGTTGTTTATTTATTCATTTAATTAATTATTTACAAAGTATTTTTTTATTTTTTAATAGCCATGGCATGATTCTAGATTTGGTAATTATTTACAAAAATCTGAACACTTGTGTTTCATATTTCACTCACAGGCAGTTAACGCAAACGTTTATAATACAAAGTTGGCTTCCATTCATGAAAAATTTGATTATTCTGGTTCTCTTTTTTTAATTTTTTTATTTTTCGAATATTCATCGATTCAATATATTCCTTTATAAAGGTAAGTAAACTAAAATATTTATGGTTTTAATATTATAATATTTCATACTGTTTTGTATATTACTATTATTTTTAATTACATATTTTTTGAATAATCTTTATTGCGAAATAAAATGTCTTTATGATTTAAAAAAATTACATTTGCAATTATTTTATTAAATATATTTTAGCCTTTTCTAAATTTAGAAAAAAATGTGTTTATCCTAGTTATATTTTATTTATAACGTATTTATATTTTTAGTTCTCGAGTATTCTCTTTTTTTCACAAGATACATAAATTTCGTTGTTTTTCTTTTATTTTTATTCCAGTATTTCCATATAACGCAATTTTTTTTTAGTAAACTAATACATATTTTCTGCTTTATTCTTATTTTAGTAAATCATTCTTTTTAATTTTTTATCATTCTGAAAATTTTTAAAATCATATGAAATTTTTTTCTTCTTTACATAAATTATTACTCTGTAAATGCATTGTACAGACGCCCGCAGCAAATTTCCTTTTAAAGTACAGAATTTAAAAAAAATGTTTTGGCGATTCATACATTATGCTGATTTTTACTGCTCAATGTGTTCAGAAAAATACTTTAAACCGATGTATATATATTTTTTTAAATCGATTCAGCTTCGGGTTTAGCGTAATTCAAAACTAACTCAGTAGAGCCACAAGAAAAATCAGAGAAACGTGTGCAATTATTTTTAAAAACCTGAAAAGATAAACTGAAAAAAATTTCGGTTCTATTCCGATTTTCGTTCCAGGCTAGATTACGGTTTTTTTTTTGTTTTTAGTATTCAGTTCAGTTCTGGCTTGAAACCTTTATTAATAATATTGAAAAGTGTATTAATTTTATTCTTAGTTTAAATGAAATGTAAGATTTTAATATCTTATCAAATACAATTCTGCCTTCTACCACGTTTTTTTATTTATTCATAGTTTTTTTAACTTGCAGTCAGTTCTAGGGATATATTTAACTCTGCTTGATTTGTAACTTTTTATTTTATATGAAAACTGAATTTAGTAAATTTTACATTAAAATTTACGTTTGTGTCATTTTTAAACATTCGAAAATATAAGTGAAACATTTATATTATTTTTACCTAAATACAATTTTGTTTTGCATAATAATAACTAATAATTTAAAATATTTTTAGTTTCATTATGATGGGACGAAAATTTAAAGTTCTTCACAAAGAAGTAATGGCAGTTCTTGAGAAATTTTTTTCATTATTTTTAAGGACACAAAAAAATTAACCACCCTATACCTCACAGGTATATAAAGAGTTAAGTAATGAAATAAATCAGGTATGATTTTCCCATAACTGGTATACACAAAGACCGAAGGAATATTTTGTCAACAATATGAAACAAACTGAATTTAAAGTATAATTCATCAGATCCTTCGATAAGTGAAAATTCTAGTAGTTATGAATGTGACAGTATCACTGAATGCGATGAATCTTATGATGTGGATAAAGCAACTGGTTTAGAAATGAATTTATTATTTCTGCCATGACTGGGTTAAAATGAAACAACTTATTACACAATGCAAACGACGCAGCCATGTACTAACGCCTAGAATTTGGACAGATATTATATCACAATCTTTTTGGAAGTAACATAGACTTCCGTATGTTTATGTGTTTAAATGTACCGAAGTCAATATTTCTTATTTAAAGAGATGTTATTTGAAAATCAGTGGTAAATGTAGAGATAAAAATTGTAATAACATTTTCTAAAACACTGTTGATGAAGATCCGGGTAATAGTGAACCGTGAATTTTGATGAGAACGAGAGACAGTACTTACAAAAATCACCGTTCTCTAGCACATCCTATTTTTCGTCCACGTTGAATAGAAATTAGGAAAGAATTAATATCAGAAGGTTGTGTAAATTATCGAAAAAGAATAGCATGTGAAGACATGGGAACAGGTAATGTATTACCACCATATTTGCCATCATCAGATTTGCTGCGACAAGCAAAAATAAATTATGTTAACACCGATTTAAAACATGAAAAAAGTGATGGATGAGATTTAATTTAGACAATTGAAGAAATTACGTTCATTGAACCATATGTTGGCTCAGTTCATGAAGTAGCCTCTTTTCCATTTAAAGTCATGTATGGAACATCAGTACAATTGGACACATATAAAAAATATATAAAAATTAGTAAAAATTTTTCATCAATAAGTATTGATACAACAGGCAGTTTTGTGCGACCATTACAACGACCGCATCAAATAAAATCCTCTGATATGTTTCTATGTAATATTGTGATAAATTTTGAAAAAATGACATTGTCTATTTATCAAATGTTATCAGAGGCACATAACACCGAAACAGTTGATTACTGGCTAAAAAAAGTAGTTATGAAAAGGAGCTCCAAAGCCAACCTAAGAAGTCCATGATTATTCAAGGGCTTTATTGTCAGTTGTATCAAAAAGTTTTAATGATATATATTTAAACTGTATTGTCAACTGAGCGCATCACACTGCAGACTACTATCATAGTCGTACATGGTGTTCATTAGTTTGTCACAACCCCAGTAAACGAATTGTACATTGGGATACTGCATACAAAAGTGGCAAATAAATTTGTCAGCGTTTACCATTCGACCAGAGCCGGTTGCTCCCATGCGAGCTTTTTTCCTTTGACTCGTAGTACAACTTTAAATGAAACAAACATGTTACACCACCACTCAGTAAGGACTAATAACTCTGGGGAGGATTCAGTTCCTCTTTTATAGTCGCCGAATAGATACTTTCTACTTTATTATACATCAATTACCACAATCATGTGGTACCCTTGTGGGTGAAAATCTTGATAACCTCCTGGGAGTAATAATTTACTGCAAACACACAATGAGCTCGTGATAGTAAATAATTACTGTGAATATGCAATGAGCTTGTGAGGGTGATGAATTACTGGGAACACACGCATGAAGGTGATAATTAATTACTTTATTTACATTAGGAGGAAATAAAATGGTAGTGCTTGCCGTGGTCTGGAACAATTTAGTCTGTGGTGGGTTAGTGTATCTGCAATCGGAAGGCGCTATAATGTCCCAGACACCCACTCTGCAGGAAAATGGTGTCAGAATTGAGGGAAGTGACAGTGGATGGGTATTTGTCACTTTCTAAACAAATGTCTAGGTTCGAGGGCTGGAGTCTACTGTTTTTAGGCTGGAGAGGGTGATTCCAGGGGTGAGGGGTGGTGACAGAGCTAGAAGGATGACTCCAGGGCTGGAGTGGGCGCTGGAATGATGTCCAAGATCTTGAATTGTGCTAGTTTCTGTATATTTACACTACTATTGATTCAGGGAATACCTTTTATAAAATTTTACAACTAAGTTTATATATTTTCCTATTTACTAATGTAATTATTTGCATAATTATGTTACATATATATATATTTTTTTTTTAATTAAACAGATGTAGCAAATCGAATGTTCCTCTTAAAAGTGAAAGGTAACAAATAAATTAACATAACAAACACAGTATTAGTTAATGTTTATTTAACTTTTTCAATTGTTATCAGTTTTAATTCTATCAAGTGTTGTTTCTTAATACTGTAATTGGCATTCTGTTACATGTTCAATCATATCTGGAATTATTTTCCTAGTAGGAAGATAGTTTTTTTTTTTTTTTAATTTCACTCTTCTGGATTTCAATATATTCATACATTATGGACAAATCATTCCGTCATATTTATCAGTTTTGTGATTTTTTTAAATATATATGTTTTTATTGTCTTTATATTGAGACGGATTCGGCAGCTGTAGCATTTTAATTACGTTTTATACGGTTTCTGATAATGCTGTCCGAGGTAGAAATTATAATTTCGATTTAATTCATTTTACATTTCGGGTTTTTCTCGGGCAGCATAAATGACGGTGAATTGCGATCGGAGATGATATTTCGACCGAGAAGCCTGGTTATTCCGGACGCAGCCGTTCTGTCGGCTGTGTTGCGGGGGTGAACTGGCTTCGCGGGGGAAATCGCGGTCGCGTTTACCGTCGAAACGTATAAGTACGGAGCGTGTAGCTACGAGAGTCGCGAGAGAATTGGTGAAATCCCGAAGAGACAGGGTAGCAGCCGATTTAAAATACGTATAATTATAAGAATGTTCTAGAAAAATCGGCGTGCGTATTAATTGATAAGGTACGGGGTAATTTTCAGCGATTCGACTATATCGTTTGGAATAGCCCATCGTGTACCGAAAAATCTTCGTTCGTGCTAGAGAAACGGTAAATCGATAATCAGATTCAATTGAGTTGTTAACGAGATCAATTCGGGAGTACACGCGAGTCGGTTGACACGAGTCGGTAATGATTCGTGATCGTTTATTTTAATCGTTGTCGGAAGAGCACGCCGTCACGTGTATCTTTTTGACCCTAGTCATAGTGAATGTCCGCTCCGTAATTTTGACCAGAATTTCGTTTTTAATTGTACTGTCAAAATTTGTCTCATTTGTGTTTTTTGTAAGCTTTATGTGAATAAACGCGTTTCATAAAAAATAGGTTTCGTAATTGGACACGTGGTTACCCCGTGATATCTCCACCGGGAGAGATACCGCCATCGAACGGCGGATTTCGCGAGTCGTTTTTTTGTTATATTTATTTTTTTCTTATGATTAAAAGCCTAAAGCTCTGCTAGGCCGAGCTTTCCGGTAATAGCAAACCGGTAATTTTTGCTATTGGCGCCCGCAATAATAGTTTTCGATATATTTTTTTATATATTTTTTTTTCCTTGATAATATTTTAATCCATCCTCATCTGAAAATCTCCAAGAAGGAAGAAAATCGATTTATATCAACTGGCGGCCCGAACGAACAGGGACACCGAATAGTCAGAAGGACGTTACCTGGAAGGAGCAGAGGACGAAGGGGAAACTGCCAAGCAAACAGATAAGCGTTTATTTTTAACATCTCCCCTCGGCCTGCTTTATATTTTATAGTTTTTTTATCAGTTGCATATTTTGTACGGCATTAAAGTCGGTTAAAATTTTTTTCTTTCGGCATATTTTATTATTATTATATATTTTTTTCTCCTCGGTAGATAGGCCAAATAGGTTAAGTTTCGAACTGCGGCCCTGTTTATAGAATGGAGAGCGGGGACTTAAATAGAGTGAGAACAACGAGAGGGAATTATCGGGAGGTGGAGCCCATTCCCGATAATTTAAGCGAGGAGGATGAGCTGGATGAGATCCAGGACCGTCTCTCGGAGACAGGACCGGAGGGATATACCCTGCCTAGCCCCACGCGTCGAGCTTTTGAAGACCCCGGACCATCTTTCGCGCAGGCGTCGTTTGACGAGTTAAAAAAACTTATGATTAGCCTGGCGCAACAAAGTAACGACAAATTCAATAATAAATTAGATGAAACTAACAAAAACCTAAATGAAAATAACAAAAACCTAAAAGAAGAACTAAATCATAATAATAAAAAAATGGAAGAAAATATGAACAACATAAATGAAAAACTAGACTACAACATTAAATATATACACAACAAGTTAGAGGAAAACAACGCAAATATTAATACTCGGTTGGAAGAGCAGAACACCAAATTAAACCAAATAAACGAAGATCTTAAAAACAACAACGCAACGTTGAATCAAAAGATAGATTCAATGAACAGCAAATTAAACGAAGAATTAGGGTACCCTAGATTAAACGACGTGGAGGATGGTCCTGGAACCTCGTTTGAGCCGGCGCTGGCCGAGAAGGAGGCGAATGAGGAACCAGTCGAGCTCAGCGTGGAGTACAAGGATAGGGACGAGAGCCTTGTGGTGAGCTGCGAGGAAGAGGGGCATAACAAGAATTTTAATAATAAACATGACGAGTTAAAAAATAATGAAAATACTAATTTTAATTGTAACGATAATGTAAAAAATAATGATTATGACGATAAAATTGATGATAGTAGTAATAATTTTAATAATAATAATGATAACAATGATAATAGAAGTAAGAATATCAAGAATAACGAAGATCTTACAAGACAAATTGATATAGAAAACGTACAAGAATTAACGTACAAAACTAAAACACGTCGCAAGAGGCATCGAAAAAACAAAATAGGCAAACAGGGTGAAAAAAGTAAAATAAAATTAAAATGTATAAGGAAAAAATGTGCTAAAACAAACAGAAGAAAAAATAACATTAAACCTACAAGTAAAAAATTTAAGAAGTCTAAAACCAAGTCAGAAATTAAGACCAGATTCAAGAACTTGATGCCCGTTAAGGTGAGCTATATGAACGTAAATAATCCTCGTCGGAAGGGACACGGCTCCCGTTGCGGTTTCCGGTCCTGGAAGTATCGTCGGAAGTAATCCCGAAATCAAGAGAGCAGCCGTTTTTTCCGGATTCGACGTAACATCGTGGAAGCGTAAAACAAAACCAAGTCTAGTCAAAAAAACTCATTAATACAGCAAACAAAATTAAGAAACGTTTCTAGTCATGTAAAATTTAAATTGATCATAAAAATAAATTTAGTATAAAAATAGCCTAAGGACGAGCGTGAGTAGCCGTTGTGGAAGTGAACGGTATGATAGGTGTACAGCGTCTCGAGTTGCTTCGATCGAGGTTGTGATGGTGTGTACCGCTTCGTTGGTTTGGTTCCGATGGCATAGGTTTTCGAAGATTCCGCGTCCCGGTAGAGCAGCGTAGAAGGCATTTTTTTTATTTCGTCACATGGTTATTCGGATATTTATGTATTTTTCGGTTATTTATTTAGTCATCCGATGAATGTAGGCCCCAAATTAGCTCTAGTCAAGCCAAATTTTGTTGATTTCCCGCAATTTGCGAATGTATTGTCATTTTTCTAGTCATTTTGTCGTTTATATAGGTAGTTTTGGACGAGTTTGTGTTGGTTTTCGCGGTGAAGTTAAGATCATTGAGACTTTGTTTTGATTGTGTATTTATTTAAAACTTTTTCTCTTGTTTTGTTGTTGCCGACCTGGTATAGAGCGCGGTGAGCGCGTGTATTGAGATTTGTGTCGTGTGTTAGCGAGGTTGCTGCTGAATACCCGAGATGATTTATTTATGTTTACCTTTGGAATATTTTAGGCAGGAGGCATCCGATTCGCGAGAAGTGAGCTCCATCTGTTCTGATTTCGACCTGATGGGCATGCTCATTTACCCCCTCGCTTCAAAATTTATTTTTTTTATTTTTTCTATTTAAATTCAAAATTGAGTATGGTTTTTTTGTATTTTTTTCTCTGGGCATGCGTGCTTCGGAGTTCGTTTTTTGCGGTTTTTTTCCGAAAAGAAAAATAAACTTGTTTTTTTTTCTTTCGCTTGAACATCTTTGAGACTTTTCTTGTAACCCTTGTTCTTGTCACTCTAGTCCCCAGCTCTCGCGTTTACGTGAGGTGTGGGTGAGAATAGGATTAAATGTAAAAAAAATTACGAATAGAATGAATAACCGGTGTAATAAATAAATATATTATCGTTGCGATGTAATTTGTTGCAGCTGGTCGCGGTTACAGATACGATAATAGCCATTTGCTGTGACGGCAACGAATTTGGCTAAGTATAAAATGGATATAATGATATTTAGTTATGTGTAAATTATAGACGCAATTGGGCGCTAGCTCATGCTATGGAATTTGTTTTGTTGTCTTTGGTTCAGATAGAATGTCTTTAGGCCAGCTATGATGTCGTGTGGCAAACATTTATTTCTTTTTATGTTTTTTTCGTAAGATATTTGTGGTATTTCGCGGGTTTTCGCGGACTTATGGCTCCGGATAGAATGTATTAATTTTTCTTGTTCTTTTTGTATTCCTCTTTCTCTCTATTTGCTTCTATCACTGAAGTCGGATCTTCTGGCTCGTTTGCTTGCGTTTTCAGTGCCGGGTGTAAACCTTCGAATTTTTCTGTTGTCGTATTCCAACGATCGGAATATTCCGTTTTGGTCTTTCCTAAAATCCCATCCTACATTCCCGAGATCACTTTTCCTCTTCTTTTTCCCATTCGTTCTTATCCTAAATATTCCATCCTATTATCTGATCGTCCATTCGACGGATCGGGAGGGGTCTTCGGTCGACACGTTGACTCTGTGGGCGCTGTGAAAGCAGACGCGGCCATAGGGTGTGTAAGAGAGAAGGGCATACCTGGTACTCCGGTAGGTTTTTATTTTTTTTATATCCCGTGGTCCGAGCGGTCGGTGTTGTGGGTAGCAGATAATGCATACGGCCATAGCATCCGATGGAAGTCTTGGGTGAGCCACGGGGTGATGTTGGATTTTTTTTTTTCACCGATCACAGTAGGCGAGTGGGTCTATAAGAACCCGATTCCGGCACAGACCGTTGAACTCGACCGAAGGGCACATGATTGCCATTAAGCCGTTCGTGCTTGTCATGCGGAGTACCTGAAAAAAAAAAAAAAAAAAAAAGATAGAATATATAATGGTGGAGATACGTGACTGGGATCTCTATCCGTGATCGCGAGTTGATGGTGAATGTTGAGTTCCCGCAGAGCGGCTGATATGTTTTTTTAACATCGCTATATGTATTTTCTTTGTCGATCCTTCTTTTCCTCATTTTTTCTGGAACCCGTGATGTTAGAAAAAGTCTGTAGCAGCGGACGAACACGGAACTCCGTTCTCTCAGTGGTAGAGCCCTATACCTTCTTCCTCTAAATTTTATATCTTTTTTATTCCATTACTATATTCTTCGTTCTCTCCTAAATTTTAATCCGGAGGCGCAAAGGCGTCCCGCGAGCCACCTAGATAGTCCCGCTACTGGTTTTGTGTTTTTCTTATATGTTATATGTTTCTTCGTTTTTTTTGTTTGTGCAGGGTATTGTTTATTAGTGCCTCTGTAATTCGACATAGGGTCGATTTATTTTATAATCCAATATTATCTGGATTTTGTTTACGTTCCGGTCGATTTCGATAAATTTTGGAGTTGTCTCGTTATCACTGGGACAATGTGTGAGTGTGAGTGCGCGACCTCGGATGCAATTGTATATACCGCTTGCGGTATCCGGAGGTCGGGGTGCATCTGATTTTTTTTTGCTTTTGCGTGTACACCAGGTCCCCATTAGAGAATATTATCAGTAATTTAAATTAATTTTTTTACCTTTTCGCGAGTTCCGAGGTGCTGGCGTCATATCTTGATGTGTTTCTTCCCAATTAAATTTATTAGTGTTCCTGTTTCTTTTTCTTCTTTTCCCACCCGGATGGGTGGTGTGCGCCCTGGGAAGGCACACAAGGTAGCTCCGGCGCCTATGGAAGGCCGAGGACTGGCAAGATGTCCAGTTGACCACGATGGATTCCTCTACGGAGAAGATTGAAAGGATGGTCGGTCAGTTTAGATGGTAGGGGGCCCCACCGTTTTTTTATTTTTTTTTATATATTTGGAGGTGCCACTAGGTAGGCCAAGTTAAGGTCTCGCGCGCGGTACGATCGTTTGTTGTTGTGTTTATGAATTTGTTGGTTTTTGGTGGTTCGTACCGTCGCGAGGACAGGTTTTGCGCCCCATGAAATAAGATGGTGGTCGCGCTCAGGGGTTGTCTATAAGAGGGCCCCAGTCGTATTCGCCCTTAGTTAGGATAAGCCAGGTAGGAGGGAAGTGCTCGCGTGGGACATGACTGTGGTGCGCGGCCGCGTTTTATGGTTTTGTCGGTGTCGAGTGGCCCAGTGCATGTGCTCGCGCTATGTGTCAGGGGTTGTCGAAATGTTTTTTTATTTTTTTTTTGGAGTTGTTCCAAAGGGGTACCGGTTTTGTCTGCCGGGCCTCTCTCTCTGTTAGGAAAACAAATTTTTTTTTAACCGTTGATCCCTAAGTGTTCCTATATCTAGATTTCAGTACAGCGAACTCGCGGGAGCATATCACTTTTGACAGAATTGCATATTTTTTTTTAATATTTTTTTCTCTACTTAATGATGTTTTTTTTCTGATTTAATATACTGTTTTGTTGTTTTTTGCTAGTCCCTGTTCCGGCAGTAAGCCGATGTTAAGTTTGTCCATTCCGATATTTTGTTTAGTTGTTGTCTCTGTCGGGTGCGTCCCGTATTGGTTTTGACGGGGTGCGTCCCGCGTCGTTCGGAATGGGTAAAAATGTTTTGGAATTTAAGTTGAACTTGAGTTATTGCCTTTCAGCTGTTAGAATTTTTTTAAATTTTTTGTGAATGTTCAGAGCCTTGAGCTCTTGAAGTTTTAATTCTAGTTATGACCTGGTGTGGTCCCAGTGGTGTGCGAGTATAGTACGTGTGAGTAATTTTAAGGTACAGTGTGTGGCGTACTTGTGCGGGATAGAATGGCGGAGATATGTTCAGGACTCCGTAGCTTTGCGACGGCTAGTCCGAATCCTCTCGTATTTTGGCACCTGAATTCTGATCCAAAACTTCTGTTTTGGATGAAAATAAGGGTGGGGCAGTGAGACGGATTCGGCAGCTGTAGCATTTTAATTACGTTTTATACGGTTTCTGATAATGCTGTCCGAGGTAGAAATTATAATTTCGATTTAATTCATTTTACATTTCGGGTTTTTCTCGGGCAGCATAAATGACGGTGAATTGCGATCGGAGATGATATTTCGACCGAGAAGCCTGGTTATTCCGGACGCAGCCGTTCTGTCGGCTGTGTTGCGGGGGTGAACTGGCTTCGCGGGGGAAATCGCGGTCGCGTTTACCGTCGAAACGTATAAGTACGGAGCGTGTAGCTACGAGAGTCGCGAGAGAATTGGTGAAATCCCGAAGAGACAGGGTAGCAGCCGATTTAAAATACGTATAATTATAAGAATGTTCTAGAAAAATCGGCGTGCGTATTAATTGATAAGGTACGGGGTAATTTTCAGCGATTCGACTATATCGTTTGGAATAGCCCATCGTGTACCGAAAAATCTTCGTTCGTGCTAGAGAAACGGTAAATCGATAATCAGATTCAATTGAGTTGTTAACGAGATCAATTCGGGAGTACACGCGAGTCGGTTGACACGAGTCGGTAATGATTCGTGGTCGTTTATTTTAATCGTTGTCGGAAGAGCACGCCGTCACGTGTATCTTTTTGACCCTAGTCATAGTGAATGTCCGCTCCGTAATTTTGACCAGAATTTCGTTTTTAATTGTACTGTCAAAATTTGTCTCATTTGTGTTTTTTGTAAGCTTTATGTGAATAAACGCGTTTCATAAAAAATAGGTTTCGTAATTGGACACGTGGTTACCCCGTGATATCTCCACCGGGAGAGATACCGCCATCGAACGGCGGATTTCGCGAGTCGTTTTTTTGTTATATTTATTTTTTTCTTATGATTAAAAGCCTAAAGCTCTGCTAGGCCGAGCTTTCCGGTAATAGCAAACCGGTAATTTTTGCTATTGGCGCCCGCAATAATAGTTTTCGATATATTTTTTTATATATTTTTTTTTCCTTGATAATATTTTAATCCATCCTCATCTGAAAATCTCCAAGAAGGAAGAAAATCGATTTATATCAATATATTTTATTCTTATCCCATCTAGTCCTGTGGCCTTTGTTTCTTTCAATCCCTCAATAATTTTCCCCACTTGCTCTATGTTTGCTTTAGGTATGTACGTAATTTACTTTCAGTTCATCTCTTTTCTTTCCCCTAATAATACTTGTACTTTGTTACATTTGTGTTCTAGCTTTTTTTATACCGTTTTTGAATTCTCTACTGAACTTATTAAAAATTTCAATTCCTTCTTGCCCCTTCAAAAAGAGTTTATTGATTATCTTATCTACTCCTAGATTCCTTTCTTTTCTTATGATCTTATTTGTATTTAATCATGTTTTTCTTATGTCCTCTTGTATCTCCACAAACATATTTTTTTGTCGTCTTATTTTTGCATTTAATTGATTTCTTAACTGCTTATATTTATTTTTTAGCTCCATATTTTTGTTGTTCTTTTTTACTTTATTATACAATTTGTCTCTGTTTGTTATCATCTTGATTATTTTCCATATTCATTTTTCCTACAAGTTTTATCACTCCCTTGCATATTCTTTATTTGGCTACAATCTTCATATACTTTTTCAAATTTTTCTGTTATGTATACATATAATTTTGTGACATCCTCTTTCCTCTTTTTTCTTTCCAATTTATCAGTTTTAATTTGTTTTTTACTTTATTTTCTATAATGATCCTTCTGGTTATTTCACTGGATTCCACCCTATTTTTTCTCCTCTCCATTATTACTTTAGACATTATCATATTGTGATCTGATATTTTAATGCCTTTATTGTAATGATTAAATTCAATATTTCTTTTCTTCTTTTTGGTGTATAGATGATCTATTTTTGTTTGTGTGAACCTGTCCTCCCTCTATTCTTCCCTTGTATTCCTTCCAATTTACTTTCACATCCAATTTCTGCTGTTGTATTTGTGTATTTTGTAGCTATTAAGTTGTCTTTTCTGGTATTTTTATTTATATCTCCTCTATAAATTGGCACATCATTGTCCAAGTATTTTTTATCCATCAAGTATATTTTGAGTAAGTGTTTACTTTAAAAAAAAAATATATATATATATATATATATATTTATTTTATTAATTTATTTTGGAGGTCAGTGAATAGTATGCTAGTGAGTTTCTTAGGCGATGTACATTCCCATATAGTTAACAGTATTCTTGTTCACCAAATAAATTGTGCATAAGATCACTTTGTTGAACTGCTAAGGTTACTGAAGTGGCTTCTTCATTGAACTTTATAGTGTGACACTGATCTCACTATGTACATGTTAACCTCATTGAGCCATTGTAAGTAAATGATCTAAGATGCACACTAAAATTATCTATTGTTGATCTTTTTAGTAACTTACCAAATTCAGTTTTTTAAACAATGATATCTCTTCTTATAATACTTCAGCTTCCTTTTGTTATGTCATTCAAAAGTCCAACAACACTTGTACATAGGTTTCCATTATTAATTATAATTATAAGCTAGAATATCCTTGATGCAGAATGTTCTAAAGTATTTCATACCCGCCAATAAACAAACAATTATTTTTTCTTTTTTAAACTATTACCTTAAGTAACTTATTTATTCTCATATTGTTGTGATTTTAATTTATTTATCAATTAATGTAAAATTGTAACTTAATTTCAGATTATGGATGAAATATTCTAATATTCAAATGGTCTGATATGACGTCTAATTGAAATCAGTATAAACGGGACGATCTGTAGCAAGCAGTAGTATGGCATTAACTACAGGTGATAATATGTGCAATAAACATGAAATAATAGGAAAGACAATTATATGTCAAGTAAACTTTGAACAAATTACTGAACATGAAAATGTTCATTATTGCACTAACTGTGGTGTGCATCAAACAGGCAGATCAGTTAAAAATGAATATGTCAATAAAGGAAGCAATATAAATTTAAAGACACATGTTTATTGCTACATCAATTTTGAACGAACTGCAACACAGAAATACATGCATTATTGTACCACCTGCAACGCAAATTCATCTGATAAACAGATTTATTATTGTAACATTTGTCAAAAAGAGTTTACAGAGAAATCTTTTTTAATATATCATTTAAGGATGCATGCAAAGAAAGAAATGTATATTAATAATTACAATCAAGAATCTTTTCCAGCAGGTGCTCGTTCAATAATTTCTTCAAAAAAACTCAGCAGAAAACCATCAAATAAATATAATGATTCTTCAAAACACTTGTCATCCAAGTTTGAATTAAATTGTTCTTTAGAAATGCTTACAAATGAACTTCAATATACTTCTGACCACCGCCAGCAACAATTATCCCAAGATATAGTAGAGGTAAATTACTTGAATACACACACAACTAAACGCTCATTCATTTGCAAGTACTGTCCAAAACAGTTTTCAACTGAATCAAGGTTGAATCATCATATAAAAACACATACTGCCAAACACAATTTTGTTTGTGAACACTGCCAGAAACGGTTTTTTTGGTTAACCAGTTTAAAGAGGCATTTAAAAGCCCATCTAGGCGAACGCAATTTTGTTTGTGAACACTGCCAGAAACAGTTTTTGCAGAAATCACATCTAAAGCGGCATTTAAAAATAAATCTAGGTGAACGACCTTCAACTTGTAAATACTGCCAGAAGCAGTTTTTGCGGAAATCATACCTAAATGAGCATTTAAAAATACATCTTGGTGAACGACCTTTTACTTGTGAACACTGCCAGAAACGGTTTTTGTGGAAAAGCAGTTTAAAGAGGCATTTAAAAGTCCATTTAGGCGAACGCAATTTTGTTTGTGAATATTGCCAGAAACAGTTTTTGCAGAAATCAGATCTAAATCGGCATTTACAAATACATCTTGGTGAACGACCTTTTACTTGTGAACACTGCCAGAAACGGTTTTTGTGGAAAAGCAGCTTAAAGATGCATTTAAGAATACATCTAGGAGAACAACCTTTTACTTGTAAACACTGCCAGAAACGGTTTTTGTGGAAAAGAAGTTTAAGGAGACATTTAAAAGTCTATCTAGGCGAATACAATTTTGTTTGTAAACAGTGCCAGAAACAGTTTGTGCGGAAATCAGATCTAAATCAGCATTTAAAAATACATCTAAGTGAACAACTTTCAACTTGTGAATACTGCCAGAAACAGTTTTTGCGGAAATCATACCTAAATAAGCATTTAAAAATACATCTTGGTGAACGACCTTTTACTTGTGAATACTGCCAGAAACGGTTTTTGTGGAAAAGCAATTTAAAGAGGCATTTAAACGTGCATCTAGGCGAACGCAATATTGTTTGTGAACACTGCCAGAAACAGTATTTGCAGAAATCAGATCTAAATCATCATTTAAAAATACATCTAGGTGAACAACCTTTTACTTGTGAACACTGCCAGAAACGGTTGTTGTGAAAAAGCAGTTCAAAGAGGCATTTAAAAGTCCATCTAGGCGAACACAATTTTATTTGTGAACATTGCCAGAAACAGTTTTTGTAAAAATCAAGTCTAAAACTGCATTTATTAATGCATCTGGGTGAACGCAATTTTGTTTGTGGACACCGCCAGAAACGGTTTTTGTTGAAAGGTGCTTTAGAGGTGAACACAATTTACTGCCGGAAAGTTTTTGGAAAAATAAAATCTAAGTCGGCGTTAAAAATACATCTAGGCAAACGACCTTTTACTTGTAACCACTGCCAGAAATAATATTTATGGAGATTCAATTTAAAACAGTATTTAAAAATACACTGGAAGACGTGATTTTATTTGTTAACAGAAGAAATTTTTATGGAAATCACATATAAATGATTATTTAAAAATACAAATAAGTAAATACCCTTTAATTTTTGAACACCGCTAGGAACAATTTTGGGGAAATCACAATGAAAAAATTATTTAAAAGCCTGTACAGGCGAACATACTTTTATTTGTTGAAACTGCCAGAAACAATTAAAAAAATCCATAAATAAAAATCCCTGACGTCAACATATGTTCGCGATACACAACAGCATGTACAAGCACAAGCGCTTGTTTACCTGTCTTTTCACGTTACACTAGGCAACTGTAGAACCACCGCGAGGTACATCATCCTCGAAATAAATAATAATACGCCTGCAGTCCGTGGGCACCCTGTAGACATTTTCCTCTTGAGATTGAGACAGATATTTTCATTATAAAAAACACTTTGTTCGGGAAATTAATTTTTTCATGTCAATTCCAGTTTTTTTTTGTAAAAAATTTTCAACGCGCGAAATTAATAATAACAATATTAAAAATTGCACATTAATACCATTGTAGCGGACACGAAATGAAATTTTGTTTTCATCGAAAAATTCACAAATTTTTTGTACTTTTTATATATAGTAGTAAATTGTCTTCAAATTTCCGCGCTGCGCAAATTTTATCACTGATTGGAACCGTTTTCTTAGTTTTTACCAGATTTCTGCTTTATTTATTTTTTTTAAATTCTTAGATGGCAACATCCCCTGCAGGCGCCTATTAGCCTTGTTGCCTTCCACTTTTCTTCTGTTCAAATATAATGGAGAAAAAATTTGCATTTTGACCAGTGCTTTTATTGTTTATATAGAGATAAATGTGAATTCATTTTGATGCAAATACTTGCAAAGAATTGAATAAAATTTGTAAAGATTTGTTAAAAATTCAGTTTATTCTTGTTTAAATTTACTCGCTATAATTAATTGACAAGCTGTTTAACAACAATGATTCAGACTCGTTAACGGCTTATTTTTAGAAGGTATTTTTTTTTATTTATGTGTATACATATATCTGCTTCCGTTAAATACATACTATTTTTTCCTGTAAGCTTCTTCATTCATCTAGAGCATTTCTCTTAATTGTCTGAAATAGGCATATACATAAAATCTTATTTCACCAACATTTTTTACAAAAATCCGAATTCACCTACTCATTCGAGTGAATTAAGGTTACATGGCTGATTTTATACATTTTTATAGCGCATCATTCTTCAATATGCCACACTATGGTAAGAATTACTAAAAATTCTGGAAGAGAATTAAAAAAAAAAAACCTTTATATATATATATAATTATTTTAAAAATACAATATTGGTATCAACGAAACGAAGAAATACATTCCGATTTAAATATTCCATGGATCGATGAAGTCATACGTTATATTGCAGAAGCGCACGAATACCGACTTCACAGTCACCCAAATCTAGAGGCTTTAGAACTGCTACTTTCCGATGATGACTTAAGGCGCCTTAAGCGCACAAAGCCTTATGAACTAGTCACCTAATTTATTCTGTAATATATTCGTATGTATGTATTTTGTGGATATGGGCATATACTTGGTGTGCGTGCGTGTGAGTATTTATATGCGCGTATGATTATGTATATATCTGTATATTAGGAGTTATGTAATTGTACATAGTTTCTACTCTGCTCATGTTACAAATTAGTTAGATTAAGTTGTAACACTGTTTTAAAAGTAGTGCTAATTTATTTACTATAATAAGATTGTACTGAAATATACGTGTAAAAAAAAAAAAAAAAAAAAAAAAAAAAAAAAATACGATATATTCCAAACTTGAGGATATAATAATTGTTCTTACATGCTTGTTTTTTGTAAGCTAAGCAAGGGCGTCGCCAGCCGATGAGCCAGGGAGGGGCAAGATGGATTAGCAGTCGCCAGGGGGGGGGGGGCAAGAGGATAGAAAAAGGATCTGAGTTATAGGAAAAATAAAATTTATAAGTTGTAAAGGTTTAATATTTTATTAAACAAGAATAAAATCTTAATTAAAACATAAATTTTCCAAATTGTCCATGATTACTCGCCTATGAATACTCATCAATGCCAGTTGATTAAAAAGTTTCAAGGCTCCAGGGGGGGGGCAGCTGCCCCTCCCTGTCCCCAACTGGCGACGCCCATGAAGCTAAGTATAAACGTATTTAATGCAGTTTCTTAATTGTTGTGGTTTTTTGAATTCATCTGCTCGACTCCAATTAAGGTGTGATCATTGTTTACAAATAATCACAGTGTCCCCTCTCTTGAGCTGTATATTTTACTATAGACAATGTATTATCTTCTTATCAAGTAATTTACTTTTTAGTACACTTTTATTAAATCCTTAATGTAAATTTTGAATTCGGTGTTTTTTTTAAAAACTATCTTATTTCACGATCCTTAGTGCAAAAACATTTTCCAGCGATAATATGGATTGCCTTAAATAATGCTACTTTAAGTACCGTGTAAAGCTGAGTTCTGTTTTTCGAACGTAATATTTTCGTCAATTTTTAAAAATTCATTACCTTCACTGAAATCTACATTTATGTAACTAACGTTGATAATACTGTAAGTCGTTTAAAAATTTAGTTCTAAATTTAAAAATTTTGAAGGTATATATTTTACCCCTTATCCAAATGAAAAGTTTTTGGCTAATTTTTATCTGACTGTACTAAGTAACAAAAAGGTGTATCTATAAGGGGAATCCTTTTTTAACGTTTATTTTAACAGTCTTCAGTCAGTACTCATCAAACCCCTCACTTTCGGAAAAACAAATTACATCATTGGAATCGGTCTACATGGTCAAAAGTTAATAATGTTAAGACGTAATAATATTTTCGTCAGTGCCGCTACATCTACATCGTAATTAACATTAATAATATTTTAAGACGTTTATCATCTCCTTAGTTTAAAAAGGGTTTGGTTTTTAAATTTTAAAAAATTTGAAGGGTTCATATTTTTCCGCTATTCCAGTGAATTAAAAAAAAACCCAAAAAAACAGCTCTCTAACTGCTGCAAAAGGGCTATGGAAAAAATAATGAGTACAATAAATGAAACTGATAGTAAAATCACCCTAATTTTGCTAAACTTTCCAATAATGATTTTATGACGCTTTTATATAATTTGCGACTACGTCGTGAATTACTTGTGAAATCAGTTACCAGAGCATTTCTAAGCTCTGCCAACTAATATACTGATGGACTTTAATTCTGAACTTGCTAGAATACCCCACACACGCATGTTTTATTGCATTTAAATCTGATCTAGCAGCTACTTCTAAGGTTCCAAACGATTGATTCCAACTTCATCAATGGTTCTACGAGAGCTGCACGCAGACGAATATTATACCCTACATCATAACTAAACTGTAGAAAGTGGTATTACATAATCTGAACCAACAGCCATTGTTTGATTATACAGAGCTCTGTTTTATTGTCAAACAATATTCTTCCAAAGAGCCCCATCTTCGAAATTTGTTATCACAACAACCGTAGAGCTTCTGTGTCCCTTTGTTAACGTGCCCATTAAGACCTGCTCTAGTGAACCTAAATACCCTACTCCATTTGGTTTCAGTCCGATTTACGAAGTTTTGAGAAAATATTTGTGAACTAGTTTTCCTGGGTCATAATTAACCAAACAATGATTGTTGCTTCCTATATAATTTATGCGCTGGTAGATTGTGAGACATCATTTACAGGGGATGGGGATTCCTGTTTGTGCAGAATAATGCTTATGTCTACAAGTTGTTTGTAAAACCACAGACTATCTTTAAGAAGTTGGAATTAATCGTTTGGTATCTTGGACGGCTGCTAACTCAGGCATAAATTGAACTGGACATGTAGCAATTTTTTTTTCTTTTCTGAGTGCTGTGTGCAGCTACCGTGGCTATTACAACACTAAATGATGCGAAACAAACCAGTTGTATAGAGAAATTGGATAGTGTCTACGATATTCAAGGACGAGTAAGCCAAAGATGACTGCAGAGACACTATGGGGAAATTAGAACGCTGAAGAGCAAAAGAAAGGCACTTCAGGAGCAGGTATTTTATCCAGGGAACAGGAGGGAAGGAACAAAAGGAGTATTCAGTAAGAGGCTCGCATTTAAGTAAAAGATGACTGATCTGAAGAGGAGCCTTGTCATATAAACAAAATGGATTCTGGGAAGATCAGAAGGAGGGAACTAGGGGTCAATACCGTGCTTTATAAAGATCCGTCAGTAAGTTCATTAGCAGAAATTAAAAATGCTATTTTTTTTTTTTTCAAGAAACACGATCTGCAACTTAGCTGGAAGTATGCCAAAACATAAGACGGCTATTGATGACGCGTTACTTATTAAAAATCCACTTACAAAATTGGGTTACATTATCCCCAAGGTTCACGCTGAAAATTATATTCCACTGCATTTATTTCTTATAATTTCTTTTCTCTTCATATTTACATAACTTTAAGAGTTGTATCCGCCTAAAAAATCAATTATAATACATGGCGAATGAAACTGCGCTTTACACTGTAATTACATAAGTGTTTTTTTAATAAAAACACTGCAACTGATAATAAATATAAGTATAAAATTAGAGGTTTACCTTTGAACTAGGAGCCCGCAGAAAAAAAAAACAAAAAACGATTCAGAATCATTGGTCTATAGACAATCCAGGCCATCGTGAGGGAATAAGACGGCCATGCCATCACGCAGCATTCTACTTAATTAATTATTCATTAAACAATTAGATTACACTTGACTGCCTCTATTCCCTTATCCTATCCTTTTTTCCCCTACTCCGACTAATACGACCTCTGACGCTGCTTTTTAAAAAATAACAATATTTTCAGTTGCCACAATTAATAAATCTGCATTATCAGAGTTCACTATCCACACTATCCATTTGCAAGATGTTGCAGTCTCCTGATACATTTACTGCCATACTCATATTGAATTACTCCATTATTTTTCATATATCTGCTATGAAATTCTCACGCATTTGTAGACACGGAACAACATAAGCACTGCAAGACGATTAATAACGTATCAAAATACATTATGTAAACCGAAATCAGTTATTGGATAGTAGCTAATAAATACCGCACCTAGGAAGTCCCGCTAGTCCGAACGCTGAAATTCACCCCAATTCCTGTCCTGGAGTTCAAATTTAACCTGAATTTCTCCCAATTTCCCTGGACAGTTCCGCTAATCGGAACCCTAAAACTGTGTCCGGAGGTCAAAAACGATCCCATGTACTTTACTCCAAACTAACCTCAATTAGTGTCCAGTTGGTCAAAATTACTCAAAGTTTCCCTGGTTCCCCTGTTCCATTCCCTGTAGTCCTGATAATCCGAACATAGACTAGTCACACCCTCCGCCCTTAGAATATCACGCTCCAGTAATCCAAACACCAACCTCCATTCTTGTGCAATAGCCATAAAGTAACCTATATTTTAATATTTACTTGTATATAATTAAATTATAACCCAATTTCCCGTCAAGGGATCCCCAATACACCTAAGTATAACTCCCAACCAGTACAACCCACTAATTTAAACACCCGCCCTAGAGGAAGGGGTTCCAATCTGACTGACTGAAAAGGATCCTCCACATATATTTTAATATTTACTGTTAGAAGACACCGGATTAAAGAATTATATTGAACTAAAAAAAAAAATTGCAGAAGACCGGGAATGTTGAAAGTTTATTACCACAGCGATAGACCAGTCCTAGGACTTTACTAATGATGACAATGACTCGATACCACTTAGCCAACAATAAACACCTTCAAATAAATCGAAGACATTTTAAAACTGTGCCTTTGTATGTAATTAATATGTTTAAATCTAACAAGAAAGTGAATAAAGTTTGATTATTTTATTGCGATTTTAATAGAAATTAATAGCCTTTCCCGAAGGTGTTCTATCAAAAGCTCAATCAATCATACATCTGTGGCAGTGTAGGTACCTTACAAGGAGACTGTACGGGAAATGAATTTCAATAATTTTTGGTGCAGTGATAGTATACCGTTTGGGTATACTATGTGAAAAATATTAAGATGTAATACTCAGATATAATCGAAAAAAATGAATTTAAAATTTCTGCACATTTTATGTATAAGTTATATATAAGTTATAGAACATATTGCTCGAATTGCCGTGGCCCAAGTGGTAACGTTGATGGCGCATACACTTGATATGCGAGTACAAATCTAGCTCACCGCTTTTGTTTTTTTTCCTTTTTTTTTTTATATATAAATTCTAATAATTAATTCCTTTATTAGAAAAGTAGAAAAGTAAGTAAATAATTTATTTATTTACTGATTCATTTATTTTTTTATTGCTTACTGTTTTTTCCAATGTTTTTTTATTATTTATTTCATTAATTTAATCTCTACTATTACTACAAAAATTAATGTTGAATAAATAATAAAAAATCAGTAGGTAATGAAAATATAAATGAATGAGTAATTAAATTAAGTTACCACTTCGGCCACGGTAACTCCAAGCGAAATGTTCTATATATATATATATATATATATATATATATATATATATATATATATATATATATAACCTATATATAAAGTGTGGAACAATTTTAAATTCGTTTTTCTCGATTATATTTGAGTATTGCACCTTAATATTTTACATGCAGTATATTAACATAGTACACTACCACTAAACCAAAAATCAGTGAAATTCGTTTCCCCAAGGTTGTACGGTCTTCTTGTTAGTGTATTGGAGAAGCTGGTAGTGATGGCAGTGGTTCACTTGCCATTGTTGTGCCACATACCGATTCTGCAATAGGGCGACGAGAAATGCTGTAAGTTCGGTAAATTTGATCGGAGTAAAACTCAAGAGGTCACGGGTTCGAGACTTGTCTCGTTCCGGACCCAAGTCGCTGCCCCATGGTATATACCTAATCTGAAATTGAATATTGGTTATACGAGAGAATTATTTGGTGGAAAGTAAAGGTGGATCCCAAGTAGAAAGGAACTGGCCCCAATATTCTCTTCAGCTCCCCGTTAAGAACCCCCTTAAGTGCAATATGAAAAGCTTAACTTCGCAATATTCGTTATACCTTATCAAGGATTTTGGACTTATTTTACTTAAAGCGTGACTGCTTGTATAGGATCTTTCAATAAGGACGTCAGAAATTAATGTTATAGCAGCCATGTTGTTAAAATAACATCCGTCAAATTCGGTATGAATTGTTCAGTACTGTATGGCAAATCACCATTGTTAATATCACATAGCATCGAGAAATAATCATCAAATATTTAATTTTCAACATCAGCGCTCCGTTCGAAAAACATTCTGCGTATTATATGATTTTTTTATCCTCGCCATAACTATCCTACCGAGTGTCAACTATATGACGTTTGGTGGTCAAATTTGAGTCAACCAGTTTGACAAATAATCAGCAGGCGCGCGTCACTGAAACGTAAGGTTTGCTAACAACAATGCTGCTGTGCGCGTAACCGTGTACAGGAAAACTCGAGGCATGATAAATTTTTCTCGCAGTTTAGAAAAAACTTTGCCTTTCTGCGAGTTCAACTTCACGAATTCTGTATCGGCTTTTGGGCCTGTACCTGTTTAAAATCCAGCTGACCCAGGGACTTAAACGCGACTCCATGGGCAACGCCGTATGTTCGCTTATCGGGCTCCGGAGCAATTTGAAGATAACCCAAATTTTGTCAAAAAAAAAAAAATCATCTTTAGCAACACGAGGCTCATCTAAATGGATGGACGTGTGAATAAACAAAATTGTCGGATTTGGGACGATAACAATCCGCACGAGATACACCAGCACACCAAATATATCCTGAGAAAGTCACTGTTTGGTGCGGATTTTGGTCTGACAGAATCGGTACTTATTTCGAGATACAAAACTAGTATTGATGTAACCGTCAATGGCGAATGTTACAGATCTACGATATCAGCAACTTCTTATGACCTAAACTGGATAATACAGATAACAGGCTGGCACTACGTAGGGCATGCAACGATGAGCGACTCACGGGCACGGTTATCTCGTGCGGCGACGAACTAGTCACCGAGATGGTGCGATTTTTAGACTTCTTCCTTTTTAGGGCTATCTTAAGTCGCAGGTCTATAAACCGTAAACAATTGATGCCCTCAAAGTTAACATAACGAACGCCGTCCAATAAATTCCGCCATATGTGACAAAGTCATTGAAAATTAGACCCCCCCCCGAAAGACATTTGAACGACGTTATATTCCATGTCTAATGCCATAAAATATTCTTTCAAATAGAAAAAAATCGATTGGATATCTGACACACAACTTGTTTTATTTACATTTTAAGATCGACAGTCCTTACTGAAAGACCCTCCATAATTGTAAGGGATACATCGGAGTTTTATTATGTGTCAGAGCAAAAATAATTCTAGTAGCGGGGATAACTTTTATTTGTAATGTAAATATCGAGAAGCGACTGCAACCAATTATCCGTCAATACCTAGTTATTATTGCAGTTAAGTGATATACGTTACACAGAATTTCGTTATGCTGTGTGCCGTTCGTTTAAGCACATTCTTAGAACCTCATTAAAAATCGAGCTGTATTGATATCCGATTTTTTGTTATATAGTTATATAATTTTGGCATTTTTCTAATTATCTGGTCACCAAGAATTTTTCATAGTAAAATATAATTTATAAAAAATCGAGTTTTTTCAACCGTAGAAGAGGTTCAGTTTATCTGACGAACAACATTGTGCACGGTGCGTTTCTTCCGAGAAGAAACCCGGTGATTTCAAATTCTTTTTTTTTATTCGTATTTTGTACTTTTTTTTTTTTTTTTTCAATAAGTTCGTGAACATGGACATTGGCCCAAGAACAACGGAACAGAGGGAGACTCATCGGAGATAGCAGACAAAAAGGAGTCAAAAGCTCGTATTTTCTACTTCCTAAGGCGAATACATAAATATAATCTCAAACTTCAAAAAAAAAAAAAAAATGTAAAGTCGGATGCTCAATACAAATGAAGATTTGTAGTCCGGTCTAGTATAAGACCACTAAGGCTTTGTAAAAGTTGTTTTCGTTTTGGCTATCTCGCGAATCAGTGCGGATCCAAAACACGCTGTTCGCACTGTCAAGAACAAAATTGTTGAATTTAGATAGGGTGCATATTTCCGAATTTAAATGTATTATTAATTACTTGCTAATAGCTACTGACAAAATTTGTATGTAGATCAGACAAAGATACGGATAATAAAAGCGTTTGATAATATAACGACAATGGAAGCTCAATTGGAAGAATAAAAAACTCAGAATCACTACAAAAGTCTTTTCGTATACAGAAATATCTCGTTCAATACACTAAGAGCGTTTTGGACAAAGTAAAAAAAGATATATATACGTAAAATTCCCATCACTTCGAAATAATTCCTCCGATTAAGCTCATTTTTTAGATTATAGCTCCTTCAAAGTTTGCGGAAAATACGTTTTGAAACAGCATTTTGTGAGTCGCGAATTTTAACTTCGACAACGGAAACGGCCGGAAAACAATCAACTGACTAGTTCGATTACTGTCTGCCGACTGAGGATCCGGTTTTCGATGAATTTTTAAAAAATTCGATGAAGTCATCATTTTTATGTATTTTAATTTATTTTTCAGAATCTATGGAATACGAGACCATTAGTGTCCGGTTAAGATTAATGCCAATTCACGGGGATAACTGAACGTCAATAATTGTTGTTCTACGTTGTTGGGATAAAATCAAGGATGAGAGTGTAAAAGGGAAACGAAAAAAGTCATGTGAATGTTATATGAAGAGAACGATAAAAAACGTCGAACGATATGAAATAATTATCTCGATTTTAGTATTTTTTAATGATCTGAAATACGGGCGGAGTTGAGGGCCCGATAACAGCGAAGTTCCAACGGTGAGGCCGCTAGTTAAATGTAAATAATACAGATTAGATTTTTTTAGTGTGTAACTTGTTTTTAGAATGCGGGTGAATTACGACATGCAGCATGCTTAATAAGACATGCGCGTAGAATTGCTTAATGTTTGAATATAAGTAAAATAATTAGCAAAAATGAAATCACTGCACAGTCGAATGCAGGGCCGAATTTAGAATTTGTAGGCCCCTAGGCTGAACCTATGGTGCGGGCCTTATCGGTGGGTATGAAATACCTCTTAGTAAAATGGCGGGCCCGGGAGCCCTCCCCCGGAAATATTTTGAAAATTTACCCGCAAAAATCGTATTTTAGAGCAATTTTCTAACTAAAAACCTAAAAAAAAATCATTTAAAGTTGATTGTAGAAAATTTTACTACACAGTATTTAGAATTTAATGAATCGATGAGATAAAAATGAAAAGAATTGAAAATCATTAAGGTATTCAACACGATTTATTAACATTTCTATGGCCAATTATATTAGAAAAAGAACATAAAGTTAAGATTAATGTTGATGTCTTTCTGTCTATGTTGCCAAATATGTAAAAAAAAAGTATTTCAATTTTAAAAATAACATATTGTAATTTCAAGTGTCGTCGCGATAGCCTAGTTGCTAGAGCGCTTGACTTCCGATATGGAGGTCACAGGTTCGATCCCGAGCGACGACGAACTTATTACAAGAATTAAATGAACAATCGCTAATAATCACGTGAAAGGCAATGGCAACCACCACGTACAACATTATATGCGCGCTAGGTCAGTACACAGCAGACCCACACGGGACTGTATTTTTATATCGATAAATCAAACGATCACTATTAGTTCCGACTGTAGTTTTGCGTGTGTACACCTGCGTTGCATATAAAAATTGCCTAGTACACTATGCCTGTGTCCGTACAGCTAAGATGTACGAATAGGTAGTCGCCGACGCTCAGAAGCTGAGTATGGCACTATAAAGAAGAAAGAGAAATTTGAAGTAAACATGTTAGGAAAATGCAAAATATATAAAAAATTTAGTACAGTAGACTTATACGTTATTTCAAACCTCATTTACCAAAATTTTTTTAAAACAATTGTGTGTACATTTACTGCTAAATACTACATATAACTTGGAAATGGCTCAGTGAATAATTGGTTTGCGCCTACATTTCAAACTAACGAAGCTACTTATAAGATCTTCATAACTTAGTTGTCTTAAAATATCATTTTCAATGCTGAGCAAAGCCAAAACATTGAGCCTGTCTTCTAACATGGAGGTTCGAAACTTGTTTTTCAGCAACTTTAATTTTGAAAATGTTCTTTCTCCATTGCTGTTTGTGACCATAAGTGACAAGTACATTTTTAGAGCGACCTCGATATTAGGAAAACAATCTTTGACGTTATTTTCTAGGAGGAGTTTATACATCCACCTCTGCTGACTAATTTCTTTTTCATTTTTCTCATCATCTTCTTGAAACTTCTGGTAAAAAGCCTTGAACTGAATCAGTTCATTTCCCAATTGATCGTCTAAGATGTTTCTACTAAGTTTTGAGCTGCTGCAATTACCTTTTCATCGGTAAGCGTATCCAACTTGTTAAGAAACCAAAAACGGGTATCAACTAGTCTGGATGCCTCAAACCTCTGCCGCAATGAATATTCAAATTGATCTATTACAGGAAGGAAATTATGGGTTCGAAATTTTTCTGATGGGGTGAGTTCAACTTCTGGGGTTTGGACACAGTCAAGGGGTGCCAAACGCACATTTCTTTTGCGCTTGCGCTGTGTTTCACTCTCGTACGCAGTGCAATTAGCTAACTCAGAAGCTTTGACCTTATATTCTTTAAAGCTATCCCGTTTTGTTTCTATGAAGATTGTTAGCGATGTCAGTGCTGAGGCGGCAGTGTTCACATCCAATCTAGGGTTCTGCAGAGTTTCACTAGTTTTGTTTACTTGTCCCAAGATATCATCCTAAAATACTGTGTAGAGCCTCGTTTCCATCATTGACATTTTGTTATGTAAACATAGAGCAGTAACGCGTGATTTTCCTGAATCTTCTTTGTCCTCTGAAATTTCCCAAAGTGCATTTTTTATTTCCTTATAGCTTCGCAAGAGGGCTTTAGTAGCATCTGCTCGGCATGACCAATGTGTTGTTGTTGTCCTTTTTGGTACGAGAATGCGTTTGTCAGTTTCTGCTTTTTTCAAGCAATCAGTTAGAACTTTATATCTATTAGTTGAGGCTGTAAAATATACATAAAGTTCTTCCAAAAAGTCAAAAAATCTTACAGAACTGAGACAGCATTCGGCAGCAGCCTGCACTACAAGATTGAGTGAGTGCCCAGCGCAAGGTACCCATACTGCTAAATTATTTTCTTCCAGTACCAACGCTTGAAGGCCATTGTACTTCCTGCTCATTGCAGAAACGTTATCATAAGACTGACCACGGCAGTTTTTAATGTCTATGTCATTCTCTTTCAAGAACTTGTTCAAATCTTGAAACATTTCTTTATCTCTGCGTCCCTAGGTTGGCATGAATGTTACAAATCTTTCAATAGGGATTCCTTTAAATATCTGAATATAACAGTAAGCTGATCAACGTGATTTTCATCTGGTGTTGAGTCTACTGATATTGAATAGTACTTTGACTTCTTGATTCGAGAGATAACTTCATTGAAAACTCATTTGCCAATTAGTTGTACAACTTCGTCACAAGTTATCGATGATAGGTAGTTGTTGTGACCACTTCCACGGTTTCCATGGTTCTTTATGTGACTGCATAAAAAGTCGTCATATTGTGCTATAAGCTCCAGTAGTCCTAGGTAGTTACCGTTTTTTGGTGACCCAAGTGTTTGATTTCCCCTCTGAATGCTAGACCTCTTTTGCTGATAAAAACTATCACACTTATCAATCTCCTGAGAACTTCTCGCCAGTATTTTGTTACATCTTCTGTTTGCCGTGCCATTCTTCATCAATACGCCCCACTTCTTTAGAGCGTCCTGAAAAATCAATGACAGAATTCAGGTGGTTTTTAGATGTTTCGTGTTCAACCAGACGTATAACAGCATTTTTCTAATCACAATAACCACCATGTGTAAACTGTGAGCGAGTTGGGGAGAAAAGTTTTCATACATAGCAATAGACATGTCCATTGCTAGGTGAAAAACAGAGCCACAAACGTCCCATTTTTAGACAGCGATCGACTCATCAGAGCCTCCCGCCCTCCCACACCATCGCCATTCGCTATGCCCCTAGCGATCGAGATTCCTGATTGCTGACTCAACTTATATCACCTGTCCACTGAAGATTTCAGCCAAAATAGCCCACACAAAATATAACTAGGGCGACATATTTTATGATTACAAGAGGGCCCTCGCCACAGTATTAAAAGAAAACCATTTTTATTTTAATCTATTCAAAATTCAAATATTTGAATTTTTTATTTTTTTTTTGTGGTGCGGGCCCTTAGGCTGCAGCCTATATAGCCTATGTGTAAATACGGCCCTGAAACGGATCCTCAAATAAACTTACTAGATACAAATGAAAAAGAAAATGTAACGAATATGTATTAAAAGCAATCGTTCGTTTCATATCACTATTGCTAACAGCTCTTAAATTTACATCGCAAAAGTCTGTTTATCTGTATTTTACGCTAAAATCTTTATTTCAAAAAAATATAAAATATTTTAAAACAGTGAATAACCCAATAAAATCATGTAAAATATGTGTTTTGTAATTATATATACGTATGCATATATAGTCGTCGCGATAGCCTAGTTGCTAGAGCGCTTAACTTCCGATATGGAGGTCACGGGTTCGACCCCGAGCGACGACGAACTTATTACAAGAATTAAATAAATAAATAAATAAATACTCGCTAGTAATCACATGGAAGGCAATAGCAAACCACCACGTTCAACATCATATGCGCGCTAGATCAGTACACAGCAGACACACGCGGGACTGCACTGGTAGCGCGATAACAAGCGGCTACTATCAGTTCCGAATGTAGTCTTGCGTCTGTACACCTGCGTTGCATATTATAATAATTGCCTAGTACACTACCGATATCTGTACAGCTGAAATGTACGAATAGGTAGTCGCCGACGCTCAGGAATTAATTATGGCACTATAAAGAAGAAGATGCATATATAACATGCTATACGCGCGGAAAAACTAAATCGTAAACGAAGAACGATATTTTTTGGGTGGAATTTCTGATAGCAGTATTTGGTAGCTCATGTTTCTCACTGACATAGATGATAACGTTTAATGGATGAAACCTGAAAATTACCGCAGGTAGTCTGTAAAAAGGTCTGAATTCGCCTGCGTCCGAAACAGGGTGACCCACATTGTGTACCGCTCTACGGTGGGTAGGAAAGGCTTCCCTTTCCTCTTTTGGTTAATGTGTTTTTTTTTTTTTAATTTTGAAGAATTTTTTTTCTTTAATATCGCCCGAGCTAGTTTAAACTTTGTGAAGAGAACGAAATCGTAACAATATACTATATATATCCAACTATACTAATCGGTTTATGACTGCAACTTTATCTAATATTGGCATTACTTCATACATCATCAAACTTAGCTACTGTGAAACGAGGATACTCCGTTCTCATGCTTTTCGCCCCCAAAAAATATCCTTTTATGCTCATCTATCATTGTCCAATCAAATTCTGACCACCCGACTATTCGTTATTAAGATCTCTCTATTATTACGTTTGTTAATTTCCCCGCAATAAACAGTAATCTTATGTTCCATGAAGTTATTGTTACCTTTTCGACACGCTGTCGCCTCAGAGTATTTACGTTGAAAGTTCTTCGCAACTCTCAAGGCTGCACAAGTGACGTGCGTGAATCTCCTCGGGGAAGACCAGGGGTCATTAACGATGTGTTTATCCGCTTATCAACTACTGAGAAAGCATACTCCAGTCTTAGTCGACAAGATCGGTTTTAAGACGCTGGATACTGGCCTACTCGTTCGAGATTGATATTCACCAATCCGACTGGAGCACATTTTCTCGAACGAGTTGCTGATAAGCTGTTGTTAACGAAAAGTTTAACGGTATTTATTAGTGAAAGGACTTTCAGCAAGTGACCCTACCCTTATTTTCCTATCAGTGTGTATCGTGTAAGTTTCAATTTAGTTTTTCTAATTAACGCTAGTTCGGTCGAGGTCAAAAAGTACTACCACCCTGAACGACGCGGACGTACAGAACTCACTAGATGTTAGTAAGGCTATAGCACACTGTGCAACGGTCGAGTGACTGCTTACCGGAGAAGGCGACTTTAGTTACAACAATTTGTGCCCCGCGGGGTTAGAAATTTTTAATGCATTAAGATACAACTCAGAGAATAATGTTTGATAAAGCTTTAACGCAAAGATACTACACATCGGTAATATTAGATTAAAAATCGAGTCAAACTATCCCCCAACTCTTTACAAATTAAATTCTATGATTATATTTCGTTTACTAATAATATCTGGATTTAAATACGAACCTTACATTTAAAGAGAAAGAAAAATAACTAAAATAAGAAAAATTAACAAGTTACAAAAAGATGTTTGAAAACATTATTATCGAATTTAATTACATAACAAATATCGCTTGATGGAATAGTAAAGTAAAGTATAAGTCCAAAATCCTTGATAAGGTATAACGAATATTGCGAAGTTAAGCTTTTCATAATGTACTTAAGGGTTCCTAATGGGGATCTGAAGACAATATTGGGGATAGTTCCTTTTTACTTGGGATTCACCTTTACTTTCCACTAGATAATTCTCTGGTATAAGCAATATTCAATTTCAAATTAGGTATATACCTGGAAGCCACTTGCATCCGGAACGAGATAATTTCTAAAAACCTATGACACTTCTGGTTTGGTAGTCAAACACCTTAACCACTAAACTACCGCGCTACCTTTAATGGAATAAAAATAACGAAATATTACACTGGAAATGTTTTATTATTGCAATTAAATTAATGAGTAATAAAACAGAAAATATAAAATTAGCAACAAAGAAAATGATTTATAGAGATTGACAATAAAATATGCAATGTGAGATAAATATTAATACAATTAGGAAAAAGTATACCGAATAGTTGTTATAAAATGAATGAAATATTATCTAAAAAAAAAAATCTTTCCTCTTTTCTCGCTTTTATTTCTTCCTTGTTTCTTTATTTCTTAAATTTCCATAATATCTATATTTGATTATGATTTAGGACAGCGACGGAGAAGTAGTGGAATTATTTTTAAAGAAAATTGAATAATTAATATAGGCTAGATTATAGGTTTAAATTTGGAGAATACGTAAATATTTCGAATAAACAATGCAATTACGCAGCGACGCCTTGTCGGGGCTGCAAATTATTAAAAAAATTGATATAAAAGTAACATCGAAGATCACTAAAAATTGAATGAAAAAAAAATATACCAACATTTCAAAACTTCAAAAAGCACCATTAAAAACAACTGCGATTACAGATTTTAATACAAACTGAAGTTATATTGATATATTTTCAATTATTATTGTATTATCCCTAGAACGACAAGGCTATGTATGATATCTATCAACTTCTTTACTGCACATGCGCCCTATTTCTGATCGAACATGCCTGATCTCTTGGTTACCCTCTTAGCAAGTATTCAACTAGTTGTGGTTAAAGTTATTTCACGTTCAGTGCGTTGTGTGATGAGTTATTAAACATTTTTGAGAGTGAGCGGCGTATATGGCACCGCCTTGTCGTTAATGTTACAATTTTTGTAGTGTTTTAAAAATGAGTTTACGTTTTTTGACTAATGAGGAAATGGGAAATGAACTCCTCAAACAATCAGAGGAGGGAATTGAAGTTGTACTATAAATGATTCGGAAAGCGAAACGGAAGGCAATGTTTTACCAGACGATGGACGTGAAGAAGAAGATGAGATTTTTCCTGAAAACGATGACGACGTACATGAAATAGATTTTGATTGTGATGAAAGAAATTACGTTTTTGGTCAACTTGGACTGATACTGCGTTGTCCAGTCCATATTCTAGAACTTCAAATAAAAGTATGATTATCCATCTTCTTGGGCCAAAACGGAGAGCACAGAATATGATCACAGCTGTTTTGTATATTTCCGATGACATGATTCAGTTTCTTGTTGTTTATACAAATAAAGAGATTGAAAGATTCGCAACACCAAAGTAGAATGCAAAACAATGGTACGGATCACAAACTGATGCTGTAGAAATTACATTTTTTGCAAGTGAATAATACACAACATGTAACCTATTTCATATGCTAGCTATAAGCGAATTCATTACATTCGTACTTTAGTATTTTATGTTATCTATTATTCATTTTTTTTTTATATAGGTAGTAATGAATGCTCTAGTTGCAACCGATAGAATTTTCAGCTTTGACATTGTACAAATTTTATGTGGTATTTTCTATATTATTTTTGTACTGTTGACATAAAATTCGTAGTACCTTTTTTTAAAACTATTATAATGGTTGCAACTAGTGCATTCACATTACATAATCGTTATATTGTAAAAAAATCAGTTTTATATATTCTATAGTAGTATTTTATCATTTTGCGTTAGGTGCATTTTTGTAAGCCAATAAAAAAATGTTTGTATATTTTTATCACTAATAATGTTGTTTTAATTTAGGCATTTTGGTTTAAAAAAAAAAAATTTTAATGAAAATTTTTGCGCTTTATTAATTTTTATCATGTTACTTTCATTTTTAAGATAAAAAACACAAATCTGAGGAATAAAGAAGAGTCACACATTGAAAAAAGCGAAGAATATCAGTAGGTGTCATGACACAGCCTTGTCGTTTACATTACAGAAAGAAGCCTTGTCGTTTTAGGGTTAATAATAATCAGTGGGAAAGTAAGAGAACCAGTGAACTGTTCCAAACCGCTTCACAATTCTGAAGAATAAGAATAAACATCACTGGAAAAATACTTACAGATACCGGAAGAAATATTCTTCCTGATCAAACAAAAATTAAATAAAAATAATATATCTACGTATATGTAAAAGAAATGTAATTGTAAAATAAAATATTCAAATACTGTCAGTGATGCTTGAATTGTAAATTTCATTTTTACATTCTCTTACCCCGATTGATTCTAAGCTTATCTTCAGTAATAAACCGATATCTTACTTTTATTAGGATTCCGTACATATATACAATGGGGGTACAGTAAAGTTTTGTTGGATCCCTAGTCACTGTGGGATCATATTGAACGAAGTGGTGGATCAGGCAGCTAAAGACGCTGCCTGGGATGGGATAATATACCCCTACATTCCGTCAACGGATCTTTTAGAGAAGGTTAAAAGAGATAACTTAACCGAATGGGAAAATATTATCAAGAGTGCGCCTAGTACAGGCAGGTCTTACGAATTGGTCCAATTGACTCTTCCAGTTAGACCCTGGTATGTATTTCAATATTTCTAATGTTCCGGATAGTTTAGTGCGAAATTTTGTGACTACTATCTGCAGACTTCGTACAGGGCATAACAGGGTGCGACTAAATTTTGGGGTTGAAACCCCTCTACACTCCAATTGTAATGAGCATTTTAGTACAGGTTATCGTGAGGAAATTAATCACCTATTGTTTAATTGCGAGGCGCTAGACAGAGACCGAGTCTTCCTTTTGGAGGATTTAAAGGCCTGCGGTTCATTTCCACCTTATTGTATTTTTCCCTTACTTGCTTCAGGTAATCGTGTGTTGTTAATAATATTCAAGTTTATTAAAAGAAGTAAAATCATTATTTAATTATTTTTTTTTGTTTGTTTTTTGCTTTTTTACTTTTTTTTTGTTTTTGATTTTGTGGCCTGGCTTCAGTTAACCATCAAGGAGTTCTGATGTGGCTAGTAAATGTCATCTTCCGATGTCTTACAACTTGTTAATTACTCGGTTCTAAACCTATATCCTTGACCTGCTGCTGTCCAGTCGCATCCCAGTGCCTATTGCACTTGGAGTGTGATGTGATCAGTGTCAATTTTATATTCTTTCCTTCTTGACACTCGTGGGCTATGTCAATCATTGCGGCCATGTGTGTTCAAGTTGTATTGTGAGAGTGTAATTTTCAATGTTAATTCCATATCCTTCTTGACACTTGTGGGCTATGTCATATCACGGCGGCCATGTGTGTTTGAATTGTATTGTGGATGTCTAATTATTAGTGTTAATATTGCCACACACTATTCTGTTAGTCTAGGTTATTTGTAGAGGTTGTTGGTGGCCAAATGGTTTCTTGCCGGGCCAAAAAAAAAAAAAAAGTAGTTGAGAAACGACAGAAATATCAAATAAGAATGAACTACTCACAAACGGTTTGACTTGTAAACTTCAAAATTGGATCATAAATTATAATTAAAATTCTTTTTAAAACCATGTCTCTAACTTTAAGCTAACCGATTACTCTGGGTGCCAAAAAACCCAAAAAGCTGTCAAGAATATATAATATGGAATATATAAAGTGACCTCAAAAATCACTTAAAAGTTCATAACTCATCACCGGATAAGCCTTTAAATGTGAAATTCAAAATATGAAATAAAACCTAGAAGCTCTGTCATAAAAGCAAAAAATTACGATTAAAAAATTATACCAAAAACAGCAAAAAATTATGTTCACGTAAACAATAGTTCGAGTAAAAATGTTGAAGAAACTAAAATGTATCTTAAAATTATGCAGAAAGGACTGCTTCATAGGAAAACTATTTTCGAACTTTATATTTAGGCCCTTAAAGCTCTAAAGTTTTGAAAAAAATATTTTTTTCCCGGGCATATGATATATTGCTGGAAAGATTGCTATTTTTCAAGAACGAAGCAGTACTTCATTTCCTTACGAAACTTTAAAAGTAGGCGAAAAGTTCAAAAAAGCATGAAAAATGACGCGTCTTTCCCTGTTTGCAGCGCGAAAAATCAGATTTCTTTATTTTGAATTTAATATTACGTGAATGTAAATATTATGGTTATCGTTAACTTACCATAAGGAGTAACCGTGAGCGCATGAAACATCCTGCTTGACTGAATTTGTCTTATTTTGTGTCGCTCGATACATCTTCGCCGATGTACCACCGGATACATCGCGTAGCCGGTATAATCGAGTTTTGAGTGGGCAAATGCTAGGCTAGATTTGGATTTTGCGAGAGCCCATAAGCGAGGAATTTTATAATTTCCCATGAAACTCTGGCCGTCGATATTATTTCAGGTAACTTGCAAAAACTAATATTCGTCCCTAAATCATCATGTTTAGGCAATGGTAATTTTGTCCCTCGCCGTATACACTTGTAGCAATATCGTCATCAGTTTCCATCGAGTAATAGTCGTTTAGCCGAGAGTTGCAGATATCGTTTTTTTTCTTGCCCGTAATTTAGTATTTTCTAATATTCTGTTTGATCTAGTGGAAAATATTTCTTTTTTTTTTTATTAAAGTTTAATTATTTGAAAGCAAATTTTTATCTATGGCTTTTGCACTTATTTGCAACCTGTGATAGAAACTCATTACATAATTGACACCGTGACTTAAATTTGATTGTTTATAAGAACAAAAAGTCTAATCCTCGAAAAAAAGTAAATAACAAATCTCTTATCACTTGTCTAATCGGAATAGCGCAAAAAATTATTTTGTCCGCCCCTCTAATGAATAAAAATTTAAACATCATTAAAGAAGATAAACTCCCCCATCAGGTTTAATCAAATCAACGTCATAAACTCTCTTCCATGATTTCTTATCCGTCCAGCGGTACAGGCATATAAATACGGGAGAAAGAAACATACAAACAAACATTCATTTTTATATACATGCAGATATATAGATTAATAATAGTGAAAATTAATTCTTCAGTATATTACTCTAATTTATATAATTTTTTTTATTAAACAATTATTTTTATTAAATTCTTATTAAATCTTATAGTACTTTTTTCGTTTTTTTTTTTTTAAATATTTTATTTAATAATTTTTAGTTTAAATATTTTTAAATGGTAATGCGGATGAATCAACCTAAAATGCTCCTATTTTTTATGCTATATAAAACTGAGTACTACTGGTCGGGAGTAATGTTTAAATTCCATCAGTTATGAGCTTGAAAATCGAGCTTAGGAGAGTTAGAACTTATTAGAATCTAGATTTTAATTTTAAAATTTTAAATGTTCATATTATTTCTACATTCTAATAAATCATCAGGAATCATATGGAGGACCACTACTAACCGATACAATTTCTAATAAACGAAGAATCATTCGGATCACTCGCCTATTTTTTTTTTTGTCCTTTTTTTATGATTGTTCACGCATAACTTGCGCCCATGTGAATCAATTTTAATGATTCTTTGGTCATTTGAAAGTATATCAGTCACAGTGCTCGCACCATGTGAGGACCGATAAATATCGGTAAACACTTAATAGTCATTAAAATGAACGTTAATTCTTTAGAGAAGTTTTCAGTAATATAACAAACGCGATCGACCTGAAATATCATATTACCATAGAAGGAGAAATATTATTAGTGTTAATTACCGTAGAAATCGTAGACATGAATAAAGAAAACGGGCATCCGAAACCCCCTAGCTCGTTGCCGACGAAAATATGTTAATAGTTTTGACCGTGTGTAGTGATTATAATCAGGGCCGTATCTGAAGGGGAGTTTTCAGGATTCAACCTCCCCCGAAATGTCTGCGAAATAATAACTGATTGAAATAAATTAAACGAAATTCAGAATAAATTTATTTCTTTTCAGTTTTTGACAAAAGGGAAAAGAAAATTGAAATTTTTATGAATTCTATGGAAACGACTATTTTTTATTTGTTTTCATTGTAGTGTTCAAATATTGTATAAAACAATTGACTACAAGGCTTTAGTGTACTATTTCTTAAATAAATATATTTCATGATAACACACACACTCACATATGTGACGGTCACTGAAAAAAGGTACATAACTTGATTTACAAACGATTGCAGTAACAAGTTAACTGTGGTATGGCTGAAGGTAGTATATTTCTAGTAGCTTTTTTAGACTTAAACAAAGCCTTTGATTCGGTGAATCATGACTTACTTATGCGGGATTTAGGAAACATAGGGATATTAGGTAAACAGAAAGAGAATGATTCCACAATTACATGACAAATCGGAAGATTATAGTGAAAATCAAAAATATACAAAGCGCAGAAGCAGTCGTTACTACGGGTTTAGGGCAGGGAACAGTCTTAGCGCCATTACTATTTCTTATCTACACGAACTCGGTTTTTGCTGCCGTAAAAAATTCTACTATATTTGCTTATGCAGATGACTTCGCCATTGTGACAAAGCACAAAAATATACATGTTGCTGAAAAATTACTGCAGGAAGATTTGGATAATGTAACCAGGTGGGCCCATGATAGAGGTATAGTTATCAATAAATCAAAAACACAAATAATGTACATAAGGACCCCCAGTCGTCATAGAAAAATTATACCGAAAATAATATTACGCTGTCCAGGTTGGTTACACGGGAATGCTAATCATTGCGATAATTGCTCCGATTGTGTGCTACTTGAAGTTGTTAAGAGCTACAAATATCTGGGGTTAGTGATTGACAACGCATTAACATGGAAAATGCACATAAATAACCTCACTCTAAAAATAAGGCAATCCATACCAGCGTTATATAGATTAAAATTTCTGATGCCCCACGATGTAGTAAGGATGTATTATAAGGCTTTAATAGCATCGAGAGTTCATTATGCTGTTCAAGTATGGGGTGAGGCAAAAAAATCGGAAATGAGCAAAATCAGCAATTTAATAAGGAGATGTCTGAAATTAATAACTCCCTTTAGAAATCTGGGAAACAAGAATATTTCTGAACCTGTATGGTGGATAGAAAATAAGGAACTACCTCCAAAAGCGATGTATTGTTATCACAAGCTGCTAAAAGGTAAGTTGCAAGACGTGCAACTGCCATTAATAGATAAGAAGCGAAGTACCAGAGTACCTAAAGAATTGTCCTTTCAATTCAGACGGGGGGTAAATAATAAAATAGATAATGTCGAAGAAAATGTATTGATGAATTTATTATTAAAGGTACCGAAGGAAATCTGGATAGAACAGCATTTAGCAGTTTGGAAGGAAAAAATAAAAATTTGGTTAATTGCTTGGTTGCAGAGATAGGAGTAATAATTTGCAGGTTTCTTGGTCTTCCCTCAAATACAATATAAAAGGGTATGCGGGCTTGAGTGCATGTGGCATAATAGAGCATAATTACCTATTTGATATTTGTATAGAGTATTTATTGTAGTTAACTATGTTGCGTTGGACGTATATTATTCGGTTTTTAACATTAATAGCGTTACATTATGATTATTTCATCTGTGTTGTATTTGTTCTGCCGATTGTATATCTGGTTGTTTGTATGGGTTGGAATATGTTTGCGGTGATACTGTGTAATAATATTATTAGTTATAAATTTCCAGATCGGAAGTGTATACGTTTTGTTAAGAGGATAAGATATTTGCTTCATTTATGAAGATTGTTGTTTTATTTTATGCGCTCGTGGTTTTGTGGCTATTCCAGTAGATATGCCGATATGTATAATAATAGTAATAGCTTAGTTTATAGTCGGACGTTGATATTATATTGTACGTTATATTTATACAATAAACGATAATAAGTGTTTGGGCACCCACAATATAGGCATTAGCCTCGTGGGACCCTTTACAGTTATTTCAAAAAAAAAAAAAAAAAACAAGCTTTCGGGAAAAACACGTTCAAAGTTTCGCAGTATAATATACTTTAAGGTAATTTTAAACATGCAATTACAATTTACAACAGGAAAAAATTTATTTTCACCTGCTTGACCGATTTCTCACGTTTATAAAGAACATGCTTTCAAGTGTCCGAAACCGTTGTTAAGTCAAAACCACATTTTTGACACACACCATGTACCTTTTCTCAGCGACCGTCACATACATATATATATATATTTATAAAAATATTTTCGTAACCCCTCTCGAAATTTTGGTCTAGATATGGCTATGGGCGCCGCCAGCGGGGAGCAGAGGGGCAGCTACCTCCACCTGGAGCCTTGAAACTTTTTAATCAACTAGCTATGATGAGTATTCATAGGCGCGTAATCATAGACAATTTAGAAGACTTTTATAATAAAGTAGTAGAACAATTTTCCAGAAACCCATAAAAATTATGTTTTAATTAAGATTTTATTCTTGTTTAATAAAATATTAAGCCTTTACAACTTATACATTTTATTTTTCCTACAACTCATATTCTCTTTCTATCATCTTGCCCCCTCCCCCCTTGGCGACTGGCAACTCATCTTGCTCCCCTGGCTCATCGGCTGGTGACGGCCTTGCTTGTAGCCCCGATTATAATGATTTTTTCTTTTATTAGAAATTGTACTAGTCAGTGTACGGATGGGTACATTTCGTCTTTACATAACTACGTGTAACCTGACCATGTAGATCGAATGAATCTTTATTAGAAATTGTATCGGTCAGTAGTGGTCGGTCTCCCATCTGATTCCTGATGATTCATTAAAATGTAGAAATAATATGAACATTTAAAATTTTAAAAATAAAGAAACAATTAACGCAAATAACAAAGTACTAACAGCGTTAGTCTTCAGAGAAATGTAGATTCTAATAAAGATAATTAGTTCTAATTCTCCGAAGCTTGATTTTCAAGCTCATAACTGACGGAATTTAAACATTACTCCCGACACTAGTACCGAGTTTTATATAGTATAGAAAGTAGCAGCATTTTAGATACCGCTTTAAAATATTTACACTAAAAATTATTAAATAAAAAATTTAAAAAAAAAAATGCTATAAGATTTAGTAAGAACTTGGAAAAAAATAACTGTTTAATAAAACAAGTATTATATACTTATTAGAGTAATATAATTTTTATTATTAATTACTGATATAACAAAATGTTTATTATTACTATAACAAACTGATAAGAACTAACAATGTGTCGCATATTGTTTTTTATCGAATAATCATTATTTTTTACTCTTTTAGTGTATGTTTATTACATTTTTAGAGGAAGGAAATCTTGAAGTGGGTATTTTTTTTTTAAATTATTTTTTATTCCTGTGTTTTTGACATGAATGTACCTCACGGCTGGGAGTCGTTTCGCAAAATTTATACGCCACACAAAACTATTAGTGTTAATCATATTTGCAATATGGTAAATATTCTATTCAATTTGTAATCAACAGTTTAAATTCATGTCTTTACTAAAACGAAACGTCTAAAATCGGATTACACTTAACGCATCATTCCGAAAAAGATATCCATTCACGTCACAATGTACTTCTGTACAAAAGTTACCGAGTTTTTTTTACACTTTTTTTTTTTCATTTCGATATTATTTTTATTATAGAATTAATGTTTTCAATATCGTACATTTTAAAATTATAATACACATATGTCTCACGTTCGCCGGGAAAAGGGACCTGCGTTGTGAAAGTATAGGTTTCGAGTTATACACGGATTCCGATACTTGAAAGTGTATATAATACGATGCAATATGTAGGTTTTTTTTTTCACAAAAAACGTTTATTTAATGTCTTAAAACGTACAAAACTGATATTGAAGAAAACTGAAAAAAAAACCGGAAAAACATTAAAAATTTTTAAAAAGTCTAAAAGGGAGGAGGTGAAAGAGAAAAAGAAACTCGAGAAGAGGGAAGGAGGCAATGACCAAGTCTTAGTCTGATTAAGGAAACAATAGCCGAACGCCGAGAAAGGGGAAAAAATTGGTACCAGGGCTGTGAATTGGGAGTAGGCTGTAGGAGGAGGCAGAAGGAGGAGCAATTGGCAACAAAAAAAGAAAGGTAGATGTCATTCGAATATTATTTGAGCATTGACTTTTTTTATTTTTCCAAACTTTGGTTTTTTTGTTGTTGTTTTTTATTGTAGTTTCAGTTTTCTTTTTTTTTTTTTTGGGCTCGTCAACCAGGGAGCTTTTTTTCTTTTCGATCCCTTGTGTCAATTTTGCTGCAGACTCTTCTACAGACACATTCGTTGCATTCGACTGTTTTTTCGGCTTAGGTTGGTCAGGTTTAGAAGCTATGAAATTGCGTTTTTTCAGATCGGTACATAAAGAAGTAATATTCTTTCTAATAATAAACCACTATAGGCGCGTGATCAGGGAGGGTAAATCGTTTGCTGGTGGTACGTATCGCTGTAAATGTAGGTAAAATTTTCCTCCTCCGAGTCGACAAATTTTTTACAGGTGATCTTATTTTTTTTTAAGCTGGAAATGGTAATTTTTTATAATGCCGATTATGAAAACAATGTCGAATTATTAATAATGTGACAAAATTAAAATTTGAGATATGAAAATACAAAATTACGATAATTCACCTGTACTGGTGGTAATTGTTGATAAAAACCTTGAAATTTTCTGTCCCACATTCACGAATTTAGATTTCGCTGGCATTTACAGCAAAATTGAATTTTTTATGGGCAGTTTCGCGCGTAGAAGTGTACCAAAATTTGCACTATGTTCTTTTGCTGAAATTTTGCAAGTGCAACAACGCAGCTAGTTAATTCAGTTTAAACGTGGCTGTAATTTTTATTAAAATTAATTTTAAAACAAACTCTGTAAATTAATACGTATATATTCGTGTTCTATTCAGTCTTTTAATGGGTTACCGTTATAAAATAATGTATTAAGTAAATAATACATTACTTAACAACAAGCGAAATTAATGAAGAAATGTTATTTACGCTGGGGATATTTTTGAGCACAGCAAGAGGAAGAGGGGTTATATATAAGCTATCGCTAATGGCGGACTAATGTTTTAACGTTTGATTTCTATTAATTGGCTAACCGAATAAATATGATGTGGTAAAAGGATTAAAATCTTTTAATCGGAGCCTCGAGTTCGGAATTCTTACCGATGTGTCAATATTTTCACCATTGTATTTGTATGTACGAAAAACAAGCTGTCATAAATTTGACTAATTTACTATCTCAGATGTTGAATATTTGCACTAAGAGATCGAAAGCCGACATTGAACTAAACCCTAGGGCTATATAATATCTTAAACCACACATTTCACATTTGTCCGTATTCCGAAGGCGTGGTCCACCATCTCGGCAATGTTCAATGAATGCCCGAATTCGCCGCTGGGAAATCTGTTCGTCTCTCACTCTTTTTTTTTTTTTTTTTTTTTTTACCAAATCATTAGCTCTCTCCAGTTAGTATATAAACCGGAGGACCCACCGACTTGATACCACAGTTCGCGCTAATCAGCTATAAACAAACAGTCTTACTTGCGTCTAATAATCATTTACGATTGTAAAATCCAGCACATCTACGAAAAATGGCATTCAAAGTAAGTTCGCACTTTTATGTTTATTAAGCATAAACTATAACACAAGTTTTACGGGCGGTTATCATCAAGTAGAAAACTTTTTATTATATTTTTTTTAATTTATTTGAACTTGTTTACATATTAACATTCAGTTAAGGTGATAATTTTTAATTCGGATTCGAGCCGAGTTCCAATCGTATAAAATGCCGTTAGAGCCAATCAACTGCGTTACAGTACTTAGAAAACGCGATCGAATTAAAGTCGCTCCGTAACAGTATTTTTATAATTACCGTGTCGGTAAAATTCGCGTTAATAAGCACCAAACCAGTTAAAGTTAAAAGATAGAATCGTCTCTAATTGTGTGGGAAATATATGCCCCGGTATATCTGAAAAATGATAAATTTTCAAAAAAGAAAAAAATCTAAACAAGACCGGTTACATTTGATTTTATTTTTTCTTTTCTAATCTGCATGTAGAAACTTTCTGTCTGGGCGAAGATCCTCTTTGTTTACATACCCAAAGGGGCAGTTAAAAAAAAAAAAAAACTTTTTTTGGTGTTTTTCATGAGCACAAATCGTTATTACTGCGGGATTCTCCCGAAAATAATTTCAAAAGCAGCGAATATTAGAAAACGAAATTTGAATTCAAATAACCGCAAAGAATAAATGAGAACTCGTTTTTTTTTTTTTTTTTTTAATCTGATTATTATAAGAAATCCTGTTAAAAATAAACAGTAATAAAGAATCTTTTACCATCCCGTTTGTTAATTATAGAGTATATTAAGTTATAACAAATTCAAATATAACAAACAAATTCGAAGTATAAAATGATTGCTTACTTAGAAACGTTTTCGGGTATAACCCATCATCAGCTAAAAACACAACTCAATGTATGTGATCAGGAAAAATACCGAGTTGTGTTTTTAGCTGATGATGGGTTATACCCGCAAACGTTTCTAAGTAAGCAATCATTTTATACTTCGAATTTGTTTGTTATATTTGAATTTGTTATAACTTACTATATTCAATAAATAGTAACTTGCGCAGCTTTTGAAAAAATATACGGATTTTGAATATTAGATATTATTTCGGAGTGTTGAACAATTCGTTCGTTGTAAAATATGAAATGTTAAATTTTTACACATCACCTTTGTTCGAGCAGTGCTCGTGTAACTCGTTAAAAATATACTCTGCGCTATTATAAGTTCGGCCGATTATATTTTAGTTCAGAGGGCACCACCGTCCAAATTTTTAATAAAACATTAATATTGTGCTTTTTACGAATTGATCTCGTAAAATAACATTATAAATCAACGTTTTTAGAATACGGTATACCGGCTAAAACGTTGAATTGAATAATTGCTTGAAGTTAATTAATTAGAATTCTCATTTTTCGAAAATCATTGTTATTAAATGCAGCCATTTTGGTTTTCAAAATTATACTTTTTTTATGCATATTATACGAGTATATATATATATATATATAAAACTCTGCCCTTCAGGCCATCCAAGAGGCAAGCCCCCTTGACCACCAATATTTTTTCTTCTAAACTGCTTTTAGAAAAATCGTTTTTAATTGACTACTTCATTCTTACTCGTGATTAATTTTTAAAAAAAAAAGCTTAACAATCGCATAACATAGTATTCAACCTTTGTTGGCTTTTATAAAGTAACGGTACATAATCACGTGACAAAAAATGTGGAGTACCCAAGCTAAGAGTGACATAGTCATTTATATAACTATATATATATATATATATGTGTGTGTGTGTGTGTGTGTGTGCGGGTGGGTGTATGTATGTATGTATGTATACTTGTAACAAAAATACTCCAATCTGCATTTCTCAGAACTATAGTTTTCGAATTTCGCATTCAATGATTTTATAAATAAAAGTTCGTCGCAGATATATTCACTACGCAATAAAGAAATTGTTTTGTTTTTTTTCTGAAAATTTACATTTAAAAATAAGAATTTACAGTGCTTATCGTTAAAACAAATAATTCAGTCGATACATTTATAAACACAAGCGTTCACATCTTTTGAGAAAGCGGTATTTCTTGCTTAATTTATTTTATTTAAACCTGCCGGCTATGTTTACAAGTCGAAGGAACCACCATTATCGTGAAATTTTATTATACGTAAAAATGTGCTACAGGAAAATTATAACACAAGAAAGTTTACAACAATACGTTAAACACAATATTTCATTTGCAAAAGACAAAAATTTTCGTAGTTGAGTTACAGTTTGCTTTTACAATTTTTACCTTCAGTTCAAATTTGAATCATAACTTACCTGTACTAATGCTTATATGTATGCTGAATATGCTAAACGAACAAAATTACGTTGATTCGATACTCAAAAAAAATGTGTTTATACATGCGCATGGCGTATTTTTTCCAAAAAAATAAGTAATCAAACTATCTCCAGGTATGTTTACAACCGTTCAAAAGTGAAATAATCGCGTAGAGGAAAACTCGGCGTAACGAAGAACCACTGATCCTAGAACAAGTGTATATACTTTACCCTATTGCATCATTTAGTCAATTTTAATTAGCAGAAGAATAAAAACATTAATAAAAATTTTAAAAATCAAGTGTTTCTCGTCAAATGTACTAGATACCCGCATAGTATTTAAACAATTTTGTATAAAATTGCCCAGTCCAGTATTTTGTATTTTTTATGTTTTCCGTTTGTTATTACAAGTTTTAATCCGAGAAAATCATTAAAATCACATTTTTCCGAAAAAACACTTTGGTCCTCCTTTCGATTTTTTCGGTGATATGATCGATTAAACGTTTACATCGTTACCATTAGGAGTTTTACTGGCCCCCTTTCTAAATCGAGCTGTTCTTAGTATTTCAAAAGTACCGTTTTCTGTCAAAACTTTTGATGATACTTTCTTCGTTTTCTATTCCGACATTTTTGTAATAATTTACAACTGTGTAAATTGTAAATTCTTTTATGCGTATTGCAGAATTGCATGTAGAAAACTAGAAATTAATCGACAAACTCAAAAATATTAAACATAAGAAAATCATTTAATAACAATACCATAAGAAATACACTAGCGACATAAATTTTTTCTCAAATGCTTCTGCATATAAAATTATGTGTATGCTATAACAAAAAAATGCTAATCATCGGATTGCTTGAACAGGGAGTAATTTAACAAACTGAGCTGTCTGCGAATGTTTTCTCAGACTTTTAGACCAGATGATCTTTTAGCATACCACTCCTTTTACAAAGTAATGATTTTTTTCATAACAGCAATTCACTTCGGTTCACTGAAGTTTTACGACAAATTTGTCAACCTATAAACCCGCTTTTATATAAAATAACTTGTAAATAAGGTTGCACATCTTACACATTTTTTAAGCAAACCCCTATTAATTTCGTTTATAAATAAAACTTGAATCAACAAAAGTAAAGAAATATGAGATATTTAAAATTTTTACCGCATATATATTATATTATATATTATATTATATATTATATTATATCAGTGGCGGATAAATACTATCGTTCTATTTTTTCTAGTAATTTACCATTCAAATTCGAAAACTACCATTTTTGCCACAATTTTATAATTTTTTCATTTTTCATGTAAAAATAAAACAAAATTTAAATTAAACTGTAATAGTTATGTATTTTTAAAACATTTTTAAATTTCTAAAGAGGTCGCTGTTTAATTTTCTCTATGAAACAAGGTATTTCTCAAATTTACTGTCTACCGTATAATTGTATCGTCTCTCTGAATTCGCCTCTGATTATTTAGATTTTTCTGCGATGATTTAATTAAATTATTTTTGGTCACCAAATAGTTGATATTTGAGCGTACTGTATATTTATGAAATTCAACCGTACATTTATCGCTAATAAATATTATGTTATAATCGTTTCGTAGGCTTTAGCAATCTTATCCAGCATGTTCGTGCTTGCAAACTGCAAATCCGTTCCGTACCACGGTGCTGCATATGCTCCAGAACCATCCTATGCCCCAGCTCCGGCTTACGCCCCTGCGCCGCATGCAGCTTACCCTTCGGCTTACTCACCCAAGCCAGCCTACTACTCGTCCGCTTACAAACAACCGGAATACGAATTACCGGCTAAATACGATTTCTCGTACGACGTAGCTGATTCCTACACCGGCGACTACAAAAGCCAAAACGAAGTCAGAGACGGAGACTACGTCAAAGGCTCGTACAGTTTAGTCGAACCAGACGGTAGCAAAAGAACCGTCGAATACTCCGACGACGGATACGGTTTGAACGCAGTCGTCATCAAGGACGGTCACTCATACTCTTCACCATCCGCTTACAGTCCATCTGCTTACAAACCAGCCTACAAGCCAGCTTACGCTTCACCAGCCCCAGCTTACTCCTCACCAGCTTACCATCAACCCTTATACACTCCCGCCCCGACTCCATACTACAAACCCGCTTACTAAAAGTACTCTTATACTCAATTTATTTATTACCATTTTTTTTTTTTCTATGTCTTTCGTTTTTAAATAATCGATACCATTTTTTACAAGATTATTTATTCGATAATTTAAATAAATTGCTTGTTTTATAAACTTTTTGTTTATAGTTATTTCTTTTTTTCGACTTTCACAATTTAAATTCGTAATCGAAAATTTAAAAACTTGGTTGTTGCAAAGGTCTGTTAGAAAGAGCAAGTTCCGCAACTTCTTTTATAATAATAATGGAAAAGTAAATGGTAGAGTAGTTGAAATTTAATAAAAGTGTAGTTAATATAAATGAAAGGTTTGGTTGGTAGCCAAATAGTTTTACGCCGGGGAAAAAAAAAAAAAAAGTCACCACTCTGTATAAAGAGTCTTTGTATTGCCTACTTTTCTTTCGAATTATTCGGGGTGGTAGAGTTACATTTATGCACTGTAAAAACTATACTCTAAACAAAACGAATCGAAATTAAAAAATATATTATTATTTACTCCGAAATTTTTTGACGAAATACTATTTTTTTTAGCTCACACTCAGAATGAAATATAAAAAAAGGATGCTTATGCTATATCGGTGCTTTAATTTTTTTTCACCTATACAATGTATAAATCTGCGTGCAAATAAATGTTAATAACAGATGTAAAACTGAAATGTTTACATAGAGCTTTTTTCTTCTTTTTTTTTTAAATTCTCTGTTATTTTGCAACTAGCACACTAGAGGCTATCTAATCTGGAATGATAATTTTAAAAATATCTCATTTAATGATAATGTTTCCAACTAGTATATAAAAACTGATATTTAGTTACGTTAGGTATTTTAGTATGTGTAAGCCTCCTGATTTGTTCGGAGTTGTCTGAGAGTGAAATTTCCAAATTCCGGATTTTTCTCTACTTTAATATCGTACGGTTTGGCTTTTGATTCCTGAACAAATTGTACTTTTAGGTCTCCACGAAGTATCAAATTGCTCACATGCTAAAGAGTATCAGCGATAATTCGAAATATTTTATTTTGGTAACGTTATAAAAACGATATTGTTTTATTTATTTTTTTCATGACCCTGTAGCTGGGATCCATAATCCCACATAGGTTTCAAAACTTTCTTTTCAGAGGGTGGAAAAATTCAGAGACCAACCAAAAGTAACAATTAAGTTACCTGTTTTCAATGCGCAGCAAAGTGATTTGAACTCGGTGCTGCTGCAAGCATTATAGTATAAAAAAAAAAAAAAATGAACCACTCCCATTAAAAGAGAACTTTTACGGGGACTTAAAGTTCGACTAAATTATAAGTAATATATATTTTATGCGAGAGCTTATTTAATTCATTTTTAGTTACTAAACTTATAAAGTTGTTCACTTTAAGTAAAATTTTTAATTATGCATAGTTTTGAAAAACTCCTTCGTCACCGGCATTAGTTATCGGGGCCAATAAAATATGTAATTCAACATTTAAATATGGGGTAAAAAATATTAAGTAGTAGTATTACTTTTAAGTGTTCACCGATTACGTGATTACTCTTCTACCATATATATATACATATCTTCTTATATATAAAAATGACTTGTCTTATGTGGGTCTCGCTTCTCCTCCAAAACGGCTGAACCGATTTGAATAATTTTGTTTTTGTTGTATTCGTAGTTCTTAGGAGAAGGTTTGCAAAAAAATTTTTTTTAAAAAAATTGCACCGAAATTGCACAATTTGCAAAAAAGTGTAATTCAAGAACGGCTCGACCGATTTTGCTGATTTTTTTCTCTAAAATATTGGCTAAGATTTAAATTAGGTTCCTACAAAAAAAAATTTGAAAAAGTTGCACGGAAATTACAAAATTCGCCTAGAATACGCTAAGCAATAAAACATGCGGTAGGCCAAACAGGCAAGCAGGTAATTTCAGATACCTGGAAACGGCGACGAACGAATAGGCAAAAAAAGGCGTCGGTCTTGACTCTCAGCCGATCAGCGGGCGGTCGCTTAATGACGGTACGGAAATCATGCGCTACGCATGCAGTAAAAAAAAAAACATAAACGAATCGAAAATATCGTAACAAACAGTTCGTTTTTTATTTTTTTTGGTATAAATTTTATATTAAAATAAGAAAAAAAACTGCTTTTAAATAGCTACCAAACAAAAAATGAAAAAGGAAATCGGTTAAGAAACGAAAAAAGACTTTGCCTATTTATATGCAGATATTAAATGTTTTGCGTATTTATATATTTGTTTGTGAAAGTGAATTACTGAGAATATGTTGTGCACATTTTAAAACTCCCCTTATGTGCAGTATATTCTTATTACATTTTGCAGTGATTTAGTCGGAAATTTTTTCAAATTAGTTGGATCACAGACGTGCTTACATCTAACATTTGTGAGTTGTAGCGGACTAAATTTTCCGTCATTAAATGGTCGCAACGATAAACTAAAAATATAATTAAAAGATGTAGCAGAACAATGTAGGCGAATGGTCATTTAGCGAGTACAGTGCAAACCGGTCTGCATTTCTCTTAAACATGGTACACCCTAAATCGGGAAAAAGAAAAGAAAATAATAAACGACCCGACTTCACAAGTACCGCGAGAACTACAAAAAAAAATAAAACACATGTCCGCCAATCAGGCAACGAAAGAAATTTGAGAAGCACAAAGAGATTGTGCCAACAATGAGACATTTATACAACTGAAAGGTCTTTGATCCGAAAAATTAATTACCGACAGGAAATCGAAAGATTGACCGGAAACATTACAATAAGTGCATCAACCATTTTTTGCATGTATTTCGTGTTCCGAGTTATTCAGACCTATTCGTGTTTTCGTTTCGGTAAATGTGCTTCATCTGCCCGTCCGTTACTCGCATATTATCCATGTGTATTCGTTTTTAAAATGTGTTCGGTATTTTCGCAACTTTCAGTAATATTATACGAAAATATTCACATTTGTGCGGTGAGTGCCAATTTTATTAACCGACTTCAAAAAAGGAGGAGGTATTCAATTCGACTGTATTTTTTTTTTTTTTTTTTTTTTTTTTTTTTATGTGTGTTACCACAGAACTTTCTTCTAGATGAACCGATTTTGATGATTCTTCTTTTATTTGAAAGGTGGCGTTTGTCATGTGGTCCCATTTAAATTTGATCAAGGTCCGACCGATAGTTTTTGAGTTATCCTTAATAATGCGGGAGATTGAAGCTTTTTGGATGCTTTTCATTCATGATTGTTTTCACCGTCGGATTAGATTTTTGACTTAAAATACTATAAATTTGCCAAATTACCATGGAAATGTAGCTTTTGGTGTTTTTACCGTGGAAATAAATGTTTTAATTTAATTGAATAAAAATGCACTAAAATGTAAAAAATAAAATGCTTTTTTACAAAAAATAAATACCGACTTCAAGGTTTATTATAAAAATTTAAAAATGCACTAAAAAGTAAAAAATAATTACTCCCGATAAAATATATATATCAGAGTGATATAACTTAAGGTGATATCGTAATTCTTATACAACATTAATTTTTTGGAGTTGGAATTAAATTCATGTTAGGAACAATTTAATCAACATTTAATGCAGTTTTTAATTATTCTTTTAATATGAATTTGATGCCAACTCCAAAAAATTAATGTTGTATAAGAATTACGATATCACCTTAAGTTATATCACTCTGATATATATATTTTATCGGGAGTAATTATTTTTTACTTTTTAGTGCATTTTTAAATTTTTATAATAAACCTTGAAGTCGGTATTTATTTTTTGTAAAAAAGCATTTTATTTTTTACATTTTAGTGCATTTTTATTCAATTAAATTAAAACATTTATTTCCACGGTAAAAACACCAAAAGCTACATTTCCATGGTAATTTGGCAAATTTATAGTATTTTAAGTCAAAAATCTAATCCGACGGTGAAAACAATCATGAATGAAAAGCATCCAAAAAGCTTCAATCTCCCGCATTATTAAGGATAACTCAAAAACTATCGGTCGGACCTTGATCAAATTTAAATGGGACCACATGACAAACGCCACCTTTCAAATAAAAGAAGAATCATCAAAATCGGTTCATCTAGAAGAAAGTTCTGTGGTAACACACATAAAAAAAAAAAAAAAAAAAAAATACAGTCGAATTGAATACCTCCTCCTTTTTTGAAGTCGGTTATATTTCAGTCGTATAAATATTGTGATTAATTATTTATCTTAGCAAGAAAAAAAATTTGAAAATGTTGTAAAAAGGCTATATATAAAAAGACGTCTATCACTTTGACTGCTAAATGCCCGTAAAAAACACATAGAAATATATTTATAAAAATCAACATGTGCAGTCATTGAAAACATTTTCCAACCATCCGGAAAGTGAATTCGAAGGCTCAATCGTGTGTGTTTTTAGATTGGCTAAAACGTTTTTATCTTTATCAGTAAACATTAGTTTTATAATATTAATTCAACGTATTACAACTGAGCCATAGCAACGCGTGGCCGGGTCTACTAAGTAGGCAACCACTCACAGCGCGTTTAAAGTCCATTTAATTAGCTATCGAATGCAACAAACCGGAAGTTCATACCTCATCCCTACACCCACAGCATCGATTTGAAAAAAAAGTGTTTTGTCAACCCCTACAATTTTTTTCAAGCGGACCGGATCGTAACGGGTCTCACAATCAGATAATCCTAAAGGTCATTCCATCAGCTGTCAAATGCAACAAACCGGACGTTTCTACGAGCATTATTACGTGTTTTATAGTCGAAAGAGTACGACGCAAATTGTGAAAATCACGTGCAGTTTCGTGTTGTCAACATGGATAAGAAAGGTATCGAGCAAGAACAGCGGTATGTGATTCGTTATTATTGTTGGTTGCAAAAAACGGCTAAAGAGACGTTAGATTTATAAAAAGAAGAAGCGTATCCTGATGATATTCGACTCGGTAATTCAACAATATTTCGATAGCATAGCGCGATTTCGAAAAATATTCGACACAGATCAAGAAGTCGTGAATGTGGTACAGACCATTTTAAACAGAACACCTGTCGGCGAGTTTAAAGCGGCCTTTACAAGCCAGAGGTGCCTATTTCGAGAAGATTAATACGAATGATGAAGATGGGTAATAATTTATGTAAAAATTTTGAAATACAGTTTCTGCCAAAATGTTGTAATTTTTTTGTCTAAAAAAACGGTGGCGGTCGACGAAACACTTTTTTTCAAATCGATGCTGCAGGGCGAACCCCCGGGGAGGTAGAAACTCCCGGTTTGTTGCATTCGATAGATAATTAAATGGGCTTTAAGATGTACCCGGAGCGAACGCGCTATGAGTAGGCGCCTACTCACACCAAAGTTACTCTCACTTCCTGTGGTACAGGCATTGTATATAAAACAAAGTTGGGTTAGTTAAATCAACGGTTGGACCGATTTTTATGATCCTTGATTTGTTGGATTTGTGTCCGTCCCGAATAGCAGAATACAAAATTAAAAAAAAAAAAATGATGAAGAAAATTCATTTTTTTTGCTATTATTGGCCCAAAAGGGGAGTTTTTTTAACCGTAATTTTTAAATTTTATGAAAGGGCTGTTGTGTTTTGTTTTATATTTTGAATTTCGATTTCAAACGGTTATCTGATGATGAGTTATGAATTTTTTAAGGGCGATTTTTGAGGTCGTTCTAAATTCTTTATTATATATTCTAGACGGTTTCTTGGCGACCAGGGTAATCGGTCAGCTTAAAGTTGTTAACTGTCATAGATAGAGAAGTTTAATTGTAATTTATGATCCGATTCCGATAAGTCAAAACCGTTTCCGAGCTATTGTATAATTGAATATTTTTTTCGTTTCTGAACCATCTTATTGGGATTATTCCGTATATTATACATGTGTACGAAATCCTAAAAAAGGGTATGAATTTACTTTAAGAAATTAAATTACTTTAGAAACAGGTTTTTTTCGTGTATAGCACATCATCAGCTAACTGCACAGAGTACACACTCTAATTAATAAAGTATATAAATTGAATGTAAACTCTATGTGTTGTTAGCTGATGATATAGCCCGAAAAAGCATGTTTCCAAAAAGTAGTTTACTTTAATTTGTCAAAGTAAATTTATACTGATTTTTGTTATTAAGGGGGATAATGCCTTGCTGCCACGTGAATTAAATTTATTTCAATGTAATTAAATTATTTTTCATTTTGATTTTTGTACATTTATGGAACTTAATTTTTTTAAAGTATTGATTGCTGATAAGTTAACACAATATTTATTGGTTCTGTGGCGGTACGAAGTTCGCCGGGTCAGCTAGTATATATATATATATATACGTGTAGAGAAGAATTTGACAGTAGTGATCTTCTGATATTACCGAGAAACCAAATAGCCACCAGTCCAACTCCTGTCATTTTTGTATTAATTTTAATTATAACCGGTTATGGAATATTTCGCACTTTTGTTGAAAACGAGAAATTAGAATGTTAATACGAATTATCGAACAGTTAATAGTCATTATAATAAATATAAGATCGTTACGTTAATCGCAAATGGTATTTTTGCGAGCTTTACATAAACCAGCTAAGAGGTATACATTGCTATGGCTCAGCTTTAGCTCTCTTGTTTTGAATTGGTTTGGACGACATTGATGAAAAATTCTTCAAAATTAAAAAAAAAAAGGGAAAAAAACATGAAAACAAAAGAGGAAAGGGAGGCCTTTCTACCCACCGCAGAGCGGTCCACAGTGTCCCTCACTCCGAACACTTACCACGCGAATATTGGACTGAAAACCCGGAAGGACGAAACGAAATTAAATGAAATAATAAAAAAAAAAAACGATATACTTGAATGCATCTAATAAAACTTAAGGGGGCGATTATTCAATACGGCTAGTTAACGAAATTTTCTGCATACAACCTGTGAGCGAGACTAAAATACGACAAACGATAACCGATCGATTATGACGTTGATCGAACGACGAGGAAAAATAGAATAAGCCCGCGGCTTTGAAAGACGTATGTATTTATATGCGATAATTTGCGCTGCCGAGCAATTGTCTAGGCATCGCTTTTAATGCGAAATTTCCCATCAATCGTTCGGCTAATGTCTGATACCCTCTACCACTACTAATATTTAATTGCAAGCCTCCACACACACACCGCGATGCCATTCACACTCGCTTTTATTACTATCGCAGGCACACAAATAACATCTTACGTGTTCAAGTTCGCTAGATTGCTCGGAATTATTTTTCTAATGCAACCCGATTACGTTGCTACAAAGATTCCACATTTCCGGTCTCGGCACATTTATCGCTAATCTCACTTAAAATACGTACACGCAAACCATTCAAATTTCTTCATTTTCCTTCTTTGAATTAATTGGTTAATTATTGTTACTCCTATTATTACTATTATTTTTTCTTCTCCCTTACATATATAATGTTTAGATTAAAAACCGATCCATTTGGTTCGTTACAACGTAAAGCAAGAGACCAGAGAATTCTTTAGGTTATTAATTTTTTATGAAAAATAAAAGTTACACAACTTGTATGTACCCGCGGTGTGGTGTCACGCAATTGAAACATGTTGGAAATTTGAATAAAAATATGATTTTTCATTCGATCGAATTTTTGTTAAAATATTTTTGAAGTTACAAAATTACGACTGAAATTTTTTCGACTGTTCATAAAATTTTATTTCATATTTTTAAATTTCAGCCTATTGGAAAAACTTGATCAAATTTTCCGATAAAAATGGTACTCTTTCGGAAACAACAACAAGAACAGAAATTTATTTTCTATTTAGGTGTGTACAAGTTAATTCTACTTTTCCCGTCTCATCTAGACCGTTTTTACATGCGCGTTTACACTTCTTTAAAATTCTTACTCAATCTTAAATTCGACATCTCCTGTTCCACATTTTCAGGTCACTATTATTTCCGATTAAATTACCACATCAAATCCGACCGCTCGCCTCTTCTAAATTGATGATTATATGCTGGAAAAGCGGCTGAATAATAAGACAGTTGCAGATGAAAAAAAATAAATAAATATTAACCTACTTATCGAAACAAAGATTATTCTAACGGAGACTGAGGTTTTATTGCATAAATCAAGCCGGAATGTTTACATCAAGTTTTGTAGATAATTTACCTATGACACAGGCAAAATTCTTGTATTTACTTTTGTGGAAGTTCCAAACTAGAAAAATTGCATATGCGTAAATTTTTCCGGTCACTGGGGATTCATTCTTAAACCAAAACTTGTTAAATTCAGAAAAATTGTTCACCTGGCTGAAAAATCCCCTGTTCCATTTTTACTTCAAGAAAAGTCTCGCAGCAATCACAATTCATGTCCAAAAAAGATTTGCGTCTCGATGTTGCAATGAGATCGTCGTTATGAAGTAGAATATTTTTCTTCAACATCTGCGAATCGTCTAACGTATTCATAAAACCTCATAAATACTAGCCACACCGTGTACAGCTATTTTTGCTTTTTAAAATCTTTTACTAATTCTTTTTAATTTTAAAAACTTGGTAAGCTACCAAGAATTTAAAATTACGTAAAATCCATCCATATATCCTACTAAATGCGATATAAATTGAATTCCTCCTTGAAATTTCAAATCAACTTCATTGAGGTAAAATATTTAAGTTCAATTTTCCTTAAGAAAACTGAAAATTCGTAATTCTTGTTTTTTTTTTTTTTTTTTAATGACCTAGCTTTCGCCTTTTGGCCAGCTTTCATGAGAATCTATTTCTTCTTTCGCTTTTTTACCTTTTTATATATCTATATTATTTTCTTTAATAAATTCATAAAAATGTATACATTCTATTGCTAAGGGGGAATTGTACTACACATATTTTCAGGGTATAAAAACTAGGTAATAATTTGCTTACCATAATTCTAGTTTCTTTTTCGTATTTCCAACACTGCTACACGTATCCTCTGTATCACAATTCGGCATCTACTGCTGTTAATTATTTTCATCCTAGCCAAATGAGCGGAATGATAATGAGGCCCCATTCCTACTCTGGAAATCTGTATTTTTATCAATGTACCACGGATCTCTTTCTGTGAATTTTTTAACATTCCTGTTTTTCCTTTTGTTTTACAGATGTCTTTGTATTCCTTATTCCAATTTTCACACACTTTTTCTTTGATTAGTGTGACATATTCCCCTCAATTTAACTTCATCTTACTTTTGTATGATCTCGTTCTGTTTTTGCTATCTGATCTGTTATCTCGCTCCTAAAAATTCCTACATGTGTCGGCATCCACTTAAATTATAATTTCTCAATCCGCCGCTTACTAACTTTCTGATATTCAACTCGACATCATCCATTTTATTTGAATATATATATATATTCTTAAATTGTTTCATCACATAAGGAATCTGATAAAATTAATATCTTTTTATTCATACTATTCTCAACATTCTTCCAGGTGGACAACTCGCGCGAAATGTTTCTATTTGCATAATAATAACAGCATAACACGTTTCTTTCATCTAACGATCCCTATTCGTGAATATCAACTTATAGAGTCCTTAAAATTGTTATTCATTACCTCGTTGAACTGAGTATTATTAGCTTCGATAAATCAGGTGAGTTGCATTTTCATTAATCTCAGTATTTAATGGGGCGCGCATTTCCTCCCATTGTAAAGAGTACATTGAAGCCTTTCGGTAACTATCTATTAATGGTACGATCGATTTTTTATTCCAATATTTATTATTACTCGTCTGGATATATTTAATGTTTTTTATCTGTTTGATTGTAGAATGAAACCTCCGTTCCATTAATTTGATGATAAACTAATCTGCTAAATATATATTGCATTCTGTTAGTGTTATCGATTGTTTCGCGGCTTCTGCCAACACTCAATGGGTAAGAGCGGTTTTCGTTGACCTCAAACATATTCGTAATGGCTTTGTACTATTTCCAGTTTTTTATTTTGTTTCTATTCAAATTTATAAAAGGAGCAATATAATAATCCGTTTGTGTCATTATTATTGATCCATATATTAATATTTCCGAGGTCAAGTGTGCTCATCATTTCGTACCGGACATTGCTTTAAGTACGTTTATACCCCTTTCGCACTTCGTTGTTATATATTTAATTTCCTTCGTGCAGTCCAATTTTGTATCAACAAAACCACGTCCGAAAATTTATGTGTATTTTTGAATTTTATCGATTTATTGTTGATTTTAATTAATGGGTATCGTGTATATCTTCCTCTATTAAATAGAATAACCTGAGTTTTTTTCATATTTATTAGGATTCTGTACACATATAATGTACGGAATAATCCTAGTAAGATGGTTCAGAAACGACAAAAATATCAAATAAAAATGTGCAATAGCTCACCAACGTTTTAAATTATAAACTTCAAAATTGAATCGTAAATTACAATTAAAAATCTCTTTAAAATCATATCCGTAACTTCAAGAGCTAATCGATTATTACCATCGGGTGGTAAAAAATTCAAAAATCCGTTAATATATAATATGGAATTTAAAACGACTTCAAAAATCACCCTTAAAAAATGTGCATAACTCATCACTAAATACCTCCTTTAAAGGTGAAATTCTAAATATAAAACAAAATGCAGACTCTTTCATAAACTCAAAGAATTACGGTTAAAAAATTATTTAAACCTACCCTTTCAGGCCAAAAAACCGGAAAAAAATGATGTTCACGTAAATAATAGCTCCGGTACAAATGTAGAGAGACAAACAAAATCTCAAACATATACATAAAGAACCGCTTTATAGGAAAAATATAGCTGAGCTTACAAGTTTATATTTTGCGGTCCCGGGCGTCGAAAGCTCGGAGGTTTTGAAAAAAATATTTTTTTTTCCGGGCATGTGATATATTGTTGGAAAAATCGCTATTTGTTGGGAACGAAACCGTATTTCAATTCCTTAACGAAACTTTCGGAATTGACGAACAGTTCAAAAGAGCGTGAAAAATGGACTGTCCCCTCGCCCTTCGCGCCGCGATTATTATAGCTAAAAATTTTGAAAAAGGTTAAAAATATGCGCACTTCCGTATATTTTTCCAATTTGGAACATGCGGGTTTCCAACTTTAAAATTAGGTTCTCGGGGAGCCGAAAGCTCGAAAATTTGGAAAAAAATTTTTCCCTCCAGGCATGTGATACATCGTTGGAAAGATCGCTCTATTTGTCTGGAATGAACCCGTATTTCATTTTCTTAACGAAACATCCGAAGTTGAAGAAAAATTCAAAAAAGCGCAAAAAATCACCTATCTCGACCTCATTGCGGCGCGAAAAATCAGATTTCTTTGTTTCGAATTTAATATTATGTAAATGTAAACTATAGATCTATCGTTAACTTGACATACGAAATCTTTAGCGCATGAAACATCATACTTGACTGAACTTGTTTCTAAGTTCTTAAATATGTTTTGTAATTTTGTGTATTTTTTTGTAATGGCAGTATCAAGTGTGGCTTCAGAGGCGTAGATCCGTATATAGTCGGCGTCCTGTACTTATCGAGTATATTTATTTTGCGTTTTCTCTAACTCTTGTGTGTATATGGTACGTGTAAATAGATGACACTTAATACACTGTCTAGTGGAATATCCTTTCCGGAATACATCAAGACATATAGCTTATTGTTATACTAAGCTGTGATCTTGCTACCGATCTAATAGTTATATACCCATCGTATTCTGTGAAATTCCTACTTTTATATTTTCAAGAAATTGCAATTGTAGCTCATTTCTTAATAAGATCAGTATGTATATCAAGTATAAAGGCGGTGAGTGTTTCTCTAATCCCCGATATTTTTCGAAATTTAAACCGTATTTTTGAAAATTTATCGTTATTAAAAAGGCCACCAAATTATTCTTTCTTTAATGATTTTTTTTTAACGTTTTTCCAACGCAAGATAATAAGGTTATTGACCTGTATGACGCATATTTCTCAGGGTCTTTTCTAGGTTTTAGAACTAGATATACAAAATGTTCTTTCCAAAAAGCTGTATCTCTAATTCCCCTCGGAACTGTAAAACTCTCTTGATAAAGTTACTCTTGTTCATGTCATTATAGTAGTCCGTTATCAGTTCTTCCTCCGTTCTTTTCGTATATGGAAAATTTTTTTTTTGATTTATACTCATAGAATATAGATGAATGAGCCCCGCCACAAAAAAATCTGTTTCATTACATTCGTCTTTTACGTGTGTTCCAGAGGAACAACGCAGACAACTTTTTACTATTGAGATTTGCAACAGTTAGCACTATGTCCAAATCTCAAGCCTTTAAAGCACTTCCAATCTGAACATGGCTCGCACTCAAATCCGACTTTATTTATGTATACATACTTTAGTATCCTTTACCCAATGAAGAATATCTGCACTGCCTTGGTTGATACATACATCACATTTCCTTCAATTAATAAGTTTTTTATGTAATCTTAAAATTCTTTATATTTCAAGTAAAGCACAAACCATATATCCTTAAAAATTTCTTTTTCTTCTAATTCAGTGTCTACTTCTCTGATAACGGCCGTTTAAGCTAAAAAGAATATAGGTACATATATGTACGTCTAATTCGTTATTCAATATTCTAATATCTGTTATTACCTTATTTGCCGTGCATTTATTAGTGCAGATTATAGTGACCTTACTTCTACTATGTTTTTTTTTTTTGTTTAATTCTATTTCGGTTAAGTAGTTTTAAAGAGGCTTGCTACCGTTAGCGGTGTTAAAGCTTTATGTCAAAAGAAGATATTGACTTTAAAAGAATCATAATCGTCTCACAGTCCTCGTAAAGTAATTTATATCGTTAATTGCTGATTTTATTATTACTATTATTATCACAACTAGTATTATTACTACTATCATCGCTATTATTATTGACTATTACTATCTTCCGTAGTGTTAATTTTATTCGCGATGTCACATTTAGATTAATCATTATCAGTATTTAGCTGCGATATTTCAACTTTTTCCGTTATCATCTCATTATCAGTTATATCATGTACAAAAGGAACATGATATTTTGAATTAAGCTGTTGTACACTACTTTCGTACATTCTGCCATCAACAGGATAGAGAGGCTGCCGTCGTCCGCGGTTATATTCATACATAAATTAAAGTACAGAAATGTACCTGTGTAGTGTTTTCGTATGTATTTGTTAGTATATAAACGTGAATGTGTCCATATGCTCCGGGAATGCCGCTATCAACCTTATCATCGACCGATCTAACGCAAATTGTTTTTTTTTTTTTTTTTTAATATCTCACGTGTTAGAAAAATACAGAATTAACGCACGCATTTTGAGAATAAACGTTGAATAAAATAAGCAACCGTTGCTCGTCAACTCGCATCAGAAAACAAAATGAGCCGGTTCTTTATTATTGGACACTACAAGTAAGTAAAGTAAAATAAGTTCCATACCTTTGATCAGGGTATTATGGATTTTGAAGTAAAGCTTTTCATATTGTACTTAAAATTCTAATGAACTTTTGAAGAGAATCAATGGTAGTTTCTTTCTCTCGGCTGCCTATACTTTCCGAGATTTTTCTGGTACAATCAATATTTAATCTCAGATTATTTTATACGTGGGTGCGACGGAAACAACTTTCGAAATTCCACGACACCTCTCTGGTTTGGTAGCCGAGCACCTGAACTACGAGACTACCGTGCTACTTAGATAATACAAGAGGGTTATTTAAAAATTACGTAATGCCATTTCTTAATGCTAAAAGTGGCTGCAAGCTATTACTCACGCTAAGCCAACTGATAGCTGGTTGCAAAAAAGCAAATCCACCATGTTCTGTTTTTATTTTATCCAAAAACTGTCGTAGTAATTTTCGATGAATTGCTAGGATTTGATTATATTGCTGATCTGTACTAGTTTTCAAAATCTGATTTCGTTTAATACAATTAGTTAAAAAGCTTGTTGATGAGAAAAGTAGTGAGAAACGCAAAATTTCTTCTTCATTAAAATCAGTGAATAATTTTTTCCTTCCTATTTGCTACCATTGCACAACACTTATCAAAAACACGTCTATTTTAGCAACGAAACTATTAATATAGCAGCAAAACCACATTTTCTTTAACAGATTTCCCGATTTTTTCAGCTTTCGGCTTTTTCTCCACCTAGAATAGCCACACAAAAAAAAAAAACGATATAATTTTCGAATATTTCGCAATTTATTTTTCGTCATACTCACCAATCATAAAATCTTAAATCACTTAATTTAAACTTACCATATATTTTTTCTCGTTACCAAAAATAAATAAAACTCATATCTCTCTCGTTTCATTAATAATGTCCGATGAGATATTTTATTAATTATGTAAATGAACAGAGACGCTAAAGTTTTTCAAGCATTTTTAATACTTTTGAATGTTCTGTATAACACTAAAGGTCTCCAAATTCCCTGACTTCTTCTCGATTTCTAGAACGTGGTCGTCCTGTATCATCATAAATGTTCTTAGCTCCCTGTCCACTGCAAAACAAGCGCGCATAATTAAATTACATCGCCGCAGTAGTACGGCGCGTTAAAAAAAAAGGAACGACTAGGCTTTGGACTGCTCGAAATCAAGTGGTTAAAGTGCTTGGTTATATCATGGGTTTTAATGTGTCTCGCTCTAGAGTCGCTGTCCCGGTGGCATATACTGAAAAAGTAAAGGCAAATCCTGTGAGAAAGAAACTGGCCTCTTACTCTTTCTTCAATTCGATTTGTAATATGATAATATATAGATTATTATACTGCAAAGGTAATTGCGGAATATATAATTTCTAAACTTCGTAATATTCAGCTACATATTCGATTTTTTTGCCCCTCTATAATACGCCTTCAAATAGATATGCAATATATTAAAAGAAGAAAAAAATGTCTTTGTAGGCCGCCTGTTGTTGGCCTGAACTGGAGTATTTGAATATTCTGGCCGTAGCTTAATAAACAACACAGTAAGCAATGAAAAACAAAATTAAATCGTTCATCATTGAACCGCATAATTTCGTGGTCGGGAACGTCGTGAACATAAGATACTGTAAACGTTGTCATAAATATCAAATATCCTCATTTTACAGGCGTATTATCCGAGTCTTTCCCAGAAATTGACCCCTGCAGTGTCACCTTTTGTCCGTATTCTACATCGTACAACTCATCTAGCATCTTGTGTTTTAAGGGCTAACGCTGAAATGTAAAATATATAGCCGGTAAAGCAGTAATTTACGCTTCGCAACGTAAATCGAAATCATAGTCTGGAAAGTTGGTCGACAAAATGTTTGTGGATCACATCGATTGAGGGCAAGTTGAAAAATTTAAAACCCGGATTTGGGCAATTTTAACTAGCTGTATTGTTCCGGCATTGACATACGGTTCTCAAACATGGGCTATAACAAAAAGGGAAGAGAAAAAAATTGAGAGTACTCAAAATGGAATATTTAGATCAATTTGAAATATTAAACGTAGAGATAGGATTAGAAACACATTTATCAAAAATTAAAAAATATAATAAATTTAATTAACGAATGTAGAAAAGTGGGATTTGGCTGGACATGTTGAGAGGTTAACGGGTACTAGGTGGGCATAAAAAAAAACTGGTATATTAAGGATAAAAGAAAGAGAGGTAGACAATTTTTGAGATGCGGAGACGAAATAAGGAAATTTTTAGATAACAGACAGTACGAGAGAATTTCTTAGGACCGCGGGGATGGGCAAGGTTGAGGGAGGTCTTTGCCCAGAATATGGGCTTTTAGTTTTTAGTTTTTAATTTACTCGTAGTTTCAGTTAATCAACTGTTTAATGTAATTTTTAAGGAAATGTACGATGTCACACTGGGCGGGTATGCATGAGAATGTAAATGAGTAGTCGTTAAGTACTCGCGCCATAAATTTGTTATAAAGGCTAATAATAATAATAATAATAATGATAACTCGTATTTCGAAATTTGTTACAAAAGAAAATGAAGCTATTCTATATACAAGAATAACGTGTTCAGAGAAATTAATGAGGATCCTAAAGTGTGCCCTACGAAAGTTTAATAGAACAATGAAATTACTGAATCAATAAAAATGCCGAAATAATAATACAATTACGGTTACGGCGAATGCGAATTCGATTCTTTATGTCTAATTCGATCCACTGCTGAATTTCTCTGGTGGAACAAGTTGGGCTAGCCAGATTTTCATGGCAACTGTTAACATGCAACGCTATTGTAAACGCAAGACTAAGAACTGATTCTAATCACTTGTTATCACGATACAAATTTAGTACCCCGTGTGTCTGCCTACTATACACCAATTAGCACGCATATGAATGTACACACGGTGATTTCTTATTCCCTTCCATGTGACTATTAGCGATTATTTTGTAATAATTTCAGCCGCCACCTAAAATCGAACTCAACTGCGACGACATATTTTTCAGCATAGCACCGGATAAATACATCATTTTAAGCGAAAACACGTTAAACAGCTTTACTCGTATGACTCATTTTTCTGTAATTAATCAACTTTGTTTTAGTTGACACAATTGAAAAGTTTCTCTATGACCACTGTAAGGAAGTATATATTTTTGTCACCCCTAATATAGCTTTAACAACAATTTAAATTTAACTACATTAAATACTTCACAATACAAGATGTTATAAATACGCATTAGTATAAATCATAAAAGAACAAAAAAAAAATCTATACACTCTCCGGACAGAATACTTAATCTAAAAAAAATAACTAAAGTGGGGTCATCTTAAAAAATTCTATGAAATAAGATGGCCAAAATGTCTCGAATTATTATTTAATGCTAAATCCCTGTATGATATCCGAGAAAACTCAAACTATTGAAGAACTGTAATGACATTTATGAACATTTTAATAAAAAAAAAAACTATTTCGCTTTTAATTGGTAATCAAAAAAGTCGCGAAAACAGAAGGAAATTTTTTAATGGTTACCGCGTCTTGTACGGTGAAAAAAAAAAATGAATGAGTGGAACATAAAATGCATTAGTTTCGAGTATTTTTATCAGGTTTTGGATCTGGTCATTAGGCTCAATTATTTTGAATATAGGGGATTTTCGTTTGACTAACAAGGAAAGCACCCGAACCCGAACTCACCCATTTTAATGAAATTGATATATGTTGTAGAACACAAAAAAATAAAAGGCCAGTGTTTTTCTTTTATATCTGCTAATAAACATATTAAGGGGGTGAAAACTACCCCCGAAATTAGCCAAAAATAACGTTTTTTCTAGATATCTCGACTAACACTTAATATTTTTTGGTAAAACAAAATGGAGATTACTCCTTTCGGAAAAGCAAGTAATTCGTGATTATTTGAACAATAAGGGACGCATCCCATATTTTATAGGAGTTGAAACCCCATATTTAATTTATTATTTTGGTGATAAAAAATGGTAAAAAATCTAAAAAAAATTTTTTAACTAATAAAATAATAAAATGAAGTTGACCTGTTTCGGTATTTTCGTTAATTTCACCCCTAACCCAGAAAAGACAAAAACAGGAACTTCAAGCGATCAAATTTTGAATTCAGTTCGGATATAGGAGCTTTCGAGGTCGCTGATTACGAATCTTTTTTTTTTTTTTTTTTTTGATTTTCAATTTATCTCAATGCAAGTATGCATCATATTATACAACGAAATTTCGACAGTAATGGTAATCTTCATAGAAATGTTCAAAACACAATGATTTTTTGCACCAACCGCAACATAAAATAGCGACATTTGTGCATCCTTCTATTTCACAATGAGTAGTATTACAAGAATCTCTGAAGCTAAAATCTACAGGATTTTCAAATTTATACGATCTTTCATCTACATAACCACTTTTGTACCAGGAATAGTTAAAAAGATCTTCATATCTTGGTGAAGACAATTGGTTGTGAACCAATGATTGAAGTTTTATTATATTATTTCTAATACATATATTTAAATCACAATTCATTAAAATTACATCATCGGAAAATTTACGAACATAATTTTTCTAAATCCGTTTTGAAATAAGCAAAATAAATAATGAGTATTAAATATCACTTTCTAACACACACAAAATTGTCGATAAATGAAAAAAATGCGTAAAAAATAAAGTTTAAATTAATAATTAGTAACAACTGGGCATAAAACAATACAGTAATATTTTCAGGGATTTTTTTATTTAATTATAACGCTAACAACGATATACAACAATTTTAATCAAATCATAAATTTAAAAACCGATATTATATATTAGTGTAATATTTCATTTCTTTTTTTTTGCGTATAAATATTTTTATTTAAATTAACGAAAATACCGAAACAGATCAACTTCATTTTATCATTTTATTAGTTAAAATTTTTTTTTTATTATAGATTTTTTACCATTTTTTATCACCAAAATAATAAATTAAATATGGTGTTTCAACCCCTATAAAATAGGGGATGCGTCCCTTATTGTTCAAATAATCATGAATTACTTGAGTAATCTCCATTTTGTTTTACCAAAAAATATTAAGTGTTAGTCGAGATATTTAGAAAAAACGTTATTTTTGGCTAATTTTGAGGGTAGTTTTCACGCCCTTAATATGTTTATTAGCAGATATAAAAGAAAAACACTGGCCTTTTATTTTTTTTGTGTTCTACAACATATATCAATTTCATTAAAGTCGGTGAGTTCGGGTTCGGGTGCTTTCCTTATAAGATTCAATATAAACATATTCTTAATTTAAAGTACTTTTTTCGGGTAATAAACTAATAATAATAATAAAAGGGAAAAACAATCTGCAAGACGCAAACCATCAAATTATATAAAATCTTTAATACGCAATCCTGTCAGTAATGAGCAATAACTAACTAATGAAGAATATATTCAGTTATAATGATAAAACGTGAAATTATCTTTTGTAATGTATACGTTGCAAGTACACCATAACAACTGATGGAATGTATTTTATATACTTTCATTATAAAATTTTATATTAGAACATAGTACAGAGGCTTAAAAAAATACATAATTTTATATAAATCGAAGTATAATTCGTATTTTTAAATTTCGGGGTTTCTTTTGAAATCTAATAAATTGACTCATTTAGGTTAGTGTTACTGCAAATGCTAAAACAGCCAATCCACTTTACCGAACTCATTTTTAGCAATCGTAAATTAGTAGGTTTTTCGTCATCATAATGCGATCATTCATTAGCGACAACGTGACAGGAAGGATGACAAATATTTTCAATAAAAATTAAATTGTAGGAAACTTATCGCATCAAAGAAGTGTGCTTATGAAACACTTTTAGTTTCCTTCCTTAACATAAAAGTAAACCTGTCATAAAAAATATTTTCCACTTATATCGTCGTTTTTTGTATATAATAACCGCACTATAGTGATTATTTTAAGAAGCATTGTAAACAGTGGTTATTTTTAATTACATTGATGTTTTAATTAATTCTAAATATTTCCAATTTTCTCAAAAACATTGATATAATTACTGCATGTTGTTTTTTTTTTTTTGCTATTCACTCGAGGACAAATGAAGATTAAAAACTACAAAAAAAAAAAAAAACAAAAAAAACAACAACGGCTTAACAATGTACTTACAAAATTACATGATCCGTTTCAGAAATACATTTTCTAAATATGCACTGCATATTACTTAATTCATTATGGCAACTAAAAAGATATATACTATTTTGTGTTTGTAGTAAACAATGTTTAAAAATAAACTTTACACAAATGAAAACAAAAAAAATTCTTACTATTCATATTCTGTGCAATTAACGTAAAACTCGTTTCGTGTCTTGCATATTAAAAGAATTTTACTCGTCTTAATGATGGTAACAGTAAACGCCAAACTTTAACACTATCGAATAAATATCGTTAAAATAATTGCATAAAAAGTGACGTTTAAAAAATTGATATCAGTATAGTATAAACATAAAACATGATATAAAAAATACCAAAAATTACGCATAAAAAACAAATAAAAATCACTGAATAATTTGATATGATAAAATAGAAAAAGGGTCACCGGACTTCATTAACGATTAATTAAAAAGTAAAAATTACGCCACAAGTTTCAGACACTAAAAAGCCTTTTATGAATTTTCGTACAATATATACGTACGTACATACATACATACATACCCACACACACATAAAATAAATACATATTTTTTATATACAAATTTAATAAGATAAAACAAGCACTGTGGTATAAACAACAATTTATTTCTTATGTAATACAACAAAGCACAAATTCTGTTTAATAACGCGTCATGGACTTTCAAGCTGTAAATAAATGCTAATAAAAATGAAATTAAAAAAGAAAACAGAAAACAAAATCCTAATACTCATAAAGCGAGTTTGTGTCCTTATGTGAATAGAAGATTAAGTGAATTAATTGCACTTCACCAAAATCCAGAGGATTTACCACCCGGCGGCTCCTTAACACGAATACTGGTTTTTTTTCCATCCTCCGTTGCATTACCTATTTTATATTTAACAAAAGTAATCAGATTCTCATGAGGAATCCTGAATAATATACATGGTTTGTCCGTAAAGTAATGAGGCTAGCCACCGCATGGCGCTCCGGTCGCCAGTGGTACATTCCCCGATAGCAAAATTTATTGAGAGAGGTCTAAGCTAAGCAACGCACCGAGCAGCAGTTGTATCTGAACTCTGATGCAGTGAGAATCTGGCATGGTGCTAATGCTGTTTTTGAGTTTTCGTCACGATAGTAAACGGTTAAAAATGGAACGTTTGCTAGAGCAGCGATAATTTTACTTTCGGTTCCGAGACACTTGCCACAGATAAGGAAGCTTACAAAGACAAAGCTCTATCAGGAGTCTAGATATTCCGGTGGTTCAATGAGTTCCAGAATGGACGGAAGACCGTTAATGACACAGCGAGTGGCTGGGACGAAAATATAGCTAAAATAAAAAATTTTCTGGACTCCGACCGTCGTTTGAGTGTAAGATTAATCGCAGAAGACCTTAACATGTGCAAAACAACGATTCACAAAATTATTTCTAAAAATCTGAACATACGAAAAGTTTGTGCAAAACTGGTGCCAAAAGTACTGAGTGATAACAAAAACAACGACGAGTTGACGTTTCCCGTGAGATGCTGGAGCAATTACAGGCAGAAAGTGAACCGGACTTTTTAGACGAAGTAATAACAGGTGACGAATCATAGGTGTTTCAGTACAACCCCGAAATCGAGCGCCCAAATTCAGAGTGACAATTTTCAAACTCCCCGCGCCCCAAAAAAGCGAAAATGTCAAAGCCCAAGGAAAAGACAATGTCCATTGCTTTTTATTTTTTTTTTTTGACAAACGTGAGGTGGTCAATGAGGAATTTGTACCTCCGGGTCAAACCATCAACGCCATTTTCTACAAAGAAGTCCTTGCACGCCTGCATAGAGCCATCAAACGGAAACGGCCGGAGATTGCCGATCGCTGGAATTTCTGTCACGAGAACGCTTCATCCCACACCGCCTTCGATGTGATCGCCCACTTGGTCCGGATAAGGGTTGCAACCTTGCCGTAGCCACTGTACAGGCCTATTGTCAGCTCCGAAGACTTTTTCCCGTTCACGAAGCTCAAGAAAAGCCGGAAAGATCACGATTTCGAAGATGTTCCTGTTCATTTCATCCAGCGGGCTATCACAGTCTCTGAAAGAGGTTACAACAGCTAACTATTGCGTTAGCAGCGATGTATCGACGCTCAAGTAGCTTATTTTAAAGAATTTTAACAATACAGGTATGTACCGATCTGATCAATAAATAATTTTTACCATACTCAGTTTCATTACTTTACAGACAAACCCTGTACATCTGTAATAGCGCAAACTTATAATTTTTTTTTATTATATCAATAAATTTAAAATTAAATATTTATTCTATTACTTGACATAAAAAATACAAAACACAAATACGAACTAAATTACTTTTTTTCAGTTAGAAAAATATTTCAATGTCACATCATAGCTCAGTTACTTTTTAACGATCCACGCACGCAGAAAAACTTAGTTTCATTATTGGAACTGCATCATGTATTAATTAAGTCCGTTTCGGATCTCGACATTTTTAATGTCGATAATTTATTATTACATTTTGGTTCCGAAAAAACAAGAAAAATAACGATTTCATCTTTATATTTGAAAATATAAGCAAGTCGATTACTAATTGCAATATATAATACACACACACACACATATATATGCGTGTATGTTAGTGATAAAGCATCTGTATAAGCAAATTTCACGCATAAATCGCTGTAGTAGACGATGCACAATTAAATAGTTTTGGCAATGTTACCGTACTGATTCAACGGAATTAGTATAAAATAATCTGGCACGCACATGAATATCATAGGATTTCTCAAACTGGTTGTCGCGTCCTGCCTAGCGCTCATGTGACTGTATGTTAGTGAGGCGTGTTTGTCAACCATCTAGGCTGAATAATAAGCTATAATTCTCCTGTCTCCCGAAATTAAACCAATAGTAATTATTCCGGCAATAATCTAAAATATACGAACACTTTTATATTCACTTACATGTTTCTTTTTTAAATCAAAAAAATTTCTGTTTCAGCCAAATAAAAAACCAGTGTCTATAGCAGCGCATTAGACAGAAAAATGTTGTAACAAATGACTTATTTTTCCAATAACAACAGCAATCAAAAACAGACCGTAATTCTCGTATTATTTAGACACTTTCATTTTTATCTTCAAAGAACTCTCCGTTTCGCCAATTAAAATGGCTTGAAAAGTAGAAAATTTTCTGTAAATTAATAGATTATTTATCGAACGAAAGTAAACAAACACGCTAACAATCTGTTTTTTATTTCGTTTTTTTTTTTACATTAACAATTCGTCTTTGTTTCAGCGTGAAACATAAGTTAGTCTATAATGTCTTACTTAAATAGAGATTTTAATACGCTTATATAACACGGAGATGGTATTTGTTAATTTTTAGAAATACGTTAGACGACTGTTCGTTTTTTTTTCAAATTGCACGTAGTCTTTATTTACATTTAAATTTAAACATTTGTTTTTTTCCCGCTATTATAAAACAGATTTTTATTGTTTTAGTTAATTTAATTTACCGCGCGTTTACTTAATCAAAAAGAAAAAAAACATAAAAACCGACTCTATTTAAAATAAACCAAAAAGAAAAAAAAAATCTGTTTTATAATAAAAGGATCGGTTTTGTTGCCAAAGAAGCTATATCAGATGAGAAATTATTGTTCCACAACGTTAAGTATATTCTGCTTTGATATTTAATTTACTTGAAAACGAATTAGAATCCATTTAGTATAAATTATTCAATTAAATACAATTATAATTATAACATGCAATATATTAAATAAAAAATATAAATTACGTAAATGATTTCGAACTTAAACGTTTATTCAGCGCATTAAAACTAAACGTGTAAATTTATATTTTTTATTATTTGAGTATACGTATTGACTGTTGCAGTTATAAATTTCAATTACCCTAGTTTATTTTAAACGTAATTTTTGCACTAATTTTTGGAGCGCCTTCCGTTTGCACTTTTTTCAGCTTTCGTCACGTCTATATATATATATATACCTTTATTGATTTGTTTAAAAAATCGGCTTTTGACATACGGAAATGAAGTTATCTTTTGAAAATAAATTAAAAATTGAATGTTCCATTGAATAATTAAAAGTCAAATAATTATTGCGGAATCAATAAAAATACGTTTATAAAACGCAATTTGAAAAACGGATCTGTTTCATTTTGCTTTAAAATGCTGACATTCCAAAGTTCATTTTTAATAGTGACCGGAAAAGAAGAAGATACCGAAAAATCTGTTATAGACACAAAGGGGAAAGAACGCAAACAACAGATAAACTATCTTAGTATATCATCTAAAATTATTTAACAAGAATCAGAAATCTGTTGTTAATTTTTATCATTTTACAATAGAATAATATAAAATGACTTACCTTGAAATCATATTAAAATATATCTAGCCTAACATGATTTTACTACTTTTAAATTATAAGAGGCACAGAGTATTCTGTTGAATTTTTGAAATTCGTAAAAAATTTCTGATATTTACATAGATTTGTATTTATGACTTTTTTTTTAAAATAGTTAATCATTTTCGTTTTCATTAAACATATAAAAAAAAACAAAAAAACACCAAAATGACCTGATTAATAATTTACTAAAACGTAATACGTTTGAACGAATGATTAAAAAGTTCTCACTTTTTTTCTTACAAAATTCTTCTACCGAATTTTAATTTTATCAGTACCATTTAATTCGTTAAAAACATTAATTAAATTATTAACTCCATAACGAACGTATTTAATACATTTATGCAAATTGGAAAATCCCTGACTACTAACTTTCAATACATCTTATTTCCTTTCTAGGTGGAAGTTCAATCCTTTCCATCCAAACTCACAGAATTCTCTATAATTTAAAAGCAGACATATTCTTTTCTTTTTTATCGACAACAACCTCCAATTGGATTTTCTTCTTTACCAACTTCAATTATTACTAGCTAATTTTAAAAAACAGCAAGAGCATGTCTCGTTATTCTAATCGTGAGAAGATCCTTACTGATGGTTTAAATTATCTAGTTAGGGTTCGTTGCAATTTAACATATTCCCAGAATATCAATTATTGGTTTTTCATTTCCATGCAATTTACTGCTTTACCGAACGAATAATTTGCTAAGCATGCTTGATGAGTTTTCATCCTCTGCCTCATTGATTTACCGAACGCTTTTCTACATTTCAAAAGGATCCGCGATATTGATCAACATTCTGCATTAAAGATATTTGTCGATAAATCCCTTGCCTCAAGTCCGAATTTCAATTCTACTTGGATTTCATGCGTCGAACCCTAAAATCTAGCTCGAGACTTCAAGAGTCTTTTGAAAACAATAGAAAATTTCATCTCCAAAGCCAATTATAATCCATTACAGACTTCGCATATCTTCTTGATTCACTAACTGCAGCAAGAAGAAACCTTGCTTATAATTATTTTTCGAAAGATGATTTTCTTTCTCTCCGCCGTGTAATATTTTCTATTTCATTCACTGACCTCCTTCACAATTCCATCGTCACCGAAATCAACGCGACGACGCCTCCAATAAACCATCTATTTCCACTGAGGTTCTCTTGCGGGCGTTTTTCCTTTTAACTATCCCAACATTTTCTTCCTCAAATCTATCAGGTTACTCTGCTTAATTTAATTTATTTTCCGAACGTGCTTCCAGCACAGCTAGTAGTGTACGGTGAGCAAATTAACAGTAGATAGCGAGATTATCAGTATACAAATACGTACTGGAAAATTCACTAGCAACTGAAAATGATGATCCGTGCAAATCACGTTGTCCTTCTTTTCTCATTGCTCTTCCCGTATGAACAACTTGCGGCTTCATTTCATTTCCCTAAAAAACAAAAAATATATACGAATCAGATTGATTTTATAAGTATATATTTTAACACTTTTAGGCATAAGTAAATCTGTTTGGAACTAATGTACAGAATATTCTATATATTTATTAATTTCTCTTTGTCACGGATCGATCAGTAGCAGATTTTTTTTCGATAAAATAATATATTTACCCTACAAAACATTTAAAATAAGTAAATTCAAAACATCGATCATGTCTAAAAGCAATTCTTCAATAATTAAAAAAAACATAATACAATGGTATAAATAAAATATCAAGCCAACAGGCCAATTTAAAAAAAAAAGAAGCATTTTCAGCCGCTGTTAGACTTTTAGAACAGGTTCTCAATGTGAAGTGAAAACAGAAATCGTGAAATAAAGAATAATTAATATTTAAGGATTATTTTAAAAATTTCCTACGTTTCCAGCATGAATCTTGCTCGCGAAATATTTAACCGAGTCATGAAATAATAAACTTTTATCATTAAAGATAGAAAGTGTTTATTTATTTTTAAAGTCTTTTAAATTATGATTACACGTGATATCAGTAAAATTCCACAGCAAATTAAAAGTAATATTTAATATAACATTCCAATTTCATATTCACCGAACGAAAACAAGCAAGTGTCCTCACGGCACTCTCAGCCGATGCTCATCGTTGTTAACCTCATTTCGCAGTGAACCTGAAAGGACCAAGTAAATCGTAATCTGTTATTGACACAATTAATTGGCTGTAAAGTCAATAAGTACACAACATCTACGCAAAATGAAAAACGAAAAAAAAACTTTGAAAGATCAATTTTTACAAACGATGCGATATTTTAATGCATTTTTAACCTTGTAATTGCAAAGAAATGAAACAATAGAAGAACACAGCCGCGATTATTTATTAATCCTTTCAAGAAATCAATTGTACGTTAACCAAATAAAACCATAAATGAAACTCCTTCAACAAAAAAATATTTTTTATTCGCAAAAGAATAAAAGGAAACTGACGTTGTACAACAAAGAAAATTTGGCAGCGTAGTATTCAATGAAATTTATATGTTGAATCAATTGATCTGGCGTAGGTCATTATTGCAAGCGGTACTTTTGGCAATCTGAATGTATTTAAGACTACATCTTAAACAGTTTTGTCGTTAAATAAGTGCAATTCAAGCTTTAATGGGTACATCAATCTGCATGCTTAACATAGCTTGTCATTACTTTTCACACAACTATTCAACATTATTTATATACTGCTTTAATTGTTTTGGACTCAGGACCAAGTTTGAAGTCTGGAAGTATCATCTGCTAACACAACGACTCGAATTTAATATTATACAGGAGGAGAACAAAAAGCAGCTACGATATAGTACCAAAATGAAAAATATTTTATTCAAAAAAAAAAAAAAAAAAAAAAAAAAACTATCAATGTTAAATACTAAAAATCATTAATACTTTTTTTACGCTTACCGGTAATAAAATTTAATAATTTATAACCTATACTTGTTTTTCTTTTGATCATTTCCAAATAAATAATAAATAAATAAATATACGAACAAACAAAAAAATGTATGTATACGAAGAGAAATATTCGCATATGTTGTATCATTTTTTTAAAAAATCGACGAATAATTTATACATTTAAATAAAAAATTAAATCTGCAGCACGCGGAATGTTCGACAATGTGGTAGCGTCGATATAACTCCGATTCCTTTTTGCTTAATTTTCATAATTAGTCAATCGTTGCTTTTACAAAATCATAAAATTAAGCGAATACGCTTTTTCATGTTGTCACATTCCGCACACAAGAATAACAAAAATAGTAAAATATCGTTAGAATTCTGGGGCAACAAGCTTATCTGTATTTGTCGAAATTATGGCGTTTTCTTTGTGTCTTCGCACAGGTCTTGCGACTGAATTCTAGAAATACTTATTAAACATTATCGTCTTTTATACATATATAACTCCGATGTCACCGTTTTCTACGTGCTAGGTATAATTGATAATTTGCAATATTGAAACAAATAAACCGCATTACAAAATCCTTTCTTATGAGTTTTAAGACAAATGCTACGTAATTCGATTTTTTTTTTTTTGGACTTCAAAAGCAAATTAACGTATTGTTCTAATTTAAACGTACGGTGATTGCCGTATTCATTCTTAATTTTGCACGGTCAAAAATGGCCCAATTCACGGAGTTTTCAAGACAAATCGCACTGAAAGATATTGTCAACGCCGTTATTCCTAGCATAATAAATTAGTCGAGAACGTACGAAAATTATTTAATTTATTAACCAGTGTTATTTATTTTTAATTTTTATTAAAAGCGGTCTGTTTTTTTTATATCATTTTAATCTTATTCTAGAAGCGAATGTTTCGGTTTTAATTTCATTTTCATCTTGGCGATCTCATGAATTATGAACAGAGCGCAAAACAAACTATAAAAGCTGTTTAATTCTTTACTGTCGTCTTTTATATTATTGTTGTTTTAGTATTTAATCACCGTACTACACCCGTGATAATTTACCTTTAAATTTTACCATCCTCCGTCGACGATGTTCACAGTACTATAAATCTTTCAATATATGAAACTATCGACATCACTGTATTTGAAAAATTATCAGACATACAGTCGAATCATACTAGTCTGAAAATCCGCTCAATTTGAACAGAAATAAAAGAAAAAAGGGATTTTATATACTTTCATAAATCATATTCACTTAAACTTACACGAGAATTTTTTGATTTCAGATAAACTAAGTGATTTAGTGTTAAATAAAATTAAAGAAAATCTGTGTTCATAAATATCAACTAAAATTTCAAATTTCAAGAGTAAAAAAGATTACTTTAAAATACTGAAAGTAGATTAATTCAATAATTCAGAAACCATAAAAGTATATACGTTAATTTTAACAAAAGCTGTTTTTAAAACTTCAACAATGCGAAAAAAAAAAGTACAGTCGATTTATTAAAATAATTGTGCCTCAGGTGAAAATATGCGCATCGTAAATGTGTACAAATATGAAGAGTTCTAAACATTTCAAAACTATAATTGATTACGATTTAAAGCTTACTTTTTATCCGACATTACGATATATGAAATAACGCATTCTGCTTTAGATCACAATTTAAAATGAATTGTAAAAGTCAAAACCGGGAGGAAAGGTGCATTATACTTATTTCTTTTATTCCATACTTTACAGTATACCTGTTCTCAGTTTAAAAATGACATGTTTATAATTCGGCAAAATGTTTTATTTTAAAATTTTGCACCGACTTTTGTTATTTAGCTATTTCTCAATCCTCTTTCAATTATTAATTATATTCGTTTCAGTTAAATTTATACGTAAAATAAAATGTAGCTTTACATGCGCTACATTAATAAAGCATGCTTTTTTGTTTACTTTGTTTTATAAGTACACTCCGTTATACGAAAAATGTAATTTATAAAAAAATCATAATTTTCAAAATATAAATAACTGTCGTATTACCATATATATTTTTTTTTTTACGCTATTTTGCGTATAGAGTTCAAATGTTCTATTGCGAAATAAACTAGAGCTAATTTTCTGAAACACGTCGGAATAATTTTTTTTTTTTTACACTGTAACATAACTTCGATAGAACAATTTTCTTATATTTTTTCAATTGGCGTAAACTCAATTGTCAAATATTCCCGTATTTTTTTCTGCACTTCGTCGTATATACCAAAAATAATAATTAGGCAATGAAAAATCTAGTTCGTGGAATGAATTCAGTAAAATATTATTTATTTTTATCAGCTACGCTTTGTTTCAAATTAATCCTCTAAAAGAAAAATAACTCTAGTTACCTGATCTTGTGAGTTCAAATTTTCATTAATGTAACCGTTTTCATCTTTAGAAATTAATTCTTCGCCTGAAATCAAACTCAACAGATATAGATAAAACAATCGTTATATCTTTAATTAATATCATCTATATAAAACGGCAAACTAGTAATTATTAAAGTATCATTATACTGACCATTCCCAAGCACTGGTTTTGCAGTATCCATAGTGAAATCGAAAAATGTTTATATTTGTAATTCCTTTTAATATTATCCTTTATCCTTTTCTGCGGATTACAATCTTTATTACTTATATTGTTCGTAAGTGGGAAATGTAAGCTTATACAGTAAACTGCGACAAAACCGATCGATAAACAAAATTGAATGGAAACGGTTTTTCAATAGCAATGTTCTCACGTTACTTATTTCACAGTATCCGGTATCATTTAAAAATACGCTTCGCATTGTTATCGTCTCTGGAGATTATTTTTAACATCATATTTTAAAATTATGTGCAGCGTTTACCAAGATTATAAATAGATCATTTTATTGTTAGAATTAAATATACACATATGTATACATTATCGTTTACTATTTATAGTTTTAAAATAATTTAATTGCAAAAATGTCGGCAACGATAATTGTAACTTTTAAATAATAAACTAGATAGTTGTTTTCAATAGTAAACAAAATTAATATAATTTTTTTCTCATTTAAAATAACGTATAGTAACTGAAAAAAATATTTATATTTAAATTTATGAATGCAGTTTCTGCCTATTATTAACCATATTATTTATTTTATATAATTGAAGTAAAATTACGTGAAAATCTATAAATTTTTTTACAAAAATAATACGGCTATATTTTTATTTCACATCGGTAAAGTTATAAACACATTAAAAAGCCGAAAAAAAGTTACCTTGTTTTGTTTATAATTAAAAATTTTGCAGTGACCAAAATGTCGGTTTCGGAAGATGTAGATTTATACGATGATTTGGATAATTTACCATGCGAAAATATTCATAAAGTAAGAACAGTCTACTAATTGTCACATTAATAACTACCCGAGCACTGTGTAATTTTATTTTTTTTTGTAAACAATTCAATCATATTGTGTTATTCTTAGGTTTCAAAATTTTTTAAAAAGGTAAAAAAAACATTTATAATATATAGTGCTGTTTGGACTTAGTTGTTATCTTTCATTCTTACCACTGCTTAGACCCATTTCCCATTGTAGAGAGTTCGCTGAGTGAAGAAATTGTATTTTATGATTCAAAATTTTTTTAGTCATCTTTCATCTTTTACGATCTTGTTTTATACTTTTCCTTTTTTTATTTTTCAATATAGTATAATTAATGTAATTTATTTTTATTTGATGTTTAAGTTCTGCCGTGTTATAGTGTAGACTGATAACAAACCAGAAATAAATTACACATAAAAAGCCATGTCGATTTTTTATATTTAAATAATTTATTTTTTGGTTTCTTACTAGTCTATTGCAAAAAAAACATATATATGGACAAGTGTAATCTTGTTAATTATTATTACTTAAAGGTTTTTACGTATTACCAGATTTTATTATATTTTTTTCACTGCACCGGGGTTAAAATGACTCTACATGTAATTTCCTTGTATTATACAAAAATCGCCAGCCACTTCAATTGATTTATCTCCTTTTCAGGAACTTGTAAAAATTAAAACTAACATCAAAACGAATAAAAAATAAAATAATAACGTAAGTTAGAGTAAATAAAGAAATTTTAATAACGTAAAACGCAATTAAATATATAAACTTTAAACATTTTTAATAAAAGTCACTGAAATGCGTAAGACCTCGTTATAGAGGGCGCAATGGGTTTTGTGTTGTGTGATTCGATATTTTTCTAGAATATGTAATAAAATACGCTATCTTCTGCGTGTTCAATAATTGTTTTCCATTACTAAAGAGGGTTTTAAAACTACATTATTAAATGATTTCGCATTACTTACATATCAAAAAAAACAAAATTGATTTTCAAATTTTGCTTTATTCTCTTTCATATTCATTACAATTCGCAATTGATTTTTAAATAAATGTTAATGCTTTTCATTGACACCTGATTAAATGTTATCGTCCTTAACATTTGTTAATATTTTCCGGATAATTAAACCAATAGTTTAATATTAATATATATTCGATTCTATCTTTATTTTCTTTTTCCTTCGTTTTTGGAAATCCATTACATAGTTATAAACACCACTGTTAAGATCGTAAATAAGAATACAGAAATCAAGATATTGCATTAATGTAAAGAGACATTTATTATATTTTATTCATTTCGAAGTGGCTTCTTTCCACTTTTAGTTTCGATAGCGCTAGAATTGAAATAAATTTTACATATCTAATGAAATTATAACGTTAGTTATCCATAGTATGAAAAAGAAAAACATGTTCATTGTAGCGTTAACCACCTCATAAATTTCTAGGATCCTATAATTTCTAAACTGTTATATGATTTTGTTATTGTATGTAATATTCGTTTGTGAAATTTACAATTAACATTATTCAGTCGCCAAAAATAATTAGTTTTGATTTTTAAATCGCTGCATTAAGAACTGGCAGCGTGGTTCGGAAGCTACTGAAAAGAATTTGTTTTACGCGAGGCGTGAAAAAGATTATTTTAGACATTTCTAAGGAACCAGCGTGAGATTGTTTCTTTATTTAATAACCGATGTAAAAATATATTCATATTTCAGCTGAAGTCGACGCTTAACGAATCGAAACGTCAAATAGAAGAATTACGTAATGAAATTTCAAAGTTGCAAAATGAGAATAAAATTCTAAGCAAGAATGCCAGTTCGTTACTTTTAACTTCCGGACTAGAAATTACCAGAAAATCTAAACGTATAAGTAGTTTGGAGAAGGAGTAAGTGTTTTTCTAAACGCACACGTTCTTTTTTCTTTTTTTTTTTTTTTTTTTTTATTCTTTTTTATTATTTTGAACGTGTGTAAAACCGCGACCTTTTTCTAAAAATGTCTATTTAGGGCGAGCCAAAAGTCACTTCATAGTTTGTTAATATTTCGTTCCCCAATAATGCGCAATTAAATTACCGATTTTAAAAAGCTGCAAGTTTCAAAATACATTGCTCATAAATCTCGCTTAATCGTTTGAACACCTTTTCCACAAAAATAAAGTTATTGCCTCCTTTCTTCATTGGTTGTCATTAGATTTAACATCGTGTTGTAGTAGTCAAATTAATTTTCAACACGATGTGAAATTGTGGCTTATTACACAACTGTACAGTGTAAAATTATTACATAAGAAATTTGATAAAAGAGTAATTAGTCGAAGAGACTATGTTATCTGATACTGGTCTTGGAGGGTTAAAAATAATATACTATCGAAATAAAATCGATCACAGTAGAACTCCAATTATCCGGATTAATTGGGACTGGACCTGATCCAGATAATTGGATAATAATGGAAAATATGTAGTCATTTCTAAAAAACGAAAATAAAAAAAAACGCAAAATAATTGTGCAGAATACAGTAAAAAAAACTACTGTAATTGTTTCAATAACAAAAAATTGTGTTTACATTTTCTAAATATAAATATAATCAGTAACTTACGATTTTTTAAACATTTCAGTAAGAGTCAGCTGTTTAGACATCTTAAATCTTTTCAGTGCGGCCAAGTCTCGCATCCGCTTGACGGTGAACAGCTGGATGTGATCACATTCAGACTGCCGCTCCATCCATGATAACGCAGTCTGTAGACACGTAAACGCCTCACTAGTGCTGATGGTCCCGCGCTTAGTGTATTTTATACGTCGTCCTTTTGGTCGTCAGTTTCCTTCATTTGACTTACACTTTGAATTAGATCATCACTGTTTAGAATCTGATACCTAGGGTCCGAATAATCACAAGCAAGTCAATCACCTCCGTCTTCTACATTGCATTCGGAACAACCAGAAATTTTTAAAAGACCTTTCTTATGTTCTCAAGCGGCACGTCGTGCTCATCCGAAGAAGATACTTCTTCTTTATCTTCAATTTCACATTTATTTTTTTGTTCTTTCTCTTTCTGAGTGGAATCAAAAATAGTCTTAAAATTTTTTTTACGAAATATTTAGACGAAAATTAATGCTTTCACTATGTATATATTTATATATATATATATATATATATATATATATATATATATATATATATATATACTCGTTTTTAAAGAGAAAATGACAAAAGTCAATTTTTGAAATTATTATGGACTACAGCTGACGAAAATTTTTACAAAAGATACATTAATAGAGAAAATGAAAGCGTGAACTTTCGAGCGAGATAAATTAAATTTTTGTTAAATATTTCTGAAAAACGAACTATATTAGTTTTACTTTTTTGTTAAAAAAAAAAAAAAAAAAAGATGATCTGTCCTTAGTTGTGCGACAACTCCTAATAGTAAATTTTTATTTTGAAAATTAACATAAATAATGCAATTTAAATTGTGTCCTATTCGTTGAATAATTATTTTTTCTTTTAATATTTCGATGTTTTGTGATTTTTACGGTTATAGTCGAGATCTAAATTTTATAATTTTAATTGCACAGTTTAGATGCTGTTCTAAAATGTTTAATCGGAAACAAATAATATGTGCAAGAAAGTTGTAAGTATTTTAATTATACAAAATTTTAATTTTTTTCAATTGTCCGAGAAATTATTTATATTCTCGTAAACATTAAAATGTCAAATTAAAAAAAAAAAAAAAAGTTCTAAAGCACCCTTTGAGTACATTGCTATATATTTGAAATTTTTGCTATAGTACATGTTGATCCTTTGTATTGATTTTGATTTAGTTACTTTAGTTTATTAAAGTTGACGTTTATTACCGTTCCGATCGGTAGTATTTTTCGGTATTCTCTTTGCTACCAGAGGATGTTTTGATATTATTTGCCGTATATTGAATTTCTTTTTTCGCCTATTATTCCCATAGTTGTACTACTTGATGAAAGTTTTGTTATAGCTCCATTTGTGCCGGCAGTCTGAAGCTAGCACAGCTTTCTTGTATTTTCAAGAAAACGTGTTACTATCGAAAACCGTAGTCTGCTATCATATTCAGAATTTTTTTACCCTTGGAGTAGTTTTGAATGTTAAATTTTTCTCGCTGTCGTTTAGTTTAAGTAATAATATTGACGGTAATAGCGTTCCAATTGAAGTCAGCGTTCGACCATATTTCGAACTAATTTGAATAGAGAAATTATGTGTAGCAGCCATTTTGCAGAATATTGCTGAAGTTGCCAAAACTTTTTCGATTAATGTCGATACTTTTTCGAATTATCAGAAATAATTCGAGAGTGATGAAAATGTTTACACGGTTGCAATTTGAATGAAGAATCACTTAATTTTTTATAAATCGTAAAATTAAACCGAAATATCCTACAGTTTGATATCACTCTGGTTCCGTTATATATTATTCGATACTGAAATCAGAAATTATTATAATTCAGATTTCGCAAATTTTGTTTCTTTCGGTGTTTGAACAAAAAACTAAGAAAAATTTTACGCGAGCGAAATTTCGAGTAAATAGTATAGTACTAAATTAAGTAGACGGAAAGAAACAGTATCGCGAAAATGACAATTTAACAAACTATCGTCGTCCGTGTTCAATTCTATTCTTGAATTATTTCAATGATTCTGACTAGTGTCCCGGCTTTATTTTAAATATACTTTCATTTTTTTCCACACAAAAAAAAAAAAAAAAACTGATTTGAAATTTTTTTTTTGTTTTGAAGACTTTCGAACAACAAGAGGCAAATTAAAATGTAATTTAGGGGAAAACCTGTTTTTTTCAGATTGTTGTAAAAGAAACCGAAAATTCGTATAAAATTATAATGTACTATGTATTAAGTTTGCTTGAGGAATAGAAGGCGCGTTAATACACTAAAATCTAAGTTTTAACGCATTACAATATATACTGTATGGCTTAGGACAGCTTTTGACTGCTTCTTGAGCAGATCTATTCTTAATTTTTATTTTTGACTGCCGACCAACACCTCCTTGTTAATTTCATTAATTTCAGTGTAGCATTTCAGAACGAGAAAACATTGTCCTAATATAAAATTAAAGGCAGATATTCAACGTAAAACTTAAAAAAAAAAATAAAAATCGATATCATCTCGTACAAAAGTTGAGAAAACGAAAAAGTTTAAGCAACAGAAACGTAGCAACGCGTGTCATATAGTAAATTTAATCTGAAAGAGAAATTAAACCCACTTTAGTTATAAAAATATTTCGAGAAAACCCTTCACGGGGCCGTGCTATTATATCAAATATATATGACGTCCTCGCGAAATTATAATGGAGCGTTATTTACAGAAGATAGCCTGCAATAACGTTGGCCCATTCAAAGACACTTGTGACTTTTTGGCCGAATAAAGTGTTACAGCACTTCATGAGCCCGCCTATTCGCCTGATCCGGCTCCGACCAATTAAATAAAATTACACCTATAATTTTGTGGATATTTCGTAGATTGAAAAAGTGTAATCAATCCATGATAAAGGATTTAAAACACGCATGACGTGAAACGTTGTTTCTCGACAACTGTTGTGTATATTCATTGTTCAACTTTAGAATGTTTGTTCAACAGGCTTGTTTCTGTACCGCGTCTGTTCAACTTGCGACCTACGGTACATTTTCGTGCGGTTTGCCGTATAAAAAATATTTGTTCACATGGTGCACTGGTGTAATGGATATATTATTAATTTTTTTCTCCCATCACGTAGTGCCTCAGATAATTTATAACCCTTCTCCTTCTGTAGTAAAGGTTTCTGCCACGCTGCTATACAGATAAAAGTTGAAACTTCAATGAAATAATAGATAAATAAAATTAGATTGAAACGAAAAATTGGAAAATAAGAAAAGTAACAAAACGATACCAGTTCAGTATTAAAAAGGAAACTTTAATGCTTTTCCTCGCTTTAATTTGATCGATAGATGTAAAATATATGTTTGCGTGCGGTTGTTTTGAATTCTTCCGTTGGTACCGCGGCCCCCTCACAATTTAAATAAATTTGAACATGTCCTTTTAGTTTAAAACATTGCACGAGCCTCTCATGTAAACGGTACCGTTGGTCGTGTTTATGAAATGAGTGTCACTGGTACCGTTTATATGCACGCAATCTTGTAACTTTTTACGCGGACTGTGTACGCCTATGTGTGTACATACATTAATGACGTCTCATTATTACGCCGGGAGTAATATAAAAGAACCGCTATACCGTTTTTCTGTCATGTTTTAACACGAGACTATAAATTTCTACAATAAAAAAAAAAAAAAAAAAGATAAGAACGTAGTTAATTGAAAAAATTCTTTTACGGGCATTATGGAATCTGGCGGTCATGAAGCGGACAAAATTGCACACACGTACATATGTATATATTAAAATCAAAAATACTGATGCGTGAAATACCGCGAATCAACCTTTGAAAAACAGATATTTGAAAATAAATGCAGTAATTGCAATAGATTTTTTCCTATAAATCTAACATTTATCATATTCCCCATCGTGCGCAATTTTTTTTTTAAGTGAAACTTGATCCAAAGTGGTTACTGTAGGAGTATAGATATAAATTTTGCACGCGGTCAAATTGAACGTTCCTTTTTTTTCGATAGTCGGTATTCGCCGCGGAAATGATACCATCTTAATGAGTGTCACATCGATTTATCGTTTCAGGAGAGACGACATATTGTTTCGCCGAAATGTTAATAAAAACGCCGCGGAATGCGCGAGTAAGGAGGACGATTCGAATGAACCGGAGAGTAAAAAATCACGACGAACCGGTAAAAAGTCGAAGACAAAAATGAAAGAATCACCACCTCCGAGCGGCGAAAAAAGTGCTACTGACGAACCTGTTGCGGACCTTCAATTAATCGGTGTAGCGAACGAAATCGAAATTAGTCAAGACAACACGACCAGTGTTGTTGCCGCGAAATCGAATGTTGATTTGGCCGTTCAGTCCAACGATGAAAGCGAGTCGCAATTTTGCGACTTAAACGTTAGTATAACGGATAGTAATTTGCTTAGAACTCCGTTAAAGTTTGTAAACAATAATGTCTGTTTTAGCGCTCCGTTCGAAGTTACAGCACTTTTATCACCTTGCCGAGAAACGCCGGACATAATTAAGTTTAAATACGGAAATAGTGGAATGATGATAAACAATTTAAAAATACCGCCGGCTCTGAATTTGAACGATAACGAAACAGCGCGAAATTTCGATAATGTTAATACGATGTCGGATGGCAAAGCGTCTACCTTGAGATTGAGCAACGATAACGAAACGACGAATAACTTAACATTGTCGGCAATTGACGACACCGAAAATTTCGATAAAACTGAGAATGCGGGATGTAAAGTATTAGATAATGAACTTATAATGGAGGATAATACTGAGGAGCAGACTAATTTAGTGGATCACGATAATAAGACGGTAGATTTGAAAATAAGCGGTTTTGTCGAGAAAAGGAGTATAGAATCAATTGACGTCAAGGATAAGAGTGCCGACAACAATTTATTAGCTCGCTGGAAAAATGGCATCGTTAATCATTTTAAAAAAGTCGACAATTTAAATAATACTATTAATAATAATAATAATAACAATAATAATAATAATAATGATAATACTAATAATAATAATAATAATAATAATAATAATAGTAGTAGTAGTAATAATAATAGTAATAGTAATAATAATACCAATGATAGTTATAAAACCAATACTATTAGTAGTAACAGTAGCAACAGCAACAATAATAGTAACGATGTTAATATTAATGATAACAGTGATAAAATGAAAAATCTAAATAAAACCCCCTCTTCAACAGAACACAAGCGTAGCACTTCGAAACGTGGAAAGACAAGCGATTGTCGAAAATCATTAAGTAAAGGCAACGAAGCAGAGTCAGTCTCAGTGAACAGTTCCAGTCGAAATCCTTCCAGTTCCCCCGATGTGAATAAAAGTTACTCGAAAATAAGCAACGAGCTTGCAGCAAAATTAGTCGATGGGAAAACTATAAACTTTTCCGCTCAGCCGGAAAATTGTATTAAAAATAATAGCTGTCCGAAATACACCGCGCCACCTATAGATGCAGCGAACGCGTCGGAATCTACTACGCCGAAAAAATCAATAAATAAGTCACCAGTCAGAGATAATCAAAAACACTGCTCTCCGAAAAACAATAGCTCCTTCGTTATTGAGGGTGGCGTGCGGTACGCGGAACATGGGAATTTTAAAAGCGGCCGTAAAGTGATGTTAATATGCGCCTCACCTGGAAAAAGAAGTTACGCTGTGAAACGATAAGTCATTGCTGCCTAGTAGAATTTTCCCTTAGAAGTTTAATTACTTTTCATCTTTCGCTATCGCTAAAAATTCCTACAACTCTTTTTGAATACTTTGACTGTAAAAAGATTCTCTCCTCCCTATCTGCGATGTTGCGCGAAATGAAAGAACCTTCATGATGCGGTTTTTTAACTACTTTTTGCAGTGTTTCATAAATTTGATACGTTGCGGGGGGTCCTTATTTATTTATTTATTTTTTTTATTCGCTAAATAAAACGTGTTTATTTAAATGTGATAAATTTCGTCCGTTATTGTTTTTGTACTATTTTTATTATGTATTTATAAATTTTGTATCGTAATAGTTATTTTTCAATGAAAAATATAAAGCATTAGAAGCGAATATTGTTTTTTTTTGGGGGGGGGGGGGATTTGACCAGCAGTGTGATGAATATTTTAATTTTTTCGATATCAGTCAATTGCAGTTGAAATAGTCAAAATGTAAAATAATTATTGTCGGAAAGTTATTAGGTAATTTGATTCATTGCGTCAGATAAATGCGCGCAAAATCAAAAATTCGTATTTAAGATCGCAATTGATGAAATTAAATTTTCACAATGCTTAGCTGCCCTTTTTTGTGTTCATTTATTGTAATAATATTCCGTTAGGGCTCAAAACTTTGAATTGTATGAAAAATAACAAATAAAAGTGATGTATTTTACAAATTAAAAATTCTTCTTATCGCTTTATTTTCCGCTGTAAGGCAAGTTCCCCAAATATAATAAATACGATTTCGTTATTATTTATGCGCTCCTCCCGCACCTCCGACTGAATGACGTATCAAATCTCTTCTTTCTAATTGTAAGTGTCGTTAATCCTTGCTTTCTTTCGTTCGGAAAGGATTGCGGTTTTTACCTTGCAACAATGTATGCTTTGCTATTTACGAAATTAAATTTCGAATGAAGCCCGGAGAAGCTTTAAGTTTCATACGAATTTCATCGGCATCGATGTAACATTGAAATTAAAATAATAATTTTAAAACAAAAATTGAAAATATTTATAAATAAAGGTGAAGAAATTTATTTTTGAGCCTTATCACTTGTCGGACCGAAAGAAACATGAAAATCTGAAACATTATTTCGAGCCTTCTTTAAGTTCGCGTGCTTTTCCAGTTGAAAATGAAAAGCTAAAAAGACGTTTCCTCGGGATGTTTTATTTGCTTCCCGAAGATAGAAGTTTTTTTTTTTTTTTTTTTTTTTTTTATTGGGAACACCAACCAAGGGCCATGACCCATCATCTAAGAATTTCGAACAAGGATTAAATTTTAATATATAGAGAAATAGAGGAAACGAACTCTGCTAAAGCTGGAACAACATCTGGTGAAGGAAACGAAAGTATGTAGGAAGCACAAAAAAGGAGCAGTAGGCAGTTTAAGGTGTAAGAACTGTTAGTGTAGAGAACGGAGCGCTCCTGCACGAGAAGAGAACATTCAAAAAGAATATGAAACGCATTCCAAACAAACGCGGTCGTGATCGGAGGGATGAAAAATACAATGTGGAGAAGAAACAATAGAAAAAAGGAAAAAGAGTTGGAATAAGACAATTATGGTTGAGGCTAAGACGTGTTATAGAGGAAATAATAAAGCGACTGAGGCCAGGAAAATCAGGAAAAACCAAGACCTTGATGAAGGAAAGGCTGTATTAGTTTGTAAACGGAATGAGGATTAGAAAAGGAGGTAATGTAGACATGTGACCATAATTGGAGGTGTGCTTGTTTAGATGAAAAAGGGATATTGTTAGCGGGAAACTTATTGATAAATTTGTCGTTAGAAGAAGCAGAGCGAGCAAACTAGGTTGTTGCCCGCGATGTCGCTATGACGGGGAATCCAAAGAAGATCGATTTGAATAGAATGAACTAAGAAAAGATTGGCAATTAAGGAACGAATGGAAAGGATAATGTAGTCGTATGAAGGGGATAGAAAAGGAGAGGATATGGCCTGCAAGACGCTCATCGAGTCGGAACAGATGATAGGGTACACTTGTTATTATAGGAGAAAAGTGCAATGAATAGAATTGTACGGAGTATTGCATACGATTCTGCAGTAAAAATAGAACAGAAGAAAGGAAGTTTATGAAGTTCGTAGTGTGGAGGGGTAGAGACAAAGAAGGAGGCCCTGACGCCTCAATCGCTCTTAGAACCCCATCCGTAAAAAGGATAGAAGAAGGAAATAAGGAAAAACCTAGCTTAAGGCGATTGGAGGTGAGCATATTTAGTGTGAGAAGGAAGGAAAAATAAATTAGGAGGTTGTAAAAAATCTGAAAAGCTGAATGTAAAGAACGGAAGTTTATGATCTGTATAGATAAATGGTGAATAAGGAGAAAGACGCTGAGAAATATGAGAAAGAATAGGAATCTTCAGGGGGCGGAAAACCGTTAATTAGCCGAAGTATTAAGCAGAAACTAATTTAGAAGACTTATGAGGAAGCGATCCCCAAGGAAGGATCTGCAAATTGTGGTGACAGTTTGAAATTGTAATTTATGTTTCCAGATAATTGAAAAAAAAAAATTAAAACATGAAAAATATAACATCGCGGGTATCTACGAGAAAGCAATAAATGTTAACAGGACATATTTCAACCTGTACTTTTGTGCTAATTTACCGCCAGACTTTTTCTTCAGAAAAAGACAAAAAAGCCTGAAATTTTTGAGCAGCAAGTGTAAAAACCAAGAGCTTCTATACCGAAACATGTTTTTTGAACCTATAAAAGTTTAAATGTTTCAATTCATTACTAAAGGCGAGCGCGAACTCTTGACTTGGCTCCATCGCGAGTTTTTTTCAACGTAAAGAAACTGAAGGTTAAATATTTTAGTTAATCGCGAATTTATTTAGTATAACCTAAATGAAAGCCAAACACTTATTTATTCCGTGTATAAAATTTAGCCGCGGCTTTCGCCATTTAGCGAATTTAGTTCAGATTTTAATTAAATGTCCTAATCTTTACTGAATATTTAATATCTTTTCATAGCGGCCGGTTTCGAATGTAGGACTTTTCCGTAAATGCCTATATTATAGCGATGCAGCGGATCGAACGACGCATTCTCTGACAAAATCAGAGCATCTTAAATATGACGAACTTTATTAGAAAGGTATTATAACTGCGTTGCAACCGGTTGAATAGAGCGGTTCGAGAGTTACTGACCCACCGAGTTTCCTCTGTCTAGATGTGTGTGTTTCATCTACGTTCATACATACGCAAGCACAGCTGAACACCAGCTAGCGTAACATATGACGTGCATATTAAAGTAAGAACAATTTGGACTAAGTAATGTCATAGTTCGCTCGGGACCTGAATGTTCGTAACTGATAAGTTGCAGTACACTAATCGCAGCATACCGGACAAAATGAAACTATTTTCCTTAAAAAATCGTTTCTTTCTCTTCTGTAACGTACAAATATCGGAAATGAAAAATCTACATCAAGAACGAGTTGCCGGAAAACAACGTTTTCCAGCTTAGACGCGGATAATTTTTTTTCAGGGTATTACGAGAAAAAATTATCAGCCAGAACTGATGATGCAGTATGACCGCTTAAAGAGTATTCGAAATTGTTGACTGTATCAGCACGTACGCACCTTTTACGATGCCTGCGAAATTTCGATGCTGTTAAAACTCGAATCACATTTCGGAGTGAAATCAAACATATCCGCAATGTTAATATCTATCCGAAATTTTCTTTTTTTAATTTAATAAAAGTTTAAAATTACGCGAATTCCACGGTAACTCGGCCTCGCCAGCGCAAAGCTTCATGAGCCCCCACTAATTTCGATCTGTTTTCGAATTACACTCGGTTAAAAACGTTTGACTACAAAAGAAACAAAAAAGTTACATAAGTTAATCGCTACCAAATAAGTTTATTAACGAAACGCCCTAAATGCATAATTTTATAAAGTAAGTTTTGGTATTTCGGGTTTTTAAACGAATTTTGCGGAATGCAGTTGAAATGTTTAAAATTGCATTTTATTATTTATTCGGTTTTTGTTTTTTTTCTTCATATTTAACCCTCAGCTTCACAAAATCAAAAATCGTCGTTCACCGGATATCTATCTTCGAACTGTTAAAAAATTTGATAAACCTGATAGAGAATCTGTAGGGCAATAATTTTATTTTTCAAAAATTGCGCTACAAAATGTTTGCACGGGAAGTCTTTCTGTAATGCAGATCTCAAATTTGAGATACTAACGATTAATTATCAAACATGCCAGTAATCTGTTAACTTTGTTTTCCATATTTGCACAGTTTTAAATATTGAAATTCGATTGTATATTTATTCATTGTAATTAAAGTACTCCGGGATCGTTAAAAGCTGCGTATTATATTCTTTCCGTGCCTTAACTACGAAGTTTTTATGTGATAGTGTTCGATAATTATTAACAGTGCGAAAAACTTTTCAATCCCGATTCAAAAATAATACTTATGCTTTTTTCAATCAATATGTTTTTCAAGCGCACGAATATTTCTCGATCGACGGAATTGCTTAAAATTTTTGTCGGGAAAAAGATGATGAGAAAGTCGTGTCGATAAAATTCCGTTTTCTGATACATCGAACGGGTCAAATTTATAACGCCTTGTTTTCGCCAATATACTGACACATTTATAACAGGCGAAGTGTCTCAAATTTAACGAAAACGCTAATTCTTCTACATTCGATGATTATTATGTGGTGTACTCTTTCAAATCTTATTTATCCAATTAGTAATGCAAATCAAAATTTAAAACATTAGTTCGAGAATTTATCTTATTTTGAATTTTTTACAATTCTTGACGATAACCGATAAGATGTTTTAAAATTATTGAATTAGAGACATCGAATAACAATTTGACATCGAGTGTTATCGTCAGAAAGATAATTTCACGACGAACTAATAAAGAAGTACGTTGTTTTTTTTTTCGTTTTTTTTTTTTGATCCTTAACTGCGGTAACACATATTTAGAAGAAATACGTTTACAATTAAATGAGTTTAACAGTTGTTTCCAATTCTTATACGATACATATATATGGTATGTTTGTTTCGGTTTTTTTCAGTATATCGTCATCTTTATTGTGATCATTTTTTTGAAAATCTTGTAACTGGCAGAGTTGTCATATGTAAACACATTAGCACTAAATTTACGGTAATCAGTTAAGGTTTGTTTTTATAATTGTAAATCATACCTATTTGTTAATATTTATAAATGTAAAACAAATAATTACCTCGATAACAAACGAAAATATAAAATAATAATTTACTCTAATAAATTAAAATAACCTCGATTTAAGGGGAAATGATTTTTGGGCATAGGCCTTAATCGGCTAAAGTACAGAGAGAACATTGAAATGAAACTAAAGACGCACAATTTGAGTTCACTCTGTATTTTTAGCTGATTATGGGCTATGTCCGAAGATACTTTCCCTTAAATTAAGGTATTTTAATTTATTAGAGTAAATTATTTTATATTTTCGTTTGTTATCGAGGTAATTATTTATTTTACATTTATAAGGGGTTTTTTTTTTTCTTTCGCATGAAAACAAATACGTTCCCGGCGAGGTAATATTAATACGGCCCTATTTTACATCTTAAACGTGGCGCTACGGAATCTGTTTTTAAACCTTCAAATAGCAAAAAAAAATTTACTTCCGTGGTCAACAGTCGAAAATATTACGAATAATATCGTAATTTTAGGAACTGAATTTGAATTAGAAGTCTAGTCTAGATGAAACGAATATTGTTAAAAATTTTACTAAATTTTAAGCTTCCTCTTTTAATGCGAACTACTATTCGCTGCTTTTTTTATATTATCTACTTTCTGCCCGAATATTTCTTGTTAGTTTTAGGTACATATTATCGGATAACTAAGCAGATATTTTTTTTACGGAACACGGGGAGGTTAAAAAGAATTATAGGTGTAGGACGTAATTATGACACCGAAGAAAATAACTTTTCATCGAACATTCGCAAGAATATAATAAACACGTGTAATAAGGCGTGATTTAATTATATTGCAATTTTTTTTTTTTTATTTGAAATTTTTAACGGCAGATATTAACGAAGAAGACATTTTTGTACAAACGAAATTGAAGATATCTATTTAATTGTACGGGATCCGACTTTTCCCAATAGCGGTGTGAAGCTGTAAATCTTGATAGGCTGGAGACGTTTTTTTTCATTTTTCATTGCAAGTTAAAACGAGGAGAAGCTATTATAAAATCCATAAAGAAAAAAACGAAAAACTTATAAAATGAGCAATTTATTTAAATTATCGAATAAATAACATAATTTTGTTGTAAAAAATGGAATCGATTATTCAAAAAAAAACACACACAAAAACACATGGTAATAAATAAATATGCAACAAAAATAAATTAACGTCACATACGTGAGTACTTAGAGTACTTAGTAAGCGGGTTTGTAGTACGGAGTCGGGGCCGGAGTGTATAAGGGTTGATGGTAAGCTGGTGAGGAGTAGGCTGGGGCCGGTGAAGCGTAAGCTGGCTTGTAGGCTGGTTTGTATGCTGGTTTGTAGGCAGATGGACTGTATGCAGCCGGACTGTAAGCGGATGGTGAAGAGTATGAGTGACCGTCCTTGATGACGACTGCGTTCAGACCGTATCCGTCGTCGGAGTATTCGACGGTTCTTTTGCTACCGTCTGGTTCGACTAAACTGTACGAGCCCTTGACGTAGTCTCCGTCTCTGACTTCGCTTTGGCTTTTGTAGTCGCCGGTGTAGGAATCAGCTACGTCGTACGAGAAATCGTATTTAGCCGGTAATTCGTATTCCGGTTGTTTGTAAGCGGACGAGTAGTAGGCTGGCTTGGGTGAGTAAGCCGAAGGGTAAGCTGCGTGCGCCGCAGGGGCGTAAGCCGGAGCTGGGGCATAGGATGGTTCTGGAGCATATGCAGCACCGTGGTACGGAACGGATCTGCAGTTTGCAATTACGAACATGCTGGATAAGATTGCTAAAGCCTGTCAAAACGATTATGACGTAATATTTATTAGCGATAAATGTGCGGTTGAATTTCATAACTATACAATACGCTCAAATATCAACTATTTGGTGACCAAAAAGAATTTAATTAAATCGTCGTAGAAAAATGTATATAATATTTAATATATATATATATAAAAAATTTTAAATATCTCATATCTCTATTTTGTTGATTCAAGTTTTATTTATAAATAAAATTAATTCGGGCTAAAAGATCATCTTTTAGTCTGAGAAAACATTTGCAGACAGCTCAGTAGATTAAATTACTCCCTATTCCAAATGTAAGCATTCCGTTGATCAGAATTTTTTAATATAGCATATAAGGGTCGTGCTCAGAATTTTGAAAAGGGGCGGGTTTTGAAAATTTTCTTCGCATATTTATTTTATAAATAACAATATATTTTATAAATAACAATATATTTTTCACTAATATTCATACTATTAATGATTTCCATAATTTTGATTTATATATTAATAATTTACACAAATTAATTACTACATTAATATAAATTACATATGCTATTGGTTATACTCGTAATAAAAAAATTTGCACAAAACATTAATAAATTAATTAAAAATATGGAGCATATTTTTTCTTTTTTCTTTTTTTTAATGTAGGAACATCCTAAAAATCATCAATATTTATTTTAAATTTTTGATTTATTCAAATTTTTGTGTAATTATAATAACTATTTCAGTTCTAATGGGGGGGGGGCAACCCCCAAAACCCCAATCGTGGACACAGCCTTGTAGCATATACATATTTTTATTCGCAGAAGCATTTGGGGAAAAATTTATGTCGCCGATGTATTTCTTACGGTATTTTTATTAAATCTTACGTTAGATATTTTTCACTTTTTCGATTAATGTCTAGTTCTCTATAAGTAATTCTACAATAAGTTTTAAAGGGATTTACAATTTACGCAGTTGTAAATTATTTCAAAAATGAATGAATAAAAAACGATGAAAATATCATCAAGAGTTTTGATAGAAAACAGTGCTTTTGCAAGATTAAGTACAGCTCAATTTAGAAAGGATTAAATGTATCTTTAGAAAATTGGCCCGTAATAATAATGACGACATGATGCAAATGTTTAATCAAATATGCCGTCAAAGCTGCCGACAAAATCGCAAGTGGGAACCGATATCTTCTTTCGGGGAAATGCGAGATTTTAATGATTTTTTCCAGATTAAAACTTTTAATGGAAAAATATTAAAAATACAGAATATTATTGGTCTGGGCGGTTCTTTTAAAAATTGTTCACAACATTCATTTTCAGTAATACTATCAGACGGTAGTCATTAAACTTTAACAATTTAACCGATGTATTTATAAACGCTAACTGTTCGCATCTTTGTGTTTCTCGAATATTTATTTTATTTAAATGCGCCCGCTGTGCTCGCAAGTTGGAGAAACCACTATTCGAGAATAATTATATTTCGTACATATAATTGTACTATAGAAAAAAAAAAGTGGGGGGGGGGGGAATAGTTTACAACAATATAATTTAAACGCAATATTTCATTTGCAAAAGATGTAAATCTTCATCGCTTATTTAAACTTTGATTTTTAACGATTTGCGGCTCGTTGTTCAAATTTGAATTTTTAACTCATTCGTATCGATGCTGGTTTGTTTACGTTAAATATACCGAATGAACTAAATCGGTCCAACTCGGAAATTCGAAAAAATGAAAATTGTTCATCCCTGCATAGATTCATTTGTTTAAAGAGGCAAAGCAACTCTTATGGCGAAATGTATATATTTCGCGCCCTTCTGCATCGCTTAATTAATTTCGATCGGCGATAGAATTAAAAAATTAATAGAAACTTTAACAAACCCATTTTTGTGTAAGTCTTATTTTTAAATGTAGGTTTCAAAAGAGAAAAAAAACTTATTATATCACACGTATGAAGAACGGTAGTATATTAGATACATTTATCCGCCACCAGGGTTTCCATTTGTAGTTGTTGAATGAAAAATTTTTGAAATCAGAATTAAAGTTTTCTCATTAGCCAAATGGCAAGTCCAAAAAAAAAAAAGAAGTTTTCTTGCTACAAATATATATATATATATATATATATATATACTTATATGCAGAAGAAAAAAAAAAAGCCGGTTAAAATAGTTCCGCTTACTAAGAACAGTGTTTAAATATTCATTAACTTCAATCAGTTATCTAATTAAAAGTTATAAAAGAAAAATATAAGTTTCTAAAAGTTTTGTATCGAAAAATACATTTTTAGTTCAATTCTTTGAGATTAAATTGTTGATATTCTGAACTTCATTGTTCGGTAGAAATTTGTAAAAATCTACGTTAAAATTATACTTAGTTTTTAAAGTTTCAAAATTTTCGCTTCGCCGATAACAAAAGCATTCGTTGAAATTCTTAACTCGGACGGATTTAATCTATGGCGTAATATATATTTTAATGTGGTATACGAGCACTGCTCAAAAAAAGACCAATTGTAAAAATTCAACAATTTGTATGGTGTAACAAACAAGTTTGAAAAGGTTCAACGAGATATTCCAAAATCATTTCTGTGACACTAAAGTAGTAGCCCTTGAAACTATCCTCTCTCGCAATTCGTAGTTGATTAGTCAGTGATGGTTAAAATTGTGCTGCCGCATACTAAGCATATAGAAAAATTTCATTTACCCTTAATTAATGTCTATAATTGACAAAAAAAAAAAAAATAATAAAAACCGATAAACCACATTACAACAATGTGTTTTTCATAAAAGGTGTTAAACTATTCAAAACACACACATATATGTGTATATAACATTAATTTTAAAGTACACTTTGAACTACATTAAATAAAAGTACACCTTTTTCAAACAAAGCTATAAAAAAGAAAAAAATATATTCCATTTTTGTTTTTAGTTTAAGAAGAATAATCAGATACTTTCCTTTTTTTAACATTTATTTAGTTAATTTTATCAAAACCTACGCATTACTCACATTTCGTATAGAGTAATTGGGTTAAAAGGAATAATTTTTGTTTACACTTTACGATTAATAATTCAAATTTCATTTTTCACGGAGCCATATAAAATTCGAAATATATTCGTGATTTTTGTAAATACAATTAAATATTTTTCAAAGCGCAACTTGTAATAAAAAAAGTTATGTATTATTATACAGGGACGGATCTAGAGAGACATTTTAGGTAGGGAAATTATATATAGTTACGTAATATCGTTTACGGTAGGCAGTAAATTTGAGAAATACCTTATTTCATAAAGAAAATCAAACAGCGACCTCTTTAGAAATTTAAAAATGTTTTAAAAATACATAATTATTATAATTTAATTAAAATTTCGTTTTATTTTTAGGTGAAAAAATGAAATTATAAAATTGTAGCTAAAATGATCGTTTAGAATTTGAATCGTAAATTACACTCGAAAAAATAGAACTACAATATTTTGATTAGACTCTACTTTTTTTTTATTTTCGTTAGTAATCCGATCCGAATTGTCTATGAGCAAGTTTAAGTATGTATATTTCTCATTGAACTCTATTGTTTAATTAAAATTGCAAAATAAAAATTAAAAATAAATAAAAAAGACAAAAATGACGACGACAGTTGCGTTTAAAATAGAATGAAAACGTAACATTAATAGTTTTACTAGCCAAAACAGTATTAAATATTAATTATTAAAATCCATAGGTGTAACATTTATACAAAGCTTTTATAGTATAAATTAAGTTTGCCTGTTGTAACAGATTTTTTCATTGAGGTTTTGGTTCTTGGAGAGGACCCTACTCTCTCCGTCACGTGGATCCGCCGCTGATTTATATGATATTGAAAAAAGTTTATCAGTGATAAATTTAAAATAGCACACACACGCGCATGCGTATATATGCATATATATGCAAAGAAAAGAAAAATAACGAAAAATAAAATTTTTTTGCCTTTTTTTTTTTTTTTTTTTTATTTAAGGAGGGGTACTAATCCACACACTGCATGTAACTACCTAGGTTATCGCAGCGAGTGGACTCACGTTTTAAATCGCTTATTGATCCGAGACTTTTACCTAGAACAATTAGAAATGGAAAAAGGCAACTATATTTTAAATAATAAGGTGTATGAAGATCAAGTCTCAGCAAATTAGAAAATAGAATACTCAATAGAAAGGAATGGCGTCATAAACAAGTGCATTATTAGAATAGCGAAGACAATATAAGGAGAAAACAGACGAAAAAAGGAAAAGGGAAAATTTTTTAAAACTTTTCTGGAAATTTTCTGAAAATTTTTATTTGTAAATTTTTCAACCGGACGGTTTTAAGATGTGCTGCACATAGGTGTAAACATTTATACCAGCGAAAAAATTCCCCCCGCTCCGAAATGTTAACAGATATGGTGCTTTTATTAACAGGAATGTTAAATGTAATTATAAAAATACTGTCTTGGGGAAAAGTTTAATTCGAGCAAGTTTTCCGGCTATAATATTTCGACTGTAACTCGGTTCGAATTTCACAATTGAAAGTATTAAAAATTATCACTTTAACCGGGAGGAGGTTAATAAATTAAAAGAGCCCAAAATAAATTTAAAAAATGAAAAAAAAAAAAAAATTCTACTCGATAACCGCGAAAAGCTTAGCACACAACAGCTTATACTTGATAAACGCGAAAGTGCAGACTTACTTTGAATGCCATTTTTTGTCGGTGTGCTGGATTTTACAATCACGAAACGATTATTAAACGCAAGAGAGAGACTGCTTGTTTACAGCTGATTAGCGCGAACTGTGATGCCAAGTCGATGGCTCTTACGGTTTATATATCAACTGGAAATCTGGTGTTTTGGAGAAAAAAAAAAAGGGACGGCTGAAGCGGCTTCCCGACGGCGAATTCGGGTATTCATTGACCATTGCGGAGATGGGGAAGGACCACGCCTTCGAATTACCGATAAATACGTAATGTGCGGTTTAAAATGTTCCACAGCCTTAGGGTTTAGTTCAATGTCGGCTTTCAACCTCGTAGTGTAAAGATATTGTGTTTATGCCTGGAGGTGTCATCATTAATAATAACAATGATAACAAGCGCAGCAGTTGACAAAATCGGCGAATGATTACGGCACGGTACAGATAAAATCATTTTTCTTCGTTAATAACAGCGGAACAACACGATCAGTTTGTTAAGTAGGACGGGTGAACCTTCCTAATTGTCGGATAACCATAAAATGAACACAAAAAGAGAGTAAGAAAAAGAAAAAACGGAATGATCGCTCCGGGTAACGAACGAGTTAATGATATGAAGGCAGGTTCAAGATCAGAGCTGTATGAGATCACTTTTACTTTACTCCTTACATTTAGCTGAGAATACTATATTCGTGAAAATTACATAATCTCTCTCTGCGCCGATAATTCTTCGCTTATCGCAGCGCTTGATTTAAATTTATTTTTTTCATCCGAAAAGTTAAGCCTGTCTGGAGGAAGAATCGAAAAATAAAATTAATTGAGCGGACCTTAGGGAAAAGTTTTCGCTGTTTTCTCTTCTTTAACGTACGCCTGGAAATGATTAAAGAGGATGCGACTGAAACAGAGGTCCTCCGCGTGAGCAATAGTAGTAGCCATTTATTTAATTAATTAATTAATTTTTTTTATTTTAATTTAATTGAGCGAAAAGATAATTATAAATGCATTTCCTGTAAAAATAAATTAATAGAACGGATTTTAATTTTTCACTAAACATATTACAAAAGAACAATAAATTAAGCGCATTTACCGTAAACATCATGTTATTATTATCGTTCAGGAAAGAATTACCTCCAAATTCGTAAAAATGGATCTTCGAAATTTTTTTTAAAAAAAACTTTATCGATTTTATACTTCAAAACTCTTTGTTATTAATTTTTCATGACTACGTCATTCTTAGCCCGAAGTAAAATATATTTTTTGTCCTACGATTACGTCCCGCGATACTTTATAAAAGGTTGAATATTGCGTTGTACAATTACTCAAGTGTCCTGGTTCAAATTAAGAATGACGTAGTTTCTAAAAGAATTTTAGAAGAAAAAAAGATTGGTGGTCAAGGGGGAATAGTACTTACTCTTTTTCTGACGCATAATTTCTTTGCCATTCTGTTTGAGTTCTTACGAATGCCTGGACGTTCTGGAATTCAGGACAGTGACTTAACGAATAAGAATCTTTACATTCTTTTCCCGGTAGATTTATTAACTTTTTCCGAATCCCACCCGGCATTACATTTTCTCTAATGGATCGATGAGAATTTGTATTTTTTTTTTTTACCTTCTTTTTCGGTCAAGCCGTCGTTTTTTGCCCATTTCAACACTTTATATAGAAACAAAAAAAAAACAAAACAGAACAACGAAAAGTAGAGTGCGTAGGGAAGAGAAGTAACTAAGATGCCACAAAAATTTCAATTTTCACGATAATATTCATTTATTTCGATTTCTTTTTTCCCCCCATCCAGGGCACCATACTACATTTTAATTTTTTTTATATTCCTGCTTTGCAAAGCCATTACACCACAAGTCCTCTGGCAGTACAATACTATCAAACGACCCTTCCTCGGCTAGTGCTTTCACACGAGACAGCGGCGTCTCTATCACTACGTATAACACTTCCAAATAGGTTTTCTGTGCCGTAATGACCTTAGCAATTTTGACGTCTAATTAAAATAAAAATAATAAAAACAAAATTATTTTTAGAATATAGTAAGTAATAACAAATACAAATATAGCAAACGAATTCAAGTATAAAATGATTGCTTACTTAGGCATCATCAGCTAAAAACACAACTCAATATATGTGATCAGAAATAAATTGTAAATCACACTCCATTTAGAATTTGTTTCCGATCACATAAACAGGATGGTAAAAGATTCTCTATTAAATTATTCCGATATAAAGCAATGTACACCTTCATAAATTCTATTATCTAAAATGAAAAATTAAGGAAAACTATTAATAAAACATTTATTTTAATAAAAAATGTCTGGAAATAAATGTAATACCGAAATATGCAACAATAAAAATAAAACAAACAAATCTCCGTTAGCAATAAAAACTAAAAGACAAGCTAAAAAATGACGGATCAAAAATTTAATTAATTAATTATATAATAAAAAGAATAAAATCAATTTACAAATCTTAAAAGTACATTTTTACATTTAGCTAATCACATAAATTATGTAATTCTAAACTTATATATTTAAAAAAAAAATAAATAACACAATTAAACCATTTATCAATTAAAAACAACAAATATTAAACAAAAGATTAGATACATTAAAGAAACAACAAACACCAAAAGCTACAAATAGTAGTAAATTTGATTTTTATTCAAGAACTATGAACTTAACTAATTTACAAATGATGAGGTCAACATTTTAAATCTAGGTTATAAATACAATTTAAACGCATTTAATAAAAAAACAAAATGAAAATTTAATAATTGAAACTGAAAACACAATTCAAAAATTACACCGATAAATGATCAAACTATTTATTATTAGAGCTGAAGCAACACATGCCACACTTTGGATATTATAAAGAAAAATAAAATAAATAAAGATCATTTAAAAATACAAAAAAGCCATTAAAAATATAAATAATAAACTAAACCATAAAAATGCAGTAACTGTTAAAGCTGACAAAGGAAACACATTGTAGTAATAATAAATAAAATAGAACTTATTCAAAAAACCGAGAAGTTCGTAAAAAAGAAAACAACATAAAAATGGTAAAAATTGATCCTACAAACAAACATCAGGCAAAAATAAGAAAAATAATAAAATAATCAGATTCGATAAACAACGATTCCAAATTCTTTATAAATATGAATCCAAAAGCGCCAGTATTAAAACCCAGTATTAAAATTATTTTTAATTAGTACACCGTTGCGTTCCATCTCTTACGATATATTTTACGTGAAATTTTCGTCTCATATGATATTGTTATAGAAAACCTTAAGTATTATGTAATTCGGTCTTTGAAACGGTGTTTCTGTTTTTCATAAGGCATCGGGGAAGGAGGCTATGTGTGTCGTTGTTCCAATTAGGAATTTGAAAACGAAAAAAAAAAAAAAATCGAAGCGGAAATCAGATAAAAAATAAAATAAATTTCATTTAGGAATAAAATCTGAGCAACGCAAAAATTTAAAGAAAATCCATCTTTTTTTTTTATTTTTGTAATTTTTTTTGTAAATAAAAAAAAACGCGAGAGTTGATTTACAGTCAAATTATTAAGTTTTTCATTATAAATTTTACACAAAAATTCTTTAAAAATTAATTTTAAATTAAAAAATTTCGTTTTAATGTATAGAAGTGAAGTGTTCTAACACTTTGAAATATATATTTTTTTTAATCTTGCCTCTGCCGAGAAAAAATCGTGAGAGCGCCCGTGTTCCTGACCATGTACCGATGTAATAATAATTACAGTACCATCGAAGGGTTTCTCACGGAGTTTCGTTAACAGAACGAAAAAGGAATGCTTCATTGTCGTAATGCCAGCGAGTCGCTGTTTTAAAATACCTAAACTTCTTCCTGCAAACTGTGTTAATTAACAAATGAATTTGGTACCTCACACTTAACACGCTACGTAATACGACGGTATAATTGGTCCGCTCAAAATTAACTGAAAGGTGGTAAAATTTCTTTCCTTGTTCTTTTTATATTCAAAAATACCCGCCCCTTTTAACAATATGTAAAATTTCAAATCTGGAATTTCTGCCAATCGCAGTCGATTATTTAATATTGTTTTTTATCCTTATTTCGTTTGATAGTACTTTGCGATCATCGACTATTAAGCATACCGTACCGAAGAAGTCTAAATGTGTAATACGTTTTTTCGTCTTTAATGTTTATTTTTTTTTCAGCACCTCTTAGCCGTTCTCATAGGTAATAAACATGTTTCGCAGTTGTTTTTTTTTTCAGGGAGTTCCCTGTTTGTATAATTAAGGAAGAAATATGGAAATTTACTGAAGGAAAGAATGTAGGGGAAAAATTGATAAAGGCGAAAAGCTATATGGGCGAGAATAGGGATTTTTTGAGTGCAGAATCGCCAATTTTGGAGAAGAAAAATGTAGGAATGGATGAATTTAGAAAAGGAGAATGAAGGCGTTTAATTAGCAATCGATATCCTAACGCATCAGAATTTTGGACAGTTCATTAAGACTTTCTATTAACAATTGATAGTGTGAATTCAAAGCTTTCGTAAAATTTCATCAATTGAACTTCTTTTTATTTTAATTATCTTTTATAGCAATGAAGCTTCCAGCGTACCGTTGAAATATATAAAATAAGCTAAACTTTTAATGCAAGATTTAGACAATGGTAGTGAAATAAATTTACGAACAACTGCGTAGAAAATTTAATGTATTTAATACTCAATGATACAGCGCTTAACGTTTCGGTCAGCTTATACTGACCATCATCAGAAGCGAACTGAGACACTCGAACGCAAACATCGGTCCACAATAACGACATAATTAAATAAAAACCAAAAAAACAAAATAAACCAATCAATAGAAATAATGTAACGAAAATATAATAAAATTCCGAAACAAAGACACAAAAAGCGTGAAAAAACGTAAAAAATAAGGGAAACCGAGAAAGTACAACAGGAAAAATTATAAATAACCGCCGAGCATGTATAAAAAATAACATAAAAATGGATTAAAAAAACGAAACAAACAATAAATCACTAAAAAAATAATCTGAAAACCTAGGAAAACACAACAGAAAATTAATAGAAAAACATGAAAGTGCAACGGAAAACAACTCGGCCGAAAGGAAATCCCAAAGGAAAGAAACAAAGTAGGCAAAAATAAATAGATTAAATGTGTTTCTACGCCGTTGTCCGTAAATTTATTTCACTATGATTAATCACTGCGAAAGTTTTAAACGTTTTAGACAATGGTGTTTCGCTCAAGTAGGACCTAGTTCGAATCCCGATTTTGTAAATTAAGAATATACTCGTAGGTGTAATGTGTTGCGTAAATGTCCATAGTTGACGAATCCGAAAAAAAAAAAACAAAAAAAAACCCCAAAATTATATTTATTGAACGAATCGAAAATGTGTTATTATGTGCAACACTAAATATGAGTAAAAATTGTTTTTGTGTTGTTTTTAAATTCTTAAAAGTTAAAAAATAAAGGATAAAAATAATTCGGGGGCAAAAATGATAGAAACAGAAAAAAATGATAGTATAAGAACCGCTATAAGAATTAGGGATGTGCCAAATTTTAGTAGAATGACGACTGTTCAGCTGAGAAAAGGCCGAACATTCGAACAAAATACGATCAACTCCACAAGGGAAGTATCTAGAAGAGAGTGGAAAGGACAGAATAGTGTAGATAGAGATGAAAACCGAGAAAATTGTGCAGGGAAGGAAGGAAAGTCTAGAAAACCATGGACGGAGAGGGAGAAATATTTGAGTAGAGAGGTAAGAAGAGGCCAGAATTGGAAAATAAAGAAGGATAGGTGTGTTGAGTCATAGTTTAGAATGAGTAAGGCGTGAAGTGCAATATTATGAAATGTGCTCAAACATCTGCCATCAGAAACGGAAGGACATACTGATGAGAATATATCCACTAATTTATTACTCTTAATTCCTAAATAACTGGGAATTCAAAATAGTTTGATCTCAATCTAGTAAGGGGGGAAAAGGTCACGGATAAAAGAAAGCGTATGGGAGATGTATTATATAATCGGGAGAAGGGAGACGTGATATGATAGATTGCAGGATACTTTTAGAATCTGATATTATGAGCACTTTATGGGAAACTAGAGGTGAGGAGGCAAAGAGAGAACAGCATGTAAGATAGTCAACATAGCAAATTGTGCAGAAGGAGGAAGTTTAAAAGACCCAGAAACTAACTGAAGGCAGGACAGAAAAAGGCAGTACCAACAACTAACTCCATTAGGCCTTTTCGAGTCGTCAGTAGGGTAGGGAAGAAAACATTTAAAGCTTTGAAAAATTCAATTCCAACGACATGATGGAGAACAAATTTAGAATGGATAGATAAAGAAACACATTTAGTAGGACTAAAGTAATTAGGAAAACTGAAAGAGAAACAAGCAATCTGAACTATAAATGTGCGGTAAAAATTGAAAGAGACGAACAGAAATAAAAAAACAATAATTGGAATTTTATTAGAAGTAAAAAGGAGGGTTAAGAAATGTGAAGAATTAAGAAATTAAATGTTATTTAACGTTTATTTACTGAAGTATTTTTAATTTTAAAACCGTTTAGCTGGTCCTAATGATTAGATTTAGTATTACATCGTCTTTGTTAATTAATCGTCATACGGGAATATAGTTTTTTGACCGAGTTGGATAAAACGATGGTCGCTAGTGTCAAATGTTTATATATTTACACATTCGCAAACTTTATTTTCACTTTTAATAAAATGTTTCTTTATAATAATAAAATAACTTCTAAAAAAAAAAATAAAACTCGTCTAATCATTGTTGACGATTTATGTTGTGCTCGAATGCCAGACATCCCGTTTCGTGCCTTAACTTTATTTTATGCAATTTCGTTTTAATTTCATTCATATTTTTTCACAAAATACCTCTTCAAATCTTCTCCCTATAGCCAGTTTCGTAACGTTTTTTTCCTAATTAACTAACCTCTCTTCCTTTTGCACACTATAACATTTTCGAATAGACTAGCCAAAGTTGATTATTATAAAAATACTATAACTGAAACAATTAAAATTCATTGCATAATTTTATAATCATAAAAACATTAACAAAAATTTTTTTTAAAAAAAATTAGTTGTGGATCTCACACAGGGCATGCGTGAGTGCCGGACAATCTAATATCGTTTATTCAAATCAACAAATTACAATCTATTCTTGATTATTATATAAATCATAATAGTGATAAATCTAAACTTGTATCTTTATCTAAGTAATGAATATATATATATATATATATATATATATTAATTACAGCGTAATTTTTAGCCCCCCCCCCCATTAGAAAAAATGTCCCAAACAAATGTTCCAATTTTACGTAACGTTTGTTATATTTTATAAGATTTCTGTGATTATGTTATTATATTCATATGAACCGATTTAGAATTACGTTGTAAATTTTGATAATTTTACACAAAGTATAGAAGAGAAAGAGGTAGAAATGTAAGCAAGAGGGGTCAAGGGGCACAGCCCCTTGCGACGTCAAAATGGCCGAGTTATATATATGTATATATATACATACGCATACGTACGCGCAATATAAATATGCATGTATACACAAATACCCGTAATAGCTTAATATATTTAAAATCGGAAACATGATCTACTTTGAGAGGTAGGTAAGAGCAAAGAAAATAATGAAAAAAGGAAAAAATGAATAAAATAAATAAATGCATAAATGAATAATATACAATGAAAACACCCGGGACGTAACTTGGTTTTTACTCTTTGTGCCATTCTTTCAGCCATTTTCCTACTTCCTTTTTCTACACACCAATTTTTTTTTCGTTTTGTATGATTAGGAACAGTACTTATTAATTTAATTAAAGCTGAATCATCTGTGTTAGAAATTCGTAGATTTGCTTCTTAAGGATAAATGTAATATGTATTGGTATGATTTCTTGTTATTCGAAATTTAAGCCTGTATGGTAATTTTATATTATACTGATATTAAATTCTAGCAATCTGTTATAGTAATAGGACATCTTGAGGTACATTTCACTGTTTTCCTTTCACCAGGTTGATCTAAAGTCGTTTTGATTTCAATAGGGGAGTATAATTTTGGGAACACAGCTTTTCTGTATTTTGCCTATTTTATTGTTTTTCGTTTCCTTAGCCTCTCCCCATAGTTGAATTCCATGTAGAATTACGATTATTATATTGCATTACATACATGCGTAGTGTTCCATATGATAGTACTTGTTTTATTTTATATAAAGTTGGAATTGTCTGTCTTATTTTCGAATTTAAATTTTGAATGTGTTTTTTCCAATTCAAGAATTTATCGATATATATATATATATATATATATTACTAGATATTTAAAATCTTTTACATTCTCTAAATGTACAAATAAACATGAGTGACTGTTGTTAGTTTCTTGGAGTTCATGTAAGCAATCGTTATTATGAGGGATGATGCGCGAGTCACGTATCTTATGTTTACTACTGTTCCAAGTAAATGTAATAATTTAGATTTATTTATATTTGTACGAGTACATAACCTTTCATTATGTGCCCATTTACTAAAATTATCCATATCCTCTTGTAATAATTTTTCCGCCATCTCTAAATCTTTATGTTCGATTAATAAAATGATATCATCAGGATAAACGTTTATCTTTGCATTTTTAATATGCTTGTATAGTGAATATATATTAGAAAAAGAATAGAAGCTAAATTGGTTCCTTGACACCTACTCCGTGTTGTATAGTTATTTTATTACTTTTGTCTCTGCGACTTTAATTGTGCTTTCCCCATTTTTTATACAATTCTTAAACTGCTCTAATTGATTATTTAATATGTCCAGATTTTATAAAATTATTTAATTACTCGTGGTCAACTAAATCAAAAGCTTTAAATAGGCCAATAAAGGTAACTATAAATTGGTTCTCCTTCGATAGTCCCATATTTATCTTATTTACAATCATTCTTAGTAATATTATCGCGGGTTCTCCAAATCCATGTTGGTTTTCATAGAGTAAGTTGTTTTTTTCCTCGCAACTTCTTAAATGTTTATTTATATAATGTTCTAATATTTTAACTACTATAGGTATTATTAGACGGCAATTTTCAAACTGATTTTGCACCCCCTTTTTATTTATCGGTCTAATAATACCTCTTTTCATCATTACCTTTAGGATTTACTACAGTTAATTTAAATAGAGAATAACCAAAATAGAGCGACTGCAGAACAAAACCGATGAAAATATGTGTTGTTGCCTTGCCCTTTTCTTATTTTTGTCCCACCCGCTTTTCCTTCTGCTTGATAAACAGAAATCTGAATGTTTCTCTCGCTCAAGCTATGTCAACGGAGCATTTCAAGTCCCATTCATGTTTGAAATATGACTAATGTGTAAATTTTTCCTAAAATTTTTTTTTTGTTGAGGGAAATTTTTTAATTTCATTAGTTGGTTTATATTATAAGTTAAACTATTGTTGGTTTTTTTTACGAACGAATTAAGATAGGAGAGTCAGCTTTTGAACTGTAACGGAAATTGGCCAATCAGCTCAAATCTATTGTTCCATAATTATACCACCGTCAATGTGCCGAAGTATGGATGTCGTACAGGAAGGTGACGCATTTTTCCACGTTCTATTTTAAATGAGATGATTCAGTGTAACGCGCACCAACTTACGGGGCTGATTAGTATCCTAGTTATCGGACTGGAGAAGCGTTAAGACGGAAGAAAGATCAAAAAGCTAATACAAAAATCGTGCAGTAGCTTTACGCAGAAGTTCAGACTCGACTTCAAAAAAAAGAAGCGTGAAAAACGCAAATCCTTAAGCAAATCCACAAAAACAGTAACCGTTTGGACCAACAAAGCGGTTACGAATGCGATTGCCGTACCCATTCTAGGATCGTCGTTAGATTGTCGCAATTAAACGTGTCTACGAATTCCTACGAGTTCTAGGATAATAATGATGGTGACCGTGATGAAGATGATAATAATTCGATCGCATTTCCTAATTCGTAATGTCTTATTATGTGCCGTTAATACTTACGATTTCTTTAACATATTAAATAGGTGCACGCATAAAAAAGTCGTTGTCGTATTGTACAGTTTGCAAATTGTTTGTTTAATCGACCAATTACGTAGTAATGTTTTTCCGTCTTGACTGTTTTGCGACTGGCATTTACTCCTTTGATCTTTCAAATTGCAAGGCTTTTTTTCATTTTCAGCTCAAAGTGCGGTGATTTCAGTGTTCTTAAGAATTGGTATTTTTCCCCCTGAAAAGGCTATATTTTGATCAACAGTATGTCAATGTATTTTTCGATTTCGATCGCCGTTTTTATTAACTAAACTATTATTTATCCGCTAGATTTCTCTGATAATTACAAATTTTATTCTAACCGGTCCGTTGCTCCGCCTAACTGATCAATAAACCCGCTAGAACAGTCATTCAGTAATCACACTTATTGGTAATGTAGTGAAATGTGGAAATATATTTTTTATGCTCAAACCGGTGGCAACTTTTTTTTTTTTTTATTTAAGGAGGAGTACTAAACCACACACTGCATGTAACTACCTAGTTTATCGCAGCGAGTGAACCCACGTTTTAGGTCAAATTCCTCAGCTCGTTAGACTGAACGAAAGTCATGAGATTGTTCAAAGCGGTAGGGGTATTTGAGAGGATGTCTGTAAGTAATGTAATTTAGCCGCGCCGCAACCTATTGAGACGTGTGAATTTCAGCAGGATTTGCGAAACTAATGGGTATTTATCAATAGAACAAAGTGGGCAGTTGGCTTTGGAGCTTGTTTGAGGATGTAGTCGTGGGAAAAAGACATATGTCCCGTTCTCAGGCAATGTACTGCCGACAACATTCTGCGTTCCGTTCCGACTGAAGGCCACCATGGCTTCGTTGTAGGTTTCACTTCTGTGAGAAAGGTCGATTGAGACATCCAGTCATGATTCCACTGTGCGAAGACTCTGCATCCGACAGGAAACTTCTCAAGGATAATGGACCGAAAGCAAATAGCGGCATTGGGCACATCATGGATGACCGAGCGACCAGGTCTACCCGCTCATTCCCCGAAATTCCGGCATAACTTGGGACCCATACAAAAACAGCTCGGCATCCTCTTCGGCTCAGCCGGTACAAGATAGCCAGAACTTCTAGAACCATTGGTGATTCCGGGTGATCCAACTGCGCAGCACGTATGGACTGCAAGGAATCAGTCACCAGTAAGATTCCGAGCGGTTGGAATCTCAGTTCTAAATATACCTGAAGACAAAACAACACAGCATACATTTCGGCTTCCGCAATGGATACAACGTTGTTCAACCGCATGCCATCTGTGATTTCGTCTATTTCGAAAGCGCACGCAGCTGCGGCAACCTTGGACTTATTAGTTTTGGATCCATCAGTGTATGCTTTCGAAAATGTGGTATATTTATTAATAATGCCTAGCGCCCTGTGCCCTCGCAGTGCTAGTGGGTGATTGTTATCGGTGAGAGTTGTAATAGCTTCTACCTGAAAAAAGAATCCCAGGGTGGAGGTAGTTTTGAATGGTCCATTCTGGGTGTATAGTTAGACTTTATGTTATTCTACAACAAAATTGCATTAACGTCAGATAGATTATCTTTGGGAAAGTCAAGCTCTATAATTACGTCACTGTGATTCTCCGCAGCCTATGAAAGCATATCACGATACGCGAAGAATTTTCTGCTATAAGATAAAGGTGGGACATCAGCTAACGAACATAGGCTTTAAGTTGGGGGTGTACGATGGACGCTAAGTATCATGCGAATAGCGGCGTTATGAATTGGGTCAAGTGTTTTTAATAAGGAACCACTCGCTGACGAGTACACCTGACTCCCATAATTGATTTTGCTGAGGACTAATGCTTTATAAATATTTAGAAGAAACTTTGGTTAGACGTTAAATTTGGGACTTGACAGGAACTTGATCACCCTTAAAGATTGAAAGAATTTAGCTTTTAAATCATGGCGTCCATCAAGATGCCAAGAAATGTTTCTGTTACTTTATAAGGAATTGTATTACTGTTCAGTTGTAGTGATGGTGGATTCTGAACGAGACGACCTCTATGGAATACAGCATATTGAGACTTCTAAGGGGAGAAATCTAGCCCATTGTTTCCTGACTATTGCTACAATCTATTAATGGTATTTTGCAGGATAGACTGGGCCAAGGAAGAGATATTAGATGCTACGGATATGTTTAGATCATCTAGATATAGGCGAGCACTCACTGGAGGCCTGATGCAGTCAACAATATCGTTCACATAGAGAATAAAAAGGGTAACACTTGAGGCGGAACCTTGAGGTACCACACATTCTCTATTGGAACTTTACTTGAAATCGGTGAGCCAATTCGGATTTGAATCCATCGGTTGCTTAAATAGTTGTGGATGTATCGCCCCAGCTTACCGTCCACCTTGACCGCTTTTGGTCGCAAATTAAACTATAGAACAAGATAAAACTTAAACATATAAAGAGAAGTTAGAATGGTTTTGTGCTTTACCTTTCTACAAAAATAGGTACAAATGCCCTTTCCATTCCCGCTCATGTGTGTGCGTTGCTTCTTCTACCTCTATAGAAAGAAGAGTATTCGTAAGTTTGTTTTTTTTTTTTTTTATGGTTAACCAGTCTCTCTCTTCATAACGTTGTCCATCTCTTATTTTTAGAATATGTTCAATCTTGAAAATGACTCGTTGTTTCGTATCTTAGGGGTGAAGTTTATCTGGATCAAAAGAACAAAGAGGGGCTGAATGAAAAAAAAAAAAAAAACGGAAAAATGAAGCAAGAACCGGACTGTGATTAAACCGACATATTTTAGAAATAATTGAACAGCTGACGTTGAGGAAATTATGGAAACAAGGAAAAAGAGGAAGAGAGGCTACGTAAGGCTAAATAGAAAGAATTCGAATTACGAACGAAAGATAGTGACCAGAAGTCGTGCCGCGAACGAAAAGAAAGACGAACAAGATTTTGGAGACTGGAAAACGATTTATGAAAAAAAACTACTGACTGCAGCTGAACGAGCTAAATTGTCGAGACTAATTCGTTGCCTGCAATACCGACTTTGAATCTATAGCAGATTAATAGAGAAAAGCGGATAGATAAAAGATGAGCACTGAATGTAAAGAATAGTTGAATAAGAGGAGTGTTTTTTCGGAAAGGGAGTAGATACCATTTGTAAAACGCTTTCTGAATTGGAAGATGCGAGAAACTTGGATATATTGCTGATAGTAGGATAGCGATGGATTCGACTAGGGATATAGACACGAGCGAGAAGAAAGTTTAAAGGTTTCGGAATTGTTGAAGGCTGGCAGCTTAAATCAACGCCAGAGCGGTCGGTTTGGATCCATCTATGAAAAAAGGGATATATGAAGGAAAGAGAGAGAATGAAACATAATTAGATTCATTACGAGCAGTCAAAGAGGGAAGAAATTTAATGTCCGAAGGAAGAAACTGTAGATCGAGAACGCATGAGTAAATTCGGGCAGATTAAAGGATATTTGATGTAGAATAGAACAAAGGAGAGAAAAGGTATAAATCGCGAAGTGATCAGCGTAAATGGCTAGGCAATTGGGTCTTGTTCAGGCAGGACTTAGTATCGGAAATACGTATAAATTTTTCTTACTTCGATTTAATGTCCATTATTGGAGACTCCGCCCCCACCGCTCCAAAAAAAAAAACGAAAAATAAAGTCCGTAAATTCGAAAATATTACAATTTTTTTAAAAAAAAAGAAAATCGTATATTTATTAATCAACGGTGATGCTTTCAGATTTGATTTTTCAATGAGGTATAAAGTAACGTTAAAAAAAATTACATTTTAAAAGTAAAATAGTGTTCAGACTTAAAAAGTCACATTTGTCGAATTATTTCACGAGTAGAGTTCAAAATTTTCGTAGTGCATGTTCCTCTCGGTTTACACAGAAGCAAAATGTAGAATGCATATCAACAGTAGCACAACTTCCATACTACCGGAAACATCGAAATTCTTGCTTACTAGACCCCGTCGCCACCCCTTCTGGATCAGGTAAACTTTATTTGGTCCCGATATCAACCTGCAGCTATGCGTGATTAAATTTACCGCAGATTTCGTAAATTTAAAGGAAAAAATCAATAGAAAAAAAAACAATAAAAAAATCGACTCAGTGTATTAACATCGAAGTAGAGAATATAAAACATACACGAGACTAATTTCGAATATTTTCATTATCGCAGTACAACTATATACTGTGATCATGAAAATGATCGATACTAGTCGTGCATTTCTTAAACTTTACATTTTTAAATTGCACATTTCAAATTTTATGTTAATACACCGACTTTAATATTTATTTATTCAAGTAATTCATTAAAATTACAATATATATATATATATGACAAAATGCCTATAATAAAAAAATACAGCTTGTACGAGTTCTTTGTCTTTCTTTTCCATGCTTCAGCGCTTGCTCCGCAATACATTTTTAACGTTGTTCCGGTAAAGCACTTGGTGCTAAATATGACTTCTATATACCGAGTCAAAGAGAATACTGAAGATGAAAACTGGTCTATACTGCAACCAAAAGTACTCCAGATATAAACACTATTTTGTTACCCCTACGTTGAATTTCACCGTGCAAGCGGCACCAATGGTAAAAAAAAAAACTGTCACAGCCATTACCGAACAAGCTGGGATCAAATTGGAGTCTCTTAAGAAACGATGACATTGTTCGAAAAAATAAATCCCCGCTCCCATAAAAAAATCTATTTTATTTCCAATTTTTTTTTGTAGCAACCGTTTAAAAAGTTATCTCAGAAAGGTGTCGGTAACAAAGAAAATAAGTGCTCTGCGACCAAATATGGACGGCCGAATTTACACTGCTTAAGAACTATATAATATGGGTCTCGGTAAAACAGACGCACAAGCCCCCACACACTATAGCGAAATGTCGCTATCAACGGAACGATCTGTGAGAAACTATTTTACATTCTCGTTCGTTGATAAATGCTTCGAAGTTATCGCTTAAACGGAACTCTTTCGGCTGGCCTCTGACGATTTACTTCTACCTTGATAGCTAAAGGCTATTATCTTGATTATTCTTTAAATTCATCGCAGCAATGACTTCTTCAGAAAGGTCAACATCAGAATTCTCGTCCCAAATTCAACGCATACAAAAACAAGCAATACAACAAAATAAACCGGTTTTTAAATACTAATTTTCTTTCCAATTTGTGCGAAAATAAAAGGGGTTTATGTTTCTTCAACGCTTCTCCGAGACTGTTCTTTTTGATTCTATTTCTAAAAAACATTTAAATATAGATTTTTTGCGAAAATATTTGAAATGATTATAGATAATATTCTTATAATACCATTTTAAAGAAATTAAAAAAATATTTTTTTGACATTTCTCCACCTTTTCAGATAGTATAGCAAATAAGAGCACATTTTTAGATACGAAAAATGCTTTTTTTCTTCACGCATAAAAATCGGAAAAATTATTTTAAAAATCGGTTGATTTTTTGATTCGTAATGCCTTAGATGAAACTGACAACTTCACCATATTTACAGACATCCTTGCATCAAAGGGATATTCAGCAAAAATTTTAGCGATCGACGGCATTAAGAAGGAACATATTTAAATACGGCGGCGCGCTCGTAACTTTTTAATTTAAAAAGAGAAAAAAAAAACGGATCCAAATTTTGGGAAAAAATCTTTCAAAATTCTATGTCGACAATTCTTTCTCAAAAAAGAAAAAAAAAAAAAAATTTTTAATAAAACTAAAAACCAAATATAGGTAAGTTTTACGATTTATACCGTAAGCGGATTAACGAACTAAAATTTTCGGCAATACATATTTTTTTATTTTCAATTAGGAGTGTTAAAAATGATTTGTTTTTTTTTTTTTTAATTTCGGGCACGACGCCAAAGGACCTTCACTCAGCGGCGACAAAAAAAAAGGAGAGAATAAGTAAAATACCGATTCGGTCGGAAATAGTCAGAATGAACGAGCACTGGGATAATAGACTAGAATGGAAGAAGCAGGATATAAAAGGTACAATCAGGAAACGCAGAGGATAACAAATTAGAATAAAGAATTTTAACAACCAATTCGATAACACTTTTTTTTCTTTTTTATTGATCTATTTATTTAGTTTATTTCATTAAAAGTGATGCTGAAAGAAACAAAACCGATCACGATAGGCTAATTTTTTACAATTCTTTCCGCTTCTTCAACTCTTCATCGCATACGGAAGAAGCTTTTGGTGAGTTCTATTTGTTCTGTCCTTATTCAATTATCTTTTGTTTGAAATTCTTTTCGGTTTTTCTTCCTCCTTTTTTTTTTTTTTAATCTTCTATTAATGTCTTTCTAAGTCCTTAACCGATGTACCAGTAATTATTCAATTTTTTAGCCAATAAGAGCAGCAAAAAACCCGAAAATGTCACACATGAAAAACAAACAGAAAAGAATCTATCGATTAAAAATAATTTTGAAACATATAAAACGGATACTTTTTATCATGACACAAGGGCGGGTTATGTCGAGGCGTGTTGTATGATAAAATTTAAAGTGAGAAAATTTAAACAATAAGATGTAGATGCAGTGGTTTATCGATTTCATCGATTGTTCGAGCAAACACGATTACGCTTAATTTATCATTATTTCCCTCGTTCGCCGTTTAGCGCTTGTAGTTTTTTTCGGGTATATTTTAGTTCTTTTTATTTTTGCTTGATTTGCTAACAGAAAGCATTAGTCCAGCAAAATGGAAGAGTTGAATGAAACAAGGTAGAAGCTATATTTTTATTTTATCGGCAATGGAACACTTCTAGAACAGGAACAACCGAGAGAATAAGCGGTGAAAGAACATAGGAAGCATTCAAAAGGAGCAGGAAAACCGAGCTTTAAAAGTGTTGAGAATAAACAGGAAAATTCGGAACACTCGAAGAACACGTAATCTGCGTCACAAACATGATACGAACCTAGAGGATGTAGCGGATAATTAGCAGATGTAGCTAAGGAAAAACGATTTAGAGAAGAAGGAAGAAGACTGTGCGAGAAACGAAGGCGAGATAGTTTAGTAATTATGGGCCGACTCAGACGAGTGGAGTAATAGATCTAGAAACGAAAAGGAAGAACAGGGTTAACCAACAGATAAAAGAAATTAGAATTAGCGGAAAGCAAATCATAAACAGCTTAAGGTGGCAGGATTTAGGTGGAAGAAGAATATTGTGCTCTGGAATCCTGCTGATAAAATTCCCATTGGAAGCTACAGATCTGGCAAGGAGGACGACGGCTACGTTTCCCCGTCCATGCTGAATATCTCGGGGCAACTCAAATGAATTCAATCTGAGTAGATGTTGAAGAGAGGATAGATCATGGAGAAGACAACGAATAGAAAGGATGATAGCATCAGTGGAAGGAGAAAGAGAAGATGGAGATGACGCTAAAAGAACACTTAAAGAATCAGAAAAACAATGACGAATTTGGAAAGACCCGCAGAAGAGGGGAAATATAAATTATAAAATGGCAATAGATCCGTCGGTAAAGATTAAAAAGTGATCGCAAAACAGGGAATTTATTGTATTATTAGATTCCATACTGACGATATTGAATGGGAAAGGGTTTTAGCGTAACGTGAATTGATTTTTAGATGTTTAACAATTTCGAATAGACTTAAAAATTTTTGAATGTTGCTTTTTACCCTTGGAAGATGTGGAAACATGAGCCTAGCATCTGTTTTTTTCGTTGATATCGGTATGACAGTCTTAAGTGATAGCATGAATGGAGCTTCAAATCGGCACTGTGTTAATTTTTGTTTGGTATAATTTTTTTATAACATGTAAATGTGTGTTTGTGCATTTGGAGTTTTGATATTATCTATTTTTTCTGCCGGGTCGATCGCCATCCTTCAGACTATCTCTTTTATTTCCTCTTTAAGTGATCTTTCCTAATTCCTCATAATTTCGGACTCTAAAGGCGTCCCTCACATTCCTCTGATAGTATTATTCTCTCAATTCGTTCTCTTACCTCCACTCTGCAGTCATCCCGCTCTATTCTTATTGATTTTTTATGGATCTCCAGTCATTCCGGAATTGACGACAATGACGCAACTGATTCTTTGGCTCGTTCTGCTGGTCGCCTTGATTCATTCCTCAACTATTTCCCTTCTTCAGATATTCTTTACTTATCCACCGGACTTTGGCGGGATACTTATCCCTCCCTATTTTCTAATCGTCATTCCCATTACCGTTTTATTCAGCCGATTCCTCGTTCCCTGTCTTAGTTTCATTCTATTCCTTTCGGTTGTCGCTCTTCTATTAATTTGTCTCCGGATCAATCATTCTCTCCCCCCTCCGCTCACTTTCGATTTGCTCTGTCGCCATCTGCTTATTGTTCTCTTCACGATTGTGATCCTCCTCGCATATGTGGTGCTGATCACATTTTCTTCAAGTGTCCTACTCTTCGTAATGAACGCTCCCTTTTATACGCCCAGCTCTTGTCATTAGGTCTCCCTACTTCCTATAACGCTTCCTTCATCTTCTGTGGTGCCTGCACCGCTGTCCCTTTGCGTCCATTTCGGACCGCCCAGTTATTTAGTTTTTTAGCTTAGCTTTTCCTGTTGTTGGGGCAATGCCGCTAGCGCGCCCACAAAAAAAGAAAAAAAAAGAAGATATTATTAGAAGCTTCATTTGCCGAGACGAAAATTAAAGCGTCAATTAATTTAATTGCTTTATCATAGTCAGTATTAAGCGGATCCGGAGGAACATTATCAAGATAAAGCAATATGTGTGCATGAGGACATTCTCGATGCTGAAATTCAATCCTTAAAAAGTGGTCAAAAACCGAAAATTTACCGAAAAGACTGATTTTTTTTTGACTTTAATGTATTTAACATTACAGACACACATTTATAAAAATTACGCACGTGACTGCATCTTCATTTATTTTTTGTGCATGCGTCGACAATTTTCATTGTGCGTACAATTATTATTATTATTATTATTACTACTATTATTATTATTATAATATTAATTAATTAATTAATTAATAAACAAAAGCGAAGGTGTTTATTTTGTAGAATTAAATGCGCGCGAAACTTTCTGTGTTTTGCTCTTCATGAGCGACGTCATTTTTCGGACGTCAGACGTGCCGCCTACTAAGTGACCGGCCGATAGGTCTTTAATCTTTATTAGTCCGCTTAATAATTTTACAGCTAATTTTTCTTCTTGCACTTCCTCCCGATCTTCTTATGTAATTTTACCGATATAGAAGCTCACCGACAATAATCGAGGTTATCAGCTTTTCTCTCTCACTCTCTCTCTCTCTCTCGCTTTCTGTAGCGGCACATATGTTGTACAATGCGTTTTTAAATATCGGGCCGCAGGCCGTACAGAACGAACATGGCTTTAGCAGGACGAGCAACATAATATTTACAGCGCTCGAAGGTTTTTCAGTCCAATAATGAAGCGATTTCGCAACATGACCGCCATCGCCGCTGTGCTATGACGGCGCGAACGAACCACCATCAGCCAGTACTGGAACCATATTTCATATTTTTTCACGACTTCTGAATTTCAGCGTATGATATCGGATATATCAAATATTTAATCGCGAGAGGGTGCTCTGCGTGCCTCAAAAAAATGATTACGTCGACGTATCGGCTCAGCACATCGTGTGTTCTAGATAGGACGGAGAATCGTAGCAAATGCAAGCTCGGATAATCTATCAATCACGGCGAGCAGTGATCGGCAAGAGGGACGTCAGGTGATACACCGCTCCGGGTCGGTAGCTGTGGGAATTTTTAAGGACCCGGCCGACGTGATGCAACGTAATATTTATGTATAAGCGCCGACGGCGATATATTTAATCGGTGCCGAGCTAATTTCAAAATAATACACAGTTCTTGCTGCCACCGCTGCATTCGCTAGACACGATTCGCAACCGCTCGGCCTTGTTAGCTTCGATTATTGAACTGCCCGCCACCTAGGACGCCGTCGTTGCCCTACATATTTATATTTTCCGACATTTTTCTTATCTTCACCTACTAATAGAGCGGCGCCCGCGGTGCTAAGGTAACCGGGAAAGATTAATCGGGAAGGGGTAGGATCGTAGCGGCCGCGACAAGAAAGGATACGAAGAAAAGAAGGAGTAATAGAGATATTGTTTAGACCGAACTCGCGAAAGATATCCAGAAAATTTCCTAAGCATACCGGGTCGTCGCTGGGAGTGTGATATCACATCTGCAATATTGTACAATGTGCAATGTGTGTTTGTTTTTTTTTTTTTTTGGTTTTTTTTTTCCGGTAAACTATTTCAGCGAGTTTGCTGAGAAATTTTGACTGAAAATTATTAAATTATAATATTTTCTATAATCGTTGTTGAATGTTGTTTTCGTTTTATTATTAACCGTACTACGTTGCAATTCGATTTGGCCTTTTTAAAGTTTTTACGTATTGTAAAATTCTCTTTTGCTTTTTACCTTATCGGTTTTGATTTATATACGTACATGAAAAAGTTCGTAATTTCCGGCAATTTTAATTGCTCTATTTTTAAGTAATAATATAAATACTCTGTTACATAATTATTTGGAATAATACATATACCAATTAGCAATGAAATATATTTTCATCTTCAGAAACATTTTCAACAAATCCCCCATCTTCAGCTGGAAAAAATGGAAATTGCAAGAAGAAGAAGAAGGAGAAGAAGGAGAAAAAGAAGAGAAAAATCATTTATCTTTGTAAACCTTTGATATATAATACAATACAGAAATTCGAAAGAAATTATCATCCATACCGAAAGAGGATTCTTACACCGGTATATTGAGGCAGGCCTGTTAGTAATTTACTCAATATACTTGACGAGACTTAATTTTTCGGAAAAATTACAAAATAAAAAAGCTGCATGAACTTACAATAAAATGATTAATTAGTAATTTTTAATCTATGACGGTTTTATGCGCTGAAATTAAAACGCCGCTACTTAATTAAATACCAGATTAATAACTTATAATAGCTTAGAAGTACTAATTAAATAACGCTTATTTTCTTATTATGTCGCCAAGACACACAAGACTTACAAAATATTTCTATTAAATGTGCCATGTGTTTTATCCTTTTATGTTTGTATTTTTTGTATTTATACTTAAATGCGTTTGGTAATCATAGTCACCGATATCGTTTAAGTCGGATGCTCTGCATGCGTCAAAATATTTCCGCGTGTTCTTCGTGATTATTTCATGAATTTGTAGCATTTTTAGGTTATGGGGTATTTAGGATCATTTTTAGACGGTGATTTTGAATTCTTTGAAGTTCCTGATAAATAATTTAACTGGTAGGCGGCGATATTATTACTGCATATGATAGTTTTTCGCAAAAAGATTTGTTTACGAATAATAAATTTGTTTTGAGATGTTAAATGCGTTTTCCCATTTAAAGTGGGTGTATAAGTAACCTATTTTTATTGAGCTTTTAAAACTTTATTCTTAATAAGTTTCGTGAACGTGTTAATCTTCTATCAAGCGTTTAGGTATTTTCATCCTTCCATTCTACACGACTATTCTGGATATCTGTTTTCGCATACGCAGTTGTCTTCTAGTGAATAAAATAGCTTCTGCCTTAATTATCGTTTATTTTAATTTGCCACTTTTTAAAGTATTTTATTACCTGCTTTACGAAGTGTCTATTTATTACTGCGCCTGTTCCGTAAGATGTCGCTAGTATCGCCTGCCATTGTAGGTATGTTTCAGACCCTTTAATTTTCGGTATGTCGCTTAAGTATAATAGAAGTGTAAATTAAGTCCTAAAATGCTTCCTTACGGGGTACACCAGCAGTCTCTCCATAGGTGACTCATAATCATTAAACTTAAAATTTTCTAATTAGTAAATTCGATTTTAATATACATATTAATCCCGCAGGATAATTAAGCTTAATTAGTTTAAATATTATATGTTCGATCGATGTGGTGTCAAAAGCTTTTCGCGGTGTCTATTAATAAAACACCTGTATGTTTGCTTAGATTAAAACCGTCACTAATTTTGTCGCAGATTTTCGTTGACTGAATAAAGTTATTTTAGTTTAGATCGGAAACCAAATTGATCATCAGATATTATAGTATTTTTACCGCGGCACTTCCTTAATCTAATCAGTATAATTTTCTCGAATGGTTTACTTAAATTACTGAATAAACTAATGGGACGTGTGCTATGGGCCAAAGAAGCATCTTTACCAGGCTTAGCTCTATATGTAATTGTCTACGAGATTTTCCATTTTAATGGGACATAACTTAATCTAAAACACGAATTAAAAATGCCACAATAGCCAATATCGTTTTAGTTGGTAAATTTTTAACCATTCTGATGTTAACTTTATCATGTCCTACAGAATTTTTATTGTTTAAAAAATTTTTATGAGGCTGATAACTTCCTTAGGGCTAGTTGCGTAATTATTTGTATTGTTTGTTATTGTAGATAATCCTTGATTTTTTAACATTGTATTGCCTTATTTTCAGAATCATATGCACAACCGTTATTTGTATTCGGCATTTTCATTGGCGGTAATTCAGTATGGTTTTTACAAAAATAATTATTTAATTTCCATAAAGAATTTCACCTCTAGGTGTTAAATTTTTTAGAAATTTATTCTACTAATTACTTCGATATCTATTCTTAATTTGTTTCTAACTAGTTTACATAGGTGATTGTACATTATTTTATATAAGGCTGATTTGTTATTTCCTTTTTGGAATTTTAATTAAGCTTAGTATATTTTATGAAAATACTTTTATTATTTTATTTGAGGATTTAAGTGGAATGTAATCATGTGGTCGCCTACAGTAGTACGTACTTAAGGTGTTCAATATATTTATCAATTTCATTAGCAGTGCTTAATGTTGTAGGTATTTTTATGCGTTTTTTATTTATTTTTTTATAGTCTTTCCATTTCGCTTCATTATAATTAAATTTCAAAACAAGGGTTGATTATACTTGATCATTTATTGTGAAAGAATGATCGGATTATGATCAGGGGATAATAGGTTTTCTATCGATTTTCGCAGGCGTACATTTATTATAATTTTTCGTAAAATGACCATGTCAAAACCGCTCGGTTTATTTGCGAAGTTTCTAGGAAAAAATGTTGGCTCTAGCGGGAAGCTGATAAGTTCTTTGTTGTAGTTATATTTATTAGAATTTTTCTTGCTATATTAGAATTGAAATCATTCCAGGCGGCGTGTTGAGATCTCCCACAATTAAAACTTGCGAATATTAGTGTTTAGTAACTGCTTAAGTTCGCTCGCAGATTTTTTGTTATTGTAGGAGCTCTATAAACTACAAAAATGCGAAGTGGTACTTTATTTATTTTGATCGCTACGCCTAATAATTGAATTTGCTTTCTGTTTTTCGTATTGAAAGTGGCAAACAAGTTAAATCTTTTCGTATAAGTAAATCCGTCTCTATTATTTTGAGAATTCTTAAAATTTAGGATTTTAATGTTTACTCTCTGATCAATCTTTGTTACATATACAAGAATAGGAGAAACCAAAGGATTAAAAACTGAAGTACGTAACAAAGAATGTAAAAACAAAAAGTAATAAAAATCGACCATAACGGAAGATTATTATAATTTAGAGATATAGGAATATTACCTTATCGGTGTACTTTAAAGAACGAATTTTTCTCAAATTCTTCTTTTATAATTATCATATAGTTCGACTATCAATTTCAGTAGGGATTTTGCTTTCCCTCACGGTTGGATACCTGGATTGATCGCGTTTTAAAATTTTATAATAATTTGTGTTCGTCTTGTAATTTCCCTTTTTCCAGCTAAAGTTTTGCCTGAAAAAACGTTTCTGGAAATGGATATATTTTTACTTTACCATTTTTTTTTTTTTTTTTTCGCTATTTGGTATATAAATTATTTCGAATAATTGAGAAATCATATTATCCTGATGTAAACTAAAGCGAGTAATGAATAATGGTAAAACCGAAAATTCAGATGTTAGAAATTTTTAAATAAACAATAGAATAAAACATTCCCTCCAAAAAAACGCAAGCTAAACAAAATGCAAAACGTATATAATCTTACTCGCTTGCCACCTTCATTTCGATATTCCGACTTTCGCACTAATGTTTTGCATTGAAAAATGTACGGTAACCGATTTTCACACTTGTCACATATTACAAACATTCGACGGCACATTCTACATTTCTTACATTTCAGATGAGCAACAATGTCGGAAAAAAGTCAGTCCCCGACATTCTTTTTAATATACAATTCGATTTTAAGTAATAATAAAACATAATCATCATACAAAAGAGAATTAAATAAAAATAATATAAAGAAATTAGACGTAAATTATGCGCCGGGTGAATTAAATTAAATTAAAAAGTTTACAAATGATTATACGAATTATTACATTTTTACATTAACGTTAAGACTCTGTCAGTTTAATAATCTTATCCCAAAAGCTCGTGCTTCCGACATTCTTTTATTTTTCCAATTGATTGCTTTATTTTAAGTCAAAATCCACACTTCTTCATCGTTTCGCCACCACCTTTCGTGTTCGAAATTCAGTTACACCTTCACTGCTAGGTTAAAGCCTCGCCTATCATCTGAATTACGAAAACAATGCCAAATTCGGTGTTTGCCCTTCATTCACCTCTTTCTCCGGACTGTGAAAGTTCTCAATAGTAATCTGGCTTTAATGTGTGCAGCGGCCCGTCTTAATTTTAAGCGATCTACTGCATCTGAGTCTTCGTTTCCTAGTTAATCACTTTTCTAATTCAGCTTCTCTTTTTGTCGTCATTCAGCACTGGGAATGGCGCTGTTGAAGCGAATATCAAAGCGTTATTATTCTCGCGAAAGATAGTTCAGTGCGGATTGACACGAGCGCTATTCGCTGGCACACGCAGCCGCCGAGAAAGCCAGAGCAAGCGATTTGTAATGTTGCTGCATGGTTTTTGTTGCGATTTTACATATTACTTCACACTTTTGTGCGAGCTACGTTGAGAAAATATAATAAAATACCGGACGCGATCGAGGAAAAATCGAAGGAAACGTCGCCCCGTCTCCTTGATCGGGCGTAAAATGAGGATTTTGGGAGATTTCGAAAAAGAGCCATATAAAAGAACTCCGAAGAGCCTGTCGTATTTGTTCATTAATGATCAGCAGCGAGAGCGAGGTATCGGTTTCGCAATTTTGGACCACCCTTCTAGTGTCGAGTCTCAGGCCTCAGCGCTTAATCTGCCGGGCTATGTAAGGATTCCCCGCTCAATGAAAAGTGATTCAATTTAAAAAAAAAGAATCTCTCCGATGGCGTATATGTTTTTTTGACCTCGTTGTCTAATTATTTGCGTTCTTTTGTCATCATCACATCCACGACAATGCATTACTATCGGAGCCGCTAAAGAAAATCGAGAAATTTTTTTCTTTTTCTTCAAATAGTTCACATCTGTGAATTCCCAATGTAGTTGTGTATATCGTTCATTTGAAATATCTGCGAACTGTTTCAAATTAGTTCATTCTTCCGGAGCTACATAATAAAATCGAGTGTGTATTTTCACAATTTTGCCCACTGCGGCATCGGCCCGAATTCTTTTTAATTGACATACAACGTTTTTTGTCAGTTGAGTTCTTTGTCCTTTTTTTGTTATTTTTTTTTTTTTTTGTGTATGTGTGTGTTCGGTGTAAAACGCAGGCACAACCTAGATTTTTTCGAATTCGTGAATTTCTCGGTTATCATTTGCAGTCAATTTATCATCACCGTGTTTTCGTTTCATATTAATCACGAAGGCCCGCGCGTTCAGTACGTGCTGAAGGCGGTCTGCATTCTACTCACAGAGGTCTGGTACAGCTAGACGGTGTCGTCCACACACACACACACATGAATAACACCTCCGTCCTAAACTGTTTTCACGCACGATATTTTATATTCACCATATAATATTACAGCTCTGTATTAATTAAAACCTTTCAAATATGCGCCTTATTTATTACGCCGCTCTTTTTTCATACGCTAACTGTTTAATTAGTCGCGCTAAAACCAAAATCGGCCATCCAGAATATTCTCGATAACTAGTTTGAAGCATTGTTCTCGAACTGCGAAACCAGCTTGCTCTTTCGCTACTTGCTGCAGCATGGCAGCTTCTGAAGTATCACAACACTTTGAAGTAACAGTTCCTATTAGGCTCTAACGTTTCAAACAGATTGCACTATTCATCATCGGGAGGGACAACTTCAGTTGAAAATCATTATTTCGGTTTTAGATCAGTAAAATATTGCTGACGTAAAAGATTGCATTACGATAATTTTCACAATTCTCCTATGAACTGTCTTTTGACAGATTTCTACACGGAGTCGCAATATCCAACGACCGGTGATGACGTCAAAATCTCTGTCGATAATTAATCTAGCAGGGGGGGGGGATACTCTTCAAAATAGCTAATGGCACTCTGAACAATATAACAACACCTAGAGGTTCCTTCTCTCTCTACCGAACAAATGGACCCCGTTTGTCTCCTCTTCCCCAAAGTGAAATTGTATTATATCGTTTTTGTTACGTTAATTTTTCATTTTAATTCTTTTTTGTTATTAAAAAAAAAAAAATAATTTTAAAATTGAACGATATTATTATATATTTCCTAGCACATCATCAGAGCGGAATTGGTATCGCGGACGTAATTCTCTCGTTTGAGGGATTGACCTGATTTATTTGATAGGTTAAAGTGGAAGTCACTGGCGCTGCTGTTTTATGGCCTCTTAAGCCGGTACAGTGGGGAAAAAAAGGAAAAAAAGAAGAGCCTTTGTCTAGTTCTTCCATCTCCCTTTGCAAATAGATTTGAAAATGTTATTATGATTTATAGACAAGTTTGCTTTCTACTTTTGGTCCCTAATTTTCGCATGAGATAACCGTTTTTCCCCAATAATTAGAGCACACCGATGTTTTAGTTGGAGGTTACTTCTTTTTTTTTTTTTTTCCTGTAATCAAAGGGTGTCATCGTCACGCCTTTTTTATTTATCGGCATCGTAAATTTCCCTGTAATTCAGCGCCAGCGACGCTATTATGACGATAAAGAAAGAGATTTTTTTTTCTCCTTATTTTGGTTTTCCCCTGACCTTGTCAGCAACGGACGATTACCCATCAACATCTGTGTAAATAGTAGAAATTAGAAGTCACAAGGAATGGAATCTGACTAAAGAAAGAAGACTCCCCATTGTCCCCGATGCAGAATGATTGATATGGAGGGAAAACTCAATGCGAAATAGAAGAGTACAAACTCCTAGAACCCATCGTTTCTAGATGTAGGTCGCTGGGTGGCGAGTCCAAAAAAAAAAAAACCAAAAAACAATGAGTTATTACGGAAGAATAAGTAAAAGTGGATTAATTAAATACTATAAAGCAAAAATCATTTGAATAAACGTCTTCCATTCTGCAAATAATTATTAACTTTTGAAATAATTATTAACTCACTTTAAATACACGATAACTCTATTATTATTTACTTAATAAAACAACACCGACTAGTTTCGGATAATTGTATCCATCTTCATAGTGATATATAAAAGCAACTAAAATTAAAAACAACAAATAAATACAAATCCGTCAACATAAAATAATTTCACCGTTAACAAATAAAATTTGAAACAATTTAATATAAATTACAATTAAAATATGAAAATCGAATTATTAAATTTTATTGTGCTCAGTAATTTTAGCTACGTTGTCGCTTAATTATTTTTTTATATACCTATTAAAAAAAAAAAAAATATTTATGCGGATTAAGAATGTAAAAACGAAATTTTATTTACGAATGATGAAAATACCTATGCGGAATAAATAAAAGTGTAAATTAAGAAGATTATCTACAGATGATAAAAATGTTGTAACTATGTCGAATATATAAATATATTCGAAAAAATACACGGGAAATTGTAAATAACGTATCGATGTATCGATCGCAATATATTCGAGCGATATTATTACGGGTGTATTTGATCGAGCTAGTTTTAATTCGGATGGCGCAGTTCGTGCATATTTTAATCGTCTCACGTACACGATCGTACTACCCGAGAGTTCATTAAACGAATTTCGATATACCATGGGATGTAAATATATTTAGAAAATTTATACGAATAATTTATATAAATACCGGTATTCTACGCGCCAATTGAATTTTGAGAGATTTATATCATCATAAATAAGATATTTCGGTAAAGCTAATATTTATTAGTTATAGGACGTTGTACTTTTGCCGAAATTCACAGATACTTTTCATTTTTTTCAACGTATGAACGGATTAATACTTTACTCGTTCGCGATATATTACTCAATATGTAATGATGTTACAACTCTTGTAAATATTAAAATACTTATTATTTTCGATATTAATAGTTAAATTAATTTTTATGGACCATCCGGGTGAAATTGGATTAATCGGATAACGAACAATATTTTTCATTAATTGACGGGCAATCTCCATTTATTATTATTCCGCATTAAAATTATGGTGTAATTTTAATGCGGAATACTTTAGAAACTCGTAATAAATTAGCTTCTACTTCTCACACGCAATTGCTTTTAAAATAACGCATATTAAATTTGAATTATAATAAATTAGCTTCTATTTCTCACACGCAATTTCTTTTAAAATAACGCATATTAAATTTGAATTATAACAGGTTCGACAAACACAAATTTGCATATAAGTTTGAAAAAGGACAAAATTTCGTAATAGGAATAATATATTACAATTCAAGATGATAAAGATCACGCGAATTATTATTGATAAACTAAATAAAATACAACTGGCTCTTTTTGAATACAATACTAACGAATTAATATACGAAAACATAAAGTTCATTGAATAAAATTTTTAACTTAAAAATATAAACTATTCTCATTTACAAAAATCGAAATTCGACTTTCTTATAATTAACAAAACTCACTGGAATATTTTATTACCTATCGATGATAGCGGATGGATCAGAATATACGTAGCACATATTATTATTATTATTATTATTATTATTATTATTATTATTATTATAATAATTTAGTACAAAACGAAAATGGGGATCTTTTTCCCCTTTTTTTCGGAAACGTCAACCGAAGGTCATTGACCCATCATCCAAGAATTCGGAAGAAGAACAAGGGTTAAATTTTAATATATATATATATATATTGGGAAATGGAAGAAGTTAACTCTACTAAAGTTGAAATAACATCTGGCGAAGGAAAGAAAAGTATGTAGGAAGCACAGAAAGGAGTAGGCAACTTGAGATGTAAGAACTTAGCATAAAGAAGAGACGGTTCCTGCACAAGAAGAGAATATTTAAAGAGAATACGATCCGCATCATAAACGCAGTCTCGTGATCCGAGGGATAAAAAATTCAATGTGGAAAAAGAGACGAAAGAAGACAACTATGGTGGAAACGAAGACGTTTTATGAAGGAAACAATGAAGCGCCTGAGATTGGGAAAATCAGCAAACTAAGACCGTGATGAGGGAAGTTTTTAAAATAAATAAATAAAATAAATAAATAAATAAAAAGGAATGAGGATTAGAAAAGGAGGTAATGTAGATATATATTTTATTTTTGCCTACCTAGGGCGCGCCAGCGGCCTTGACCCAACAGCATGATAATTTAATAGATAGAACTAAATAGCCAGGCGATGGGAAGGAAAGGATATAGTTAGCGTTAAAGAGAGTAGGAAGACCCAAAGCTAAAAGTTGGGCGTGAAGAAAGGAGCGTTCGTTAGAGAGTGCAGAACATTCGAAAAGGATACGATTTGGATCACAAATATATACAAGAAGGCTTAGAAGCGTGAAGAGAGCAGAAAGGAGAAAGAGCCAAAGAAAAACGAAAGCGAGAAGAAGGGAGTAGAGAATGATTGATCTTGAAAGTCTAATTAAGGAAACAACCGCGGAACGACGACAGACAGGAATAGAATGAATCCAAGGCAGGAAAAACCAGTTGAGTAAGTCGGTAGTATGAATATAATGATTAGAGAATAAAGATGGATACATGTCCAGCCAAAGTCTGGAATGATTAGAGCGTGATAAGGAAAGAATGTGTGAAGAAGAGAGAGAGACGAAGAAAGGACATGCAGGTATCCGACTGAAGAGGATATTGTTAGCGGGAAATTTATTGATAATATGCCGCCAGAGGAAGTAGAGCGGGCAAACGAGTCAACTAGGTTGTTGCCTGCGATGCCGCTACGACTGGAAAGGAACGTATTAGGAAAAGATTGTCAATTAAGAAACCGATAGAAATGATAATGTAGTCGTATGACGGGAAAATGGGAGAATATGGCTCGCAAGACTCGCATCGAGTCAAAGCAGATAAGGGGTACTTATTATTATAGGAAGAGAGTGCAATGAAAAACTGGGAAATTTAGAATTCCCTATATTTATTATTTACACTCATTGTTAACAATATAGTTAGGACAAAATAAATTTGGAATTGTTGAAGTCAAACGTGGTATTTTTTTTTTTTTTTGAAAATTGTTCGCCCACTTTATTAATAGGACAATTTAACACATTCTCAATGAAACTGGTGTTACGAAATTTCGTTATCAAGTATAAGAATAACTGTCGAATTTAGATTATCATTTAATTTCGGGTAATATTATCGATGCTGGCATACTCTTAAACAAAACATGTATCCGCTTCCGTTCGCATTGAACGATGATAAAAAACCAAATATTAAAAGTGAATCTGCTCAAAAAAATTAACAGTTTATACGAATACCTAAATATCTGATTATCCTGTTAACGTTGTTTATAAAACTAAAATAATTTTAAATAAACGCTTGACACTAGAAACGAAATTTATTTTTAAAAATTAATACAGACATGTTTCGGAAACAATATAGCATGAGACGAAAATGTTAGCAACAGTAGTTAAGGGGCAAAGCCCCTTGCGAGGCCGAAATGGCCGAGTTTATGCACATATAGAATTTTTTTCACATATTGAGAAGGGTTTTTTATTACTGGAGTTATTAGTTATATTTTTTAAAACTTCCTATTAAATCACCTTTCAATATTGCCAGTGTAAAGCAGAAAAACTGAAATCGTCGAAGCATTTTTTATAGTCAAAAGTACAGCTGGTCTGTCACTGTATTTTCGTACTTTTGTAATACCACAAGTGACAGTTATGTATTCGTAATTATCCAATCAGCGAACAGCACAAAAATAAAAGCTCTCTGAAGAATTTTTCCCCGTTACTATTGTTCGTATTCATTAGCAAGCTGTTTCACGAAATAGAGATTTGGCAGCACTAATCTCGGCCCACTTTTACTGATGGGGCCCTACACATGAGCAAAATTTCTTTTGCGATACATTCGATGTCCAATTTTTTCTTCCCTCGTGTAAGATTACAACTTTCGAAATAATCACTCTTCCGGCAGAGTAGAGAGTATAAAAGTACGGGATGATGTCGTACTTTAATAGTTGCAGCAGTATGTGCTGTTGGAATATTATTTTGAAAGAAATTATGCTTATCGTCTAATAAAATTTGAGTTGTTGTACGATCGAAATTCTGTACAAGTAAACGGATTCACTCACGATGCTGTTGGGATGATATTGAAACGATACCGCTTGTTCAAACACCAGCTACAACAACGTATAACATTGAAATTTTTCAGAATTTAATGACGTTCTAAATATGCTGAAGCGCCAGCATTTCGAATGGTAGGTGATAGCTGGTACGACTAAATAGCTGCCGTTCTTTTTGGAGATATTTAAATCATGAATTATTTCGCGGAAAACAATTAATATTCTAAGCTTTTTCACCTAGTAGAGAAAATGTTCTATATGTAGGAATTTGGAAAGTGTGAAGGTATCTCTTTATCTTCTTCCTTCCCTACAGACGAATGAAATGCATTTATCTCTAGTTTTTACCTTCAGCCGAAAGTTATTTTATCATTCTGGCTGTAAAAGCATTCGAATGAAATATATTAAAGGTTTAAAATAAAAATGAATAAATGCACGTAGTAATTTTAAGGCCCTGAAAGAGTGTGTCTAAACGGAGCCCATTAGGCCGGCGAACAGAAAGACAGATTGAGGAGACGAAAAGTGCAACTGAAATAGAAAAAATGCTATAGATATTAATTGTTAACTCGAAATTGACACGGTATATAAAAAGTATCGATCGAAGGAGCAGTCGTAAAAAACGATAAAAGTCACATTTTGAACTGGCCAACTATGCAATTATGTTGAAAAATTTCGAAGTAACAACAAGTTTTCCGTTAGATCCCTTTTTACATTAGCGAATTTTATGTACAACCGTTCGAAATTTAAATTTTAAGTTTATACACGCGACTAATATGATGGAAAACAGACGAAAAAAAGAATGCTTTGTCGAAAAAATTTGGTATCTATAATAAGGAGCAAAAACCAAAAATACGGACGTGTCCAAATCCCATGCAAAAATAGCGTGAGACACGGATAATCAATTAATTATTTCAGAAAAATTTTTGAACTGTGCAAATAAGCGACCATTTTAAATTTTCAAAATATATACGATTATATCTTAAATTGCCAAACCAACCGTGTAATTTGAAATTTGCTTTTTTTTTAGTACTGATTAATAAATTTAAACGACGCAAGACGATTAACAAAGTTCTTTTCCAGCGAGATTACAAAGAGATTTAATGAAATCGAGGCTGCGCTCTGCACCGGTTAATGCAAACAGTCGCGTATTTTTTTATTATTTTTAGGGGGTGGTAGGGGGAGGTCAAGACGCTGTACCTTCTGCAGAGAATCATATATTAATTACATTTTTTTGTAAATTTTAATTATGTTTATAGAACATTTATATTTATACTTTCAGCTTTAATCATGTTCAGAACGTTTATGTTTATATTTTCGATTTTAATTATGTTTAGAACGTTTATGTTTATATTTTCGACGTTGCAGAATTTATCTTTCGTATAAAAGACTGTTTTTTTTTTTGCAGCAGATATCATCTCATGTGCGGAACGCATCGGACCGATTAATTATAATCTATGCTTGGAAAAATTCTTGTTCTTCCGATGTTTACTTTGTACTTGCTTCTCTGCCTTCTTCGTACAGTAGCGCAAATTTTATAGAAGCTTATCGTCGTTATTTCAAAAATCTTTGCCTATCGGTACGCATCTACTTTTTTTAAATTGGTTTTTTTTTCCCGGAAACTTTAAGCACGACGAGTGTTATAATAGGAGAATTTACTTAGGACGATTAAAAAAAAAAGGGGGAAAAAAAAGGTGAAAAAAAAAGAAAGGTTTTCTTATATTACCGCGCGATATTGTGCTTTTTGAACGAGTCAGTAATTGAGTGAAGGCGCTTCTGACAGCTGTTAAAAGACTGTAATCGGTTGTTAATAGTTCTCATTAATTACGGGTTTCATCGGATGATGGTATACGCGCTATAATAGATTTAAGCGCAACTCGAAATACCTGTAGGGTTATTGCACGCGCAAAGCGAAATTACGTACTATCGGCAACCGGTTTCGAGGCTCCGAATAGCCGTTAAATAAGATATGCCTCGAGCAAGCTGGAAAAGATAGATGCTGATCACTTTTAGTGCGTTTATGAGAAAACACGGGCATTTCAATGTTGTTCTCTATCATCAAGCACGGTGGTACAGCTTCGGAATATTTCGTAAAGGACGAAACACGCGAGAAATTACTATAAAATCTGGGATTGACTTTGCAGAAGCGATTAAATTCTAAATATACCATGTTGATCCACTATACAAATTCGATATATGTCTGTTATTAATATACAAGATACAAATTTACAAAGACAATCAATTACAAATAAAGTATCGCCCCGACTAGGCTTTATACGGTGATTATAGTTCTATGTAAACTAGTCGGCGCAATGGCCTATTTATAATTGCTTGTAAATTTGTAGCTTCTATACAGAGATCTATATTATATAAGTTATTCGATATGAAAATTTCGAGTGGTGTGACTGACGGAAAAAGTCAATTGATCCGCAGCTTTTAATACTGAATTTAGTATTTGTTGCCCTTCTAGACCTGAAGAGATCTGTGCGTTTGAAATTGAAAAAAAATTAAGGCAATACGATAAATATCATAAAATTATAATACGGGGGAAAAGGTGGTGGTCGTATTTTAATAAATAATTAGTGCAAAGGAAGCGTTTCTGAACTCACAGTATATAATACCTTAGCAAAGGCTGGATTTCCTTAAACTCCAGCAGGTCGATAGTATAAAACACGGAGCGGCGCTTCCCAACCTTTGAACTGCGCTAAATTTCGAAGCTAAGAGCGACTTGTTATTTTTAAATAAAAAATAAATAAAATATATCCATTTCTGTCATTATATTAAATGAATGATAAATGTATTAAATTACGGAATTTTTAAATTATACGCGGAAGGTTAATGAGTTAGCCGACTCTTTAGCTCGATTAATTGCAATCAGTGATCTCTTTTCATAAGTCCTTTTCCTTTTTAGTTTCTTTCCCACCACCACTACTTTTGATCTCTGTCGTTCTTTTCTGAGCTCCTTTTATTTCGCCATGTTTTCTTGGTTCCACAATTTCCCCAACGTTAGCCGTTCAATTTTTTCCGTGCAATAGTTTACCGTATCGATTTAATCGCAGTCCGCTTCGCTCTTCCGTTTTTCTCTTACTCAGTCATTTTTCTGTCTTTTCGATCCTCATCCGGACGACGTAAACGCTGCGATGCGACATTCGAAACACGTTTTTTGTTTAAATGTCCCTTTATTTTCTCAAAACGTGCGCGATCCTGAAGTCTAAATCTTAGCCTCTCCGCTCCCTATAATGCTCGCTGTATCCTTTCTTTCAGTTATTCCTAACCTTTTTCTAATACAACTATCGACGACCCTTTTAGCTCTTTGCATTGGATAAATGTTTGTCTTGCTAAAGAAAAAAAAAAAAAAAAAAAAAATCCATTATACGTTTTTAATTTACAAATCATATTTATCTTTCGTTGTAATTAACGTAATTTTTAATTTCCTTCTTTTTTATCGACTTCAAAAAGAGGATGTTATATGTTCGTCGCGTATGTTTTTAATAATTTTTCGTTCATCCAAAAGTGTTCTAGTCAGTGTAGGGTGGTACCACAAGAATATCGATGAGAGCATCACTGGTGAAGGCAAAGATAGTCATTATACCTAATACTAAACATTAAAAAAAAAAAAAAAAAAAAAAAAGGAGGAGACAAGACGTTATTAGTAATGTACCAAACGCGATTGGCACTTAAAATATTATCAATATTAAGCGTGGAAATGTAAACTAGGAAATAATTAATTTTTTAATTATACAGAAATCCGCGTCAGACATCATTTGTTAAAAGTTTATTCAATATTCGTCTCGTCATAAGAGATATTCGCTTTTGGAGGAATTATTAAGATGGAAAGTTCTTTTCAGTAGTAGCGTTATTCTCATATTGATTGAATTATTGGCAGACAAAAAGGATAAAGTTTAGAGGAACCCGGATATGAATAAATTTTAGGTAAAAAAAAAAATTCAAAATAAAAATGCAACGTCGCATGTGAAAACACTAACAAAATTTGTACTTACAACTTGATTATTAACGATGATTGTTACGAAAAATAAATTTCCGAAAACCAACTCGATGTTATTTTAAAATAAGATTTTACTCTTAGCTAATTCTGTCATTGATAAGATAAGCAAAAGTTGTTTCACTTTTAATGAGTGTAAGTGGTGTAAATTGACTTTCGCAATTATTAAACGGTCAATTTTATTTGCCACGATCGGTCGTGACTTTTTTTTTTACAATAAATTCAAACAATAATAAAATATCTATCTACCGACATGTTGAAATCGGATGATACCTTTTTCAAACTCAGAAATGTAATCATTTCTGTTTATAATAATTTTCGCTCGCATTTTAAAAAAGAAACGCAGTCGAAAATAGGAAACATTTTTTCGGCAATTAACGAAAACGGTTAAAGATTTAAATATTAAAAATACGCGTTTAATTGTTAACGTATAAATTATTTGTTACGAGTACAGAGTAGGTCCTCCATATAAGAACGGACCTCGATTCAATGGACTTTCGAAATAACGGATTGGTTACTTCTAGCTGGATACCGAATGAGACTGTGGTTGAATATTTTGCTCCCCTTCTTTTCTTTTTTTTTTTTTTAATTGCTAATTTATAACTAGACATCTAATAAATATTAAAAATTTCAGACGGTTCAACGAACTTACATAATTAATAAACAACATAAATCTCATAATTCAATTAAAAAGTAGCAAATTTTTCCCGCCAGTATTAATATGAATTTATATATATATATATATATATATATATATATATACATATATTTTTTAGTTTTTAATGAACATTTTATCGTAATTCGTGTAAATATAGTTCTTTCAATTTTCTAGATTTAAGCGAAAAAGTTAACCCCTAAAGTTTAAGCGTGTGAGATTGTTTTGCCAATTCTGTGCCATCTGTGCACCAAAATGAAATGGATCCTCTTTTATTGCTGGCAACAAATACAAGAGTGGTAACTTTGATTTATCGGACTTTCACTACAACGGACCATGCCTTTCCCCAATTAGTAGTCCGTTATATCAAGGACCGACTATACTATCAAGTTTAAATATATAATATATAATATGTCGCTGATGAAATTTGTATTTCACCTTATAAGTTACAAAAACAAATAAAGAGTCGAGTCTACGGTACGACCTCAAAGATATATGCTGCGTCGGTTGAGAAAAACTCGTCCCCTATTCACTGCTGAAATAATTGGACTCCAATTACTTAACAACCCGTCGAAAATTAAATATTTCTGAAGCATTAAACTGCGCAATTTTATTCAAGTTGTCCCGACAAAGCGGCAGCTAAAAAAGTGGTCAGTCGTCAAGAAGATACCGAAGAAAAATAGCGTACATATTAGAGATGAAACGGTTTTCCTCATTACAGGTATCTTATACTTTTCTATCACATCTACAAAATAAATGGAAGCTGTATCAATAGAACAATCGCACGGCGTTGATTTCGAAAAATGACAATTTTTCTTCGAGTAAGTCACTCAAAAATCATCTTAGTAAGTTATTTCCCGGCGATGGCAACCGTGTGAAACTCGCGTTTGTATCGCGTATAATCATAGTCAATCGAAATTTAAATTATATAACTGTTATAAAAGAACTTTAGACAGATTTATTTTTCCCTATAATTTTTCGAGCCAAAGTTGAACAGTTGGGAATGCGGAAATTCAGTTGCATGGTTGCATTTACTTTCATTATTCGGCATCTTGAATTGACTCTATTAAATACATTATATACAGTTTATTCGAAGCTGATATATCAGTAAGGCCTATTCCTCAATGAGCCGCCCGAATAATATCAACTTTTACGCGATCGAGGACTTACCAGATCCGCCTCCGATGGATAATGTGTGATACCAAAAAGAATTTCCTAAACCTAAACATGTCCCAAGAAATTGACAAATCGTGCTGCCTTTACCTAATTTCGTATACAGCTGAAAAAGTGCAAATTCGGAAAAAACTTGCAAATTTCATTTTGTCTACTCTTTCCATTTTCCTCAGTATTTTTGAGATGTTGATCCAAATTCAAAGGTAGTAGAACTTTTTTAGAAGCATGTTTAACATCGGAAAATGAATTACGAAGTAATTCATGATACGCGCAGTGGTCTCAACGTGCTAGCCACAGAGCATTTCATTTTATGCGCGCGTTAAGTATAAATACCAGCTAAAGTTCGTCGAAGAATACACTCCCCCTCTCTCCCAGTACCATATTCACAACTTTTAACTTTCGGTCAAATAAAAAATGATAAAATATTTCGAAAGTGCATCTCTGATAATATTATTTTCCGCAGATATATATATATATACAGATATATCTAATATCTTTAAACGAGCAATAATTGTATATACATATATTTATTTCGCGTATCTCGGAAACGGCTCCAACGATTTGGATGAAATTTGCACACTAGATGTATTGTGGGCCAATAAATCGATCTATCAAGGTCTAATCCATGGCAAAATTCGGTTTCCCCAGTTTTAAATGAATTTTAATGTTTTCAGTATAACACGAATCAGGGTTGGTGGCGCGATCTTTCGACAACGATCTAATAGATAATTTGTTTTGCCTTTGGAGTATTATTTTTTGATTTTCGAACGTCGTCGATTACCAGCTATGGTAGTGTAAAGTGAACAACATATGGTCGACAAAATAGGCGAGCGCGTAATTCCAGATATCTGTAAACGGCGAGGAACGAATAGGCAAAAAAAAGGCATCGGTTTTGGTTCTCAGCCGATCAGCGGGAGGTCACATAATGGCGGTTCGAAAATCATGCGCTACGCATGCAGTAAAAATATATATATATAATCAAAATAAATCGTAATAAACAGTTTATTTTTTATTTTTTTTGTATTAATTTTATTTTTAAATAAGAAAAAAAACTGCTTTTCAATGGCTACTAAACAAAAAAAGAAAAAGAAAATGGGATAATAAATAAAGAAGAACTTTGCCTATTTATATGCAGATGTGAAATGTTTCTTGTATCTATTGATACGACTCGATATAGTCCCTGTTCCGGAGCCATTTGATATGACTCAATCTTGTATTTCTTCTTTGGGAGCCGGAATCCTCTTTTCCAATATGAATTAAACTTTACGAAGATAGATGAAGAAATAAAAAAATAAAAAAAAATAAAAACAAAGATGTTGTGGGCGCCAGTGGCAAATAACGGCTTGCCACCACCAGAAAAGCTCTGCCGAGCAGAATACTAGGCTTTCAACAACGAAGAAAGAACGCGAAAAAAAATAAATAAAAAATTTTTTCTGTCGATTAAAAATTTTTATCGCGACACCCGCCGTCCGAAGGCGGTAGTCTCTCCCAAGTGGAGATGTCACGGGCCCTACCACGTGTCCAATAAGAAAATTTCGATGTAACAAATCGCGTATATTACAAAACAAAAATACAAGATTTTACGAATGCGACGTGTACAAAAATTTGGTAGACAAACAACAAATAAAAAAAAAATTACATACACAAATGACTACTAAAAAATTTACTCCACGTGTAACGTGGCAAAGGTTCACCACGACGACTAGCATAGAACAGATGTACGCGACGGCGTGATCTCTCGACAAAATTAAAAGCACGACCATCATCCACTGAACAACGAATTAATCTAAATTATCGAATTATCATGCAAGATGCACGAACGAAGATTTCGGTACACGATGGGCTTTTACCGAACGACATAGTCGAATCGCTGAAATTACCCGCGGTACCTTATCAATTAATAATATGAACGCCGTCGATTTTTCTAGAACATTTCTATATTTTATACGTATCTTAAAGCGGCCACTACCCTGTCTTTCCGGGATTTTTTAAGTTCTCTCGCGACTCTCGTAGCTATACGCTCCATACTTATACGCTTCGACGGTAAACGCTATATCTCCGCGTTTTTCGACCGCTCTACAACACCGCGAAACCTTGCGTTCGGGATAATCACACTTCTCGATTGAAATAGCGTCTCCGATTATTGCAATTCACCGTCATTTCTGCTGACCGAGAAAAACCCGAAATATAAATGATTTAAAATCGAAATAATAATTTCTACCTCGGACAACATTACCTGAAAGCGTATAAAACGTAATAAAAATGCTACAACTGACGAATCCATCTCACTGTATATTTGTTTGTGAAAGTGAATTACTGAGAATATGTTGTGCACATTTTAAAAACCCCCTTATGTGCAGTATACTCTTATTACATTTTGCGGTGATTTAGTCGGAAATTTTTTCAAATTCTTTGGAAAACAGCTGATAACAGGTAAAATTACAAGACGGTTTTCATTTGTTTTTATAACGAATAAACGGATAGATAAAGCTGACGATGACCCTATATGCCTAAAATATAATTTTTCTAATAAAATACGCATAGAAATATATTAATAAAAATCAACGTGCGCCGTCATTGAAAACATTTTCCAACCATCCGGAAAGCGAATTCGAAGGACTTCGACATTTTTGTTGCGTTCAGTATTGAAAAGCAAAGTTGTATGGAAAGAGGCTTTAAATTTATAAATTTGAACTCATAAATTAGTTTTAAAATATTTCATGTTCTGTGAATATGTATAAGATTAAAATAAAGTTAAGAAATTACAAAAAAAAAATACTGAGCGAAGCTTGGTCGCCCATTATATATATATATATATATATATATATATATATATATGCATATACACCAATACCTCGCTGTCTAGCCTAGATAGGTTCCGGGAAAATTGGCCATAAAGCGAAAAGTTGTATATTGAATCAAATGTTTTAATACAAATTCATACAAATTAAATAGGATCTGTTCCAATTTTTTATAAAATAATATAGTCTTTGATTTAAAAGGCTTTTTTTATTTCATATAACAATATATGTATAGCATAAAATAACGGAAATACAAAAACAAATAAAAATTAAATCAAATTCATGATCTAAATTAAATTTGTGATTATTCATTATCTATTAAAATTAAAAAAAAAAAAAAAAAACATTCAACAACAAAACAAAATTTCAAAGCAAAAAAATCTGCTTGCGTACAAATACGTAACACAGTAAGACATTTTCATGTTTTCCCGTAAAAGTAGGTTTTGGCGTCCGCCGACATTAGAATGTCGTTCGCTTCACGACCTTCGTGGACATGAGAATGTTGCTATGCAACCTGTAAATGCTTTGTACATATTATATCGCAACGTATAAAGGGTTTCGAGATTGAACCTACGCACTGCACCTGCAATTTCGTTTATACATATTATATCGCAACGTATGCGCAAAAATATACATTTAACAACTAACTACCGCTAGTACAAGGTTCCTTATTTACATCATTATCGTTAGGGGTAGTAATACTGAGCAATGGCCGATGGTGAGAAGCGTACGACACGTAAGCTAACGTGTGTATGTTCGATACGTTTTGAGTAAAGATTCCGTCGATGCGCGTCATATTTGTCGAGAGGTGGTCCACCGAATTATTCATCTCACAACCGAACGTTTCACTTATGAATTGACGGAATCGCAATCCCTCGTCTAAAGGGAAATCGATGTTGAAATCACCACAGACTACGATCGGTAAATCGTACAGCTCTATTTCATCGATAAAGATAAACAGACCTTTTCTGCTTGAAATCAGTTGTATCTAAGTAAAGACATGAAATTTTCGTAAAGCTTTTCTGTGACGCACGCTCCATTTCGTGACGCTTTTCGAGTTTATGTGCCAAAGTAAAAACATAAAAATGTCAAAAAAAATTAATTCAAATTCATTACATATCTAAATTAAATTTGTATCACATGAAATTATTCGGTGTCATAAAGATTAAAGAAATATGTAAAGTTTTCTAATTTGGTTTGCAGCCTGACAGATTTTCGACTCCTTTTTTTGTATTTTGCAGTGTCTACATTCATTGACCGTTTCGGTGGCAGTTTGCTTTAAAAAAAAAGATTTTATATTTTTAAAAAAATGAATGAAATCAATTATACTACGAAAATATATGTTAAAAATTTTTTTATACGTACGCCCTTAATGATTCGAAATGTTTCCGATTAATAAAAGCAGATAAAATGTATGTATATGTTGTATCTAGAACCAAAGCATGTAAACAAAAATAACCACGTAGACGCAGCAATATGTAACTGTACTAAAACAACCAAAACGACAACACGACCGAAAAAAAAATCACAAAAATAAGTACGGTCACTTACAATTAAAATACGTAACTACAATAAACCGACAAGGTGGTAAAAAACTACTTCGTTTTCTTTTCGTTTTTTTTTTATTTAACGGACAACGCGTAACAAAAAAAATATACCTCTTTTTTTTTGGTTTTTTTTTTTTTGGCTGCAAAACGGAACATTAGGGCCGTTATAGCGAAAAGTCATAAAAAGGGTCTGGTACCATTTCGCCTAAAAATGAAATGACACATAAAAATAATAATAATAATAATAATAATAATAATTTGAAAAAATCAACTTGGTAACACGGACACGTTTCGTAGGCAGAAAAAGGGATAAAAAAAGGGGCTAGAGAAACGAAAGAGACCGATAAATAGCATAGTTGAAAAGTGCACAGGTGCGATTTTACGACAGGCGGTATTGAATTGCCATTGCTTGATGGTGGCACTGGTAAAAATACGTACGGACAGATTAGTATACGGTAAATTTCCGGTTATTTTTTTATTTCTCCGGTAAATAATTCGATATCTAGTTCGAATTTCATCACAGATAAATAGACCTGCACACATTTCTTAAAGGTTATTTCGCACTAAATGTGGGTTGTTTGTTAAAACTGTTTATAAATTATTTTTACCCTTATATTGTTTGTTATTAAAGTTTGTTTTTATTATATTATTTCGCACTGATCGGCCTACTTTTTTGCCTTTTCGGGTTTTTTATCAAAAAAACTTCTTTCGGCTTAACGTAGCTCGGTACGCATTTCAAACGCCCATACCGCCAGGAAATGCTCTATCACCGCTTCTCGGTCGCACTCAACGAAACTAGTTGGCTACCCCGGCGCAACGATCAGATCCTTCGATTTTTTAACCGAGAAAGCGTCTTTGACAAACAATGCCGCGTTTGCCCGCTGCCGGAATTGTCCGAGAAATTGAATGATTGTTACCAAAATTTCAAACTCTTTGTATGTACTTATAATTGTCAATTTAATAATTAATAATAAAATTACCGCTGTAATAATTATCCGATGTCATATCATTATTATTAATTCTATTCGTTTTCTATTCTTTTATTCTTACATAAACGCGACCATTTCAAAACTACACCTAATTATAATTTAGCTTTTTTCTTTCATTTTTCTGGAACTCCGAAAACCTTAATTTTTCATGTCACACTAAATATCAATAAGGCGTTTATATACTGAACAGTTTATAGAGCAAACGAATGTTATGAGAAAAATTAAATGATGAAGGCAGAATAAAAAACAGATGAGAATGTACTCAGTTGACTCTGATAAATATTTCGGCAAAGAATAAAAGGAATGGTGCAGAAGGAATAAAAAAAAAACAGACGATTAGAAGCAAACTGTTAGCCAGCTAGACACAGAAAAAAATCTACGGACAAATTCAGCTTTCTTCTAAACCGTGTGAAATTTTCTTCATAGATTCCAGTTTCTCAAACTATCAGCCGTACACCGACTTCCTCAAGAAATGTTCACATGTTGCCGTACGCCTTAGAACCATTAAGTTCTATATCGATCAGCAGCCTTCCGACGGTTTACTACGCAACATCTGCCATTCTTCGGCCGTGGTCAAGTTTTTTTTCGCCCCATCTCGATTTATCTTTCCCCCAGATTGGAAATGTGACTAAAGGCGCCTTCCAAAGATTTCAATCAAACTATGTCGACCGTTTAAATATATATGTATTTCCACTAACGGTTATAAATCGGATGCGGCCGGTTGCGCAGCACTCATTAATGAATCCGATATAATACGTTATTCCCTTCCAAATAGCTTCTCAGTTCTATCCAAAAAAAAAAAAAAAACGTTTAGTCGATCTTACAGTTCAATTCAACAATGACTCACTTATATGCACGGACTCTCTCTCTCCTCACCTTCTTGTCTATCACATATCCGTAATAAATCACAAAATCGTATCGCTAAAAATATAATTTCAGTCATATCCACCGTTTCCAGTCGCTTTACCTTTACGTTAATCCCCCACGACATAAAGGCATTATGGGAAATGAACTAGTGGATCTCGCAGCGAAAGAAGCTACCTCACACTTTTCGATTCCACATATACCAGTGTACCTTTGACAGACTTCTCGACGACAATTAAATCCAGACGAATAAACAAATGGTCGAGGAGAAAATGACATAAAGTTTCTACTTGCAACAAATTACGTTCAATCCGGTCAGATACCGAACGCTTTGGAATACTTCATTAAGATTCAGCCCCGCAAAGAACAAGTTACCTTATGCCGCCTGCGCATTGGGCAAGCAAAAATAATATCCAATTTTTATATATGAAACGAGACAGACCCTTCTATTTGTGACAGATGTTCTTTTAACCATTCCCCATTTTCTCTGGTAAACTGTCCAAAGTTCAATTTATTCCGGTCCGAACTACGCCGCTCTCTAGTTCTCTTTCTGAAATCATTGAGGACAATGAACAAAAAGTTCAGTTGCTCCTCAGATTTCTGACAAGTACCTTAAACAGCATCTAAATTATATTCATCAGTACCTCTGGCCAATAGTACACGGTACGCTAATGGATAAAACAACAAACAACAACGTTAAATTGAACGCGTATAATTTATGCAAATACGTTGCATTAGAAATAATTCTTGTTTTATGATGTTTTCTTTTTTTAGCGAGCATTATCTGTTTATCTGTGCACCGACAAGCGATTATTGAGCGTGTTATAATGTCTATTTCTAGTACATGGTGCGCTCTTTACGCAGTACTTTCGTTGGGACAATCTCTTTTTTCATGTAACTCTCCACCATGGCTAAAGCCGGTAGTTCGAGTTACTCAACATGTGACATATCCACTGATATCTTCCAAAAAAGGAGAATAAGCGATCGTTTTTTCCGAAAAAACTTCACGAATCAAGATTACGCCGAATCTGTGCTGTTGAGTCCATTATGACACTATCGAAGACAATAGTCTCACACGTCCAACGAAGAAACGCATTCCTACTTCGACTCCAGTGCCAGAATGTGATTCGCGCGCCAAAGATTACCCCTAGCAAAAAAGTGCCTGCGAACAAAGAACTAGTAGAACAATAACAAAAAATTCTTCAAGAAGAAGTTGCAAATCAAAAATTGATCGTTAAATATGGCAAGTCCACAACGGTAACATTCACGGAAAAATCACGTCAAATGAAAAAGAAAAAAGGCAAATATACTCCAAAGCTAATTCTTAAAAAAACTTATTATCGCAAACTGATATCTGATAGAAACAAAAAACTAACATGAACATCCAGATGTAAATTCGGAAAACCCAGTCATAAGCGAAAACAACTTTACTCGGCTTATTACCTATCTAGGTAATAATGTTCCAAAGTAGAGTACGTAAACGAATATACTCGTCACCTACAAGTTTTATTAACCTTAAGAGAAAAAAAAAACGAAGCCAAACTGGTGGCTAGCGCGAGTGCAAAAGGAACAATCACCTGTTTTGAAAAAGTTTTAATCCGGGGGGCTACCGGAGACTCTGATTCCTCCGTACCACTCACGAAAGTGCTGCAAAATCTTTGCAACGACTCGAAACCTCATGCCGTTGAATTTAAATATCCTTCATCTCGAAGAAATCAAATTAAATATGCAAACCAAATTATCTATGTAAATAGAAAAGATACACCTGCCATTATTAATTGTAACGAAAGCGTCGTTATTTCAATCTGCAATTCCTTCTAATCGTGAAATATTCCATTAAACGTACCGCTTCAAGCTGCCGCTGAACAGGTCCACCTTTCCGGGAAATCTAAAAATCACCGTGTACGCTGACCGACATCACGAAGACGACATATCTGCACACGCAATCGAAAATATTGCAAACCAGTCCCCCTGCGCACATAGTCGCAAACAACTTCAATATGTATAATCCTGTACGGAGATCATCCGATTACATTTGTCTACATAATCGAACAATTTATTCAACGCGGCACTTACCAACACTGGAAGCTACACACCGGGCTCAACGTATTTAATAGTACTTTCTCGGTTATAGATCTCTCAATATGCAGCTCTTCAATCACGTGCCTCCCAGAATGGTCAGCGAGTGAATCTACCTATTAAAACGACCACTTTTCACAACTTATTGCCTACAGCGGCCAACACTTCTGCCAACAATCATTGTCTAGATACTGAAAAACTCAATGCGCAAATTGGCCAGCTTAAGAGAAAGACCTTAATCTCAAGCGCTTAGTAAATGACGCCGACTGTACGTGCTAACAAATTATCATTAAAATCTCGGCGGGAGGGGCATTCCCTGAAACATTGCTAATTCCCCCCCCCCCCCCCCCCCCCCAAAATGTACACCTTGGTGAAAGCAGGAATGCTAACTCGTTATAAATGGGGAAAAAGCAGCTCTCGCGTTATACGATGAATTTCAAAGACGCGTACATCTAATATACTTGAAAAAAAAGACGTTCGTATATTAACTCAAGAAGTTCAGCCAAAGAATTCCGGAACAAATGAAACCTCTGGAAAAGCTTCCGTTGCACAAATAAGATCTCTGAAGTCACCGAAATGACCTTCTTGCTCTCTCTTCTGAAGACATTCGATCTCAGCCTTCGCCAAAAATGAGCTTCCGATGTAGTTTGTAGTTGAACATCCTAACCTAGAATTTTTGACATTATTCTTTTCAACAAAAACATACAATTATAATACAGATTTTACCCTGGAAGAACTGAAAACGAAAAAAAAAAAAAAAAACCGATAAAAAGCACTAAAAACCCGTCTCTTGGTCCTGATAATATTCGTGTTTTGAAATATTGAAACACATGAACGCTACAAACCCAACAGTTCTCTTAAGATTCCTTAAATGGAAAATTCGTACGAAATACCCTAAAATGTGGTCAGAGATCTTCTTATGTTGCGCCGATATTAAAACCAAAAAATCCTTCTTGGATCGAAACAGCTACCGATCATAGTGTTAATTGCTGTACCATGTAAAATATTAGAACGGCTAGTGGCTACACTCTTAATGGACTCGCGTATCTCGAAGAAAATCAGTTAATCGACAAAAATCAGTAATCAGCTAGCAAAACTTCAGCTACTCAAATAATTAGGTAATTCATAGTATGCGTTTTGTTTGACGTTCGAATACTAGAGCTTGGCGATTATGAATAGGCTAAAGAAACTCAAACACAAAGGTAAATTACCATGTTTTATTTCGGTCTTTCTACAACGCCGAACTTTCAGAATACGATTAGGTACAATCCTTTCCAGTTGTCAAACTCAAGAGAAACTGTACGTCACAAGGCGGACTTGTTAGTTCACATTCGGGCACTATCTGATATATCCCCCTGATCAAATAACACCAAGAAATTACTCGTTACATTCGCCGATGATTCCACCATCTACGCCAGAGGCAGCAGCTCCATAATGAAAATCCAAAATTTACTTCGAAACACGATAAATCGCTTACAAAAATGGATGACAAGCAAAAACAGTTTCGATTCTTATCAGACACAAACGTCGTATTAAACATTCATCGTAAACGAGGTGCACACACTCAAACGTAAACCTAGAAAATTTACGGAACTCAAATCGCAAAAATTACGCAGATTTCTAAAAATAAATTGGAAAATTCAGCTCGACCATTTTTGAAAATAAGATCGAACAACGCTACAAACTCGCCGGAAAAATTAAACTGCATAATTTGGGGTGTTTAAAAGAAAATCAACGCTGCAAATTTATGCAAGCCACCTTCAGACAATGATTGACCAAATGGGTCAGTAATTCATGATGCATCATCAAAAACCGGCCTAGACAAAGTGAGCGTGACTAACGTCTCCCTCGCGTCTCTCAATTAGCGCCTTTCGAGCAGCACTATCGCTTAGCTTCTAGAAAAGAGATAGGTACTACCATATAACGGTGCAAGAAAGACGAAATTACCTCGCTATAAAATATTACGTTCAAATCGCTGAAGACCAGCCTTCAAAAACCATTTCATTCGTACACCTGAAAAGTCAATATATTCGGATTTCATGACATTCGGATACCGAATCAAAGATCTTGTGCCGACGCTCGGTATCGACTTCTCTGAAATTAAACACCGCATTCAATAATCGTAAAAATCCACATCATTCGATGCGAATAGAAAAGAAATAGCTAGGGTACGCACTGGTCGTCACGCGGCATTTACTCGTAGTCCTCTGTTCATGGATAAATCCCTCCAAATATGCCCAAAATGAAACACAAATATAACGATCAAATACATAAAAACTTTTACAAGCTATCGGAGGGGCACAAAATCGTAAATATGCAAATATCAGTGAAGGCAGCAAAACGATATGTCAAAAACTCTTCCTTTCCTTTAAAGTCACCGGATTGTATGATCTTATCTTCTGGTGAATTTATTTTGTATTATTCGTTTTCCTCGTCAGCCTAATTATTTCACGTAATCTGCAGACGTTAAAGACCAAGATGTCGGCCGTCTTCAAAGAAAAAAAAATAATGTTGCAGGTAAGGCAAATTGTCTGTGAGTTCGCAACACATTCTTATTATCATTTATTGTACAATATACACTCGTAGTTACAATATTTATTAATAAAATAGCGCTTACAACCATGTATATATATAGGTACATGTAACTAAAAAAAAAAAAAAACGAATTTAATTCGCATCATCCATAGTTAATTATAAGTATTATCGCTACAATCGGACCATACAGTGATTCGCATAAATATTCGTACACCCACGAGAAAAATGAAAAAGCATTCATAAAACAACGAAAAACAATTTTAATGACAAAAAATACATATGTGTATACTCGTAAATATGACTTTCTGTGCAACATAATGAAAGACAAAAAGTAAAAAAAAACCGTACATCATACTTGAAAATGGAACAAAAAAAAAAGAGTTGAATAGAGCACGTCACAAAAATATTCGTACAATACCGAAAAAATGTCCTTAATATTTCGTATGAAGACCTCGAGCCTTAACGAGTCCACAAATCCAAAAAAAAAATTTCGTCCGGCCATCAATAAAGACAGGTAAGCCTACTCCATATGGTGAGAAACAGTCCCAAACCGTTACTCTTTCGTCTCCATGTTTCACAGTTGCTATAAGATTATTCGGATTTAATTCCATCCTCGATTTGCGCCATACTTTCTGTCGCCCACTTCCACCAAAAAAGATTAAATTTAGACTCATCGAAACTGTCGGGAACTGCCTGATACTTCATCACAAACTGATACCGCTTTCTCTTATTCTGTTCACTTATGAACGGGGTTTCCTTCTGACGGTTCTCCCATGAATATTTCCTTAGCGATCTACAAATTGTTTCGGCGGAAAGTGTTTTATTCCACATGGATTCCGGCTAACCTTACCGACAATATACTGTTTGTGACGCGGGGAAAGCTTCCTTGGTCTGCCCTTTTGTGGAATTGACTGAATTCCTGTACATACCGACGGACAATGTATTGGCAGGTATTACAGGATAGTTCGAGTAGCTAAGCTATTACATTTAATAATGATTTACCTTTTGTATAGTGATGAAAGACGTATTTCAACACTTTTGCGCCATTTTTACTCGCATTTGATGCACTGCACACGGTGCAATCGCTTGTCGTGAAATTGCGACTCAGGGCTCTGTACGCTGTCCATAGCCGGATGTTCATCATCCGTTTTGGGGAAACCCCAACTGCAACATCGCGCACTGCGTTCCGTTGTACGAATATTTTTGCGACGCGTTCTATTCACCGCTCTTTTCTTTTTGATCTGTATACAAGCGTGATATGTGATTTTTCTTTACTGTTTGTCTTTCATTATGCTACACACAGAAAGTGTGTCATACCTACGAGTATCCATATGTATTTGTTTCGTCATTAAAGTTGTTTTTCGTTGTTTTATAGACGATTTTCCATTTTTCTCGTCGGTGTACCAATATTTATGCGACTCACTGTATATCATTTTAGAAGAATTTTTACGCTATAACTCCTGTTTGATCTGCGATTTCTACTTGCCTGGAGCTTTCATACGCTTCTCTTTATTCAGCACTTACTAATTGGAGCAACATTTAAATTCAATTTATATGTCGACTATGATCGTCTCTCAATAAAGCGGCATCGTACGGGTTTAAATTTCGCTCACATTCAATTTTGACATCTTTGATTAAAATCGCCCGATGTTGTCACTTGTTGCAAAAGACACACAATATCTGTAATATCATTACGTTTCTATCGCCATTGCGTTTGGCTTTTTTCTATTTCGTTTGTAAGCAATTACACAACCCTCGTGTGGAAAAATGAAAAAAAAAAAAAAGAATTTTTAAATTGTTAACGTTAAGCGATTACTAAAATTTGTATTTTTTCATTTTTTTTTTTTTGCCGTAAATATGTATTTCAAACAGTAAAAACTAGGACTCTTTTTTTTCTCTTCTTTATGTACACAATGCGAATAAATTAACACAAGTATAAAATTACACCGGTAAATTAATTAGCTTATTTTTATCATAGAAGTGAAAGTTTTTACCGATATATTTCTCTTTTTACTTTTTTTTTAATGAAAAAATACATCTTTAACAACGTATTATTATTGAACACACAATGTAGCGTTTATTATCCGGATGAATTATTTGACCAGTATTTAAAAAAAAACGAAAAAAAAACAACACAAAACTGGATCAATTAACACTAGATGGTGATGCAATCAGACGTGCAGCAAAACTGTAATCCGGGTGAACGAATATTTCACTGACGCAGAATGTGTAGTACTGGAGAATGATCAATGTGCACGGTAGATTGATGGGTGACAAGTGGTATAGACGTTTTTGGTCTTCATTTGAAATTAATAACTATCCTTTTCATCAGCGCTCACGTTAGTATTTACATTTATTTGTGCGCCACATTTCGATGTAATTACTTTCCTTGAGGATCGACAAGGTGTGCCAGCAGACCCCGCTCCTTTTTCGTAAAGAGGGCCCCCGTGTGTCATTGCTTCCTACTTAACTTACACGTAATCCGATTCGTCCGCGGGCCCTTTTTTTTCTTCAAACATTATTCAACGCTATTATAATCCGGCCATCGATAGACGTTTACATAATAGGCACGACAGAAAATAGCGTAATCGATTTCGATAATATAAAGCACGACTTTATTCGCCGCCGAGATCAGATCTGGTTGTTTACGGCTATGGCCAAACACGTTATTTGCCCGAGCTGGCATCTAGTTAAGATAACGGCAGATTCTTCGTACGGCATGTTTGTACGTGAAGCTTGTTGTTAAACGTGCTTATTTCACTTTTAAATTTCGTGCACTCTGCTACACGCAACTACATACATCCCGGTGTGATCATACCTGAAGAAATTATAATGGACAGCCGAAAACCTAACATAGAATAACAACTGCGATCGTGTCTATAATTATAATACATTATCAAAATAATAAAAACTCGTGAATAAGCGAATCTGCTTTTTCTGCAAACTGTTAATAAAATTTGTCGAGAAAAAAAAACATCTTCGAGATTTCCTTTGAAAATTTAATAAAAATCCATTGAAAAGTAAAAAATAAAATATTTAAAAAAAAATGACTGCTTTAAGATTTATTATAAAAATTTAATAAAACGTGAAAAGTAATAATTTAATAAAAATGCACCAAAAAGTAAAAAATTCGATAACAAATTTATTTCAGAGTGATATGCACACTCATACCTCGTTTTACGGCCTAGATAGGTTCCGGGAAAATTGGCCGTAAAGCGAAAAGCCGTATAATGAAATGTTTTAATACAAATTCATACAAACTGAATAGGATCCGATCCAATCTCTTATTATAAAATGATAGAATTTTTTATTTAAAAAGTTTTTTTTTGTTTTATATAACAATCGTAGGTGTATAATAGCAGAACTTCAAAACAATTAAAAATTATATGAAATTTATTATCTAAAATAAATTCGTATCACATAAAATGATTAAAATTGAAAATTAAAGATATTATACGTAAACTTTTAATCTGATGTTAGAAATGTACATGAAGAATCGGCAGATTGCAATATGCTGTCATTATCACTTTCCTCCGCTCTTCTAGAATGATATAGTTTAAAGAATTGGTCCAACGTTGTCTGCCTTGCCTTATTTTCGGCTTCCTTTTCCAACTCGTTGTAACAAGTAATGACTGTGTTCATTTCTCGGGATATATTAGCGCTGCGAGCTGTGTCACGGTTCATTCTGAAGTAGGATGTTTATTGTTTGTTGGAAAAAAGAAGAAAGTGCCTTCGTCGAATGCTCCAATTTCAGCACTCGGCATACATGGCAGGCTCTGGTTCTTGGTATTCATCAAGTGCATCTTCCGTTTCAAGTTGAATCGATTCCTCGAATGAAAGTGATGCTCCGTCAGCGTCTAGCAAATCAATCGCATCATTTTCTTCTAAATCCTCAAAATCAAGATCGTTCGCCAAAGTCACCAAAATGGTTTGCCAAACTTCGCAAAAAGAATCAGCTTCAGAATCGTTAGTTTTTATGCATTCTGGCCATACTTTTTTTTTTTTTTGCAAACATAATTCATGGTAGTTGAATGCAATTCGTTCCAGGATTTGCCAATGTTGTCTACAGCATCCTTAATGTTGTAGTTTTTCCAAAAAATTGTTTGAGTGAAAATCCATCATTCCTTTAACTTATTAGTTTCTGAAAAGTTCTACGCGAATAATAAGCCTTGAAAGTGGCTATTACACCCTGATCTATCGGTTGGATTAAAGCTGTTCTATTTTTAGGAAGATACTCAATCTCCACATCTCCAGATAATTCGAACAAATTAACTGGGTGTCCTGGAGCATTATCCAAAATAAGTAATGCTTTGTCGCTTAAGTTATTCTCTTGCGAATATTTTTTTTCTTCTGGACAAAAATGATTTTTAAACCAGTCTTCACAAAGATTTTCTTAGTCATCCGAACTTTTTTGATGGATCACCAAATGACAGATAATATTCTTTTTTGTTCGCCCCTTTTAAAAGCCCTCGGATTTTCGAAAAGATATATTAAAAGCGGTTTTAGTAATACAACTTCTGATTTTTTTTTTGGCCGTAAAGTGAAACATAAGGGCCGTAAAACGAGGTATGAGTGTGTATACCTGAAGTACTGATATTATCATAATTCTTGTACAACATTAATGGCTTAATTAAAATCGGCACCAAATTTACAATATCTAGTAAAAATTTAATGAATATTTAGTGCAGTTTTTAATTGTAAATTGTAATATGTAATACAGGACCGTGCCCAGAATTTTGCAAAGAGAGTGGGGTTTTGAAAATTTTCTTCGCATATTTATTTTATAAATAACAATACATTTTTCACTAATATTCATACTATTAATAATTTCCATAATTTTAATTTATGTATTAATAATTTACATAAACGAATTACCGTATAAACATTAATAAAAATTACATACGTTATCGATTATACTCGTAACAAAAAGTTTTTCCTTGAGATATTAATGAAGTATACCTAAAAATATGGATCATATTTTTTCTTTTTTCTTTTTTAAATGTAAGAACACCCTAAAAAATCGATGTTTATTTTAATTTTTTGAAGTAATAAGCCTTAGGAATAATTTAAATATATAGATGGTAAATTATGGACATGTATCCCCCCATCTTTATTCTCTAATCATTATATTCATACTACCGTCTTACTCAACTGGTTTTTCCTGCCTTGGTTTCATTCTATTCCTGTCTGTCGTCGATCCACTGTTTTTTCCTTAATTAGACTTAGAATCAATCGTTCTTTACTCCCTTTTTCTCGCTTTCGTTTTTCTTTAGCTCTTTCTCCTTTCTGCTCTCTTCACGCTTCTAAGCCTTCTTCTATATATTTGTGATCCAAATCGTATCCTTTTCGAATGTTCTGCACTCTCTAACGAACGCTCCTTTCTTCACGCCCAACTTTTAGCTTTGGGTCTTCCTACTCTCTTTAACGCTAACTATATCCTTTCCTTCCCATTGCCTTCAGTTATTCCGTTGCTGCTGTCCTTTGATTTTTCTATTTCTGACCGCCTGGCTATTTAGTTCTATCTCTTAATTTTTTATGTTGTTGGGTCAAAACCGCTGGCGCGCCCAGGGTAGGAAAAAAAAATTATAAGTAACTATCTAAATGCTGTTAAAATTTAATTGGGGGTGGACAATATAAATTAGAAGGCCCTATACAAAATAAAAAAAAATTAATAATAAACGGTAGCAACGCCAATATAGACCGGGGTGATGTAAAAAAAAACAAAAATTCAGATTACTGTGTATTTATAATAACTATTTTAGTACTAGTGGGAGGAGGGAGGGTTAAACCCCCCGTAGACACAACCTTGATGTAATATGAATCCTACCCTAATTAAGGTATATGTGTTGTAAAAGAATTACGATAATATCCATCACTTTGAAATATATCTATTATCGAATAATTATTTTTTACTCTTTAGTAAATTTTTATTAAATAATTGTTTTACTTTTTAGTTCATTTTTATTAAATTTCTATAATAAATTTTGAATTCGGTATTTTTTTTAATTAAAAAAAAAAAACATTTTGTTTTAAAATTTTTAGCATTATACTTATATATATATATTTTTTTTTTGACAGGAATTAAATTTTTTATTCAGATTATTCTCCATATTTTTATACATCTTTCAATAGGATTTGTAATTAATATGCTTTTAATTAGTACTAAATGTTTTATCTGACCTGCATTACGTCGTAATTAATTAGAGAAAGGTAAATGAAATTTGATGATGATACAATTGCAACTAGAATTAAAGATACGGACGATTTAGTATCAGTTTCACCTGTATGTGCAACTTTGCAAGCAACGAAAGGCTATGGCGATGAGTAGAACGAACCATACTTCCACTTATTTGCAGCTGGGCTGTAACAGTACATCAAGGTGTACTATTTTAGAAACAGCTGTTACTGATTTGAAGAAGAAATATTTTGCTAAACGACAAATTTCTGTTGCATTCAGTCGAATAAGAAAATTAGACGCTTTGTCAGGTTTAGATATAAATAAGTTATTAAAAAACCCGCACGACAAAAAAACATTTAAAAAAATGTCAAGATTGCGGGAAAATTAAATATTACCGAATAAAATATTAATAATTCCTATCAAATCATTATGACCTGTAAGAGAGAAACTATAAAATTTCCTGTTTGGAATTAGATTAGGTATCAAACATTGTTGATAGATTTTAGAATGGGATTACGTTAACGCTGACTGGTGTAAACTGTATGTTAATGGTTAATAAATATTAATACCACCACTGCACTACATTGTAATACGTCTGTATTCATTAGTTATATATTAAAGCTAGTGAATTTTTAATCAATTATTATCCTTTACGTTTTAATGTGTTTTTATTCTAAAAATATTTCAATTTAAAATTTTTTAGCACTATACTTAAATTTTTTTTATTCCTAAAAATCAACTTTTTTCTCCATATTTTATACCTACAAAAAAAAAAAAAAAAACTCTATTTTAAGCTGCATTTTTATGGTAAAAACACCACAATATATAATCACTTTCCTTATTCAAAGCTACACTTCCATGATAATTTGGCCAATTGAGACAAAAAAAAAAAAAAAAAAAAAAAAAAAGTACTAAACGCGTAATATACTCCATTTCTGCAAGTCAAGTCATGAAAATTTAATGCCGTTTTTTAGTTTGTGCCGAGACTTTAATTAAACTATTAGTATTGTTTAAGAATAATCATATCTCTCTTTTAAGGTACATTATTACGAATTATCTTTTATTGAATAATCATGATTTTTTCGAATAATCTTTTTTTTTTAAATATATTTTCGCTTTTTTTAGCGTAAATACTTTTGATGTTTCGGTAATATGGTCAGACAAACTAAAAATGGTGCTATTTTCCGTACTCTACAAAGCTGGGTATCAGTTCTTCGGGAATCGTGTTCAGTTTTAAATTCGCCATCGCGTTTGTGTTACATTAATATAAATAATTTGCTCAAAGTCTTCTTCCTCTTTCCTCTCGTTGCCACCGCGACTGTTGGTCTGATCTCTATCCTTCTTCTTTTTCCAATCCTGCTTCCTTATACTTATCCATACAACTCATTCCTCCTCTTTTTCCCTGGCTTGTTAATTTCCCCAACATGTGGCGGTCAACTATTTCATCCATAATTAGACTTCGGTTAAACCACAGCTTGCTTCCTGCTTCGCTCTTCTGTTTCTCCATTACTCAGTCTCCTCTTTGTCCGTTTGATCCGTCAGAAGCAAACTTCATTTATGATGCGAACCACATTTTGCTTGAATGTCCTTCCATTTCTTCAGAACGCGCGATACTGTATTCCGGTCTTTTGCGTCTTGGCCTCCCTACGCCTTACAGCGTTTAATGCTTTCTTTTCCGTCTCCCTTGGTTATTCCTTTGTTAGCTTCTTTCGTATGTTCCATTTCTAATATTTTTCCTTTATAATCATTAATACTATCATACCGTTGGATTGAGTAACGTCCTTAGCTAACATGCTCAAAATTTAATATAAAAAAAAAAAAAAAAAAAAAAACTCTTTAATAAATAAATTCATCGATAACCATCAATATGTTTTTTTTTTTTCTTGTTTGGGTTTTTCCCTGGGTTTGCCAATAATAGACGATTACCCATCAACACGTGTAAATAGCAGCAATTAGGAGTCATAAGGAATGGAATCTGACTAAGAACCCTATACACCGAGGATGGAGAAACAATGACAATCAAAGTCGATAAATGCCAAACATATGCATCCTGAAAAGCAAAGGAATGACATTGAGTAAGGTAAGTGCAAAAAGAGTTAGCTGTCCCATACCATGACAACATCTGCAATGACAGAGCCCACAGTACCAACAGACAAACGAATCAACTTGCAAATAATTAAGGAAGAAGAAACGCGGGGGATATTTAAAAAGCAGTTAGAGCCATCAAGCACCAAAGCTACATCGAACACAACGCTTAGCGTTGCGTAAAGAGTTAGCCGAAAGTTCAATGACTTTCTTCACCACTATAAAGCCAAACTTATAATTCTTAATTATGAAAAGTAATCATGGCGGCGACTGCGAAGCTTATACGATATTACCACTGACTTTCGACTAAACAAAAGGTATCACTGAAATCAATCCACGTTCCGTCAATTTTTATTCAATTTTTATACTATATATTTTGAAGTCGGTATTTTTTTTTAATATTTTATTTCACAATTTTTTAGCGTAATACTTAAATTTTTGTCTTGCTAAAAATCAATTTTTTTAAAAGAAGCACAAGTTGGTGAGCTATGGCAGTTTAAAATTTGTTTAATTTATTCGAATCCGTATTTATCCGTTATGTAGTAATTAACATTGATAATACTATAATTTTTACCGACTTCGAAAAAGAAAAGATTATACGTTCGCCCCAAGGCCGCGCCCACGGGGTGCGTTTTGGGAGTTAACCCCCCACCATGAGAACTGAAATAGTTATTATAAATACACAGAAATTTGAAAAAAATCAAAAATTTAAAAGAAATATTGATGATTTTTTAGGGTGTTCTTACCTGCTTTTAAAAGAAAAAAGAAAAAATATGCTCTATATTTTTAGGCACTTCATTAATATTTTACGCAAAATTTTGTATTACGAGTATAATCAATGTAATTTTTATTAATGTTTATACGGTAATTCATTTATGTAAATTAATATATACATCAAAATTATGGAAATTATTAATAGTGTAAATATTAGTGAAAATTTGATTGTTATTTATAAAATATGCGCAGAAAATTTTCACCCCCCAACACCACCCCCTTCAAAATTCTGGACACGGGCCTGGTTTGTCCCGCATGCTTTTCTTCTTTTTTTATGTTTGTTCGCGAATATAGCAGTGATGGATCCAGGAAGGGGTGATAGGGACATTCCCCATCCCAAAAAAAAAGAAAAATGCTCGACGAAAAAATTTTTTCAGCAGACAAATTTAATTCATATTATAAAAATTTTTTATAAATGTTATACCTCTGGATTTAATTATAACCAATATTTAATACTGTTTTCTAGTAAAAGTATGGTAAATTTTCATTTACGCAGCACCAGTTCGTTTTCCGTCTTTACAGTTCATAGCACTACATTTAGTTCATCTCAATAATTTATTGTTTTCAAAATACATATTTCAAACGTACTCTTTTAGTTATTAGTTTGGTTTGGTGGCTTGTTTATTTTTTTTTTTTAAATTTATTTTTAATTATATTTCTATTTACTGGCTGCCACTTTTTACAGCTCTCGTCTGACTGTTTTTATATTCTCTCATTTGAATTTACATTCCAGTCGGATTCAAGGTATGTAATTTTTCATATTAAATATCTCATCTTTTACGTTACTCCATTTTATTAAAATATAATTTCTGTCCGTTCCAGCTGCCATTTTTCCTTTGGTTTGGGTCATGGAAATTGAATTGTGCGACGCGGCGTGTAAACTCGTCTATTTCGATTTGATGCCATATACGGAGGAAGATGCCATCAAATTTTACATCAAACATCGGGTTCTTCCTTTTTTCAGGTTTTTACACTATTATTATTTTTTTTTTTTATTCCTTTACAAAGTATCATTTTTCCTGACTACTTCTGCGGTATTTTAGTTCGTTCATTTTCGCTGTTATTCACATTGGGTGAACTAATGAATCATGGCTTGATTCATAACTTGTGTTGGTTCACCCACTGTGATTAACAGCGAAAATCAGCGAACTAAAATTACAAATATTACGTGAAAAGAGGCGAAGTAACGTAACGATTCTACGAGAAATCGAGCGAAAAGTGAAATAGCGGAAAGAGAATATTTTAAAAATAACGAACACATAGATTAACATGCGGGATACATTTCGGCGGCGGTGTTAAAGAATTCGTGCATCCGTTGATTAAATGCCGAACAAACCCTACACTGGAAATGATACTTTTTAAATAAATAAAAAAAAAAAAGAAATAAAATGTAAAAACCTGAAAAAAGGAAGGACCCGATGTTTGATGTAAAATTTGATGGCATCTTCTTCTGTATATGCCATCAAATCGAAATAGACGGGCTTACATGCCGCGTCGCATAATTCAATTTCCATCACCGAAACCAAGGGCAAAGTGGCAGCTAGAACGGACGGAAATTATATTTTAATAAAATGGAGTAACGTAAAAGATAAGACATTTAATATGAAAAATTACATACCTTGAATCCGACTGGAACGTAAATTCAAATGAGAGAATATAAAAGCAGTCAGACAAGTACAGTAGAAAGTGGCAGCCAGTAAATTGAAATATAATTAAAAAGAAAATAAACCAGCCAATAGGAAATGTAATATACATACTTAAACTTGCTCACGGACAAATAATTCGGATCGGATTACTAACAAAAATAAAAATACGTTCTATTTTTTCTAGTAATTTACTATTCAAATTCTAAACTACCATTTTGGCCACAATTTTATAACTTTTTTATTTTGCACGTAAAAATAAAGCAGAATTTAAATTAAACTATAATAGTTATGTTTTTCTTTAAAGCATTTTTAAATTTCTAAAAAGAGTTGGTCACTGTTTGATTTTCTTCATGAAACTAGGTATTTCTTCAATTTACTGTCTACCATAGCCGTATGGATTGAACGATTCCAATGATACTTTTTGTTCATCCGCAAGTGTACCATTCACCGGTGACAGTATGCCAGTATATACTGTCCAGTATCGGTAAACATAGAGTAGTCATTCGAATAGACATTAAAAAAATGCGGTTGCTTTAGATAAGTTTTTATTGATACAGTAGGCGCGATCGACTTGAAAATTGAAAATTTACCACAGAAAGGTAATTTGAAAAATTAAAGTATAATTAACGTTAATTACTGTAAAAATAAAATTTTGAATAAAAAAAACATTTTTTTTTTTATGTTTTTACTATGAAAATGTAACTTTATATAATCGATTTTTAGGATTCTGTACACGTACCATGTGCATAATTCTAATAAGATGGTTCAGAAACGACAAAAATATCCAATTAAAATATGCAATAACTCAGGAACGGTTTGACCATTGGCGCACTCAAGGGGGGTGCCACGGGGCCATTGCTCCCCCCAAAAAATCTTCGAAATCTTAATTTCGTTTTGTACTGTTTTGTTTTACTTAATTAATTTTTTTAAAAACATACATATTTACTTTTTACTTATATTACAAGTATAATGTTATATACTTTTAGCTAATTTTTTTAAAAATAAAATTCATATACTTATCTAATTTGTGCTTATTACAAACATAATGTTACGTTTCTATTATTATTATTATTTTTTTTTTTTAAAAATAAAATTCGCCAGTTTTGTAATTTAAAAAAAAATAATATTCGTTAATTTTGTATTTTTTTTTTTTTATTTTTTTTATTTTAATTTACAGACCACGGAAATAGATAGGTACTTAGTCGAGGTACCGAGTTACCACCCCCTAACTCATCTTCTAAATTTTAGCCCCGACCAAAAAAAAATCCTAAGTGCGCCTTTGCTGTAGGTAGTTTTATTAGTTAAATATGGTTTATTTTATATTTGCATCATCATTATCGTCATATAAGTTATACAAATTATCTTTATGTATTTTTGTTAGCAATCGTTATTATTAGTCTATTATTATTTCTTATTTCATAATTAGTTTGCATATTATAATTGAAGCTTACGCGTCAACTGCATAGGGGATGGGGGCACGGATGTAAATATAGCTTTTTAAGGAGGGGGTCAAATCTGTAATTTTTATAATTTTCTTTTTAAGCAAAATAAAACAGTAGGTCATTCTATGTTATTATATTATATTATTATTTATGATATTAAACAATACAATCTTATTTCATTCTTTGCTTATATTTTTATACAATATTATTATTATAATAATATATTAAGAATGTAATTTAACATTTAAAATTGAGTCGTTTACGTCTTATTACCAACTTATTTACAATTTCTTTAGAATCTAGTTTTATCGGAGTTACGGTGAATGCTCATAAGGGTAAGATCAGCGTTTTTTCACCACCTATTCGATTCTTAATTGAGGTTTTTAATTGGAGAAACATCTTTCTAGGGTCGAAATGGACACTGGAAGTGTGGCTAATATAATAAGAAACGTTTTTATCAAAGAAAAAAACTGTTTATCCTAATGATCAATAGCTTCTACTGCAGTGGTAGGCTTTCGCGTAGCAGATTTCCAGTGATCATGCAGTATCTCATATTCCATTATAAATATCGTGCCTTCATTTTCATCAAGAAATGTTTATACTGTTGTTTTCAGTTTTTTTTGTCTGCAGAGACATTACCCATCTTCTCAAGTAGAAACATTTGAATCCCTTCGATCGTTTTAAAGCGGACCTCGAGTTTTGTAATGACATGGTTAACAAAGGGGTAAAATACATTTCGGCGGTAATATATTTCGGCAGTTTCTCTCGGTACATCACTACCATTGGCGCACTCAAGGAGGGTGCCACGGGGCCATTGCTTCTCCCAAAAAATCTTCGAAATCTTAATTTCGGTTTGTAATGTTTTGTTTTACTTATTTTTTTTTTTAAAAAACATACACATTTACTTTTTGCTTACATTACAAATATAAAGTTACGTTTCTATTGTTATTATTACTTTTTTTAAAATAAAATTCGTCAGTTTTGTAATTTTTTTAAAAATAATATTCGTTAATTTTGTATTTTTTTTTTTTTTAATTTTAATTTACAGACCACGGAAATAGATGGGTACTTAGTCGAGGTACCGAGTTACTACCCCCTAACTCATCTAAATTCTAGCCCCCACCAAAAAAAACTCCTGAGTGCGCCTTTGGGTTTGACTTATAAACTTCAGAATTGGGGATCATAAATTACATTTAAAATTCTCTTTAAAACCGTAACTATAACTTCAAGCTAGTACTCTGGGCGGAAAAAATCCAAAAAACCGTCAAGAATATTATATGTAATATAGAATTTAAAACAACCTCGAAAATCACTCTTAAATAATTCACAACTCATCACCAAATACCTCCTTTAAGGGTAAAATTCAAAAAATAAAACAAAACGCAGAAGCTCTTTCATATAATCAAAAAATTACAGTTAGAAAATTATTTACCACCCCCCATTTTTGGACCAAAAACATCAAAAAAGAAAATGTTCACGCAAGCAATAACCCAAGTAAAACAGTTGAGGAAATCAAAACGTGTATTTCAAATATATGCACATAAAGGATCGCTCTATAGGAAAATTATAGCCGAGCTTACAATTTTACATTTCGACTCTTGGGGCGACAAAAGTTCGAAATTTTTTGAAAACATAACTTTTTTTTTTTTTTTTTTGTTTGCCGCGCGTATGATATAAATTGATGGAAAAATCGGTAATTGTCGGGAACGAAACCGTATTTCATTTCCTCTTAACGAAACTTTCGAGGTTAGCAAAAAGTTCAAAAAAGCGCGAACGTTACTCGTCTTTTGCGATGCGAAAAATCAGATTTCGTTATTTTAAATTTAGTGTTATCTAAATGTAAATTATAGAGTTATCTTTTAAGTGAACATGTGGAATCCTCAGCGCATGAAACATTATGCTCGATTGAACTTGTTTTTTTCTGTTTGTTCGCGCATTGTGCATTGCAAATTTTAAGATTCTTCATGATGAACACTGTGTGAGTACTTATGAAAATCGGAAAACATAGATATATACCCAACAGTCGTCAAAAAATCTGAATAAATATGGTCTCTTTAAATAATTTGAATAAATTTATTAAGAGGTTATATCTGTTTGGAGCCACTAAAAAAGGGCCTTTTTTCATTTTTTTCTTCTATGAGCTCGATTTTAAATAATTATAAACAAATAATATATAAATCGATTAAGCAAACTCTTCAGGAATATGAAAAAAAAATGTTTATTGGCATAAATTTACAAAATGGCGGCTGTTGGTCAATAAACTAAAAACAATATTTAAAAAAGTATCTCCGCGGCACGCAGTAGAAGTCCCTTGGATCATCATCTGGAAGCATAAAATTTTTTTTTCATAAACTACATAAATTTTGCTAGTGAAGTACAAATGATCTTAGTTATAGATTTTTTTTTTCGCAAAATGGCGCTCGTTTAAACAAAAATTAATTTTATTTCGAAATTTTTTTATTACCTATTGCCGCCAGGATTCATTTTCTTCTTCGCGAGTAATTTCGCAAGGCGTTTCTCTTAATTTTTTAATCGAATTAAAATACAGTATAAACTAATTCAAGCTAAATATAGAATTCAACCATAGTACATAGAATACCGCGTCCTGATTGAATTTTTGCTAGCTGATTACAATTTATACAAGTTATGTGTCCGCGTGTCAGGCGCGATTACAATTTTGCGATAAATTTTCGGTGCAGGATCCGAATTTTTTTACTGGCAGGACGGAAAAATACGTGTAGTATTTTTTTTTAATGTTTAACCGAATAAATTTATATTAAACGAATTTCTGGGCTAATTTAAAAATTAAAGCAAAACATTAGGTATCCGCATAGAAATATACCAACTTTAAATAAATAAAACGGATTAATTTTTTGAATTATTCGGTGCTTGAAATATGAATAACGAATATAATACCTATAGTACGTGTAAATATTATGATTCGATCTACCCGCATAGAGAAAAAAATAAACTCATCATTGAAATGAAACGACACGATTGCCGAAATTTTTTGCTATACACAACAATTCACTAATAATTTTAAAGACATTAAGCAACTTTTGTAATTTACTTATTCAAAGTGACTCCAAAAGCTGCTTAATGTCAAGATCTTTCCTTTAACTTTAAGGCACCCCTGCTTACTCTTAAAATAAGATCGTACTTGATTGAATTGGCGGAAAAGAGGGTTAATATAAAACTGATGTGGATTCCAGCTCAAGTAGGTAAATATATGGTAATGAGATAGTGGATAAAGCAGCAAAATCAGCGGCTGATGAAGTTGCTTCACTAATTCCAAAAAATTTCCTAGCAAAGTTCTTTTATATTTCATTAAGTTTTCCCACAAAGAATGCTGGAATTCCCTTTGGCACAATCCGTATAAATCATAATTATATAAATCTATTCAACCATATATCCCTAGATCACCGTGGTATGTCCCGATTTCGGATAGAGGGATTAACAATACTCGGAAATTTATAGTGACGATATGTTGGTTACGATTTGGAGTTAATAGATTACCCCATATTCTATGTATAAGCAGGGGTTTAGTCAGTCCTGTTATTGTCCACACCCGGATGATAGAGATAAGTTGGCAGACGCGGACCATTTATTTTTTCCCGAATGCGGCCGATACAAAAACACTCACACAGTATTGTATAATTCATTGGTTAATCTTAGAGTAGACCTTCCATGTAAAACAAGTTCGCCCTTGGCTACAAATAATATCGCTTTATTATATTGGATATTATATTCATTTATAATGCCATTAAAAATTGTAATTTAACCTTGCTCTAATATAATGGCTAATGGATTGTCTTGCATATAAGCCCAAAAAGAAAAGAAAAAAAGAAATAAATTTACTTTAATTTTGCAAAAAGAAAAAAACGTTTTCAATTTTATTCGGTACAAAGCCAAGGACACCAGGCCAATGTACATATATAAAATTTATTTAAATCTTTACTATGTTCTCGCTTTTTAAGTGAACTCTTCATTTCCACAAAAGATTTATTTCCGCTATTCAGTTTTCTTTTCCTCTTAAACATATTACTAATGTAATATGTTTAAAAGAAACATTGGAGCCTACGACAGCAAACTGCAATAGTTCACGATGATTTAAAAAATTTAAAAGTAAATAATATTTCCGATAGCAACTACAGTTGCACGATTATCTCTAATAATTTCTTCATAATTTAAGTTGCTAAAATGTTTTAATGAAGTCAATTTTTTTATGAAACATTTCCTCATTTTCCCATGTGGTGCGTAACCAAAGAAGAAAATTAAGATTTTTCACGCTATTCAGTAACATGTATAATATGTACCACTTCTATTTCCACAAAAAGTTAGTAATAATGTTTGTATGTTTTTATTTTTGAAATAGTTCTATCCTGTAAATAACATTATATATATATATATATATATATATATATATATATATATAATGCAAACAAAACAAATAATGATGTAAAAATAGGCTTTAGCTCAGATTGCTGCTTGTTCCCTCTTCTACTTTAAAAAAATTCCAAGTGCTAGTCTACTATCCCTAAGGAAAAAATTTCACTCTAGATTTTGGTTGGATATGTACCTTTCCTCCGTTGCGAATAATCGTTCCTTCCATCTCTCAATTCAACCTAATCTTTCCTTCTAACTCTTAGTTCTCGGAGTTTACTTTTTTTCCTCTTTCCATTGTTGCTTCTATTATTCGTCTGCACTTCAATCACACTTTATTGCCTTTTTCACCGTTCCGTCTTTATCTGGTTTCCTCTCCCTATTGTCCTCGGCATCCCAATGAAGCAGTTGTCTGCGATTCTAATCGTGTTTTCTTCGAATGTTCTGCTCTTTTTCTGTTGAACGTTCTGTTCTTTATTTACATTTCTTAAAGTTGTGATTTCCTGCCTCTTATTGTGCTTCTTATATCTTGTCCGTTTTTCCCAGTCCGTTGTCCTTGTCATTGGTTTCTTTTTGTATTACCTATTTCCAATCGAACTAAATTCTAATAATTAGTTTGGCTCTTCTTCCTATCGTTTCTGAACGGAGGTCCTCGGTTGCAAAGCCAAAAAAAAATACTTTTTTTTTTATTTCAAGTAGAAAAAACGTGTTTTTACATTCCATTAAGTTTGCTAATCGGATTATATTTTTTTCTTTTCTTCTTTTAAAATATTTCAAATTTCTCTTTTTGGCATAGCGGATGGAGCTCGTCAACTACGGGCATTAGCCTAGGGTAAGAGGAATTTATCTATACTAGTGTTCGTCCATTGCTCAAAATTCGACCATAATTATTATTAAAAATTTGTAAAAAAACATATGAATTTGCATATTTCCAAAATTCTTTTTTCTACTCCTATACATTCGTTTATTATATACCCGAGAATATAGACTTTTATATGTACTTACTAATACAAAACAGTTCGGTATCATTATAATTGAATAAAAAAAAAATTTAATAAAATAACAGTAAATCGCAATTTAAAAACCCTCCATAAAGCACAATTGGGGAGAGGGGCAAAAACATAAATCACCACTATACACAGAGAAAGGCCTATATAGATTAATATAAAAAGAATGCATTTTTCTTTTTGTCGCTACCGATATTTTAATATAAATAAAAAGAAGCTTTAATTATGAAGTGTGAAATATGTGCTATAAACGCTTTTCTTTTTTACTTTAAATGAGTTTCTCCTTATCGAATTTTAATTTTTTCAAATTATCCGAAATTTCTGTTTTTTTTATTTGCTCGGTTCGGTGGCCACTTTGTTTTATTTTTTTGACGAAGGTGTAATATTTAATATGGCTAAAAAAATTGAATTTTATTAATTCAAACAATCTCTTTTTCGTTTAATTTTCTTGGATTTTTATTAAATAACTGTTATATGCACTGGTATAATATATATTTTTCTAAGGGGGCGTCACCCCCCAGTTTTTTCTCTCAGTGCTTGTTATGCAGGCTTTTAAATGTGAAAATTATAGCGTCACCTAGTGGCAGTAATTGTTTTCGGAATACGACTAGTACGAATTTTGTAACACTTTTTTCGCCCAAATACCCAGCAGGAACATTAAGTAATGATCAGGGATGCGACCACAAGAACTGCAGTCTAAAAGTGTTACGCAGCCTGCGCTGGTCATACTCCGAAAAACTGCCACTAGATGGCGCCTAGGTACGCCTACCTCCAAGTTAGAGGGCTTGGGTATCATTCCTGAAGGTCCGATTGCTTTTATTTATCTGAAGTTTACTTCTTCACCATTCCATTTTCCTCGTAGCATTCACTTATTCTGTAAATTGTCCATTGACCTATCGGCTTGCTTCTTTCGACTTTAAATGTAAGTAATTTTTGTTCTTTTTGTTTTTTAATAAACACATTTATGAAAAGGTTCTTTTTCCATTGCGGAGATGTGCTGATCATTGTTTAGTTGTTTAACAATAAACGTTCCTCACGTTCGGCTGAAGATTTCTGGGCTCTCTATAGCCTCAAGAGTTTTGCACAACTAAAGATTCTCACGCTCTTTGTAAAGAATAAGCATTTCAATTGTTCGTTATACAAATTCCTTTCTTTCTTAATCACATTCATTATTTCTTACTAATCGCATTATTTTAGTTTCGTAAATTATTTAGCAATTAAGGTAAGAAAGAAAATAACATTTATATAAAAATAAATTTATTCCCGGTAAAATTATTGATGTAATGATTTAATAAAATCTATTCTCTTTTTTTACATATATAGATAATTTTCGGCAAACATTTGATGTTATCCCCCCCCACCACCATTTTTTATTTCGTGCTTTAAAAATGCGAATAGAAATGTAAAAAAGGTTTAAATGACCAAACAGTAAATAAAACGAAAACATTCGAATAGTATTTTCGATGGCTTGACGCCTATTGGCTGTTGAAGTAAACCAGTTGAAGAGCTTTCCTCTTGGCGGTAGACGAGTGAAGCGAGCAAATATTAATAGAAAAATTTTGGCATTGTTTTTTTTTGTTGTTTTTATTTTTAGATTATTTTCAATACTACATAAATCAATGGTAATAGATCACGGCGTTATGGGATGACAAATGGAGCGATAGCAGGGAACAAAATCTCTTAGTTAAAAACTAATACAAAATGTTGTTTGTTACTTGTGCCAAAAATTAATAAAATGTCTAGAATATACATTTACATTAGCAAACCTTTTGTTTAAATTTTTACATTTATAAACATTCACCATAATAAACATTGTATTCGATTTGTTTTTTTTTTTCATTATTTTATCGGCTGTATTTTAAACTCTACTTTTTCACTTCGTTAACAAAAACCTTTGTAACTGCTCGTTGAATAATACCAAAAACTTATAACTTATGCCATCCGCAAAAATCCACTGGTAAAACCCAGAATCCGAATAAAGGGAAGTAATCAGGGTTAGTTAAAATGTATATATCCGTTGAAATATGGCATTAAACATTTTTTGCAATTACAATACTTCCTTTACTTCGTACAAGGAAGTAAAAAATGTAATGCCAGGAATCGAATAGAAGCGATAATACCGGAATAATAAATAATATTTAAACCATACTAAGAAATAAAAATTTAAGATTAATTCGGTACTTAACTAATAATGGCAATATCGTAACTTGAAAAGATTTAAGAACATTTTCAGAATGTTTTTTTGCAGTTCTCAAGAAAAAACGAAATGTAAGCGACATCAAGAAAATTCAACGCTTCTTTCTGAACGAAAAGCTTACGCATATATTTATTTGCAATAATTTTAACTTTTTTTTGAAGTTCCTGATCTCTACATTTCATTTTTGGACTAATCATTATGCGTCTCTGAAGATTTATTGCATCGTAAATGCATGAATCACCTTTAAACGAAACCATCTTCTGTGAAGCACCGATTGAATTAAAATAGTAATTTCATTTTTAAGTCGGCCCGTTACAGATTTCAATATAACATTACAAAATAACACAAATAATGATGACATCAATGCGAGTGAATACGTATATCAGAGACATATTATGATCAATCTAAATTACTATAAACATTTTGTTCGCAGTAAGCATAAATTGAATATTGATACGGATTCGGTATTTTATCTAGCGATGATGTCGAGCTAGAAATTATTCTCCGATTAAAATCAGTAATTTTCGATCTCTTGACATCAATTCTATTATTTATCGTCGTCAGAGAATACGTCCAAGATATTTACACGGCCGAATTTGTAATTTCCGATTTTTGTCGAATTTCTCGGCTCGGTTATTGTTAAGGGATAGTGTAAGTGTCCTGGTATGTGCGGTCTGCGACAACAGGATAGCGTCTGTCGGCCGCGTAAGCCGTGTGTGAAGATCAGATAGCGGCTATGTGTAATTGATAAGGACTTCGGTAATGTACCGTTAGTTTTAATGTAATATATCGAGCCGATCTGGCTAGATTAAGACACTAGTAGTTACCGTTTAATTATGTACGTAGCTAGTCGTCGTCGAGAGCAGTAAGAAATTGTTTAGTCGTGTTACCGTTTTGTCGAGCTGTGCCTTTTATAAGATATTTAGTTGAAGTTTTAAGTTCTAGTCAATGCCGAATTTTTCCGTTACGTGTCTTATTTAATTTGTAATTTTTTTTCGAAATATACGTGATTTGTCTGTCTAAATTTTTATTGGACACGCATTGCGCGACCGTGGTATCTCTTTCCGGAGAGGTGACCGCCTTCAATTGGTTCGGTTTATATTTCTTTTTCTTCATATTTTTTTTATCGGCAAAATTTTTTTAGAAAGCCTGACGCTCTGCTCGGCCGAGTTATACCGGCAGTGGGAAGCCATGAGTTGCCACTGGCGCCCGTAAATATATATGTAGTTTTGTCATCATGACTATCATCAAAAATTTCATCAAGTAATCAAAGAACAGCGAAAGCGTAGATACGTAACATTGCCTCCCGTAACAGGGACGTGAAATTCATCAATCGTAACACTGGCTCCCGCAACAGGGACCAGAGAATATCATCAATCGTAACAATATTAATCAGAAAAAAGTTTATTACGAGACAACAGTTATTGAAAGGAGATGTTTTTTCTTGATGGTTGGGAGGTATCGGAAAAAGATCCTTAATTAATTTATCGTTCGCTACAGTCAGATTAGCCGGTAAAATTACTTCATGCGTAGTGTTTTCCGAAATTGCAGGTATTCTTCTCCAAGTAACCGGGGCACCGCACATACAATACTGAAAAACAAAAATTTAACACGGATACGGAAATGTTCTTTATTAAGTTTAGGATAAACTTCTATAATGGCACTCGACAGGACAATACACGAATTACATTATGAGCGGCTGTCCAATTTTATTTCCTAAAGACTTTAGACAAATTTCACTAATTGTAGCGGGGGAGACAAAAAAACTAACTTAAAAAAAATCTTAACTGTAGTCAAATATAGATAATCAGAATTCACTATTATATAAATACACGAGGAGTTTCATTATCTTCCGAAGAAAAAAACTTTTCTTCCGATTTTTCGTTTAAAGTAGATACACCGAAACAAATGTCAGAAAATATTGGAAAAATTAACATTGATAGTAATTTATGCACTTTGATAAACACATTTGAACTTGTCGAGAAAATCAATGACTAAGTGCTTTCTAAATTGAATACGCAAGCTTAACAGTATAGTATACTGTTCGGTAGATAAAGTTCATTCTGCAGTTTATTTACTAACGGAATTTCACTGAAGATAGGTTCTTCTGTTATTTTATTAAGAAATTCAAATCACCGAAGAAAGTTTTAATCGAGAGCATGGAGAAACAGTTTTAATACCGTTAATTTCATCTGTTCGTTCGGATTTACCGTTTTTATTTCAAAAGCTCCAATTTCCGATAAAACTTAATTTTAACAATGATCACTAACAAATCTAAAGGTGGGTCATTAAAGTATAACTGGAGTCGAATTTAAGCGTAGACTGCCTTTAGTCAACTTTATATGACGCACCTTAGCCCTCATTCCCTTTTTTCATATAATCGATCCTAAATACACACTTTCCGAGTGACATTTCTACTCGTACTACATGAATTATCTACGAAAATTAACGTTCCCATTTTCTTACACTATTACGCTTGTTCTCTTGGCTTTTATTATTGTCGATGGACATACCGATCAATAAATCATTCGAATAACGCAGCACAACGTACATCAAAAACTTTATTAAAGATATTCATAAATTATAGTACAATATCTTTTTCCATTACCTAACTGCTAAAAAACGATAGGTCGAATTTAAAAATAAACAATATTTAAATTAACTTTATGTGTATATATCTATGTAAAGTACATAAAAACGAAAAAAAAAAAACAGGCACACAACTTTTTCGTATTTAAATCAGTACGAATGACCGTTATGGCAACTAAAACTCGGCGAATTCTGAAAATTCCGTTTCAACACCTGCGATACAGAAAAACAAAAATAAAATTATTTATTTGCTCTTTTGTAAATTCATTCTTTTTATAGATACTATTATTTCACGTAAACAGAATTATAAAATTGGTAGAATAACTAATTTCTCGAGCGAAGGCACACATATATTTAAGTGTAAGCAATTTCTTGAATTGAAAAATTCAGCAAATTGGACTATAAATAATTACAATCGGTTACGTCACTTCCATTTCCGCGGGGAAAGAGAAATATTTTTCAGCGAAGAACTTATTAAAAGGCAAATACTGAAACAAAGGCTTCATGTTTCGCATAGATATACTCCGGACATTCCTTTTAATTTTAACTATATCCGTAACAAAAAACATTAAGTGAAGCGCCCAGAGTAACTTTTATGTGTCACTTCAATTTTCCTCTAAGAAAAATGTAGAAGCAAATATAAAAATAGCTTTCTCCGCACAAAAACCGCGCTCGATCGGTGGAAAATGTTTACCAAAACTACACTAGTTGCTGATGAGGAATTATTTAGAAAAATATAAAATAATTAAATTACAATTATGGACATTGTTTCCTAAACGTGGTTGGTCAGTATTAGTACGTTTCTATCCGTGTACATTTAAAATAATAAAATTATGTAGATCAAGAAAAAAGAAAATAACGAGAGAAGGAAATTTTAAATCAAAGTAAAGAAAATAGAATAAAGATACGCGCGTATAGAATGTGAAGACACCGGAAGAAATCTATAGAAGTTTAAGGAGGAACTAGAAAGCAATAAGAATAATAGAAAGTGATATTACGGTAGAGGTGGAATAGAATAATGTGTTAGAAGTATGCTAAATTAAAAAATGGCTCATAATAATTAAAAAAAAAAAAAAAAAAAACAAAAAACAGCAGAGTTGCAAAGCTATCAGGGTATCAAGATCGCTTACAATTATGAATATAGAAAGATAGAAATAGCTGTACGCGAAGATATGAAAAAGAAGGTGAAAAGATGAAGAGTATTATTGTATAGAGTTATAACGGACATCTGAAGTGGAGTTGTAGGAGGAGGAAGATAAAAATATAGTAAGAGGATGTATAGTTTGCATAACATAAACGACAGGAGTAGAATGTTACTTAAATTCTACAGAATAAAATTGCTGATCATAAAATGAAGTTGTGATCTATGATAAACGTAAGAGATAATTACAGATACCCTCTAGTAGTAGTTCAGCAAAGGTATAGAGAAATGGCCCGAAATGAATAATTACAAATTATAACAATTTATAAATAAAGATGATGAAAAAATAACTCAAGAAGAGAGCAAAAATTAGGAAAAAATGTAATTTATAAAAAACTAAAAAACAATGTAAATAATGAGGGGTACTACACAACGAGATAAGTAAAAAATGAAAAAAAGTAAAGAGGATAGCAACACTAATGTGAACTGAAAGGGATTAGTAGGTAAACGAAAACAAGAGCTACGACCGACAAAATAAGTTAAAAAAGTCAAGAAATAATGATACAAAAAATGGAAGAGCACAGGAAATTGAAACATTTAAAATATGAAGAGAACAAAAAGGGATGTTCCAGAAACTAGATCCAAGGAAATTATTAGAGGAATCGTTGAATGAACAATATAAAACGTAAGATTTACTTGGAAAGAAAAGAAAAAAAAACAGTCCGACTTAGTAGGGAAGTTAGAAGGATGAATAGTCAAATATTGTAGACGATGATTTATAGAATTGGCGGGAAAGTAAGCCGATCGAACACGAAGCACGCGTAAGAAATGTGTGAAACAGATAATAGGTAACAAGTCAATAGTATGAAAAAAAAAAAAAAAAAAAAACTGAAAGAAAATTATTTATGAAGACAATTTATCTCTCATAAAATACAAGAAATTATTTCGAAATGGAAAACGGAACAGCTGCAGTTAGAACAAAGAACAGAAATAATCGAGATTATAGAATAAGAAACAACGGTCGTTGAACTACAAAAATTACGTACTGCGAGATAAGATGTAACAAGAGAGAAAAACTAGGAGATTTGACAGAAAAAAAAGCAATAAACGATAAACTGTGGCTATTAAAAAACGAGCAGTCACATTTTACACGCAACAAAGGTTACGTTAACCGTGTGAATAGAATATATAATTTGAATAAAAATGAAAATTTTCCTAAAACAACATTTCGGATTTAGGAAAGCTGCGAATATAAAAAAGGCTACAACGTTAGGAACGATGGGAGAACGTTATTTCGAAGAAGAGGAGTTGAATTTATGTAGATTTCGATTCCGATTCCGAAAGGACATGAAATAAAGTGAACCGACAAGTAAATGTTTATCGAGATAATTATTAACCAATTTCAGTGACACAATGTTAAATAGAAAAAAAATAAAAAAAAAAAAACTATCGAGACAAACGAATAGTGAGAGATTATGGTAAGTTTTTAATCGCATACATGCGACTTTAATCTAATAAAATATCTGATTTTCATAAGAAATATTTCCACGGCTGTTTCCGATAGCTTCGTATTAAACATCACGCAAATCTGAAATAAATTGCCAGCCGATGCGAAGCGGAATTTTTTTATGTGTGAATAAAAATCGGACTTCCGGTTGATGCCGTTTAATCTAGCAAATTAACGATCGCCGTAGTAACACGTTTAAAGCTGAAATATATTAAAGTTGAAACACAAACAACCGGTTTTTGGACGATTAGAGGATCCTTAATCACGGCGAGTCTAGTTGAAAACCCAGCCGGCACGCTTTATTTTCATATATCTGCCTTTTAAATGCGTATGAGCGATTTATTTTCCATAATATAGCACAAAAGTGCCTTACAAATGGATAATCAAATTTACTATTTTTTAATAATCCTACCCCGTTGTCCACGCGATAAAATCGGTAACTATAGAAAATCTGCGACACGCATCGTTATTTATTTCGCATATAATTCGCGTAAACTATAAAGCATATTTTAATTACTTTCAAATATGTCTACATATTCGAATCTTGTAAGTCTTACCTATCATAAATCATTATTTTTGAAGTTTTTTTTTTTTTTTTTGTTTTACGTTAATCTCAAAAAAAAATAAACTTAAGTCCGCGAATAATAAAACTAGAAAATTCGTTAAACAATTTTGAAATATAAAAAATTGATAACCCCGAATAATATGGCAAACACTGTCAGTATTATTACAATATTTGTTATCTCTGTTAAAGTTAAGAACAGCGACATGTTAGCACGTTAGATGTAGTGAAGTTACAGTTCACAATGTACCTCACCGAACTCAACTGCACTAACGAGAGCAGAGCCCGAAAAAACTACTTTTTCTCTCGTCCGCACTTAGTCCTCCTCCTCGAGAGATTTCGAAACGACTCCTATCTCAAGACCTTAAAGTTCGATAGTCTACTTAACAATTAAACCACACACTATGCTTTAAAAGAAAATTTACATTTTCTTTTTTTTTTTTTAAATATTCTAATTCAGTAATTTTTGATAAATTATTAATGAATACGATTAAATCGGGCAGAATAGAAGGATAATATAGAATTTTTCTATATGAAACAGAAAGCGTAGCTAATTTCCGAATCGGGGGAAAATTCACGATAAAGAAGTAACTTATCTCCTACACTGTTTAGTTTGTACTTACAATTAGATGAATTGACAAAAAGAAATGCGTGGATCAGGATAAAATGCACATGATTTAGTGTTTTAAAGAATCGACAATATTGTGGTTAGAAAGAGGTCGCAGAAATAATACATGATAATTTCATGCGTAAAAAAGTAATTAAAAAGGAAGAAAAATACGCGTGAATGCATAATTGTTAAATAGAAAAAAGACTTGATAAAGTTAGTGAAGTAAGGATAAGGAGAAAAAAAGAAATTAACAATAAGGATGACAAAAATAAATTTTAACACTTAAATTAACAATTATATATATATAATTTTTATATCCCCGACGCGTTGCGAAGCAAACACTTCATGTTCACAGGAGTACATATAATATAAATAATGAAGACGATAACTATATTTAAAATTAACTGAAAAAGGTCGATATTAAAAGTCGATTATTGAATAAATACAAAATGTATAAAATTTAAAAATGAAATATAAAAATTTAAAAAAAATATAAAAATGACTAATAAATTTAACAATGAAAATGGTAAAAACTTAAATGAAAAATGAATATTTAAAAAATTTAGAAAATTTTTAAAATTTCAAAATAAATAAATTATAAATATGGAAAATTATATAAAATGGTCGTTGTATAGTAATAATGTGTACATAAGGAAATGAACTATATTAAAATTTATTTAAAGGTTAAATAATGGGTTATCTGTATTTGAAATGTACACATTATTACTATACAACGACCATTTTATATAATTTTTCATATTTAATTTATTTATTTTCGATTTATTTTGAAATTTTAAAAATTTTCTAAATTTTTTAAATATTCATTTTTCATTTAAATTGTTACCATTTTCATTGTTAAATTTATTAGTCATTTTTATATTTTTTTATATTTTTATATTTCATTTTTAAATTTTATACATTTCGTATTTATTCAATAATCGACTTTTAATATCGACCTTTTTAAGTTCATTTTAGATATAGTTATCGTCTTCATTATTTATATTATATGTACTCCTGTGAACATGAAGTGTTTGCTTCGAAACGCGTCGGGGATATAAAAATTATATATATATAATTGTTAATTTGAGTGTTAAAATTTATTTTTGTCATAAATATATTTAACAATGAGTTTAAATAATAAATACAATAACAATGAGGATAGCTAAGGGAATTATTTTAAATGAATGAAAAAAACAATTGTAAGGTACTTTATTTGAAATGTTCTTTCGCATAATTTAGAGGCGTGGGTAGACGAAAAGAATACAAAAAAAATTAAAAGGTACGCTTTCAGAAATGATTTTAAAAGGAAGTGTAGAAGGAATTCAAAAAAAAAGATGTTAGATTACACACACACAGGAGAATAAATATAGAGCGAGAACTGTAAGCTATCATTAAAGAAAAAGAGATAAATGTAGGACGGATGAGAAAACAAAAGATTCATTTGTAGCACTATATATAGTGGTGTGTGAAGTTTGTAAATAATAAAAATAATACGAGTGGTGGTACAAGGGAAGGAACTACTATCATGGATCTGCTTTTGAGCAGAACACAGACAATAATGACAATAACGGTAGAAAGAATAATGCGGAATATTACATCTGTACGTAATAAGGCTTTGAAAGCACAATTCCAAATCCAAACTAAACACATTATAACGAATGTTGACTGTAATAATGACGAAAAATTTAAATAAGAAGTGCGCAAAGTTTTAAAACATGTTACCGAGAATAAAAAAACAGATTCGTATGTATCGAAAAAAAAAAAACTGTGGCAGGATCTGGCATTGCAGCACCTTAAAACTCTCACAGATTTCGACCAGGAAGACCGATTGTAAATTAAAAGCGCATTAAATAATATAAAAATAGTTTTAAGAATTTATAATAAAAAGAAAAGCACGTACTGTAATTAAAAATCGTATGCTAGCGAAAATTTAAACATTTTTATTCTTCTGCAATTCAGTTGAGTTGCCAGCGGACTCCGATTTATTTGTACAAACATTTTCTTTACTAGATATTTGTGAAACTTTTTCAAGCTGAAACAGACGTACAAAATGCACCAAAATTAAAATAATTACAAATAAAACATCCGTACATTTCACGAAATCATTATTAAAAATCTCTACCGATGACACAAGATTAGAGACGGTAAAATCACTTTTTAAACTTTGTAATAATACTATTGAACTTTTAAAGCGGTAATAAATTTTAAATGAATTTTGAAAAATACTGATCGTTAATGACGTAAAAGAGGAAATTCTGTACCCAGATTAAAAAAATAAGTATATAAGGAACAAAATGTTTAAAAACAGATTATTATATATTACACTGGTTACAACCAGTTTATAATATAATAAAATCTTTAGCCGGCAGAAAACGCACATTGTTCTAGCAGATAAGTAAAATTATTTAACACAAAATATTAAAAATGCTAAGACGTACAAATTTAACAGTTTATAAGTGAAATTAAGCATATTTAATAAACGATACGTTTCGCGATGTAGTAGTAAACTTTATCTAAATATACTCACCTATTGAATAACCGCGGACACACGTTCTAACCAACTAGAAATAGTTACGGTTTTTAAGAACAGTTTTCACGGTTATAGAGAGCTTCGATGAAGAAAAACAGAACTATCATTATTATCGCTAAATTAGATTATTTACAATATAATACAGTTTATTATTAAAAATGACAAAAACGCATTCCTTATCATTTCTTTATTACATCGAAGGAAAATGAACAAATATCGTCGTACGATTAGTAAAAAAATCCGGAAAAATCAAATAAAGCAACTGAATTTAATTGTATATAAACATTTAAAAAAAAAAAACGAACTTAACACACACGCACACTGCAAGCAAAACATATATATACATACATATACACACACACACGCAATCAATATGCTGCAATTAAAACGTATAAAAATACATTTTGAGATTTGAGAAACCGTACAATTAATCTAATTTCCGTTCATTTATAGTTGAATGAAACGAAAACAAGATTTAAATAAAAATGCGCTTTAAGACCTTTTAAGAAGCATTGAGAAGAAAAATAAGATTAATCCGAAGAAAATTAATTTCTTTTTAAAATTTAAGTAAATAAATATATATATATGTAATTAACTAAAACTAATGAAAAGATTATAAAAAAATAAAAAATTGAAATCTTTCTAACTAATAATGAATAAAAGTGTACACCGGTTCAATAATGAAACCAGGAAAATACTTTAAAAATTGCGATCAAAATTCGCATCCATAATTTTAATCAAATACGAAATTCTTTTTTTGATAACCGTCCAAAAAATCAAACACAGTGCGTAGGATACATTAGACAACAACATTAAACGGATGATCATCATACGCGAGTTCAATATAGTTAACACGAAAAACGATTATTCCGATATATATATATAGAACGGGACTGAAAACTCTTCATTCCATAATCTTAAAGGAAATTATTGCAGTTGCATTAAAATGTCCTATAGAGTAAGTGTCGATACTTAATACAGAGACACACACTTCGTCTAGATAAAGAATAAGAAAGGATTCAAATTTCTCCTATAACTGCGTCAGCAAATTATGTACATTCAAAAGTAGTGCCTATTTCGTACTTACCTGTGAGAGTAATGATCAAATATTTGAGTAAGAAAGAGAGGGGAGAAAGACAAAAACGACCTACTAATATTAATTTAACACCCTGCTCAATAAATTATTAATTATACTTACAACATAATCACACACTCACGCTCATGTGTACTATTAAAAAATAAATTATTCTATATTATATAGTAAAACATTTTAAAGAGATTAGGGAATGAAGATATTAAATGTATTTCGTTTGATTAAGTTTATTTTCCCCCGAGGTAGGATCCATCATTCGCTTCCAATCTGTTTGACCTACTACAAAACCGATGGCGCGCATCTTTTCTTGCGCCATTATTTCTTCTAAATCGGCCCAACGAACCTATTAGAATACGTTATTATCATTATTATCATTATTATTATTATTATTATTATTATTATTATTATTATTATTATTATTATTATTATTATTATTATTATTATTATTATTATTATTATTACTACTACTACTACTACTACTACTATTATCACGTGGTATTAAGTATGTTTAAAGGCCACAACGTAAAATTAGGATTTACAATGTTCGGGGCATTCAGACATGAAATCAGATTGTAGCAATAAAAGTTTTCTGAATTCTTGAAATCGAAATATTTTTTTTTTCTTTTTATATTTTACGATTAAACTTTATATACCATGATCGATGTACAACGCAAACCGATCAAAATTATTTTGTTGTGTTTTTTGTAACATCTTCTTTCAGAAGTGAATACTATATATGTATATATTCGGTTCGGTAATATATTCCGTTATTTAAATGTAATTTATAATTTATTTTAATAATTTGTATGATTAATATTGCTTTATAAATTATTTTAAGAAATATTTAAAATTATTTAAGTTACGCGATTTTACTTTATTTTATTTCATATCGGTTTCATACTAAAATGTAAAGTTATCTGTTTTCGTTGGCTTTATTATTATTGTATTTCACGATTGTGTTGCGCTATGACGCGTAACATGCCATTGTTTAATTAAATTTATAATTATATATATATATATATTTCCTAAAAACAGTGTGTTTATTATTACTTAATGAAAAATAAGGAAATGGATTTATCAAATACTATCCGCTCTTTCAAGCTTCGACAAATAAAAATACGGTTCAAAATTTTGCTTTATAAGTATTGTTATTGAAAACGTAGGACACACACTATTTTGGATGCAATTGATTTAGGCTAGTGCAGAGTTCCGAAATATTTTGATGGTATATTGGAAAAGCATAGCGCCATCTCAATCTTAAATGTAACTGGCGCAATCATAGAGGGAGTCAAATTTTTCGGAGGTAATCTAAGATCTTTTGTAATTTTTCGCGACATTTTAGCGACCTTTACGAGAAAACCTTTCGATTTTAAGACACCAACTGAGAATCGAATTATGTTAAAAAACGTTTACCAAAATACATCTTACTTAAAACATTTTCCTTTTTCGTTTATATCTTAATTTCCATTACCAAGATCAATGTGCATAAATTATAACGCAAATGTTAAATGACTCCATTTCTTTAATTCTTACCGCAAACAATTTTTGAAATGTACGAAATTTTTATTTCATCATAGATCTAGCACATATTGTGTGTTGGTTTCAACTATTAATCCCTTAGAGTCCGGAAGTCAACGCTAAAATTTTTACGGTGCTTAAAAATACACGATTTAACTCGTCACCAAGATTTGTTGTGAACATAAATGCATTTTCGTAAACATTACTTTATATAAATACTCGTTTTCAAATGAAAAAAAAAACTATTCAGATATTAATTATATTCAATTAAAAAATATATATTACATATATATATATATAAACTCGGCCATTTTGGCCTCGCAAGGGGCTGTGCCCCTTGACCCCTCTTGCTTTCATTTCTGTCTCTTTCACTTCTATACTTTGTATAAAATGATCAAAATTTACAACGTAATTCTTACTGGCATCAACACACACAAAAAATAACATAACCACAAAAATCCTATTCTAACATTTAACTTCCGTTATATAAAATTAAGACATGTTTTCGTTACATTTTTCGTTACATCTTTCATTAAATAAAACTGGGACATTTAGCGTTACATAAAATTGGGACATTTTTTCGAATGGGGGGTAGCCTAAGAATTACGTTGTAATTAATATATATATATATATATATATATATATATATATATATATATATATATATATATACATACACACACATTACAAAGGTTTTTATTTATTTATTTTTAATCGCATTTAGTTGCTATACTTAATTCATAATGGAATTTGCAGAAGTTACAACACTATAAGATATAATTTTTATCACCGGAGATTACTTTTTTTAGAGTTCCGATTGACTGCAGAATTAAAGCGTTAATAACATTATAACATTAATAACCAAAATATATAATAATATTTGGCGCTGAAAACGTTTTCGAGACTCCCCTATCATTATTTACTTCAGACCTTCTCTTCAGCGATTTGTGTTTTTACATAATAAAAATTAATCACCGATGGGCTAGACGATTTTTAGCAAACTAAAATTAATAAATAACGAAACAGCGAATAAAAAAAGCTAGTGATTAAAAATTAACTTCGATAAAAGCATTAATTATTTTATAATGTTTTAATCAGTTCCCGCCTTGTTTTATTCGACAGTTATATCGGGCGTCTCAGACCACCTGCTATCCATTCCTTCTAAAATCTGAAATGTCCAGCAAACATGAAAATTTTAAAGCCTTGTATCAGTAAACTAACCGCACCATATCGAATAGGAAATATTTTCGATTTCTGCGCTTCGCCTGAAGTGGCCTATCGAAATCGGAAGTTGGGCTTTTTAAATGGAATAGGGTAACTTTTTTTTACGGATCCCAGTTTTACCGCAGAAAAATAAAAAAATTTTGTTTGAAATATTTTTCCTGAAGTTTTTGTCGGTCACAAAATATCCTCCAAAATCAACAAAAGTTTTAAAAAAAACTCCCGAAATTACATCGAAGAATATTTAAAATTTATTATCAGCTTAATCACTTTTAATCAACATTTTCGCTTTATGTAAGATGTCTTCTAAATCTTTCTGAACTTAACGCAGTACTGCAGATCGTGAAATTTAATGTGCGGTTACGTGTTTCTGTATCTTTTTTCTTTCTTTGTTATCTAAATAGTTACTACAAAAAAATCATTAAGTTTAAACAGTATCGGTATTATCACTCTGCCTGTCTCAATGTAGCACGTTGCTGATAAAATTTCATATTTCATTTTTTAACAGCTTAGTGCCTCATGGTTTATTCAAATGAAAAGAAGCTGTTGTGAGATGCTTTTCAAATACTCGGAAAGGATAGCTAATATTTTTTTTTTTTTCTTTTTAACAGCCGAACGATTATGACGAGAACAAATTTCCTCATTCGTAAAAAACATCCTCAAGGTTACTGGGAAAGAAGGTATTGTCAACACATCACAGCAAAAGCAGAAAAAATTTGCGATTTCGGGATATGAGGTCCACCGATATTATCGTATTTGCTTATGTTTGCCGCACAAATAAAAGACCCGGCTGTATCGAGTTCAAAATTCAACGAGTTTATTGCAACTACAAGTTTCATCCAGAGCAGCCTCCTTATTTTCATTGTGAGATTTTGTCTTCGGACGAATGCACTTTTAACAGTAACTATGAGGTTCAGAACTTTCGTTATTGGCAACGAATCCGAATTGGCTGAGAGAGGTGAATAATCAACGCATCTGGAAGATTGATATTTGATGTGAGAGTATTCATTAGTCCTCTATTTTTAATGGGAATATGAATCGTAATAAATATTCAGAATTGCACAGGCAGACCTTTCAACACCTTTATTTGAAAATATTCCTCCTGATGTATGTTCACGGCTTTGGTTTTAACAAGACGGTTGTCCGGCCCGTACACCAAGACTAGTTCTAATCCATCTATATGAAATGTTTCCTAGCAGGTGGATACTAGTAAATATGATGTAATTTCCATTCGTTTGAATAAGATTTATTTTATACTAATACTAACTGTTATCCACCGCTTCGCCCGGGTATTAATAATACCTGTTTAAATCTGTACTTGGAAATTAATAAAGAAATTTTTGTTTTATCTGGAATTATATTTATGTAAAGATCCTTTCTCTTTTTTGGGGGGAAACATGTTCATTGGTGTCTAACAAAAAATGGACTTTATGTTTCACGTTTAGCTGAAGATTATCAGTTGTCTTTCTATAATCTGTTTGTTGTAATCTATCAAAAAGTTTCGCTCAATTAAGCAGGAAACACAGCCATTATTTGAAGGGGCCGAGTTATGCACACGGCGATCTCCCATAATTACTTATTTAAGAGAACATCTTCACTCACATCTTCCGAATTCTTCGTCTCGGGCATTTTATTAGAATGGATTTATTACTACAATAGCAAACACCACAGTAGCTGAGTAAGCATTTAAAATTTGAGTATAAATAACATTCCCAGCGGTAAATATTAAAAATTCCGTTACAGAATTTTTTATTTTTCTGTAAAAAATAATAGAAAACACTACCTTCTTTTAAAATCTTCTCAATGAGTACAGCAACTAGGCTAGCACAGTGCTACTTGTATATTGAGATCCTGACATGGAGGTTTAATGATATCAGTAACACAAAAAGAAAAGTAACAGAACGATGTGTTTTTACTTACGCCAGAAATTAATAAAATGTTATCTAAAGTTTATTATTCACTTTTTTTAAATTTTTACGTTTAATTTATATTTATTATGGTAACCATTATATATTTAAAGTTTCACAAAAATTAATTTTTTTTTTATTCGTACCGTATGCATTTCTGTATCGTTGGTCGCATCTCAACTACTTAAAACTTCACATATCATGAAGGAGAGGGGGTAGAAAACTCAGCCTTACCTTAAAACCTTTGTTGGGACAACACATATACAGCCTGAAAATTTCAGCGTGGTTCCTCCAGCAGTACAAGAATGCAGACGGGACAAACAAACATACAAACATTCATTTTGATATATACAAATACGTCAAGCAAAATTAGTATTTCATAAGATATTGCGGGGTTGAAAACGAGGGTTTCAAGAAAAATGTTTTAAACAAAAAAATTTTATTTTTCAGGCTAAAGTCGGAATCTTCATTAAAAAAAAAAAAAAAAAAAAAAAAAACGCATTCTATTTAAAAATACTAACTTTTGGTTTTAATAGACCATTTCCGGTAGTTGGCGGAAGTTAAACATATTTTCATTCGATATGGCCCCAGCCAATTTACTAATATGAGGCTTTAAATTTTTCATTTTTTTAAATTTTCAATATATTTTAGAAACACGCCCTGTATATAATCGCACCGCTGATAATGTTCTCTAATGCTATTCGTGATTTAAAATTTTTAGTATTATACTTCAATTTTTTTTTTGATAAAAATAAAATTTTTTATCAGATTATTTTAACATTACACTAATTTTTTTTTCTTGCTAAAGTCAACTTTTTTTTCACATTAATCTCCATATTTTATGCTTAAAAAAAGAAAAAAAAATCTATTTTAAGTCGCATTTCCACGATAAAAACGTCAAAATATATAATCGCTTTCCTTATTCAAAGCTACATTTCCACAATAATTTGGCAAATTGATAGTATTTTACGTCAATATCACCTCTGTTATATTAATAAGAAATGACCTAAAGGAACCACATTTTTTCTTTTTTTTTTTTTTTTTTGACGAATACTCAGTTTATATTCACCAATTTCAATCAGTACTCACATGACACCACCGCTGAGTGGTATATACATTCTAATGGACAAGGAATCAGTAAAATCGGTCTACATGAATATAAGTTATGCGCGAACAAACATTAAAAAAACAAAACATACAAGACGAACATATAACAACCTGCTTCTTTTTGGAAGTCGGAAAAAATTAAAAAATAATATCTACTCATTGTTTTCTATGATAAACTATCCGAAATAAATCCCCTCTAGTTTAACCTAATTGAATCGTCGAAAATCAAAATCTGTTGATACACATGTGATGTTTCAAATTAAGTGACTGTACTTCTTTACTGTTGCATACTAACGCACAAAATCTAGACATTGGCCACCTAACCTCATTCGCTCACAATGACTCTTGTACGCTTTAACTTGAGCTTACGTTTGGGAAATCAATCCCAACTTATCCATGGGATTTCGACTAATACGGAAGGTAGAAAAATAAGATAGTAACAATTGTTAAATTACAGCGGAAATGGTGTACTGAATGGCTTTGTATTGTAAGTACATATAAAAGTGTACATATGTTCTCAGATATACAATGATTGAATGTAAAAGAGTAGAAAAAAATATCTTGAAAATATGTAAATTCATATATACATATATATGTATGTATATACATATTTTCCTCAAATTTTTAATAATTATGGTCGAACGCTAGTTATAATAAAGGGTTCTTAATGTTTAAAATAGCTTATCTCAAAACAAGTAAAATAATTATGCATTAGAGCATATTTTGAAATTGTTATAAAATATTTTTTTAAATTATTTCGAAATAATGTAGAAGCGCAGATGATATCCCGTCACTATGTTTATTCCCAGAATGGAGTTTTGTAAAAAAATATTTACGCTACAACGTAACTGTTGTCGTCATACGTTCGAAAAAATCCGAAACTCTAAAAGAGCTATAAAAATAATCAAAACTATCCGATTACTTACATTTTTCTTGCCCTTTGTTCGTATTGCGGACGTATACCACGTGAGATCTTTTCCACTTCCTTCTTCTAGCCATTCCTTAATCGTGGTGCTGCATTTCTTCTTCTTAATTCCATCTAGACGATCTGTAATTAAAAGTAAACATTGTTAAAACAAAATTCGCAATAAAATAACCTATTCGGACACACGCTCATTCGCAGACGCGCTCAGCTCTCCTATTTCAACGTGGATCAGAGCTTGTTAAATGATCAACATTTCGAGGGCAAATAAATATCTTACACGCCGATCTCTTTTACGGGAGCATATAAATTCGCACCATTGAAGTTATACGAAAATTAAAGCTATTCGCACTATGGTTTTTAAACATAATTCGGTGACTGCATACCATGCTTTACAACCTCCCCCGCGCGTTATGTTAACTGTGCAAAAGTCAACCGCATTCAAAAGGTTTTTTTACAACGGGGGCTAACTGACCTAAGCATCCACTTAAAATGTGCATTTTCCGTTAAATAAACGACTGCTCTTCTCTTTGAACTTTTAGATTTATTTTACAATGAGTAAACAGAACCGCATTATTAACTCTTAAGTTGTACAATTTGAAATGTTTCGTTTACGAAAGTGTAATCTACTAATCATCACAGTTATTGTATTCCCTCTCCTCGTTATCAGTTATTAAAATTACACATTTTAGTTTATGTAAATCGAAGATTCCTGTAATAAAAACACTAAAGCCACGGAGAAAATGTCAATCATCGTCAATAATGAACTAAAACATGTGACCGCACACCCTTTAATTTGTTGCATTTATTTCGATCTGTAAACACATAAACTCGCATCGCATAATTACGAATTAAGGTATAACAACTCTGGTCCGGGGGGATTAATGTTAATTATTTTATGGCAAGGCTCGTGCAGAACAAATGGGATTAGTCGATGAATAAGCAGGCTTCGACCATTCGCAATACGGCGAGCGCTACAGTTTATTACTAAGTTAACAAATAAGCGAACGGGTGTTTCGGTTGAAGTGAAGTGTGGAGGAATGGGTAATAAAACGTACGTCGTAAAATATACGTCGAATTTGAAGAGCAACTTTTAATAGATACAAGAGATGTAAGTTAAAAATTCAACTACGACTAAATAATTCGGATGATAACTTACAACTAGATTCAATGTATATTTTAAAAACACAACCTCCTACTACAGATATTGTAAATAAGCTGCTACGCGCTTTAAATATGGGAGAGAGAGTTGGTTTTGGTGAGCCGGTCTTTATTTTTGGAACGAAATTTACCAGGAACAGCACATGTGTGTATGCACGGTGAATGATGTTAATTCAATTTTCTGTTTTCTACCTCAACACGTGTGATATAGTTTAGCCAGCAGTAATCAGACTCTTGCCGTAAATATTACAGTATGTGTGTATCATGCTTCACAAATGAAATTAAAATTACCCACTGTTTAACGAGTTACTTTGTTTAAACGAGGAAAGAGGAAGTCTAGTTTTGTTAATGAAAACGACACAGCGACACCGCTAAGATTACAGTAATTTTCAAGCCTTAAATTTGAAAAACAGGCTTTACGCTATATTTATTAAGTATTAAAATATGAGTGATTTTACAATCATCAAATAGGAAATGAAAACACAGTCGATATTTCACGTACGCATTCGATGCATTCGCTTAATCTGCAAAATGTACAAAAATCAACAATAACTTTATATTCACCGCTGAATCATTCAATATTTCAAGCTGGGTGACGAAATAACTGCGCATGCATCGAATCCCTGCAAGTTTATTCAGTTTAGCTACTATTTAAGGATAATAAGTGAAAATAAGATTGAAGTGTACGATGATATTTTTCTTACTTAAACACGCTGTTGCGCTACTTGACGTACACAAAGAAAGTATACGCTTATTTATTAATAAAAGTAATTCTTGTTGCGAATAATTTTTTTTTACCCTTATTTTACAGCGAATATACAGCACGAAGTTACTTCTAGAAGAATATTTGTATCTTCTAGGATTAAAATTACCTTTCACAATACAAATGTGATAATTAAGCTTTGACAAAAACAAATACAGAAGTATAGAGTGTTTGGCATTTGAAGGTTCTACGCCATTTTTTTTTTTTTTTTTTTTTTTTTTTTTGACGAAATTTAATCATCCACTGCGGAATGTCGGGAATTGGAAGTTCCAGTCTTTTGGGTTATCGGGGGTACATGTAGAATTCAAATTTTAAATGTTCAAACTTTAAGGATAAATTTTTGTATTTTTGTATTTCTAGACTGCAGAAATCAGCTCGTGCATTTAACACTTCAAATATCAGTTTAAAAGAAACGGAATAATAAAATTAAAATTATTTGGGCCGTATATTCTAACTGAAACGAGTACTGCGTACATAGTGTGTTCCTTCATAGTGACACGTGAAGAGTCCCATCGATGTGTCTACGAGTATATTTTAGTTGCGGTTAATGTAGTGATGATCAAATACCGAAAAATGGCTTAAAAAGTGTAAATAGAAAAAATAATTTACTTACACAAGTGGATATTAAAAAGAATAATATATGCACGAAAGGTATTCGCCAATTTCATAACGAGCCAAAATTGACGTCAAAAATTCCACCATTCTCATTACGGAGTATTTTAAAATTTCATTCGCCTAAAAGTGCATGGCTTGTCGTAGGATGTAAAACAATTTAAAAGCTACGAATCCACGCGCTTTCCACATTTTATTGTCACGTTATTTGAAGATTTACCGTGTCATTTGAATTATAACTAACGCTGATTCCACGAGTAAACGTATACCCCTTCAACTTCACATCAGAAATTAAATTACTTACATCAGGTATAAAAACGAAAAAAAAAAGAAAAAGTAAAGTAAGTCCCATTAAGGTATTATGGATTGTGAAGTTAAGGTTCACAATGTACTAAGCTCAACGGCACTAATGAAAGTAAGGTATAAAAGTAAGGCATAAAAGTAAGGTATAAAAGTAAGGAACGATAAGAATTAATTCGGCAGTTACGACATCTTGTACTATGAATCTTTAATTGTATTTCGTTGATCATTTTTAAGGCGGAAAATCCTCCCATTTTACCTGAAATAATGAAACTTTAATAAAGAAACTAAAAATTGAACCTTTGAATCGAAATATAAAAACGTCATAATCTGGATTTTAAAAAAAATAGCAAATCGCTGACGACCCTTTTTTTACTTTTTTTTTTTTTCCGTCATTGTAAATATGTAAAAAATAGTGATACGCACGTATGTGTATGCGTAAATGAATAAAAACACTTTGCAGAGTGTACAGTGTAAAATAATGTATTTGCCGTTCTCGAAAGTATTTTTAAAAAAATGGACCTAGCCCGTGCAAGGAAAATGGCGTCCAGAACAGATATAAACACTGTAAAGTCGGGAGGGTGACGTTAAAGTAGGATATCTTTAGGGTAGTCCATGAAAAACAACGGCAGATTGCTGCTGGATTACGTCCAACAACCTTAATCGAAAAACTAATACCCGCAGGAACACATATTTTATTTCATAAATAGCCGGCTGACGTAAAACTTTTAATGAAAACAAAAACGTGCTTTTAGCTTTCTCTTATGCTTTAGCTCCGTAAAAAGTTGCTTCCAAAGTAGAAGATTCACACGTGTTTAATAAGATTAGCGAAAAGGGGTTCCTTCTCCTACATTATTACACAAATACATCTTTAAAGATTACGTTCAACTTTTTCGGTATTACCGGAACCATTGATGTACTATATAATGAACAATGTGTATCTCCTCCATGTAGATACTTGACGATTAATGTTGGAAAACTGTAAAAATTTACTTACACTAGGGGGTCTTAAATTTATGGAACTGTGATATAGGTGTAATTGAAATAGATTCTCCCGTTACAGAATACGTTTGCATACTTCATCGAATATTTGTCTTTCCGATATTACTAATACACACTTTCTTCTTATTACAGCTATTAGGGTCATCATTTAAGCAACTGTTTTATTGGAGATGTACGAATTAATGCCTGAAATGTTCTCTAAGTTGTTGAGGGAAAATAAGTAATCCGCGAGAGAACGGTAGTGGGAAGCATTTTGCGGGTGTATGAGATAACTGGTATAGAGATGACGATATTGCAGCAAAAAACATCCGTTGATGAAGAAGCATAGTGGGCGGCCACGTTGGAGCGGGGAAATAGCTATAATAAACTAAGCCAATTTCTAGAGCATACGATGCGTGGTGATGGCGGTTTTTTTTTTTTTTCTAAAATAACTGGTACAGAGATGATGATATTGCAGCATACATCTGTTGAAGGAGAAGGATCGGGGGTCACATTGGAGGTGGGAAGTAGTTACAATAAAATACGTAAATTTCTAGCGCACGCAATATGGTGTGATACCGTTTTATATTCAACTATCAGAGGCCGTACCGTCGCAAGAAAATATCTTGATATTAAGTAAATGACGTTGGTGTTAAATTATGTCAATTTCTCGGGCAGACAGTGCAGAGTTATAATTATTTCTTAGTATCATAGATCATACTGGAGTAAAGAAATAACTTAATATAATAGTAATAACGCTGGTTTCATAATAAATTATGTCAATTTCTAGGGCACAACTCTTATGTGTTAATAGACATTTCTTATTATCACGGATCGTGTTCGAGTAAGGAAATATCTTAATATAACAGTAGCAACATTACTTTTGCAATAAATTATGTCGAAAATTTCTAGAGCACAGCTGTTGGTAGGATGTATTTTAGTTATTTCTTAGTATCGTAGATCATACGGTGAATATTAAGGAAATATCTTATAATATAATAATGTTAAATTCACAGTAAATTATGTCAGAATTTCTAGGGCGCAACTGTAAGCGTGCGGAATTAAAATTGTCTCCCAGTATCGCAGACCGTGTTGGAGTATAAGAAAATATTCTAACAGGAAACGACGTTATAGTTGCTGAAGTAGTACAGTTATTCATGTAGTGCTACAGAGTGAAGTGAAAAACTGACAGATCGCGTTACAGATAATGATAGACAGAGGTACAAATCTGAGAGGTTAAAAAACGAAAGTGGTTTGGAACGTCTGAAGGTAGTTATTCTATAGAAAATGTTGATAAAGCGGAAGGGGAATGTATATAATAGGAGCACTTATACTTTCCTCAATCATATTTACGAATCTATGTACGTTCGATAACAGTGATATCCTAAAGAGATTAGTACATTTGGAATATTGCAAGGTTCTGCATTATGTTTCTTTTTTTTTATTATTGTTACTTAACTGCGTGTACAAAGATACCGATTACGTCATTTGTAGGGTTTTGCGGGTGTAAGGAGGAAAGTGGAAGATTACTAAACAAGATACTACGAGCAATTTCGTGATTCTCAAAATAGATATCGAAAATTCGCATATACATACACTCACACACGCGCAGGTTTGAACTTAAATACTATTTTACAAAGTAAGATTTGAGCACATATAAAAATGCAAAAAGTCATTAAAATTTCACATTTCAGCGAACTGAAAACGGTACACGACTTTCCGAAGCAACGTGCTGCAACGTTGTTGTCGTAGGTTTCCTTAAAATTATACATTTCCTTTTTATGGTTTTAAGCAAAAAACCGATCTAACCCCATCATGAAATTTTTATCCTTAGCATTTGCGCTAAGCAAAAAGGGCAATAATGAAAAAGTATCATACAAGCATACTGAAGAAGAAAAACTTACCCTTTAATTTCCATGGGTGAAACATGTAAATTTGATTTTTTTCCCCTCCCATTTCGCCATAAAATAAATTTTCTCTTCGCCATCACAAAAAAAATAATTAGCGCATTTAAATTGAAAGAGAAGAATTAAAATCAGGCAAATATATATTCAATGCTCCACTAATCTGCAGTGTGTAAACGAAAATAAAAATGATAAAATATCATCGTTTTTATCACTTACCTAGCTTTTCTTCATCATTATCCATCTGATCCCATTTGCTTTTAAGGAAGGTACTCAAATCGACTAAATTTTCCTACAGTAAAAATTTTTTTTACACAGCTTCTTATTATTAGCAGATACACGTGTTTTTGTTTTACGCTAAAACAACCGGGTACAATCTGACATCGTTCATTAGTATTATTCTCATTAGAAATTAGTAATAATGGTATAATTACGTAGCGGTAACATTATTTATAAAAAAAAGAAGAGTAATTAAACGTGTAATTAATAACGGTAACAGTAATAATATTAACAGTAATGGTAGTGATAATTTATTTTTATTATTACATAACACGGCATGCGATGAATAAACATGAAATTATATTAAAATTATATTCAAGCGACATTTCCGCCGACTTAATTATAAACACGGTCTCAAAAAAAATAAAATAAAAATATATATATGTATATTTATACAAATAGTTACCTGAAAAATACCATTAGAATCATACTAAGCATTCAAACGAGCATATACACAGTTTACAAATACATTCTATTCTCCGTACGAAATAAAGCGAAGAAGTATTTCATTTTAAAAATATTTACATCAACGCCGAGACTAAAGTTGCTTCTTAAATTATATGTTAGTCGCGCTAAATTTGTACATATTTATTTATTTATTTATTTATATATATATATATATATATATATATATATATATATATATATGCATAAATTGAACTCTATCACTTTTTTTTAAAAAAATACGTAAAAGTATAAAAGTTTGAATCGCTATACTGAAGCATAATTTAAAAAAGAATAATATTACTTCGTGTTAATAGTAGAAAATTAAAAACGCGTTAAATGTAATACAACACTTGAAATTTAAATTCATAAATACGGATATTAAAAATTACACAATCGGTATCTGACAATGTTTTACGTTGTTTCCTTATTAACTTATATTGTTTTAACTCTTAAAAAAAACATTTAAACGATTTTAATAGAAAAATTGGTGAAAAAAACTGGAAAGAATTTCCATTCAGATTTTACAACAGGAAAAAGGGGAACATGTCGAAATTTCGATGATGTGCAAACGTAGTCAACGTTGTAATCAGGAAAATGAGCACGAGGTTATTTTCTTCGATAAATTAGACAATGAGAGGTGCAGATAAACGAGTGAAATAACTATAGGAAAAAATAACGTTATCAAGATGACAACCAAAGATAAACCCATTTTAATAACGAAAGAGAATAACCTATATTATTAACATCCTCGCTATTATTTATCATTCTGCACTTTATCTTAAATGTTTAAGTTGCCTGGGGCTACCGAAGGTGTTATAGACTGAAGAAGTCGCTGCCTCAGTAACATGTATCTAATCTGACACTGAACATGGGTTATACCAGAGAGAAATCTGGGAAAATACAGACGAAATAAGAAAGGTCCCGGTATTCTCTTCCGATTCATCAGCAAAGCTTAATTTTACAATTACCGAAACCCTGCCCAAAATTGACTTACTTCAGCTCTAACTCTATAAGATAAGAAATTGTATTTGAAGCATAATATTAGTGTACCTAATATACATATACATATACATATATACATATATATATATATATATATATATAGCGAGAGAGAGAGAGAGAGAGAGAAACCCTAGAATTATGCGTATGGCGGCTTGAAATCAACTGGACATATGAAATTAAGAGCTTAAAACTGTTACGCAAAATCGAAGGCGATAAAATGAAAGGTGGAAATAATAAAACTCACCACGTGTGCTTAGGGTAGCTTTAAAGAGAATAGAAGACCTAAGTAAAGGAGATGAAAGAAAAATAAAGAAGATAGACACAATTCACGGAAATGAAATAATTATTACGCAGGGAGGCAGATGCAAACCAGGAAGGCTTTTAAGAACAATTATAAGATCAGGAAAATCTGCAAAAATCAGATGATAATTATTCCACTCTCACTATGAGTGAAAACTAGTTGCTTTACTTTCATAACATAATCAATTTTAACTTGCTATTTTCCACCTCGTTGCTAAAAATTTATAATACATACAAACAAATAGTTTTTTCATCTGTTTTCTAATTAATATTCGATTTAATATTGCTAACCTAGTATTAATCGCATAAAAGATAAAATGCAACTATATTTTTTAATTAAAATCATTATTTTAATATCTTTCGAGTCATTGTTTGTTCCCAACTAAAAATCTCTTCGTAAAGATACAAATACACATCCCTATAATTTCATCAAAAGCTACCCGGGTGAGACAACCTTTCTATCTCGACTGGCGCTGTATATCTAACTGTAAGACTAATGCAATGAGCGAAATTTTTGTTTTTTGTTTTTGACACGAATCGCATAATTTAGCCAATGTATTTTGGATCAATTTGAATATTTAATAAATCAGTTGGTGTTCCTATTTTAAAATATTTGTACAAGATGCAAATAACAGGTAATATACTTTCCCGAGATCGGGACTTAATTTTTACGTATTTACATAAAGCAGTTGCAGACCCATCCGCTGGGTTTTATGCAATACTCACGGGTAACGTAGTATATTATATCGTACACAATTCCTTGTATAACATCCTCACCAACTAGTAAAATCCAGCTCGCCCCACAAGTTATCTGGCTCCAACATGTTATATTTTTTCAGTAGAATGTTATTGTTTAAATGTACCGTGTTCTTAATCTAACTAAAACGCAAATATAATCCCCCTTGTTATATTGTTTGTAAGGCAAAAAAGTATTCGTAACGTTATTCTGCACGTTAAAAGAAATAAAATTATCCGCAGCTATTACTCCGATTTCTTTAAATTTGCCCGCCTCAACATCTTTGAAGCATTAATGTTGATGGTTAATTACAAAGCTGGAACTGTTTCATACATTCCTTAACTATACAATTTTCTTACATTTAATGCTGATAATACTATGCTCTGGCTTATACACAACAATAGGCTACAGTTGGAATTATATCACTTATAAATAAATTCTGTAAACCATGTTCGTCTCATAATAGTAAGTTTTTGTTTGAAAATTCTTTGTTAAATCATAAATCTGAGCAGTAAATAATATGCTTGTATACTAATTATCGTTCATCTGTGAACAGACGTAATTTATTTTAGTGCGTCATCTGAAATTACATTTAGAAAGATTTTCCACCAGTTTAATTTCTAGTTGCTAACTGTGCACACTTTAACAAACGTGCATATATGTATATTATAAAAATAAACAAAAATGTACTTCCGATGTAATTTAATTTAATTATTTATTTTCAACATATTACGCATCCCTTTCCAGTACGACTCTAGTTTCGGTTCATATAAAAAATTACTTCATACTTGTTGATTCTAAATTAGTTTATCGCCCATATTTTAGACTCAAAAATCTAAAAAATTTAAGTTAAGTCATCTGGTATCGTACATTATATTCCGCTTCTCTGGGTTTCTGATTGAAGCATCCACTCTTTCATAATTAAAGCTTCTACGGAGAAGCATGATGCTGCTGGAAATCTATCGAGCTAAAAAAATACTTATAAGCAACATGTGAATGTGAAGTGCTCAAAAAAATTTTAGATTTTTAGTCAATTGTAATGTAAAATATATATGTATCTTGTACGCTTAATTTGTACAACAGATAAAAATTTCAAACAAACATATGTAACTTTGTACGGAACGGGCATGGTAAAATGAAAATTACAGGAGGTCTAATTAGTGGCGATTAATAGAGAGGATCGTGAGGTAAGCATCTTTAGTAGTGGAAAAAGATAAACCTCTCACATCAACCCGTAGCTAGTAATGTTATTTTAAAAACATACATAAAGATAATGGTGACGGAGATTGGTTATTAGCTAAAAATAAGACTGATAAAGACTGTATACTTTTCTAACCAATCGCGACAATTAAGCATAATTATTCCTAGTGCACGTAATGAAATTCCGGGCAAGTGAACAAGTACGATTTTGTTATTTACTTTTTTAATGAATAGAATTGGCACAAATAAAATTAAAATAAAATCTATATAGAATTTTTTTTTTTTTTTGATTTTCGGCCACAATAAATTTAAATTTTCAGCGTACAAATACTCTGGACAACACTGTCTACCGATTAATTAAATCAACCGTTCGTTGCGTCCAAAATAAAATAAGGACCGATTTGCGTAGGTTTACGCGAGTGTTTATGATCAAGTATTTTGTTATCATCGTTAATTGCGCTTTTTAAAGTAGATAAGAACATTCGATTTGATAGCTGGACAGAAAAAAGAAAAAGGGGGTGTTCTGAGACGTATTATAAAAATTATTCATAGACACGACGTCGGAAATTGTAAAATACAGTTTAATGAATTTTAATAGTTCCGAATTAAGATTGAAGGGAAATTGGAGACTATTAATGTTCATGATATTATAGATTTTATATTTTAAAACAAACAAAATAAAACGAAAACGAGACTAATAGCGGGGAAAACGAGACGATTTGAAAAGGTATCTAAAACCATCGGCATAGTCTGATGCCTACATCTGGAGTTAAAAATTTACGCTTCTTAAATATACGATATTTTCATACATATAAGCCTTACCGTTAATAGTCAGTATCGCTAACCTCTGGGGTAATCACGATTTTAGTAGTAGTAGGCAGCTTCCATGCTGTCACAATATAGAATTTCGCACGATTACGTTGAGAAACGTGTTCAAAATTTTTTCGAATTCAGGAAAAAACACGGCGAGCTAGATAAATCTGAATAACATCGTAAAGGTGCGAAAAAAAGGGACAAATTGGTCACCACGGCTACTCCGTCAGTGCGAAAACGGCATTTTATACAGCACGCCATGATATTGATGCGCATTCTATCATCACTTGACTGTTGTTGGATTTCTTCATCAACGAAATGACACGTGTGTTATCAGGTTACGCTCGCGATTTCCCTACACTTCGCAGTAACGTTAACATTTAACTTAATTGTACAGTTCTAGCGAGAGATCTATACATATTTGTATTTGTCCAAAAAATGGCTCATTTTTAAACCGGCACAATTAAATTAAAATCGAAAACAACGTCGTCACAATTTACAACAGTGCAGTTATCATTAACTATGAACGGCTTCTTATTAATTAATTAATAATACAAAAAATAAACATTATTTTTTAATCGGGTGATTTTTATTTTTGTTCGCAGATACATTACGTAGTTTTAAACATAAAAGAAATTAAATAGAACGGCAGAGGAGTTAAAGGCTATATAAATTAATATTTAGTTACATGGTGCACACGAGGAAAACAATACAAGTACGTCCAGTTATGAAATAAACTATTCCTTCGAATTCTTAATTATTGGTTAATTCGCATTAAAAAAAAAAAAAAAAAAAAAAAAACGTATACAATTTAAAACGTTAAGTTGATAAATTGTTTAGTTTAAACGTTAGAAAAATTAATACGTCCGTCGTATCTTCAAATAGTACGTAAACAGATTTCATTTTTAAGATTATTCGAAACAAATGATCATTATAATTATATATTCCACATTTTTGTCGTAAATTTTAATAAAACAAAAACTTTTAATACCTTCTTTTTTTTTTTTAATATAATTTAAAAAAATATCGTATTTGCTATTATACTCACATACATACTCATACACACGCACGCGCGAGGACATATTATATTGCTAAATGTGAGATCAACTTGTAAAAAATGCAACATATTATAATGACTGTATCAATGAATTTAGAGGCTGATGATGTTTTAAATTTATTCAAAAACAAATTAATAAAAACTAAATAAACGTAAAGGTAATATAAATTACTTTTTTTTTATTTTTTTATTTGTTTCATTTAGTTGCGTTAATTTAAGAATTTTATTTCGTTATAATCATTTCGAAAAATTAATTACTAAACATTGAATATATACACGTACGCGTACCAAAAAAGTTGACAAAAATATTAATTTTTACAACCGGTTTTGTGGTGGCTTTGTAAAAAAAAAAAAAAAAAGAATATTCGCTTAACGGCTATTTACCACGCAAGAATTCATACAGCTTACAATTTACTACTAATAAACTTATACAATTATTACTATAATTAACATATACATTACAAACTACCATCGCATTTTGTCTCGGCAGTAACTTAATTTTTACGTCTTTAAACATTTTGTAACCGAATTTTTTTTTTTTTTTTTTTTTTTTTGAAATAAACAAAAATGATCGAGAGCGTAAGCCGCGAACAGCCTTCCAGAAATGTTCTTCATTATTTCAGGCAATGTGTAACATGAAAAAGTTAACTGTAGCCCATTTTATAACTCTATACATACTCGCATAAGTATATGTATGTAATTCTATTCGTAATACAGTAAGCAATACTTGTTGGAAAATGGTTTTCATTTATCATTTACGGAATATTGAATCCTACTGTTCGAAATGAATAATTTCCACAAGTTTAATCGTAGATTTTTAAAAATTAAAAAAAAAAAAAAAAAAAAACTTTTACAAAATTTTTAATGTCTATTGAAACTACCGTGAAAAAATTTTACAACAACCACCATCATCTCGATATAATTACTTCGAAGATATAAAACTTAAAAAAATCTTAGTGTGTAAACATTAACACAAATTAAACGATGCGAACGAAATGAAGTTATAGAAAACTATCAGCGATGCAACGGCGCACATTCGAGATGAACGGGTAATAATTAAGAGAGCTAAGGAAGTCTCCCGATCCTCTTTTTTAAGCAGTTATAGCGACTATAATCTTGAAAAATATTACACACCACAACGATAATTACAACAATAATTCTGCACTGGTCAATCGTAAGTGCATGTAATAAATAAACAATCTAAGACACAATGTGATGACGATGAAGTAGCTGCAATCACAAACGTAAAACAGTACACATCAACGACAATCGCTGATAATAGTAGCATAGACGTGTTTTGGCAATTTTACCTATAGCTACGGCTAAAAAAAAGTATCTCAGTTATGAGGTTTCCGAAAAAAAGCAAAAAAAAAAAAAAAAAAAAAAATTACCAAGCAGTTCTGCTTAAAACAGACGAAACAGATGTTGATCAGTGAGCGAGCTCGCTTGTGCACTACCACACATACATTTCGATGGACTGAGGTAAATTTCAATCTTTTTCTGCACATTACATATTTGCCAAGTTTGTATCTTTTTCGGTAATTAGCCACTGATGAAAATAACAGGCTAGCTTCTTTTGTTGGACTCACTTTTCTCATTAAACAAAAATCTTGAAGGTGATACGTTAAAAAAGTTTTTCTCTTCCTATACACGCACCATTCACTCACTTAAATTAGGGTAAGTGGTACTTCAACAAACACATTAATGATGTACGTAGAAAAAAAGAACCTGGATTCTTCATTTTTAAAATCAGTAGGCGCAATTGTACAATGTGCCCCTTGCTTTAATGAACAAAAAATTTTAAATTCACAAGCTAATTTTATCACGAACTAAAAAGACCACGCCAGCCCCAATTATATATGTACATATGTGTCATAAAAATTATGAACATAACTACCTATAAACGATTTATTTAATGTTTGTTTTTTGTTTTTTTTTCTAAATTAAAATTTATTTTTCCGTTCTTTTATTGTTTTTTTTTTTTTCTTATCGGTACTCTATGTCAAGACAAGCGGTGTATGTTTAATTACTTTTTTTTTCCACATTTTATTAATTTACTGAAAAAGCCTCGGGCCAGATTTTTTCAAAATTTAATGGTCATGAATTCCACACATAAGGCATCAATTGGAAATAAATATAATTTTCTCAAAGAAAAAAGGGTTGAAGATATCTGTTCATGCACAGAAAACAACTATTTCTCTCTATTTATTCACAACCAGACCATGTACAGTCTATATCAAGACGCTACTTCGACCGACATCACATTTGGCCCCAGGAATTTTAATAACTTATTACGAAACAACTAACTTATCCTTTTCCTCTTAAATTACCCAAAAACGCCGACAGCAAATTTTCTCAAAACCTAATTACCCTGATTCCTCGACACATCAACACGCATCGAATGATACGAACCCCGCAAGTAAATAGCATAATGACTTCCGCTTTCAAAAAATTGAACACGACTATTAAACATCTCTTATTAACTGAAACAAATATTTCTGGTCTATTAAAATAACACGTTTATTTTATGCGTAACAAGACTAGTGGAAAATAATAAAATGATTTTCGCCAAATCTAATCCCCAATCTTTCGTAAACATCGTATTACACTCGGTTACAAAATCTCGTATATTCGGCGAAGGAAAATAAACGGCAAATTTTCCCTATAAAAGTATCAATAGACACGCAAATGAGATAGACACTTTGGGCGGACAGAATTGTTTCGGAAGTAAAAGCAGGCGTTTTACAATTCGACTATAAGTGTAGAGTTCTCTGATGGATTTGCAAGGGGTAAACTAAAAATATTTAAATAGTAGAATATCCTTCTTTTACCTTGACCTAATATTACGGAAGAACACCCTAAACAAAAACCGATGTAACATAATAATTCCGACGAAATGGCCGTGAAAAACTGAACAAATTACGAGGCAGATCTGTAAATTATTTTCACGCAGAACCGTAACACGGAAGGTTTCACGGAAATGCTGATTCAAAAATAGATCTACTTTATTAATTTGTATAGCTGACAAAGATGACGTACAAAAAATTTAAAGTTTCACCGAAACTTCTATTAATAAAAGAATATAGTCGATGGGCAATTAAGTGCTTTACACCAACAAAAAAAAAAACAAAAAAAAAAAACAAAACAAAAAAACATTCAACAGTACAGTAAACTCGCGGTTATCCGGATTGCGTTTATCCCGACTCCGTATTATCCGGATCGATTTTCAAAAAGAAAAGAAAAAAGGAAAATCAAAGCGCTTTTATAAAATTCACAACTGTATGCAGTACGTATCTGAATATTTGTTTGTATTCACTGCAAATAAAACGCATGTCTGTGGCCATAATGTACTGTGTGACTCATAGTGATTGTAATGTTATTTTGTAAAATATTATTAGATCATAAAGTCAGTTATAAATGGGATGAAATTAACAAACAATGTGATTTGGACAGTTCAGAAGACAACGAGGAGCTTGTTTCTCTAATGAAAAATATTCCAGACAACGAGATCGAAGAAACGGCAGATGAGGATATTGTAGCCATGGTACTCAACGACGATCCAGTTGAAGAAAATATGGATGATAACGAGCCCCTTCCGAGTGTTATACCATAAAGGACTGAAGGCGATCGAAGTAGCGCTGGAGTACATTACTTAACAGGAAGAAGCGTCACCAGCTGTTATCATTTGTTTACGCAAGTGGCGAAATATATCGGCAAGGAAGAGAATGCAGCGAAAGACACACAGACCTTAATCACAAATGTCTTTAAAAACTAGTTAATGTACAACGTTAGTTAAATTTTCATGTAGTACTTTTTTTATCATGGGATAAGTTAATTTTCATTTTTTTTCATTTAATTTGCAGTATTTAACCTTGAACTTCGGCGTATCCGGATTTTTTGTTATCCGGACCGGCTGGCCGCCCAATTAATCCGGATAACAGCGAGTCGACTGTACTCTTATTTCTCATCTTACTTGGTTTTTTTTTCTATTTTAGTTTTATGTCATCGCACTTTACCTCTAAACGTGATCATCCGATGCGCAAAACGATTCGTTATCGGTAGCGGTTCTAACTCTCGCAATGAGATTAGATGCTATATAGCCGTAATATCACACTCTATGAAAGCAAACTTTAATTTGTATATGCGTGTACGCGTGTACGGAGCAAAGGAGGACATCAAAAATTCTATGTAATAACCACATAAAAACCGTAACAGGCGCATTATTTTTAATAGTTCCTAAAGAGTTTCATCAACAACGTTTTCAAATATTAAAAGAACACTGTACTACTAAGGGGAATTTTAATATCTATGATGATCTGCTGAAAAAAGGGGAAGATTCGGTAAGTGTTTCATATTCTCCCTGAAGGTGTAGATTTGCTTGAACTGTACTTTCAATAGACTATCGCTGTGCTTTTCTAACAATTCTAAACCTAACACATGAAGATACTCTTTACATTTTAATGTTTTCGGAAAGGAATAAATTCTTAAAACATCTTATGTCGCGTAATAATATACCGCCGACTTTTGCACATAATAAAAGTCAAAGTCAACAAAACCGAGACAATCGATTAAGATTACCGCACACAACAATCGTTTCCTCGACTAAAACGTAAAATTTATGAAAATCTTAAGTAATTGGTAAAAATGATGATTAGTCCGGTGTTAGTCGCGTCCATGTTAAACTACGCGTGCAAATCATGGACGATTAAGAAGGTTTTGGGAGCTTCCGAAATATATACTCGAAGAAAGGAAATGCCTCAAAATGATACACACTAGCTTCGGAGAAAAGAAAATAAAAAATATAATAAGGGGGACGTGCTAGGGCTAAGAAACACTAATTTCACAATGTCGGCAAACTCCTGTCAAGTAAACACTACTAGAAGAAGAAGAAATGATAATTCGTTATTATTAAAATAAAAATAGAAAATAACTGATTTTACTATTAAAATGCGACTACTAAGTTGTCAATTGTACGATTTTAGTTCTCAATCGTTCATTATTTTCTCCTTAAAAACAATTTATTCGCAATAGCGTATAGGGTTAGTTTGCAGCACTACGAATAATATTAACAAGTTTCAAACCATTGAATTACTCGTCATTTTTCTCATTCCTAATTTTGCACATTTCGATAAATTGTTTTAAATATACATTTTAACCAGAGTTGTTTTCGAACGAAGATGCATTCCCCCCCTCCATTTTGTTTCCACTCGCCTGACTAAATTGATGGGTTTACTTTTAAGACTTGACGCTGTACACCAAGCGATACGAAAGTTCGCAGTAATTGTTAAAGAAATGGCCGCAACATTTGATTCGGTATGTGGTTTTCGAATAAGTGTTCTGGGAAAGTAATAAATTAATAACCGACAATAATATATACATCTTCGACGGCGACACGAATCTAATCATTCATACTAATGATATAGGTATGTCTGTTATACTTAAAAGTTATTTTTGAAATATTTGCAGTACGAGTATTACACGCAGAATTATATTTATTATCGAAAAATTTGTAGAAGAACTCGCCGCTTCCCAAATAAATTGGACGATCATTAAAAAAGTACAGTATATCGCTCAACATTTGTAAATTCATCGAAATACTATGTGGAATTAAACAGCTAACACTTCTACAAAATGACATCACACATAATACATGTTTGTAAACGCGTTTCTTTTATCTAAAAAGCAAAATTACTGCATTCCTACGTAACACTTTTAGTTAACAAAGCTTCAAACGAGAAAGAGCATACTAAATGTTTAAATACACCTCTATACCCAACAATTCCCTTGCATGAATCGGCTGAACAGGTAAACAACCACTGTATACTTGAACGAAAAATAAAGAGTTATTTGTATGGACATCTTTAGTTATTGGTTTGGCATTAGACCATTAAATAATAACTTGAACCTCGAGTTATGATGACGCCTTTTTTTTTTTTTTTTTTTTTTTATATAACTCAGAGGAACGCGAGGAAAATAACCCAACTCAAGAACATAATGAATAAAATAGTAGCTGAATCTACTGCAAAAACGTATTAGCTTTGTCGACATTAATAAATTGGAATAATATTAGTAGGTATTCCTTACTTGATCAATAAAAATGTTCACGAAGTATACTTGCACATAAGCGAATTTGGGTACCTATATACGTTTCGTATAAATACGTTGCATTTTTCCTATTTAAGTTAGAACATTAAAGTAACGGGAAATGGTGATCAGCATTTCTAATGCGGCAATATACATAACATACAGGTTATAAGCGAGTACCATGTGTCAACTAATCTTTTTCAGTGAAATCAATTTGAGACACCTTTTAGAGTAGTTGTTTTACTGAAATAACCACCCATACACAAGTATATACATTCAGAAACAGATTTAATAAGAATATATTATATTTATATAGTCTACTAACTTTCGGCTTTCATTAACACCGTTTTTTTTTGTGTTTTTTTCCCGGTGAAAACCAATACATTACACGTGGTAATTTTAATAATGGTCACAAATAAATAATAAGCAATTGTGTAAGTAATAATTAAAATTAAAAAACTGGCTAGATCATTTATTTATAACTTCCGAGAAGAAACTTCTATTATATCAGGGCTTTTTGTACTTTCACACAATTTCAAGTCGGTAACCACTGCTTGGTTTGCGCAAGATTCGAAACAATCCATTTAAAGCGATTCAGGGGACAAATGAATTAATTCTCGCTAAATCTAACGAACCTACCAACAAACACGACCACATGATACACTGATCCGATGAGTGAAAATCGAAACTCATCAATCTTCTCATTTATATTATTTAGAGTTAAAAATGTCGAACAAATCGGTATTTCAACCCTTCTTTACTTACATCAATATTGAACTCGTATATATTTATTCACTGCCTCTCAGCCCCCGTGAATACGTACTACATAAAAATGAAAAAATTCAATTACAAAAAATAACCGTACAAAAAAGTTGGCAAATATCTACCCTCCTCGGACATTGTAAAAATTAAAAATTTTGTAATTCAGGGTATCCGTTATTCTTTTTAAATAAATTTTCCCGGCTTTTCCAGGTTTTAGATTTTTTTTTTTAGATCTTTTTCTGACTTTGAAAATAATAGTCATACATAAAAAACCACAATTTCCAAATATTTCGCAGTATGTTTTTATTATAAACCCCCCATGATAAAATCTCAAATCGATTAATTTAATTCATTATCACCCACGAGACTGCATGTCTCCTATTTCGTCGTGTCGTGTTATTAGAAAAATCAAAAAAAAAAAAAAAGAAGCTTTAACTTATTAAAGCGTACAATAATATGATACGTTACACAATCCGCGGAAATCAGTATATACAGCATTGTCAAAATTTAACTAATATAATGGGAGTAACTATATTAACTGTTAAAACACTCGAAAAAAACTGCGACTGCGGCGGCATACCTATATATAAGGGAAACTAAAGACGGCTAGTTGCAAAGATACGGTATCAAAGTCAAATAATAATCCGTGTGTAAACATTTATTCTAAATAAACCCAATTTGTCCTTAATTTAATAGTTTTAAAATACAATTATTTTTGTTTAAACTAATATTTCATTACGTATCTAAAATTAGCAAAAACTGAATATGCATCGACAGAATTACTTAACTTTTATCCCCTTCACGAGTGATCATGGAGTTCCAGAGCATTTGGTAAAATGGATACAATTATTATATAAAGGAGCATCAAGTAGAATCCGCTGTGCGGTGGGCGAATCAGATGATTTCCCTATCCAAATAAAGTTCCAACAAGGATCCGCACTCTCGCCACTGCTATTTAACATTGTCCTAGATACCGTCACAAGGAATACACAAACTCCAGTCCCTTGGACACTGCTACATATAGATGATATTGTGCTAGCTGATAACACAAAAGATGCTCTCCAGCTAGAGTCCAGACTTGGAGCGATCAATTGCTGAAATATGGACTTAAAGTCAATGTCCAGAAAACCGAGTATTTTACAAGGGACCCAAACATCAACGGATTTATCCTCCAAGTCGGTAGCGAATTACTACCCTGGGCAAACAGTTTTAAATATCTCGGATCCTATATACAGGCAGACGGTAGTGTATCCGATGCAGTTCGTGGTCGCATCAGCGCAGCCTGGCTAAAGTGTAGGTCATTGACGGGTGTGCTGTATGACAGACGCATGCCTATAAGGTTAAAGTCAAAAATGTATCGGATTGTCATCCGTCCAGTGGCCTTATATAGCGGGAAATGCTGGCCTACTTGTAAGCGCGAAGAGCAGTCACTGCAGGTGATGGAAATGGGGCGTCCGATTATCGGATCATATTAATAATGACGTTGTCCAGAGAATAACGGGAGTCATGCCAATAATGGACAAACTGTGCGAGAGCAGGCTGAGATAGTATGGACACGTACAACGTGCTCGAAAAACTAGAAGCGAATCGCTGCTGGCACTGGTTAACAGAATATACGTCAATGGCAAACGGCCGGTAGGTAGGCCGAAAAGAAGATGGATGGATGCCGTCACGGCGGATGTTAACAGAGTCAGAGTGGACCTATCCCTAGTATTTCATCGTTCGAGCTGGAAGCATTCCATAAGTCAAGCAGACCTTGCCCCTGCGGGAAAATGCTGAAGGAAAAGAAGAAGAAGAATTACTCAACTTTTATTCTCGTCTCGAGTGGATTAGCAATGGAAAAAGTTAATTTTCATCTTTCCCCCTTAGACTGAATAATTTCTAGAAATTGCAATGTTTCCATTTATTTCTTAATTTCTCGAATAAAATTTTATTTGAGGAAAACCGTCTCTCAGTATAAATCTATTTTACGCACTGCGTTGGATTAAAAATGATCACAAAAATTAAAAATTAACCCCCCCCCCCCCCCCGTGATAACCATACAATAAAAAATTAATCAATTATAATTACAATAAGAAATTTTCTAAACTTACGCAGTCGAACAAAAACCTAGAAGTGTTTCTAGTGATTATGTTAATTTTTATTCGACAACTTTTCCTTCGAAATGTCGTACAAATGAAACTTGGTAAATAATTCAGTTTAATGCGACAGAATCTCAAGGGAGTGGGTTTTTAAGCTTGAATGGGCTCATTTTTTTTTTTTTAAATTCCGATTTATTTAAAACTTCATTTACTTTTTTAAACATATTCAATCGCGTTAATAAAATATTAAATATTTTTCATTGAACATGAAAATATGCTTATTACTAGACTTCTATTAGTGAACGGCATGCGCCTGTAACAAATATATTACACAATTATAATCTGTCTGATGGAAAGAAGTATTACTTTACTCTAATCGTCGATCATATTTCCGCCCATTTTTTTTGTCAATAAAATTATATACACATTTAGGTACATTTCGTTCCCTCTTATAATGTGTAAAAATGTTTACCTTTCAGTCGGAACTGCGCGGAATATGTGTCATCACGCTAGTTTCGTTAATATGTGAATACGATTCTTTCCCTTCCCCGCGTGGGCAGTAATTTTTTGCTTCTCGTTTTATATTATACATGATTACGCAGCATGCGCACACATCACACGCACATTAACACGTACACATATGCACTTAACATGCACGTTATACACAATATTAGCTACGAAACATATGTACCAGGCCAGAAATCGGTTATAAAGAGTGTATATAAATTGTCCTAATCATATGGAGAAGTTTTAATTTAACTCGCTTACTGCTATGTTAACTTAAGGGGATAGTTTGTATTCCATTTCCACATTACTTGTTTACTCGCTCATCCGATCGTTTATTCACTTCAACTTTATCGAATAATTTTAATAGACTAACATAATCCTCTTTTGCTGGACGTAATATTTTGCTCTAGTTAATGGCACTCCATGTCACGGTAATCGAAACACGATCGAACTAGTTAGCCATACAGCTCCATCTCCTTCTCACATGTACTCACATTTTAAGAGGGCCATCGCCGTTTTAATTAACTATCGAACAGCGAAACGTTATTATTAATTAAGTGATATCCCTTTAGAAACCTTTTATAACATCTGGAGGACTATAAATTTTCTATAATCGGCGCGAACCAGCAACATTAACGTTTGTATGTTGTTTTTTCTGCACGTACGTTTCTTTTAAATGATTTTCTTTCATTTATCCTCACTAACAATCACGATCGGTTTCAAATATAATTGAACGTAATTTCTAACTTAATTGTTATTGGGTACATCTCTATATCTTAACGTCATAATGTTCAATTCATTAATTTTTTGTTCACAATAAAAATATAATATAGTATTTCGTAGAGTGCTGAAAATTTATTGGTATTCAATTTAAATCAGCATTATAAGTATTTCACTTTAACCGTATACAATAGTCACGCACCTACTGCGTCATTCCTTTTGTTTAATCTACGTTACCCTCTTAAATGGTGTATGGAGCAGCAGTGGAAAATGGTACATCTTTAATATTATAATTCGAAATACGATGAAAACTGTTTTTAGCAAGTAGGGTAAAGTAAAGTAAAGTAAGTCCCATACCCTTGATAAGGTATCATGGATTGTGAAGTTAAGGTTCACAATGTACTAAGTCAAACGGCATTAATGAAAGTAGGAGGGACAACGCATTAATGGATAGTGAAATCGAGTTAATTAAAAAATAATTCGTAATCGCGTATTATTAAATAGTTTAAGTTGGCAAAATTTTATAGAGATACAAATAATAAGTTCGAGAAAACGAATACAAGCTATAGAGTACAGAAAGAATAATTTTCAAATAAATAAGTAGGTCGAATTATCTGTTACATATTATATCTGTTCAAATCTTGAGAGTCCGCACACAACAAATTATACTACTATCTGTTAGTGATAAACTGCACTGCCCTTACAGTTTTCATACACACAGAGTGTGGCAACTTCATCGCAATTTAGTTTCGCAGACCACGATGCTACGTATGAATCTGAATTATTATTCGAGTAAAGTATTATTTATTGTTCCCTAATCAACGCGTATATATCATTTTTCAGATTACGCGTAAAATGTATTATTATTGAGATAAAAAATTATGTACGACACAGAAAATTTTATGGTGCAGTGAACCGAGAAAAGTTACGTTAAACAGCATCGCGATTAACATTTGAACAAGATGGTTTTTAATGCCAACTATTTACACGAAAATGACGGAAAATAAAAATGAAGAGGGTTTCGTAATATTAAGTGACAAAATATTGCTAACGATATTTTAAGTTACAGCAGTATATTTCAGTAGTGTCTTCTCTGTGGTGATATACGCATACTTAAATAAACAAACAAGTTTTTCACAAAACGGCCTGTGTGTTTATATCGTCTTGGACTTATATGGCCACCGAGTAATACAAATTTTAACTACCCTGGGACTTACCATACGATGATACAACTGTCTTGCTCTCATTTAACAGCGGAAAATAACCCAGACAAAAGAGAAATCATCCAGGAACCGGACATCAAACCGAAGGGTTTTGATCTCCCCAGGAAAACCTGGACTAGATTGAACAGATTCCGCACGGAACAGGGACGATGCGGAAAAATTATGAAAAGGTGGGGACTCACGAATGAGGCAGTGTGTGACTGGGCAAAGACGAACAGTCGATGGACCACATCTTGAATAAATGTCAAATGCGGGCCCTGGAGGGCGGTTGGAGCAAAATTAAAGAGCTGTCAAGCCGCGCAAGAGAATGGCTGGAGAAATTGGATGTCGATGTATAGATAGATATAACGAATGTAACATACCCTACCTTAATTTTAATTTTGATTTGAATCTTAACGTATTAACTCCGGTTTTAAATTTTAACGTAATAATAATAATTTAAGTGCCGTTAAAGATACCCGAAGACATACGAATAATAATAATAACCATACGATACGCGTTTTTCTGGGTAAACCGACGTTAGAAACTGGCTTTGATAGACTTGCTTAGTTAAATACGCTGACCTTCCATCATTAGAACCATTAACAAGACGTCCGCAATTCCAAATGCAGAATTTTTCGTTTACCAAGAGACAGGCTAGCATAAAAAAATAAGGCTGGCTAAATCTTGGGAATATAATAGTGAAGAAACGGCGCTTCTTTATTCTCTTTTTATGTAACAGAAATGTACGTTTTTTTTTTTCTTTTCGTAAATGCAGCTAAAGTTTTGGGTAAAACGTTCGTTTTTATTTCATCAAATCTTGGAAGTTTTTTTGTACATCATAAGACGACGATTTTTTGTAATATTCACTTTACTAAACATATCAAACCGGCGGTGTTTAACTACGTTGCGGACCCCTTCTTACCACATTAAGTAATGTAAAATTAAGTTCCTTGAAAATAAATTATTATACACGTGTTACGCTTACAACAATGATTGCGCGTAAATTTGTAGCTACATTATTTTTCCGCCATTTCTCTGAACTTTTGCAAACCCCTGTGAGAGGACATCACGGTTAAGAATCGCTGTATTAAACTATATACCTTTCAATACTCGCATCATCTGAAAAACACAGAAAACTACTATTGAACAGAAGGAAAATATCTTATCATTCGTCGCCTTCCTCCGCTAGCAGAGTACAAAGACAAAATGTGTATAGACTTAAGTAAGACGATCCACCGGTTATTCTACCAATTTACTGGTTTGTTCGTCACGTGTGTTACTTCCGTAAGCCATTAAACCGTCTTGGGGGGTTAACAATAGATTTAGTAACGCTCTGAAAAAACTACATCTAACATGCTCCAGTGATTACCATTTAAAATGTAGTTTCTGCTGGTATTCAAATTGGACGAACAAAGTTGTATTGAATATGCATTAAATCAAAAAAGGACTATAAAAAAGAAACAAAAAAACATCAGACGCCACTGGTATATTTCAAAACACAGTAGAAAAACTTTATATAATCCTTTCAATATCTACTTTATTTCAATCCATATCTACAAGAAAAATTTTAATCTTTCCGAAACACAAATGAGCTTTCGTTGTCACTCAAATTACGGTAGACGATTAAACAGTATACGACATTTAATATTTTCACCATATTTTAACACCAAACCGAATTTCTCACATTGATGATATGACAGATCGGTAAATAAATATTAGAAATCAACGAATTCCGCAATGTTATAACATTTACGTAAACTGTACATAAGGTATGGTCGACTAAAATAGTCACGGAAAAACCTCTGTGTAAAGACGGGCAATTAATTCGAGCAAATAATAATATTTCGTTTTGTTGCTTTTTACAAACTGTTACAACATCTAGTTACGATGAAAGAACACATTCCATGCTGTGTACTAAAAAAAAAAAGGTTAATTTAGATTTTATATTTCACCGGTTATCACATATTGTAAAAGTAACGATTCTGGAACACCGTACTTTTCAAATGGAAACTCAATAGTCACGACGGATTTTCAGTATTTTAAAATTATAATGTAAGAAACAAAATGATCAAAACTCAGAACAAATGGTATTATAATCCATGGATAAAAAAAATTCAACAACAAAACAAAATATTTAAAAACTACACGCAGAGGTTAATTCGTTTATAACTGAATTATTTATTTATTTTTTTATAACGTTTAATAAATTTAAATTGTTCTACTTCGTACTCTATAATGTCATACTTTTCATAATTATGACAGGGTGCTAGTCTCTATATTTCTATATATCATATTGTAAGTGCTTTAGCGTTAACCGGCAATAGTTACTCCATTATTGTTCTACATTCCCATCTACGCAACTTCGCTTCTCAATTTTGATATTTACATTAGTTTTCGCTTCTCAATTTTGTTATTTACATTAGTTTTCGCTTTTCTTTTTTTTTTCTGTTTTTAGTCGTGAACGTTACGCATTTTATCACTTTTGTTTTCGAAATTTCACGATTATTACTTCACTGCACACTACTCTAGAAGATATACATAAAGTGAATCACGTTAATAATATTTGGACACTGCATTTAGAAATTAATTTATAGCCCAAAAGAAGGAAGAAACAAGTTTTTATTAATGAATTTTATTTATTATCGTAAAACGGGAAAACTTTTAAATACGCGCGTAGACAAAATTAATATATTCGTCGTACACGAACAAAACGCTTTCAACAGCTGTCGACCAAAAACGCGTTCGGCACAACCAATGCACCGAACTACGTGCGTCTGAACTGTATGAGTCAAAACGCGTTGAACTTTCGCTGCGGCAATATTAATGTTATCCCGAACAATTACAAATAAGTGTGATAGGTGTAAGAATCGAAGCACTTCGTTTAAATTGCACCAAGTAGTAGTATAGAATAATAAAAAAGGTTTAATTGGAGGTTAGATTTCAAAATCTTTGAATATTTCGAGGAGTACCGTATATATGACACTTATTTGCCGTTTTAAGAAGGAAAACCGTGTCAAACCTATTTCACAGAAAGAAAAACAGGAGGAACTAACAGAGTGCAATAAACGTTTTATCCGAAGCGAAACCGAGAAAAATGCAAAAATAAGTGCACCAAAATTCACTACGCATGCGCAAGGAAAGGTGAAACAATTTCGACTGAAACAATACGCAGAGCTATAAAAAAGTATGGGCTACAGTTCACGAACTGCCGAAATTCAGTTAACTGGAAAAAGTACGTAGAATTAAAAAAAAAAATCAATTCCATGATGAAAAATTCTAGGGAAATATCAGATTATTTTGCGACAAATTAAAATTTCAAAAAGTGTGTGGCGAAAGCGAAATTCAGAGCTAACAGTTAAAAATGTATCTGTTTGTATAAAACATAGTGATATGGTAATCTTATAGTGTGTGCGCGAAGAGAGGGGGGAGTTTTTAAGTACACACAGGTGTTTATTAACGACAACATGACTGACGAACTAGGAATAATGGGATTATTTCAATTTTACCAAGACAATGATTCCAAGCACAAAGCTTACAAAACTCGAGAATGACCCCTTAATAACTGTTCTCACGTTATTGGCGCGCCGCCACAGTCTCCCGACTGTAATTCTTACAGAAAACCTATGGGACTATTTAGACCAAAAACTACGTGAACGGTCGACCGCAAGTCAAACTAAGTTGAGAGAACGCTTATAAGAAGAATGGGAAAATCTTTCTGTCAATTGACTGCAAAAATTCGTATCCTCGATGCGACAAAGACGCCAAACTGTCATTCTGGCGACAGACGATCATACGGAAAGTACTTTTTAACGTGTTTTACACATAAAAAATACTTAGAGAAGAAATGTTTACCTTTAAATCTGTCGGGATATTGATGTAGCGTAAAATTTTTAATTTTTATGTAACCGTAACTGAGTTATTTTTTGATTTGTTATGATTTTTTTACATACCTGTTTAAACAGTTATCATTTTCGCTGTTTAAAAAAAAAAAAAAATGTTTAGAAATAAAGTTTTTGCTTTTCTTTATATTATTATAAGAGTACATTCATTTTTAAGCGTGGTGTCCGAATATTAATGTGACTAAATGTATGTATAACTTCCTTTTGTTTCTCTCTCTCTATATGTGCTTTGCACTGCATTTTGCAACAAGTTTCAGTTTATCGCACAGCCTATTTATCATTTTCACTTTCTCGCACTCCGCTGTATTGCTTTTTTGATTTCATATCAGCATAATTTCTGCTATATCTATCGTAATTGATAACATTAGCTGTTTGTTATTTCTCAACTCGTTCGGTTAGTTTCATTTTATCGCTTATTGTCATGAGCATTCTGCGTAAGCTTTTTCATTATATTGAAAAATTTTTACTTCTAATATTCATATCATATACTCTAGACCGTTCAAGATTTAGTGCGGAAACGACACTATAAATTACTCGAGTATAGAATTATTTTGTAATGAAAATGTGCATCACTGCGAGCGCTCGTTAATGATTAATACTAATATTTTTAAACCCTCAACTATGTCAGAGGAAAAAATGTTTCAGTCAATACACACCTAAACCGTAGAGAGTAATAAGTCAATTTCTAAAATATGTTCCGATTATTATATTGTTTATTTATTATAACTAGTATTATATTGCCCTATTTCTCTCTGTTTACTTTTTAATTAATTTTTAACCATTACTTATACGATTTATTATAAAAATTAACTATAAAAAACGGAATGAACCAGGAAAAAATACTGGCTCACTATGAGTAAAATGTTACCAAATAGGCAACATCAGACCACATACTATAAAGATAAGCATGTTTTACATATGTGATTTCAAGATTTATAAACTTTCTCAGCTCGAATTTAGTAAAATCGACAAGATTAGATTGTACACTGAAAAAGATGAAATTTTCAATCGACGCTGTAATTCATAAATACAAACTCTTCAATTGGCATTTTAAAATTACAGAAAAATAAACAATGATAACAACTTATAAAAGACATAATATACACCAAATTTTAAATCAAACAACAAGAACTAGATTTCGCTATCAACAGAAAACAACTGAACACATTTTAATACGCGCACGTATACAAGTAATATAAGATTATCTCCACTTTTTTTTTTTCACGAATCCATCATTACATTTTTCACAAATTAATATGTAATTTCTGTTTTTCCGCCTCGTCTAACTGACAACTTTTCACACACAATATAAAATTCCAAAGTATCGAAATAAGATTCAATCTAAAATTTTTTTTTCCCAATAATACCGTTACAAACGGTTTTTGTTCGCATAAAACACAATTCAAATTTGGCGCACCATTAAATTCTCTCGAACTCGAAGATACTAGAAAATTAACTTTATCACTTTAAGGCGTAAAACGAACAATATTAACTGGCCTTAGTGAAAAAGCTGAAATTTATATTTTTATTGCAAAATCTATAAATTGCTGAGACAACAAAGTACTAGAAAAAACTATTAATAACGAAAAGTAAACGGATTTCCAAACACAATTAACTCTACATATTGTGAACTTCATATTCGGCGGCAACCATGAAAAAATTAAATGTCCTCTCAGAAGAAAATAATTGAACACATCGATCGATGAAAGAATTCATAAGACTATAATTTAATCTGTATAACAAAATCAGAAAAAGATGTTCACTTCCCGACAAAAGCGTTATTCCTTCAAGTAAAACGGTAAGTAAAGTAGGATAAATGTTAGTAATGTACTTTTTTTCTCCAGAAACCTCGATAATACTCCGCTTCGCCTTCTTCATTTCGAACGTTTAAACTATGACAAAGAGACGCTATATTTTTAAAAATGTATATACCATCGTCGTTTAATCGAGTGGATTACATTTTGAAATCATACTTCTCGATATAGTCAGTAGTAAAAATGAAAACTCTGATTTTCCGAACAAGTATTCTCAATCACACACGGCATACCTTTTATTTATAATCATACATTCATTAACTTACTTCATTTTCACCTTCTTCTGATTTCTTCTCTTTTTCTTTATCGTTGCCGTCTTTATTTTCGGATGACTTGGAAGCATTACGTTCGTTTACATTTCGGTCGTCGTTTACATCTTCCATATCAACCTGTAGCAAAAACCGATAATTCTAGTAACATCGCTTAAAAAAGAAGAGAGAAAAAAAAAAACTTTTCCAATATAAATAACGAGAAATAAAATTTCACTTTTCAAAAAAACCTTTTAAAACAATTAAAATTTTAACACATAACACTGACAATTTCATCAGTACTTATCGCTAAAAACTAATTTTCTTTAACAGATCCCAGCATTAGTAATTTTAGATCGAATTTTACAAACACTCGTTTTTATCTACTGCTAGGAATATAATTACAAATTTCGTAAAAAATTCTGCTACACGTAATTAAACAATATGCGTTACACGTACGTCGGTTATGGCGGCCGACTGCAACAGTGATCTCATATCAAGTATGTTATGATTCGCTGGAGTCTTCTCCCAGTTCTTGACCATTGTGGAAATCTCTGCTTCAATACGTTTATGTATGTTCCGTTTAGTACAAACAGCAACATCCATATCCATCTCTACGATATATACCTAATAAACAAATATAACTATTATATTTTTGCAGTAGCACGTTCGTTACGCATAACGGCAGATGAAAAATTGCGTGAAACATGCAAATCCGATTATATCAAGATATCGCGGTTAGTTAAACAACTAGTATTTCGAATAGGGATAGTAGCCTAGTAGTTAAGAGTTGTCGACTATCGAAACAGAGATTATGGGTTTGACACCTGTCTCGTTCCACTCAAGGTGTTCCCAGACTTAGCTTGAAATCGAATTAACTACTAGAGAAATCTGGAAAAATAAAAGTAGCTGAAAGGTACTGTGAGCTTCCTACTCTCATCGGTGCTATTGGATTTAGTACATCGTGAACCCTAACTTTACCATCTCCAATGCCTTGCAAATGTATGGAACTCACTATGAATAAATTAAAAAATGTACGTAATAAAAACAGATAAATGCCAATTTTGTGTTTCAAATTAAGTGGCTAAATTTTTAATAAAATGAAAATATAGTGAAAAAAAAAAAAAAAAAAGAAAGTATGATGTCCGCAAAATAGTACAAATATAATAATTGTACCAGTCTCAAAAGCATCATAAAAACTACTCTAGCGCGCGGACTATTTGTAATAAGAATCGCCCTGTAAAATAATTTAAATGTTACCGACACGGAGCCGAGTTTATCTTCAATTTTCGTTAGTTACTGTAAACATAAAGCAAAAGTTTTGTTTTTTGCTAATCGTTTACAATAGCATCATTAAAATATCAAAACACGAGAAAAATGGAATCGATTTTGTAAATCGCAAATTAATATTCATGTCGATTTTGCAATATTGCAAATTGTTATGTTCATACATTGCACTATTCAACAAATTTTAGCCAACTTCGCCGAGAGAAGAAATTTGTCAGCTTTATTTAGTCGCAAAAACTGCTGAAATATGAATCTGCGGAATCTGAAAAACTGTTTACTATTCTTTTTTAACATATTTACGATCCCAAAAAGTTATAATTATCAAGTTTGGCCCTGTGTTCTCTTAATAGACATCTTCGATTTTAAAACTGACCTTCGAGAGCTATAGTTAATCTCTTGCAAATCTATGATGCAACTTGATCTAAATTTCATTCTAAGATAAAAGTCAAATCATGTTACTGTTGATAATAAATGATAATCATATATCCAAAAACTATATTTTTTATACTCGAAAGAATCGTTAAACCGAAAAAGGAAAAAATTAATAAAAAAAGTAACCCGAAATAACGATAACAATAGGTTAAAAATCTCAATTCAAATATAATTATAGGTCAAAAGCTAAAAAGATAATAAACAAGCGTTCAATATCCCAACGGCTAGTGGTTGTTCGTCGATATTCATCCTTCCTAACATCAAAAAATATACACTATTACTACCTGAAGACAAACAGATAACATACACAATACAAACATTTCATTATTCGACAATATATATATATATATATATATATATATATATATATATATATATATGTGTGTGTGTGTGTATATATCTATATATATATAAAAATCCCGTGTCTTTATGTTTGTGCAGGATAAACTCGGAATTTACTTAACCGATTTTTATAAAATTTTGAAAGTACATGCAATTTGGTCCAACTTAAGAGAAAGGATACTTTTTGTTTTAATTATTTACATAAATATTTGTTATATTAAATAATTTAATCAATCAATTAAAAAAAAACAAATTTAATTGTTGGCTATTACTTTTTGTTTTAATTATTTACATAAATATTTGTTATATTAAAAAAAAACAAATTTGACAATTTTATTATTTTTTAAGCACCAACTACTTTTCGTGGCGACGTTTGTGTATCGTGCGATGTTAATCGAAATGCAACCATGTTTATCACTGGCGCATGGCGTTATTATCGATGAATGATAAAATAAATTTTTTCGCTGTTGTTTACAAAAAAGTTCGTGTTATTACGGAGTTGTTGTTTATGAAAAAAAAAATATATTGTGCGATATTGTGCGGCATTTAATTTATTTATATTTCAGTGTATTTAATAAACGTCCTGCCTTGATAAAAGTTTAATTTTATAAAATAATATAACTAATAGTTCGAAACCAATGTTATCTGCCTCATTTATAACATTTAATTTTTATGTAACTAATTTATTTAGTATATTGTGTAAATAAGTCATTGATTACAGATTAAAGTTAAAGATTAGATAAATAAAATGTAAATTCAATAAGTGTATATTAGTTGGATAATTTCATTCTCTACATATGATTCAAAATCGGCTAAATAATTTCAGGTTTATTAGTAAAAATTAATTTGGTTGCATCAAAATAATAAGTAAAAAACTAATTTAATCTATTATAACTATTAAGCCACAGTAACGCGTGACTGGGTCAGCTAGTATATATATATATAAAAATATATATTGTATTTTTACATGCGCTTCACAATTCATTATAAATTCCATTAAACAAAATATATTATGGATTACCGTAGTTATCTATTTTTATTGTAAAAAAAAATAATGCAATTGCATATCTTAACATGCGTATTGCATATTTAAATTAAACGTAAGTAAAATAAATATACATCATTATGTTCCTGTAAACATAAATTGAAAAATATATAGAATACTGATGCGAGTAACTGTTAATATGAAATTAATTTTATTTATGTTTAAATCATTTGTAATGTAGACAAAAACGATGAAACGCGAAGTTACAATATAAACAAAGTAAAATATGATTTTCAATAGAACAGAAATGAAAACTACTTATATATATTATTCAGTGAAGACCGTATGAACTTGAAATCATAGAAAACATCTTAAAAAATAAATTACGGTACGGACTTTTTTCCCGTAAAAATAAGAAAATACAATATTTCTGAATTGACGGAAAAAAGTCATTTTAAAGCAGGATTTTAGAAGAAAATATTTGTTATTGCTTCGGTGAAAAGTTCAAAAGTGAAAATATAAACAAATAATTTTAACATGCAATTTTAATTGTATACCTTTAACTATTAAATTTAAATATTTATATATTTTTAAAGATTAATGTAGTTTAAAAATAAAAATAAACGTACAACTAATATATAAAATAACAACAGAGGCATACCTGAAATCCGTTAACTTTTGCAAACGAATACATCTCTTCATAATGGCTTATTTTATCATTTACACAATCGACAATAATAAACGGGAAAAATCCTTCCGAAACTGTTTTTTTAAATGCTTTCCTCAAGCTTTCTTGATACAGAGGTGCCATCCTTTCATCGTATACATATTCAACTTCCTATTTTCATAAACACCCCGGTTAAAATTTAAATAAATCGAATTACTGTATATATATTTATTTATTTTAATTATATAATTATTATGTATAATCCATCGCCTTTTAAAGAATTACTTTTTTTTCACTGCCAAATGTTATGCTCTTAAATTATTATTATTGTAAATTTCTTCAAGTTCTGTTATTCAAAGTAAAAAGTTATTTTAAAACTAAAATTTATTTAAATTCGGCCATTTACCATGTCCCCCCCCCCAGTTTTTTTCATATTTATTAATATGCAGGGTATGACGAAAGCTAGTTAACGCTCTCTAAAAACTATGCATACACGCGCAGCGCATACCGCATCCTTACGCAGCAAATGTTTGTTTACAAGTGGCGGTCGAACGATACGATAGTCAATGCAAAATCTAGCTGTGCTTTAAGAGTGTAGAATTTTGAAAAAATAATTTTTTTTTTTTTTGTATATTCTTAAAGTTTGGACGGGTTTAATTCCAATAACTTACGGATTTATCACTACTTTAGTGACGCAGCAACTAAGCCCGTCACGTCGGAGTTGACCATTTTTGGTACAATGACATTATACAGGGTGCGGCAGCATAACTTCCTTTTTTAAAATGCGCCACTTTTTTTCCTACTAATTTTTTTAAAGAAATAATAACAGAAAATCGAAATAAAACTGCAAGGGAAGAAGCATACATACTGCCAATGGGATCTAGGGTATGTTATTTCGATTTTCTGTTATTATTTCTTTAAAAAATTTAATAGAAAAAAGTGACGCATTTTAAAAAAGGAAGTTATGCTGCCGCACCCTGTACAAATGTATGAATATAGGTAACCACAAACACTTAAAAATCGATTAACCGAAGGTCGCAGTAACGTATTTTTTTGAAAACCTTTTCGTGTTCAGTTGTCAGTTCAGCTCAATTTAGATTTAATCTTCAAGAAACGTAAACGTACGTACGCTGCTGAGTTTAAAAATAAATAATTTTGAATATTAAGTTTAATTTTTGTGTGTAAAATGTGAGACAGATTCGGTATTTGCAACATTATCTTTCGGCGGTGTTCAAGCTAGAAAATATTCTCTGATATTTCATTAATTCGCGATCTCTCAAACATCGTTCTAATTTGCCGTCGCTATATGGTTCCGTCAAGGATGCTTACTTGACCAAAAACAAAAATCCCCGTGCACGTTCGTAAGAACAGTCGAATCGAGTAGAAATTGCGTTAGTGTCTAAGTGGTAGTAGTCGAAAGCATCTTCTTCAGGTGCTGTACGCTACATAGTGCGTTGGCGCAACCTATTCGTACAGCTGTACCGATATAGGTTGTGTACCAGACAATTGTTATATGCAACGCAGGTGTACACATGCAAGGCTTCATTCGGAACTGATTAGTAATCGTTTGATTTATGTCGGCATATACAAGTGCAGTCCCGTGTGTGCCTGCTGTGTACTGACCTAGCGCACATATGATGTTGTACGTGGTGGTTTGCCACTGGCTTCCACGTGATTATTAGCGAATATTTTTAATTTAATTCTTTGTAATAAGTTCTGTCGTCGCCCTGGATTGAACCTGTGACCTCCGTAACAGAAGTCAAGGCTATCGCGAAGTCGAAAGCTATGACAGTAATATGTGCCTGAGCGCATCCGTACTGTGTGTCGAGTAACATCGAGTTGAGGGAAGATTATAAAAATCCCGTTAAAATCAGATATACATGCAGGAACACGAACAATTTAAATCGCAAACGCTGCTAAACGGGACAATAGTCGATTTGAGTGCTTCGAGCAACGAGCTTCTGTTGCTTCTAAGGAAGCTAGAACTGCTCGTAAATCAGAACAAGCTTCCGAAAATATATATTTTGAAGTCGAAGAAGGTACATTTTATGGAATCGCCGTTTAACAAAATGTAACTATAACATACCATTCTATAACTTAGAACTGCTGTGGCTGCCTAAAAATTGCTCAAAACTGCTTTTTTCAACATGGTTGACATGATATCTCAAGTTTTATTTAACCAATTTATTTCAAATTTTGTACCAACCTTCAATATATAACCTTCTAGCGCCCCTACCGATTTCGTGTCAAAATTGCGGCTTTTACTATTTTAAAAAATTAAAAATTATAGAAAAAAAAAAGGTCAAAAAATGTATTTTTTTCTTCAGATAGCCGCCATTTTGTGGGGGGGAAATTCCATTTTCTCTTAGGTAGGGGCTATAACGACATTCCTACCGATTAGGAATCTGTTTTAAAATTTTTATTTATTTGACTAGAAGGGCTGTGATTGTGTCAACCAGAGCACTCCCTTTTTTTTTTAACCCCAACTTTACCAACTTATGATTTTTTTAATTTCGTTTTTTTTTTTACAAATTTTTTTTATATATTTTTAAGATATCAATAAACATCTTACAAAAAAATGAATGGTGAAAATGTTATTTTTATATTTTTTTTATCGAGCTCAAAAAAACACCCAAAATTTATTCTTCTAGACTAGAATACCCTCTTAATGCAGTGTATTAAAGAATTTAAAGCTATCTGCGATAATAATGAATTTTTCCGTACGGTCTGTCTTTTTGTTATGAATAATTTCCGCCACTGTACTACTGAGAAAGGTTGTCAGTTTAAACATAAAATGTAGTCTCCGTCTTCCTAATTAACTATTCCTGAAGTGTACTGATATCTCATTTTCTATAATAAATCACGTTTTTGCAAATAGTAATTATAATTTTTCAAAACGCACAAATCGGTTAAATTACTTTTTCCGCGTTTGTTATCAGTTTTTGGAATGTTCAATTTTGTACTTTTTTATTTTTTTTATTTTATTAGTCCATTACTTTCCTATTATTTAATAAGCTAATTATATTAGTTTTGAATATATAATCTGTAATTAACAACAAGTCTATTGATGTATCATGGTATATGGAAATTTTTTTCTAAATAACCGAGTAATGAAAAGATAATTCTTATGGATGTGTATTCATACACAACACGACCGTAATTACTAAACGAAGAAACAACTAGAAATACTCGATGGGAAATGTGTATGCAGATTTATAATAAGAAAAAATGCACGGTATCAAAAATTCTGAGTACTTAAAATTACTATTTATATAATAGGCGCAATTACGGTATCAACACCAAAAATTTTAATTTCACTTTCATTCGTTTCGCAATAAAAAAAAAAAAAAAAATTATAAATCAGTTTTATAATTATAACATACCTTTTTAATTATTTTCTTTCCGGTACTACTATCTACAACTTCTTTTTCCACGTCGGTTTCAAAGTAATCGTTCAAAGATAGAATACGCGGTGTATTGCCACCCATTTCTACTTCTTTTTCCTAATTATTCATCAAATAAAATGATAATAATTATTTATTTGTTTTTAACTTCACATAATAATACAGAACATTTTTATTACGCCATATATTACTAAAAAGGAATAAAAGAAATGTTCTGTGCATTTTATTACTTTAGTAATGTTAAATTAGTTTCAAAAATACAAAAATAACCTTCAAGAATGATGAAGAACCGTAATAACTTTTTTATTTTCGTATACACTTTTTGGTCATGCTCAACATAACTTATTCACACAACAGAGCATTAACAGATACATCATAATGCACATATACAGTTTTACTGTATTTAAATAACAAAAGATTTTTCACTTAAATTTCTAGCTCTTCCACGTAATAAGTGAAAGAAGTTAAATCGTACTTGGTACGCATCACATATATCAGAATCGTCACAAATAACTGACATAAATGTAGATAAAATATTTTAATTAATTATGTATTATTTCTTATTTATTAACAGAATAGAAATAATTGAGTGTTACCTTAATCAATCTAACAGCGTAAGTTTTACCAGACCCCGGGGGTCCACGGAATATAAGGACAATTTTTGGCGGACGATTATTTCTTCCAGGTGGACATAACAAGTCCTCAGCTAAGACAGTTTTTTGCTGTACTTCTGATTCAAGCTTTTTTAGACTATCTTCGATTTTATCTTTCGAACTAAAAAAACATATATATTTGCAAAATTATAACTCGTAATAAACATAAAACGCTATAATATCAGGTCATCAGAGCATTCCATGCACAGAACCCGTAATTAATAAAAAATTAATATAGAAACTAATTTAAATTCATACAAAATTTAAAAATTCCTATCATTATCTCGTAATCTCAAAAACCTTTTATTTATATAGTTCTAATTTTAAACAATTTCAAAAATAATTTTTCACCCGTAATGATATACGTTTACATATAACATGTAATATATAATATATTTACCCCTTTCCAACACTGTCATTTTCTTGTTTTCCAAAAGCTCCGCTTTCTGATTTTCTTTTATCTAATAAATAAATAATATACATATATGTAAATATATAACTGATGATAAAACAAAGTTAGTGAACAATTAATATTTATTTTTGTATATATGGCATATATCTTGAACGTTCAAACCTCGCCACAGGGACGCACCCTAGATCTCGAGATGATAGCCTTCTATAATTGTTAAAGAAGAGTTAAGTTCAATTAACCATGTAATTCTTTGCAAAATAATGTTTTTCTCTCACGATAACTAAAAAAAACTTTCAGAACCGATAAATTTAATGTGCAATTTAAGTGAAAATTTCTATAACAATTTTTATAACGTACTTTTACTTTTAAATAGATTTTTTAACGTGGCTGTAATTTTCACTTTAATATATTTCAATTTTATTTTTTTATTATAAAACGAAGGCGCTTACATATTTCACTTTAGTTTTAAAGTTATATTACATAATAATTTTTATTTATTTATTTATTTTTTGCATTCATTTTGCATCATTCCTTTTTGTTATTTCATAAATTATTTATAGTAGACTTGTTAATTTCCTTTATCGAAATTTAGATATTAATTTTCTTTTCATATATTTCACTTTTTAGTTTTTGGAATTAGAAAAAAAAAAAAGAAAATGGCTTCATAATTTGTTTTTGAGTGTACAGCAACGTATGCAATTATAAGTCAAGTTTATATCATTTCAACTTTTTTCCGCCTAATAGAAGTACCGGGAGATAAATCAGATTCCGCTGTTGATATTATTTTATATTTTATACATATATATCATTCCTCCTCTGCAGTTAATAAGAAAAATCTGTAACGTTTTTACGTTATTCAGAAATCTTGTTACGCTTTTGTGTACGGAAGTTAGTGAAAGCTGTTAATGAAATCTGCAAGTTGTGGAATAAAGCGTTGCACAATTAGAAACTGCCTTTTAAACGGTAAATAAAAAAAATCAGCCAATTGAAATCGAATTTTCTTTAAAATTTGAGTATCCCCTTAATGAGGTTCGAAAGATCGAGTCGTATAAAGTACCAGTTACATACCACCAAATTTAACTGTAATATTAACTTACGAACCGGTTAAGTACGATTTTTCAATAAATATTGAAAAAATCGGCTTCATAAGCAATGTATCATACAAAGAAAAATACCTACAGTAGAGTGCAAGATAAAACGCTCCCGAAAACCACAAAATTATTGTAAAAACTACACAAAATAATAGTTAAAGGACAATATAAAAATGAACACGTAACGAAACAACACTGGTCAACACAAGATTTATAATTATGTTTTTATAATAAAAAAATTTAAACATACAACTAATCTTTTACAAACTATTCAAGTAAATTTCTGAAGTATTACGAAAACAAAGTTTTCCATGTTTAAAAATAATTTTTTAAATTAACTTAAACAAACTATGCATTGATAATTTACCTTTACTATCTTCCCTCCGACCTCTTGGAGGAAGTGGATCTCTTCTAGAAACAAATTTCTTATCTTCGCTAGTCCATGGTTCTGAAATATAGCATTAATTAAATTTTATTCCTGTTTTATTATCACCTAAGGACTGTAAAACAAGATTATAATGGAAAAAATTTGATTAAACATATAAAAAATCATATGTTAAATAACACTTGTGATTGTTATTTTATTACGATTTATCAAAGTCTGTTCAGTATAATTTTTAAATTCCGAGACCTTAATACAATGGTAATGTTTAAGCAAGGTAGCCACTCAAATATAATTTTTAAATTCTCGATTTTCCTGGTCCAAATTCTCTAAGATTTTCTGATTACTAAAATTGCACAAAAAGAATGGAATTTTATTTTGTTATTATTGATAATATCCAACCGCCACGCCATATTTTATATGAATAAAACAAAACTTCGTAATTTATTTTGAGTAAAGTACAGTAAAAAAATGTATTCGTTTTTCGCTTCAAATGATTTTTTCTTATTAATAATATCATTTTTGGCCATTTTTACTTTTTTTCCGGTTTCACGACAAAATTCCTGGCTTATTCCCGTTTTTTCCCCAGTTTCAAAAATTCTCGGCTTATTTACGGTTTCCCGGTTGATAAGTAAACATCTCTACCAGCAACTGGATAAACCTTTTCATAAAACGCTACACAATCGAATACAGTTCACAGAACCTTAGCTTTTAGTTATTTAACTTTACTTATTTATTTCAAAAAACATAAAGCGACTAAAAAATAAAAAAGAGGATCATCTCAAAAGTAAGTTTCCTTACACTGTCATCTGAACAAAAATAAACGGAATACAATGAAATACGATAGTAGTTAAATACTTAAGTTTCTGGTCTCACTGCAAAAATTTGTTTGTATGAATAGAACGGAAATAACGCGTAAAAACAACGGTCAACAGAACACATCTCCAGTGTTCTACAATATCGTCTTGAGTAAAACTATAAATGCTTAAATTTATGCAGTGAATATGTTGAAAAATGAAAAAACTCAAAAATACACTAATTAGTAATTTTATTATACCGTTATCTTTTTATTTCTGTTCAGATGGCAGCGAGGAGAAAACATTTTGAGATAAAGGAAACTCAATAAGCATAAAATAAAATAAACAAGAGAAAAAAACATTAGAATTATTTTTTACGGGCCGAAATTTATTCTTAGTAAACACTAAAAAGATGTATAAATTTAATAAAAACTTATAAACACTATTTCATACTATTCAAACCTAAGTGTAATCGCGTTAGTTAAAAGAAAAACTTACAACATATATAAATATATTATGCAAAAATTTATTCAGAACTCAAATAAATTAAATATACCTCCATCCCAAGGCTTCTCTGTATTAGTTTTATCGGCTGACGAGTTTGTTCTCGAATTACCACCATGGCTATAGTCAAAGATATAATCAGTTTCAAACTGTGTTGTTACTGGTACACCTATACAAATTAATAAAATTAAAAAGAATAAAATATTTATATAATTTCGTAAATAGTGTCATTAAATTAGGTAACGAGAACTAATGTAAATATTTCAATGATTCAAAATTTACTTAACCATTTAGTATATAAAATTTCAATTAAAGAAAAAAGAAAATTCCAATTCTAAACTTTTTCACTGTAAAAAGATACGTTTCACAAAATTCTTCACCTTATAAACAATTGTAATTAATTACAAATTTTTATTGTAAAACGAAAAAAAAGCATTTATTTTTATGAAAATCTTACCCCTTGATGTATTTTAACCGAACCTCCATAAGTTATAAAAGAAGTATTTTTTTAATAAAAATTAAAAAACAGAAATGAAAACCTTAAAATACTGTTTTTGAAGTCATTTCAACTTCCGAAAAAAAGTAATTAAAAAAAATAAAAATTACATGAATTTTTATTCTTACTGAATATTGTTGAAACTAACTTTTTTTTATTTTCTTACAGAATTCTGTTACCTACAAAATACTACAATCATCAATAATAAACGAAATGTGCCGTTCAGTAATGAATTAATTTTAAAATTCTGCCTATATCATACATTGCATACACCGATTTCAACTTACGTGCATAAAATAGGGCTTGAAAAATTACATAAAAAAAAAAAGATACCGAGTCCAAGTAGCTCTGGGAGGTTAAATTTGAAAAAATTATATGTTTTAAGTATGAATAATTTTTTTTTCAATTTTTTTCTTTTTATTTGTATTATTATTATTATTATTGTATTTAGTATTATTATTAATAAAGATGATTAATATTTAAATGACTGTAAAGTACCTTTATCATTTTTTTGGGGGTTAATGTCATATCAATAATTGTTATATATATGATTTTCATTGACCCTGATCTGAAAAATGTCAACAGTATAAAAAATTATGACAATCACACTTCAAAGAAGTCCATCCAGTTATAATAAGGATAATTCAATATTTTTAAGTACAATTTTTTTACCAAATACTTTTTTAATTAATTAACATCCATAAAAAATCCAAAATAAAAAAAATTTAAAGTAGTAAATTTAATTTTTTTGCCAAAAAAAAAAATATAGAATTTTGTAAGTTTTTGATTTTCTCCAGCAGTTTTAATTTAACTTTTATGTTACTATCTAAAAATTATTGAATATTTTTCACTAATATGATTTTAAAGATAAATCATATGAGATATAAAAAATTATTGTATTACAGTAAAATTTGATTTACCTTACCTTTCATGTAAGTATAGTCATATATCTTAGAAGGATCGAAGGAATCGATACTGGTCGTTGTCTGAACAGGTGGAATAGGCGGTTTCGTTGAATTATCAATTCTAAATGATAAAATGAAAAAAATACAAACTCATATTTTTTTAAATAATAATATTAATAGTAATAATAAAAATTAATAAAATAGTATTTCCAAAATAACTCTTTTAGGAAGATACTGAATAATTAATTTCTCTTTGTAAATAGATGAATATGGTATTTATGTCCTCTGAACAATGTTTTTGTTAAATGAACTCAATTAAATAATCATAAAACTTTAGTTTTTGCACGCAAATTTAAATACCAAAAAAATATCAAAACAAAATCGAACAGTTTAGATTACGATTACTGTTATTGTAAAGAATTATCGTTAGTGTTAGTACTGTTAACAGTTAAAAATTTGTTTCACACGCTCATATGCACAAAAAAATATATGTAAATTCGTAAGACTCGTAACTGTAATTAGTTATATTAATCTGAATAAAAAATATTACAAATTAATTTTTATTATTATTATTATACTTAGAAAACTTAAAATGAAGGTGTTACAAATTTGTAATCTATTACTTTAAGTTTCTTTATTTACACACTACTTCACATGTATCCAACATTAGCGGTTTTTTTTATTACTGTTAGGTTTTCTAATTCGGCATGAAACTGGAGTTATCTCTATTTATTTGTCTTAATCTTTTTATTGCATCAAATAAATTAATACATATATACTTTTTTTTTTTGTAATTCTAATCTATTTTTTTGTTAATGGCATTACATACTTAATTTTCTTGTTTTCAATTAATTATTTCTGATTCGATTTATTTTTAATTATTTTTTTATTGTTGTTCACTTATTATTATTTCAATATTGCCGCTATTTATTATTTCTTTTGGCGTATATTTAAGATTATCTTAATTTTAATTTTGTTTTCCTGTTACATTTTTATAGAGAAAATTTATGATATTATTTCAGTGATTAAGATTTTTTTTTATTTACTATGATATAACCATATACAATATGGATTACAGTTTCATCAGTTATATCGAACATTTAACAAACATCCATTACTTTTTCTTCATGTATACATTCAAAATTTTTGCAGCGATAACATGGCCCCGTATTAACACCAAAGCCTTCTATTTCTTTCATTGATTACCCGTTTTATCATCATCACCACTATTAACTGTTTATTTTTGTACAAAATTAAATTAAAAGTAAATTTATAACACACAGCAGTGTTTTGTTAAGGCTCATACCCAAATCTTGTTTTCTCTCATCATTCATTATAACGAAGCTGTGTTCGGATAAATTAATAACTGACCCGCGCTAGTGGCCACGATATACCAGCGCCCCGTTATTTTGCTTAATTCACTTTCCTACACTTTGCATAAAATCAAATCGGCACAACGCTCCAACATTATGGGTACCTAATCATTTTGTTATTACCAGAAATAAAAATGTCGATTTAAAAAACTACTGTACTATTCTATCCCCAAACCTTTGTTTTCCGTCAGCTTTTACAAAAATTTAATCTAATATTAATATCTCTCAAATATCAAAAAAATCCAATGAGCTATATTCTTCCCGTATAGTTCAGTTAATTTGATTAACCATGTGTTGTAAGACGCATGTGTCTAGAGCATACAAGGTGTCCCATAATTAAATTTTAAGAAGGATCGACTCTAATCCCCTTCTTCATTTTGCCTATCACCAGATTTCTTTCCCCATCCAAAATTTCCTATGTTAGTGTAAGTTTTTGCAGGTTTCTTTGAACCAGTTTAAATTTTTAATCTTCGAACGGTCCTAATAAACTCGTTGGATAACGTAAAAAACATCTTGGACTTTCTAAATACGAACAACCTGGCGCAAATTTTTTAGAAATTTAAAACTAATATTTTTTTAAACCGTAATAATCGCGATTGTTGAAAATAATTCTGCAGATCTCGAGAGGGAAATATACATATGTATGTAATATATATATATATATACATCATGATGGTCACTCAAATATAATTTTTAAATTCCCAGTTTATTCCCGGTTCACCCGGTCCAAATCCTTCCGATTTTCTGATTACTAGAATTGTACAAAAAGAAGAATGGAATTTTTTTGTTACTATTGATAATATTTGATCGTCACACCATATTTTATATGAATAAAACAGAACTTCGTAATTTATTTTGAATAAAGTACATTAAAAAATACATTAATTTTTCGCTTCAAATGATTTTTTCTTATTAAAAATACCGTTTTTAGCTATTTTTACTTTTTTTATTGGTTTTACGACAAAATTCCCGGCTTATTCCCGGTTGGGTGGCCACCCTATATATATAACGAATTTAACAAATTTATTAGCACGTTCCTGATAATCATGTTGTTCACCGCATGAAGAAGTATAACATTCCTTTCTATATTACCAATGAATAACGCTTCTTTAACTGAATTTCAGTTGAACAGTTACCCCAGCTACCCGCATTAAAAATGTAAATAAAAAAATAAATTCAAATAGCTAGAATTTAAAAATAAATCCAAATTATATAATGTAAAAAAAATCTAGAAATAAAACCTTATTAAATAAAATTAGTGAATGTAATGCTTATTACCGGATAGAAAATTAACGTTTTTTTTAAACACTAAAATATAAAATGAGAAGTTTACAAATGCCTGGAATATTTTATACTTCTTAGTTCAATTAGATTTGGAAATCTCAAAAATCTGAAAAAGATGCAATATTTTTTTCTCATTTTTATTATCTAATTGAGAATACATAAAACGGATTCATTTAAAAGTTAGAACTAACGAAAAAAATTAATGTCCTTTAAAACCTCAGTCATCTTTTTTATCAGTTTTGTTTTTTGCAATGATTAGAAAAATAGTGCAGTACGCATTTATATGACAAAATTAATATAAAAGTTTTTGTGTAATTTTATTTTAGTTATAAAATAAAATTATATACATATATATATATCGCGCGCACTATGTGTGAATGTGAATGTTTGTACATATAACAGCTACATACGGTCGATTTATGTTAGATTCAAATGGAACAGTTGGTTTCTTAGAAACATCTTCTGGAGGACCAGCCGCGGGAAATTTAGGTGTCGGCGGATGCGAAGACTCCTGGTTTATGAGACTTGGAAGAATCACGTTACTTTTTGGTTGATCTAATTTCAATAGAATAGCATTAAAAATACTATATTGCATAAACTTATAAATTAAAATAATTATTTTTATACAAAACTAATAAATATAACTGTGAAAAAGTTATTTACGATACATACAGGCATAATATGGTCGCAGAAAATATTTACTTTTTATAAGATTACACCTTTTTTTTATATAGTCCAATTATTTTAATCTAATAACTCCAGCGACCGCTATTGTAAGTGAAATGATAATTGAATAAATTGACTTTGACAAAAAGAGTAGCGAAAATAATTTTTAGGCATATCCATATTAAGTATGAACGTTCGTTAATGTAAAACTCGATTTAGTACGGAAATTAAGGCCCTTTTATGCATAATTTTTCTTATAATTTTTTCCGAGCGATTATAACATTTTTTGATAAAATGAAGGAACGTGTGAGGAACATTTCTAACTATAGAACGATATGCATTGCTGCAGTCTATTACCACTATTATATCGACGACATTGCAAGGACAAAAAAAAAGCTAACCACAAATGTGCAACCTTGCGCGAGTGATTTTCATACGTGCAATATACACGCAACTAAATACATACAAAATTTTTATTGGCCCGGCTATCATCGTAACATCAATTTCGTCCTACTGTCACTGTCTGCAAATTATTGGGATCAGCATATAACACTTTTTACATTACAAAATTTTAAGGTACTTATTATCAAAAACATCAAATAATGTGTACATGAAATAATTGTGCTCATATTTATGGTTCAACAGAAATCACAATCTACAGAATCCAAACAAATCTTTACACTGTTTTGTGATAGCCTATTTAATATAAATCAAATGTACATTAAAAAAATGATTTATTTAATATAAATAAATTCTGAGTTCCTGTTAAAAAAAAAGACATTTATTCCAATCATGTTATTATGTAAATACAAATGATGAAAACATAATCCGTTACATTTAGATAAAGACTGAAGGTTAGTAGTACAATATCGAGTTTGTTAAATCAATAAGAGAGAACGTGCATTTTTTTAGACTGATAAATTTATCAAAAGGAAGCTTTATTCATAAAGAAAAATTAAAAAAAGAAAAGTATTTCCCATTTTTAACAGTAAGTCAACTTGCGCCGATACTTGAAAACACGTCTTTAAAAAATAATGTTTTCAATTATATTATTCAACATCATTCTTGTATAAAATTTAAATGATATCTATTTACTCTCGATATTTCATTAAACGTAAATCAGCCATTAAGTAAAACAAACGGACAGTAATTGAAAAATTTACTAATAATATATATTTTTTGAATTAAGAATTATTTAATTAAATACGAATTTATAAAATTTTATTATAACTTACCTAAAATTGGTGGACGCTCTATAGGAACATCCATCAACGACATTAACTTCGGTGGATCCTATATTTTAAAAAAATAAAGCGTTTAATGGTTAACTAATACTGAAAATACATTACGCTATTAAGATCGTTATAATTTAATTGTATGATATATGAAACAATTGGGAAACTGATTTTACTTAGTAAAATGAATTAAACACGTTAACAAACAAAATAGAACATATTATGCAGAGAATACGGCTTAACGGTAGAAAGAAAAATTCTAGAATTCTATTTTCAATTTCTTTTTTTTTTGTTTTTAAATCATTAAACATTTACCTGACAATTATAATATTTAATAAATCTTTTCTTAATAAAATATAAAGCTTTTAAAATCCGGGACTAAATAATAATTAAGAAAATACATTCCGAGAATCAATCAAAAAATTCAAATTGCAGAAAAAAACTAACAAAGCGTGTTTTATTAAAATTTTTGAATTCGTACAATGATTACTATTTAAACTGTTCTTTAGGAACGGTTCAAAAAAGAAAAAGACCATCCAATAATTTCCATACACCTCCTTCTTAATCGCAATTTTTTCTCCCTGGAGATTTCCGATTAACACCTTACACATTTTCCAGTTCTTTGCTGTCCACTCTAATTTTAATGTATTATCGATAATCAGTTAAGGCCGCGAGTTATCTAACCGTAGTAGTTTTTTCCATCCAGAACCACGTTTATCAGTGCACTTTATCTTTCGTAATTAACTGCATTCGTTTATATTTATCATTTCGATAACAGTATCCTGTAAATCCCCATTCATCACCAAAATAGAAACTTCAACTGCAGATGAAATTTCACTTCACAAAGTACGCTCTCAAGCATAAAATCTACCCTCATTTTAATTTCATCATCGAATTTCGAACCAAAACATTTAAACCAGATTACCTTTTCAAGTGGTTTATTTTTCAAGTCAAGGAAAAAAATGTTATTTATATGGTTTTAATGATTATATATATATATATATATATTTTTTTTTTATATAACTATTTGAAAAGAAAACTCCTAATAATAAAATAAAACAAATTAACAGAAGAACTTTTTCATTTAAAAGAAGATTTATCTGAATAAGAAACCCGCTACATGTCTAAAATGTAATTTAACAGAATTTTCGATTTATTCAAGTTAATTAAATACGAACTTACTTTTTTTTGTAATGATGAGTCTTTATTCGCACTATTTTCCGCATCTGGAGCTCTTCGACTAGCCGGAGGTTCATCCTTTGAACTGTACGAAGATCCTTTTAATTTATTCAGTTGATCAGGAGGTATAAGAGGTTTAATACCTGCAACAGGCAGCTCTTTATTGGGTAAAAGTGGTTTACTTTTAAGCTGTTCCGGTGGTACAAGGGGTTTAATATTTCCATCGAATTCTTTATTAGTTGGGGGTGGTCCGGATAACTTATTTGTATGCTGATCAGGAGGTGCAAAAGGTTTAATATTTCCGTCAAGTGATTCTTTATTTGATGAAGGTCCGGGTAATTTATTTTTACGATCGTCACTAAAACGAGAGTGCCTTACATCATAAGGTTCTTTGTTGCTTTCATTAAACTGTCCAAAATGAGTATTACGTTGTTGATTCCAGGAAGGAGGAGGAACGGATGTATTATCACGTTTACCAAACCTGGACGAATTGTGGTAATCAAACACTACCGGGCTATTAATGCCGGATTTAGAATTATACGAACTTTTGTAATTATCATTTCTAGCGTCGGGGCCACCTCTTCTTGAGTAACCGTAATCGTTATTTCGATTAGATCGGTAAAAACTATTCTCCATCTTCTCGTCCTCCGGATCTCTAAATCTACTGTCGTCGTACTCATCTTCTAAGTATTTCGCGTATTTTTCTTCGGAAAATCGACTAAATCTTGTTTCGGAGGAGTTAGCGGAATTCGACGAAAATCTAGATTCGTTATTAAAACCGCTTGGCGGTTTGCCGCTAGCGTTATTGTCGTAACCGGTGGTTCTTCTTCGATACTGATCGTTCGTCGCGAGTGAGGACTGTGCGCCTTTATCGATATTAAAGTAAGCGTTTTTGCTTGAACTATGATTGCTTAAATACTGCTGATTCGACATTGTCGGGTACGAAACATTCGCTTGATTGGCACCAATAGGATAGGACACCGTTTGCTGATTATGTAATTGAGGATAAGATACATTTTGTTGGTTCGCTGCAATCGGATAGGCCACATTCTGCTGATTAGACAAAGGCGGATATGACACATTTTGTTGATTGCCGAATGGTGGAGGAACCGAAGGAGCAAACGCGCTGAAATTAACTTCCGTATGTTGTGCTGTAGTGGTAGACGGATTAGTGTCGACTTTTTTAGGAACAGGAAAATTAAACGGCTTATCGTCGGATGTATGCAGCGGTTTGTTCAGATCTTGAGTAAACGAGGAAAACAACGATGAACACGGCGGTATAATTGTTGAACTGAGAGAAACATTTGTATCCTTGTCTTGATTGCCTACCACCAAATCTAAACCAGGTATGGTCTTACTCGAAGAGCTTCCCTTTAAAAATTCATTTATATTTTCTTTATTTAAACCACCAATATTCTATAAAAAACAAAAAAAACAACAAAAAACGGAATAAAGAGAAAAATATTTTTAAAATTTCATTAACTATAAAAATTTAATTTTATAATTTCATTTTATGCAATACTGACTTCCGACTTAACGATCTCAACTGTTATATTACAAAATAAAAAGCAGTTCTTTTTCAACAGAATAATGATAAAGTTCGAAAATTTAAGAAGACAATTTCAGATAAATATACCTCTGGAAGGAGGATCTTGGTGCGCAGAACACAAACAAAAAAAAGTAACATTAAATGCACTATTTAACAGCTATTTAACTTTGAACTCGTTTTTTTTTCAATTTAAATTACCCACTTATCTGCTACTAAATTCAATAGAAAATAATTCAGCAAATATTAAACCATTGATAATGGACTGGATTCCTTCCTTTGGTTTATTTGACTTACAAAATTCACTTAAACGTTTAAATAATCGTCCGCCACGATCATTTCTGCCCGTTTATTTAAATAACGATACCAGTGTTCTAGCGCTAAATTTTTTTTTAAAACTCGCCAAAAAAAAAAAATACTTCAATTTTCCGCCCAAGGATTCAATTAGCTTTTTTATTTTTTCCGATGCCGTTTAGATATTTCTAAAATTCCCGTAAAATCAATAGCAGGCGTACTACTTTCTCATAATTGTATTTGATTACAGTATAAAAAACCACCTACATTGCTTTTAATCAGATTAATCAAACTCACATCCATTAATTGCTGCGAAACAATAACACAGAAAAATACAATACTTCTATTTACACGAACATCTGATTTTTACGATTACTTGAGAGCAGTTGGTCGCAGGATTATTTAAACTTAAAAAAATAAATAAATAAATAAATAAATAAACAAAATACACCAATCCGAATATTTTTTTCTTAGCGTCTTAACTGAAGATCACAAAGAAAAACATTACTCAAGTAGTTTCAATTTGTCCTCTTTGAAAAAATGAATTCAGCCACCTCGCTGATATTATTTAAATCTTACCAAAGAACTAATACAATTCGTAATTTTCTTTTTTTTTTTTTTTTGCAAACTTTTATTTATTTCAGTACCTATTACACCGTCAAAATTTGGACGCCAATTTTCTTCTACTTATGTGTAAAAGATCCGATACCTAATATACATAGACTACGTTACAATATAAGCTATATATATATATATTTTTTTTTTTTTAATTATTAAATTTAAAATGATGAATCTAATATGGCGGAAATAAAACTTCTGAGATATTTTAATATCATATTTTCTTCAACTAACACGTAAGTACGGTGTTTTAATTTTCTTTATGCTCGCCATCATTGATTATCTGCAGCTTTTCAACACCCTTCTTTTTGTTTCATTTTTACGGCTGAATTATTAGAAATTTTAAAAACCATTATTTTTATCCGCTGTAATCATCGCTACTCCAATTATTTGATTCCCTTCAACTCCGTATCTCTTCGCCTTTTCCTGATCATACCAATAGCTTTATTATTTTTCATGTACGTTCTCTCAGTCGAATTCTACTGCTCTACATTTGATTTCATATTGATCTAATACACGCACCTGAACATCCGAGTTTCTTTGGTTTGAACTGTTGTTTTTCCAATTTTTATTTAGGAAACAATACCAACCTCTTTTATTTTATTATTACAAAAGTACATGCAAAATCACCTTTCAATGAAAAAGTTTCATTCATCTAAACTATGACTAAAACATTTGAAATAAAATAAATTTAAAAATAATAAATGCTTAAAAATTTATTAAAAAGTGTATTCGAAAATAAAAATAGTTTTTTTTACCAAGAATTTCAAAGCAGTTTTATGAAAACGAATAACGTAGTTCTGAAAATAATTTCAAAACATATTGTAAAAGAATACATAATATTTAGATATACCAATATTAACCAGGTGAACTTTCAAATGGTGAAGTTCAGCAGTTCTTTTCGCATAATTCATCTACGATTCTATATCGGAAGTAATAGAATCATTGTACCGCTAAATAAAAAAATATAATTTTATATACTAGTAGCAAGAGCACCTCGAACTTTAGATGAATTTGAGAAAGATACCATAACCTTTTACAAGACGAAAGTTTACTCAGTAAATACTGTGATATTTATATACTTTATATACTGAAATGCCATGAATACTTTCATTTAACTTGTTTGAAATTTACTGGCTTTTACATAAGACAACTCTAATTTGCAAGGACTGATACCTTGTTTCTATAACAAATTTCGTTAAATTCAATTCAGATATTCTTCTCCTTTTTTTTTAGCACATTTTTTATGAATTTTTAAGCACTTTTTAAAAACAAAAAAGTATTTTTAATTTTATTTTACTATGTATAATATCCATTATTTGTTAATGCCTCTTAAAAACTGTTATAATTTTATGTATCAAAATCAATCATTTGTTCTATTTGATTCGTTGACCAGCTAATAACTTACTTTAAAATATATATGTATATATACGAGGTCTGTTCAAAAAGAAGGCCGAACTTTTGTCCTAAAATTTTTATTTTAATACTCCCAATTTTACACATTATTTTGTCTCCTTCCAAGTACACCCCCCCCCCTTGCTTGCTATGCACCGGTCGCATCGTTTTTTTCACTGTTCGTATGCTCCCTGGAACTTGTTTGGCGTGATGTTTCATAGTTGTGCCTGTGATTTCTCTTGAATTTCTTCTACACGTACAACCCGACGTCCTTTCAAGGTGGATTTTAGTTTCGGAAATAGGAAAAGTCTGCTGGAGCCATATCTAGAGGGTAAGGAGGATGGGGAAGAACGGCTATTTCACTACTGGTCAAAAATTGGCCAATAAGCAGAGACGAGTAACTTGGCACGTTGCCATGGTGCAGAATCCAGTTCTTGTTTTTTCACAGTTCAGGCCTCTTCCTTCGCACATCTTCCCGTAAAACTTGTGGTACGAATTCTTCATGAACAACTCCATGATAGTTAAAGAAAATAGTCAACATGGACTTCATGTTTGAGCGACTCATGCGTGCTTTCTTCGGACGTGACAAATGTTGACCACCCCATTGTGACGACTGTGCCTTCGTTTCAACGTTATATTCCCATAAGTCCAAGTTTCGTCACTTCTAATGATTGTTTTTATAAAGTGTTTGTCGCTGTCAGCACGATGAAGCAATTCTAGGCTAATGTTGACACGGTTTTCTTTTTGCTTGCTTGTGAACAGTCGTGGCACCATTTTTGCTGAGACACGCGATGCATGCTAAGTTTTTCTGTCAAAATTTCGTGACATGACCCAGATCTCGACTTCTTCTACTACTTCTCGCACAGTTAAACGGCGATTTTCATAAACCACAGATCGAACGGCATCAGTGTTTTCATCATTTGTTGACGTCGAAGGTCGTCCTGATCTTGCATTTTCCTCGGCCAATGATCTGCCCGATTTGAAACGCGTAAACCATTTGTAACGCTCATACAGTCCTCCTTATGGATCTGCCGGAGCAATGCCCATGTTTCAGAAAAAGATTTGCCGATGTTAAAATTTAATGTCCCAACGTTGCTCCACAAACTCCTTCATTTCCACTTTGTCACTACTGTGTTCACTCGATCGCTCTATTCGCTAACTGATTAAACTACCGTAATGCGGCAAGCGCCTCATTTTCTTTCGAAAGAATATCACTAGGTGTTGCATGACGCGCGAATTCAAAAGTTCGATCCCTTTTTTTTAAACAGATCGTAAAAAATTAAACAATCATTTGATCCGAACCTTTATATAAAGAATTATATTACAATCCATACTGACAATACTTTGTCAACAAATGCGCCATAAAAAAAACAAAAAAAAAACATTTTTTTCTCTGTATAAAACAAAATATATATTTACCCCGCCAGAGCCAAATGATGGTGGAGGACCTAACGGCGGTACAGTTGATAAAGCGGTTGTCGGTGGAGGCTGAACCATTGACGGCAACGAATGTGCCAATGACTGTCTAAATGCCGCTTGCTGATCAGCCGAAGGTACTTGATTAATCAACGACTGAATACCGGCGGATTGATTAATGAAAGGTAGTTGACTTACTGGTGGAATCATCGCCGTTGGAGGCTGTACCGATACTTCCGTTTGCCCGGCTAAAGGTTGGCTATACAAAGAATAACTTTGAGAATACGCAGCGAGACCAGGGACCGATGACGCTGATTCTGGCATTACCTGTGAAACGCCAGATGTCTGTTGCTCAGACGCACTATGGTGATATGAATACTGCGAATACATATGTGTATCGTTCGGCATCATTGAATTCATCGGCTTTGTATTAGTTTTAGCTGCTGCAGCTGTGGCAGCGGCTATGGCCTGAGCTTCCTAAAATGTTATAATTAAAGTTAATAAAAATCTTATCTTTAATATTCCATCATGAATTTTAATTTTACACACACCACGAATCCGCATAGTCGATTTTTCCCGAAAATTAATGTGCCTCATTCATTAATGATTATTCCGAAGTAAATAATTAACCGCCAACTACAGAAAAGTTAGGCACAAAATTAACGTATTAAATATTACAATAAAAGCTAATTTAAAAATATAATTTGATGCGCAATATTATCTAAAATGATAGCAATAGTTCAAAAATGTGATTTAAAATTGATTATAAACTCTATTAACTTTACTGAATAAAATAAGAAAATAACCTTAACTGCTGCTTGTGCTATTTCAGCCTCCTTAGCTTCCCGTTTTTTTTTCAATACTTCTCTCTTTTGATGTAACTGTTCTCTCCATGTATCCCACTTTTTTTCGTATTCCAAATATTGTGTCTAATAACAAAATTACCACAGATTACGATACGAAAACAAGAGTAAATTAAAAAATTTCCGAATTCGAAAATAATCAAGCATTTAAATTGGAAAGTGTACAATAAAAAACACTAAAATACCCAAATTATAAATAAATTAGGTTGACATTACAAATTAAATTTAGTACTATCGTTATATTGAAAATAAAATTAAAGAGTTGACAATGTATAATATATACTTCTTTACATTTGAGTTATAAATGTTCACATCCCCATTTTCAGTATAAGTCACTTTATTAAAAATTTATCAAAACACGTATTCAGAAAAATTATAGTTTAAAAATATAAAATAAAGCCGACATGTTTCGGAGTTACGTAGTCCATAATCATGGTAATAATAAATAAAGTTAAAAGTAATATAAACAATATCATATGTGTCAAACTTATAAACTAATCAATATATTGATATGTTATGATTGTTAATTTTGAATAGTTGATTAGTTTATACGGTTGACATCGTTTATTTCACTTTTAACTTTATTTATTATTACCATGATTATGGAGTACGTAAGTCCGAAACATGCCGGCTTTATGTTATATTTTTAAACTATAACTTTTCTGTAATACGTGTTTTGATAAATTTTTAATAAAATGTATAATATATATGTGTACGTATGTATGTACTAAGGAACTGCGTCTGCTAGCTGCTTCACAGCCTAAACTTTCGGGTTTTTTGTTATTTTACTTCGTAAATTTTTTAAAAAAAACTCTAGCGATCGTATAATATAAAAAAAAAAAAAAAAGAATATGAATACACATCATTAAAAAAACGAGATTTTGATTGAAACATCTCAAAAACTAAAACTGCTCACAAATATTTGTGAGAGAAACATATTTCGTTTTTTTTTTTTAAATGAGATATACAAAACATTTATTTCATTAAATTTACGTTGCAATGGTCAAATTAGTTTTCTTTCTAAGAATCTAAGCAATAATACTTTAAGTCACTGGACCATCCTCTCCAACCATTTCAAAATTTGTACTCAAAAATTTTACAATTTAGAACTTCATATATTAGAGAGTAAATCGAATATCCGGCGCTTACAAACCGGGTCCTTTCGGCTAAAGGAGTAAACCCTGACAGAAAAACAGAAGCAGAATAACACAATCTTACCACCTCTGCTCCTGCAATAATACTACTTATATAAATTAAAATGAAATAGCTTTAAAAGCGATAAATAAATTGAAAAAATGAAATAAATAATTACAATAATTACAATAATAACGATAAAAGATGAACACATACAGCTAAATAACAACTAATCTGGCAATAGGGATACAATGTATCTCCCAATTTGCCTGGCCAGCACGGGATATTGAGCTTTTATTTTCCCCAATATGGCAGCAAGAAGAAGGAAAGGCTGTAACATCCAAAGCCATAATGGGCAACCGGATACGACATTAGCTCCCTCACCGCCTAGTATAAACACAAATAGAGGGAGCAAACACCGGCTAAATAAATTACCTAAATACGACAAAAAACCTCGATATGACCTAAAACTAAGTGGATCTCAGAGTTACAAGATAAAGAACTACTGCCAGATGTACATAGGTACATATAATGTCCGAATCTTATCAACAGAAGATAAATTAATGAATTAGAAGAGAAAATAGGCAAGATTAAATGGGACATACTCGGGTTAAGCGAAGTAAGAAGACCCGGGGAGAACATAATAAAATTGAAATCACAACATGTACTATATCACAGGGGTCAAGACAATAATATGGAGTAGGATTTTTAACAAAGAAGAAGTGGTGTGCCAAAATAGAAAAGTATGTCAGAATATCTGACAGAATCGCACACATTGTGATACAAATAAATGTGAAGCAGAAACGCAAAGTCATACAAGTATATGCACCCACAGAAACTCGCCACGATGAAGAAGTAGAAAACTTATATAACAAAATACAGAATAGCTTAAACGAGGATAAATGTATATATACGATGATAATTGAAAATTTCAGTGCTAAAATCAGAACCCGTTGCGATGAAAAAGAGACAGCAATCGGAATCTATGGCGTACAGGTGTCAGGAATGAAAGAGGAGAAATGTTAACTAGCTTCCTCGAAATGAACACTCTACGCCATGAACACATTCTTTAAAGAGGGAAAACAGAAAGTGGACCTGGAGAAACCCTGACTTCATATACAAAAATGAAATCGATTATGTTATTTCAAATAATTTGCACATTATACAAGATGTTACAGTGTTAAACACAGTTAATCCCGGTAGCGATCGCAGATTAGTAAGAGATAAACTAAAAATTAATCTGAAGCATATTAACCAATATAGAGCGAAACAGACGTCAGTCAAAATAGATCCAGAAAAACTGGCACAAAGTGCAATGCAGTAACAGGAAGACTTGCAAACTGCACTACTAAACAAATCAACAATATCAATCGATTATGAAGCTAAGTTTATAGCGGAAACAATGAAGAAGTGTGCGATTAAAATAGCACAAAAAGAGAAAACAGTCAGCAGTAAATTAAGTGCAGAGACTAAATTGTTACTACAAGAACTGCAAATGCTAAAGTTGATGAGAATAAAAATCTAATTCAGTAGGCAGAGTTGAATAAAACATTGAGAAAGAAAATGAGGAGCGATGTTCGGAAATTTAACGCACGTCTAATACAAATAACCATGTCGAAGACAACAGAGGTCCGAAAATATTTAGAAAAGCATTGTCATGCGGTAACAAATATTAAAAAAAATAAAGAGCGCTACTGGAAAGATTATAATGGATAGCAGAAGAAGTGGAAAACTATTTTCAAATCTGTACAGTGCAAGAATTCAACCAAATATAATGTGATAAATACACATAAAGCCAGAATGAAAACATTGAAAATATCCTCCGAAGATAAATAAAGATGAATTAAGAAATGCGCTCCGAGCATTAAAAAATAACAGAGCACCGGAATCAGACGGGATCCTGGCAGAGGGTGGAAATATGCTGCTAAATGCTGTTTGTCAATTTTTCAATTGATGTTTGGAAAGAAACACTTTCCCGACAACGTGGACTGAAGAGGAAGTAGTGCTTATACATAAAAAAGGAGATGCGTAAAATTTGAATAATTACAGGGCAATTAGTTTATTGTCGCAAATATACAAATTATTTACTCGTGTAATAACGAACCGACTAATGCAACAAATTGACCTTAATCAACCGAGAGAGCAGGCTGGCTTCAGGCGAGGATTTAGTACAATTTGCTACCTATTAACAATTACAACATTGATACAGAAGTGAGTATAATATGGAATTATACATAGCCTTCATAGATTCAATAGAGGTCTGGGCAGTACTAAATTCGTTAAATCTTACTAGGATCAATGACAAGTATATTAACATTTTCGCTACAATGCGAATAAGTCTATGGAACAAAACGGAAAACATCTCAGTAAAACGAGGAGTTAGACAAGGTGATACCATCTCCACGAAATTATTTATCCGCGCATTGTAAACCGTATTCAAGAATTTAAATTGGGATACGGCCAGTATCAAAATAGGCGGCGAATATCTAAATCACCTCAGATTCGCGGATGGCATAGCATTAGTGAGCACAAGCGCAGAACTTCAGATGATGATAACAGACCTGAATCTACATTCTAACAAAATAGGATTAAAAATAAACCTAGACAAAACAAAAATAATGATAAACACCGAAAGACGAATAAGAATAACAATAAATTCGAAAGAAATAAAATAGGTGGATAGTTGTATTTCACGACGAATAAAAGAACATAACGAAAGCGGAAATAACGAGGAGAATATCACTGTCGTGGGTTACGTTTGGAAAATTAACCGGTGTATTCCGGAATGAACGAATATCGATTAAGTTGAAATTGTATAACCAATGTGTACTTTCGGTCTTGACGTACAGTTCGGAAACGTGGCCATTCACAAAAATTTGTATAAAAAGGATCAGAAAAACCTAAACTGCGCGTGAAAGGAATAAGGCAGATGGATCGTATTCGTAATACATGGATACGCGAACAAGCAGGGCTAGACGACGCAGTGGAACAGATGGCCAGAATGAAATGGAGCTAGGCTGGCCACGTAGCTAGAAGAAGCGATAATAGATGGTCAAAGCGTGTCTTGCAATGGTGGCAAATAGACAAAAAAAGAAACCAAGGAAACCAATGACGCGTTAGCAGGACGATATAGTAAAGGTAGCTAAAAAAACTGGATGAAGAATGCACAGAACAGAAGTGGATGGAACATGTTGAGGAAAACCTTCACCCAGGAGTGGATTGATAAAGGCATATCGAGTTGATCGTGTGATACTTGCTACATTGTAATAACAAAATATGTCAGTTGAAAAAGAAAAAAAAATCTTAAGTTGCTATAAAACGGACTCCGGATTTTTCCACATTATGTAATTGCAGATACTACACTGTTAACGGCTAAAATGCAACGTCGCATTTTAGCTGTGTAAAAATAAATTAAGTCCGGTGCAGCGTACATATATGAACAACAGCGCTCGGCCGTTCCTTATCTCTGTTATCTGTACCGGTTTTAATTCAGCAATCAATTCTATTCAAGACGATTCGAATTGATATATGTTGTTATTCAGTTTTTTCGGTTTTTCGGTAATATCGTGTTTTTCGTTTTAATAGCCTCCTTTTTTCGTTCTCTACATTCCGTTTTCGTCTCCTTTCTTATCGTTTGCCTCGTTTGCTACCGCTTCCTTCATTCTTATTCCTCTTTGCGCTATTTTTCGTCACTATTACTTTCTTTTTTGTCAAGATATTTGAAATAGCCCTTTTCAGGGCTTACGTCATATTCGTTCTCGTCGAATACATTTTTTTTAATTATTTTGACTTTCGGCAATTTATTTGCAAAAACAATTTTGTCCTCCGGGCCGGATACTATAAAGTAAATCCGGTGTTTTCGTAGTTATAGTAAATTTTCGTGTCGTTCGTTTTGTGTTTTTTGTTTTTTCGAAACGATTAAAATGCCGATTGAAGCCGACTTAAAACGCAAGTCTTGAGTCGTTAAACGAGACATTCACCGGCTAGTCGCAACGATTGGGTAATTTATATACGGGAAACGTCGATGACGAAGTTTGTAACAAGTTACGAGTTTACCTGGCCGAACTGGTTGAAGCGAAAAATAAATTTTGCGCGACACGGTGGAAAGTCAGTTGGGTCAGTTGGATGACGCGGATGAAGAAAATTACGAGCAAGAAGAAGAAAAATCACTCGACGAGAAAGATGCGGTAAGAAATCTCTAGTTATTGATATAATAGCGAAAGCAAATATAGAGTGCATGCATAAAATCGATTCGAAACGCGTTAGCTCGCCACCCCACGACTCGTCCGAATATAAAAGCCATTAGTTTATCAAATTGCCAAAAATCGCAATCCCGAAATTTGATGGAGATTTCCGAAAATTTAAAGACTTCAAAGGCTTGTTCGGAAAACTGATTCATAACGAATCGGCAATTCCACCGACACAAAAATTATACTATCTCAAAGACGCGTTAGTTTGGCGAGGCTGTCGCATTAATTCGAGATATCGAGTTAACGGACGAGGCGTATGTCGAAGTGTGAACTCGTATCGTCGATAGATACGACAATAATAGAACTATCATTCATACCCATTTTCGCGATTTATTTTCGATAAACAAAATAAGTTCAGAGGCAGAATTACGCGGTCTTTTAGACAAAGTGGATTTAGCGTTAAGAAGTCTGAAAATTTGCCGCGAAAATCCGGACAACTGGAGTACGATCATTTCTTATTTCGTTGCTTCTAAATTAGACGAAAAAATATATATGAAAATTTTGAACTACCGATTTCCGACAACAAAAAATTCCTGAACTTCGATTCGTTACGTAATTTTCTCGAGAAAAAAAGCTAATAACATCGAATCCCGCCAATTTCGATACGACTCGCAGCCAAAAGCTGATGCAGTAAAGCACTCCTTTCATGTAGTGAGTAAACCGAACTGTATTTCTTGCAACAATCAACACTTGTTGATCGATTGCGAAAATTTTGCAAAGAAATCACCGCTAGAAAGATTCGAATTAATAAAAAAAGCCGTCGCTGTAGTTTGTGTTTACGGCTAAATCATTCAGTAGCCGTTTGTAAAGCGAAACCGTGCAAAATTTCTCAGTAAAGGCATCACATCCTATTACATTTTGTAACTACCAGGCCGCATTCCCCGATTAGAGACGTAAACTCCACCGCCAGCTCACCGAAAAACTGCGCTGTTCAGAACCCGAGCACGAGCGCGTCCAGTTTGTCATGTTTGAAAACCGAATCGCAAGTTATAACCGTATTGCTCCCGTCCGCAGTAGTTCGGGTCGAATGTAACGAAGTCAGCGGATTGACTAGAGTACTATTCGACAGTTGTTCACAACAGACACTTGTAACCGAGCGTTCGTACGCAAATATAAATTGTCCGCTACAAAATCGCACAGCAAATTTTCGATAAAATGTGTCGGCGATTACACGATATCATCACAGCATTCTTGCGCGTTAAAATTACGATCTCGCCTGTCCGATTTCAGCTTGAACATCACTGCAAATGTGGTGCTTGCATCCTCGTTGTCGTATCGGGTAGACTGCCTACCGTTAAAAAGCCGCATCCATACATTTACCGACCTGCCACTAGCTGATATTGCCTATCATAACACCGCGGTTAAAATTCCCACAATCGATTTATTCATTGGTGCGGAATATTACAAGAAATGCGTCAAAAATCGGACGGTAAAAATTCGACGAAATAACTCTCCGCGACACGTGGTTCGGTTGGACCCTGAGTGGACGAGCTTCACCAGTTTTTTCGAACTCTCGAGTCAATTCAAGATCAACCTGTTCCTCCGCAAAAAATTGTTGCCTTCGGACTGTCAGCATCGATGCTCAGTTAAAAACCTTTTGGGAGATAGATGGCGCGAATCCACCGACGACCAATATTTCACTCGAAGGTATTAAGTGTGTGAAGCACTTCGAAGCCAAACATTCGAGACTGCCGACGGGACAGTTCACGGTAAAATTGTCTTTCAAAACAACTCCCGACCGATTAACAAACAATCGTAATTACGCTCTCAGCAACTTATTACGATCTGAGAAACACCGATCCGAACCACTAAAACACGTGTATTCTGATTTCATGCTCGAATATGAAGCCTTGGGGCATATGACTCCTTCGGTAGAACCAGACTCAGTCAACTGTTATTATATTCCCCACCACGCTGTTCTCCGCCCAGGAAGCACCACGACCAAGCTGCGCGTTGTATTTAACGCCAGTAGAAAAACTGCCAGCAGATATTCGTTAAATGATATATTAATGAAGGATCCTAATATTCAATCCGAATTATTCGACAATTTGATACAGTTTCGAACATACAAAATCGCCTTTACCGCGGACATCGCGAAAATGTATCGTTGCGTGTTGGTGCATTACGAAGACCGCCGTTGGCAAAAATGGTTGTGGCGCGATCCTTCTTCGAAGGGAGTAAAAGATTATCAATTAAATACGGTAACATACGGTACCACTCCCGCGTCTTTCCTGGCGACGAAATGTCTAGACAGTTGGGAAATCGGTAGAGCAGTCATCTCCGGCAGCTGCTCGGTCCATAGATTTCGATTTCTATATGGACGATCTAAAGGACGCGATCCAATTGAGAGCTAACGTTCATAACATCTTAGCAGCCGCAGGATTTCCCCGCCGGAAATATCAGTCAAACTCTAGCTCATTATTAGAAACCCTTCATCAAGATCTAATCGAAAGCGAAAGCTCAGTTAAACCGTATGAGGAACACGCTACTACGATCTTGAGTTTAATTCGGTTCCCTAATGAAGATACCTTCCGCGGGAAAGTTCAAAATTCCGTTCTACCCGTGCCACCTACGATTACGAAACGAAGTTTGTTGTCTATAACAGCGCGAATCTTTGACCCTTTAGGGTTTATCTCTCCCGTTATCGTTCGCGCAAAAATCTTTTTACAAAGATTATGGAAGGAAGGCCTTGCGTGGGATGATCCCATCTCCGACGAATTTTCTGTCGAGTTTCAATAATACGTTCAGTCAGCCTCAGCCAGTGCCGTGTCACAAGGATTGATCGGATTTAGCGACGCGTCTGAAAAGGCGTATGGGGCAGTGATTTACGTTCGTAATACAGATAAGAGCGGAGAAATCACGACCTGCGTTGTTTGTGCGAAGACAAGAGTCGCCCCAGTAAAGGATTGGACGATTCTCAGATTGGAGCTGCAAAAGACGCTGCTATTATCCGAGCTGATGGAACGAGTCAGCACTTCCTTACGAATACAGACTAGATACGCGTTTACCGACTCGACGATCGTTATATCGTAGCTTTCAAAATCGGTCGACGATTTAAAAATCTTTATCGCGAACCGCGTCAGAAGGATACAAAACATTATCCCCATCGAAAATTGGGGATACGTGCATACCAAGGAGAATCCTGTTGATTTGTGTAGCCGGAGCCTACCCGTTTCTGCTCTTTACGATCAGTACTATGGTTGAACGGTCCAGATTTTACCCGGAGAGCCTCGTATCGGCGTAATCCCATCGAATTCGTTGATCGAAGTTGTACGTTGGAATCACGAAAACCCAAAAATGTAAGTTACTCGCTCGCTTGCTCGACGAACACTTCCATGACTGAGCGAGTTTCGTCCTACTCCCGACTCCTGCGAGTAGTGGCAAGAACAATAAAGTTATTCCGGCTTACGAAAGCGCAACAATCCGTGAAGTTGTCACAGACCCCCAAATTGTCTGAGGGGGGCTTGAAAATAGCAAGAACCGCTTTATTTCGGATGGCTCAGAAAGTCTTTTCCCGAGGAATACAGCCGTCTACAGCAGGAAGCAAGGTTAAGTAAACGGAGTCCATTAGCAAAATTGTCTCCATTCCTCTTAACGGACGGCCTAATACGAAGTTCCAGTCGGTTGAGTAATGCGGCCGTTGCTTACGACAAAAAATATCCGATTCTTTTGCGCACAAAATCTCATCTGGTAAAAATGTATATATCACACGTACATGAAAAGTATTTTCACTCGACTCAATCGTTCATGTCTGCATTCCTCAGAGCCCAGTTTCAGTTTATTGGCAGTCTTCCGAACGCGATCAAGGGAATAGTGTATCATTGTCCTGTTTTTCTTCACTATAAAACAGAAGTCCGCAACAAAATAATGGCCGTTTTACCGAAAGAAAGGGTAACCGCTAGTAGCCCCTTTTCGTACGTGGGCGTTGATTTCGCCGGTCCCTTCGATTGTAAATGTACAAATCACCGTTCTCTACTCCGGTATAAAATTTATGCCGCTGTGTTCGTTTGTTTCGCGACCAAAGCAGTACATTTAGAAGTCGTGTATTCGCTATCATCCGAATGTTTCGTCAGTTGCTTGAAACGGTTTGTTCGAGACCGTCCTACCGCGATTCATTCTGACAACGGGACGAACTTTGTCGGTGCGAGCAATCACCTGAGAATCATGTTTCAGCGACTCCCGAAATACGCAGCACAAGAATAAATCGCTTGGCGTTTCATTCCTCCTAGGTCTCCTCATCGCGACGGCCTCTGGGAAGCAGCAGTCAAATCCGCAAAATAACATTTGAACCGAGTGCTGAGAGGAAGCGTATTAAATTACGAAGACTACCACACTTTCTTTGCACGAGTAGAAGGCATTCTAAATTCCCGCCTACTAGTTTACGATCCGTCCTCGAGATGCCCAGAGATAATTACGCCGAGACATTTTATGATCGGCGATGACCATACCTCCCTGCCAGAAATCGATGTCGAACCCGTTCCTTTCTTTAAACGGTACGTTGAAATCAAAAATCGATTGAATTCCTTCTGGCACCAGTGATCAAGGGACTATCTCGTGCAATTGAAAACCCGTACGAAATGGCATCAGAAATCGCAAAATTTGAACGTCGTCGATATAGTTATAGTGAAGGAAGATTCCTCCAAACCCTTTCAATACAAAATCAGAAGGATCACGAGAACTTTTCCTGATAACCACGGAAACATTTGAACCGTTGAAGTTTTATCGAATGGAACTGTAACCAAAAAGGTATCCAGTTCCGTTACTCCACTTCCGGTTACTGAACATGTCAGTTCAGTCCGGGGAGGAGCTATTAACGGCTAAAATGCAACGTCGCATTTTAGCTGTGTAAAAATAAATTAAGTCCGGTGCAGCGTAAAGCGATATGTGAACAAGAGCGCTCGGCCGTTCCTTATCTCTGTTATCCGTGCCGGTTTTAATTCAACAATCAATTCTATTCAAGTCGATTTGAATTGATATACGTTGTTATTCGATTTTTTCGGTTTTTCGGTAATATCGTGTTTTTCGTTTTAATAGCCCCCTTTTTTCGTCCTCTACATTCCGTTTTCATCTCCTTTCGTATTGTTTTCTTCGTTTGCTATGGCTTCCTTCATTCTTATTCCTCTTTGCGCTATTTTCCGTCACTATTACTTTCTTTTTCGTCAAAATATTGGAAATAGCCCTTTTCAGGACTTACGTCATATTCGTTCTCGTCGAATACATTTTTTAAAATTATTCTGGCTTTCGGAGATTTATTTGCAAAAACATACACAAATAATGTTTTTTTTTCTTTTTAACATTATCATGTTTTCGTTTTTATTTAATTTTATGTATTAAGTATCGGCTTGCGATTGGTATATAATTGCTGAGCCTCTAGAATAGGCTGCAGGTTTTTTCTAGTTTCCAGTCTTATCACTTTAAATGTATATTTTTTCAAATTTGGCCCTTAAATTTCAACATTTTTCTACTTTTGTATACTTGCGGTACTTTACAGACAATGGACGTCAATAAAAAAATAAAATAAAATAAAACAAATTAATCCTGTAGCTATCACAAAACGGGCTAAGAAATTTTTGAAAAAAAAAACACTTTTTATTGCCTGATTTTGATATTTTCAACATTTGAGCCATTTAATTTTAAAATTTTAGAAGTCTCGCAGTTTTCCTATATTCAGCAACGAAAACACGTCATTTTAAAAAAAGTGACCACACCACCCATGAAAAGAGCTGTGAATTTTTTTTTTTAAATTTTTGGCCTTAAAATTTAGGTGCATTATATTTTTCCAAATTAGAGCTCTAAAATTTCAAAATTTTTAGACTTCTGTATTTTCGTGATATTCTACGGAAAATAATATACTAATTGGAAAAAAACAATTCCATGCCTATTAAAGAATGTTCTGTAGATTTTTTAAAATTTTTTTCTTAAAACTTGATTTTTAATTTTTTCAAAATTTAATCTTCTAATTTTATAATTTTTGGGGTTTCATACATCTTCTAAATCGGATGAAGAAAATATGCCAATTAAAAAAAAAATAAAAACTCCTGTGCTGGTTAAAGTAAATTTTATTTATAAAAACAAATTATATAAAATTATTTCTGGACTTGTTATTCAATACCGCTCAATATTATAATTTCTGAAATTAAAAAATTTAGACCAAAATAAGTTGTCGAGATAATAAACAAAAATCGAATATGAACTACATCTAATTGTAATAGTCTTATAAACTTCAATTAATAACAAACTTTTCCAGAACACATATTTATTTCAAAGTATAAAAAAGTATTTCTAATGAATCAGAATCAGAATCAAATTGAACTATTTTTTCTTCGGCTTTTGTCTATATAATATAATATTTTACATGTTAAATATACAGAACAACTGTAATAACCAACATCGTATTTTAGGTTTGATATTATTTGCGTTTATTTGAATTTTTTCGTGACTTATATCGTATTAGTGGAATAAATATAAATCCACTAATACGGCATTACACCCATGGAATAATTGCAAAGTTATCATTTGCCGTAGTAAATAACACTGGTAATTCGCAATGTAAAAATACATTAAAGCGTTTAGGTAAAAAAAAAAAAAAAAATTAGAATCTAGATTTCGCCTTATTTACATTATAATTTTTCTACAGAAAAACTTTCACATACCGGTAGGTTTTAGGGCAACTGTTTTTCTAAGTATTTATATGCGATAAAATCGACTTATTCGAAATATATCACTTCATTTACTTCGCTATTAAATGGTATCTAAATTTAATTTAATTTAACTTAAACCTATATATTAATTAGTTTCATTTATAGTTCATTTCGATTATGATATTTTTACTATTAGCGTTATCTTATGACTATAATGAATATTTTATAACACTATTACTATAATTTAATTATAATATTACTGCAATAATCTTTTTATTATTCTATTATTAATGTAACCAATAGATTCATTTCACTCTTGTATATGGTATTGCTACTGTCATAATTAACATAATACTTATATTATTATTACTTTTTATACACCAGTTATGTTTATTGTTTTATTTAATGTTATATACATAGTTTCTCGTTCACATATTACTTTTGAGGTTGTCATCAATTTCAAGGGAACTGGGAGTTTGTGTGTTTCAGTGTAGATCTAGTTTTTAATTTTAAAATCTTAAGTATTACTTAGATTGAAATTAACGTTTAAGAATATTTGTAAAAACGTGTAAATATCACCTGTTCTAATTTTCTTGTTTATCATTTGGTTAAGTTGTTGATTCGTACACTAAACATTAGCCTTTGTAAGCTTCACGTTGTTTTATTTTTAATGATTGTCAGATTTTACTTTTAGTGAAGAATAATTATTGTTATTACTATGTAAACCTGGACTACAAAATTGTCGTTTCTTTGTTTCAATAATAATTGCACATATTTATAGTCCAGGTATAATTACAAATAGTTCCGCTGCTCGCGCTAACTAAGGGCATTTGCGGTTTATGTAAGTTAATTTAATGAAATATTGCCTGTAAATTTAAGAAATAAATTTTGATTTGATTTGATTTAATAATTGCAGATGACTTTTTCTATTACTCTTATTCCGTGTTTTGTAATTACATTACTTCACGTATGTAGTTCAAATTTCGTATCAGTTATATTTTTTTTATTTTTTCGTCATGGTTATTTTCTGTTAGTTAATTCGATTAACTTTTCATTTCATAGTTACTAGTTCATTATAATTCATTTTAATAAATTTTAGTACATTTTTTACTTTCTAATATTATGTATTTCATTGTAATTTGTTTTAACTTTTACTCAATAACTTTATAATTTATTTTGTTTTATATTCTTTGTTATTATTCACTTCATACCCGTTCGGGGTTTATATTGTTAATTATTTTTATTTGTTTTATATTTCTTGATTTGTTATCATTTATTTTCGTATTTTCTTAATATTTCAATGTTCCTATTAAAAATTATTTATTAATATGATTCGAAGTAAACTCCCTCTGTTTAATCATAAAGTTTTTACTAAAATAGCCGATTTATTTAACATCTAATGAAAGTTTACAAATGTAAAATCCACGAAGAAAATATTAAAAGTTTAAAAATTCTGATAGTAAATTAAATATTTAAAAAAATAATAATTTGAAATGTATTTATAATACTAAATGGTTATTATAATTCGGTATACAACATCGGAATCTATGATCACAAATTTTTAAGTACTTTTTTAAAATATTAAAAAAATGAAACTCTCATAAGTTAAAGATTAATACAGGAAATTACAAATAAATGAATTAATTGAAAGCTTTAAGTTCATGCGGATATAAAATTAATTTGTATTTTCTAAATTTAAGACTAAGTGAATAAAAAATGATTGTTGAAAAACAAATTGTTTGTTTTTATTCTACTCAGCTTATTGCATTTAATACTCTATTAATGTACTTTTTTAATTGACTAATGAATCTTGTGTTATTACTTGGCGTAATATCTTTTTACAATTTCTTTATTTTGTGTATTTTAGGAAGTTTAGATTTACAAATACGAGTGAAATCAGAAATATCATGCTTCAACAAGCATTAGTCCGACTCCATGCATTAATAATTCCAAAAACACGACTGTCATCAACTTGTAGGTAACAGTAATCGGGATTAATTTAAAAAACTCTTTAAACCCTTTCATATATCAAACCGTAAAATAAGCTAGTGTAACGATTTAATGAAATCATTTATTGCTCTAAAAACAAAACGCATTTCATTATACACTAAAAGCCATTAGTACTCATTCCAGAGGAGTTCCTCTAAACATTCTGCAAATACATTTCCGATACATGGCTTATTTCTATTTAATTATTAAATAAAGAGAAGTTTTATGAAAATATTAAAATACATATATAAAAAAAAAACGTTAATTTGATACATTTAAAATTAAAAAACAATTAAATTTAAAACAAAAACGATGATTAATTACTTCCAAACCGAAGCATTCATAATCACGGCGGATTTCTCCCGAGTGAAAATCCTTAGCTTTCTTAGAAATGCATTTTATATTCTCAAAAAAAAAAAAAAAAAAATAATGTTATAATAATAACATGTTTATTAGACATCACGCTATTCAGATATTTCTTTCGACAAGATCTAAGTGCAGTCAAGTAGATAAATTAAAACTACAGTTTAAAGATATTACTAAAGAAAAATCGAGAATCAAGATTACCTTATCCGGATGATTAGCATTTTGTTCTTTCCACTTCAAGAACTGGTCCTCCCAACTCTTAAACTGTTCATCAAACGCCTTTTCCGCTTCCAACAATTCTTGCAGTGATTCCTAATGGATTTAGAAGATGCTCTAATTAAATTTTTTATAATTTACAACTGAAATCAAAATATTATGAAACAAAATCATACAAATAAATTGTGAAGTTAGTCTGACGTATATTACTGAGAGCGAAAACAAAATGTGTCCTTTAACAATGTATTATCGGCAATATTTCAAGTCGTCGCGAAAATAAACTATTCATTAATAAAAAATTTATAATCTTACCGGTTTCCCTGATTTTGTGGACTTGTCCGTTTTCAATTTCTTTGCATCGTCTTTCCCGTCTGCTTGATCCAGAGGTCTTTTAGCACTATCGTCAACTTTTTCATTTACTTTCTGAATTCAACAGAAAATAAAATAATACTACATCATGCTTTATACATTATTGTAAATAAGTAGAATTTAAGTTTTTTTTTTTTTTTTTTGATTTTTCTTAATACACTTGAATAGTATTTCAAAAAAAACTTACTAAAGGCGTCGCTTGTACTGTCACTTGCTGAGTTCTGGAAAAAAATATAATTGCAATCAAATAAAAAAAAACTACAACAATTTGGTTGGAAATGTATATTTCATGTAATATCATGAAAAAAACAAACAAATCCAAATATAAATAATATAATCGCGAAATAATCACGTATTAATAACTAAAATTGAAATAGTAATTTTATTGAAACATAAAGTAAAAAAAAATCTTACGCTAATTCCACAGGAAGCGGTGGTTGCACTGGAACTGTTGTAGGTAAAGGGGGAACTTGTCCTGGCGGTGGTACGCCACTTGTGGCAGGTATTCCTGACAATAATCCCATTGCATTTATTTGAGCTTGATACTAGAAAAATATTTTGTGAAATATAATTATAGGATTATTTAATTAGGAAATGAAATGAAATATATTTATTATACAACAGTAATACAATTTATATTAAGTACATTCAAAGTTCTCAATCTGTAGGCAATATTTATAGTAATCATATCGCCATAAAAAGCCATTTCAGCATAATTCATTTTAATCTTATTAATAAAACTTTAGCATGTATTTATATTTATTATTGAATCAGTTTATTTAAACTTTTACGTTCAATTTGTTATTTACCAGTGGTAATCATTTTAGTAAGTATTTTATCCATTTCTAATCGAGTGTATTTTACCATTTTATTCTTGAACCAACAACGTGCGAGCATTGTCACATGACATACGACAACTGTTGTAGTACGTTATGTGAATAAAGCCGATTTTATCTGAGAAAATATATACATGAGTTTTAAACATAGACTCGCCTCTTCCTCTTGTATTTAAGAAAAGGATAAAAAAAAAAAAAAAATTACTTAAGACATATCAATTATAACGGGCACACTGTAGGTATCTAATCGAAATGCTAGGAGTATTTATAAATAGATAAACTTTTAAGTTTAATATATTAAAATAACTCAATTTTATTTAAACCTTTTGAAAACAATTATTAAAAAGAGTAAACATATATATATATATTTATTTTTAATTTAAATCATTGAAACTAATGAATGTTACACCACGATTCTTTTATTTATACCTTTTCGCCATACTGTTGATGCCACTGTGTATATTGTTGTTGCCATTGTTCCCACTGCTGCCACTGTTGCTGCGTGTTGATTGTTGTCCACGATGGATTCTAAAAAAAAAAAAAAATTGATTTCATCAACAATAAAGTTTACGAATTTGCGTAAATTTAGTTTTTATATAGTTAATAATACCTAGCATTTTTAGATCAAATGTAATTGATAAATATGAATTATAAAACGTAATTTCCCTATAACTTTTTTGAACAGTAGTAACCCAAAAGTCTTCTTAATGCAACTTAAGCGAAAATTGTGCAATTTTTCCCAAAAAAGGTAACTTTCATGTAGCTAAAAGATTAGTAGAAATTATCTCGTTTTATTAAATAAATTATTTCTTCCTACCTATCGATTTTTTAAATTATAAATATAGTTTTAAAAATTACAAAATGAAAAACTTGAAAAGCAATATTTCATGCAGAACATCGTAGACATAGATCAAAATATTTTTTGCACTTGAAAATTTCATTACTTTTGCAAATCTGCATAAAAACAAATTACAAATTTCACGCGTAAATTAAACCATAAACTTATTTATTCGATGAATTTCTCCTAAAATTTTTCAGTTATTTATATGTAATACTACAAATAAAAAACTATGCTAATAAAATTTCCTATATTATCAACATTTTTATTTTATATTTAAACTGTCTTTATCCGTAATGAAAGAAACTGATTTTACGCAAACATTAACGTGAACTTTAATGTCTTGCAATAGTGTTTTAAACATTATTAAGCAAAAAGCTTTCTGAAAATGCACTCTGTTTTACAGGAAATATACCTGTTTTTATGCAATTGTTATTATTTGAGTGTAAATACCAGTACAAATCAATTACATTATTTAATGGTGGTTTTTAGAAAAGTAAACACAAATAATAATTAAAATTTCATAAATATTTTCGCCTAAGTACAGATTAAGGAAAAGCATTTTTTCAAAATTTGACATAAATAAAGTTTAATATGATAGTATTCCTACACAAAAGAGATCGAGAAATTTCTCATGCATATTACATTTAACTCGTACATTCATATTACTACTACATTAGATTTTTTTTTTATACATTTTAAATTCACAATTTATCTTTCTTTTAGCAGCTGTTATTAGAAATTTTTTAAAAAAGGACCTCATAGTCATAATTGATAAAACACCAATTTATATTCGTTCGTTGCAGATCAACTGATATATTAAAACAAATTCATTTTAAATTATAATTCAAAATTTCTTATAAATGCGGTTAAGTTAAAATTTCAAAAACAAGTGGTTTTATGTTAGGTATTTTTTTAGTTTTTTTTTTTTTTTTTTTTTTGTGCCAGAGTAGTTTTGATTTGTTTTATATAAAATTCATTAATAAACTTGAAAATGATTTTAAATTGTAAACAATAAAATGAATTTGCGGCATACAATCATAATCTTATCTCATAATTGAATAGCAGCATAGTGTAAATATTTTGATTAATTACGAACGTTCACTATAGTTTTTTCGTTCATATCAGTGTACGAATTATATGACTCAAAGAAAAGTAATTCAAAATTTAAAATTTTTGAACAATGATGTTTTTGGCTTGGTGTTTAAATTATTTTTATGTAATAAGTAAATTAAAACACTGTAATTAAAATTTTTAAACAAGAGGTTTTTGGTTAACTTTTTAATCAATTTAGAAAATAGTAATTAAAATTTAAAACAATGCGAACTATTTGTTATTCAAAAAAAAAAAAAAAAAAAAAAAGAAAGAAAAAAAAATTAACTACTTCGATTAATTTGACGTTGCCATTTTCTTTATTTCTATGTTATTACTAAACAGCATATTTAACTGAAAATTTTAATTCTTATTTTCAAACTGAAATGATTACAATTCTGTCTTATTATTTTTTTGATTAATTTGTAATTTTGCTGTCAAATTTGAAATTAAGTGACATCAAAATTCGTTTATTTAATATTGGCTCTGTTCATATATTCGTTCTTAATTTCGATCATATCAATAATTTTTATATCTACACCAGCCAAATACTACTTTCCAAAACATAAATGAAGAGAAGTATAAAACTGATTAAATTAATGAGTTATACAAATAAATTAAGAAAACTAAATTTATTATTAAATAAAACAAGTACATTTCTTGTACGTTAATAATTTAAAATTCCAATCCTGTAACATCAAAATATGAGATTATTCTCAAGTACTGATAATCCTTTGACAAAACGTTATCAATAAAAATATACCAGTTAAGTATATAAATAAACTTTGTTGTAACTAATATAACATAAAATCTCCTGTATAGAGTATTGCAATTTGTTAATATTTAACTATTAAATAATGGGTTAAAAAGTACAAATAAATACGAAAAAACCCACACAAATTGTAAAAATAATTTTCATAGTAATCACAAATACACTTTCAAGAGCTTTACATAATATCGCACGAGTGAATTCCGAAATTAAAATATTTCTGCTAAAAACATACCGTCTGCGAGAAAATAATGAAATAAACACCAAATGTGTTGTAAGATATATAAACGTACCCTTAAAGATTTTTCTTTACAAATTGAAATCAGTCGCATCATTTTTTAAACAAAAAACAATTAATTTTGGAAAAGATATAAAAAAATTCGCCGTTATAAAAATTAAATAATCTAAATTGATACATACTACTGACTGAGATCCATAATACGCCATACTCATGGGAAATTCTCCTGCCTGCACCGCTTGTGGTGCAGCAACAGATGCAACATTCATATTAGCTGTAGCAGTTGTAACCACAGGAAAAGCGGTGGATGCAGCAGTCCCGGGCCAAGCAGTCCACGCTGCTGCATGCATTATTACTTTTCTGAATTTTAATTACGCACAAAAGAGTGAAGAATAAAAATTTAATTTAGAGTTTTATAAAAAAATTACCCACAAATATTATATAACTGAATTTCCATTATAATCAATGGAACGTTATATAAATACACTCGCAATAAAAAGAAAACGTAATTTGAGCTTAGAGTGGTATACGTCTAAAACAGAAATTTATAGAACTCTGATAGGTAATTACACTATGTTTAAATTTTAACATCAGAAAATAATTTTACCTATTAAAACAGTTAAATTAACAGATATACACCACAAAAACTATTACCACTAAACCTCCGAAACTACATGAAAATTATCAAACATCAAAGTAGCTCTGTATACACATACAGGAATAAAAAATAATGAGTAGTCTACAGGAGTAAAATATTTCGGAACCATTTTTAGCATACAATTTGTTATTATTTTATAAAAAAGAAAATTTCAATAAAACATTTATTAATTATTTTATTGTTCAATCAAATGTGGAACCTTTAAAATTTTTTGTATTATTTAAAACTTAAATAATTATTTAATATTCATTTGAAATTATAAATACAATTAAAATTTTAAAAAATTATCATAATACTGATTTAGTTTAAAATTGTATACTTTGCTTTTATCTTCAGTTATCCAGTCTGGTATTTATATTTTACGTTGTTCACAATAATGGAAATGAAAATTATTGTGATTAATTTTTAACATTTTACACAATTTAAATTTAAAAAATTAAAAATATATTTGTATTATACGCTTTACGAAAGTAACATTTAATCAAATACATTTTTACACATAGTATATCGATATCTCAAAAATACAAAGAGTTCGTTAAATATTTCCGAAATTCAAAATCTTTTGTATGATGTTCAAACAAATGTATACAAACTATAGTGTTGATTTTGTCAGTAATTTATCACCATTGTTCACTACAATTTAAAAATTTAAAATAAAATTTTGATTATTAGTATGTTATTCATGTAAATTAATCATTTCCAGCTGTAAATGGAATCTAAAAGAAGATCGTCTTCGGTAAATATGAATTTCATTTATATATTTTTTATTAGTCAATCATTTCATTTTTGTTTTTTCCTAAAGCAGTAATTAAAAATCCTTTTTTCCGGAATGTATATCGTAGAAAAATATAAAATATATCTGTATTAATAATACAGTAATGGAGATATAACATTTTTTTTGTGAATGTATAGATTTAAATTTGTCGAAAAAAAAAAAAAAAAATTATATTTTCGTTTTCGTTTACTTACATCTTTTAAAATAAATGCAGGAACTGAGGTCAGAAAAAACTATTGGATATGTAAGTTCGGACAGTACGTTATGTATGTACGTATGCCAGTAGTTATATTTAATTTACCTAAAATCAAAACTTTATTTTCGTTCCTGTATTGTTAAAAAATCATAAAGGTAACAATATTTAATTATTCAATTTCAAAATATAAGTTAGTAAAAATATTAACCTGATTTCATAAAAGGACATTTTATGTTCAACTAATGTAGCAATTTTTCTCATACGTTATGTTCTGACGTTTTAAAATATCTCAGAACATTTAAGTTAAACTGTCCAATTCGGATGTATTGCCAAAGGTTAAGAAAATTTCGGAAAACACTAACTTTGATAATTTCATCTAACTTATAAATAATATTACCTTTATTTAGAGTAAAAAATTGGCTTTCCTGTAAGAAATGTAAATGAAATTTTCGTTGAATTTCAGAAGTTGGAAAAGGAAAAGGAAAATATCACAAACGTTTGAAAGCATTTGTCTTTGTACTGGTGTAGTGTACAGTTTATAATTATAGTATTTTTCTTAATTTTTAAATAAAAAAACAAAAAAAAAAAAAAAACTAACCTTAAATAATTATTTTTTATTTTGTAAAAAATGTGTTTATCACTAGATTCTCCAGAAGATTTAATAATTAATACCTTTTAATTAGATCCTCATATTTAAGTATTATTTTTTCATTCGCTTTCATGTAAGTAAAACAGCAATTGTAAAATTTCAGCGAGCTATTAAATTTAATTTCCAATAGGGATTTTTTGATTTTACTCTGAAAAACGAAACATATTACATTCTTATTTCTATACATGTACCTGAATAGATGAAATGTTCATATCGAAGTGCGTTTTACGTTTTGTTGTAAAAACTTAAAAATACATTTTAGATATTGAAACCACCGAAAGCTAGAGAACCGTTAGCTGATTTGAATCAATTACTTCCTCATGATGGATTAGATACAACACCTCCTACAGAAACATGTAGGCGTAGCACACGAGTAGGATTTACATCTGTAAAAATTAAGTAATAATTTGTAATTGCATTTTTTAATTTTTTTGATTAGAAATCAATTTTTATTCATTGTTATTAATAATACCGTCAGTAATGTATTTTAAAAAATCTTACAACATAGTTACTAATATTTATAACTGATTTTTTAAACATTTTTTCAAAACATATTAATTATTTTTCACAGAGAATTTGAATCAGATGATAAGTCGATTGTAGTTTCTGTTGCTCCGGTCTTTGAGAAACGAATTTCAACGCCTTCGGATTTATCCTCAAATGCGAGGTAATTTGAATAAACAATACAAAGTGGAACGAGAAAAAAAACGACTATTTTAAATTTCAAGAACTCGGTAAAAATATTCTTTATTTCATCCTATTTTATAATGGAATAAAATTAAATCGATGAAAATAAATTCAAAATTACGGAGTTCAAATGAACATCTATTTTCGGCACATTCATTTAGTTGCTTTTTAAAATGAATTAATCATTTTTTTTAGCATATTTTTCGAAATCGCATTAATTTCCGCTTGAATATTATTCTTTAATTCCAAGTTCGTAGTTTACAAGTGCTACGTTTTAAACGATCTCATAAAAAATAATCCCAAATCGAAAAATACGAACTAGATAAACCCTATATTTTTATTGAAACTATTTAAGGATTGCGCTGTAACCGATGTTAACCGTTTTTGTGTGCTACTAAAGTGTCTATGGTTGCAGAAGTATAATGTCAAATGTCATACAGCGACCGAAATATTGAACCAGCTTTGTCAATACTTTAATCTGCTGCAATAGTCAATTTTTGTGGTCAGCGTGTTCACTGGATTCATCGGGTTGTGATAACTTTTCATGGGGCTATCTAAAATGCACCATCTTTATTCGTAAATCACGCGCCTTGAGAAGTTCAAAATGAATGCGTCGAAAGTAGAAACGCTCATTTGAACTTTATAATTATTAGAAAATAATTTTCATTGAAACAATTTTGCTACATTATAAAGTATTATGAAATAAAGACTGCTGCTTTTGTGGTAAACTTTTAATTGCAACGTTTTCTTTGCCGAATTATTTGAATATAAAATATTTTCGATTTGTCTATCCTATGCTAAGTTTTGATACTAAAAAAGTAACGTTTTATACCTTTTTAGGACAAAAATGTTCCAAAGTAGGTTCTATAAAGAAATGAATAACCATGTATGTACATTTTTATGTTTGTTTGCTTTCTTTTTTATACATAGGTTGTCGATGTCAAGTAGTGCTGATAGAAGCGATCTTTGCCAGTACACAAATATATATAAAGCCGATGATATGAGAATATCGTCAAGAATTAGTATCAATTGTAGCATGGATGCAGATGATGGCCAACGAAAACTATACAACTTTATAGACGTAACAGAATCGAATCGATTGCACGAAGTGTATGAAGCAAACGAGCATTTTTCGCAACAATTACATTCGCCGGCTGAACTGCAAGAAACAAATAACATGGATTGTGATATGTCTTTTACACAAATAGAACCGTTGAGTATACCGAACTCGCTTTACATTTCAACGAATGATGGAAATAATTCTGTAAACAGGAAGGATCAAGTTGAAAATGCGGACGAAGTTATTAACGAAAAAAATCGTAAAAATCGACGTCGTACGATTTGTTCATTTTCCAATATGAGTTTGACGGAAATAATCGAACCGCATATTGAATATACAGAGCACAGTTATATTACTAATAGATCTTCAGTTAATTTAGATACAACGTCGTCATTTTTAAATGAAAACTTCGAAGATAGTAATTGTTACCAAATAAGCGATAATGTTGCGAGTAAAAATTTGCACAAATCGATGAATGCTACTAATTGTTGTAACGACGAAATGCAAATGACGGAGGTAATTGATAATATGAATGGGTCGAGTACTTGTAAAATGCAGTTGACCGCTGTTATTGACGCGGCTATCGATTCGCAGCCTGCATTCTCATTAAAAACAAACCTTCCAGATATGGAAATAACATTTAATGAAACGGAACAAAGTAATAACAGTTTGATAGAACAACCGAGCGTTAATCATGAATGTAAACAGCATCAAAGTATTATATCCAATGATATGCATTTGACTGAAATAATCAGTGGTAACATTGTTTCTGAAGTAAATGAAAATAAACGTCCTGATGACGTACCATCAGACGATATTTCCGTATCGAGTGTAGAATCTTGCTCAAATATGTCGTTAACTAGTTCTCTTAAATCTGAAGATTATCATCACCTTGTTGATAATATTGATTTCGATATAACCACTACTGGAGTAAATACGGGTAAAGTATTTAACGCGTTAATTACACAATCATGCATTACTTTTTGTTAATATCAGATTTTATTTGCCAGTGTTAATTAAAATATTGCCAACAAATTGATACCATATCTAAAATTTCTAGCTATAAAAAATATTTATTTATATTTCAAATAATTTTCATTTTCTCTCTACATAAAACAATATATACGCTCGAAAGACCTAGACCTGAGGTAACCGGCAATTTTGCCGTTATTTTTGAAAAAGAATTTCAGTTGCTAATAAAAACAAGTAAAAACCTTTCAAATACTATGTAAAGCATATAAGCCCATTTTTCGGTTGCCTTAAAGTACGCGATAGTATTTACAGAAACATAATTTCAAGTCAAGAGTTAATGAATTGAATATAGACTTATAGAATACCTTGCAATGTAAAATACAATATTTATGATTCTGTTAACAAAATGTTCAACGCGTTATGCAGCTCTATATTTTTTATTCGTGTGTTTGTACGCGCTTTTCAAATTTCAAAAACCAATCGGCATATTTTAACTACCTTTTAATATTTTCAGTTCCGTAAAATAAATACTTCGTTAAAAGAAATCAATTATATTTTATTTAAAAAACCAAGCTTCTACCATCATAATAACCTAAATAAAAATAAAATAAAAATTTCACTAAAACCTTCGGAAATAATTTGGCTCCACATAATTTATAAATGTTTTGAAAGTTATTTGTTCTCTAATATATTGTATAATGTCAGTAACCCTTTTCTTCAAATTCTCTTTGTTATTTTCGTAAAGAAGAAGGCGGGGCTCTTTTTTTAAATTTTTCATCATTTTCTACTTTTGTAAATTTTTGGTTTCGTATGGCCCCTTCTTTTCAATAATGTCGTTTTTTTCTTTTTATTCAATATATTTATGCGTGCAAAATTTCGGGTGGGTGGTACAAATAGATTTCGTTAACATTTTTATTCGTTACACTAAAATATACATTTTTTTTTTTTTTTCTATTAGTGTTAGCGTTTATATTTCTAGGTAAATTTTTTCGCGGTTAAAAAGCAAAGACGACAAATTACTTAAAAATATAATTATTTATTAGCTCTTACCTCCGACATATGTACGTGCAATTGTACATTTTATATTTATTTTTAAATATATATATATATGTGTGTGTGTGTGTGTATATATATCCATAAATATAATCCTTTGAATCTCATCATAGAGATCTCTCGATAATCGTCTTTCATGATACTTTCGAAATAATCAGCTTTAATTGGCTTGACTATATTTCGCAAAATTAAATAAATGTCTTATAAGTGTGATAAAAAAAAAGGTTACTAATTAAGGTTATGGTATATTTGATACAAAAAAGTTATGCGAAATGTTCCATGATTTTTCATATTACCTCCGGTGCAAAAATGATATAACCATTAATACAATCGTTCCTATCAAATTACACCCACAAAATGCTGAACAAATTAAATATCGAAATTTAACGTTTTTCGCTGGAGTAATTTTGTAATTTCTTAAAAATATTAATCTTATTAAAATTCTTTTCAGATGATGTGAATTCGCTGACAGATATAAAGGAAAATATACGTGTAATTGCTGTGCCGAAAATAGATGATGCTTCATTGGATGTACCAAGCGAATTACTTAGTGATAACAATATTGAAAATATATCGAATATTTGTTTGGTTGGTGACTCGTCGTTGTCATCACTAAATTCAGATGAGCAACCCACACCAGATTCGTTGCGAATTATGAACCGTGTGTCCGAAAAAATCTTAAGCGGTTTTACAAATGATGTTCATAATTTATCTATCAACAACAACAACGATGACACAATGAAACGAGAAAAATTTCCGCGAAGAAGCATTCTCTTGACCACTAACAATGAAAATACTGCCGAAAAGGAAAGTCCAATTATTAAAAAGAAAAAAATGCATCATTCACCGGTTACTTCGACGAACGCTGAAAGTACTCCATCTAGATTAATTGAAAAATTTGATAGAATTGATAGTTCTGAATCGTTGAACAAAAATAAGTATACGGAACAACGATCGATGATAAATGATGATTTTTTTAATCTAAATCCGCTCTCTGAAATGATGGATGTTTCTAATTTAAATGAAGATGATATAAGTAAATTTCAAGCCAAAATAAAAAAGGAATGCGCCAAGTATGTAATAGAACGTTAAATTTTTTCGACGAACAATAAGAAATATTAATCAATGATTTAATTAAATATTTAGGAATTGTCGAATTTTAATCTATTTGAATGAATTTGGGATGCTTTTAATTATGTTGTTACATGCTGGTAAAATTAGTGAAAAAAAAAAAAAAAAAAAAGAAATAGAACTTGGAAAATAATTTTTGCCACGATTAATTGTTTATTGAATAATACGAATAGTACATATTTAAATTTTTAACGTATCAAAAAATATGTTCGCTGGAACTATTCTCGAAAAATTGTTTTGCAAGTTAAAGTGCAATATAAAATCAAACATTTAAAAATTCGATTCTGATAAATTGACTTCAGAATTGCCTAGCTATGATAATTTTTATCGAAATCGCATCAGAGCTTCGCAGAATTTTCTAGAATAAAGTATTTTAAGAAAATAAAAAACTTCAAACACGGTATTTCCAAACTACGTGTAATCTTTTATAAAAGGGCAAAGTATTTTTTAGTCAGTTTTTATTTCGTTATTAATTTCATGTAGAAAAGAAGAAGAAAAAATTCTAGCAGCTTGACAAATTACCTCTAATGTATTATAACGCTATAACCGAGAATTTATTAAAAACTTTGTAAATGTATAGCATTCACCTCAGAACTTTATTTCCATAAAAAAATTTAGCGAGAAACTATTTTTATAAATATATTGATTTTAAAAAGACCGTTATTGTAGAATAAATTTGATAAGGGTATACGTTAATTTTGCAGTTACACCAAAATTTGGAAAATAATTCGATAGTTTGTTTCATATTTCATAAAGATTGCACAGTATTTATTTATTTTTTTGTAATGGAATGTTATTTTAAAAAAAAAATAATAATAATTGATATTTTTACAGTTGATCTTCACCTGGTGAAAATTATTTTTTCCCGATTTATACTCTTGTTAATTCAAGTTTCGCAAAATTACTAGTTTCCGTCCACATCTTTCACTTTATCAGCAGTATAATACCGTAAGTTCTTAAAAAGCATTAGCTTTCAGTGTAAAACATTTAAATGTTCAGGTAGATTTACACCTTTTCCATAAATTAACCTACACTTTTTTTCTCATAAGTACTCGTAGCAACTTCACATTTGACATCATTTTGTTTTATTATAAACTGTTTCCGCTTTTTTTTGTTGCTTTTTTTTTTATATATATATTTCTCAAATGTTCGAATGATAAAAAAACTAAATTTCAAGCAAAAATACAGAACCGACTTTGTCTGAAAAGCAGCTCTTCCTTAAGCCAAAACTTTAGAAGTAGAATTTAGGAAAATATTTTTTCACTGTTGATAAAAGAAACAGATGCTCTGTATTTCATATGAGTAGAAGCAATGATGCATTAATATGCCGGCCAGTTAATCAAACATTTTATTATCTTATATATATATATATATGTGTGTGTGTGTGTGTGTGTGTGTGTGTGTGTGTGTGTGTTTATGTGTGGGTATGTATATGGAATCAATTTTATTCTGCCATTATATTAACGAGAATACTACAGTATATATTCATGTGTACCAATATTAGAACAGAACTCGATTTTACATACTTTAATCTTGGTTCTATTATACTGTCATTCCTGTTGTTTTTATGCATAACTGAACAACTAGATAACATTAATGCAACAAAACATGGCGCGCAATTATTCATAAATAAATACTAGCTTCTGAAAAAAATGTCGATTTTTTTAACCTTTTTTCTTTCGGCTTTATTTATCATGCAAAGAACTATTGTGTTCTTAACAAAGAAAATAGCGTTTTCTAGTCAGTTAATATTGAATTAGTTTTTGGTAGAGAAATGATGTTACTTTCTCCAAATCTTAGAATTCCTGGTTTTATTATCGCTCCTATTAAAAATCGCAAACAACTATAAGAACAAAACCTAAACTTCATATTTCTATCACTCTTTCCTGAAGTAAAATTGATATTTCTATATTGAAAGTATTCCCTTTATTCGTGAAACCCTTAACTATTTATTTATGTGTATGTGAGTGCGCGTGTGTATATATATAGACAAGATTCACATTGTCAGACTACCCGCCTTTTCTTCTAAAATCTGGAATACCCAGAAAGTAAAAAATTCAAAACCCCAAATTAGCAAAGTGATCGTACCATATCGAACAAAAATAATTTTGACCTTATTGAGATCGGAAGTTAGTCTTTTTAACTGCAATGGAATATTTTTTTACTCTGAAAAATAAAAAAATTTTGTTTGACATTTTTTTCTGGAACCTTGTTTGTCGGCTACATTTTCTTCCGAAATTTCATTTTTACTTGACATGTATGAAATAAATCTTTTCCAAAGGAATAGCAATGTATTTGAACTTTTAAACGAATAAGTTTTATTTAACATAACAGATATTCAAACTAAACACCGCAATGTTCAATACACGTCACAATTCTTGTCGGAAACGAATCAGTGGCTCTAAAAATTTCGTTAGTTGATAAATACCAGATTTGTGATTCTATGTGTCATATTCTATTCTGTTTGTCGGCTTCTCTATACATACTATACTTAAGTTTAGAGAACAAGATAGCTAATAAATTGGGCCATAATTATCAATTCACCTCTTAGTAAAAATTTCACTTGGTTTCGAACCGGTCTTGTTGAATGAGCTGGAAAAAAAATAATTTTTCATTTCACTAGATATTCTAGATTTTAGAAGAGATGGCTGACTGGTTTGGACACCTTGTGTATATGTAAAACCTTCATCACACATTCAACAATGAGTTTTTTAAAATAATAACTGATTTACCTTTTTCAGTGCCAAACTAAAGTGGTTTATTAATCAAATGAAGTCCGGCTGTTGGGTTTTTTCGTGTCCCGAAAAAACCATGGAAGTTGAAATAATATATGAAACCAATAAAGAAAAGCTCGGTACGGTTAAAGCGGTTAATTTTCGCATACTCTTCGAAGGTAATAATATAAAAATGCATGAATTTTTAAAAATAAAAAAACTTAAAAAAATATGGCATTTTAGTAATGATATTTCGGAGTGTTGAACATTTTTTGGTATGCATCAAAAAAGAACACAATATTCTTTAAAGATATGTACTATATAGATATAACGGATGGGAGTTTCAAAACATAAATAAAAAAAAAGAATGTTAATTATCACCAGTATTGTATTCTAAAAAATTATGATTCCATCATATTTTGGAAATCATAATGATTCCATTTCAGTCGATATTATAATTTTAATTTTTAATTCTAATAATAAATTTTCTTCCGTTATTATATTTGATATAATTAAGGAAATATAACCGAAAATGATTTATGAGGTCGTATAAATAAAATACCAAAGGAGAATTAAACACGTCTATAAAAAATGACTTTATCCTTATTTGTCTAATTCCGGAAATTCTCATTATTTTGTGGATGAATTCTGTAAATTTTCACTGAAAATGTTAAAGATAACAGTGAAATCAGCTAACATACTTTAAAAAAATAAAAGTTTTGTGACTTTAAATCTATTTAGCGATATCAAACGTAATTAACAAGAAAATAACGGAAACAAATTCATGTATAATGGTAATGATTGAATTTTCTTTTTTTTTTTTAAAAAAGTCGCAAAACAAATTATTCATTCATTTTATGATTGTTGTGTTTACCTTTTGTTCAGTGAGATAAACAGTGCAATTAAAAACATTCCATAAGATATTTTAACTTTAATTACAATTTCCTCAGTATTGATGTATTTTAAAATCAGAGGAAAGGGATATATTTAAGTACTTTTTATATTTAATTTTTGCAATTTTTAATTTTTCTTATGTATGTTTGATTAATATCTAATACTTATCGCTATTAGAAATCCACTTTGGTATTAGTTCTAAAATAATCTTTTGTTTTACATTTGTTTATTTGTTTTTTTTTATTAGAAATGGATTTCAGAAGAACTATAATGAACACGTTGATACGGAAATATTCTAAAGAAAAAGTAACAAAGTTCTGCTCGCGGTTAGACGATGTGCCGAACTTTTTAAATAAACTTTCTTCAGATATCGATTTCGCTAAAAATGTTATAAAGGATTTCCTGAACTTCCACTGTGCACACTATATTAAATATACAAAAGAAGGGTAATAAATTTTATTATAAATAATAAATAAAAGGGAACCCTAAAACAGTAATAAACTTTAATTAATAATGTAACATAAATAAATTTCTGCGTAATTTTTTTTTTTTTTTTTTTTTTTTTTTTTTTTGCTCCATTGTAAATGTTATGGCTAAATCTTTTAATCTCTCGAGTATTTTAGTAATTTATCACTGCGCAGTTTGAAATTGATACGATTGACAATGAGAGGACAATCAATAATTTTTTTATTTAACTTTATAGGAATATACCGATTAATATTTTTTTGTAATTTCCTATATTTAGAACTGTTACCTCCGCAGTTAGACAGATTCTTTCTAATTTAATTTTTCAGGGCATTATTAACTTGCATCTATCTCACTAGTTTAAATTTATTTTGCTCAATCACATGAATTTTTAGCTAGCCATATAAAGGTTAATACTAAGTGGCATTAATTTTATATGGTTTATGTGCAATACCATAGTTCAAAAAATACAAGTTTTTTTTTTTAATTTTAATTTAATTTAATTTACGACTATTTTTCATAGTAATTATTTCTGATTTTCAAACGTTGAATTGTTACTATTCACGTAAAATGAGTATAGAATTTCAGAAGAGTAAATTTTATTTTTTTACAGTGGAATTCACAGTTATACAGCTAATGAAGTAACAATACAGTTTTCAGTTAAAAATAATAGCTTTCCAAAAGCGACAGTTACAAAGCAACGAAATTCGTTTATTGCAACAATTTAGAAATATATTGTTGGAACCAATCGCTGGGTCAATGCCGTAGAATAAATAATGTACTAGAAATTATGAAGCCCGAAATTTGACTCTTAACAATTGATATTTACATATTCTTTTAGTAGATTATTTTGATGTAAAAACGTCACTTTTATTAGAAATTTAAAAAGTATGTGTGTGTGTGTGTGTATATATAATATATTTAAAATTCCTTTTAAATTCAAAATGGGAAAAAATGATCGGAAACGCTAAATTTGAATTTAAGAAACACGAAATAATAATGTTAACTTTATAGAGAAACGGAAGTGAGTACAGGAAAATTAAAATTAAAAATCGGCCTCGAAGTCTAATAAAACGTATAACATCACAGCAGTGACTGCCATCATTATGAAGTGACATTTATATATTTCTACAAAAATTTGATCAAAGCAAAGTCAGAGTAATCAGCACTTCTTGCAGTTGATAAAAAAAATTCGTTGACACCGATAAAATGCAATAAATACGAAAAATTTACATACAAAAGCAACACATTGAAACAAATAATTTGTATCCAGTATTGAGATAATAATAGTAAAGACATTAAACAAGGTGTAATTATGTTAAAATTTTAATTTTTTCTTCGTGTCATCCCCCCTCCTTTGGTATGTGCTTGATACTCCGTCGACCCTCTCGTTATCAGGTACTCCGATATGCCCAGGAACCCACAGTGGCGACGTGTGACTGTCCTTTTAATACAGTTGACATAAATAATGGTATATTTTAAATATTAGCGAGTTGTTGTAGTTTTAGTTTTTAATCATATTTAATGATTGTCGAGAATCGGTAACTAGGAGGAAATTATTGGCTTTATTGTGGGTTATGACGAGATGATAGAGGCAGCGTGAAATTCCATACAGTTCGGTATCCAACGTAGAACAGACATCATTCAGTCTGATTTTATGTGGAACGCATTGATTTTTGAATACGCAGGCTGTCGACATTAATCCTGCCTCGCCATTTTGCCTTAGCTCCGTCAGTGTAGTAAATTAAGTGGTCTGAATATTTGCTAATTATCCTAACTGCCACTTTCGCTGTACAGAGGGGATTTATTGTGTCTGAATTTCGTTTCAGCGATAAGTCGATTTTATCAGAAAAGTAATCAGATGGAGGATAAGAATATTCGGACTGGATATTGGCCTTTGTATTCACGTGATGTCAAATCTTCGCAGGGCAGTCAATAATTCTGGTAGCGGGTCGCCTGAGAAGGATGATTCAAAAGGATAGTGATCCAAATGTAGAGGAAAGTTTTGTGTGTAACTGAGGATACCTATTTTGCAATGTGAAATATTTTCGGAAGTAAGAAAGCGGAAAGCAACCAGATAGAGCGCACATGTTGGCAGCTGTACAGGTTCGATGTGCCCTCAGAATGGTTCTCAGTGCGGAGTGATTCACGGGATCAAGGGATTTCCAAAGCAATTTGCTGGCCGAAGAGTGGCACGCGTGGTTGATTCTCGATAAGATCAACGATCTATAAATGTTAAAAAAGAATTTAGAATTGATGTTACATCTGGAATCAGTCAGATACCTCAATATGGATATTGATTCGGTGCAACTAAATTTCAAGATATCAATATGAGGGTTCCAAGTAAATCTGGAATCGAAAGATAACCCGAGAAATTTAACAGTGGCTTCTTGGGGAAGAGAAGGGTGGTTTAGATTTGGGGATAAGCTAAGAGAGGAACAGCGCCTCCTGCAAAAACCAATATACACAGATTTACTCACCGAGATGACTAGACCGTTATTTTCAGACCAATTCTGAATATTATGAAATTTATGTTTTGTAGAATTTGCCGAAAGCAGTGGAAAAACAAATTATGAATACATCGATAAATCTAAAAAGATCAGTTTATAAATCCTTTCATCGTTTATTTTCAGTTTTATTAGATTATTCAAAAAAATATATAATATTTCGGTTTAACGCTAGATCAGTTTTTTGTCATATTAAATGTAATCGAAGAAAATACAAAAAATAAAAAACCTAAAACTGTTTTGGTTTTGAAAAATATTTTTCACTCAATTATTACTTTTAATAATTTAACAAATTATCTCTTTAACGGTGTTTAAACTATGTTGATTTGTAAATTTTAATTGTTCTACATTTTGCATTGAAATTTTAATGTCCTGCCGGTATAATTTAAAAATTACAGAAAATTTAAAAAATAAATTTAGGGAAATATAGATTGATTATTCAACTTTGTCTGTGTTGTAGAATGTATTTTATTAAAAACGAGGTTTTTATCGAAATATTTGTGATGTGATCCTTATTTCAATGTTTGACTCTTAGCAAATTAAATGTGTTTCTTCATTTTGTTCGACTAAATCAATTAAAATTTTTTCGGATTAATTTCTTTTAACTTTGCAAAAGAATGCTTATAAACACGTAAGGATGTAACAATAATTAACGAATACAAACAAGACTTAATGAAATACAATATCAAAAAGTATTGAATATCGATTGAAAATAAGTGTTTTGACTAATGAAAATTCAACATGTTGAAACTGATAAATTGGACAAATCTTATTTAGTCAAGCTTAACTTGACTAATTCAGTGTGAAAGTAAATATGCACAAACAACTTATTTTAAACGTAATTTAACCGGCTTCGTCTCTTTTAAGTTAAATATTAAAAAATTCCAAAACGCTTACACAATTATTTTAGAAGCCGAAACTGTGTACTTATAATTCGTGTTTCTAAATTTAACTAATTTGACGATACTGATATTTTATTAAGATTAAATTTTTTTTTAATTTTTTCTCCATGATCATTTACGTTAAAAAATTGGTACCCTGTTCGTATTCCATTTTTCACATTTAAGTTAGTTTAAACTAGGAATTGATTATGGAAAAAGTTAGACTACATGACTAATGTACGCTCAATGTAAACCATTTAAGTTGGAAACTTGAAATTTAAACAGTGTACAGTTTTATATAACGTCAGTAACGGCTAAGGAAGGATTCGTAAAAATTCCACTAAAACGAAAATGAGTGAAGTATTACTAAAATCGTTACATTTTTGAAATTAGAAGTGTGAAATTTAGTTCGTAGCTTTTTGGTTAAAATAATTAAGCAAGTATTTCGTCGATTTTTGACATTTTCGCAGAGGAAACGAGAAAAAGATGTAAAGTAGGAGTACAATAATTTGTAATCTCTCCTTTCCACTCTTCAAGTTAAGTTTCTAATTATTCGTTCTTAGTGACTGATTAAAAAATAACTTGTATATTGTTAAAATTCACTCTTCAACTAAAATGGCGTAGTCTAAAAAAAGTAATAATTTTCACCAGTCGAAGCATCCAGCTTTATATAGGTATATCGCATATACTTTAATTAACGGTGCAATTATTTTTGGTTTCAAGGATATTTTGAATTTAAGATACATACTACGACTATCCATAATGAAAAACCGTCATACGTATTAAAAAATGAGGTCTCTATACATACAGGATTATTCTTTTCTTTTTTCATTCTGCATGAAACATCCTATTACACTTTTTGCATCCGTTCGTGGAATATTAAAAACTTACTTTTATAATGTGTATTTCAAATAATTATACTATATTTTTCATCATTTTTAAATCGAGTTTCGAATTAGATAAGGTCACTATGAGTGAAACAATCGATCATTATTTTCATTATACCGTAAATTCAAAGATTTATTTCTGGTAATTAGCCGAAAAGGAATAAAATACCGCAAAACTTACGTATAACAAATGCAATTATTTTTTTTAATTAACGCTTTCTTATTACTCGATTGTATAACTACATACTATTTATTAAAATATGGTGTCTGGAAATTGTTAATGCGCCCAGTGTTTATTTATCGTATAAACTTTGTGTATTTCTTTGAAATTTTACTATTATATTTTAGAAGTAAAATTTCTCGCAAAATAACTTATCTGTTCATTTTCATTTGTTCTGTAGATTTTTGTTTGATGTGGTGTCGATAAAAAAACGGTTGTTGGTTGAAATATATGTAAAACTAAAAGATTTAAATGGTATACAACCTTCAGATGTGACGGTCAAAACGCCTATTGGTAAAATACGGTAAGAAATAATTTTTTTAATTGAAGAATATTAATGAAAATCGTTTAACTTCGGTTAAGTCGTTTTCTTTAAAGTGTTGCTAGTAAATTTATAAAAATATTTTATAAACAATAAATTGGGTCTAGAGAAAATTGACTAAAAGAAAACACATACATATGCGTGCATCTAACTAGGTCCCACTTTGTGTCAGTATGGAGTTAAGCCCAGTACGGTATACTAGACAAAATTTACGATCGATTGAGATCTAACGGAGCCTTCTAAATACAAAACTCGCTGAGATATTTGCGTTTAAAGTTGAAATTTGCAAAAACATACTTTTGAGAAGAACGAATTTAAAGTTTTGGTAAAGATTTTCAACTACGAATGCAAAAATATCTCAAAAAGGTTTGCACTTAGAAGACTCCGGAAGGTTTTATTCGATCAGAAATGTTGTCTATTGTATCGCACTGGGTGAAAATCAGTGGATATCGACAAAGTAGAACCTTTTCGAGAAATTTCAGGTTTGTAACAGAGTAACGAAATTTCACGTTTTTTTTTTTTTTCACTTTTTGGCCATAGAAAACGGATCACATTACGGTTTGCGGTATTGGAAAGAGCAGTGTTCACTCTATCAGAAAAGCTAAAAAAAATCCCAAAATCAACATTTTTGACCTAACATCCGAAAAATCCCTGCTTCTTCGTAAATAATTTCGACAAAGTGAGACCTAGTTAGATGTACGTATTTATATACTATGTTTATTGAAGTAAAATAAATTTTTAATTTAAAAAATGTTGAAAAAACAAAAAATGCAATTTAGTATGATTTTTGAATTTCATTTTCTACATTAGTAAATGAAATTATTTTCTCTAGATCTCAGTTAATTACGAAAAATGAAAAGATTAAAAAATTTTACGATACCAAGAAATTTTACTTCCACCGCACAAATTGCAAGCTTTTGTCTTACAACTTTTTAATGTAAAATTTCGTTTTGTTTCTTTTCTTTTCTTTTCTCCAATGGATTAAAAATTACTAAAGTAGAACCGTAAAATTTTTTATACACCCGCCATGTCACGACCCTCGACTACTTGTAAGCACCGAATCGCATTAAATAAATGTAAATTACGAATCATACGACTGAAAACCAATTTATAGAAATATTTCGATTCGCATCATATTTCCCCAATAAAATAAAAAAGAAGTTTATAAAATGGTACAAAATGAAATCATATCTGTAAAACTTTATTTTAATATTTCTTCAAAACCTTTTACTGCTTCAACCTTTCTCGCTAACTATTTAGAAATAATACGGTTGTCTTATATCAGTGACATTAACATTACTACCAAGTGTGTTTTGAATATAGTTGAGTAAAATACTACATACGCATTTAAAAAGTTTTTTTTTATATTATGGAAAACCGATTGTAAAATATAAATTGGACGTGGAAACTTAATAATTATCATTTAGTTTAAATGAAAGTAAAAGGTTGTTGGACTTCACATACGTGAGGGATTTACTCGAAATTACGACGAAGTAGTTGAAGGTGGCTTGTTGCACGCTGGCCACAAAAACATTTTTTTAAAGTGATGACTCAGTTTTTAACATGCAACGATCGTTTAGTATTTTAATGTCTGCTGTCACAAAAAATATTCTCAAAGGAAGATAAATTTTTAGAGACGTCAATTAACCATCAAAATATTCAAATTATTTTATAATTTCACGGACGTATTTGTGTTTGGTTGTTACTGTTTTTAAATATAATTTTTGATATGCCTTTATCAGTTGTATTCGAAGGTGGGGTGGCTTGACTTTGGCCACTAATTAATTATTAATTTTTTTTTTTAAATCCATTATTTTAAAAAAAAAAAAAACTGAAAAGTGAAACATGTAAACCAAAAACATGTTTTATGATTCCGTCTTTCCAATTAGAAACATAATTAACGAATGAACGTGTATTCAAACGTGGAATCAGCAATGCGATTAAGAGAATCAATTTTATTCGCCGAGTACGATTTTATTATCAGACTGAAACAAAACTTATAAATTTATTCTGCGAATCGGGCTAGAATTGTACAATTTGTAATAATTAAAGTTTGTGGTAACGTAAATACAAGATATAATTTTGTGTTTTCAAATGTTGAACAGACGTGTAACCACAAAGTCGATATAATAGAAATGGAAGGGTGGATATTTAAAATAAATTCGATAAACTCCCAGCCACGAGCTGTTATCAGGTCATTATTTAAATCACTTCCGAGAATGAACGGAAATTCCATTTCCACAAACGACTCCATTAATTTTTTTAAAAAAAAAACGATCTTTTCACATTACTGTTCCAAATGTTTACGTTCTGTTCATGGGAATTTAATGTTTTCTCCACTTCATTGTGATACTCAGAACGATAAAATTTGCAGGTAACAATTAATTCTAAATCCTACGTTTAAACCTTTCAGCAAAATTTCGCTTAATTAACGCCAAACATAAAGGAGCAACTACTAGTGCGTGACACAAGGGCTTATTCAAGAAGATTACTGGGGTAAATATTTTATTAGCATTCCTCATCTTTCAGCGGGGAGACGCCGTATTGATCAAAATTTTCACCGTGCAATCATTTTTTATGAAAAAAGGTTTAGATAAACAAACCTGCGCTCTGCAACAATAAAAGGATGTTCTCGTAGAAATTGGGCGGTTTAGGTGAAAAGACAATTCCAATCTCAAATTTCAAGAATGAGTCGTTAGTTTAAAGGAAAATGAATCAAAGTAATGTTGAATAGAAGAGATGATAATATTTGTATATTTACTTTTTTGTTAAATGTTTCCATCGTGAAAAAAAAAATTGTAATAATTCAAGAACCGTTAGCTATTACGTGAGACATTATTCAACATGCTATACAGAACTTCTACGAAACCTGTTTCCAAAAACGGTCATCTCGTGCACAACATACCGTTTAAGTCCACTTTTTTAATGATATTTATTATTTTGTAAGTAAAAAATAATAAATCATTGTTTATCAAATTCCAATTTTGCGTTATCGATGTAATTCTTTCATATGCGACCTTGAAGTGTTAATCGCAAATGCCGTTTTTTTTTTGTTTTTTTTTTGTTCTGTTTTTGCTTTTTATCTTTACTTAATTATATTTATGTTATTATTTTTTATTTTTTTTTAATAAATGAATTTTTTATAACATGTTCGTATACTTCATTCAGTTCCTATAATTACATTTCAACGTGCTCCTAAAGTTATAGCTGCCTGGTTAAAGTTTAATATTTAGAACAGTTACAACACGTAGGGTTTTCTTTAATAACTGTTTCTATAATGAAAGCACTGAATCCATATTTCTATTATGTGTGTTTCTTGTTGTTTTTTTGTTTTTTTGTTTTTTTTTGAAATATTTAAACTAATAATTGTGCATATTATTAGGTATCCATATAAAATTGCGGCACTGTGCGTTGGAAATGATGATTATAACTATGGTTCAAAGTTCATTGAAAATGTGGAAACATATATTCGAAATACAGATGAATTATAAATACATAATGTATATATATATATATGTAGTATTTGTACTTTTATTTTTATATATATATATAAATTACCTATCGTTCAAATCGTATACGTCTAAGATTGTAAATTTGTAATTCTTTCAATTACCGGTAATTCGGTAAAAAAAATTATTTCTAAAACAAAATAACGACAAATATTCGAAACAATTAACGTTATGTTAACTAATCATCATATTGTATATAAATAAATTTTTAAATAAAAACCTAAAAAAGCATTTCTACTTACATATGCAATTGATTTATTTTTTTTATTTTTTTTTAGGTAGACTGGTTACTTTTCCAATTCTGTTTTAAAAAGCGAAATCAGTTTTTGTGTAAAATAAAACAATTTAAGGAAAGCTCACTCAGATTTTACATTTGTTAATTGAATAGTCAATAGAAAATATAATGTGCCATTTAAATATATTTCCCTTTTGTTGTTTGTACTGAAAATATAGTGTAATAGTTGTTTGAGCTTTTCTTTACTTTTGAGTAAAAGTTAGTCCTACAGAGATTTCCTAGTTGTTATAGATTGTAAATTTTCTTTCAATGATAAATTAGTAATAGATGTTACAAGAATTAAATTTGAAAAATTTCGGAATGCGTCCGTAATTTTCTCTTACATTTTTTCACTTTTATCGAACATTCCTTATTCCCAAATATCAAAGAGCATTATTATCAGAAAATAAACAGTTCAATTTTTTTTTTTTTTTTCTTCGTGATTTTAACTTCATTGCTTAAACCAAACTTTGTTTTATTAGTTCATCGAACTTGAATTTCAATACAATGTTAGTGGTATACATTTCAGTGCAACAGGCTTTATTAACCGTGACGCTAAAACTATATCAGACACAGCCAAAGGCGTCGCCAGCCGATAAGCCGGGTGGGAGGTAATTGAAAGAGTATATGAGTTATAGGAAAAATAAAATTTATAAGTTGTAAAAGCTTAATATTCTATTAAACAAGAATAAAGTCTTAATTAAAACATAATTTTCGTGGGTTTCTGGCAAATTGTTCTACTACTTTATTATAAAAGTCTTCCAAATTGTTCATGAATACGCCCCTATGAATGCTCATCATGGCCAGTTGATTAAAGAGAGACATCTGCCCCCTTGCCCCCTGCTGGAGACCCCCATAGACACAGCAATGTAATCTTTCAGGTAAAATCAGAATTAGATTTTAATATCTTCTTGTTTACTACTAATTTATGCTGTTACCGAATTACTAATTTAAACTTTCAAACTATCTTTCGTTTTTATCGGTTAACCGTTTTTTTTTTTCTTCATATGTGCGTTTTACTAAAAGATAATAATAAGGCTTTAATCGATAAACGATTTATTTTTAAATAAATAAATACTTTACAAAACAAATTTTAAATATAAAAATGATAAATACGCGATGTACATTTTTTAACAATCGGTTGCTGATTTTACCTTAAATTAATATACATTATACGAAGAGCAAAATTTAAAAAGTTTTATTATTATAGCGAAAGGTGGGAGAAATTCGGTAGAACGTAAATCCTAAACAATCTTTCTCCATTCTCGTGGACGCATTTCTTCCACAGCTTCATTATTGTCGAATAAATTAACTAGTAACGTGAAGGAATCGTAAAGATACTTTTCGAAAATATAAATAAACAGCATACAAAACATAAATACAGAATAAATAAATAAATAAATAAATAAATAACTAAAAAGATTAAAATGTTTTTTCGGTTAAAATTAGCTGATAAAAATGCGGCTCTCGTTTATTATATCATAATTCGTTTTAAAGTGAATTCTTTTATACAATATACATTTAATTCGTAATATTTTCTACGAATTCATTTTTAAGTTTAAAATATATTTTATAAAAAGTAAAATTACGTTTTATTATTATAATTATTTTTCGTTACGATTCGTTACAAACGTATACTTTATGACAATCTTCTCCGCTCCTGCCTCTTCGTCCAGCGTTAAAGGAAGCTTCAAATGGTGTTGAACTAGTTCTTTGAAGTACTAAACTAGTTGCATAGCTATAAGATCATATTGAAATTGTATTAATATATTCGTTGTTTAAACACTACATTACATCTCATTCAAGTAATTTGGCAAAATTTTTGTAGAAATCCTACGTAAGAATAAATCTGTCAGCTGTAATCCGCTGATGCATAATTAATTATGTGATTTTTATTATTCTTTTATTTTCATTCGATTATTATCACATTTCTGTGAAATGACCATAATGAAATCGTTTTAAAAAGGTGTAAAGCATTTTTTTTTCCTTTGTATAATCATTAAAATGAGCGAGGTAGAAGAATTTTCTGTTTTGTTCAAATTCATTCGCAGTAACTATTTGTTTATAAAACTTGTACATTACAGTTAATAAACAGCCGAATCTTTTTAAAAATATGAAAAGTAATTCTGAGAATTTTATAATTACCAACAGCAAACACATTTTGTGAAAACTAATTAATATACAAAAAGTTATAGACCCTGAAACAGGTGAGTAATTAATTACGTTAACTGTAGTATAAAATAATTTGTGACATATACTAAAAAAAAAAAAAAAAAATCACACTTCCAAACTGATGATTTTTATCGAGTAAAAAAGGGGTAACCACTATTTTTTAATGAAATTAATGATTAATCTGTTTAAACTTCATTGTAATTCATTATCTTTTATTTTTGTTATAAAATATTTTTTAATTGTTTAATCTTTTACGAATTATTTTATATTTACTTTCTGTAGAGTGTGAAAATAATAAATCTTTACTTTTATTTCGATTTATCTAACATCAATAATTTTTTTTTTTTTTATACTTTTTGGGCTCGTCAATTATGAACTCAGCCTAAGAAGAATTTACCTATGTTTTTATTCCAAGTCCTACCTGAACGAAACATTACTACCTGACTAACTCTACGTTTACAGTAGCTGATTAACATAAATAATACTGCACAATCTTTTTATTTCTTTTTTGAGAAACCGGAACTTCAAATGATATACTTACGTTCCAAGTTGGCAGTATATTGTGCTAGTTCCATTTAAATCATCCGTACAAGCTTTATTTGCTTCGCAAATATATTTTTGGATGCAATTTTCGTTGTCTGTTCTCATTGTTCTCATATATCCCTATAATAAATTTTAAGCGATTAGTTTTAAATCATTGGGAAAATAAATAAATAAATAAAAACTAATATAATTAAAATGCTTTTTTTCAAGGTTCTCACTTTGAATAAATTTAATCCGGCGACTGTAGCATCTGACACTGTATCCCTTTTACCCAATGAACGAGCAGCCATTGAACGGTGACTAAATGATGTTTTTAGTGCGTCCAATAAATTCACAACTATATTAATAAACTGAAAATTAAACAAACTAATTAACATGTATTTTAAATAAAGTTTATTACTTCAGGTTAAAAAAGATATATTTAAATAAATGAAAAGTAAATTTAAATATAAAAATTGTTTATTATTCATGCGAAAAACATTATTAAGTAACGGAATAATTTCAGAGTTTTTACAGAAAAGGAAGAAATATACAAAATTAATCAATAATGAAGCGCGAAAAACACCCCTAGAGTTATGCTATGTACATTCGTAGAAAAGATTTAAATACATGTAAAATAACTAGTAAATTTTTAAGTAACCAATTATAAATGGAATAAGTACACTTAAAGTGAAAATCGCGTATTATTTAACATACAACTAATAGAAAACGAAATACTCAAAGAAGTGAGTAAATCAAAAGTGTGAAGCAGTATTAAAGAAATGTTTTAAAGGCAATCATTTTGATTTCCTTTAATGTAAAATTAAGTTACGCTAAAAATGTCGTAAGGAAGATTGAAATCTCCCTACGCTACAATTTACATTTCTCTGACCCTTGGGACAAGATGCACACGTCCGATTTTTCAACGTGTGGTGATGCTACGGCGACGTATAATTGATAAAAAAAAAAAAAAAGTGGCTTAATGATTATGCATGGAAAAAACTATAACGAAAATGGTACTTTTCGATCATTATTGCGATGGATGTATAAAAAAAGTAAATAAATAAAACGTATAAAAAATTATCGGTCTGTTTTGAAATTTAACAAATTTCCTTATCGGCAAACGATCGAATTTGTGTGCTAGTTTTGATTTAAAACAGTTTACTATGAAAGCGGAATTGCATACGGTGCCATGCGAGCGCAAAACGATCAACATTAATATGCAATAGCGCAATGACGTCGCTACTAGGTGGGCATGACTCAATCTGACTTCTAGTATTCCGAACTGATTTTAATATAAACACAAATTTTAAAATAAAGGAGTCTATTCGCCTTAACCTTTTCTATATAATAGAACTTTTCTCTCGTTATACATTCGTTGTAGCGCCGGTACACTCGTCAATCGCTCGGAAGAAATCACTTTTTGCAATCGCCTTTAACGACTCGGCAAAAAAATTCGCTGGATCGCCGGAAAAAATGGTGTCTTTTGCCTTCAACTTCGAAACAGAAAATAATCTGCTGGTGCCCAATCAGATGATTAGGGCGGATGAGATAAGAATTCGATTTGTAGCGTAATAACACGTTAAAGCGTTGCAGAGTGTGTGCAACAGAATCCAACTGTCCCGGATCTCCCGGTATCAAATTCAGCGAATACGATGTATCAAACGCTTCATTACTTCTAAACAGAACTTGGCGTTCTCAGTTTCGTCAGTCGGAAAAAATTATTCATAATGAACCTTTATTAGAATCGGAAAAAGCAATCAGCATTGTTCTCACTTTCGATTTTTGCTGGTTTTCATGCTGCTCGACTTATTGCCCCGTTTAGTTTGAGAATTGTACGTGAAACGCCAAGTTCCAGCACTCGTTACGATTGCTTTTAAAAAATTCGAATCGTTATCAGCAGTTCCAGCAAAGTCCTGAGTGCACGCGCACTTGCTTTTGTTCATCAGTTATCATGCGCGGAACGAAGTGAGAGCACATCATCTTCCGACGATTCACTCGTTCAATTACAATTCCTCTGCAATGGCACGCGAAGGGTGAAATGAGTTTGTTCAGGCGGTAGAGCGCTTTTGTCACATTGCTTTGTACAACACCACTGAATGATTCGCGCGTCCCTCTTTCAAACGCTTCTGCCGCGTGTATGATGTAGTGCATAATAGAGCTTCATCGCCAAAACTATCCTTAATCATTGAATAAGTTTCCACGAATGATTGATTTTCCAAGGCGAACACAAAATTTTATTTCATGTCTCTGTTCCGCGTCGCAAACTCGTACAGGGTAAGGCGAAAATAATGCACACAATCGAATATAACTTCGAATTCGAGCTCAAATATTGTACGCATGCTCGTTAAACTTGTTGCTACGTGATACCTTAATTGGGCGCGAAGTGGCGCCACTTGTATCCTGTACAAAAACTTGGTAAATCGAATGTAGCATCGAGCTTAAATGATAAAATGTTGATATTTCAAATAAATCAAAAAAAAAAACAAAAAAAACGCTGATAACAGCGTAATTATTTATTGGATTATTTACGGGGTTGCAACACGTAATCTCTGTTGTTAAGTTTTCTGAAACGAAAAAAAATTCGGTTATTTTAATTTTCATATTTGAAACGGGAAGGAATCTCTTTCAGCACGTTCGCGTTCGTTAATTAAATTTAAAATCGAATAACGTTCAATTTAAAGCTGTAAATGAAAAATAATTAACGAATTGAACACTAACGTAAGGGTAGAAAAACTAAATAACTGCTCGAAAAAGAATTAATAATGATAAATGAAATATTAACTAGAGCAGTCGGTTTCTGGTGTGGTTTTTTTGATCGCTAGAAATTAAACAGTTACGTTTTAATCGCTAAAATGTATAAGTAAAAAAATTACAAATTAATAATCATACACAATGTTATCTGCATGCTTTTTTTTTTCCAGTTCTTTTATTTTCAAAATGTTAACGATCCAACACCGCAGTTTAGCCAAGGACCCCTTCTGGTACATGCTTGTTGCCATGCATAAAAAAAAACAAGGTATTTCTTAAATTATTATTATTATCATTAATGATTAACAGTTGTTCTTTTGTCGTTTTTTGTGTTTATATTACCATATCTCGCCTATTCTAGTTTAGTTTTTGATTTAATCATTTTCGTCTGTCGGCAATCATCTTTGCTGCAAATAATAAATGTTTCTATTTCTCGTAAATTGTAGTCATTTTAAATGTGTCCCTCGCAATTCATGAAATAAATCTTTAGTCAAGCCCAATTTTAATCCAACAAATGTTTATTCGATAAATATATTTTCATTCGATTTTCAGTAATGTGCGAACAATATAGAGGTATATACTTTCGTTTAATTTCAGACAAACAATGAAATACAGTTATATATTTTCAGTGTATCTAAACAGTTACGATATTAAGTTTACAATTATTCCAAGCTATAATTGAAAATGTTTTGCATATCTTCAAGCCCATTTTCAGGAAATAAAATTTCGCTCCCTCTTCAATTTTGAAAAAAATTAATAAAACTTAATCCATTGATTGTAGTTTGTTATTAAAATTAACATTCTAAAATAAACATTAAGTCGTTAAATATAAGCTTATAGTTTTTATAAGCCTCCTTACACACGCTTATGCACGTAGCATATCTACAATTCGTTCGAAAAGTACAGTATGACCGAATTGGATTTTATCATTCCGTACGAAACAATTATTATCGAACGGGGAAATCGATATTTCAAACATAATAGTAAATTAAAGCATTTATAGTTAGTAGCCAAGTGTTATTGGAAATTTTCGGAACATTTAATGCGACAGAATAGGAAAGATAGGCAAAAAACTGAATTTAATAGAAAAAAATTTACGTTTATTTTCGTGAAATTTCCAACAGTAATAATTTTTTTTTTTGAAGTCGTTGATTTTATTTTCTGACACACTTGTTGAATTCCACGTAGGACGCATCCAAAACATCATCATCCGGCATTGTTGATTTTTGCGATGGTAAAGTAGTGAAATTTAAACAGTCGTATAAAGCGTAGTTAAACAATTAATCGGCTAATTTTTATCAACGAAAAAGGGAAATATCGATCAAGGTAATCACGAAAATGTCACTGTATTTTTATAGCCATAATCAAGACTCCCCGATAGGGGAAAAGAACACTCAAAACAGATCGACCAACCAATTGGTTTATTTCGCCAGATTATTCTGTTCGGGTTCCTTTAAATTCATTCGACAGCATTAATTTAACGCTAAAAGTCGAGCTAAGAATAGAATTGGCGGTAAATTGAAAAATTAATCTGCGCAACAAATGAAAGAAATAAAAATTAAGTCTAATGGACATGAATTCTAATAGGAATGCCACCGAAGAAGAAAGGTGGATATAATGGTGAATAAAAGCTAACAGGCACTAAGATAATTTTAAATTTCAAAATTTTTTGATTAAAAACGATACTATCAAATTTAATTTTTTCCGTCTAATCGCCGCAGTATACCGTTTTTATCACAACGACAGAACCGTCATTCCACGATCAAAAATTATTAAAAAACACCCTCATCGGGATGTCGGAAAAAAGATTAATTGTTTTTATTCTCCCTCCTATAAACACGGAAGAAGCTGTTTTTCTACAGGAACATTTATAATCGTTTTCGCAGAAATATTTATTTAGTTTTCTAGTGATCCTCTAGTGTCTCTTATCATTCGCTCTATTCATTTCGTGTTTTACAAATATTTTTTTTCTTTAATAATTAACTTATTTTTCCCGTTGGAAATCTGATTTTTTTTTTTTTTTTTTTTTTCATAGGCTTTATATACCGAAAACTTTATTTTTCTATTCTCTTATTTTTCAATTAATACGCGTACAATTTGTAGATTAATTTTATTACAGTTTTCAATTCGAATATTATACGTTTTGATTGATTTCTGTTACAATATTATTTAAAAAGAAAGTACGCTATATTTCATCGAAATATATTCCAACGTGTTATTAGCATTGCAAAGAAAGCACGTAAAAGAAGATCCCAGTTTGAACTTAATACAAGAATAATCCGGATTATAATTTAAAATTAGCCACGTTGCAAATTAACATTTAATAATCATGTAAATCATATCATTGACAATGTTCACGCTCATCTATACAAATTATTCCCTTTATTTAACAAACGATCAAAAGTTAATATTGAAAACGAATTAATCATTTTACCAATTATCCTCTGTGCCTACCCTATTTGGTGCAACGTAAGCAAATCAACTTGTACAGAACAGATGTCTCCGAATTATCCTCAATGGTCCATTGCACGCTAAAATTTCTGATATGCACTATGTAATATTGAACCGCTCGAACTTGTCTGAACTTGTCAGTAAACCAGCTGTCAAGTTTTACAACAAATGCCCGACAAGTCAATATCTAATATATCTGTTTATTACACTTATTGTTTATGTTTATTGTACATTAAGTAAATTTAAATACACCAATAAAACAGTTATTTAATTTTTATTAAATTTACTTAATGTACAAGATCCACGTGCACAACAAATTAGGCACTACACGCAGATTGCAATCATGATATAATAAACAATATAAACACAAAAGAATTAAACATTCGCCTTTCGCGTCCTAGTTAGCCGAATACAATATTATTTTCCAAATATATATTCAACTACTTTTATTTCTTCAGCTGTCACTTATCTGTTTAGATGTTTAATTAATTACCTATTCGGGCGTATAAAATTAATATTAATTTATAGATACAACTTTTAGATTATAACTAAGCAGGGTTTATTTATACTTTTCCGTGCATTCTCACGCTTACTACATCTCAATTCAAGTCTATTTAAATGTAAATCGCGCACGTAACGAGAGCTCTTCGTTTTGCTCGGTATGCGTTATTTTTCTTCACTCAAAGTTTTTATAATAATATTACTTCAATGTACTTTTTATTCATTCATTCATTCGCGTTGCCATAATGTAAGAATATTAACAAAGCAAAAATTCCATTTACGTGACAAAACTGTAATTTTATTCTATCTTAATCATGTCAAAACTTCGTATATATTAATAAAAACAAACATCGACATCAAATTGTAACTATGACTTACTCATCATTCAATGCGATTTATATCGTTAAATTTTACGTAATTACTTAGTTCAGCGTAAACAGTAAGTCCCGTACCCTTGACAGGACGTCGAGCATTGTGAAAATGAAATAAGTAAACAAAATGTGAAAAGTCTGAACTGAAATTCAACAGCCAGACAATATTTTTTGAATGCAGCATCTTATTTCGCTCTCTTTAATGTTCGTAAGTATGATATAAATTTCTACTCTTAAATTTATATCTGATTTAGAAAAACAGAAAAAAGCTTCCTATAATGATTAGAAGAAGGCCAATATACACCTACGCGGAGGAAGTTATTAAAGTAAATCGTTAATTATAGTTTTCCTTTTGAAATTCGTTAGTAATGAGATTAACGAAAGAATATAATAATATTTTTATGAAAAAATAAAACAAAGTAGAACAGGCATTAAACAAAAAAAAAAAAAACAAGTGTATCTTTACCAAAACCAGTGTGCTTTATTCAAAAAGGTGCCAATGGATTTTGATTACGGTTCTTTTTTTTTTTTTTTTTTCTAATTTTACACTTACTTCTCCAGCTTGTTTGGCCATCGTTGCAACCTGTTCTGGATCTTTGGAACCCAACACCGTAGATAAAACTGCAGTCAGTATGCCCTGTATTGCAAATGGTACATAGTGCGTACTAAGCATTATCCGTAAATATATGTTTTTGTTTAACTTTATAATCTACTTTTATATTGAGATGAGTGCATACATGCACGTAAATTCTCATCTTTCCGTTTTGTATATACAACAAATTTCAGATATTGTTATAATTTAAGTAACGATACGTTGTAAATATTTCTAATGAAATGAACAGAAAACTACCACCTTCTATAATATCCGTGAAATTTAAAATCATCACGTTCAAATCTTAATGTAAATATTCTAAAAGAGAATTATAATTTTTAAAGTAAATCGACTATTTTTTTTACTAATTTACTGTTAATATACTATTTTTTTTTTTTTTTTTTGTCTTTTGCTATTAAAATTTATTTCGTTATTCATTATAATTTTGGATGTTTCTACACCCGAGAAACATTACTCTCAGTTTATTGTTAAAGTAGAATTAAGTTTTATTGTTTGAATATTATTGCAAATTACGACTTTCTCTTCATTTTGAACATTTCTTACGTCAAAGAAACAAAAATTACTTTTACCGTAAATTAAAATGTCACATTCACTAGCCAAGACTTGCATAATCTTTTAGTCGATACTAATGTATATGATTTTTAAAATAGGCAAAATCAATTAAATTTATTGTCACATCCAAATAAATAAATACAATGTTGTAATTTCTTCAAAAAAAAAAAAAAAAAAGTTAAAAGTATATCTAGTTTCTTCAAGTCATGCATGTGCTTATAATAATGGTAATGGTAATAATACATGTATCACAGTGTTTCTTTATTAAAAACGAAAAAAAAAAAAAAAAAAGAAAGTAGTACCAAAAGACGAGTCTATTCTAAAATCTACGCGGCAGTATATACAAGCAGTGAACTTTTACTACACAGTAAAAGGAAAGCAAGTCTACTAAATTCCATACTCGCTAATTACAATAATGATATACAAATGTTTCATTTTTGAATATTTCAAAGATATTTTTGGACGAGACAAAAGGCTGTTTTCTTTACGATGCGCCGTGTAATAAATGCACTTCAAAATAGAATTTAATTACTGTCGTAGCAGTAAAATTAATGTTCGCACTTGTTTGTGCCATTACTTTTATAATCGGAAAATTAAACTAATCTGAAAGCTAATTTTAGCTAATAAAAACTGAATAAATTTTAGCGCCTTATAAAAGAACTAAAGCAGTTGTATTTATAGTACGCAACAAAATTATTCCTGCATTAAAAACACCGAACATGTGACAATTTAAACAGTTGTAACATATTACATATTCTAGAGAGGTAAAATAATAAGATGTTTATTAATTTTTAAGAATTTTTAATTCAAATTAAAATCAACGAAATTTAAACAGTTTTTATCATTTTGAAAAAATTTACTATTTTAAATATTTAACAGATAAGTAATTCATTTAAAAAGCAAAGTGACCGTTTATAAAATGAACTTTGTTACGACCCTACACATCTGAGTTTGATTATTTTTAAAAAATATATTAAATAAATTTTAAATATACAATTTTAAGAATAATATACTTGCACTGCTGCGATCCCAGATAATTTTGTATTTAAATATTTGATTAGTGTGTAGATTTAGTCCGTTAATTTTTAAAATTTTTTACATAGTACAAATATTAATTTAATAGAACTTATTGAAGGTCAGTTTTATTATAATACATATAATACAAATGCCGAAAATTCACATAAATTAATTAGTCTTTATGATGTTTTTTTTTTTTTCACTTCCTTTATATTCTTAAAATAGATAAAAAAAAGGAAAGCAGTTGTTTCAACTTTGCAGATATATTAAATGTATTATAAATTGAAATTAGTAAAGTGTTATTTTTGTAATCTGTCAAATGATTCATATTATATGAAATAGTAGTAAAATATAACTGCTTCAGCTTTTTATTTTAATTATTAACTCAAATATCTGTTCTTAATGTATTCGGATAAATATCTCGGAAATAATTACTAGATACATTCCAACGTATACTATAATTACAATTAAACGATACATATTGATATTAACAATACCGTACCTGCATCGGAGAAGAATTGTCCACTTTATCTATACCATCACCACCTACAGCTGGACCACCGCCCAAAAATGCAGTTAAAATTTTTAAACCGACTGACAATAAATTTGTCCATGGAGATTGAGCTAATCCCTTTCAGTGAAAAAAAAAAAAACAATTTAAATCAACGCGTTGTATACTGTGCCGTTAATTTTACTATCAATTACTATTACTACGTGTATGGAAAACTATGAATACAATAGATTTAACTGAATTAAAATGAATTTGGTCACCTGCGAATCAAATGTTCAGGGTTGTGCCCAGAATTTTGAAAAGGGGGAGTTTGAAAATTTTCTTCGCATATTTATTTTACGAATAACAATACGTTTTTCACTAATATTCATACTATTAATAATTTCCATCATTTTGATATATATTAATAATTTACATAAAGGAATTACCCCGTATAAAAACATTAATAAAAATTACATCCCTCGTGGATATGCCTTGCAAATGTTATTACTTATTTTAAAGATTATTTTTTGCTGATTGTAAAAATAAGATCGTGAACAATGAAAAAATTTAACTACATTTTTGTTTGAAAATTATTATTTTTCATACAAGATGGCTTCTAAATATTATTCCGTTATACGTCTAGGAAAAACTGCGAAGGTAATATATACTTAATATTTTATTCCGTTTTAGTATTCATTAATAGTGAAACTTTTTAAGCGGAATGAGTAGCTCCGAATAGGCAATTATATATTTTTAATATCTAAAATATATTTTGATTTATATAATCGTAAAATACAAAATCTATAATATTCTAAGGAAAAACCATAATGTACGCCCGTGTCTCATTAAATGGTTGGTTTATAAATTTATCTTGAATTACGTAAAATAATGAAAAATAATGAAAAGATATTTCATTCGTTTTGTTTTGTTTTATTTTAATAACTGGAAAAAACCAAAAAAAGTTCATTTCTCTATCTGGAGAGTAAAGTGAATGTAATTTAATAACATCCTATATTTTCCACAGAGTAATCAAAAATTGATGTTTATCATTTAACTTAGTGAACTGCATTTCCCATCCTATAAAAAAAAATTATACTTTTTCCCTCTTTCTCGCAAAAGTTCTTCAATTCATCAAACGTAACAGATTTTTTTAATTTTATTCCTCTATCGTTCTTTAGCGTATTTCTTAACTACTCGTATTTCTTCCCATACATTTAACTTATTTCATAGCTAAGCTAGCTAAATATATTAAATACTTTTGCAGATGTTTAACATGGAAAATCTTGCGATTAATGCTTATACATTTAAGCGTAGTTAAAACTTCACCTAATATTTGGCAAACGAGAAATAATTAATAACGCTAAACTTTATAAAATGCGCCAGCCTTTCACAGACACGAAAAGCGTCGCAAACTACTTCGAAAATTTAAACCCCAAAGCGGACACAAATTGTTCACTGTGGCATGCAACTCGGCGCTTCAAACGCCCACTAGTTCAAATTCCTCCTCTCAAGGACGAACGAAGCCAGTGAATCCACAACGTGAAGCTGAACTATTCACTCCTCATTTACCTTTAGTCATTAAAACACATAATACAAATTCCTAGATCAATATAATGAAACATCACTAACCTTTCCAGCAAATAAAACCAGTAACTCCTTCGGAAGTTGCACAAGAGTCAGATAATAATATGAATCCAAAACGGACTCTTGGAATCGATACAAATTTCACCCGGAGCGCTTAGAAAATTACAACGAAAAAGGACTATCATGCTGACAAATCTCTTTAATGCCTGTTTCAGAATGAGACACATACCAAAGTGTTTCAAGATCGCACAAATCATCATGTTACCCAAACCCGAGAAATCAACAGAAGTAGTAAATTCGTATCGACCAATCTCTTTATTACCTTTCATATCAAGTTATTCGAGAAACTACTCCTTAAGCAGCTCAAGCCCTCACTCAAGATACCAGAAGATCATCAATTTGGCTTCCGCGCACTCTGTGATTGACTAAGTACATCGTATAACTAAGCTAATTGAAACTACCTTTAAAGAGAAAAAAACTGTTCGGCCGTTTTTCTAGATATAACGCAAGCTTTTGACCGAGTCTGGGCATGAAGGACTGATCTATAAAATAAGTAACCTGCTACCGGAAAATATATTCCAACTTCTTGCATCATATATCTCTAATAGATCCTTCAGAGTTTCTTACAAAGAAGCGAAGTCCAAATTTCATCCAATACAAGGGTAGTGTCTCAGGACTTGACTTACTCTGTATTTATTGTATACAGCTAACATTCCAACAACAGCTGAGACGATGACTGCCACCTCTGCAGATGATACAGCCACCTTGTCAGTTGCCGACTCACCAAAATTGGTTATGACTAACTTGCAGTATGCAGTAGAAAAAATTATCAAATGAACATGTAATTGGATGATCAAGATTAATCACGAAAAATCGGTGCACGTTATGTTTACACTTTGTAAATCTAAAATCTGTCTTATACACTTCGGATCGGACTTCGCTAAATACCTCGGTATGTATTTAGATTCGAAACTGAATTGGAAGCCGCATGTTAAGGTGAAAAAAAAACGGCAAACTATACATAAATTAAGACAGATTTATTGGTTGATTGGGCGTTACTCTAAGCTCAATCTGTTTAATAAGCGTATGATTTATTGTCAAATCATCAGACCGATATGGATGTATAGTATTCAACTCTGAGCTGTGCTAAGAAATCCAGTAGATTGATTATTCAGCGCACTCAAAACAAGTGTTTCCGAAGCATGAGCTTTCTCGTACCAATGCAACGAACATATACATTCGGATTTAAAGATTCCATGAATCGATGAAGTTCTACACTATATTACAGGAGCGCACGAAAATCGACTTCACAGTCACCCGAAAAATCTAGAGGCCTTAGAACTGCTATTTCCTGATGATGACTTAAAGCATTTTAAGCGCACAAAGCCTTATGAGCTGGTCAACTAATTTATTCTATATGTATATAAATATATATATAGATGTGTAACTTGTGTGTATGTGCATATTATTTATATGCACATATGATTATTTATTTACCTATACACTAGGAGTTAAGTAATTGTGCCCAAGTAGTGCTAATTTATTTACTGTAATAACATTGTACTGAAATATACGTGTAAAAAAAAAAAAAAAAAGGATACATACTTTTGACTAAAACAATTTTTTTTATTAACAGCAGGTTTACAGGTTCCTTTATTTTGAAAAAGTTGTTATAATTTCCTAGATAATTTGCAATTAAATAGTTTAATAAGTTATATATTTTAAATTAATTTGTCTGAGAAAAATAAAACTTTCGGGAGAAATTTATTCAACTTTTTCCTATTTTTGGCTAAACTGGAATTGTTATACGCGGGCAGGACGGTACTGTTTTTTCTGTTCTTTTTTGAGCCTGTACTAGCAATGTTTTGTTTGCAATTAGTAATGGTATCTAATAGAACAGTTTATATATTTTTAGTTTTTTATTGTGCAGTAATATACTAACGGCAAATACACTTTTGGAAAATGAGACTGTTACAAATTTGCAGTTATTTAGTCCAATATTAAAATTAAAGTTATTGATAATTGCATTAAAAAGCATTTAACGTCGCCTGAAAATAAAATAATTATGCGTATTAAATATAAAATTTATCGTAGAAGTAAGAAATTGTTAGTATTGTAACTTAAGTGTTACGTTTAAAAATATCTGTTTAAATTTTAAAAAGAAACACTATACTTTTACGAGGTTACGATCCAGACAGCTAAATAGTATACTGACAGTATACTGCACTCACAAACCCTATGCTATTTTACAATTTGTATATGTAAACAGTGCAATCATGTCGCATTGCAAATTCCATGCACGCGGGTAACAATTAAGGTTTAGTTTTTTTTGTTTGTATGATATTTTTATTATCTTTGCAGCAGTTTCGACACCTCTTTAAATACATCTCGGATTCTAAGGTTGGCGTGTTGTGCTTTTTGAATCGTTTTATGGTATCTTTTTTTTTTTTTTTTTTTTTTTTTTGTTTTATTAACGATATTTTTATTATTAGAAAAAATCAAAATATAATTTAACCATTCTGAAATCTATGAAACTTCGGATCACAGAATAACGATGACCTTTTATTGATAAAGTTGTATATGTATAAGGCAAAAATGAACGTTTCTAACAAAATTAAAAAACAACATAGTAATATATTTGATTTTTTTTTATTAAAGCAGTTCTTTAAAAATTCTTATTTTATTTTAAAAAATATTTAAATATTTTAATCAATAAAGTTGCGCCTTGAAAGAAAAATATAATTCCTCTTTTTGAGGGAAATACTTCAGGACATAATAGATGATAAAGTTGTACAGTAAAAACTGGATAATTCAATATATGTACAATTAAAAAATTAATTAATTACGAAGAATTTCGAAAAAATGATTAACAAATACATTTAACGAGTATATTTTTATGATTTTTAAAAATGAAAAAGACCCCTGAAAACTTTAATAAAATTTTAATCAGATACATTTAAAGAAGAAATTTTAAACCGTTTTTAATTAACTATTGTTTCCTTGGAAGAAAAAACAGTTATATGAAATTATAAATGACAGCGGATTTAAAAATTCTGATTTCTTTGCAAACTTTCATTTGTTCATCTCTATACCATCAAACATAAATAAGTTAACAAAATGCAATATTAAATATATATATATATGTATACATACACATATGTACATATATATATATGTGCGCGTGTGTATGTGTGAGTTTGTATGTATTTAGATGAAAGAAGAAACAATATATTATTTCTACATTTTAACAAAAAAAAAAAAAATGGATTTAATTTATACCTTTTTTTTTTTTATTTGGTTAACGGCCCCTTCTTATCAGGGCTGTACATAGTGTAGTTGGTAGAAGTATGGTGTCGGCACTGATTACAAACAATAATACTACGTACAGAGCTGTTTAAAATAAAACACGAAAAAACTACCTACCTGGTCATCTATGTTATCCGATTTACTTGGCCCAGTTGCTGCCGCTGGATTAAAAAGTAACTGCATAACCATGCCTAGAACATTACTCCACGAAAATCCGGAATCCTAATAGTCAAATATGAAAAAAGTATGCCGTTGTATATAATAAGATTGATAGATTTTTATGGTTGAAAAGGCAACATTAATGACATGAGATGTCTAAAAATTGTATATTTTGAATAATATGTTTGAAATAAATATTCAAATCTGAAAGTTTGATTAGTCCAATGCGTTCAAATAATAAAGATAGAAAAATTCGTCAAAAGGCTCGATGGTAGTTAAGTTTTTAAGATAACTGACAATAGATTCAAGAATAATGCATTAAAATTTAATGATGCTGGTAAATAAATTAATTTATTAATAGATTCTGGAGCTACATGTAACATCATCAATATAAAAACCAGAAAGTTAAATATTAATGTATTCCTGTAAATAAATAAACGTTGCATATTTTATTTTAAAAAAAAATCAAAAAAAACTAAAACACCGACTATAATTCCGAACAACAGTTTCGTACATGATCACCGTGTAAGAGAAGAAAAATATTATTGATTGATTAATGATCAGAACAAATCGATAATTTATTTTTATTGTCATTACGAATGCAATTTTTGTATAACAAATATCGTTGCGTTACCCTTTATTTGAAAGTGGAAATCGGTTTTGTTAAATGTAGAAAAGAACTGCATTAACATAAGAGAAACAGTGTTGATGCCGAAACGGTTCAAATAAACAATTTATCACCAACGTTTTATTCAGTTCTGCATAAGGCGATTAGCCAAAAAGTGGCGGGGCTAGTTGTAGAAAATAAAAATGGAGTCCAGGTTCGCGGAAGTGTGTCCGCAGTAAAGAAATTGGTCAATAAGGAGGATTAAACTTAGGATATACAACTATTATGTCGAAAGAAGGATAATCAAGCGTTTCAACTAATTTACCACCTATAAATACTACAAGAAGTCGTCGGATGGTTAATCATCTGCATCAGCTTATTTTTTAATTGAATACAGGTAATTATTTGGTTGATACTGGTTTGTTTTATAGAAAATATTGTGATTTTTATATCTGTAAACACAGGGAAATTGTTTTATGCATTTATGAAGCATAAAAGAAGGAAAACATCGAAGACAGCTAAATATAACTCGAAAACTTATTTAAAGGCTTACATTTGAATTTATTTGTTTTGCAGCCATAGGTGTAAGGTATGCTGAATGGGCACGAACTCTTAGTGCTCTTCCTTCTCACAAATCATTAAAATAATGATAAAAGTTTAAACGCTTTTGGTGGGATAACTGACAGATTGAAGATGTGCATATGCACGTATGTGTTGTGTGTAGGGAACTATGGGTTTCTCTATAAAAAAAATTGTCTCGTTACGGTTACGTCGATGTTTAAATTTCAACTCGTGTATAAATAGAATATTTCAAAATACCAAAAAAAAAACTCTAAGTAACAACTGAAATACGGGATCTGAAACACTTTAGCAAACTGAAGAATAGAAGTATTCTCTATACACACAGTAGGAAAATAAAGTTTTTAAAAAATTAAGGGATTTAAAATTTTGAGGAGAAACTAAATATTCTAAAATTGTTGAAATACATAGGCGGCTGCAGAGGTCAGTGTATAATTTAAGAAAATAAAATACGATTAATGATATGTAATATTGTTAACAATAATTTCTTACAATATATCCAAATGAGTATTTATCTTTTAAATATAGGTTTATTCTGATGTGCCATTAGATTTTGAAGTCATTAAAGATATTCCGCAAGAGAAATGTAAGTAGGAATTATTACCTTGGAATAACGCTTTGGTTCTGTGATTCTTCTATAGGTATATCTCAGAAAGTTTGTGAATATAAAAGTTTCTTATCACTATTAATAAACACTCCACGCTCATTTTTTTTATAATATGTAGATTTTCAGAAGATAATAAACTCCAACAGCAACCCCTTACAGGTGCACACGCCTCACAGTATAATTTTTAACGCTAATTTAACGTGTTATCGTTTTTATGCGGTGCAAATCGATAATTTGTATTAATAAATGAGGTTTAAATTATAATTGTTAACTGCAAAAAATGTAGTCCTTATGCCAAACATTTATTGACTATGCAGATTATCGTAGGATCATATTTGGACAGTTTAGCACAAAATCTAGTGAAAATTGAACAATTATGTAAATTAATGAAAAATAAATACATTTCATTTAATTTGTAATTTTTGGAAAATGTTTTTTTTTTTTTTTAGTCATTGATAGATATATATTCTGCTAAGCTGTTGTGCATCTGAATGTATACTCTTCCGTTTATTGTAATATTGCATGTATGATTATGATTTGATGGATTTACTGGGTGCGTTAAATAAATAAATGCGTATTTTCATATCAACTAACAAAAAAAAAGCAAAATAAGCTATTGAAATATACAGTAATATAATTATTCAATTTTCTATTATATGAATATAGGCGAAAGTAAAGAATTTCTGCCTACAATTTATCTTCAAATAATTTCAGAAAACTAATATATATTTATGTGTCGCAAACAGTATTATTACTATTATTATTTTATTATCACGTAGCAGGGTAGCAGATAAAGTGCCTGACTACCAAACCAAAGGTCTCGGGACTTGTTTCGATCCGGATCCAAGTCGTTCTCAGGTGTGTATACGCACCTAATCTGAAATTGAATTGAATACCAGAAAAGACCAGGAAGGTAAAGGTGGTCGAGAGAAAAAAACTGGCCTCCATATTCTCTTCAAGTCCATTAGAACTTGAAGTGCATTGTGAACCTTAAGCTCCCAATCCCCGACAGCCTGCCAAAAGCATTAAACTTATTTTGCTAATATTATTACTATCACTGTTTGTTACATGTAGTTATTATTTTGTATATTATGTATCCACAGCACTTTTAAAGTAATTTTTTTTATTTTTAATTTTTTAATAGCTAAATTGCACGTAGCTGATGATAGCTGTTTAGCAATTATTTTTAACATCTTGTGTACATAGCTTGAATAGCAACCTACCCGACGATAGGTGCTTAAAAAAAAAAAAAAGTTTTATTAGAACTTTTATCTTAGATTAAATCCATCGACGATTTGATTCTACCAAGCCGCCGAACTTCTAGCGAATTTTCTAGTAACGCAATGGCCTCGTTGTTCGGGTGCGTTTCTAATCTGTAAGCATACTTCTTTGCGTCGTCGAATATTACTTCTTGAACAAACTTTATTCCGAGGTCTTTGTGAAGTGTTAAGTTGCTAATGTATCACGGGGCGTTTACAACAATCCGGAGCATTTTGTTCTGGATCATCCGTTGTACGATTGCTATGTTACTCCTTTTTAGAACAGCCCCATAGCGGGCAGCTGTAACGCCAAACTGGCTTTAAAATCTGATCATAAACTAGTAGTTTATTTTCAGTAGATAATTCCGACTTCCTGTTTAGTAGCCAGCATAATTGTTTTAACTTTATATTTAATTCGGTCCGTTTTACTGTTATATGTTTCTTCCACGTTAGACGTTGATCAAGGTATATACTTAGATATTTCACATCTGTTTCTCGCGGTATTGTGACATTGTTCAGGACCACGTCATCCGTCGGATCAATTTTTCTGTTAGTGAAGATTACTCGTGCTGATTTACTTTCATTGGTTTTGATTTTCCATAAGTTCAGCCATGACGAAATTTCAGTAACTGCTGCTTGGATCGTATTCTGCGCTTCGACATGCGCCTGAACATAAAATCGCGGTGTCGTCAGCAAAGGTTGCTACCTCTACATTAGGAGGTATAGGAATATCTGATGTGTAAATGAGATAGAGTAATGGCCCTAGCACACTTCCCTGCCGGAAGATATATATTTGATAAGCCATATGACTTAACATAGAAATATCTTTCAGTCATGTATGATTGAAGCAACTGGTATAATTCATAAGGAAAATGTCGTTTAATTTTCTGTAAAAGACCATCATGCCAGACTTTGTCGAAAGCCTGGCTTATATCCAGAAACACAGCGTCGCAGTACTTTTTCTTTTTGAAAGATGTTTCAATGGTAGTAACTACATGATGCACTTGTTCTATTATGCTCGGCTCTGAATCCAAACTGATGGTCTGGTATTAGACCTTTATCGTTGATAACTGGCATCATCCGTTTTAGGAGCAGCTTTTCATAAACTTTAGAGATTACAGGCAGCAATGAGATGAGTCGATACGAAGCGGAATTTATCGGAGATTTCTGCGGTTTTTTAATAACGACAATCTGCGACAGTTTTAGTTGTAAAGGGAAATAATTTGAAGTATCAAGTTTTACTTGTATTACACATGCATATATACGATCTATCACATAAATCAATTTATGCCCCACTGCAATTGGGCGCTAAGCCTGTTGCGGTCAAATAGAATTGTAAATAAATAAAGAAATAATAACGAAATATGTTAAAATCAACAAAATTACGCAATATAGACCTTCGTCTAAATTTTCCTTTGATCTTTCAAAATAGTAACTAAAATAAAGTGACCGTTGGTAAAGTGTCCGGGATTGTGAAATTAAGACACATAATCTGTCAAAGGTCCTCTCTAATAAGAATGTGAAGGACATAGTGGAAGCCAGTTCCTTTCTACTTTTGGAATGATCTGGTTTTAGCTTCACCTAAATGATTTCGATACCTAACACTACATATCGGACACTAGAGGTTTATATTGAGGGCAGCGACTCGAGTTACAACTCCCGATAATGACGCTTCTCAGGCTTGACAGCCAAGCGCCTAACTATTACACTGCCGTGATAGAAAAAAACGATTTTCTATTAATTTAACAATTCCACGCACTACCATTGCATCGTTTACTGCGAATTAAACAATTTTACAGCTTACCTGTATTTGATTTGTTTGAATGTCGTCAATATCGTTTCGGTCTTCTATCGTTGCTGTGGCCGGTACTTTCTTTGTAGCATTCGGTTTCTCTGCGAATTTTCTGGCTTCCGGTAAATGCGTGTTGTGGTCGCTGCCATCATTTTGTTGCACTCTGGCAATTTCGTGTAGACTAGGATAAGTGAACACCGGTAAAATTGCGTTGCTCGTTATCAATCCTAATGTTAACCAGATGTATGCTGTTCTCATATTGTTATACATTTTCCTAGAGAGTAGAAAATAAAAAAAAATTAGTTTTCGGAAAATTTTATTAATGAAATGTATATTGATTGATTTAAACCGTAATAACTCGAATGCCTATTAAAATTTATAATTGCATTTTAGAAAAATTTGTTCGAAAAATATTATCATTTGCCGAAAAGCTTACAAACAGAACCACGAGATTTTTTTTTTTTTTTTTATTTTTTATCTTGGGCGCGTCAACTCGGGACATTTACCCAGCACAAAGGACCAACAAACAATGAAACGTAGGGACTTGAAAGTTAAATCAGGAATCGATTAGAAACAGCGAGATTACGACTGTTAATCGTAACAGGAGGGTTCCTCCACAGTGAAAAAATTTAACAAAATGGTATGTTTCTGTTTCAATATTCAAAATTTTTGAAATGTTGTATGTGCTAGCTGTCTATAAACATATACATCCGCATGTTTAAACGGTCCTAATGATTCACCTTTCTTTCGGTTAATACCTTTCACCCCTATTTTCGCGATTAATACTACCCTTGTAAATTGTACATATAGTACGGCAACTGGATCCTTCGGATCTGGCCTTGAAGCCCCTCCCCGAAAGATGGTCTTCTATAATTCTTACAGAAGGATTCGTTTTAATTAATAGAATAACTTATTAATTTATAGTTTTCGAGCTAATTTCTAATTGTTGTTATTTCACATTCGCTACATAAAACGTTACATCTAATCGATGCAAAATATTCGTACCACCTCCGACGTATTATAATTGACATAGTCATTTATAATACACATGTATATATATGTTTATGGAAAAACCTCGATCTTCGGATCTTTCTATGGGTACATCGATAGGGAAAATTTTTGCAATTTCTTTACTTTTTTTGTTCCTAACGTGATACTATTTTAAAAATATCGCATCGATAGTAAACAAATTTAAACATAGAAAATCACGTTAGTGAAAAGAATATTTAAGTAATATAATTTAGATAGCTGTTCGATTAAAACATTCGTCAAAGGAGGTTGAGCTTCTGTCATTTGCAAAGTATATAAATATTTTAAATTAATCTAATGGATTTCAGGTGAACCGTAAAATACACGAGGAGTCCGCCGGGGCGACCATTTAACGGGCAAGATTGATTGAAGGCGATTGCTTCAGTGAAGGTCAGATTTCTAGGTATTGATTGGAAAAAACCGGAAACGGATCATCGCAGGGACTTTCGTAAATTAATATACTATCTTTTCATTATTTTCTTATACTGTTCCGTCTGTAATCCGGTAAGCCTTTATAGAATGAAAAACGAAATAATATTTAATATATATATATATATATATATATACACATATACAAGGGCGTCGCCAGCCGATGAGCCAGGGGGGAGGGCAAGATGATAGAAAGAGGATATGAGTTGTAGGAAAAATAAAATTTATAAGTTGTAAAAGCTTAATATTCTATTAAACAAGAATAAAATCTTAATTAAAACATAATTTTCGTGGGTTTCTGGCAAATTTCCCATGATTACGCGCCTATGAATACTCATCATAGCCCGTTGATTAAAAAGTTTCAAGGCTCCAGGGGGGCAGCTGCCCCCGTGCCCCCTGCTGGCGGCGCCCATATATATATATATATATATATATATATATATATGTTAAACATAAATCGTTACAAACGCAAAACATATATAGAAAAAAAAAAAAATTATTATTAAAATTGTCGATTACTTTCGGACAGCTTGGTCCCCATAGTCTTAGAGTTAATTGTTTTGTGTTTGTTGCGATTTATATTTAATATAAAATTGAATACATATAAAAGTTCTATAAAGTTCATTACGGGACGACAGCAGATATTTAATATATTTTCACAATATAGTATTATTCTAACCGTTGTACAGAAATTTTCAATTTACAAACTCCCTAATATACAGATGTACAAAAAGCAGGACACACGCTCCTAACGGTGGCATATTTAGACCCCCCTGGCCTATATCACATGTTTAAGTAAAGTAAGTCTCATACCCTCGATAGGGCATCGGGACTGTGAAGCTAAGGTTCACAATGTACTAAGCCTAACGGCACTAATCATGTTTATATGATAAATATCAGTTATAAAAAATGACGCATTTTTACTTAGCCTTATACTTAATTTACTTAAGATTTTCTCTTCTCGGAGCTTCTACAACGCGAAAGAGTTAATCAGAAAACCTCTCCACGTCGGGTTACTTTAAAATAAGAGGTATTTACCATCCGCCTGGGGGCTATAACCAATCAGCCTAAACGTAAATACATCCATAAATGCTATACTGCGCGCATCTGCATTTTGTATTTTCGCAAGTTCCGGAAACTTTAGCGTAAATTTTTCGGAGAAATTTTACATTTAAACATTTTTTTTTTTTTATTTTAACTGCTTCCGCGGAGGTTAATTCCTTTATTTACAATTTCCTAATGCCCGCAACTGGTTAAAAGCTCAACAGGCTGGTTAGGTAAACGTATTATTATATAACCAAATAACGTGCAAAGTCTTACTTAAATATTATTACTTTTTTTTTTTTTTTTTTTTTTTCGTTGCCGCAGTCTAATCACACAAATAGTCGAATAAAAAATTACTCCTGTACTTCCTGTGACCAGATTTATTACTTTCACTATAACAGCGGATAACAAAAAGTTGACAACAACGTTTCCTACTTTAAGATAAAATCGTCCAGCGTCTTAAAAAAAAACAAAAAATAATGTTAATAGTTTTTTCGAATTTTTCGAATTGTATAATAATAATAATAATAACAGTGGAAACTACGGGTGGGGCTTACAGCTGGATCTAATTTTTTGTTGTTGCGTTTTAACACTTAGTAAAAAAAGAAAAAAAGAAAAAAAAAAAAAAAGAGATCCGCTAAAATGTTCTTGCGTATCCGATAAAAAGGGTACGGATGAAAATTATCTTTCGGAAATCGGAATGGGTTGTGTTCGTTGGCTGTCTGGAAATAATAAAAAGGTACTAGTGCCCGTCTGAGATGAAGATATGTTGCCGGATCAATTATCATTAATGACGTTAGTGGGAAAAGATTGGAGACCGAACCGACGATTGGTGGTAACATCGTCTCCGCAGCCATCATTAACTGTCTACCATAATAACGGTAAATTACGGCGAAGATTCTTTTCTTATTAGCTAACAAGTAACGAAGAGGGAACATAATCGCCCGCGGGTAAACCTAAACTGGCTGATTCTCTACACACCTTCCGATAAACAGGTTGTCGCACACTTCCATTCCAGTAGGACACCCTACTGACCTACTCTATTCCATTCGGCTCCGTGATAATTTACCTGCTTCGTTATTCTCCACGTTAGCGGTAGCATGTAATATTAGCGCGCATCCTCTGCCCGAATTCCTCTTCCGCCGTTCGGCTATGCTGTGTATTTTCGCCCAGGTATCGCGCCGCGTCATTTATCGTGTCAACCTATATTTCAATATGTGCCCCTCCTTCCTACCGTTCCCAGCGTCAAAATCGTACACTTTTGTCTTCCCTTTGACGACGACGGAATTACGAGTATTATACCACTTCTCTGCTGTTCGGCTCTCGTGAGTCCATTTTAAGTTCTTATTTATATATAATAATCCGATGAAATTAGAAACTAACAACGGGTGGGCGATTTGCTATAATTATCCGGATAATTAATATGTCCCGTTCGGCCATTTCTTTCCGGTGTAGACGTACAGCGAGGAGTTCCGTGGGATTATCATCTAGTCCGCTTCGTTCTTTGCGTATTTTCTCATGTTTTTCCCATGAGCATTCCCGATGATTTCTCCGAGCGAGTCGATTTGCAGACCTGCGCGCTAATTCGCCTTTTCCTAGCGCCGTTATAATTAATTCACGCGACTCGTGTAGAGTTTAATTCGATCCCTAGGCATTATTTACTCCGTTGCGAATTAAAATAATGAAAATTATACGCGCCGAATAAATAGACCTTAAAGGCGACTGTCGATTAATGCACACAGTGCCTTCTTCTCTGACTATTCGCCAAGCTCCCAATTCCCGATACTCTGAGGCCTAATTGATCTAAAACTCGCGCACGATTTCAGGGGCGCGCTTACAAATAAAAGTAGCAAATATTTTTTACATTAAAGCAAGAAGATACCCTCCCGACGACTTTTTTGTAATATCCGGCTGTCTATACAAATTCGGAACTTAAAATTAAGGCGAAAAAGTTAATAAAAAAATCGATAAAACGGAGGACCGTAAGATTTAAAAATAGAGTCAGTTATAACGACCTTAACAAAACCGATTTCCACGTCCAAAAAATAGGGTAACAATAAAAACAAATTATCGATTTGTTCTGATCATTAATCAATCGATAATAATATTTTTCTTCTCTCACACTGTGATCATGTACGAGACTGTTGTTCGAAACTATAGTCGGTGTTTTAATTTTTTATGATTTTTTTTTTTTTCTTAATAAAATATGCAACGTTTATTTATAGGTAATTTATTTAAATTTCGATCAATTTGATGTAAAGACTAGATAACAGCACTCACTTATTTCATTAGCTTTTCAGCGAATATCTGCGTGTATTTTTCTTGTCACTAAATACATATCAATTGTAAGCAATGACAAAGCAATTGGTTCATTAAAATATATCTATTCTTTTTTTCCGTACCGTTTTTTTTCTTACCGTATTCCGCTAAAAAAAAAAAAAAAATCTGTATTTTTGCATGTACAAGCATATACTAATTACTTACGAAGGTCGAACTCCCTCTGAATAGACGTGTTTAATGCGTACGTGTGGTGGTCCCTCAAAGCAAATCGCCTACAATTCGTATAAAGCGAATGACATTTTTTTGGCGAATTTCTTAAAAATTCGAAAGATATAGCGGTTTTGAGAAGGCGAAATTTGCCGCTGCAATTAAATTGATAGATCTACAGCAATTTGCTAGTGCGTTAAATTTATTTTTCGCGTTTTGGGGCATTCGGTCAAACTGTTTCGGGTAAGTCGAAGTGCAACAGCATTATGAATTTCTATTGTAATTTAATTTAAAATGTTCAAAAACAAGCCTCCGAAAATAGAACAACATGCTAAATTATCAATTATAACTTCGAAATCCTGTAAGTCACAAGGAATATATATATATATATATATATATATATATAGCTAACCCGGCGAACTTCGTACCGCCACAAAAACAATAAATTTTATGTTAACTTATTAGCTGAATTAAATTTAGATTTTTATTAAGATAAATACTCAAAATGAATTAATTTCAATAAATGTGCAAAAACCAAAAAGACAAATATTTTAATTACGTTGAAATGAATGTAATTCACGTGGCAGCAAGGCATTATTCACCTTAATAACAAAAATCAGTATAAATTTATATTAAAAATTTAAAGTAAATTACTTTAGAAAAATATGTTTTTTCGGGCTACATCATCAGCTAACAACACAGAGCACACACTCAATTTATATACTTTTTAATAAAGTGTGTACTATATGCAGTTAGCTGATGATGGGCTATACACGAAAAAACGTGTTTCTAATGATCTCTAATACCGATTTTTAAGATTCCGTACATACTATAAAATACGGAATCCCAATAAGATAGTTCAGAAACGACAAAAATATTCAATTATACAATAGAGCTCGGAAACGGTTTGACTTATCGCAATTGGATCATAAATTACAATTAAACTTCTATCTGTGACAATTTACAACTTTAAACTGAGCGATTACCCTGGGCGACAAAAAACCGTCTAGAATATATAATATGGAATTTAGAACGACCTCAAAAATACCCTTAAAAAAATCGTAATTCGTCACCAGATAACTCTTTAAAAGCGAAATTCAAAATATAAAACAAAACACAAAAGCCCTTTTATGAAATTTAAAAATTACGGTTAAAAAAGTATTTAAACCCCCCCTTTTGGACCAAAAACAGCAAAAAAAAAAAAATGAATTTTCTTCATAAATATTTGTTTTACTTTGTATTCTTTTTAGCCTCACAAGGACCTGTGACCCCTATTGCTTACTTTTTATCTCTTTCTTTTCTGTACTTTGTATAAAATGATCAAAATTTACGTCATTCTTATCGACATCGACACAAAAAAAATAATCCTATCCCAACATTTAACTTCCGTTACATAAAATTAGGACACTTTTTGGGAAATTTTTTTGGAGATTTTTAAAACTAATCGGGGACCGGCCTAAGAATTCATTGTGATTAATTAATATATATATATAGTGATAAAAAAAATTACTGAAAGTCGACATTAAAATTACCGTTTTTAAAATCGCAATAGTTGGCAAACGTTTCGTTCCTGGATGAAATTTTGATTTACCTTATAGAGCACAAAAAAATACAAAACAACAAACTCATTGTTTTACTTTAAAACATGTTGAATATTAAAATACAGACGACACTCAAAATTCGATCAATTTACGGCTGAGAACAATCTTTTACAATCACCGTTTGCGTATATTTAGTACATGTTCAACAAATTTCTTTCTATTTTTAAAGATTTTAATTCACTTTATACGGTGTAGTTTTACTAATTTTAGAATAATCATTTTACACTTAAGCGACCACTTAAACCATGTTTTATTTAAATTTTACACGAATTACATTGAAAATTTTTTTCATACTTAACATCGACCGTTTTAGTTTTAATATGTTGATTTAGTTGCAAAAGTTTTAAAACAAAAATTAAATTAAATTTCATTATTTTCATATACCAAAAAAATTGAAAGAATTTTTCCTCTACGACGTAATGGAATCAAAATGTCTTCCAAGAATGAAGTGTTTATCAAGGATAATTGGGTTGCTAGATCGGAAAAGGTAGGCGCTTGAAGCAATAAATTCACGAAATGAGCGTACAGCATTGGGAATAAGAAATATTTTAAAGTCTAACGAATAATCAAATACAGTTTTATTACACAAAAAATCGGACCTACGAAATTTCAATATTTAACATTGAAATATTTTTTTAAATTTTAAAGGAAAATTCTCAATTTTTTTCGTCCTTAACATTTCACAATTAAGAATGTATTATTATATTTATACATTCATCATTTTTCACTATTTCTCTGAATTCGCTTAATTTCATTAGTTATCTTACATTCCATAATTTTTCTGAAGTAACACAATTTAACACAAAAAACTTTTAGATTCTAATTTCGGATATTCCTTTAACTTTGGCCAGTTGTTATAGATGTCACAATTACTCGTTGTACTCGCATAACCATGTTGATAAACATGGACGTCGCCAGCGGAGGGCAGCTGCCCCCCTTGGAGGCTTGAAACTTTTTAATCAACTGGCCATGATGAGTATTCATAGGCGCGTAATCATGGACAATTTGGAAGACGTTTATAATGAAGTAGTAGAACAATTTGCCAGAAACCCACGAAAATTATGTTTTAATTAAGATTCTTGTTTAATAAAATATTAAGCCTTTACAACTTATAAATTTTATTTTTTCTATAACTCATATCCTCTTTCTATCATCTATCCCCCCCCCCCCTCCCGGCTCATCGGCTGGCGACGCCTTTGTTGATACATCATACATTTCGAACAATTTACAAATTCAATTACAAAAATACTTTCCAAATAGAAGTATGTTACATGCATGCTTCATTTCGACCAGAAACGAAAAACCTTCCTGCCCTTTAAGCATGTATTATGAAAATACTAAATTGAAATCCGTGTTTATTCCCACTAAAGCGTTAAAAAGGCTTTAGATTAAATTATGTTTCTGCCGACGATTGAATTTTTTGTATATCAGTACATTAAACTATTCTAAACCGTATCGAGACACCTGCGCCTTGGCCTTCCTACTCCTTATAGTGTCCACTCCATTCTTGCATTCCCCTCTCTCAATATAGTTCCTTTGTTGGCCTTCTTTATTATCTCCTCAATTTCTAATCTTTTCCTTATATAATGTACAATTCTTTCTTTGCGTTAAGTAAGTTCCAATGTTGACGTGCCCAAAAAAAAAAAAAAAAAAAAAAACATGTATATACATCTTTTATATACAAATGGGTGTTAGTGTGAAAGAACTCGACATGTTTTTCCACAAATGTTGGAATTACAAAAAAAGAAAAAAAAAACAGTCCAAATGTGCCACACGTCGATATTAACGTTTACTTTCTATTTTAAACTGAATTATTAAAAAATAATACATTTTTGGGAAAACTTGTCGGTAGTTGGCGATAAAATAATACTATTAATCGTTTTTATCGTACTGTTACCGGTATTACAGTTATTCTTCTTGGCAAATGGGGTTCATTTTATAATAACGGAACAAAAATTAAAAAAAGCGACAATTTTAACGAACATCCGTCTGAGTCACCGTTTAGCGAGAAGAAAGAGAACAACTTTCACTTTCGCTGGGTTCAACAGTTGTCGCATGCATTTTCGTTTGTTACAGCGTGGAACGGAATTTTCGTTACGAGGAAATCCCGAAGCAATGTTTTGTTGCCGATGACTAAAGCTTTCATTAGTCACACGATATGCTGACTATTAATAATTTCCCGTCGATGACCCTTTCAACAGTTTCAAAAAAAAGAAGAAAAAAAGAAAAAGAATACAATACCAACAGCATTGTATATACGGTGTGTGTGTGTGTGTGTGTGTGTGTGTGTGTGTGTAGTGCGCACATCACCGTTAATTGTATACAGTACAACAGAATGAGCCAATAATAACTGTCGCTTAATAATTAAGACTTTCACTTTCCTGAAAAAAAGGTTCTCGTCTGGGTCAAAATTCGCAGGACCGTAAATATTTTACCTTCAAAATATTTCGATTCACATACATCGAATGGATGTTGTCGCAAAAAAAAAAAAAGGAAAAGGAAAAGGAAAAGGAAAAGACCAAAAAAAAAACTCTTTCTAAAAAAAAGAGAATGCTAACTGAAGACAGGCGTGTTGGATGATTGTTAAAAAAATAAATTCCCCGTTAATTTTGGAAATACGTTTTTATTTAAATGCCTTTTAAATGTGTTAGTAAGCAGAATTGGTTGCCGAATAATTTGGTAATATTTTTTTTGTTTAGATTTAATTTTTGGAAGTGTCGGTTTAGCGGGGTATCCACCCGATCGAAATCGGCTGCTAACCAACTATGCCACGATGATTAAGGCGGTAATTACGAAATAGGTAACGTAAGAAGTGGTTCCCCAAAGAGGGAGGGGGGGACTACTACGTTTTCCTGTAATGTTTTTGCACGTTTTTTTAAAATTTAATTCTAAGGTCTTCATTGTCACATTATCTATATATGGGGGTTTTTCAGTTTGTTTCAGTCCACAGTTATGCGTTTCTTACGCTACATGCAGCTTAACAACTTTCAAAATCACAAAATCTAAAATATTATTTCAGTTAGGAAGAAGTACACTCTGTCGATTTTTAATCTATCAGCAAGCGAGATGTAACCCTTTTCGGAAGGTGTGTTTAAATGTATGCCTATAAATATTTTTTTAACGCACACAGGGAAAGAATTAATATTCGTTGTTATTGTCCGTAAGCTATACGATGTGTTTTAATTAAACAGCAATAATTGTTAACCAAAAAAGGGTGGAGTATAATTAAAGGAGAAACGCTGTTTGCTGTGCGGATGTGATACTGATACTTTTCAGCTTTTGGGGGGGCTAGATTCATCTTCAAACACACATACGAGACAACACCATTACAACGATTTACAAACGATATACTTAAAAGTTGTATTCGAAAAATAACCTTCATCGTAATTTGTTAAGCTTTTTTTTTTTTTATGGGTACGCTAACGAAACGAACCAAATCAACCCGAGAATCTAAGCAATAGCTCAAAAAGAGCAAAATAGATTTTAATCTGGTGCGAGATTGAACGAATGAAAAAAGCTAGAATAGGAACAGCTGACAAAGAAGGAAAAATTTCTTAAGCTTAAATACGTCCTTCTTCTAGAATTTATTCATTCGAGTTTCCCGAACTACTGGTTTCTCGGATGATTTTTTTCTCAATTAAGTTTTGGCACGCGCGAGTGAGGATGGAAAGTTTTTGTTATCATCGCTGACAGCAACGAAGTAGCGGGAAAAAATATTTAAATAATCAGAGAGCCCCGATTATTTAGAAGATAGATACTGCGACAGACGCCTATGTAAATTTCTCCCGCAGTTTGTTCTCTTTTTCATACTAAGTTAAGACGTCGCATATCATGCCGTATTTATATTCGTTAATTTAGTTATTAAGACTCGTGCGTCGGTACACATATTAATAATTATTCTTCAAGAAGTGCAATGTTATTATTTATGCAAATAAATCTTTCTTTCTTTAAATTTTTTTTATTCTGGCATTCAATCACTGACTGAGTATTTTTTTTCTGTACTATTTTAATTCGACCTACTTTTTTTTTTATCTTTGCTAACAACAGGGCAGAAAACAAAACGATCGGGATTGAAGTTGCTCGCTTTTTTTTTTTTTTTTCGGCTTTAATCAGATTCGAACGTATAATTTTAATCAAATATTAATTGTTAAAATAACATTCCAGATTTTTGTCTAATCTGTATGTTATATCACAGTCATAGACTTGTGAAATCTTTAAAGATAAACAAATGCGCTACTTAAATAGTAACAGTTAACAAATGTTTCGAGGATAATAATAATAATAATAATAATAAAACAAGTGCGATCACTTCGGGAGTTTTTAAACAGATTGTAATAATTGTTAAGAAGTACTTTTTTGATAATTCTCTTTCGTTTATAAATTGATAATGTATAAACACAAAATCCTTCGAGCGGAGAGAGACGCTTCCCAGATTATTCACCTTCTTGCGCGCTGATGTGGCCGCTTCAAGTGCAATATTACACCTTTTTCGGCACCGTTCACGTAATTTGCAATTAAAAAATTATTTTATAAAGTGTTCGTTGTAGAACAACTCTTTCGGAATAAAATCCTTTTTGAATTTGTGCTCTAGAACGCTATTATTTAATCGGGGGCCGGATTTCGGCGACCTCTATTTTAACATTATTGCCAATCCTGCAAAAACTTACGAATATCAAAAAGCCAATTTTTTATAAAGTATTTAAACCTCTCCAATCCGTACAATATTTAAATAAACAAAAAATTCGGTACCATAATTAGAAGCCGCGTAATTAATTTTTCAAATATTTTTTGCAGTTTTTATTTTTTCCCGAAAACACTTATAAACCGATTTCAAATAGAAACAAAAAGGCATTTGTTATCTATAACAAGATGTTTTTTTTTTATTATTATTATTATTATTACTTGTAGAAAAAGGCAAAGACCGGTTTTGCGCAAATTTGCGAATTTTTTCCCCCACGAATTGCATAAAATTTGTTGGTGTCCATTCAATAACAGTTTTATTCCTGACATTTTTTTTTTTTATAAATTATCGCGGTAAAAAACTTTTATAAACCGACGATTTTTTTTTTGTATTTTTGTCTAATTCGATTATATTATTAGTAATACGTAAAAATATGTACTTCGAAAGAATCATTCTGGGCGCAACCATCGCAAAAAAAATTCGTGGCTCTGCGTGGGAACAGAAAAAAAGGGAAAAGAAAAAACATGGACCGGTGACCAGACAGTGAAAGCAGAAGTGCGTTTATCGGAATTTAGTTTATTTTTGAAAATTCTATTAGTTCGGCAGCGGCGACGATAATCGCCGTAATGCTGCGGTATTATTTAGAAAGTTCCGCGTTATTAACGAAATAAATCAAAATTTACATAGGCACGAGGGCGCAGGGGCGTGCGAGTGGGAATATGGCCGTTCGACGATGTACTTAGCGCCGTAATGAACTGTGTACAGAAAGTGATTATTACATCGAATAATAACGGAACGGACATATAAACGTTACTTTCGTTCGAATAAACCGATCGTTGTAACTTTCACTTTGCCATTCTCGCATTGCTATTAATTGAAAATAACGGCTTTGTGTAACATTTCTAACTGAAGCGCTTAATTGTTTCTTTCTCCCCTGCGCCCTCTACCCTACCATATATCCTACCATACCCTACCCTACTCTACGCTCGTATCGATTATTGACGTGTGTCCGATCACCGTTAGAGCGTAATTTCGTTACGTATCGAGCGGGGCTACCTGCAAATTATTCGCCTATTTTCATTTCGGTTTCGTTCCGTTTTGTCTTTTTTTGTTATTTATTTCTTTAGCCGGCCAAGTATAAGGACAATCTTTAACTCCGATAACGAACATGTTGCCGACTATTCGGTTTTTGTGCATTTTAGCTCGAATCCCGAATTTCCCTGAGGGCAGGGTTTCTCGTAGACTGAAAGTGTCTGCATTGCCCGGGGCAATAATGTCGGAGACCAGTCTCTACGTATTCTTATTGCGAGCTGTAGAGTTAAAAACTTACTCGCAAGCCCGTACACAGCGTATTCCATTTTGATATCGGCTAAACTCCAATCCTCGTTTACCTTTCGTCTCCTCTCTTTCCAAAGTGTCAGATATCCCCTACAGTTACAGATTATCGCATTTAGTATTACCCAATCTTAAAGATCCAGAGAAACATTTTGGCAGGGGAAATTATATAATTACGTAATATCTTATTATACGGTTGGCAGTATATTTGAGAACTACCCCTTGTTTCATAAAAAAAAATCAAATAGCGACCATCTCTTTAGAAATTTAAAAATGTTTTAAAAATGCATAATTATCACAATTTTTAGTTTTACTTTTAGGAGTGAAGAATTAATTAAAATATAAAATTGTACCTAAAAAATGGTAGTTTAGAAATAGTAAGAAAGTATTAGTCACCTTACTGCTTTTTTATTTTTGTTAGTAATCCGATCCGAATTCTCTTTGTTCAGGAGCAAGTTATACACATATTTCTCATTGAACTCTATTTTTAATTAAACTTGCAAAATAAAAATTAAAAATTATTAAGAAAGGCAAAAGAAGATCGATGACAGTTGGGTTTAAAATAAAATAAAAACGTAACATTAATAGTTTTACCAGCAAAAACAGTATTAAATATTAATTCATAAAATCCATATAGGTGTAATATTTATACAAAAATCTTTCACAGCATAAATTAAGTTTCTCTGTTACAACGAATTTTTTCATAGAGGTTTTGGTTCTTTTAGGGGGGAAAATATTATCCCCTATTTCCCTTCCCGTGGATCCGCCATACCTTAAACTCTCCTTCCGCATATCCATCTACGGAACATCCGGAATATCATCGCGAGAAAACCGGTTAATCTTTTTCCCATCTCTCTTCTTGTTACACACATTCATTCATGAGTATATTACGGAACTATACAATATTATTAAAAAAAAACCTATTAAAACTTAACCATTTCCTTTTTTTTTTTTTTTTTTGTTTTTTCGTTTAAGTCTCCGTAGCTTGTTTAAATAAACGTCAAAAGAAGCTGTGTACTCTGTATTTTAATTATTACCAACAGGAGAGATAAGCTGTAGATTAATAAATTCCTCGTCGAGTCATTTACACTAATCTAAATGCTAATAAACCCTAAGCTCCAAACATATTCTCGATAAATCATTGGGCGGATAAATAATTTATAAGAAGTGAAATAATTTTAATTTCTCGCAATACCGTAAATTGCTTCTTTCTTCTAACTGTAACTTTATTAATTTTTGCGCTTAATACCGAATCGGAAAAATTGTTTTTTTTCTGTTTTTTTTTTTTTTTTTTTTTGGTTTTTTCGGTTAAACCCTTGCTGGGTTTTTTTTTTGTTTTTTTTCTTCTTTTCAATATAGATTCCTTTACGTATTTACATTAAACAATTCGTATAGATTTCATTTGTAGAATGTGCTACGTATTTTTTCTTTTTCTCTATTGATCGGTTCTCGGCGCGCGATGCGTTTCCACACGTTCTTCTTCTTTGATTAACGTGCTGTGTACTGCCGCCTAGGCCAGAGGCACGGATAAGATAAGAGTTAGACGGAGTGGAATAGATTAGTGGTCTGGAGAAAACGTAGGAGGCGTTCAATTTTGTAGTGGCAGTCAGATACACGTTAATCCACGGATATTTCCGCTTTTCGTGTGCCATCATTAAGCGTCGTCCGGAAATCTATCTGAATTTTTTTATTTTTTTCACAAAAATAAAATGAATTTTTTGCGGAAAAGTGGGTTTTACAAAACGGAAACGATGTATAAATGTTTTTTTTTTTGTTTTTTTTTTTGGTGGTAATCGTTAGCCCGATTACAGTAATTTTCTTCTTATCGTTATCGAGATGAAATTTTTCGTGATAATTATTGTTTTTTATCGAAAACCACTCAGGAATGTGCGCTTACGACAAAGAATTTCTTTCGATTTATCTTACGTTACCTGGAGGGAGGGGAGCAGCGTAATATTAGGCAAATTTCAACGTTACAATAATATTGAACTAATTAAAGGGGGCCGTTCATAGCATTGGCAGCTTTCAAGTCCGCTGCAGTAGCGTCTTAATGGGTTTTGTTCCTTCATACAAACTACGACTAGGCTGAAAAATCAATGTACCAATGCAATCCATTCGATGAATGTGTACACACACTAGTGTCAAATTAACCCTTCGTCGGTTTGCAGATCTTATAACTTTCTTTAAAGATTCTTAAATATTAGAGATATAAAGAAAACTCTACACTCACTCTTTCCAGCTCACAGCACGGTTTCTACGGATGGCTCGAAATCGGCTTCAGGTGTCGGAGCTGCTTTTGTTCTTCCTGATTTCAACTATTCCGAGTCTTTTCAACTCCCTTCCTTTTCTTCTATCTTCTTAGCCGGATCTATGATTATTGTACGTGCTATCCTTTTTATATCCTCAACATCCAATTTATCGAAATTCGTCATATGCTCTGATTCGAAAAAAGGTTTTATTAGCCATCTCATCTCCATTTCCCAAAAACCCTCGTCAGATCCTATTATCCCTTTATATTTGTTCGTTAATTTATAATTTATTAACATCCTATTCTATCCTAATTGACCTGCTCTGGATTCCGGGCCTAACGATCTTGCCGATTCTTTGGCGTGTCTAGTTGCAGTAAATGGCCGTTTAATAGACGGATTTCGCACCCAATTCCTTTCCCCTTTCTCTTATCCATCATGACTTTTGGACTGATCTTTGTCCGTCTCTTTTCTCCAATCCTAACTCCCTTTACCTTGCTATACAACACTCTCCACCCACTTCTTCCTGATTTAATAATTTTCCTTGCATCAGCCGTTCTGTTATTTCTTCGATAATTCGCCTCCGCTTTAATCACAGTCTGCTTCCTGCCTCCCTCTTTCGTTTTAATATTGTTCAATTTCCCTTGTATCCCTTCCATCCTCCTAACTTAAATTTGACCTGTGATGCAAATCACGTTCTATTATTATTCGAATGCTCTTGTATTTCCTCGGAACGCGCAGTCCTTTATTCTAATTTGCTTGGCCTTGGCCTCCCGACCCCTTTCTGTGCTCACTACGTTCTTGCTCTTACTTCTCTTTCTGTTATTCCTGTATTGGGGCCATCTTTATTTCTTCCGTTTCTAATCGCTTCCTGATATAGCTTACAAATCCTTACGTCTCATCATTCTGTTAGTCCTTTGTGTTCGGTAAATGTCCTGTGTTGACGCGTCCAAGGAAAAAAATAAATAAAAATTAAAAAAGGAAATTAGTATCCGCGAGTGACACCGAAGCCAATCATCCCTTACGAAACTAGGAGAATGTGTCAGCGCTAAGGATAAACCGAAATTACGGACGATGACCCAAGAAAGAAAAGAGCAACATGGACAGCAAACGCGGCGATATTAGATACCAGAAGGAAGCTCTAAAAATTCAAACAGTTGAAATATCGTGGTCCTAAGTTAGCTAATTCTTCGATAGGAATAACAAAAAAAAAGTATATTTATATATTGTGTGTACATATATAACTAAGTTCCGGGAAATTTTTAATGAGATTTACAAATTAGACATTTTTTAAAAGGTTTAGATCGATTGATCGAGCTCCTATCGTCGAGAAAATTCTCCGAAATGAGCAATTTTAAAAGGGAAGCGTCCAATGCGATCGTTTCGTATTTTTAGCATTTATTAATAAGTTAGCAAAACATCTTAGCGCAACAAAATAATTATGGTTTTATGTACATTAATTAAAAACAGATGAAGCCAAAAAAAATTGTTCTTTGTTTCGCGATGATTTTTAATTTGTAACTTTAGTATAGACGTGTGGCGGATTATTGTTATACTTTTTAAAAATGTTGCACTCTGATTACTAAATCTGAACAAAGCCCCATTATCGTAAAAGTATATATATATATATATATATTATCAAGAAAGAGATAAGAAGAGGGAACAAAACGTAATCTGGCCACCAATTGATGTACTACTAATATCCGTTTAAACCGGTGATACCGTAACAATTATTAGCGTTTCTTTCGCCCTGTTTGGTCGAAACATTGTGACCTTCTCTGCGCAATCGTTCACATAATCGGATGTAGCGGATACGGCTCTCGTAGTGGCCAAGTGCTTACGCCAAAACGGATGATAGAGAGTCACACATATAACATCCCTGATACGGATGTATTGCCGATTTCGCATCAGTAGTTTGAATTGAGGCCAATTCGACAGGTTGGAACCCTTAGCAGAGAGAAATTAAACGGAACTTTCTCACCTCGTTACGTATTGATCGGGAAATGATTATTTCATATATTTTTATGATAAATCCGATACAGCAGCGTTGATTTTCCTTTTTTTCTTTTCTTTTGTAGTTCTATTTTCCCGGATTTATGATCCAAGTGCGATTCCGTTTCATCATGGCTACTCCCGTCTTACGTAATTGCGCTCTGTAATTCTGAAGAAGATTTGCGAGCCGGAGAATTCGGTCTGTTTATGATATATTCCTTAAAGATTGCACATCTATCATCGTGCGCGTAACGATGAGTTAATTGTATAGCCAGATCGGCTGCATGCTGAGTCAGCTTACACCCCGGCGGGGTCAATGACTAATCGAACGAGTCTTCGAAATGGTTCCTTACTGTTCCGAGTTGACTAATTAATCATTTGAAAGTTCAACGATATCTGAGTGAGCGTCTCTCTTTCCCAATTATCAGATCGATAATATTTACGCGCCTTGCTGCATTACATTCTGATGTCCGGTGATATTAATTTAGGTGCAGTTCGCAGGTGCGCGGATTTCACAGTGTCTAACGGTAGTTCATTCACTACCTAAGAATTTCATCTGTTTCCTCCTTTTTTTTTTTTTTTTTTCTTTTTCGCTCTTTCATTTGCCGAGTCTCGAATGATTCATAATTATTCATTTGAATGAATACAACATACGGATCCTCGGATTTTTAGCGCCATACACACAAACTCACGCCATTGCCGAAAAGAATATCCATTATTATTATTATAGCTTGTCCTAAACTAAATCGGAACACATTGTTACAACTGAAATATAAAAATGTCGCTCACCCGCAAAAATGTAAATGTTCTATATAAAAACATAACACCAAAACTATATATACATATATACCTGACACACACACACACACACACTTCAACAAAAACGAACTATACAATGACACAGCTGGATTTACACGAGTAAATAGTAAAAGTAGTGAACGATAAGTGCGAATAATCACTTGATGCGAATAAACAAATAGACGCGGAACCACAGAACTGTGTATTACAAATAACGAACGAAAAAAAATGAAATCAATAAAAACAAATTCGACAACAGACAATTGAAGCGCAGCGATTTTGTAATTTACAATACGAAAAACGTTAATCGAAAACTGCGAAAATAATAAGGAAAACTTATCGAACAGAAAATACGATCTGAATAATCTCGAAAGCGATGGAAAAAGAAATGAGATTTTTAATAACGACACCTATTAACTGAGAAAAGAAAAAAACTTTTAAAAGGTCCTACCCCGATCGACATTTGAAATGGCAAGATAAAAATAAATAAAAATAAAAATTTATCTCTTTCCCGATTTTGTCGATTTTCTGAAGCAGTAGTTCGCATCGTCCATTAAATTTGTTTCTACCTGACAAATTGCCGAACAGATATGAATTATTTTTCCAGCCTCTGACGACAGTGTGTTTATCTAATCGCGTCACTTTATCTAGTGCATCAGTAGAACACGTATCAAAACGTTAGAAACCGATTGCGACCCAGTATTAAATCGCTATAAAGGAATGACAAAATTGAAGAAGAGAAATCGCTGTCTCTCTTCTTAATAAATCGCACCGGAACGAAATAATTTAAGAAGCCGTTTTCGGTTTCATTAGGCCAGCTCCACTTATAAACTTATAACAGTGGTAGCCTACTTACCTTATAGATTTAGCGAATAACCTAATACAACAAAACGTGTTTTCCCCCATAGATGCCCAAAAACGAATAGGACCCTTCTCGTTCAGAAACCCAAAATCCTACACTTAAGGGCAAGCGCGCGTTTGGTATTGAACGTGAAAATGTTAGCCCTACACTAGTGTATTTCTCGCTGTTTTAATGGTCAGCGCAACATCTACATACTGTGCAATCCTCTATTGAGCTAAAATCGTAAAACTACCCGAAGATGATCGTGCGATCAGCAAACCTGCGACTACTGGTCTGCAATTTATCGTAGTCCTTTTTCAGTAGCTTTAGCTTAACACATAGCACAACCTTCAATTGTGCCCTGGCTATTTCGTACCCGGAATTTTTCTTTTTTTTTTTAATCAACCGGAATAGGGTTAAGTTTTGAACGTTGTCAGTGAAGCATAAAAATTACAATTTCATTTATATAAATAACGAATTTCTTCATAACTATAAATGTGATGAAAATTTTCAAGAATAATAGCAGCCGGGTGATAGAGCTGCGGAAATTATTTAATAATAGTGCAACGGGTAGAAAAAATTGTAATTAAAATTTTTGTGTAAATTTATATTTATGGAACAGCGACGATACACATTTACAAAAAGTTTTTGTAGACATTCGCCGGGGCTGTCGCAACACAGAAACCAGAAATCTAACGAGAACCGTTTATTAGTGTCAACCAAAAAGTTCTCTCGCAATTTATCAAAAGGAAAATAAATGTGATAGTGTAATTTCGAATAATAATTTTCTTAATATCTCGACGGCAGAAGGAAAGGCTGAGAAAATATTTCAACTTCTTTTTTCGACTTTATATCGTCGCTGATATAGAGAGCTGTTCGCTTCGTTTTGTAATTTTTTCACACAAACTTTTAACGGTCCAAAACAAAATTTTATTCTGTTTCTTTCACCGGCGCCGCCGCGTTTACCCGAAAACTAGTTCAGAAAAAAATCACGTAAATATTTTGGCGTTTGGAGCAACGGGATGGCGTAGGCGAGCTCATGGTATATTCTCCGGGTGCGCAAGCCTTCGTAATGATTGCACTAGGTTATACGCTAAATCTAAGATAAGTGGGCCAGCTTTTTTACAGTTCTAAGACAGATGGGTTAGTTTTCACTGGAACCGCAACTTTTTCAAAATGCAATATAGACAGTTTGACAGAGATACCATTATCTCTCTCTCTCTCTCTCTCTCTCTCTCTCTTTCGATAGTAATTCGCTGTTTAAACTTATCACTACTGCGATTTCTAAACCGTTGTGATGATATGAATATGAAACAAAACTGTAAATTTTATCATTATTAAAAGATTTAAAACTCGGAATAAATTTTAAAAAAACACTTTTTCTACTAAAGTGCGATGAAATTAGCCTAATGCTGTGATTATGATGTAAATATTCGCAAAATACAGACACTACAGATTTATATGTTAGCGTATACATAAAATGCGAAAATATTTTTTTTTGCATTTGTACATATATTTTTGCATGGAGAGATAGGTAATGTGAAAAAACCACTATAAAATATGCGATGTTTTTTCGTTAAAAATACTATATACATATATAATGTCTCAATTTTAAGTAACGCAAAATGTCCCAATTTTATGTAACGTTTGTTATATTTTGTAGGATTTTTCTTATTGTTATTTAAAAAATGCCACAATTTTATGTAATGAAATATGTAACGAAAAATGTAACGAAAAAATGTCTTAATTTTATATAATGAAAGTTAAATGTTAGGATAGGATTTTTGTGATTATGTTACATTTTTTTTTTGTGTTGATGCCAGTAAGAATTATGCTGAAAATTCTGATCATTTTATACAAAGTATAGAGAGAAAGAAACAGAAATGAGAGCAAGAGGGGTTAAGGGGCACAGCCCCTTGCAAGGCCCAAATGGTCGAGTTTATGTATTTATATATATATATATATATATATATATATGTGTGTGTATATGTATATGTATATGTATATGTGCATGTATATATATAAAACTTTGCCCTTCGGGTCTCGTGAGAGGGCAAGCCCTTTTGAAAAACAATCTTTTTTCTCCTTAACTTCTTTTAGAAAAATTGTTTTCAATTCACTGTGTCATTCTTACCTTCTTTCGTTACAAGAAAAAAGAAAAAAAAAAAAAATCTAACAATTGTGCAGGGCAATATTTAACCTTTGTTACAACATAACGAGACGTAATCATGAGACAAAAAAAAAGTAGTGTACCCCAGGCTAAGAATTAGTCTTTAATAATTGTTAAATATACATGTAAATAACTGAATCATTCGGCCTTCGATATGAGGATAACCCCGGGGAATTTAGAAGACAGAGGTTTAATCGACTACGGTAGGTTTCCGTAAAAGTCTATATAAATCCCTTATAAGCATGATAAAAACGATTACCGATTAAACATTACAGGATATTCGGTGCTGAATTATTACGGACGACTAAACGTTGTAGGATTACTAGATGACATTGACGTATTTGTAGAGGTACGAAAATATTTATTATAATTAAAAATTACACGGTCAATTTTGGTCATACTTTCCTCTTACGTATGTATGTATTATTTTATTATTTTTACTTATCGAAGAAATAAAGTTAACGTTGCACGCGTTAACACCACTCTAATTACCGAGATGGCCGTAGTGGAGTTCGGCAGCCGACAGCTCGAATACCAAACTTGGCGTCAGTCACGGCTTTGAGATTCGAGCCTCATTGCGAACACTCAGGCACCTTTCCGGTGTACATGGTTTGAAATAATTGCAGCCGTATTGGAGAAATCTGGATAGTCGAGAGAAAGCAACTTTACACTCGCTACACTGTATTCGGCACCGTTCGCTTTGCTAACGGTGAACTTTCACAATCCTCGATGCCTTGCCAACGAGAATTCGCCTTACAATGTTTTTTTCGTTTTTCTTTTCTTATTTCCTTTATCGGGAAGTAAATAATCGAAAAATTTATCAAACATCGAAATTTTATTTTTTGAAGAAAACACCAAAAAAAAAAAAAAAAAAAATCGATTTACCGAAAAAAAATAGAAAATTTTCTACGAATCAAATCGGAAAATCAGATTGAATTCCATTGAAAATATCGAAAATGCCCGAAATAAATTAAAACGGATGAAGAAAACTGTTTTTTCTCGCTTTTCGCTCGTACCGTTTTTTTTTTTCTTTTGGAAATTTTCAGGACTATAACACCGTGACCGAAAAATTGAAACCGACGATAACCGCAGCAGCAATTCCGCTCAGAAGGGCTCCTCTCATTAGGTTTTTTTTTTTTTTTAACAAATTTGTAGCATCATTTAAAAGGCAGAAATATTATTATTTTTGAGGGTCTTCCACAATTCGCCGCGAGCACGATTCGCCGAAAGTTCGTCGCCAATACAAAAAGCCACGGTTCGTCGTCAGCATTATAATAAACAGGTGTTTCTTTGAAGTCGGTGGAAAATTTCTCAATTTCGCTAATGTGTTGAACTTATTTACGCATCTATTCTTTCATTCGACTAGTATACTTGTGGAATTATAAAAATATTTTCTAATAAGATCCCCTTACTAATATAACAGTCGAATTAAAATATTTGCATTTTAATTCGACTTTTGATAATAATTTTATCATAAAATGTTGTTATAATTCCGTAAGTATTAACACTAATCGAATGAATGAATAAAAGTGTGTAAATATGTGTTATTAGCCCGAAACTGAAACTTTTCTATCGACTTCAGATATAATTATTTTAACGCCTGCGGCAAATGTGCACGCGGCAAAACGTGATGATGGTGGTCCTTGTTTTTAATATTTTGTAAATATATGTAATTATAACATTAATATAATTTATATACCAGTATGGACCCGGGATAAACGGAAGAAAATCATAAGAGCAGCGTGATATCATCACGTCCTTACGTAGGGCAATGGACTTAATGATGATGATGATGATGTTCCTATAATTCCATGCACGTGTCATGTAAATAATACATAATGATCTTCATATTTTATTATTATGACTAAACTCGCCTCACATTGATGTCGCGATTCATGGTACGACCTGAATTATATATAATTAGTCACGCGGATTATAAAAATAATATAATAATATAAAAAATAATAAAAATAACTCAATAAGCATACATAAAAATTTGACAGTTGCAGAAAGACGTTTAATGAAGGGAAAATTATATAATTACGTAAAATCTTCTACAATAGGCAGTAGATATTTAAGAAATACCTCTTGTTTTATAAAGAAAATCAAATAGCGACCAGCTTTTTAGAAATTTAAAAATGTCTTAAAAATACATAATTATTATAATTTGATTTAAATTTTGTTTTATTTTTAGGTGAAAAATTAAAGGAAATTATAAAATTGCGTAGCTAAAAAATGGTAGTTTAGAATTTGAATAGTAAATTACTAGAAAGAATAGAAAGGTAGTCATTTTTATTAGACTCCGATTCGAATTTTTTTTTTCCTCAAGCAAGTTTAAATATATATATATATATATATATATATATATATATATATTTCTCATTGAATTACTATTTTTAATTAAAATTACGAAATAAGAATTAAAAATAAATAAAAAAGACAAAAGATTAACGACAGTTGCGTTTAAAACCGAATGGAAACGTAACATTAATAGTTTTACTAGCGAAAACAGTATTACATATTAGTTATTAATTAAAATCTATAGGTAGTAACATTTATACAAAACTTTTATAGTATAAATTAAGTTTCTCTGTTGTAACGAATTTTTTCTTCGAAGTTTTGGTTCTTTGCGATATCTCCCCCATTCATGTCCTCATAGATCCACCACTGGACAATTATGATAGTCAGGAATTCATTTATTTAATTTTTAATAGGCAATAGAAAACAAGCGAAACATTTAAGGGTGAAAAATGAATTTTTTTAAGTGTACTAAAAAGTCAAAAATGAAAAAAATCAGGAGAAACATAATTTTTATTCGACTGCACTATTATTACACCGAAAAATTAAAAAATACAGAACTCGAATTTTTATTTAACCAAATATTAGACTAAATACAAATTTAAAAAAAAAAAAATAGAAATTAATCGCATGAATTTAATTTAAAAATATTTTCAGAATATGAACATCATGAACTAGTGCAAAATGTATTGTTTCGGTCTCGTAATTTTTTTGGCCTCAATTTTGAGGTAGATTTAGTTTAGTGGTAGTGAGTTTACAATTTTTTTTTTTTTTTTTTTTTTTTTGTTTTCTCTAATTAATACTAGATTTAAGATGTAAAATAATTACTGAATCAAAAAAACACTCGAGAAATGAGTAATTAATTTTCTTACAAAATAATAAATCAACAATTTTTTAAAACTCTTCTTGTTTTCGTATATCGGTTAAAAAATGATCTAACACTAAATTAAATCTATTTCGAGAGAGGACGAGGCTAAAAGAAGTTACGAAGCCGAAACGATAGAGACCTCAAAATGAAGTAGTAATAATTAGAATAGAGAAATTTAAGAATCTTTTGTATTTTTTTTTGTACAATATGTTTCGTGAAGCATGTCATTGTGATTTTGGACGTCTTTTATAAAAAAAAAATTAATTTAAAGGGATGAAATAATTCAAGAAATTATTGTTGGCTATTAGATAATGTTACGTGATAGAGAAAGAAGAGATTTTTTCTTTACTATAACCGGTATCGTTTTATTTGCGACAACACTCATCTATGTTGGGTTCGAAATGTGATCTTAATGAATTCACACTTGTCGGTGTAAATGTGTTTACAAATACGATATTAATTATAAAATTTATTTGGTTTTATCAGTTGTTTCTCCCGCATCTAAAAATTAGCAGAAAATCGAAAAAAGAAAAACTTTAACAAAGAGATTAATGCATAATATGCCATATCGCAATATTCGAAGGGGACCCCTAATCGTATATTAATGAAGATGAACGCAAAACACGGTCTAAATCTTTCAGCCAATTTACTACCCTTTAACGTTCATAAACTGCGGACAATAAGTGGAAAACATACAAAAGAATAAAATTAAAGTAACAAAACTAGCGAAAAGTTAGTGGAATTGCTGGGGTGAACAAATCTCGAGGCGATTAATAAAAAGTTGGTAATAAAAGTTGCGAATGGTAAATAGACAATAGGCTAGAAATCTTAATTAGTAGATTATGAAAAATTTGGAAAAAAAAATATAAAATTAGTCGAGAATAAAATAGGAAACTAACAAACCCTAACACGGAGAATAAAATAAAACGGATACAAAATATCGATGCTTTTGAAATCTCACAATGGATAGGCACCAAATGATACGCAAATAACTGAAAATGCTTAAGGACGGAAATAAATAATGATACGATTTATATCGGACGCATAACACGACGAGGAGGGTGCATCGATGAAAAAGAAAATTGGACGGCTACGAGAAAAAGAAATAACATCAGTAACCAAGAAATATCGGTAATGTAATCCTCCAAGCCGGAAATCGGACAAATCGGAACATTGTTCGTGAAATTCCCTAATCAATCATAATGTCACTGACAATGAGTAGTCTGTTAGAAGCAACAGGAACAAGAAAAAGAAAAATGTATGTAATTTTTCATTAATCTCACTAATTAACTCACAGTAAGTGTCTATATAGGCGTGTACATAAGATTCCTCATGTATTAAAAATAAAAATGCACGTTGTTCTGTTACGTAAACAAACTGTGTCCAATAATGGGTCTTCTAATTTACAATGCTTAAGCGCGCAAAAACGGAATTAATTATTACAAAAATATTAAATATGAAATATATGTAATTATGTTTTTTTTTGTACGTGTTTAAATATTGTAAATAATATAACTATTATTAAAGAAAAAAAAATAATATATTTAAATGTAATTATCGATAATTCCTTTAGATATTCACGTACATATTGATTTCCTTAAAAATACATATTTTCTTTTTTCTTTTCCGTACCAAAACTGAAGTATTTCCGAACAAACGTTTATTTCTAATGGAGCTCTTTCATCCTTCTGGGCCTATTTTCTTCGAATATTATTTCCGACACTTCCCTCTTTTGCTCAGTATATGCGGCCAAACCGATGACTATCCTACGATTTATTATTTACATTTTGTCCCATCGTTCTTTCTTTCATCATTTGATTATTTCTAACTTTACGAGTGTCCTTCAAATTTTATTTGTCCTTTTTCCAATCACTTCCATGACTTTAATATAAGTGATCTTTCATTCATAATCTCTCTCCCTTTGCTTCACATTAAAATATAATTGATAAAACATAAATAATTATATGATCATAAATTGGTCGACTACTAGTTTCAGTTAAGGAATCATGAAATTAGTTATATGCTAATTTGAAAATAATTCGGCAGTTAATAAAACTTGTAAATTAATAATCAATATATATATATATATATATATAACTCGGCCATTTTTGCCTCGGAAGGGGCTGTGTCCCTTGTCTTGCTTTCATTTCTGTCCCGTTCTCTTCTATACTTTGTATAAAATGATCAAAATTTACAACATAATTCTTACTGGCATCAACACAAAAAAAAAAATAACATAATCACAAAAATCCTATCCTAACATTTAACTTTCATTACATAAAATTGAGATATTATTTCATTACATTTTTCGTTACATATTTCGTTACATAAAATTGTGTCATTTTTTAAATAACAATAAGAAAAATCCTACAAAATATAACAAACGTTACATAAAATTGGGACATTTTTCGTTCCATAAAATTGAGACATTTTTCGTTACATAAAATTGGGACCTTTTTTCTAATGGAGGGTAGCCTAAGAATTACGTTGTAATTAATATATAATAAATAAAATAAAACAATAGTACAATAAATAATTAAATAAAAGCTTTGTAATTGTATATTAAATACCAAATAATAATACATTATTTAATATAAAATTAGAATTGCATTTATTTGTTATTTATTGTACTGTTATTTTATTTTTAATTTATTACATGCATGGCCACGTACTGAATTTATCATTTTTAAGAACTATCGACTTTTTTCAAATTAGTAAATATATTTGGTTGTGTTAAATTGTTTTAATTTGATAATTTGTTTATGTAATGGACCAACAATTCTTATTAATTTACTATGGTTCCTCCTGTGTAGCTATAATAAGAGGAAATGAAACATTCTCTGATTCCAGTTTTCCTCGCATTTCTTCTAGAACCGCAGGTGTTCGAACCTCATTCCTTTCGGCAAAAGATTCCATTCTAGATTCTGTTGCCTGACTGTTTCCGTCCTTTCTTTAATAAATCTATCCTTCTACCCGCCCGTTCAACGTAATTTACCCGCTAATGGTTCTCTGATTCCCCTTTACGTCGCGTTGGTTCCATAATTCGCTTCCGTCTTAATCACGTTCTGCTATCTTTTTCTCGTCTTTTACTTCGAAAATGTTAACTACTTTATTCGAAACATGAAGTTTTCTCTGTGATTTCGACCGTATCCACCTTGAATATCTGTTCCGATTGAACTCTAATTTTCATATTCTCATATATTGTGCTATTTACGAGTTTTTAGGCTAATTTCGCACCGGATTAGTCAAGTTGGACTCTAAATCCATTCGCTTTTAGTCATTTGCTTTCACAATAAAAAAAAAATTGATAATTTCGTATAATTCTTACGAAGTAGTGATAGCGTTATAATTTGTAGAATTCACTAAAAACGATGAAAGAAAAAAGTTATTATACGGATGCATTCTAAAAAGAAGAACATTTTTCAAATCTCTTTACTATTTATTTTCAGATTTATTAAATAATCCCGATAAAAAAATTATTATTATTTTGGTTTAGCGTCAAATAAATATTTTGCCATATTAAATATATTAATCGAAGAAAAGATGCGAAAAAAAAAAAAACAACAAAAAACAATAACAATAGAAATTATCGAAAATAAATTTCGGAAACAAAAGGCTTAGCAACTTTACTAAAATATAATACTTAAAAATCTATTTAATATTTGAGAAAAAGATTTTTCACTGTAATTGTTAATTTTAATAATTCAACAAAAATTATTCGTAGTGTTTAAACTATACTGATTTGTAGATTTTAATTATTGTTTTACATTTTACAATGAAATTCTAATATCTCTTGATAATTCATAAATTATTTAGAGAAAATTCGGAAAAAAAGATTCACCGAAATCTTAATAGAATTAATTTGATTAAAAACGAATTTTTATCGAAATATTTCTGCAAGCAATCCTCTAACTCAATGTCTTATGTCGATTAACTAATTTATCGTTTTGTTCAAAAAAATCGATTAAAATTTTTCCAAATCCATTTCTCCAAACTTTTCAAGTGAATTCTTATAAACGAATACGAACGAGACAATAAAATACAACTCCAAAAAGTATAGAATATCGATATTGAAAGTACCGCATTGATTAATGAAAATTCAACACGTTGAAACATACTAATACGAATTGGACAAGTCTTATTTATTTAGTCGAACTTTAAACTCGATTAAAATTCATTATGAAAGTGCACAAATACGCGCGTTTTAACTTTAATCGAATTAATTCGACTCGACTAATTGACTAATAATTTCGACGCAAAACCAGCCTTATACATCTTTGTTATTATTTCCTTCTTTCCTTTTAGTATTCTTATTTTATCAGTCTTTGATCCAACTGCTATCCAACTGATTCTCTTCCTTCTGTATTGTTTCCCAGCTGAGAGGTTCCACGTTAACGAGCGTTCAAAAAAATAAAAATAAATAAATAAAAATAAATAAATAAAAATAAATAAATAAAAATAAAAAAAAAAGCGTCTCTAGAATATTCGACATTTGCTTTTGTTTTTATAATTTAAATTATTTTTATTGCATAATTACAAGAAAGATTATATAAATTACTTTTTTTAGTATTCTGTCTGTAATTTCGAAAGAAAAAAAAAAAGAGGCGTTCTAGTAACAGTTACATCGTAAAAGTTCCATGCACAAAATCACAATTATTTAGTTTTGTATACGTCACTATCGCGTTAGTGTGATTTTTAATTAAAATTTAGCATAGATTTTTCTTCGTATCTAGATTTCTTTATAATCGACTCAATTTAACAGCGAGTAATGTAAAAGAATTTTGGACATTTAACAAATTCGTACGTGGTTAATCAGATTTTTTTAACTACCAAATCGCATGCTAATAAATATCTCTGCTGATTGCGACGTACTAAATCGATTTACCGCTAATATTTCTAGAAAACAACCGTTGACTTGTTTTCCTCTAAAAATTAATTTCAACCTTAGATATTGTAAGATTCCCTTATCCGTTTTTTTTCGAATTCCGCTTGGCACCGAGCGACGATTAAACAAAACGACGTATTGATTAATGCACTTTTTGATGTTTTAGAAAATAATAATATATCGTTGATCGGTCATTTTGGTTCAAAAAGTATTATTAATCATTTAGATCTTACTGATAGGGACAATTTGAATAATTTTATTCGGGAACCACAAGCTCACTTCTAAAATAGAACCGTAAGTAATAATAATTTTCCGGTCATTATTGGTATCGCGACATCAGAAATAACGTAATATTATGTAAAATCGCCTTTAAATACACTGACTCCTAAACCTAACGCACGTAAATCATTTCCTATAACGCTCGCAAACGCCATAATGGTATTAGTCCATTGACTTCCATTCTTGAAGGGAAAAATATCGTAATGTACTGAGATTTTGGTCTAGTTTCTGATGCTGGAAAACGTACTCGAAATGTTAAATTATTTATTTATTTATTTATTTATTTATTTATTTTTTGGGTTCAGTTTTTTATCTTTTTGTCAGATGTTCCATTTTATATGACTGTTTTATTATCTTTTAAAAATTAATGTAATTGTCTACACACTCGATTGTATTTCGTTAAGCTAGGATTACTTTTAATAAAGTTTTCTTTCTTTCTTCAAATTTTATGTATTGTCAAATTGTATGCTCTGACAATGCTTCCCAACCACAAAAATCATGCGCATTCCTATCTATGATTGCGTGCAAGATGAAATGGAGTACGATGATGTTCAAATCTAGTTCTGCATATTGTTGTTATATAGTCTCCATTTACATTATGGTCCATCAATTGACACCTGATTACCATATGAGTTGCCTTTTTACTGAATGGACTTTTTGAATCATGCCTTCTACTGTTTTAATAAATGTTCTTTTATAACCGCCAAATGTTTCTTCCAATTTAACTTTATTTGTTTTACTATATAATTCACGGAACTCGCCGAGGAATCAATTATTTCGTTTCTGTGGATTCCAACACGCGCCGAGATCCACTTAAATACAACTAAGGTTCTTTGCTCCTCCAATACTCCCACGGAATCCATTAGTATCAACATTTGTTTGTTACAAATCTTTTTTATGTATTCTAATACCATATTTATGGCGTATAACTAGGCCATGTAAGAAGATCCGGCATATTCGCGATATGCTTTTGAAACCCCCTTATTATTATTATTATTATTATTATTATTATTATTATTATTATTATTATTATTATTGTTATTATTATTATTATTATTATTATTATTATCATTATTATTGTTAGGGTAACAATAGAAGGCAGATAACAAACTAGATTTTAATGTGATTACAAATTGAGAAAAGGAAGAAGACAATAATAGGTACTACGGATGTGAAGAAGCGTAAGAATGAACGATGCGCTATGAAATACAGAAAGGGACAACCCAAGAGGTGGAGGTAGAGCATGTAACCCAAGCTAGTCGGCAATATATTTTTTTGTAATTAATTTTGTTTTATGATTTATTTATTTTTTGTATGTTTCCGTTGATTATGACAACGTTTTTAACATGAATTCTACCAAAAGTTTTAGTAATATGAAATATGTTATATTGGAATTTTATTAATGGGCCCCTGTCAATTCTAACCGCTAGAGTAGTCGATTGCTTGAATTAAAGAAGTATAGGGGAATCCGGTTCTGCAAACTGTGTCAAAATGCCAAAATCACACTAGCGACTGATTTTCTTATTGGGAAAAAAACCGCGAAAAACACGAAAAATCGAATCATTCCAGTCCGTAATAAGCTGAAAAGAAGGCACCATTTAAATTTCGATTGGTAATTTTCGTTTCCTTCCGGGTCGGAATGACGCTCTACATCCGAATCGCTATTATAGGCTAAATGCGAGAGGGGATATTAAGTAGTATTAAACGTGTGACCTAATTAAAAGACGAGTTGAGTGCGCTGGCCTCACAGAGCCCAGTTAAGTTAATAATACAGGTGCATATTATCTGGGAGGAAGTTGGAAAAACGTCGAATGTGCGTCATGAGAGAGAAACATGTACGTGTACGTGGTGATGCGTAATCTTAAAAGACGTACAGAGCGTATGCGATTACCTGAATCGATTAAGGCGTACAGTTATTTTTAATTATTACCGCGCAGGTATACTCAAAAAAGGAAACGGAAAATAGAGTGAGTCGTCTCGACTGTTGACAAAACGGTGCCCTAGCGCAGCTTCACCAGAGCTTGCCGTACGTGCACCATTATTATTATATTTCGATTATAAATAAATGTCGAAATGTTTATTATTTGCCGTTCTCTCGTTAGGACCGAAGTGAACTGCGCAATGCAACGATGGAATTACAGTTAAACGCGCCGAGAACTATACAGCAGCAATTATCTCAGTGTAATTGCTCGCTCATCGTCAGGCAGGTACAAGTTACACTTTAAACATTGTACCGGTGGAACATTGAAACATTTCGACTGGCGTAATAATGTTTGTTTCATCGGCAGAATCTAAAAATTCAGCCTCCGATAAAGTCATCGCGTTTTTTTTAGAGTGTCAATACGTCACAGTAACAATCCGTACCATCACCAATGAGTAACGATTTTACTAAGCAATGTAAGAGAACTAAAGTTTTCGGAAATATTTATTAAGCGCAATGAAAAACATCGGTGCAGCAAGTTTCGCGAACAGCGTGCGTTATCATTTAAAAGACTACGCCACCCTTCATATGCGGTCTTTACAAGAAAATTATATTTTGTCTGTTGACAAAACTGTGCGCATACCTTTCGTGCGTTTAAGATTGAAAAGAATAAATCTGTCGATTTTGGAGCGGTAAAAAAATGTAGTCTTAAAGATGTATTTTAATCAAATAGACAGGAGAATCAAGAGTCAGGTGTCGATGGCGAAAAATCATACAAGGCCAATTCACGATGCTGAGTTAAGTTATGAGAAAGAATAATGCAATATGTATTATAGAAATTATACATCGTTTGCGCACAAAAAACATTTATAAAAAAATGTTAAAAAAATGTTAAAAATGTTAAAAAAATGTTCTGTGAGAGGTTATTAAACTTTGGCAAAACAATAAAGGAATAATTTCGGGTACATTGGTTTTATACCAAGCATTAATTTTATCTCAATTAATGTAAAAAATTTAAAAAAAAAAAAGGATAAAAAAAGTGTCGTCTAATTATGTTTGATAAATAGTTTGAAACAATTAACGTAAAATACAAGAATTACGGCATTACCTATAGATTTTAATTTCAATAAATACGTATTAGCGTATGGGTAAAAAAGTTTTCTCGGAGCTTCCGATAGACACACTTGCCTTCTAAGTAAAAGATAGCAGAATAAAGAGTGATAAAAATCAGTATACGAATATTAAAGTTGTTGAAAAGTTTTATGGCATTGTAAGGCTTTACTCGGCGGGGGTTCAGTGCAGTTTACGGAATAGTGAGATACCGAGTTTAAACGTGGATCATGATAAATAACACACGGCGGCGATCACGTACAAATAGGACCATTAAAAGCTCTACCTCATCAACACTCGACTGCACGCATGATTGAATGATCGTTATACACTAAGTCAGCAGTTTATTTCTGACTGTTAAATTTATTTTCGATATATGTTGCTGCGTTGTAAAATGTTTGTGGATAGGTTTTGTTTTAAGCAATATCCTAACAAAAGCAATTTAAGAGGACATATATTGTCATAACCGTCATATTAAATTATTGATTTGCGCAGAATAGAAATATTGCGTTAAAATAGAATTGAATTTGCGAGAAAAGTTGAATTATAGTGTATTTGAAAATTAAATTTGTAGTTTTACCGATAATAATGATAATACTAATGAAATATTTTGAATTTTAACAATAACGAAGTCAGTAGTGACGACGTGTAGGACTTTTAGTGGTTCTATTTGTAACAGGAAGAATACGTCGGTGATCATCGGTTAACCTTTTTTTTCCTTATGACGTCATTAGAATTACTGAAATGCTACAACTACCACTGTTTTTAGCCTTCTCTTACTCTAATCATTGATAATTCTCCATTCTACACTGCGTAAATATTACATAAAAACACGAATACCCGTAGGGAATTTGTTTAAATTACGGACAAATAATAAACACCGACTGGTTGCGTGCCTATTCATCGCATTTAGTACGTTAAATATAAAATTACAAATATAGCTGATTTATGGATACGCAGATAAATCTACATTCCTCCTTAAACATCTCTAATTTTGAAAAACGATATAATATTATTGAAGAGGATGTAGCTATAATATTGAAAATAACAAAAGATTATAAGGAATTAGTCTATTACATTTATAAACATAAAAATAACATAGTAAATAATAATTTATCAACTGAAAGTATATTACTTAATATTTAGCGCGCGCGCGCGCCGTGATAGCCACTGATATTCATGTCCCGCAGAGAGTTTTCAGTATTAACCTGACTTCGTTTAGGACATGGATGTCCGATAACGATGTGTTAGAAGAGTCAAAAGTAGAACTGCTACTATACTGATCGTAATCGCTTTATAGTTAATACGCACGATTTATACATATTTTCAGAAATTATTAATTTTATTTTACTATTACTAATATTATTATCTATAATATTTTTTATGAATTGCAACTATTTATGTTTGTTCTTAAGAATAGAACAAATCTGTTGCGTAGGGTATATTACTAGATCAGCGGATAACGAATTAGCAGAGTATTACCAAATATTAACAAATACCATATCCGAAATATACATATATGGGAGTCCTAAACTCTTTAATTCTTTACCCTCTTCTTTAAAAACAGATTTGAAAAATTATAAAAAGCGCCGTAAAGTTCTTCTATCATATTTATTACCTTAACTATTAGATAAGGATAAATAAAAAAAAAAAAGAGAGAGAGAGAGAAGAGTAAAGGAAAAAAGAAAAAAAAAGTTCGTTAAATTTTGATTTGTTTTATTTCATTTCCTTTTTACTATGTTTGGCAAGTGTAGTTTTTGCATCTCTATATTTATTTATATGTAATCAACGAGTGTGTGTATAATATGTGTATGTGTGTATAAATGTGTATGTGCGCCTGACTGCATGTTTGTGCATTGGTGTTACATACGTATCTGGGGTTGTCCGGATATTTAATTACTTGTTAACTTACACTATGTGTGCGTGTGTATTTATTTTGTTTAAGTATCATACATTTGATAAATCCACGAATAGTTTAAGAAGTTTATTTGCTTTATTTATAGTTTTCTAAAAAAAATTTTTGTTTAGGAAATTTGTATTGTTTGTAATAGCCATCTCTCGCGCAAATTTACGGATAGATGGAATATATGTAATAATAATAATAATATTAATATTAATAATAATAATAATATCGATAAATTCATACACTCACAAAAGAATAAGTTTGTTCATATTTTCGGTAAGAGCCATATCACACATATTACACGAGCTAACGTTTTGAACAGATAAGCACTGTCCAAAACATAATTATTTTTTAAACTATCGCGATTGCTATCAAAAAACAGTCACAAAATTTCGTAACACGATCAAACGGGATACACGTCAAACTTTCACATTGCATTTTTTAATACGTGTTTTAGTTACCTCAAAAAATATATGATCATACCGATAGAAAACACCATGTGAATCCTAAGAGAAATTTCTCCCATCACTAACATCGTGTTGCCGGCGTGTCGAATTTTTAGCCTGCCTTTCCAGTCTGTGCTCCGATTCCTTCTCAAATTCCTCCTCTCATTCCTAATCCAGTATCTTCCTAGTTTGCATCCTTGGTTACAATTATTCTCTGATTTTCGACATTCCGCTATTACTTCCGAATCACTCTTTTCTCGCCCCTCATCACGTTTCTTCGTTTTTCTGCATCCGCACCTCTCCACTACCCTTTATACGAATGGTTTCTTTATTGACGATTCTAATCTCACAATCTCTTCGAATGCTTGAATATTTTAGGTGAATGTCCTTTACTACAAATGCTCTAGCTCCGTGCCTTCCGACTTCCTAAACGCTCCGTATACCCTTTCCTTTCCATCTCTATCGTTAATTTCCTCATATCGGATTCTTTTGTATCCTCTTATTTTCATTCGAGTACAATTATTATTTATATCGTATAGTTTGTTTCTGAGACGATTCCGAAAAAATAAAATACACGGTTTCAAATCCTTCGATAATCTGTTCGAAGGCACGGCGGCCAATCATCGTGAATAACAGCCAATGAAGACGCGTATTTTTTTGGAGGAAGACATTAAAAAAAAAAAAAAAAAAAAAGATTCAAAATATTTTTTCCCCGTAGGCTGCGAGTTGGGCAAAAATTTCTGCAGAACCGCACTTAGTGTAAGGAATTTATCGATAGAACGCAAATTCATCACTAAATATCAATTAAAGAATTAAAAAAAAAAACAAAAAAAAAACACTCGGTTTTACTTTCTTTTTTTAAAATAAATTCTCGTCAAAAACGAATAGGTTGTTAAACCTGTGAAAAAGGGCACCTAGCTTTTCTTCGAACGACCGTAAAAGAGAGTTATTTCGTTATAGGTTACTGCGGTGTAGGTATCTTACGCGAGTCTCATTAAAAATCCTGGAAAAATTTATGTCTTTTATTCCTTTTTTACTCCTTTGGGGACGTTTCCTTAAGTAGCGCAGATTCGTTGATTTTTTCTTCATATTTAGGTATTCCGGTTTTGTTTTTTTTTTTTAAGTTACGATAAGCGTAATTCGGTTTAAGAGATAAAGAAAAATCATGTAAAATATCCCGATTATATATATATCGAGGATAATACGTGAGAGCGATGGAAGAGAAAATTAGCGAAAATAGCGAGAAAGTAAAATTGTAAAAGAGTGTGTGCTCTATAGGACGAAGCGAACTTGTGGATAGATTAAAAAGCGTAATGCTAAATGGAGAGTCTGACGACTGCTGGACGGTTAGAGTGTGTGTGGAATATTCGGCCATGCTTGAAGTACTTCTGTTCTAGTTCAGTTTCGCTCCATATTTTTAGCCTGGTTTACATGCTGAATCGAGTTCGCCTCTGCTCGAAAATCTCCGCTACGATATCGTCGAGTCGCACCGATCTCCTCATTATCACCTTTTTTCTTATTTCTTATACCTATATCACCGTCATTTCCCAGTCGCTCGTCGCTATGCATTCTCAGCCGAGATTATACGCGCTAATATATTTTCCTCTGCCTTGCGCTCGTGCCTTCTTCTGCAACATCATCTGGAAAACTGGAATTATTGCGGAAAATTTCCCTGCTGCTCGACACACTTTTCCGGGAAAATCGTGATATCGAAGAGCAAACTAGTCTGCGATTTATTCTGCAGAAGATGTAATAATTCACCGAGCAACAATTATCTCTACATTTCCAATTCAGAAGAGGCTATTCTCCGTTCCTATTAATAACCGCCGACAACAATCATTAGTATAGGATAAATTAAACTGAACCGCCGAATAATGCGTTTATAATTGTGTTTGCATATCAATTGCGAAAAATTTTCACACCGTTCTTCTCGGAATTCCCTAATTTCGGGTTTTTACTCTAGATGCACAGAAATCTTCAATACCCTTTGGTAAAGTTTTATCCTTCGGCCTTTACATTTTGAAGAAGTATGGTGTATTATTTTATAAATTTTTTTTTAGTCCAAGAAATAATAATATAGATTTTTGACGTATAACTCTTTATTATTCTTCACTTCCGGTCGTGGTGACGGTGGTAAACTGAAAACAACAGTCCAGCTAGAATGTCCATATGAAATAGGAATATGTACACGAGTACAAACAAACATTCGGTTGTCTAATGGTGGCTTAAGAAGTGCGCAAGGCATGGATGTTTTGGAAAAAAAAACTTCAAAGAAGAAAAAGAAAAAAAACCCAGCGATGTAAAGGCGACAAAAGGAAATATGTAATGCGTCGAGCAGGTGAAAAGAATATCGAAAAAACAACGAAGAACGAAAAAAAAAAAAAACAAAAAAAAAACGATGTAAAAATCAAAGTTGAAAGTCGTCAAATGACGATAATACAGAAGATTCAGAAGTGGAAATAGATATCGATGATCTGTAATGAAATCGCTTCGAGAATAAGACGAATAGATTAATGATCTAAAGAGAGTCAGCTATTGCCTTCGCAAAGGTCCGGAGATGGCTTCCGCGTTAACATCTGAGGTCGTAGAAGCGGCCGTGTAATTTTCAAAGATCGTTTATTAAAAACTACGAATTTATTCGTACATCTAAAAAGAACAGAAAGAAAAAAATATTGCTTACAAGGATTACTTTGCCTTTTCGTGACCCACAAATTTATTAACAGTGAACGTGAGAAGAAAATAATTGTTCTCTCATAAAAAATTTAAAATAGTTTCTCGGCATACTAAACGATAGTAGGGTGTGTATGTTTCTGTCTTGTTCCGGATCGAATAAAAATCATGTCTGCTTCTCGCTCTCCGTAATGAAACCTCCGCTCCGTAACAAAGATTTACTTGTCTAACCAAAACTTTTAATCCCAACTATGATCCGGACAGTTCCCGCTTTAGCTAGAAATCGCTACATCTCGCTATTGCACACAGCTTATTAAGTGGCTTTCTTTGTTCCATTATTCTTTTTTGAATCATCAGGTTCTAAATTTACTTGCGCATTTTTTTGACATACATATACCGTTTGCTTTTGGCTTAAAACCGAAAAATGCGCTACCGCTGTACTTATTAGTGCACCAGAAAAAAATTTGGCACCTATTAAAAAAAAAACAAAAAAAAATATGACACCTATTAAAAAAAAACAGATTTTTGTATACTTTTTTTTTACGCATTTTTATTCTGCTACTTTTTTACCGATTCCCCTAGACAATCGCATGTTCAAATGACGTTTCTATTAAATCGCGTAATTTCTGTCACTTTGTAACGCCTCGGTGGAACAGAGAAAAAAAGCGGCGAAAACTGAAAAATAAGGAAAACAACTTTGTATACACTATCGATCGAGTTCCAACATCGCAAAGAGCTGCAAATACAAAGTAACTAGAATTCGCGTCAGGAGTTGCGATCAGTTTGTCGTCATCTCATGACCAGCGCGCGGTTTATGGTGTGATACGCACTAATTATTATTATTCGTATTCTCCTAGGTATTGTGCTTTCGACTGTAATTTTAAATTTTACGTAAAAAATAACAAGTCGAAATAAATGAGGTGATAATAATTTTCTGTACCGCGTATAATTTTGCCATTGCAAGTTAACCCCTTTTTTTAAAATTAAAACATTCCTCGAACACGTTAATAATTCTAAAATCTTTCGCCCCTTAATCCTAAAAAAAAAACAAAAAAAAAAACACTTCGATATTTAACTTATTAAATATCAAATTAAAAACATTCAAAACATAATATCGGATTTACCTTTATCGTATAAATCCGCCTAATTCATTTCACACCGCATTATATCAGTAAACCACGTGGAAATAGCCTTTTGCACATATGTTACATTCTCGTACTGTAAGAATATCGAAGGCAAATTTGAATCGTCTTCCCGGTCTACATTCGACACCCCGAACACTATTTACTCCATTAAGCACATCACCGTAAAGAATTCTCTGCTTTTAAATCGTTTTTAATATTTCAGGACATTTACGAATCATTTTCTTTCAGATTTTTGTGATTACCCCCGGGCCGGCTGCCTAAATAACTATATAAAGCCGTTCCTTCTCCGTACTATAATTAAGGTATATGACCAAACGGAATACGTTTTTATTGCAGTCGTCGATCTACCCTCGCGCGATTTTTATAATTCGCATTTAATTTTTTGAAAATAATTTTTTTATAATTTTCGTAAATTTTTGTTTCAATTCTGAATACTTAAAATGGACGACGTTAAATTGTATTAACGCTGTGTGTTTCAATAGTGTACCTAATTTTTTTCTCATTCTCCGATGGTTAATAACATTAGAAAGTGAAACAAACGAAAGATTACCGTAATCGTTTTTGTCATTAAAATTTTGGAACCACCCTACAATGATTCTATTTAGCAAAAATCAAAACAGCATGTAGGTGCGAATTGTCAAATTTAGTATATAATGGTCATCAGCGCGTAATGAGTGTTACAGATTGCTACAAAAACTGTAAACGAACGTGCATTTTATCATAAAATAAGTTGTTCTTTGTAGACTCCTCTTGAATTATTTGTAACGAAGTCGATAATTTAACACGCATACATAATAAGTGTAATCATAAAGGTCAACAAATAAATTATGCAGCATCCACGACGCTATACGTAAGTTTCAATTTTTTCTTCTGCGATTTTTACCGAGATAAAACGTATTAATCATTTAAATTTCATTAACCAAATATAATTTGCTGCATGCAACTTATGTTATACACTCGTATTAAAAAAAAAAAGTAATAATAACGATAATAATAATAAATATGTAAACTCGGCCATTTTGGCCTCGCAAGAGGCTGTACCCCTTGATCCCTCTTACTTTCATTTCTGTCTCTTTCTCTTCTATACTTTGTATAAAATGATCAAAATTTACAACGTAATTCTTACTGGCATCAACACAAAAAAAAAAAAAAAAATAACATAATCACAAAAATCCTATCCTAACATTTAACTTTTATTATATAAAATTAAGACATTTTTTCGTTACACATTTCGTTACATATTTCGTTATATAAAATTGTGACATTTTTTAAATAATAATAACAAAAATCCTACAAAATATATCAAATGTTACATAAAATTGGGACATTTTTTCTAATGGGCGGTAGCCTAAGAATTACATCATAATTAATATACATATATATATATATATATGTCTCAATTCGAAACTTGGTTGTGTAAACTTACATTATGTTTTATATTATGTAAATAATTTTCAACCCTTAATAAAAAGCAGCACTGGAAATGTGGACACTTGGAAGAATGTTGAAAATATCTTGGACATCAAAAATGACAAACAAAGAAGTACTGAAACGAGCTAAAAGGACCCGTTATGTAAAACAATTAAACGACGCAAAATTGAATATTTTGGGCACATAATTACAGGGAAAAGAAAATATGTCATCTTACGTTTGGTCATAAAAGGGAAAATTCAAGGTAAAAGAGGGCCAGGAAGAAGGACAATATTAGGAACTAGACTGGACTCAAGAACCTCAATGAAAATTGATTAGGAAAAGGGAGATGTAATGATAGTGATGCTCAACGCTTCGGCGCTCTGAGTAAGACACTTTTAAGAAGAAGAAGAAATAATTTTAATCGTTTTCATTCACGTTTATTAATGTTACATTTATATAATCTCATCCCACCTTTTGTATTTGAAAAAGAAGACAAATATCAACTTCGGGCTGTAAAAACAGTGTGAAATGGAATTCATGGAGATGCGACTAAATTTTTTGTTCGCTCAATTAAGTTATCCGTGATATCGGTAGGAAAATTGTGTGCTAATTATTTCGTTTGAAGGGTATTATCGACAATATTAAAAAGTTTAAAGATTAAAGCTGCATTTTTCCTTAGCTGAAAACGATCGTTCGATCGGATGCAGTAAATTTGGCACGTGCTTCCTGGCCTTTTACCGTTTGCGGTCTAATCAAGCTGCTTGAACGCTAGACAGGTGAAACAAGGCAATGCCTAACCGTGGCGACAACGTATGCCGAAAAGGAAGTTGCCGAGATTGTTATGATACTATAATAGCGATTTCAAGCGGAAAATAAACGCGAGCTTAAGCGATTAGAATAGCTAGACAGTAATTAGCGGTTTTTTGTTTTAGCCTGATAACTGTATAACAGAGCAGTTAACGAATTGGTTGTTAAGCGGCCACATAGAAACTTGCCCGTCTTTGACACGGATATAATTCAGCGTTGACACATAGACCAGGACAACTACTTTCTACTATTCCAGTCATCCTCCGATAAACACGTCAGACCAAATACCGGAAACGATGTTCTCTCTATTACTAGTGAACCTCTACTTGATTCATTCATTCATTCATTCGTTCTACACTAACACATATATATATATATATATATATATATATATATATATATATGTATATTTATTTATTTATTTATTAATGTTACAGCATAGTTTCTAAAAACAAAATTATTACACATATATGTGTGCTTATTTTCTAACTGGATTTTTTTTCTTCCAGGCAGAAACGGTGCATGAGAAGAGGGAATCCATTCCAGATTCTAGAACATTCCAGCTTTATTTTAATCTTTCTTTTTGTCGCAGTTCTGATTAAATATTCTAAACGTTTTAAAATTCCATTGAACTCGTACTATAATAGTTTTGTGTCGCCCAAAGAAATTCTGGATATCTTATCCAGAAGACTGCACTATAATATAACTATGCAGTGATTCACTCGCACTCGATCGCTGTAACACATTTGTGAATCTCCAAACATCGTTTGCTTTTAATAAACACTGATTCACGAGAACTTTGTTGTTTTCACGTGAAAATATTTAAAGTTGTGTTTTTCTTTAAAAAAAAACACAACTAACAAGTTATATTTATATAAAGAAATTATTTATGTATAATACTACGAATTATATAATAGCTCTTGGTACGAAACATGTTGGTATACAAAAATCTTATTTTTCCGATTATTATTAACTTGTCTAACTCTTCTTCTTCTTCTTCTTTGATTTGTAACCGTGCCGTATCCTGCTACTTAGGCCAGAGACAGGGGAAGGAAAGGTATTGTATTAGATTAAAGGTAGGATGTTTGTATTATTGAGGAAGAGGAGGAGTTTAGTTTCGGCGGAGGAGGTGTGCCGTAGTATGTTAGGAAGATTATTAGGAAGGTCAGCGAGTTGGCGTTCGAAAGTATAAGTTGTGCAGTAAGTTCGGATATGGGCGACGGTAAGGGGAGTATTTTTTCTTTTTTGAGTTAAAAATTTAAATAATTTCGTTCTGGATATGTTTCAAGCGATAAAGAATTGATCCGTGTCTTAGTTGAATCAACGTTAAACGTGTCTTTATAATTAACACTCGATAAATTACACGAATTGATTTCCGTAATGGTCGATATGAGTCACGTATGCTGTAGAGTAGTCCCCTGGTAGTAGTTGTGGGCAATGTACTGCATCATACAAGCTGTTTAAAAATAATAAAAAATGTCAGCGCGGCCTGACCCATTTTCAAATTTACAATGGTTCAACATTTCACTTACAACGTCAGAATTTCTATTATTTTCCGCAGCCTTGTGAAAGAAGTTTAACAGCTGAAACGCTCTCCAGCTGTTGTTATTTCTATATTTAATTCTACCATCCGAAATCAAAAAAATAAACCGGTTTCAAGGTTTTCATTGTAAAATGTAAATAAAATTAAAATATTACCCACCCGTGTAGAATGCACCAACTAGCAGCACCCTAACATATTACGGAGGTCGCTGAAACATTTAGCAATGCTATTGCAGCGAGAGGAAGAAGTTATCTGGCACGTAGATTCGTGTGTATATAAATGGAGCAGAACGCTCGAATTGATAATTTGCGACTAAATCTGAAGATTGCTATCGGAGCTGTATAAATTTATGGAAAACGATCAAATAAGCATTTAAATATCGGACTGATAAGTAAGATTGCCAGTGATGGATATAACCAAAAAAAAATGGAAATGCCACGGCTTCCGTTTAAGGTTTGAAAAGGTGTACCTTTACATCGCGTATAGCGTGGATTTTTAAAGGACCGTAATTGCGTAATGTTATTAATATTGTGATTCTTTACACTCGTAATCCTGTATTAGTTAATCAGATTGTAAACGGTAGAAATCATGTTTGTAATGATTATTATTATTATGCATATATATATATATATTTATAAGTGGGAGTAATGTGAAAATCCTGTTACGTTTTATGCGATACTTAGAAAGAGTATAGCTCTGGATAAGTATGTAAAATCGGTCCCTCCCGGAAATTGGCCGGTATATTTGCCTTGCCGAAAAACTGCGATGCTGAAAGTTTTGAACCTTGGGGCTCAAATTTCAGCCCCTAATCTCAAAAAATGTGTTTTTCAGTTTTTTAACCATATCTTTGCGAATTATGGTACGGATTTTGAAAAACTCAAATCAAGGTTGAAGAAAATTATAAGGCGCATATGAGCTAGTTATTTATGGAGCCTCTCGAAGCAAAACCTAAAAAGTCGATTGAAAATTTTAAACTCGCCTAAAAATTAACGCTATGACGGAATTTGATATCTTAAAGCTCGTACAAACATTTTACAGGATAAAAATTAATATTCTGAATTTTTTCAGATCTTTCGGAATGGTCGAAAGTGGTCAAAATTCAAGAAAAAAACTAAAATTTTCAGCGATTTTCGATGTTTTAAGAACTTTAATGAACACCAAACGCAATTTTAGTCTCGAAAATGAGTTCAGCGACTCGAAAAACTCCCTATAGTATATATACTTAGTTCAGTTTGTCACGGTATGTGGCTCAAAAACATTATATTAACACTTCAAAAAGACCTGTTTGGCAGTCTAAAACAACACAAAAACTCATTTTTTGACGTTACAGTATGTGGCTCAAAAAAGTTAACTGAAGAAATCCAGATATTTATTTTCCGATATATTTCACACGATTTTTTGTACTGAACTGTGATACTAACCTCAACATTTATCTTTTGTTGACAGGCCCGAAATAAATATTTACCTAAAGTTACCCATCCTCTACCTTAATTTGCACACAATATATATATATATATATATATATATATATATATATATATATATATATATATATATATATATATCGCAAAGATATGGTTAAAAACACATTTTTTGAGATTAGGGACTGAAATTTGAGCCCCAAGATTCAAAACTTTCAACATCGCAGTTTTTCGGCAAGGCAAATAAACGGCTAAATTTCAGTCAAATCGCCGGGAAAGGCCAATTTTACATACTTATCCAACTATTAAATCTCTTTGTATTACGTTTTTTTCTTTTTTTAGTGATACATTTTTGTGTTTCCTAGGTCGGGAAGATATAATAGAAATTCCTACGCAAACCATAAACTAATGCTTTAGCATTATGGCCGGGGGGCCATTCCACAAAATTCGTAACGCGAAAGTATTGCCCTTATTTACATTTACCGCAGTAAAACACGTAGTGGTATCACAATTTACGCACCAGCCGAAAATCCGCGTCACAATATACTTCCGTACAAAAGGTACATAGAGATGCCGTTTTTTACTTTTTTTTAAGAATGACCTGGTGGTCAATTGAAATTCTCTCTTCTGCAAGTATTATAGAAGAACAATCATCTGGGGAGTCTAGAGGTCAAGTTATATATAACACAACCTTTCAGCGGGTGGTATGTAGTTCAACGTTTTATTGAAGGTTACACAATACGAGTTCAAGAATTTTTATCGACCAGAACGTGTAACTTTACCTTGATCATGAATTCTCAAATGGAATTATGACTGAAGGTGATACCAGCTGCGGAACGCGTGTGGTTTTCAACAATGCAGAGCCTACTGATTTGAATCCTAGTACAAACAAAATCGTACAATAGTAACATTTTTGTTTCTTTTTCAAATAAATTTTATTTATAACTCGAATTGTAAACGGTATATTCTCGATTTTACGATTTTAATATATAATAAAAATCTATTTTTCGAATTTCAAAATCAACACTTCATTTTATTTGATAAAAAGTTAGTAACATCGCTTCTGCTTTCCATTAGTTGTAGTTGGATGGTAGTTTAAATTAAATTTTTACAAAAATTTTTCATTAGTTTACAGTTCCCAAAACAGTTTCCAAGCCAGCCTTGGTCATCATTAGTCTAAGTTGACTGGTTTTCTCGATAAACTATGGAACTTTCATGTACGTTGTGTTCAGCTGAAATAAATTAACCTCATACTGACACTACTTTGATCGTCAAAACCAGTAGCTCTCGGCTTGACTATTAATGTAGCGGTTGCGCTTACGATTTCTGTTTACCAGTAAATAGAAATATTAATCAGACAGAGCGCTCATTTATCGATTTATTCAATTTCGCTTATAATCGAACGAGAATTAACGCATTCGGTACGGTGTGATCGTTGATTACTAAATTGTCCTGTTCTCTGGTCGACCAACAAGTTTTTGCGTTCAAGTTGCAAAGCTGAGACTTTCGCCAAGTGTTGAGACACATTGACAACAAACAGCGCCGCTTGATTAAATTCTATTAATAAAAGTAAATTTTCTCAACTACTTATATTACGTGTTAAAGATATCATCATCATCATCATCATCTCTGTATGCTGATCATTCTACATTTCTTTACCCTGAAGTACGTTTTTTTTCTTTTTTTGATTTTTTTCTGTTTCTTTCCTTTTCATCCTTGTCGTAGACCCCATGTATTTCCCAAATCTTTCGACACTCTTTGACCTTCCCAAATTATCTACTCGCATCATGTTTATCCTGTTTTCTTTTTTTTGTTTCCTTTCTTATTTTTTTCTCTGGCTTCCTTTAAAATATTTGCCATGATCATCTCACAATACCTTGTTTCTCTATTTTCCTTCAAAATACATTTTCACATTTCGTTCCTAAACATTTTTTCTTCTTCTTCGAGCCGTACTTCTTTCTCATTAATTTTTCCGAAAGCTTAGTTTAGCTCTTAAATTTATTTTTTCCCCCGTTATTCTCTTACGTTTAAGCGCGGTGGGTAAATGAAAATACGAAAATTACGTTAATGTCGGGAAAGAAAATGATCGCCGACGAATTTGAAATATTCTAATCACGCTAAGTGATTCATCTTTTCTATAACTCAGTGTGATTATAAAAGCACGTTTTTTGCACAATAAAAAAGCTGCTCGAAGCATTGTATTTTTATTCATCGAAAGATGTAGTTTGCAGAGAAATTTTGTATCAGCTGGAAACAATAATAAGACCAAAATAAATACGCAGTTTATTAAAAGATCCCAGGGAAAGTGTTCCTTCTACAAAATCCGATCACAATCGTCTGTTCGAATTATATGCAGATTGCTTTACAGGATGTCTAATGGTAACACCGATTTCTTATTATGTACGCTTAAAGAAAAAGAAAAAATCGACCATCACACTCTCATTCATCGGATTATGTTAATTTTTATTCGACAATATTATTTATAAAGCGAGAAAATTTCGTTTATTCGACGTTTTAAAAAAATATTCAACAAGCACCTTTTTTAGCAACCGTTTTCTTATGACGACGATACAAAAAAAAAAAAAAAAAAAAAATACGACAGCTCATCGTTCTCGCTTTGTACGAAGATATTCTGCAATCTTCAATCGTTTATTTTAGAGGTCTAGTAACGATAATGTTTGATGATGGAACGGAAAAAATATTAAAAAGTGTATGAAAAAAAAATTAAAACACGCAAATCGTACAAATTCTGTCTAAATATGGTATAGTTGAGAATTTTTCCAGATGTTTTTAAATCAGACTTCGAAATATATAACGAAATTAATGTAGAGATATGAAAGAAGTATAAAACTCAAATAAGTAATCAACTAGTGTTATTTGAAAACAAAAAAAAAAAAAAAAGTAGTATTTCCGTGGCCTAATTTTGGCATTTAGCTGTTTTGTTATAAATACGAATGTAACGCTAAATATAATCTTTACGAGAATTCACTAAAAAGGCGAGTAAAGACAGGTAATGAGAACCTACAATGTGATATTTCGTTATACCTTATGAGCAATACAATTGCGTATATTTATTTATTTATTTATAAAGTAAATAAAATAAAAAAAATATATAAAATTTTTTCACCAAAAAACGTGATGAGGGAGAAAATTTAAGATCTTGTTGTTGGTCGCGGGGCTTAATAAAACAAATCATAGACCATCGAAAGGAGAAGCGCTCATCTTCTTATACGATCAATAATTCAAGCGGTCACAGAAAGGAGGGAAGAAATAAAAAAAAAAGGATCCGATGGATTTCTTTACTTGGTCAGTCGCTGTTCTACCTGGATTTTATTGCTTTTGCCTTTTCTCTGATCATGATAGTCTTCCAGTAGTCACAAGTCGTGCAAATACAAAAAATACCGTGGAACGTAAATGGCCCGATTAATATTACGAAAATTTAACCAAAATAACCTATACTGGGGATTAAAAGACCCCGATGTTCGATCGTCGCAGCCCTGTGATCACCGAAAAGCCAGCGAAACATCAATTCAAAGGGCTCCACGGATGTTAACAACAGGAATGCGTACAATTTTACATTAATTTTTAATTAGTCTCTTTATACTCGTATAAAGTTATTCTTGCACGGTTGTATTTAATATGGTGTTTTTCAGTGGTCGACCGCTACCGAAAGATTGGTGTAGGTGAATTATATTAATACGCTGTATAAAAATACTTAATAATGATTAAATAAGTAATTTAAAATAATTAATTTTTTCGTCCACGGTATTTAAGAATGGCATCTCTTCTGTGGGTGGGCAACTAAAACCAATAATAACGTTACAAGTTGAAACTATTACAAAATACAGCTTATAATTATCAAATATGGCGAATCCAATTTGCCCGCTCTGTCTAAAATATTTATATCTATAAGTTTACAAAGAGCGTTCTGCGATAATCATTATTATTTATTTATGCCGTGTTGGACTAGTTAGGGAGTTTAAAAATCGATTGTATTTAGAAAAGGGTTATTTATATTCATTATAACCTGATTTTTAAAATACACAGATATTTTGAGGGGGAAAATTTTATTTATTAAAAATGTACTTCACGCATATAGCGTTTAAGGCTTTTCAAATTCTAACAATAAACGTTTTCCTTCGGTCAGTGTTCGCTCGCACAAAAAGTACAATTGACTTCTCTATAAGCACCCCCCCCCCATTTAAATGACTCTAAAGTTCCCTTTTTCTACGTTTTGTCTGGTTATTTTAGCCTTTTAATTAACAACAATATGCACAAACAACTTCGTATTGGACGGACGCTTATTAAGTGTGTCACCTTTGGCAAACTTTGAGCAATGTATTTATCGACCTCACCTGCACAAAAAACTTATCTATTTTTCTTATGACCATGCAGTCCTGAAAATTATCCAACGAAATTAAATTTTCTTCAATTCTCTCCGTAGAACTCCAGAAAGCGCAGATAGGTGCTTTTTCAAAAAAAAAAATTATTCGACAGTTACTCCTCTCATCAATTAATTAAAGTATCATTCGCTTCTTCATTTCCTTTTTTTCAGCACTGCGATACTACTGCCCTTTTGTTGAGAACTGCATATCTCAGTACGTCATTGTTAAGGTTTGAAGTCTCAAGAACTACCGCTATCGTGTGTTTTTAAACATTTTACTGCTTTCCAATGGGTTAAAATTTAAATTTTTTCTTCAGAATTATGTCATATCTTAGCGTCGTCATTTTAATCAAAAATCTAAAAGTAAAAAATTACAAGTTTATAAAAAATATCGACGAATGCGCGTGTCTCTGTGTCAGTGAAATAAGAAAGTGACCTTGAAACTCTTCGAAATCAGTAAGTGTGAAAGAACGAAAGCGGATGGCAAAAATTCCATATGCACTTGTACGTTAGAGTTCGTACAAGTTTAATTTCGATTTTACGTAAGAGCAATCCAAACAAAGACACTTAGACACCGAGAAACAGAAACAACAGGGGAAGCGGAGGAATTATCAAAAGATCGATAATCTCTTTTTTATAAATAAATACGCGATAATTATCAAAAAATAATGTTCGGAGAAATGAGTCTTCGGAATAACGAACGTTCGAGGAAAAAAGTAATATTCCATTTCGTTACATTCCATTTCGGTAGATTCCATTTCGGTAGATTCCATTTCGGTAGATTATTACAGTCAAAAAAAAAAAAAAATCACGAATTACAGCTCGGAAATAAAATATTCACTAATTCACAAAAATTAGACAGCGATATGTTTCGCAATGAAGTGTTTTTGAGAATATATAATTTCTGCTGTTGTTTGCGATTTTCTTAATTGTAAAGAAAAAAAAGCGATTAATGCAATTTCAGAAGCGATTATCAATAATCCGCCATCCAACGAACTGCATGCTATCGAAGATTGCAACGCTGTATGATTAACCTCGATAGATTAAAACTGAAAAGAAGAAATCGCTACTACGTCACTTCCATCGAACTTCCCACCGACTGTTTACCGAATGGAACTCTCGTAATAATGCAACTCTCTCATCGTAATCTTTCATTCCTTAATGATTTAATTCCTGCAGCCGGGGATTACGGCCACATATTAAGCACGCCTGAAATTTTGACAAATTCATCGCGAACCTATACTATATAAATAATCCGCGCGAGTCGGTCGATTTGTATGAAATGAAATCCGGCTTTTACGTGAAAATTGAAAGAACCTTTGACTGATTGAAAAATTTCTTTCGACGATGTTTTTCTTTTGTTTCTTTCTGAGCTTGTTAATATAATCCTCTATCCGCGAAAACAATAAGAAGGCGAGCCACAAAAAAAAAAAAAAAAACAGTGTCAGGAACAACAAACCGGAAAAAGGAAAGAGAACGTAAAAAGCGCGAGTAGAAAAACCGTAATAACATACAAAGAATAAAACGTTCAACACAGAGAGTAGAATATTCGGAGAAAATTTAGCTTTGGGACATCGTAAATAATTGTGTATCGTTGAGATGAAGAGTTTAATAGTGGGGAAAGGAAACACCAAGAGAAACGGCGATGATGAAAAGAAAAGATGATTAAGAAGCGTAGGCGAATAATATAAATGGCAGAACTGAAGCTCTAAGAGAAACAAGGATTATGCTGAATTAAGAGATAGATTTTTAAAGGAGGAAGAGTGTGTCTCGTTTTTTTAACGCTGAAGACATTTTATGTTACACTAGCAGTAAATTTAAAACGGTATATGTTTTGCTGCTTTTTTTTTTCCCCGGCGTATCACTAATGGTTAGCCAGTGCAAAGAGCTAAAGGGGACAATCATTATAATGAGAAAAGGTTAAAAATTTGAGAAAATGAAAGGAGACTGAAAAAACGAAAGAGCAAGAATAAAGAAGCGGGGAGGCTAAGATTCGAAGGATTGGAAAACAGGAGCATACGCACTAAAATGGACATTTAACGAAGTTTGCGCCAGAAGGATTAGAAAGGCAAAAATAACTGAATACGAGAAAAACAACCGGGAAATAAACCGAAATTAAACAAATCAGCTAAAGTTGGAGAAGTTATTTGAACCAAGGGAAAAAATGGTGAGCGGGCTGCGCGGTTAAATAAAATAGTTAGGATTAGAAAAGAAAGAGGGATAGAAATCGGACCGGCAGTCATGCTGGGAACGAAAAGAGATAGGAAGATACGTTAAAGTAACCAATCCTGATAATTAGGAGAAAAGGTGGCCGCGATGAAGTCAAACGCAGCGCTCGCGTGCGCAACATGATATAATAGAAACAAAAACCAAGAAAGGTTCGTCTTCAACGTATTAGTAATGACGTGGAAGTTTACGAAAAACGCAAATGTGGCGACCACCATTCATCCCGTTCGAAAAGGAAAATATATTTATCGACTACGCAATTACATTTTAGACGATAATTTCTGGTCGTCTCCTTCTTGTTCCCCTAATAACTCTCCTAGTGACTTTCCTTTCGTCCTACGTTCTTTTTCCTTGATGGGTAATCGTCCGTTGCTGACAAGCCCAACAAATTTATAAAAAAAGAAAAAGAAATGATAATGACTAAGCCGAAAGCGAAAAAAAAGGCAAAAAAATTTTAAACTCTTGTTCGTGATTTAATTTATCATTTACAAAAAGAAGCATCTGCTGTATAGCTATTTTTGGTTTTAAACTTTTATCAGAATCTGAAGAATTGAAGGGATATCTGGAAAAAAATTATTCGTCCGTCCCCCTAACTACAAAAAAAAAAAAAAAAAAAAAGAAAAAGGAAAAAATTTAATACGCGCTAGAAATTTGAAGTGCTATTCTTTTCCATTATTTTTATTAAAAATTCCATTACGGTCCGATGCAAGTTAAAAGTTTAAAGGATATGTGTACTCAGGTTGTTATTTTTATTCTGCCAGCTGACTAAGATAGAGCCGCTTCTCAGAAATCCCGTGCTTATTTCGAGTAACCTCTATCGCACTCGAGAGATGTTGCACGTATACACACCTGACTTCCAGACACGGGGCAAGAATGCTGATCAACAATGATTATGAGATAACCTCGTGTGCCGTAGAAAATACCAAAAACAATAGTCAGATCGTATTTCATCTCTAATGGTGGCTACCGTGAATCAACGGACACCATGTGCAGAGCGGAAAATTCGTTTGCTTGATATTTCAAAATTTTAGAATGACTGCCACTTTTTTGGTTTTTTTTTTTTTTTTCATTTAAAATTCAGAACTGAAGTATTACATCGATTATTTTTAATATCATTTAAAAAAAATTAAAAACCACTAACTATCTGTTACTTCAAAAAAAAAAATTCAACGAAATATACAATTGAATGGAAAACTATTAATTATACAACGAATCTTTAGCCACTAAATTATAATAAATTAATTGTAAATATAAAAAAAGTACAATTTAGTTCAAGTTTTTAGTAATTTTCATCAGTGCGCACCATTATTCAACCAATTTCTCGTTCTGCGATAATAACGCTCTTAACGAGTAGTTCTCTCGCCGGCGTAATGTTTAATACTAATTATATGCGCAATCGTAAATGTATTAACGAATAAAAACACTACCCGAAAAGTAATTATTAGAAAGAATTTCAACTGTGTCCAGGTTTAGTTGTTAAAAAAAAAAAAAAAAAAATAGATGTTCGAGATATTTTGAAATTTTGTGAAAGTATTTTTACTGGTTTCGTGAAAAAAATGTCGAAAAAACGTCGAAAAAACGTCGAAAAAATGCGTTTTTTTTTTTTTTTATCTAGGCACATAATCTGTACACTACGAGTATCACTGCGACGTTTTAAACTAACGAGCCATTTTCCAACCGTTTCAAATTTCGACTAGCCGCTCCGATGAGGAACTCAAAAAAGGTAGTACTCACTCAACCCCACTCGCGGAAAATAGCTTTAATCGAAACAAAAAATATATATGTACAATCGTCGGTGAAATGTTCAATACCGAAAGCCCGCAATTTTTTCGATTTTTTCCATTTTTCACGGTGTCTTTAGCTGATATTTCATTTATGGATTATTTAAACCGTTCCCTTTTTGAAGGTTTTTTAACCGTTTACTTGCGTAGTAGTGTAGGCAGATTCAGAGGGAAGAGGGTAAAATCTCGGACACTAAAATTATGTTACGGAATATCGTATAAACGCACTCTTCTCGTACTTATAGCCATGTTTTTTGATGGGGTTGTGCAAAAAATGAAAACTGCCCTACCGGGGTCGATTAACATAGCGCGAAACGACAATTAAGAAGTTCATCGTCTAATTACATGAAAAGAAATCCGGACGGCTCGAACCGTCTCGACGTTTTTTAAAGTCGCGATTCCGACATAAAAATAGAGAAAGTACTCGCTGCGCGCTAGTTAGTTATCGCCATGGCGAATTCCAATCAAAAAACTTCTTTTTCTTTTTCGGACTCGTCAACCAAGTTTTCCCGGTAACAGTTAAGGAAACAGTCGATTATATCTTAAAATACGACCTGTCGACTATTGTTAATAGTAAGAAACACACCGTCATAAGGAGCGCAAAGTGCCTCAGCAAAAGCGAATAGAGTGCCCGATTTGCAAGTTTACAGCAATTGAACGGGAACATTTCAACTGTACAATTGGCAATTTATAGTGATTTCTCTTTATTACGACGACAAAAAATTAATCTGATTACGAATAGAGAAATATTCCGGAAATATTACACATGAAAATCACATCCTATATATTTATAGTACAGTTGGACATCCACGTATTATTGAGAAATATAAAAGCAATTTGCATTTTTGTGTTAAAACTATATCGTTTGACAGAAATACAATCTTTGGTTTCTTTTGCATTTGTTTATTATATTATATTTCGAAAATAATTTGTTTTTTTTAATTTAATTCTCGAAAGTATTTTGAGCCCAAAAACATGAAAATAGTAAAAAAAATTGTTAGTCAAATTTGATAACAATTTGTTATAAATTGGAGCTGAAAAATTTAATTGTCTATATTGTGTTGTTTTGCTTAAATAGAAGTTTTGAAAATCCTTTAGGTGTGCTTTAGAGTCGAAATTTCGATTACTTACTCTGTAAAGAGCTACATTAAGCTCTCAGCACAAACCAGACGACGATTCATTGGATTCGGAGAAACTTAGCGCTAATTTTTTACAATAGTGTCCGGGCACATAGCAACAATAAGATCAGAAATTACGAAAAACGTAAAAGATCTACGAAATATGCAGCTTTTTTTCTTTTTTTTTTTCCGTTCCAACTAATAATAATTACTTGCAACAAGCGAGATTTTCGATTTTGTTTTTTAATCATTGAAACTAAAAACTTAGAAGCATAAAATTCAAATTATTTTTGTATCATATATGCACCATGAGGAAATTTCGAGTTTTTCGACAGTTTACACACCGTCATCAACAGAAGCATAGTGTCCCCCGTTGTTGTTATTACCTGACTAATAAAATAATTTTACCCCCTCCCATCCCGTCTTGCATGGTCGGGGGATAAAAACAAAAGCGAGAAAAAATGGTTTCAGTGAAAGAAAATTGAAATTCTTATTGATTTTTTTTTTTTTTTTTTGACTTTAAAAATAATGTGATTTGCTTAATAGAGTCAGAAATAATATAACCCCGGGGTTGGTTAGATTTTTATTTTTATTATTTATTAACAAAAAGTTTTTCCGGTATTAGGTACAGCTACTCTATATGTTAAATTCCCGATTGTAATTTATATTCTCGACTATATTTGAAATGTATTTCTACATTTACAATATATCGAAATTCTACCTCTTAAATATGCGCACACTTGTTATAATATAGTAATTATAATAACGTCATTCGACATTTCTGTGAAACAATGGTCGAGGGTTTTTTTCTTGGCGGCTGGGCGGTCCGTGAGGGTTAGCGAGAGAATCGACCGCAATGTCCTCAACCGCCGTAGTCTAAGGTACCGTGTATAAAATTTATCCCGTCTGTTATTATTAAAATTTCGTAAAAATTATCATTAAAGCGAAAAATTTCTTCGCGTTTTGATAAATTGTAAAAAAGACAAAAATTAAAAAAGAAAAGAAAAAAACAAAAATAAACTAACGAAAATTTAAATTCTTTAAGAAAGAAAAATAATAATCTTACCTCCTCTGATGGCGGCGGTGTTATTTGCGAAGAATAAGGGGGATGCGGAGGAAACGAAAATAGAGATGCACTTTTGCGACTTGTTCCAGCGCTGGAGATTATGTCGAGAGATCGCGACGACAAGTTCGTACAGAGAGACAACTTTCTTCGCTGGAAAATCGAAGTAAAAGAACACTAGCTGAATAAGACCGAACTGACGAACAAAATCAGAATGACCCTGTCCTCGGAGAGGCAGTGGAGCTCGATCGCGGTGAAGGCTAAACACTCCTTGAACTTGTCTTCTTCTCGGCCGTCGTCTTCGTCTCTTCGTGTTCGCTGTCAACGTCTCCGCGCAGAAAGAATGACCTAATTTTCGGTTCGTCTACCTGGACAGGGAGAGTTCGGCTGGCTGGAGCTGGAAGTCTTTCCGAACAACAGCGACGATCGGGAATATGTACTTCACCTCATTACGGATCGGTATATGAGCGCTGCTGTTTAACGCCGGAATCGGTTCTTCAGGTTCTCGCAGCGGTGCCCTCTTCCTATAGAATACCTCTTGCAACGGGTACACGCGTCTTATTATCTTTCTATAGGCGACGGTGCGCGTACTTGCCACTTGTCGGTGTGTATGTGCGCTTGTTTATACGTAGTAACGATCTGCCCGTTAGCCCGAGATGCACACTGGTGGAAAATACTTTTCACCTGCGGAAGATGGATTACCTGTTTTTATTCTAGCGCTATTGCCTCTTCCCGTTTTCGCCTGCTCTCCGGGCTACAACACTCTGCAACCTTGTATATATACTAAATATGTGAAATAGTTTTCAGTAGTGTGTGATTGCGTGTGCAATGCACGCGCATTCCGAAACGTTATTACGCTCGTCTGTTTTCATTCATTTCGAAGCAAACGAAACCACATCATCGCGTAAAATTTAAATCTTAAAAACAAAACACAGCTGAAAAATTAACGCGCCGAAATATAATACCTGACCCCGGTGCTGGTCTGCGCTGCTGCAGAATCACTGCGACCGAAATTCAATTTGGCCACTAATGCACTTACCTGCTCAAGTAATCTCTCTTTCGTTTCAAAAAAAAAAAAGAAAAAAAAAAGCGACATGTTTTTTTTTTTTACTAGTGTCACATCCCTGACTTTAATCTGAGGTATGGGAAAAAAAGGTCAACACTCCTATATATCGAAAGTTAGTGTCTAATACACGTCACGGAGATGATTTGGAACACGTTCCTCTATACTGCATTCCTTAAAATTTTTTCCTCCGCATTGTAGTTCTATTCACCGCTCGTATTGATTACAGATTAAAATCTCGGGAAAATTCGTCCAATCACAAATACCGCGTAACATTAATTTGAATAAAAACACAACTGATATTCTTCTAATCCCCTCCCCTTTTTTTTTTCACTAACTCCTAAATCCGAAAATTCCGAATATTAAGTTGCTCATTTCAAAAAATTTTAAAATAAGTGGAAGGATACCATTCGAAATTTCGTCGCTGTTAAAATATCCACTGCCTTTAATAAATTCTTATTTTGTCTCTCCGCATTATCTATAAAATGTTATAAGATGCTCCACAATGCCTTTCATCACCTTGTTAATCACGAACAGGAACCAAGCGAAAGAAGGAACAGCTGTGTCTCAACCGTAAGTAGGTTCGTAAACCATATATATATATATATATATATATTAATTACAGCGTAATTCTTAGGCTACCCCCCATTAGGAAAAATGTCCCAGTTTTATGTAACGTTTGTTATATTTTATAGGATTTTTATGATTATGTTATTATATTCATATGGACCGATTTAGTGTAAATTTTGATCATTTTATACAAAGTATAGAAGAGAAAGAGACAGAAATGTAAGCAAGAGGGGTCAAGGAGCACAGACCCTTGCGAGGCCAAAATGACCGAGTTTATATATAAATATATATATATATATATATACATATTTATGTGTGTATATATATTAATGATGAGTAAGTTCGTTATTTCTTCGGAGGTGGATCCGGAGCTGAATCACAGGTTCAAGAACTACATCCCGGATACCGTATCCATATCGGACTCACATAGATCATCTAATGTTTACGTACGCTCAAAAATTGAAAATAGTTTACGTTGTTTGTCAACACAGTATTACGAGAGTTTATTGGGTTAGATTATATAGAAAGAGAGGAGGAAACTGCAAAATAACTAATATAGAAGTATAATCATAGAGGGAGTTGTGCCTGCAACAAAAACGCGAAAGAAAACATTTCTTTCTAATTCCGATGTTATCATTTTCAGATTTTCAGCGGATTTATCACGTTACTGCTCAATTGTTCCATATGAAATGCAAAAAAAGCACTATCTATTTTTCTCTGTTCAAGGTCTATATTTTAGCTTTTCTATAGAGGAATGAACCTGAATCTATATAACATTCATTGATTAAATATTTGCTGGGTCGCAGTTGTGGATACGTGTTCAAAACTTTAGTTGGAGTTAAATCATCAACTCCGCCGTGGGATACTTATCCCGGGATACGTATTCTTAACTACTCATCACTAATATATATAATATATATATACACACACATATATATATATATATATAACTCGGCCATTTTGGTCCCGCAAGGGGCTGTGCCCCTTGACCCCTCTTGCTTATATTTATGTCTCTTTCTTTTCTATAATTTGTCTAAAATGATCAAAATTTACAACGTAATTCCAAATCGATCCATATGAATATAATAACATAATCACAAAAATCCTATAAAATATAACAAACGTTACATCAAATTGGGACAGTTTTTGGGACATTTTTTTGAACATTATTCATTACATAAAATTGGGACATTTTTTCCAATGGGGGGTAGCCTAAGAATTACGTTGTAATTAATATATATATATATATATATATATATATATGTGTATGTATGTATATTTATAGATTTTTTCTTCTCCCGAATATCAAAATTATCCACCTCCAAGGCACCATTTCAGTTTTTGCTTCGGGAGAGCGAAATTTGTAAGCAAGACCATCTGTAGGAGTTAATAAGTCAATGACCAGATTTTTTGTTGGAAACAGACTACACATTTATAATCTATGAACATTATTTTTATATTTTAATACATGTTTTTTATATATATATATATATATATATAACTCTTAAGGAATCCGTAAAGTAAACTCCGTTCGCAAGCACTGAACCCCATTATATAATATATTTACAACAAAAATACAACTTACTTTCTAAAAGCTTGAAAAAATGAGCGCTTACACGTTCAATTGCAAATACTAATTACATATTAAATATGCAAACTCAAAAAAATACATAATTAAAAATAAAAGGAAAATCAAGAAACCCTCGCTACCCACTAATATTTAAATGAGCACAATTATATAAAAGTTAGTAATATGCGTTTCCTTTTTTTTTTTTGATCACTTTAAATTAACACCAAGATGTCATGCTTCCGGTGGGAATATCTCTAGCAGTTCTATAAGTATCGATTCGTTGATTTTGTTAACTTTATTGTTCCTACTTTTGGATTTTTTTCTGTGGGATTTAATTTGCATTCTTTCAAAATTTCGACAGTTTTGCAGGAAATTCATCATTTGCACCTCCCTATGACAGTATCACGTACTCTATATTACATAGCATTGCTCGGAAAAACACGCTTTTAAGGCTTTAAATGGTGGTGTACAGGTTTTAAAATCTATATGGCGCCGGTATCAGCGGTCTTATCTTTATTATAATACCTTCTGGCGTGTGCCTCCAAGTTAGACTGTTCTCTATTAGTAGTCAGAGAGGTTTGAAGGTTTCCTTATTCCCTGACACCTTACACTCCCTATTATTCCCCTTTATTTAGCATATAGCTTGGACATTTCATACAAATTTGAGGCGTATATTTTCCCTATGTCTCGATATGGATTCCTTACATACTTAAATTTACTTTTATTAACATTCATCCTTTACGTCTTTACCATGCACCCACATCGCGTACAACCGAATTTAAACTGTATCATCTTTTTCGCTATATTTTTTTTTCCGGCTCAGCTCTCGCGCTTTAGCCTTATCCGGATCTAAAGATTTACTCGACATTAGCGGTGTTCAGATATAACACCTTAAATTCTAAAGACACTGGCTTATTCACAAAGTTAGGTATACGGATATAACGTGTAAAATTTGTTTAAAATTTTTTTCACCAGTCTTTCTCTTTTCTTACTAAATCTGTGTTGCCACACCACATGTTCGATCGACCCCACCAATCCATACTCAGCACAGTTATTACTACTTATCGTCCCTAACCTTGTCAAATGTAGAGTGTGACATCCGATGAAGGCTCAATTTTATTCAACAGATTGTTGCACTGATATAATCTTGTTTAAAACGTTTTACCTTAAACCAGTGGCGGATCCAGAAGGAAATTTTTTTTTTTTTTTTTTGGGGGGGGGGATTATAAGAAAAATATTTTGGGGAAGAAGTTATATAAATACGTAAACTCTTCTACCGTAGTGTTTAAAACGTTTGTTTTTTTGTTCCTATCAGTTTCCTGTACTCGAAAACAGAGATTATAAAATTTTCAGTTTTAATTTTTAACGTTATTAACCTCCGCCTTCAAAAAGTAACTAAAAAAAATAAAAAACAACAAAATTTATGTAACCCAAAGCTCGCTAAAACAATTTTTCGATTTATGGAAATTATGACATACATGCACACACACGCATACATATATATGTATAACCTACATAGAAAACAGTTATTTCGAAGGCGCTTCTCTTTGAACATAGCTGTAAAGATGTTTTCATTGACTATAACACATTTGAATTCGTCAGATAATTTATTGAATAAAGTCGCAGCTGTACGATAAACTCGGGTTCACGAATATATTGGTACAGCATTCATTAACTTACCGGATAAACTGGTTTTGTCATCGTTCTTTTCCTTTTGATTCAAGAATACTCTACCAATGTTTCCCCAGCTGTATTTAGAGCTACTTCGGTGTGCCCGAACACGAATTCTCAAATCGCAAATATGTTTATCAAAATTCATAAAAAATGTTCGTAAAATTTTCAATATTTTACGAATCATCCGCAGTCCCGCAGACGCATACATTATAAATCATTTCAAAAATATAATAAAATTTGATAATTTTCATCTTTCTTGTAAACCGCATTTCAAAACTGGATCTCTACAAGTTCAGTGTACTCGGAGATAATTCCATCGTTAACCGCGGAAGAGCAGAATCCTAAGTCGTTACAACTAATTACAAAACTACGGGTAATCTTAACGCTTTGACGCGGTTTTTTGCAAAAGAAAGGGTATATGCGTATGTTTTTTTTTTTTATTATGCGCAACTTTTGATTTCTTTTATTTATCTTTTTTTTTTTTTAATAAGTTTGTCAACAAGGACTAATTAGCTCGAGAAAAAGAAAAGACTTTTAATTCGTAACCGGTTTAAGGATAAAGAATAAAAATAACTCCAGGGCAGGAATAACGGAATTAAAATCAAATAAGATAATGCGAGAATCATCGATAAGGGGGAGTAGAGATGTTAATAGAAAAGAGAATAGAAGGACGATTGTCCATTAAAAAAGACCGGACATTCGAATAAAACATAAACCCGAGTCGCAAAGAAAGTAATTAAAAGAGGCAGTGAAAAGATGAGAACGGAGTAGATGCAGATGGAAACCGAGAAAATGATGCACGAAGGAGGCTATGATTAAAACGAAGGCGACAAATAACCGAGATTATTAAGGAGCGTTTAAGGCAAGTATCTGAAAAACCGCAGACGAGGAGGAAGAGGTATCCGGAATAGGAGCCAGAATTAAAAAATGAAAAAGTGTGGGTGTTGTACCGTAATCTGGAATGAAAGAAGAGCGGTATTTTGAGCTGAATATGTGCGCCCAAAAATCTGCCACTGGAGATGGCAGAACGAGCTAACGACTCGGCCATCTCATTGTCCTTAATGTCCAAATGAGCTTTTGATTATTTAGATCGATTTTAATGATTCTTCGTTTATGCGGAGATGTACCAGTCAGCGTGCTGGTCTCGTATCAGTAGCCCGATGAGTGTCAGCGATCGTAAATAGTCGATAGTTATTATTAAAGAAGAAGAAAAAAAAAAGTTAAAAAGAGCAGTTTCAGATTTTATTAATATAACGCAAACCCCACTGATGGTTAAAATATTATCAGTATTAATTACCGCGGGTAAATATAGATCGGAAAGAAATTTTTAATGCAACCAGTCTGGAATTAATAAAAGTACAAAGTGGGGATGTAGATTGTCTTGAAGATTCGTAATTTGTTTCTTGCACTTAGTCGTGAGGTTCCGGATATCAGAGAGTGCAGCAATTTCGTTAGTAGATCAACTTTACTTAGTACGTGTATAAAAGACGATCGTACGAAATCAAAAAAAACCAACATTATAGATTACAGCCACCAACTCTGCGTCGGTGAGATAGTGCAAAAAAAAAAAAAAAAGGAAAGACAAAAAGGTTTCGAAAAATGTTAAGATCCGAAAGGATTAAAAGGAACCCGGCCTCCTTAAACCAGCAGTATGAGCGGTTACATGAGATAGGGGATTCCCTCGATTAATTACGGGTTGGAGCAGAAATTCAAAAAGTAGTGAAAATGGAAAAAATACCTTTCGAAGATATTGGCGAAGTTGTTGCAAAAATAGGGAATATTACTACAGGGTGGACTTTGTAAAACGAAAATGAACTATCTGACGAAAAAAATAAAAGAGTCGAGACAGATGTGTGTAAATTGCAATCATAGCAAATGGCAAGGTAGTATCGAGTAAGGATAGAAGCGGAAGAGGTTCAGTGAGAAAATGATGTGAGCGAGAGTTGCTGGAACTGAAGAGGATTTCGGAGCATCGGAGCAGGAGAACGTTCAACGGCAATCGAGTTGAACACGAATAGCACATGCAGGAAAATGAGAATGTGGGCATCACTACCATGTTCATTTGGCGCTCAACAAGCATATATATTTTTAATAGCAAAAAAATGGGAATATGTGTTTGAGAAAGAACATCGAGGGCATATTTTTTAAAATAGGGGTTAACTATTGTAAAGATGCATTAAAGCAAGCAAGAAAACTTGAAATAAGAAATGAAAAAATGAGTTGAATCAACGTTTCAACACATAAGAGACGAACTTAATTCGTTAACTGTTCTAGTGTGTCGCAAGAAAGTAAAATGTCATCAGCAAAGAATAATCAAAAGCAGTTCATAGGAAGGGTACACGAGGAATAAATTATATTGAGAAGAGTAGAACTAAAAGAGAAACCTCGAGAAAGAATGTAAGAAAATCTTTTTCGTAGCGTGGAAAAATGAGAAGAAACAGTGAACAGAGTTCATCGTGAGATTAATAATTAATAAAAACGGCGAATTAAACATTTATTGCTGCTATTGTACCCTTTACAGTTGGCAAATAAACATTACCAAAAAGGCAAATAAACATCGATGAAAGGCAACATCTAGATGGAAGAGATCGTCGCGATAGCCTAGTTGTTAGAGCGCTTGACTTCCGATATGGAGGTCACGGGTTCGATCCCGAGCGACGACGAAATTATTACAAGAATTAAATAAATAAATAAATAATCGCTAATAATCACGTGGAAGGCAATGGCAATCCACCACGTTCAACACGCTAGGTCAGTACACAGCAGACACACACGGAACTGTACTTGTATATGCCGATATAAATCAAACGATTACTAATCAGTTCCGAATGTAGTCTTGCGTCTGTACACACCTGCGTTGCATGTAACAATTGCCTAGTACACTATGCCTGTGTCTGTACAGCTGAGATGTACGAATAGGTAGTCGCCGACGCTCAGGAATTAAGTATGGCACTATAAAGAAGAAGATGGAAGAGATTTATTTTCATATATACATATATTAATTACAATGTAATTCTTAGGCCAGCCCACATCACATAAAATGTCTCAATTTTATGTAAAATTTGTAATATTTCAATTTTTACCGGTTTCCAAAAAAAAGAAGAAGGTTTATTATACGTTCGTCGTATGTGATTTTGGTGTTTTTTTGTTTGTTCACGCATAACTTATATAGACCGATTTTACTGATTGTGAGTAACAATGAAAATCGGTGAACATAAATTGAGTATTCGTCACAAAACGTGAAAAAATATGGTCTCTTTGGATATTTTTTTTTTTATTATTTTTTATAAGTATAACAGAGGGAATTAACTTAAAATACTATCAATTTGCCAAATTACCATGAAAATGTAGCTTTGTTACCGATTTCCAAAAAGAAGAAGATTACCCGCTGGTCCCATTCTTTTTTTTACGTTTGTTCACGCATTACGTATATTCATATGGACCGATTTTACTGATTATTTGTCTTAAAACGTCCTTACAATAAAAGCGCGCTGCTCAGGTGTATACACTGCTACATGGCGTAAAACATCTACTGCAACATAATTCGGCATCCGTCGGCTACTTGTAACCGTGTTTACCTTTCCCCTATCGCTGTCTGAACATAAATAAGTGGTTAGCGAGATGTGAACGGTTTTTCATCAGAGTTACCACCGTAATCATTGAGACGCCTTTTATAAGACGTCGACAGTACACTAAAAACGGTATGTTCAGCCAGTATATCCGACGGTAATCGATACTGCGTTTCAAAAATATCTCCACGTTTATTTATTTATTCATTTTGTTTTTCTTTTTGGTGTGGAGGGCCGTAGTCAATAAGGGAGTCGGAACAAAAATTGAAAAAAAAGGAGGAAAAAAAAAGTCAGATCTTCGTAGATCAGAAATAGCCGAGAAAAATCAATTAAGTGTTCGGGTGACAAGAGGACAGAGAAGCGAAAGAATAAACGAAGCACAGTAGCGAAATACTGTTCGATAAATGGGGAAAGTAGAAAGAAGTTTGTTCAACTGAAAATGATGTTGATAGGGGGCAATACGCTGACGTCACGAGGGAAAAACGAGGATGAAGGGGACAGAGACTCAAAGCGCAAGCGGCGTATTAAGAAGAGATTATTAAAACGCCGCACAGACAGAAAGGGATAATCGGAAAACCATGAATAGAAAGGGAGGCAAGATTAGACAAGTAAAAGGAATCCGGGGGTTTTGAAGAATGAGGAAAAGTTAAACTATAGTTTGGAATGAGCAACTGTAGAGACAAGATCAGCGGATGAGAATACGATAAGAAGCCTACCAGAATTATAGTTAATACGGTGAAGCAGTGCAAAGAATTGCCAAAAATAAGTGTAGCGCATATTTTAAGTAAATATTTAATGTTGACACCGGGTAAATATTTAAAGAAAAATATTAAATATCTTCGGTCAAAAAAGAAAGGACAAACGTTGAGTATACTACAGTGTATGTCTGGATTTGACGCTGACCTAATTAAAGATGGTAGATATTCCCGAAAAGACGTTTTTACGCTTTATTTAATATTTATTTATTTTTAGTAACTGTTCATTATTATAGCTTCAAAAAAAAAAAAAAAAAAAAAAAGAATATACGCTTGTAGCGTATTTTTTTTTATTGTATTTTTTTTTTATTTGTTTACGCGCAAATTTTGATTATTTAGGTAGATTTTAATGATTCTTTGCTTATTCGAAAATTTAAGGGCCAGTACACTATATGTATGCCGGTGATTACTCGATAATCATTAAAATAAGGTAAAAAAAAGGGGTCTAGAGAAATGCTTTTTTGTAAATATAGCAAACGACTCGAAATATTTTCAGTGTTAATTACCACGAATAATAAATATGAACTGGAAAGAAAACATTTAATATAGCCGGATGAAAAAATTTATTATACATCGTTAATTACCACGGATAAACGTGTAGAGTCGAATAAGGAAAATTGAAACCCCCCAAGGTTTGTCTTCTCATGATTGCAATTACGCATACTTTACGACAATGCGCTCTGATTCTAATGATACCGGTGTTGTTTATTCGAAAGTGCACCCTGGTCAGCATTGGTCTCATGACTGAGAGAGTCGTTAAAAAAACATTAACAAAACAGTCTCCTCCTTATAACGATATGTACTTTCTTCGCTTACTATAACATGCGGACCAAAAAACAATTTTCATTAGGAAAATGCGAACTAACAAAATTATAATCATTAAAAAGGGTTGATGGACAGGAGTGATTTAAAATATTGTTGATGCTACTGTAGATTCGAATAAAGAGTCGACGGAAATGCTCAAAACGTGATTTACTATAGTTCATCACTGACGCAATTCGAGCATTACTTCTGATACCCAACGGCTTTTTTTTAGACAGAAGCAAAATTTTATAATCTATCCCTGTTATCACTCAAAAATATTTACTCTAAAAATTTCGAAATAAAATTGTTTTTTTAGGAGGAAAAAAAACAACAAAAAACATCGACTTCTGCTCCAAAAATATAATAAAAATTCGCTGAAAAGTAAAAAATAATTACTCGATAAAAAAAAATTCATGCAGATTAATGTTAATTAGAGTCGGCACAGAATTCACAATTAAAAACCGCATTAAATATTTCTGATGCTTTCAATACTTTATGGAAAAAACTTTGCGATTGTATACACTGATTTAATTTTAATCGTTGCAATTTGCAATTTTCGCGACGCTTCCAATAAGTATTAAAGCCGCCTAAGAAATAATATCCCCCCCCCCTTCCCCCTCGGAAAGTTTATTTTACTGTAAAGGGTAAATTACCTTTTTATCCAGTAATTATCCTTTATTTTTCAGTTCATTTTCGTTAAATTCCTAGAAAATATTTGAAGACGATATTTTAGAAAAAAAAAAACATTTTGCTTATTAGAATTTATATACGATTACACTTTATTTATTATCGATTTCCAAAAAGAAGGAGGTTATATGTTCGTTTTGTATTGTTTTTTGTTTTGTTTTATATTTGTTCGCGCATTATTCATATGGACTGATTTTTTGCTAATTATTTGTTTATTAGAAAGTTATTAAAACATTCAACGCTAGTACCATAGTCTAACGGTTAAGATGCCTGGGGCTACCAAACCATAGGTATCACAGGACTTCGGGAGTTGTCTCGTTCCAAATCCAAATCGCTTCCAGCTTTACTTAATTTGAAATTGAATTGCATGTACCAGAGAAATCTAGCAATAGAGATGCGGTCGTAAGAAAAAAAGCGTATTCTTAATAGATCCATTAGGCTTAGTACAATATGAAAAGCTTTACTTCACAATCCAGGATATATGGGACTTGATTTACTTACTTATTTACTATTTTTTATTAGTATAACAGGGATGAAATAAAACAAAATTTATGGTAGTCACCGGTAACCCAATTCAAAAAGAAGATCTCTACATAGACGGGAAGCCAGTTAAAAAAATTGAACACTTCGAGTACCTGGGATCAATGATTAATAACAAATTAGAATAAAGAGATTAAAATTCGATGTGGAATCGCGCGAAGGAAGTATTCAGAAAACTTGGTACTGCCCTATGGCAACCTAAATTGCCCTTGGCTACAAGACTCTGCGTTGTGAAATGTTACATATAATCTCACTTTACGAACTAAAGGTCTGGATCATAAGAAAGAAATCCGAGAATCGATTAAAAGCAGCTGAAATTTGGTTACTGAGACGCCTACTAAAAATGCCATGGATTGATACGAAGAAGTCCTCCAGAGAGCTGGTGTGGAAAAAGAGCTCTGGGATATCATCAAGAGTAGAAAAATGGCATATTTTGGTCATATCATCGGAGGAGAAAAGTATCGGCCACTACAAGTCATATTAGAAGGCAGAACACAAGGCAAGCGACCAAGAGAGGGAAGAAAAAGTAGATGGATTGACAATGTAAAAGAATGGACGGTACTTCGTAGTTTCGGGGAGCTGATTGAGGCGGCAAGAAGCAGAACACTGGGAGCAGCCAACGCGTCATTGACGTAAGGCACCCGGAAGAAGAATAAGGTTGACTTAAAATACTATCAATTTACCGAATTACCATGGAAATGTGTAGCTTTGAATAAGGAAAGCGATTATATATTTTGATGCGTTTACCGTGAAGAAATGTCGCTTAAAATAAAGAAATCTTTTTTTTTTTTTTTTCACGGATAAAATATAGAGAATAATGTGACAAAAAAGTTGATTTTTAGCGAGCAAAAAATTCAAGTATTAAAAATTGTTAAAACGTTTTTCTTTTTTTTAAAAAAAAGATAATACCGAATTCTATATTTATTATAAAGATTTAGTAAAAATGCACTAAAAAGTAAAAAATAATTGTTCGATAAAAAATCTATTTCAGAATGATTTAAAGCGGTGATATATTGTCACAAATTCTTACAGAACATTAATACCTATTATTCGAGATAAAAAATCTATTTCAGAGTCATACACCTTAAATTCTGATATTGTAGTAATTACTCATTTATATATATATATATATATATATATATATATATATATATAACGTTAATACCTTAATTAGGATAGGATTCATACTACCTATTACAATAATAATTAATAAAAAATGCGTATTAAGCATTCATTAAATTGTTTCTAGATATTGTAATTTTAATTTGGTGCTGACTATAATTAAGATATTAATGTTGCAGAATAATTACGATAATATCACCGCTTAAGGTATATCAATCTGAAATAGATTTTCGTTTATCGAATAATAAGTATTATTATATAAGAATTACGATAATACCATCAGCACACTTAAGGTGGTGTATCACGCTGAAATGAATTTTTTAGCGAATAATTATTTTTTACCTTTTAGTACATTTTTATTAAATTCGTAGAATAAATCTTCGAGTATCGGTATTTTTTTCTTTTAAACACATTTTATTGATTTATTTATAGTAGCGCAATTTTACGCTTTTAATATTTTAAATCTATTATTTAACTGAAACAGAACGTGCGAAAGAGAAGAGGCATGTACGCGGGGTAGTGAGAAATATTAATAGGCGGAAAATTAATGCTAGAACAAGAAGAAGAAGAAGAAGAAAAAAGGTCAGAACGTACTTTTTTCCCTCTAAAATGGCGATCTGAAAAATGTACATGAACATAGTGATACAGTTATCGTCGGCGGTCGCAGAATTAGTCCACTTCTGTTGTTGTCAGACAGACGGTGGGAAAAAGTAGGTCGATATGTGAGTACGTGCTGCTAATGTAGCCATCCGATGCAACTGAGCGATGCTTCTTCTCCGGCGAATAATAATACTATTTTACGTGACAAAATGGCACCAACACCGAGCCAAATAAAGCTTCGCGCGCACGCACACAACCACACCTGTTCGCGAGTGTGTAACGATTGTAATATCTGCAATAGAAGGGATGCGACCGAGACAGTCTTGAATCGGTTGCTGAAAATGCAGACACGTTTTCATTAAAATTGGACGGCTTAACTTGCTACTCGGCAATCGGCCTCTCTTGTTTATCCGAGGAAAAATTGCTCCTACCTGGATTTAACACGATCATTAAATCCGATTAGTGGATCGGCTTATTCAGAACGTTCGGTAAATACCTTTGCCTATTTTCACGGCATGCCATCATTAAATCGCTATCGTTTGCATTAGTTTGATGAAAATAGCCGAAATTACGATGTTTACTCATTAATAAATCATCCGACTCTCGAGCTGGTCGACGTTTATTTCGATCGCTGTTTATCGGAGTGTGTCGTATTTTTTATGTACCAGATTGATAAAAACTTACCGATAATTCCGCAATTCTTCGCATCATATTCGTAGAAAGAAGGTACCACTACCGTTAGGAAATTTTGGTTTCATTTTCAGATGTATAGTCTCAATTTAAATTGTTTTGAACTCGGCACATAACAGTAGCCCGCCTAATGTGATTGGTTAATTTAAGTACACTTTATTTTGTGGTGTACACGCAATATTTCTTTTTTTTTTAGGGAACACAAACAGATTTTGTAAACATCGGCTATAAAACTATGCTGTACTACTTGGTAGCGTTTAGCATATAATAACAGTAACCCATGGGTACATTCGATTGTAATTCGGCGAATCGCGCTGATTGGGCGCATTTGTGGTATAATATAAGTCAGATTTTCTGTATATATCCCGTTCTACATATTTCTAAATATACTGATTGATTGATTGATTGATTATGACATTTTTTCACCCTTCTTTACACAATTTCTTTTTGCCTCTAACGTTTTGTTAATTTCTATTTATTTATTTATTACTTCATTTTCCTTCGTTTCGTAGCCTCTCTTATCCGAATCATTATTTTTTTTCCAAGGCGCCCGTATAGACAATAATTTTACGTCGACAACGGGATTCCAACAAGCCTTACTCGAACGAAAAATTGCTGTCTAACCGGACTATGCAATACATAGACCGGAGATTACGAAATAGCAAGTAACAAAGAAGAAAAAACATTTCGGAAAGATATTTTACCAAAAACAAAATAAAACTGTCATCCAAAGAAAACGTAAAATAATATTTTTCAAAAACCAAATTCCAAAGGGCAGAGCCGTATCTGAAGAGGGGTTATCACTTTTTCTTAATATTTAAATCCCTTCGTTTGTTCTTCAACAACTTGACAAATTCTTCATCAATCGTTCACAATTTTATTCCTTTTTCGTTCAGAAATACGAAAATATGTTTTTAATCTTTTTTACGATCTTTTGCCGTATTTACTGAATTTTTCAAAAATCTAATATTAAAATGTTTCTGTCGGTTTATTAACGTGAATAATATTTATGAATATACATATATATCGTTGTGAATCTTTCATTTCGTATTTTTCTTCGCTCAGAGAATTTACAAAAAGAATGCATTTTTCCTTCCTGGTTCATTTATTTCTAATCGCATAAATAACATATGCTGCTTACAGGTTTGCCGATAAAATGGATTAAGTATTTTCGGTACCTATACACACTAGCTGTTACGAATTCGCCCGTATATCCCCATTTAAATCTGGATGTAGAAATTAATAAAAAAAATTTTTGCTCTTTATCTAGAATAAAATTTTGTTTTATCTAGAATTTTTTTATTTATTATAATGAATACTTTTTAAAATTCCTCTATTTTATTTTATCTCGCTTTTTTAAATTTGTACAACCTTTGCCGAAATATTCATTAGAAAGTTATATGTAATCTCATCTTTTTCTATTCCTTATTCAACATTTTCATCATATCACTCTATAAACGATCGATTTGCTTACCTGCCAGCTATACCCGTAGTTTCGTTCGCAAATTAAGCTAACTTTTTTTTATCTTTTATATAATGAAAACTGATAAGGCAATGGCCAATGTAGCGAAAAAGAAAACCGGGTATGATTTTATTTTTCAAGTATAAGGCTGGTGTCGATAATCAGACCAGATAGTTGGTCGGTACACGTATCACCGACGCACTAACCGCTGGTCACGGTTTTTTCCCCGCAGTATTGTTAATATAGTTTGATTAGCTTCGTACGCAATTTATTACGAGAATAATAAAATGACACAAAAAAAAAAAAAAAAAAAAAAAAAAAACTCACCAAAGGAGGCTGTTTATCAGACAGCTGAGTGAAGAGCTCGCTATGCCTTTAGTTGAAGATAGATCTCGAAATAGACACGTTATGCGGAATCATTCGTCGAAGTTGGGCATAGAGAGTATCTTAAACAGGCAATTTTTACCACCTACGACTGAGTTTCCAGCTGGACCTTAAGTGCGCGCAAGACCCAACAGGCCGGATAAAAGTGACCCGATCGTGTCATTTGTATTATGAGCAAGCAATAAAAAAAAAAAAAAAAAACGCAGAAAAAATAGAAAAAGTTGTGCTAATTGTGAAAAGACAGTATTAGATGAACATGCGATAACAGTAACAAAATGTAAAAAGTGTGTGGAATAAATAATGATCTATTTTTTTCAATATCTACATAAATAAATTTTACAGCATAATAATGTGTTATTATTTATTTAATAATAATTTAATAGCATGATATCTATGTAATAACAATGAAATTATACTAAAACCATATGTTTTCATACGTTGGTACCCTCGGATGTGTCCAGCGTGTTGTTTTTTTCAGAATTAAAATTTTCATTGTTAAAAATTTGAACAAACTTTTTTGACACATCATCATTATTCGATAGAAAATGGGTTAAATCACGAGGATCCAAGAGGATTTGAAAAATACTGAGGGGGTCATAAAAAAAAATTTTCACAAAAAGTCCGTCGGTGAGCACCCTTGGGTGTGCACATAAGGATTAAAAAGAATCGGCGATGGTAAGCTGTGTCTCCTTTACGTCTGTTACAATTTCAAACGAATCTGTTATTTCCCCTCTAAATTTTATTTTGCACTTTGTGCGTTGGACAATGTTTGTTCTATTATTTTTTTAGATATAATCATCTATCCCAAATGCTTCCAACACATCGATTACAGTACCCCTGTCAACTGAATCATATGTTTTCGTGAGGACGATAAAAACTGCTAGCATAATCACATAATTCCTAACTGATTTAAACCCGATAATATTCTTTACATTAAAAATTTGTTCTGAACAAGATTTTTTTCTTTTTCCAAAACCGACCTGCTGTTCTCCTAATTATTCATTTATGGTATTTTCGATTCTTTTTAAACCCCGACCTGTAATAAGATTTGCCACAGTAAAATAGAATTTTCCTTTTTTTTTTATCCTGCTTCCGAAAGTTTTTCCGTAAAACAAAACAATTTTTAGTGGCGTTTCATTCAGACGGGACCTCGTTGGAATCACACTCCATATAGAAAATATAAGTAAATTCCTTTTGCGCTTAACTAATTAGTTGACGAGCCTAAAAATTAAATAAGAAAATGAAAAACGAAAAAAAACGGATACTAGAACTAAAAAACAAATCAAAGATAAAACTAAACATAATCGTCCGAAACAACTTACATGTCACGGTCAGCATCAGCGTGCTTTAAGAGCAATGAGAGCCGCAGAACCGAATAAAGAAATTGATTACCAGGATTAGAAATCAAGCTGTACATCAAAGAACATTGAGAGCTAATGAATCCAGGCATCAGCACGATTGAAAACTGCTCGGTCGAATCTGAACAAGTATCTAACGATCGCCGTACTTATCTATCTGTACGGCAGGCAAATTTATGAATACGCGCCACATACAGATCGCCCCATTTAATTACGATTCATCAGTTGATTGCCGTAATTTAACAATATTATCAACTGGAACAATAAATATACGCGCGTTCATTGTCAGGCTCTACTAAACGGGAATGATGGAACACCCGGTTTATATTGTTTATCGGGAAAAATCGGCATTCCTCTTATAAAAGAATTTTCGAGAAACTATTGAAAAAAGGTACCTATAAAATAAATCTCGAAACTGAATATTTTCTGAAATACATGCATAATTCGGTTCTTCAAATGGCTTCATTTAGAGCTGATAAATTACGCAACCTGAATTTTCATCCACTTTTACCACTGAAGGACAAATTTATATCATAGAGTAGTAGGTTCCATGCTGCCCCACGTAATGATGATTAACATAATTTTTTACAAATTTATTTCACGGGCATTAAAGATCAAAAATTAACGGACACAATGAATTTGAAAAGGTTCGATGCTGTAGGATAGTATTCAGAGTATGTTGCTTCATCGAAATAGCCTGACAAAAACAGTCAAAATGGTTAAAGATCTTATGCCTCATGAAAATACGAAGTAATCATTCAAGCTAATCGTATACCTTTTGTGAACATAGACTAAATATATGATATGTGTAATCTATTGTCAAAAGTTGTATTTTTAATTAAATTCTCCGGAAGAAGAAATATCTAGGGATATTTTTATTTTCACTCACGTCATCTTGCTGTCATAAGAATAAGTGACGATCTGCAGTATTCATCGATATTTTGGTGTGTATCGCTTCAAAACACCACAAAACAGGTCCGATGCCAATGTTGACAGTCGTATTTGATCCCTTCCAGATATTTACATGACATATACTATTCAGGATACGTTTAAAAATAGGTGCGCATACATGAGCGTCCTGATTTATTTATCGCATTCACAGGTAATTCTTCTTATTCGACAGAATTTAATAAACTACTTCATGATGGTAAAAAAGTTCATGAAGGACGCGATCTTATAGTACGTGTTTTCGGACACTTTAAGTTAAGAAATTGATGATAAGTGAAATTTCCAGTGAAATGTTACGTATGCTCGATAGAATATCAAAGCAAGGATTGACTCATGGTTCACATTTCACTTTGTCTAACCAGATCATCGTGTAATCAGGGGTAAATTAGTGTTGAAATAGCTGAAGGTAACGAAGATTCGCACCTTCACCAAACCATTACTTCCCATATGATCCGGAACTGTGCGGGTTAATTAGTTAGATCATCGTGCTGTGTGAAAGATGGAAAATGTACTGAGCACTATTCGAGAAAGTTACAGAATTAACCCCCTTATGCAGACCTAGATCATCCGAAAATGGGCGCAGAACAGTCATCATCATCACATATATGCATTTGTTGCGCGTAAGCGATCATTTTGGCTTAGGTATTGATAAAAATTACTTAAGAATAATCGAGAATTTGTATTATTGGAGGCAAACAGCTGAACTCGTTATAGAAAAAAATATGAAAATTGATTTTGAAATTAAAAGAGGGATTCGTCAAGGATGTATCCCCTCTCCCCTATTATTTAATAATCTTTATGCAGATACAATTTTCAAAGTGACTCTGAAAGATGTCAACATTGGTATTAGGATTAACGGCAGGGTAATCAATAATATCACATATGCCGATGATACAGTCTTAATTTCAGATTCTATGAAGAGCTTAGACAAATTATTTCAATATTTCTATGAAAAACAATACGGACTAACAATAAACGAAAAGAAAACAAAATGGATGTTTATAAGTAAAACAAGAACATAGATCTCAAATCCTGATTTTGAGCTAAAACAAAGATGTGCTTACGCAAAAACAGCGTTTACAAACTATGCGATGACACTCTGAGCTTGTCAATCAGGCGATATGTGGGTTCAAATGTTATATTTATTCATACTTTATGGGATAGAGGCAGCAACCTTTAATAAAAAGCAACTGGATAGGTATGCAGCACTGGAAATGTGGACACTTGGAAGAATGTTGAAAATACCTTGGACAGCAAAAATGACAAACGAAGAAGTACTGAAACGAGCTGAAAGGACCCGTTATGTAAAACAATTAAACGACGCAAAATTGAATATTTTGAGCACATAATTAGAGGGAAAAGATAATATGTCATCTTACGTTTGGTCATAGAAGGGAAAATTCAAGGTAAAAGAGGGCCAGGAAGAAGGACAATATTAAGGACTGGACGGGACTTAAGAATCTCAATGAAAATTGGTTAGAAAAACGAAGATGTAATGATAGTGATCGTCAACGCTCCGGCACTTTGAGTAAGACACTTTTAAGAAGAAGAAGAAGAAGAAGAATCTTTTACAAATCTGAGAAAGCAAATACCGGTAATAATGGAAGAAATTATTTTACTCGAGAATTCTGTAACACCGTCAATTGTCTGATGAGTTAACAAACAGCGTTTTTACAGATTCCGAAAGCGATTATAAATCTTAAAAGCGGTTATATGAAAAAGTTTTATTAGCGGCAACGAATGAATTTGCGGACGCTATAAATTTCAATATAATATTGAATAAGACAACCGATCACACGGTGGTAATGTTGATCTCGTAATCGATAAAGTCGAGACATCACGCACATTCGACAGAATTTTTACATTCTCTGTTAATACATCTGAAATACCTGCGCACATAAAATAAAATGGAAGATCGAAGCTTGTGTTATTTTAATGTGTGGAATTTGAACTCGGCCAAAATTATGTACTAGACTACACATAATCGCAATTGGTACAAGCATGCTTACCGGAAAAGTATTAACTGGATCTTTAACAGGTCAACAAGTTCTGATACCGAGAATTCCAAACATTCCAGCTGAACTGCCGTTTCAGTCCAACATAGTGTACGAATTCTCAATCAAAGTAGCAATCGCCATGGCCATTAACAAATCTCAAGGACGAACTCTAACGTATGTTAGCGTTGATTTATTAAATTCACACCTTTCTTGGGGGACCTGCAATATTCAGAAAGCGGAGCATTCATATAAATTGCAAAACACTAACGATTAATTATTTATTCCCCACTCCTATTACTCCGACTTACTTTGCTTATATACTGCTTAAAATTTAATTCGCATTTTCCATATCTAGATATTAATTTAAAACATCGATCGTAAAAATTCGAACGGTAAAAACGCTGGCAACAGCAGCTCCACGTGTAAATACAGATTATTGTTATTATTGTTTCTATTTTTATCGAATTAATACTTTTTCATTTATTAACCTTTATGTACAGTCACAAGCATGTTTTCTAGCCGGCTAGTGTCTCTAATAAAATAGAAAAAAATGTTAAAAACGAAAATATTACAATGATCGAAGAGTACCAAGAAAAACTATCGAAACCGCAACAAATAGAATTGATAAGCATCCGAACAAAAGATGAATACTTACTCGGCCCACGAAGATTATATAATAAAGCTTACGATGCGGTGTCCTAAATATTAAGAAAAATTCATATTGAAACTTCTGCATGGCTCGTATTATTATGGGTAATTTTTGAAATATTCCTCGTTAATAATTGAAAATATTCTTCAACCGCGAGTGAAATCCAAATGAAATTCGGCGCATAGGTAAAATCAAAAGAACAGATATTACACAACACTGCAACACAAATGTCTATCAATATCAAAGCTCCAGCTCGTGTAAATATTATAAATACTTGAGAATGCTATGAAAATTGACCCGAATGTAAAATTTAAAAAAATACAAAAAGCTCACAGAGAACCCATATCTTAACGGGGGAAAAACTTACGCAATATGTTGCATACGTTCAAGTCCGTTGATGTACCACGCGTACTGGAAATAATGCCCTTGTACGTTCAAGTCCGAGTCTCTTGTACTCCTTACCACTGTCGAGTTCGCCTGAAATTTTCGTATGCTTTAGAGAGGCCAATGGAATTATGCCTTGTGTCTGATTTAAATTAAACTCGCTGCTATCGCGTGCATTAGTATTTTAGTATTTTCTTACTTTAAAAGTAACAACCAATAATTATTACACGAAAGAAAAGCGCAATGATAACATTCGTCTACCCTGAAACCGAGCCATCTAAAAAAAAAAAATCGCTTAAAAATTTTCGGAAAAAAAGTCATATTTACAACAAAACCTACGCCAACCTAAGCGCTCTTTCGAATATATACTTACTCTTGTATATTTCGATTTTTCTAAATATACGATTTTCACATAATCTATTCAATTATATTAAAATACTACGTATCTCTGAAGATAATAATTTATTTAATAAAACGAATTAAAAAATACAAAGAAAAAAGAAAATCGAATTAACTAACCGACTGTTTTCATTTAAAATGGCTTCCGCCTTTATACGAGTGTTTCTTAATGCAATAATTTTCGTGCACAAATATGTTAATTATGGTACAATTAAATATACAAAATAAATAAAAACCACGAACAAGGAGAATCAAATTTTCAAACACACTAAACAACAAATTTTTTCAAACTCCTCTTGTTTCTTCATATATATATATATAATATATATGTCGGAACCTAGATAGTAGTTAAAAAAGCAACAACAAAAAAACCGTGTTATAATAAAATATGCTTTTATTTGATACCTCATGGACGTCGTTGGCCTCATTCCATGTCGAGAAACAGAAGAAAAAAGGAGAAATAAAAACTTCTCTCATTAACATACCATGTACGTTAACGGAATTGTTTGACTTCCATAATTCAATACTTTAGCTAATAAATACGCATAAATATACAAAAAGTTAATAGTAAATATGAAACGGAATTGAAAATATTGAAGCAGTCGGTGGTTGATACTTTCAGGCTAATTAGAACACAGATATCGAACAGCTTAGGGGGACGAGAGAAAATATTATCACAGAAAGTAGTCCAAGATTATCATAATGCTGGCACACTAGTAAAAGGAGAAGGTGGCGGAGGATTATTCGACATACTCGTAGTCTACCGGGGTTAAGAATTTTTTTTTTAGAAAAAAAAGAAAAAAATGTATGTACCAAAAGTAAACAATTCAATTCAATTTAATTTATATATTTATTTATAGATTCTCGACTTCTAGGTCATTTGCGTCTCCTATACATTACAGTTCAAATATTTACAGATAATTTTATAGCATTTAAACGGAAAGTTATGTATCTTTTACAAATTTACACATATTTAAGAAATCAATAGAATAGGTTTACAGCTTTTAAGAATCTAAAAGTATTTTGGACTGCAGCTTCATCATTACTAAGCACCTCTTCCATAGTAATTCTTCTCGTGTGTGCGGATGAGAAAGCTTCCTCACGTTGCTTGCGGAGTTTTTGACATACGGAGATAACATGATCAACGGACAGACTTTGGGTACTACAAAACACACATGATGGTGGAGGTTCACTTTGCAGTAAGTGTCCGTGTGTTAGTTTTGTGTGGCCGATGCGGATTCTGCTTAATACACAATCTCTTCTCGCCTGTTTGCACGGTATGATGTTTCCGAATGTTCCAGTTTAATTTGCCGTAACTTGTTATTCGATTGGTTTTCCCATATGTTTTGAGTGATGTTCTTAATTGCGATCATTAATTGTTTTTTTGCATTTAATAAGTCTATAACCGGTTAATAATTAATTAATATTAATACTTTTTTCTTTCTTTTTTCTTTTCCCATGGTTTCGTCAACCAAGGACTTTTACCCAGAAACAAGTAAAAAAAGGAATGAAGTCAGTTATATTTTAATCCGACCATAAATCTTTGATAAAAAACAATCGATATAGCAGAAATAATTAATTTGAAAAGGAAGGGACAGAATACAATAGGAAGCACAACAAGGAATAGGAAGTCCAAGCCTCAACAAAAAGCAATACAAAACGCTACACAGAAAGAGATAAACACTGGAAGAACACATGATCGTAGCGTCGCAAATAACTGCATCATTAGGATAGAGAGGACAGTGTGAGAAGGAAATCAGGGAAAAACGAAATTTAGATAATGGCAGCAAAGAATGGCCAAAACGTGTACGAACAACGAAAACAACACCAGAACGTCGAAGAGAGGGATGCAAAAGAAACCATGAATACAGGGAGGAAGAGTAGGCTGAACAGACAGATGAAATGAGTAATTATTAGAAAAAGGATGGAGTGTAAATATCCGATATACCGTTATCTGATAAAAAGCTTTTACATATTGATCGGAAATTAGTGGATGGATTTTTTTTTTTAAAAAAAAGCTAGAGAAAGCAAAAATCCGAGACAAGGAATTAGCCGTTTCACTACGAAATATGCCCGAGTGGCTAGGTACCCACAGCAAATCCATATTAATTGAATGGAGAGAGGAAAGATTATGAATGAGTGAACGTATTCGGAGAAGATAACAAAGTGTCATACGAATGGTCTGGAAGAGGAGAGGATATAGCCTGAAGGGCGCTCAAGGAGTCAAAGATAATTAAAAAACCCGTTGAAACCCTTTATCCAACTAAACGGAGAGGTATTTTATCTTTATTTTCTCCATAATCCGAAAAATGCGATCCAAATTTAATTATTGCTCCGTCTCTAGATTACTTCTTTCGAAACTAGACGGGATCCATAAAATTCATGTCTTCGATTTCGTCTCGTTAAGTCTTCCCCAATCGCGATAATTCTTTCTAAGTCATATAGGCCTCCTCTGGCCATCCGTAGATCATATTTAGGTTATCACTTTCTATGTAAACGTCTTTCGTCGAGATCATTCAGTCCGTTTTACTCCCAAGAAAATTCCTATCCTATCTCATGCTTCTTTACGTCTGAACTATTCGTCAACAAACATAATCTATATTAACAGCCTCCTTTGTTTCTCCTTCATCATTCCCCGAATTTATTCTATCCTATCTCTACCCTCCAATTTTCCTTTCCCCGACCGGCAGCTGTGCAGGAATTTCCGAATAAAATTATTTCCCAATTACTCATTTTTACGGATGATTCTCAAGGGCTTAATGAGTCGGAGAGCCTCTTTCACACTTCCGGTATCAACTTTTCTGAACCTTCCTTCTCTTTTGTACACTATCTTTACTGCCGAAGTTGTGACTATCCTACGTTCTATTATTTATATCTCCTCCCATTCTTCCAATTATTTGATTATTTCAGATTTCATGACCGCTCTCCAGACTATCTGCTCTTCCTTTCCTACTCACTCCTGCGACTTGTTCATCCTTCGTATACGTTCTCTTATTTGTAACCTCTTTTCTCGCTTCATTCTGTACATATCGATTTGCTTTGAGTACCTAGCCATTTAGGCATAGAGCTCTGCTGCATCTTCCGGCCTCATTTTTGACAAAATATCCTGCCTCCGATATCCGTCATTTTCATGTAAACAATTCCATTCTAGACCTTGGTCGAATATCTACGCTTCATGATTTTCCGGCCTTCTCTCCTTCTATCTGTTCGTTCAACCTAGCCTTCCACCTTATACTTGGTTCCGTATAACTTTCCGCTGCTCTTCCGCTTTGCTGTCACCTCCGTTATTTGCTTGCCTTTCAACCTCATATTCTATTATCTTTCTCTCACTTTCATCTTGGCTTGAACCAAATGATGACGAGGCCTATTCTAATCATGTATTTTTTGAATGTCCGTGGTTATATACCAAACGCTCTATTCTGTATTTCTTCTTACTATCGACTTTCGGCTCCATATTGTTCTCTTCTTACATCTTACCTTCGTCTACGATAAAAAAAATGTAATAATAATTCTTATCTTTTAATTATTTTTCATTTTAATAACCTCAATATAACATTGCTCGTCGAATATCTCGAAATTCGTATAAAAGAAATTTACTAACGGAACACAATACAACAGACAGCCCCACCTTTAAATTGACCATCCTGTATTATATATTTATAAATTAACTACTAATCTTATCCGAAATACATAGATAGGATTCCCTCTGGAAAAAAGAGAAAAAATCTGGCTATGCCACTGGCCGTAAGCGGAAAAGAATAAACCGACCAACGAAGATTAGATGCGAATAACAAAATTAAAATGATACGTAGTAATTTCTGTAGCAATCAGCGATCTGCAATAAAGTATAAAAGAGCACGGCGGCTTATATTAATGAGAATCTCACAGAACTTTTTCCGATATGCGCACTGACAGATTAATATCAGCAAAACGGCACGAAAGGCACCAATATAAAGCTTTAATTATGACCAAGAAATGGCAGAGGCATGGGTAACTATGTGGTCGGCTCAAACATCATAGTTGCAATCCATCAAGGTGAGCACTGAGCCTTAGTTGTCACCGATATCCATGTCCCGTAGAGAATCTGCAGGACTGACACTAGACTCCGCATAGGACACACAGCAAAATCCCACAACTATTTGTTGGAAGGAACATCTCCTCCTCTCTGTCTGTTCCATATGAAATTCCCCCATTTCATCAACTGCAGAATACATTCTGGAACATTTTTTGCGGGCAAGCATCTCCAGCGTTATCAAACGTACCAAGACAAGCCCGAGATATGCTACACTATATTAGAGCGGCTAACCCAGTAAAATACTTCTAAACTTGCACATGCTGTAATAATCTCGGCAATTACGCACTGTACATGGACTATATATATATATATTAATTACAACGTAATTCTTAGGCTACCCCCCATTAGAAAAAATGATCCAATTTTATGTAACGTTTGTTACATTTTATAGGATTTTTGTGATTGTTATTTAAAAAATGTCACAATTTTATGTAACGAAATATGTAACGAAAGAATGTCTTAATTTTATATAATGATATGTTAGGATAGGATTTTTGAGGTTATGTTACTTTTTGTGTGTGTTGATGCCAGTAAGAACTACGCTGTAAATTTTGATCATTTTATACTAAGTATAGAAGAGAAAGAGACAGAAATTAAAGCAAGAGAAGTCAAGAGGCACAGCCCCTTGCGAGGCCAAAATTGCCGAGTTTATATATATATATCAAATAAAAATAAAATAAAATATTGATGGAAGAAAATAGTTACAACCGATTGTAAAAAAAAAATAGAAATATCAGAGAATAAGAGAAGAAGAACTATGGCAGTTTGAAGCCTTGAAAGATGAACGAGAAGAAAAACAGTGCATTAGAGTCGATATAGGCCTACGAAAATGGTATACCTTTCAGTTTCCGCACAGTCTACAATCTTTTCTTCTTTATTAAGTAAACTCTAATAAAATGAATTTTCAAGATGGTATAACAGCAGCACAAAGCCGGGGAGCAAGAAAGAATATCATGGGATTGTTAGTTGCGCCATTCGACAAAAAAACACCCATGAAAGGGCAGCAGCACAGTCGGTAATTAATAAGTCTCTCGCAATGCAATGTTTTTCTTCGGGTCGCAGAAAGACATTTGAGAACTGGTGAATCGATGACAAAATGACTTTGCTCTGGGTGTAATAGGACGCATTCGAACCGGTGTAGTAAATTCCGTGGTAAAATATCAATACCATTTTTAGCTCATTCGAAAGAGCAATCGTAATATGGCCAATTTTAGATAAATCCGGCGCCTCCTCCGTGTAATTTGTAAAAAAGCGTCCGTATCGAATTACGCAACAGTTGGCATAACTGCTACGAATGGCACTTTTTAAAACGACCTGAACGCCAAAAGGCTATTTATTTTGGGATGAATGATTTGGTACACTGCAACTGTAACACGTTTTCAAATCGTTGAATTTAAATCATTTTTCTGGCGATTCTAAATGATGTACCCCGTTTCGTTTTGCTTATTTTATTCTTTCATTATTTAATATCACAGAATGCCGGAGGAACCACGAGGCCCGCAGAATGTTTTTTCTCCGAAAGATTGAGCATTGCAATATTTCGGTTACTAACACTTCATTATCGTGTTGAAAAAAAATTGTTTTTTAAATAATTTGCGAAGTAATTTTTAAGAGAGTTTTTAACGGAAATTAATTTTAAAAATATTAAAAACTATATTAGTCGCATTATATAACTCGCGCGAAATCGATTGCGAATAATTTTTTAGAAAGTCAACCCCCCCGGGGGCGTTATTATTTTATAGCAAAAAAAAAAAAAGCAGAAATTGACTTGTGTATATTATGCAGACTAATTTTATCTATTTTCTATAACCTTTAGATTTTTTTTTTTCGATTTTCAAATTCCCACGCGTCCTCTGCACCGCCCTCTTTCCTGCAGGGCACCTGTGGAAAGAATATAGAAACCGGTCAAGAGCAATTTCGATGTTGTCACCTTATTACATATATTATATTTAGTCTATATCAATTTTTGTAACTAAAAAAAAAATCAATCATTTTCGTCAGATTGTTTCTGCTAAAGCTGTAAGTATAGAAGAAATTGGGTATTTAATTAAGAAAATTAGTAAATATTTATAAAGCGGAAAAATGTAAAAAGCTTTATATGAAAAAGTTAATTTTTTAGAGAATTAAAAAATATACGACAAAAACAAAAATGAAAATAAAACGCTTAAAACTTAATCTAGAACGTACGCAAACTTCTTTCCCTTAATCGTGTTTACTTTACGAGATGAAATACAAAATTACAATAAAAAAAAAAAAAAAAAAACGAAATTAAAAAAAAAATTATTGTAGCTTCTTTGACCGGCCTAAATGCTTGGAGGATTGTTGACGGTAAGAGAATATCAAAGTTTTTGCCCAAAAACCGGGGCAACTTTCGATAGCGGCGAAAAGAAAAATTTCCCGTGTTAATAATAACAGCGATTTTTGCGACTATAATAATATACGGTGTCGCCATGGTCAGTAATCTACGTGGGACCGGTTAAGTGAACTGGGCAGCGAATAGACAACGTCTAAATGATGAGCCGCGTTCGACAATGTTTTTGGACTTTGTTTCTTCTTATAATTCGTTTCTTTCGCGCTAGACGGAGCTTAGATTTAATCGCTAGATAATTAATAAACGGAAGTTCGCTTATTTCTGGAATTCAGATAAAAGGCGCTCGAACATAAGCAAGATATAGGAGGGCAAAAAAAAAGAACAATTAGGAAAAAGTATGGCTTCGGTTTTATAATGGCAGGTCGATAGACGATTTTTACAAGCCAGCATATGGCGAAAGTGGCTTTCTTTGTTTAGCGAATCTCTTCGTTTGTACCGTTAACTAACACACCCCGCGACCGTTTCCGTCCAAAATTTCCGTTCCGACGACGGTCAGACAATCCGCTGACTACATTGTTTTAACCCGTCCACTGCCTCTCTCTATCTCTCTCTTTCTCTCGCCCTCTCCTTTTAATAATAACTAACGCACACATGCTCTTCCTAATGAGACTATTTTAAACGGGGTCTGAGCACATTTTCTCAACTGTACGAGCGGCTTTGTTGCGTGTAACATCTACATGCCATTTGCTTTCTTTGTCTTTGTTATGTTTTGATTTTGATTTTATCGTTGGTATACGAAAAACTATAGTCGCATTCCAACGCGAATCATTTAAATGAAGAGACTAATTTTAAGATGAAACACCTAGAACAAAACTAGGTCTTGAAGAGCTACCTGTTCAGTTCTCTTTTCTCGTAGGCATAGTTCACCGCAGACAAGGCTCTCGTGTTACTCTAGCGTACTCAGAGTTGCCCTTTCTAAATCTCCGAAAGATATTTAACCACGTATGAAGGTTTGCAAATTACACTACTTCGTAAAAGATAGTAAATCGTAGTAAAACTAAAGAATTTTTCACGGGCTACGCACAGTGGCGTGTCAACGTTTCACAACTAGGAGAGGGCGAAAACATAAATCAGCCCTAAAATGAATGTATTTTTTTTTTTTTGGTCGCTACTGACAATATTTTATATAAATTAAAGAAGTATTTAATTATGAAGCGAAATAAAAACATTTTTTTTCTTTTTTACTCAACGTGATTTTCTCTTATCGAATTTTTATTTTTTCCAAGTATATCTGAAATTTCTGGTTTCTCGGTTCAATGATCTCTTTGTTTTATTTTTGCGATGACGATATAATATTTAGTATGATTAAAAAATTGAATTTTATTTATTCGAACGATCTCTCTTCACATTTATTTAGAGTTTAATTATTTTTTTTGGATTTTTATTAAATAACTGTTATATATACTGGTATAATATATATTTTTCTCGGGGAGGAGATGGGGGTCTGCCCCTGTCGCCCCCACCCCGTTTGGCACGCCACTGGTTACGCATCAAAAAATAAAAGAAAAATAAAAGAAATAATTTTCTTCGCTACACGAAAAACTGTAAAATCACGGATGTATTTCGAAGGACGAGAGAGTAAGTTCGTAATTCGACAGTGACAAATTTTTGACCCTCGTAGGATTTTTCTCAAAGCGGATAGAATTGAAAAAGATATTTTTCGACTGCAAAAAATACTTCGCCATCAGAAGGGGATGCGAGGTGTATCAAAAATTATACAATGCGAAATACAATGCAGAGCAGGCGCTCACTGACAAATCGAATCTTCCCGCAAGTTACAGTAATGTTACACGTGATATTATCCCTCAAAATGGGCATAAACCTCAGTTATCGTATGCGAAAGTTACGTTAGGGACCAACGGCGCTAATACAATGCTTAATCTTAGTGATAATGTTTATAACGGTGTTGGTTTCCAAAATGGTGGAGTTAGCGAAAGTAATAACCGCTTCCGAACTCGCCTACCGGTATAGATGTAATATTAAATACATTTTTAAACGAATTTAAAAATATGTTTCAACAGTTAATGAATCAGAATACTATGATATTAAATTTTTTGTCCTCAGTCGTGAATAAAACACTAGTAAGTAATGGCTACCTCATTACGAATTGCACTTTGGAACGCTAATGGCGCTTTACAACGTAAGTTAGAAATAGAGCTTTTTTTAAAATCTCACTTCATATGATATACATTTCAGAAACGCATTTCACAAGTAAAACAATCTTTAATATTCCCAACTATGACGTGTACACTTGTCTTAGGCCAGATAATAAAGCTCGCGGCGGTAGTGCAATCATTATCAAAAAAACTATCAAACACTACCAGGAGGAAAAATTTTCTGAAATACGAATGCAGACTTGTACGGTATAATTATGCTCATTTAACGGAACTGTCTCTATTTCAGCCGTATATTGCTTTCCAAATGAACGACTAGATGAAAACCTATTCGTTAAATATTTTAAGTCATTGAGAAAAAAATTCATATCCGGTGGAGACTGGAATTCAAAAAGTCGTAAATGGGGCCCTCGTTTGGAGAATCCCAGGGGAAAATTTCTGAAAAAAGTAATTTCTATCCAAAATCTAGGTTACTTTTTGGGGGGGAGCCTACCTACTGGCCTCAAGATCACAGAAAAAAACCTGATCTACTCGATTTTTAAGGAATCCCATCTTTATATATGAGAGCGGACTCCTGTTTCGATCTACAGTCAGACCACTCCTCGGTTATATTAACGGTGAGCATTTCGCCAATAACAAAAACACCTGAGCCATACCTTATCAATAAAAAAACCAACTGGCCTTTATTTAAACAATATTTAGAGACTAACGTTAGTTTAAATATGCCTCTGAAAACTAATTACGATATTGATAAAGCAGTTCAAAACTTAACAGAAACCATACAAAATGCTGCGTGGCTAGCTATTATCATTATAGAACCTTCCAAGGCGTCTAATAATATTCCAAAATATATACTAACACTAGTGTGTGAAAAGAGGAAATTACGAAAAACCTGGAATATGACGAGAAATCCGGCTATTAAAAGGCAACTAAACAGAAAAACCAAGCAGCTGCGTAAAGTACTGCGTGAAAATAAAAACGAAACGCTTGCAACATTTCTGTCGAGTTTGTCGCCGACCAAAAACGATGATTACTCACTGTGGAAAGTGACCAAAAGTTTTAAACGGCCAACTATGTGTATTCCGCCAATACAAAAACCCGACAGTAGCTGGGCTCGTACTAACTTCGATAAAGCGGCGCTTTTTGCCAATTATCTTTACGATGTATTTACACCAAATCCTCAAGCTGCTGATTCCACAGATATCCTCGAACACCTGAATAAACCGCTGCAAATGAGTTTACCTATAACACCGGTTGCCCCTAGTGAGATACAGCAACTCTTCAAAAATATGAAACGGAAAAAGTGCTCCGGATTTGACTTAATCACAGCAGAGCTTTTAAATGAGTTACCACGTAAAAGTATTGTGTTTATAACACAAATATATAACGCTGTTCTTCGCAATCAATATTTCCCACTAGCTTGAAAGTTCTCACAGATAATTGTTATACCAAAGCCTGGAAAACCGTCTGAGGTGGTATCATCATATGGACCCATCTCGTTGCTTCCTGTCCTCTCAAAGATATTGGAAAAATTAATTTTAAAACGGTTGTTTCCAATATTATCTAACAATACAATTATTCCCGATTTTCAATTTGGTTTTCGTAAGAACCATAACACTATAGAACAGGTTCACAGACTAACGAAGATTATTGAAAATAGCTTGGAAAACAAGAATATTTGTACGGCCGCGTTTCTGGATATCCAGCAGGCTTTCGATAGGGTATGGCATCAAGGATTATTGTATAAAATTAAACTTCTGCTTCCTCACTCCTTCTATCTACAATTTAAATCATATATACAAGAAAGATATTTTCGAGTAAAAATAACCGATGAATACTCAGATATTTTTCCGGTAAGGGCCGGGGTTCCGCAGGGGAGCGTCTAGGTCCAATATTGTACCTGATCTACACGACCGACTTCCCGATGCTGGATAATACAGAAGTAGCTTTGTACGCGGATGACGCAGCCATCTTGGCCGTTGATAAATGTGAAAACACAGCCACAGAAAAACTGCAGGAGTCACTTCGGCATGTGGAAACTTGGCTAAAACGATGGCGCATAGTAGTCAATGAAAGTAAGTCGACGCATATTTCATTCACAAATCGAAAAATTGAACGCCTGCCAATCAAAATAAATAACGTCGTAATACCACATGCCAATGACGTAAAATATTTAGGCATGCACTTGGACGCTAGGCTGACCTGGGGTACTCACATTCAAAAAAAATGGAGCATTTGAGGTTTAAAACTAGAACCATGTCGTGGTTGTTAGCTAAGAGATCGGGCTTATCGTTAGACAATAAAACTCTATTATATAAAATAGCTCTAAAACCGATCTGGCTGTATGGTATACAGCTGTAGGGCTGCGCAAAAACATCGAACTTACAGAAAATACAACGATATCAAAATAGGGTACTGAGAACCATTACTGCAGCCCCCTGGTACGTCTCAAATTATACCCTCCATAATGACTTGAATGTCATGTCTGTGGAGGATGAAATCAAAAAACAAGCAAATAAACATGTTGCCCAACTTAGCATCCATGTAAACCCACTTGCTAACAATTTGCTGGATAACTCCGGTGAAATACGTAGACTGTGGCGAAATAAGCCTCTAGACCTTGTCCAGCCATTATAAAGGTCAGAGGGAGTACTGCAGAGTACTACCCCTCCACAAAACATTCTTTATCGCAATAAATTAATCGCTAAATGACCACTAAAACTGGTCAGTTGTGATGGGAAAAAAAAAAAAAAAGAAGCGTTTGTTGGCCTCTTTCCGCGGGGGATAATAGCAACGGTCCAATTTGTTACTTTTTTTGACATAAATAACTCTACCCCATACTTGCTAAGTTGGCACTATACACGCATAGGGAAGCAGTTTTTGCACGATCGATAAATATTTCAAAAAAAGGCGATGGAGAATAAAGCTCAATCGCACTAAAACCGAATTTGCTTTAATATACACACCTTTGGTTATTTCCCACACTTGTTGAATGCAAATAAGATGATTCCAAAATGTTTGACAGTTATCTTGTTCGACAGTTAGAGCTACTTTAATAAACATATTTTAATTGACAGACCGATAAACCCTTATTTTCCTTTCGTCCAATTTTTAATAAAAAAATCCCGAACTTCTATTAATAATAAAGATACAATTCTATCGCAAGACCAATTTTCTCTTATATGTAGTCCAGCAAGATCAACTATTGAAAAAAAAAGAAAAACTGCAATGCTTCCAGAATAAATAGTGCGGTGGTAATATTTTAAATGCACCCCCCCCCCATAATCTTTAGAGTCTGCTATACGTAAAAATCTCTTGAATTACATTAAAAATGTATAATACACTCTGACGCTACTTAATTCTTCCATCACTGTGAAATTGCCAATAAAATTGCCGAATAGGATCTTTCTAGAACGAAAAACAGGAGAAATAAAGTAGAATCAAACCCTTGAATGCGCACTTTTTCATTTCTCAGAATAATTTAGTTTATACTTCGATAATTAAATCAATCCAAATTCTGTAACGGCTGTTTCATTTTTATTGTGTGGCAAGTTTTTACCTCCATCGGTGACATTTATTTTGATTCTCTTTTCCATTAATTTTCTCGAGGTCACTTAGCTCTCGGTACTTTTCGATTAATATTATTCACTTTGTACTTTCCGCTTATTCAAATAAACCATTAATTTATATTTAATTATCGAGAAACTTTTTTTTTTTTAAATTAATTTTCAAAAAAAAAAAAAGAATTTTAACCAAATAAATTCATTGCAAAAAAAAATATTAAAAATTACATTAATAGTATAATTCGCGAGAAATTAGTTTTATTTCTATCGAATTTGATTTGATTTGGAAAACGCCTTTTTTTATTTTATAAAGAAATTGTAGAACAAAAAGGAAAGGTTTTTGTTACTAAATTGGAAGTAGAATCTTACTTTTCGCCAGTTTTCGGCTTTAATTCTTCTTCTTTTTCAAATTCTAAAGGGTCAATTCCTCCGTGGGTACTTTTTTCCTCCTACCCTGGGCGCGCCAGTGGCCTTGACCCAACGTGGGTACTCGTGAAGACGATTCGTGTATTTCATTTAACCCACAATATTTAAAACCGCCAAGTATAAATATATCGCGAATAAGTATATTTTATCGCAAAACTTATTATTCCTTTGTCTATTTTTAATAATTAACCGTCGTAACAAAGTAATATCTAATACACGTTTTCCCCTTCGCCGGAAAACTCTACAAATAATGCAGGCAGCTAACACTTAAGCAAATATTTTTTGAAAAATTAAAAAAAAAAAAAAAAGAAAAAAGTTTCCATCTTGATATCCGCTGATGATGATACATTTGTTGTACGAAGCAGTGCGGAAACCCCGCGTCAAAGTTTTTCTCTCTAACGGCTATCACAGTTCCTAACCTCTTTAATCTTATTATGTGACCGGCGATCAGGGAAACTGATCCCCCCTCACCCCTCCCCTATTACAACGTTATTAATAAATACAGGACATGTAAATACAAAAATATACTTTATTAATCATAATAAACTGTACAAAAATCAAACGTCCTTACAAGTGTGTTTATTAATGATTTCCATTGTGTGAAGGTTAGATTTGTATTCGCAAGTTTTTTAATGTTAAGTTTCACGTAAAGGTCGTCGCGATAGCCTAGTTGCTAGAGCGCTTGACTTCCGCTACGGAGGTCACGGGTTCGATCCCGGACGACGATATAACCTATTACAAAGAATTTAAAATATTTGCTAATAATCGCGTGGAAGGCAATGGCAAACATGCATATCATCACATGCACGCTAGGTCAGTACACAGCAGACACATATGGGAGACTGCATTTGTATATGCCGATGTAAATCAAACGATTACTAATCAATTCCGAATGTAGCCTTGCGTGTGTACACATTCGTACTGCATATAAACAATTGGCTGGTACACAACCTATCGTAAAGCGCATCTCAGGTTATGTTCCACATTGAGACGATTTCTAACCCTTCCTTTTTACTGCTACTAAAAAGTTTAGAAACCACTCTCACGTATATGTAGGTGGTAGCAAACGCGGTATTAAGATAGAATATTCAGCACCCACTTTTTTCCAAAATGTACAGAGGTCGTAATTTTGAAATTCCACTTTTAAAGCGCTCTCCTCTCGCGTAGTCTCCGAGAAATTCTACTTTAGCTGACGCATATTCGTTTTTAAAAATTTTATCATCTGTAGAAAATGGTCTTAATATCATCCAAAAATTGAACACTGATGATTATCCGTGTCTCGGAAATTGATCATTGCAGCGAGTTGATTATTGCAAATAAATGTTGCACCACAGAATTTTCAAACGTGATTTGGTCATCTTTTCCATGTACGCTCACACAGTTGTGTAAACATCGACATTAATAATTATAAAATTTGTTATCTATTACAAGCTGAATTAGACCTCCGTGAGGGTAATTACCGCCAAGTTCGAAACCTAGGCTCTCTAAACTAAACGATGTACACTGTGAAATGTGCAATTTTTTTTTTTTCTTGTAACCAAAAAGAAGCAGTTGATTGGACCAATCAGAAATTCGTATGCATTTGTGAATATTCACCTGAAATAATTAAAGTGTTACTCGGTATTTTGGACATAAAATGTGTGAAAATAATGCAAAATTAAATATTAAAATCAAAGAGTGAGTGAATATAAATTAAATATCATTGAAAACTACATATATATCAAATAAGAATGCGATGATATATAATAAAATCTTTCGTGTAAAATATATCGATTTTTAAAGAATAATCTCATATTGAGATTTTAATTCCATCTACAAGTCCAATATTGGAATTCCTTTTGAAAGATTTAGTTAATCCTCTGTACGAGTTACGTATGTTTCGGCTTAATTATTATTCGATTTTTGCTAGTACGCATCACAAAAAACTACTCGCTCTTAAATATTTCCGTACACTAACTCTTCAGCCTTATCTACCGATAAAAAGCTCTTTAACATTTCGGCAACTGACTCGCACTAATACATGTATTTTCCGTAAACAGATCGTTTTCAAAATATGCTCACGTTTAACACGAGGCATAGGATAAAGAATGAAATAATTTGAGGGTGCAAAAATAGTTTTAAAAAGTCTTAATTTCGATTGATGCATTATTTAAATTAAAAATGCCCGCATACTATAGGTCAGCGGGGACTTTTTAATTTAAATAATACATTTTCCGTTAATTTGGTTATTAATTGAATTTAGTGCATCGGCACGGATTATGTCAATATTTCAGTCAACCAATTAGTAGCGATTTAATCATAATGATGAAATACAGAGATTCTTACATAGTATTAACTACATATATAATAGTACTTATGTAGTACACTTATCTAACCTTTGTATATAGAGAATTATAAGAACATATGCCGGTTTACAAATGATATTACAGTGTCTATAATTATATTTAATATTTTATATTGAAATTTCATTAAAAATAACATCGCTGTCTTCTTAAATGATGTTGCAAACATCCTTTTAAGAAACATAAAATGGTAAACAGCCACTAACAGCCATCACTAGTATCCCCGCCGCTACAAATAACACGACTTATCTTATTTGAATGCGGCTGCTGAAATCAAACCTCTAAACTTGCTCCAATTAATGAATGACACAAACACAAAGAAACATCCACGCCTTATTAGAGCACAAAAAAAAAAAAATGAAAATTAAGAGTGAATGAATAGATGGTAGGCGCATTTTTTTTTTTTTTTATAATGCGACTTTAACATAACTATGAGGTGTTAATTACAAAGTGTTTGTTTTGTTTCATTGAGCATTGTGGGCACTGCTAGCAGTTGCGGCCATACTGTAGAATGAAATTTCTCTTCCTGAATTTTCTATTATTAGTAATTTTTAATATCTAGTCGTGGCGTAGTTTGCTGGCCAAATTAACTGTTCTGTTCGGGCCAAAAAAAAAAATACAAAGTATAATATAAATTACAGTTTTTGAGGAATAGGAAGAGATCATTTATATATGGACTATTATTACGTAGTAAATGGGATAGGTTTGAGGACAGATTAAATTTTTGGCGGGATTCAGATAAATTATTGCAACTTGTTAGGATATGTCGAAGAGTAAGCTGAGGAGTGTTACAAAAGGGACAGGATGGAGATGGTGTGTTATTGAAGAGGTATGGTATGGCCGAGTCTTAATCTAGTTAAAATTATTTCTTCTTTTCGCGATTTTCGATCAGATGACTCCCATTCTTCGATTTTTTCTTTTATGCTACTAAGATGGTTTGTGGATGAGGTCGAACTCCATTCTGCATTCCATAAATTTATAATTTTCTCTTTAAATGTTTTCTTTAGATCATCTGTGGTTATTATGGTTTCGGTATTAGTATCCAGGGACAGCGAATTCGATCTCTTTGCTAATTTGTCTGCGATTTCGTTGCCCTTTATTCCTTTATGACTTGGGATCCATACGAATAGAACATCCAGTCCATTGGAAAGTAATTCTGTTATTATTTCTTGGATTCTTCGCACTATAGGATTGGTGTTATATATTAATCGAATATTTGTAAGGGCGCTAGCCGAGTCAGTTAGTATTATGAACTGGTGCTCTGTATCTGTTCGCGATATTTGTTGCAATGCAACGTATACTTTTCGTACAGTTCAGCAGTTTTAGCTGAGCTCCATGACGGTAGTTTTTCAGCTTTGCTTATTGTATTAGGAATGAAGAAAGCTTCTCCGGACGCCATTGCTGTTTTTGATCCGTCGGTGTAACAGTGTACTCTGTTTGGATATCGTCCTAAGATACTATTTAATTTTGACTGCATGTCTACGGTACATGCGGAGTTGTTTGATAAGTTTAACAGCTCGTCGATGATTTGGATTGACGGTATCGACCATGGTGCAGAACGTATGGCGATCTGGGGAAGCGAGCGGTATGTTTTCGAGGTATAGGAGATTCGGATATTTTCCTCGAATTTTAACGCAATATGTTGATCCTCCTTTTGGGTTGACTTGTATTTATTCTGATAATAGTTGTTAAATAGAAGATTTCCTGTTGGTAAATCTGGTATAGCGGCTGTGGCGATTAGGAGATTCGCGGTTTGGGTCATTCTTCGATATTTGAGAGGGGGTTCGTTAGCTTCTACACAGAGGCTTGTCGTAGGTGTGGTCCCGAATACTCCCGTCGCTAATCTAATGCCTTGGTGATGAATACTAATTTTCCTAAGGTTGTGCGGCTTGCTGAATTATAAAGTTGAGCGCCATAGTCCAATTTTGTTCGGATGAGAGATCGATATAAATGTAACAGTGTTCTTCTGCTGCATCCTACATCAGAATGGTTGAGCATCTTGAGAATTCCTAGAGAGCGGATGCATCTCGATCGTATGTACGTTATATTTATAAATGTAGAAAAATGAAAAAATACGATAATAACGTATGTAAATCTTTCTATACGGGTAAAAGCGTACTTTTCATATTAATCAATGTTAAACTAATACGACATGTAATTCCAAAATATGTAGTGTATGTGTCAACAACGACGCCAGAGTCGATTTCATAAATGTTCAAGTCGAATCCATATTTCGACTTCGCCACAGTCGAGGAGCCGGCATTTGGTTTTTCCGTGTAACTGTTTCAAATTAATTGTCAGCGGCGTAATAATCTAGAATCGTATGTACTGCTTGTCGCTATCAAATTATTCTACTCAACGCTTTACAGAAAAATGGCAACAGGTTCTCACTGATAGCTAGGAAACAGATTCATTAATACGACTTGGACTGTTGTATTATTAAGGAAATACAAAGTAGCCGCTACAAGCAGCGGCATCAGTTAAAATGACAGACAACGCGTGGGCTGAAAAGAGCAAAGAACACTGACTACTTACACTGCAATAAAAGAGCTACTACTTCTTCTCTTCACGAAGAAGATATTTCTTCAAGTTATCGACAAGAAGGTTGATTTAAATATCTGTTGGAAGCCCGATCGAGCGACGCTGTTGACTTCGTTGCTAAAAACGCGGCCTCGGCTGGAATTTTATTCCTCCGCACATTCATTCTTCAATCTTGCGCATCCGAAAATTCACTGCATTGCCTTGAGTGATTGGGAAGTCCGTTTTGTGGCATTCTCGCGTGTCATTAAATTTCGCAGATCCTTCCGAGCGTTATCCACACTAAATCCATGTTTGTTGACGATACTCTAATCATTTGCTATTCAACTGCGATTATAATTTGAACTGAGGCGAAAACGTTTTATTAGGAATTAATGTCCCGCAGTTTTCCCGCATCTACAGTCGTCACCCTAGGTGGGGTATCGTGATTAACATTTAATCCACCAGTGATTTTGTGATTTTTCGCCATTTGGCACGATCCTCAGATTGACGTACGCATTGTGCGAATGACAATCCTGCTGTATATAATATATATCTGTCCATCTCTCTTAGGTGTGCGTTCCGGTGGCCGTTTTCCATTAATCTTTTTTCCCATGACCAACGTGCGTTCCATTCCCTCCTGGTTTCTTATTATATGTCCGAAGAATTTCAGCACTCTCATTGTGACAATCGTTGACAACCCCTTTGCGTGACACCGACTACTTCCTGCAACACCGATTCGCTTTTTTTGCTGTCCATGGAATTCTAAAGAGTCGTCTCCAGCACCATATTTCGAAGCTGTTGATTTTTCTTCTGTCCCAATTTTTTAAAGTCCGCGTCTCCGCTGCATATAACACAATGGAAAATACGAGCGTTTGGACAAGTTTAGATATTTTTTTTCTAATGGAGTGTCTTTCCAAATTTTGTTCATCCTTATCATGGCGCTTCTGACAATTTCGATTCTCCGTCTTTTCCCGCATACAGTGTCATTATCTTCTTCAGTATTTTCAACTTCCGATTGAACAAAACTACTCGTAGGCAGTAGTGATGTGGGTAAAGTTCCAAATATTTTGGAATTTCCCCGTTACAAGTTTCTAATGATCAGGAGCGTAACAGGAACTTGGTTACAAAGTTACAAAACGGTTACAAAATGAGAGTAACTTATGTAATCGAAATGGAAATAAATTTAAATGTATTATAAAACGTAATTATAAAAAAAAAAAAAAAAATAAAGCAAAGGTTAATAAAATAATAATGTTTAAAAACTAAAACAACTGAAGCCAGTAAATGACAGTTCCATCTTAATACCTTGAAAAATAGTGAAATGTAACAAATAGACACCTAAATAAAATGAAGTAGATCTGGAATTTATAACCGCATTAAAAACAGTAAACAAATCAGTACCGTTCTGATAAAAACCGCTGCTAAGACTTTTGATGACAGTCATGGGTGCAGCTAGGAATTTTTCGTAGTGAGAGCAGGTAAACAGCTGAATATATGTATATATATATGTGTGTGTGTATGTGTATGCGCACATATAATCGTACTATATTAAAAAGTTGATATAAAATGAATAACTTAAATAAATATATTTGTATAACCGAAATAAATAACAGCTTATTTAAAAAAAGGCTTTATTTATAGATCACTTAATCTTCAAATAATAATATATACATAGTCACACAGGAAGTACTAGCTTTCAATTATTTAAAGGTTCTCTCCTCTTAGTGACTACATTCAGACGGTGCAACTTACTAGGACTTTAAGTGAGTACGATCCGAAAGTCGTCACTGAGGGAGCTTTTAAATAATCAAAAGCCAATGCTGACGTGTCTACTTAGTCTACCGCTGCTGTAGTAGAATAGTGTGCAAAACGCGTCGTCTAATTGCATGCGCATAGGAAATTATTGTGATAATCACGGGGTATCAGTTTCGAAGTATATTGTACTTTTACACTTTTCAAATTTTTCTCCGTGTGACATTTAGACGATTCTTCTAGAGGGGGCAACCAGTTTTCTAGTGTGAACAATACCCACCTCTGCCCCCTCTAGCTACGCCTATGATAACGGTGTAAAGTTCCTGAATTTGCTAATCACTGCGGCGCCAGTCATCATCATAGTATATTATGTGCGACCGATATAGAAAACGTAATCTGCTCTGCTTATTAAAATATACAGATTTAACCGGATTACGTAAATAACGTTGTTTCCAGCTGATAATAACACACACACACACACACAACGACAGTTTAGCCAGTATGGATAGAAACGTGTACGTTATTTAATTTTTGTGTAACTAAATTTGTAACTGAAAAGAACTTCGTTCCCCGTCCAGTTACAGCAGAATAGTGTTGTTTTATTCATCATCTGATTGTACTACGTACATATCATTGTGTACACAACGGGCATATTTGCCCTGTGAAACGCACAACTTATTTTTTTGAAACCAAATAAAAAAAAGAAAAAAAGAGTTAGTGACTTGTAACCAATAATAGCAGAGCAAGCAGTGTGAGAAATACCTACAAACTATACGAGTGACAAAGATAAAATATGTCATCTGTATTTCATTCTCCCTGATCACCGTCTCTGATATTACTACGTAGTTAATCGTTTCTTTCATTCAATCGGTTCCAAGACTAGTTACATAGTTACATTTGGATATAATGGTTACTTCTCATTTCTGGAACACAAAAGTGTGACAGGAGTAACGAAGTAACATAAATATGCGTTATCAATTGGAATGGAACGAACCATTACAGAGCTAGAACTAGTTTCTGGTTACGTTCCCGTCACTAGTAGGCAGTGGCAAAATGGATAGGAATGCGAGCCAGGACAGAATGTAAATAAAATTTTAAAAAAAGTTTAATTCTTTTAAAATTGAGCTGTCACTGCCTTGGGGGGGTGGGGTGAATTCAGGATCAACTCGTTCATATTAAACTGGCGGTTCATTTTTTAACCTGACTCTGCAAGTTTGAATTCTGTTTTATTGACGCATATGCATTTAACCCAGTCATTAGAGTAGACCCACTTTCACGCATTAAGTCACCGCATATTGAACCCAACACACGCACAGTACACGCGCAGCCCGTGGCCACGTTTTTGTATATAAAGCATGTGTGAAGTATAACGAATAAATCGAAATTTTTAATTATTAAAAAGCTTTTAAACCAACCTACGTATCCCACACACACCGACGAAAACTGTGTTCTTAGGCGATTCACACGTGGCCGGGGGCTCTATGGTTCAATATTATGCGGTAGTCTATTTAAATACATGTTTTACAAAATAAACTCTGCGTGTGCTGAGTTCAGTATACAACGGGCTCTAGAGTCGAAGGTGTCCATCTATACTTTTATGTCGTATAATTTGAATGTGTGCGCAGTTGTTGATTTACGGGAAAAGTTTCTCAAAAATCTGCATGCATAAATGAAAACAATCAAAGACGAGTAAAAGATAAATACTTGTATTAATTGTACGTAAAGGTCTCCCATATGCAAAGATAATTTTACGTACATGGAACTCTCGCTGGAATATGCTTTTCTATACCTAAAGAAATCGTAGATTTTTAATTGTAGTATATATCAGATAAACCGAATTTTTTGAAAAATTTTTATAGCATTATTTGAAATTGTTTCTCCGCGTGTACGAGCAAGTTTTTAAATTGTTTATGCGTCGAATTTAACATTATTCTTAAACGCAAGGATTCGCCGTGTTACTCCTGCTGTTGCTCGACCAAAACGAATGATACTTAAAATATGTGAGACTTGTTCATAGGACAAAAATTTAAACTGATTGTTCGGATGGACATTGCAGAAACAAAACACACTTTTTTGTGGCCACTGGAATGCATAAAATGTAATCGTTAGACGTAACGCACTTTAATACGGAAGTTATTAATTTATCGACTGCCAATAACGTAACATTTTAAACAATTCGATTAAATTGTATCGCGATGTAAGCGGCGCTTTCTATCGGGCGAACTGGGCAACAGGAAAATTTTTAATTGTAATATAGGTAGCGCGGTCGAATCGTAAATAATACGTTCTTCTTGTGATATCTTTTCCCAATAGATGAAGCTAATAGATTTTTAATTAAAAATTATTCTCGAATATTATAACGTGCGACAAAAATTGTGTAATTATTTCTACGACTGTTCGGTTAAACTAACGGCTAACAGTCTGTCCGCAGCTTGAAATATCACAGTTTACGCTGTAACGAATGATTTTCAAAACAAAAATAAGCTCATTCTGAATAACGATTTTAGTAAATGATTTATTAATTTTTTTCTAGAATATTTTACTCATTTGTGTCAAAAATTAAATAAACGGATTCGCACTCTGCCCCGATGATAATTCTTACATATAGTCAGCACTACCAAAAGTACTTCCGACTGCGAATTTTTATTAAAGTACGTAGGCAAAGAAAATTTTTCCACAATTTAAAAAAAAGACATACGAAAAGTTGAGTAAACACTATAAAATATACAAAAAAACTGAATGAAGTTGACAAATAAAATCAAAATGACTTGTTGTTACACTCCACTATATTAATGCTTCACTTAACAAGTGTGTAGCTTCATTTTTCTAATGTATCGCCTTCAAATGAAATATACTGGAAAAAGCTAGGCGGAAGAAATAAATAATTAATCTAATTCTGATTTGTCTACCAACCAAAAGATTCATATTAACGTATAAATCGCACTGTTAGAAGCACATTTTTTTTTTTACAACATTAGATTTCACACCCTTAAGGTACTGTTTCTCCAGTCTCGCCATTCCAACTTTCAGTGGAAGGAGTGCAAACAAAAACACATGATGCACAAACAAGCACAGATGAATAACACCGTTTTTAATCCTTACCTCAACAATGTGGGCAAGATTACTCCTAGCCTTACCAAATCAAGAAGAAGATGGACACAAACAAAGCACAAATGAATAACACTATTTTCAATCCTTACCCCAACATAGGTAAGACTACCCCCAACCTTACCGGATTGGCAAAGGGGTGGACACAAACAAACATAAACAAAAAGAATTGGTGTACAAACAAGCACAAACAAATGGCACAATTTTCAACTCTTACCTTTGCATGGGCGCGGGCCTGCATTTAGCCAGTCCCGCCCAAAGACTTTTCTAATTAAGTTATGAAAGGGAAGAGCACAAATGAAAAAGTTTGCTTCAGATTCCCAACCCTAAAATAAGTGGAGCTGGCAAAATGCAGCCGGCTAATCAAACCCTCAATTGAACCGTTTCCTACAGCGATATCCGTATCCTTAGCCATCTGTGAACAGGTCCCACATCTTTGTCATTTAATTTTATTTTTCAGAGTTCCATTCCCAATGAATTGTCCTTCCTGTTGCCAAGGCGTTGCCCTTTTTTAACGCCTGCATACTATGTAACTGTCCAGCATTCTCACTCCATCATCCCCTTTTTATAAATAACAGAACAGTTGCTAATATTCTTGAGAATTCTCCCAGTGCATTGTCAAGGCAGTTATCTATAAGAACAAACCATACATCCTCATCCTGTAATAACCACAGTTCATGTACAAGAAAAAAAAAAAAAAAAACTATCGTCTAGTTTGATGACAGGAATAAATATTAGGAGAAATATATTAAACACATTTCTATAATTATCCGTGTTATTTATATTATTACAAGTATTTGTATTATAATTATTCCTACTGACACTATTGTTCTATTAAAGCCATAATTGTACTATCGGAAGATAATTAACACTTTCACAATTATTTGTGTTATGTATGGAATTACTATGTTGTAATTATTCTTACTGACACCACTGTCATCATACTATCATCATAATTATACTATTATCATTATTATGTGATTGTTTCTCCTCTTTTCTACATTCTTCAAGCGTTTGCTTTATCAAATATTTTCTTTCTCATGCAGTTTCAATTCGCTTTTTAATAAATTATAAAACCATTCATCTGCAACACTAAATATTTCTGGATGGAGAAGAGAAAAGATATACATGGTGTGTCCAGAAAGTCATGAAATATGTTTTTTGTCACGCCCCTCTTGCCTGCAGCGCGCCCGAACCGGTTTGTTTAGATGGAGCTGACTCTCCTCTTCACAGCGCACCGCAGTTCAATCTGTTCCGAGCATCGGTGAACTAGTGCACCTCTGTTTGTAGACCTCGTCACGACGTACGATGGCTAATTCAATCAAACAACGTTGGGCGATCAAGTTTTGCACAAAGCTCAACAAAAAATATGCCGAAACTTACACAATGCTGAAACAGGCCTACAAGGAGTCTTCTATAAGTTATGTGCAATTTACGAGGTGGGTGAAAAAGTTTAAGGACGGCCAGGAAGGGGTGGACGATAACCCTCGCTCTGGAAGACCAATAACAAGTAGAAACAAAGAAAATGTGAACCGTGTTCGTGAATTGTTCAATTCTGACCTCTGCATGAGTGTTCAGTTGTTAGCTGACACCCTAAACATTCCAAAAAGTTCTGTGTTCAGCATTGTTATGGAAGATTTGCACATGCAGAAGGTGCGCACCAAGCTGGTCCCAAAACTTCTGACGGATGAACACAAAGCCAAACGAGTGCTGATCGCGGTGAACTGAACAAACGCATGAAAATTGAACCGGATTATTTGGACAACGTTATTACTGGTGATGAAATGTGGACGTTCCAGTACGACCCAGAAACGAAGCGCCGCCAGAGTTCTATGAATCAGCCATTTTGTTTCGTGACGAGGTCTTCAAACAGAAGTGCAGTAATACACCGATGCTGACATTACCGATATATTGAGAACAAACTGAACTACAGTGCACTGTAAAGCTGAGAGTCAGCTCCACCTAACCAAGCCGGTTCAAGCATGCTGCTGGTAAGAGGGGCGCAACAAAAAAAAACATGTTTCATGACTTTCTGGATCTACCATGTATATACAAATAATTATGAATATCTATTTGACTTACCTGCGGGTACAAATCCAGTCTGATAATGCACTACAAACATTTACTCGGTAGTCTTTATTGGGTTTCATTGTTCAGAGTGCCAATTTCAGTTATAGACTTCTAAAACTAATGGAAAAGAGCAACACTGATTATAGAGACAAGTTTCAATGCTCTTTGTAAAATTATATGTATTTAGAGAATAGACAAACAAAAATAAATAAATAAACACAGTGCATGATTGGTAACCCTCATCAGGTCATGAAGGAGACACAAATAAGCAGAGATGATTTTTATTAGTAAAGCTGTTTCCCTATTAACTGTGACAAAGATATAGAACAATTTTAAATGATTGGCGTTTAACTGTATATGATTGGAAATTAATATGTAGTAAGGAGGAGATGTTTATTCTGGCAAGGTGTGCACTGTGGGGTGTAAGGGAAGTGTGACTCATCATCATAGATACTGAGTCGCCCAAGTATTTTTTTACTAAGCAAAAAGTAACATAAGTTTTCCCCCAGAGCCTAGAAAGTAACCCAACACCCCTATCCCTCCACCCCTCATTGACTAGTAATCTGAACCCTTGCCTGGAGGTACAAGACCCTCCCTACTCTCAAGCAACAAGGTTCCAATATTCTGGAAAATTTTAAAAAATAACCCAATTCCTCCCTTTCCCTGACAACATGAGCGCTAGGATGCTGAGCCCCACTGCATACACCGTGCCTCTTTCATAACTTGACGGCTGTTGTTCAAAATTAAACGAGTCGATTTTGTATCTGAGCATGTGCTACCTGTGCAACAATGGTAACAGCGAATAGCGATCTTTGTTTAATAATAGTACAATCGATTTAAATTTTACAATGAGTCAGTAATTATTTTAGGAATAATTTGAGAATTTATTTTTTTTTGCCTTTATTAAAATTAAATATAACACTTAGTAAAATTTTTGTTGTACCCCCTCATAATCTAATGGATAGTAACGTGGATATTTTCAAGTAATGCTGCATTCCGAGATTGTTATTACATCACACGCTGGAATAACACACTGTTGTTTCAGAACTAGTGACTAAATACACCATTGATACCAGGCCCGCCATATGGGGGGGGGGCAACTGGGACAAATTACCCCGGGCCACAGATGAAAAGAGGCCCCAAAAACCTAAAAAGTTAAAACCCCTTTATCCCTACGTTTTTAGTCAGAAACCACTTTCTGATGAAGAATCCAAGTGAACTTTTAAATTAAAATCATATTTACTAATAAATTTCACTGTTGATAAAAATAAACAACAATTTTCATGTTCAACAGTACATTTTTCACCTCGAAATGGAGTGTAACATCAATCAAACTACATAAAATTTTTCGCCATTTTTCTTTTTCCTCACAAATTTTTCATTCAAGAGCTTTATCGGATGCAATTACAAGGTTATTCTTCCGATCTTTCCACAAAAGATAATTATTAATGTGCTGAGAGTTATTTTCTTGGCTTGGAACTTTTTCGCACAGTTTTCTCCAATTATCGTTATAACCGCTACCTTCCATAACACTTAGATGTACTTGATTTTAAATCAATTGAATAAAATAACTTAGCACGGAAAAAAAACAGTCCAACCATGAGGTAACTCCAAACCGGGATTGATGGGAATATTTTATTTTTTATTTTGTTTTTTAATTTTTTCCATTAATAATATTATTTATTTATGTGCAGAAGTACTGGGTTAGTGGGTTTTGAAAAATCTTTAATATTTTTTTAGTGAAAAATATAATTTTTTTAAATTTTAAGAGGGCCCCAATCATATTTTTGCCCCCCCCCCCCCCACCCACAAGTTTATGCGGCAGGCCTAATTGATACAAGCGCTATATTCCCTATGTCGAGGGAGCCTACATAATAATTTTATTTGTTTCACTGTTTAAATTTTTTTCTTAAAAAATATTGTATGATAAATAGAGTGGGGAGGAAGGGATTTTTCCGAATTACTGCTACAAAATTAATATAAAAATACTCGCTTTACCTCCCAAAATTTCAGTATCATTGAAACGTTTAAAAAGTTTGACCTTTTACACTAGTGTTCACGTTTAAATCTACCGATTCTAAGTTTATTGTTAGTTTTATTTTCCGCGTTGTAAAAAGAAAAATGGAAACGAGTCGAGCATCGGCTATTTTAAACAACAATGACAGTGTTAAAATGAATTTTTACTGTGAACTATTTGGTGAAGATAAAATATTTCCACTTATTTTGGTTCTAAACTTACAAAATACAAATCAATTTTTTATCGGTAAAAATTTAAAGCTTTTAATTAATTGTATAATTTGTAATTCCTTGTTTAATCTTTAACTTGAAAGTTAATACCAAAATTACAAAAATATTTAACAATTTGTAATTATACATTCCTGAAGTATTAATCCAATTATAAAACAGATTTAGTACATTATCAATATTTCTAAACATCTAATGTTCGTTTGTTCAATATTAGTTTTAAATTTACCAGATCTAAAATAAGGCTGCTTTTTTAGTAAAAACGATGTATTTAATTGAAAAAAATTTACTTTCAGTGACATAAATATATAATGTTAAACAGGAAAAATTGAATTATAATAAAAATAAATAACAAAACAAGAAACAATAAATATGATATATTGTACTGAAAAAATATAATTATAGACAATAAAATCAGTTTATTACGGAAAAATTAATTGCAGCCGGGGTATTATAATAAATTGTATAATTATATTATTGTATAATTAGGTGCAAAAATGTAATGGTTACCATTTCTCAAACTAAACAAAGAGTGAAAAACATACTGATTATAGTAGAAAAAAGTTTAAATACAATCACACAATTTATGATGTTTCTGAGCTGGAGCTAAAATATAAAAAATTACATTTATAAAAAATAAATACAGGCAGGCCTGAAAAGAGCTATTTAAAAAAGTACAAAATGAAACAATAGTCGGAAAAGTATTAAAGTAAGAAATATAATAACAAACAGATGAAACACAAAACAAGTATATAAGAAAAAATAGTACCACCGAAACAAAAGAAGCAGCTATTACATGAAAAAAACAGCAATCATGATGAAATTACGAACACAAAAGGGCAATATAAAAATATAATAACTAGTAAGTGAAAATATAATAAATTAAATAATAAAACTGAGCAAATTTGTTCCTAACGTATCATATTAAAAAAAAAAAAAATGTAAAGTAAATTGAAAAACTATATTGAATCCAATATACATACAATTCGACAGAATTTGCAATAAAACGCAATCACATAATTTTCATAAAATATAATAAATATACATGCTACATAGTTATTCTTACGGTTAAATCATTGTTTACAATTAGGACATAACTGCCTAAAACGTTTTATACCACAAGAACTGTTAATATGTCTAATTCAATATTTTTTACGGCGAAGGAAGAAAATTAAAAAATTATGTAAATACAAATCCGACCAAATACGTAAAAAACCATTACCAACAATGCTACACAAAACAAAGCACACTAATCGAAAAACATATCGAAATCAAATCTTGAATCCAATTTAGATTCTTCTATACCAGTTATATCGAGTACTTCGTGGACTACAGAGCCTGTGTTAAAAACATAGCTCCGGTTGTATTCCGATGGGCTCTGCAAAACGGACAAATGTCATGTTTGAAGTTCACATCCGCCAAATTATTGCTTTTGTAACATGTCCGCGACCACAGAATAAAATCACATGAAGTGGACAAATCATGTCTACGCATGTGCTTTTAATTCATTATGCTACACCGACGAAGCATAACGTTCGTACATAATATAAGCGAAATACTAAAAGTTGCGTTATTGCGCGTTTAGTTATTTTGTGATGTAAGTTTTGATTTTTTTAATATTAAATTATACATCGCGGATTAATGTCTGAAGAAAACAGATTAAAATGCCTATTTTGTTTTAAAAATTACTGAAAATTATTTTTAGGCACCACATTCGAAACATTCATGAAAGAGAACAATAAAGAGCGCATTAAATGTTCATTTTGTTTGTAATATTTGATATGAAAGCCATCAACGGTTTTAATAAGCGGGATTTTTATTGCTCGATCTAAATGTGTACGCTCACACCACAGATTATGTAAATAATATGAAAACAGTTGAGAACTGATAATTTTTATTTCGAATATTGAACACGAACAGTTTTATTACAAAACTAACAACAAAATAAAAATAAGCAAAAGAATGTGTTTTTGTCCTTTTAAAAAACGTATTGCTGCGCTTTATAATGACCACTTTAACATTCAATTTGGTGCTTAATTTGTTAGATTTATTTTTTCACGTCAAATGTTTCGGACCGGAAGTCAGGAAAAATTTTGTGTCCCGTTTTTTTTGCTTTTTTAATTGAAAAAGAAGTGATGTAGAAAATTACGAAATTTGAATAAATTTGGTATGAAAATATTTGAATACTATGAAATACGATTTTATTACAGTTTGTAATATGTACAATACATGTAATTTTATCTGCCCTTTGCCAATTCTTTACAATAGCGTAGTAATTTTCAATTTTGGCGAAGAAACAATAAAATTTTAATGTCTGTAGAGCAGCGGATGAAACGTTTACATCGACGTTGAAAAAATGAAAAAGATCTAAAATAAGAAATATAGTAAATTACATTCTTTAACGGCTTTTAAAATTATTCGCAATATTAAAATCACTAACGTATTTTGTAAGTCTACGTTAAAAAGAATTGAAAATAATGTTCACATTGATGGCCTGTAATTATATATTTTATAGTGAGTGTTCTGTCTTGAACGATAGGTGAAATTAAATAAATCGGCGTTATTTAAACTGTTAATAAACACATCCAAGTAAGGTCTATAACTTATACGCAGAACGGAGAGAAAATGAAACGTACGTTTCATTTTAGAAAATCTGTCGATAAACAAATTAATTAAAACATGAGGAAACCAATTTTTAACTAAACAGCCCTTTTCATTTTTGATAAACAATCGTATTTTCATCTGTTTATTTTCGAGAGTATCTTATTCATAAACGGTCAATACCAAAAATATACAAGGTGAAGCAATTTCCTTATACAAGTAATACAAGTTTATTGTGTTTGACTAGTTAAAAATCAAACGTAACACTTTTTAACTTGTAATGGAACTGTTTTTAAGTTCCCATAGGTGTACCCAGGCCAGTTTTTCGCGGAGGGGGATCCATCTAAAGAAAAAAAGATTTTACTTAATAATTATATTTGATTAATAATCTCTTGTACAATAGTTCTAAATGCGTAAGGAATAGGATTACTTCTGTTCGTTATCATTTTGAAAATAATTTACACTAATACATAGTTAGTTGTACTGTCAGAATGCCTGGTACCAAGACATCTTACAACCGTAAAGCAGTAAGACAGCAATGTAAAAATCCATTTCGGGGGATGTTTGAAATCCCCCCCCCGCGCCTATGAGTTCCGATTAATCAATAAGTGAATAATAGTAATAACTACTTCGAGTAATTCTAATGAAAAAAGTTAAATTTAGTAAGTACTTGTTCCGATGATATCATATTTCCCAATTATGATTTTCAATATATTCTAGTATATGACCGGCGAACAATTTATCTTTTTGCTAATAATTGTGAGAACTGTGTAATATTCTTAAAATTTATTCTGTTTATAATATATATTATTAACATTATACTTTTTTTTTTTTTTTTTTTTTTATGTTATATTAAAAGTAGCGTAGTTTTTGTTCAAATCTTAGCACATGTGCAAAAATGATTTGTTCACTTCATATTATATTCTACGGAAGCGTACGTGTTGTAAAAACAATAATTCAACGCATGCGCACTTTCAACATTTGACATCCGTTTTACTACTTGGACGCTTGTATATTTTAAATACTTTTCAATCAACATTACAACTTCATCAGGTAGTGAAAAAGAGCACTAAATCTAAACTTTTTCCACTCGTTCTGTTTAAAAGCCCGATGTATAGATAGCTAGAAAGCTTATACATATTATTTTGCAAAACAATATAATCTTTCGTATAACAATTTAAAATTATCTGCAGGATAGCTAAATTAAAATTTCGAAGCGATAATAGATCTTTGGTTACGTCTTTTTTTTCTAGTAAATTTTATGTAAAACAATTTAAAAGCCAGAACGGAGTGGTAAATTATTTTACAAAATTTAGAATCAGAGGTTATGTTAAATTTAATTTTGCGTGATTATGTCTCAACACTAATTGTCCTCATAAATATAGCAGATGCGGTCTTATTTTAATCGTTAATCTTGCGAGCAGTTACATGAAGTAAATCTTTTTATTTCAATTTTTCTCGACTAAATTAGTATTTTCAGACAAGAATATATTAATTATAGTATAATTTGAAAAATTCGTTGTAAATATTGTTTTATTTTTATATATTTAATTGTATATTAATTTCCACTTTGTCCAATAGCAGAAATTTAAATATTAACCATAAGTTGAACTAATTAAAAGAATTTTACCCTTTGTAGATCTATAACCGCTGGTAAAATTTTTACTGCGCCATAATAATTAATTGTTAAAAAATATAATAAAAATGAAAAATTTATATTAACAAACATTATTATAAAACTTTTAATTAGTTTTACCTATTAGATGAATAAAAAAAAAAATTATAATAGGTTACCGAACGTTTCAAAAATAATTATTTTTTATCTTATTTATCTTATTATTAATGAAAAAATAAAACTTCGAAATATTTATTGATTTCGTAACAATTTAAATAAATATACCCCAAGAAATTCAGGCTGAAATAATTGAATATTTATTATGCGCATACAGAGTCTATTAGCGGTTTACCTTCTATGTTGTCTATTACACTGTGTTTTTTAAAAATGAATTCTTGGTAATTTTTATATTTGGATCTTTACGATGCTTTAGTTGTTAATTAATTGATAATTGCAATTAATAATTATTATTCAGTATTGCAAATGGGAAGTGTTATTTAGCAGTTCGTTATTTTTCAATATTTTATTTGTTGTTAATTTTAGAAGTTTTAAGTGGTTGCCGATGCGAATAAAATGGCTGATATAGATTTAAACATTGATTCATTAATACAGAGGCTTTTAGAAGGTAAAATATGAAATTGTTTATGTATTCTGCGAAAGTATTAGGATATTTTAATTTTTAATGTCCGAAGTAATATTTTCCGAAAACTTTAATATAGAAATATGTTTGTTCAGTTATGATGTTAAGTTTTTTGAAATTGTTTTATCATTTGATTTTATATAATAATATTGTAATTTCAATATATTTTTTTTTAATTAGTTCGAGGATGTAGGCCGGGTAAGTCTGTTTCAATGTCTGAACAGGAAGTTCGAGGTCTCTGTTTAAAATCTCGCGAAATTTTTTTACAACAACCGATTTTATTAGAACTGGAAGCTCCCTTAAAAATTTGCGGTAAATTATTTTTACATTATGTCGATTTAATTTGAATATTATTTGATAAATGCTTGAATATTTTTCGGTTAAATTATGAAGTTATTTACGCATTTCGGCGTATTTATACTATTGTACATACGATTTAGAAAAATGACAGTTTTGTTTTATTTAAGCGAATTAGTCAAATATTTAATGAAACGTTTTTAACTTAAATGTTTTTTTTTTTTTGTTTTTTTTTATGAAATTTGTGCAGGAGATATTCATGGTCAGTATACTGATTTATTAAGATTATTTGAGTATGGCGGTTTCCCGCCAGATGCAAATTATTTATTTTTGGGCGATTACGTTGACAGAGGTAAACAATCTCTGGAGACCATTTGTCTTTTATTGGCGTATAAAATCAAATATCCTGAAAATTTTTTCCTCCTAAGAGGTAACCATGAATGCGCAAGTATTAACAGGATATATGGATTTTACGACGAATGTAAGTATTATTCCATACTATTTTTTTCAAAAATTAATATAATAAATTGACAATTTAAACTGCTTTATTGCCATTGGATTAATTAAAAATACTAAAGAGAAATGATTTTTTTTGTTAACTTAATTGCTTCATTGTGCTTTCGCAAAAAAATTATTTCAGTTTATATTGGAGATATTTTTAGAATTTTTAATTTCTAAAGTACGTGAATATTAAATTGAATTTTTATAATTCATTTATTTTATTTGTGTTATAGGTAAACGCCGGTATAATATCAAACTCTGGAAGACATTTACTGATTGTTTTAATTGCTTGCCAATTGCAGCCATCATAGATGAGAAAATATTCTGTTGTCATGGCGGCCTTAGTCCGGATTTACAAGGAATGGAACAAATTCGTCGAATAATGCGTCCTACTGATGTTCCTGATACAGGTCTATGTTTTAAAGTTTTTTTTTCTTTCTTTTTTCGTGTTTTTTCTTCTTCCCTTACAACAATACATATTTCTTAATGAGGACTTCATTTTTTTGTTTTTTTTTTGTCTATCGTACATAGACTTATGTTAGAAAATTAGTGAAAGAAGTTTTTTGACCTATCATAATGATTTTTCATTTTATTTTCCTGATAATTATGTTTAATACAATTGAATATTTTTGTATTCAACTGATAGACAGAAGTTTATGATGAAATGGCCTATAAGTGCTAAAAGAATATTCAATACATGTAAGGTGATAAATGAAAAGTCTTTATTAGATGTACAATCTTTTCACATACGTACATCTACTATGCGTTGGTAACGATCAAAAAGGAGTTGTATGTTGTTTAATGCATACATTTTCAATTCCCATATATGTCGAGTCATCATACAATTCAGATTTTCTGAAGATAAAAAAGATAAGCTTATTACCAGTTTTTTGCATTTAAAAAATCACCCGAGGACTTCCGTTGAATAAGGAAAATGTGGGGAAGCACTTTCACCATGCAATTGTGGCTGTGAATTGTCATAAAGTAAAATAATGGGCATATCACTTGATGAAGAATGTTTACGATAAAAAAGCAATGAGCATAGGAGCAAAACTAAGACATTATGCTACAGTTGTAAAACCAGAAGGGTTATATGCATCAGAAACGTTAAATCTAAACAAGAAAATATTAACAAATCAATTAGAAATAAGGGAACGGAGAATCCTGAGAAAGATTATAGGAATTAAATGGAATGATGGACAGTTCAAATGGGTTTCGAACTATAAACTATATAGCAAAATTGAACCATTATCCATATCAATAAGGAAAAGAAGATTATTATTTTACGGGCATATTACCAGAATGCAAGAGGACAGGTTAACCAAGAGAATTTATGAATTCATGAAAACGAAGAAAATAAGACCTGCATGGTTCAATGAATGTGAAAAGGATATGGAATTAATGGATGTTACTGAAACACAAATGTTTAATAAGGAATGGTTTCATAAAACAGTTGCGACGTCAATCTTTAAAATAGAACAAGTTAACCGGAAGAGGTCGCTTTCGATAAGCCATAAAAATGCCTTGATGGAGGGTCTCAAGAAATACTGGAAAGATGTTAAGGAAGGAAGAAGGAAAAGATGTAAAATGAAAACTTAGTTGTTTAGCGTAGTCCATAGAGGCTGAAATCGAAAAAAAAAAAAAAAAAATATATACTTATATAGCGTTGGGCGTAGTTATTGCACTCCGATTATAATTTTTGTTTTAAAATTGTAGCGTAAATTTTATCATTGCTTATACAGTCTAGAACACTATAATAAACGATAATTCCAACTCAACCGTGGGTAATGATCAGGCATTGCTTCACTTTCCTTTTATTTTCTTCGGAATTTTGGCGACCTTCTTCTTCATCGTGCCGTCTGTTATTTTGATTTGAGACCACGAATTCCATGTTTTATAGGTTGTGTCAATTATTTATTAAAATGCATCCTCTTTCAACGTGGTATTTGTTGACTATTGAAACGATAATCGACGCATAGATCAATTTTCACGCGTTCTGAACAATTTTCTTTCGGACTTCTATAAATAATTTCATCGTGAGTTTCAACGGTTAAAACTTTTTTTTTTTTTTTTTTTTTTTTACGTGCCCAACAGGTATTAATGTATGGTTGTTGATCTAATTTCATTATTCAGTCTGGGTATTTTTCCGCACTTTGTTAAACTTTGATTAATTAACCGCGTAGCTCTTAAACAATGCAATTTATCTTATTCTGTACACTTTACAGAATATTATAACTTTCTCCAGTGCTTCCAGAGAGAAGTTGGCAGAATTATGATACTTTCAAAATATTGTAGACTAAGAAACATGTTTAGTAAGATTGTTTACTGGAGTGAAGAAAATATGTATGACTTATTGAAAAATAATTATATAAAACTTCGAGACTTTTTGAATTTTAACGTCGGCCTATTCTGCTTTCATTATTGACCGTATTTTGCAGTCTAACAATTCACAATTATTTTATATTTATTTAGGTTTGTTGTGTGATTTATTGTGGTCTGATCCTGATAAAGATGTTCAAGGGTGGGGAGATAATGATCGCGGTGTTTCCTTTACTTTTGGAGCAGATATAGTTGGAAAGTTCCTAAACAGACACGATTTAGACCTTATTTGCAGAGCTCATCAGGTAACTACAAATTGAAATTATTCGAATTTTAATATGCGATGTCGTATCAGGAAATGATAATGACTTAACATGTAAATATGTACTTTTTACGTTTAAAAACCAAAATACTTTCATTTATGTCATAACTTGTTCGTCTTTTCGGATACAAATTTTTCTTCTTTTCCAGCATATATTCCTTTTTTATTTTTACCACCTCGTTATCTGTGCAGATATTTTTTCCCCGTAGATGACACAATATAATATAGAAGTTATATTTATTATGTTACTGTTTGGTAGTCGGTTTAGCGTAAGAACTAATTCACATATGTCCAGCTTAAATTCCTTTTTTCATTTCCTATTTTGGTACATTGAAAGATAAATTTTTTCCTGATTCACCTTGTGTTTCGTATTTTGTGAACACACAATGCGTATATATAATATATATATTAATTACAACGTAATTCTTAGGCTACCCCCCATTCGAAAAAATGTCCCAATTTTATGTAACGCTAAATGTCCCAAAAAAATGTCCCCAATTTTATGTAACGTTTGTTATATTTTGTAGGATTTTTGTTATTGTTATTTAAAAAATGTCACAATTTTATGTAATGAAATATGTAACGAAAAATGTAACGAAAAAATGTCTTAATTTGATATAACGGAAGGTAAATGTTAGAATAGGATTTTTGTGGTTATGTTATTTTTTGTGTGTGTTGATGCCAGTAAGAATTACGTTGTAAATTTTGATCATTTTATACAAAGTATAGAAGAGAAAGAGACAGAAATGAAAGCAAGAGGGGTCAAGGGGCATAGCCCCTTGCGAGGCCAAAATGGCCGAGTTTTTATATATATATATATATATATATATATATATATAAACAAACTCGGTAATTTTGGTCTCGAAAGGGGCTCTGTCCCTTGGACCTTCTTGCTTACATTTCTATCTCTTTTCTTCTATACTTTGCATAAAATGATCAAAATTTACGTCACTGTTACCGTCATCGACCCAAAAAAAAAAACAAAACATAATCACAATAATCCTATCCTAACATTTAACTTTCGTTACGTAAAATTGGGGCATTTTTCGTTAAAAAATGTAACGGGGGCCGGCCCAAAAATTACGTTGTAATTAATATATATTGTGCGTGTATGTGTATGTATGTATTTATTCTTGCGTTGTCAAAATTTGTGGTCCGTTAAATTAAACACATTGTTCACCTCTATCGTGTATTACAGTTAGTTATTAATATTTGTAAGTAATAACTTGGAAAATTCGTAGTTTTAATCATTCGAAATGATAGGTTGTGGAAGATGGATATGAATTTTTCGCCAAGCGGCAACTGGTTACACTATTTTCAGCTCCCAATTACTGCGGAGAATTTGACAACGCTGGCGGAATGATGTCTGTCGATGATCAGTTGATGTGTTCTTTTCAAGTATGTTGTTGGGACATTTTCGATTACGTCTAAAGTTGTAATTCACAATGTATTATTTTATAAGATTATTTTCTTGTTCATCTCTAATGTAAAACTCCATTTCGCAATTATCCCAGTAGTCAAGTTGTTACTATGAGTTATTTTCGTTAAACTACAGATTCTGAAACCGTCCGAAAAGAAAGCAAAGTATCAGTACGCGAATTTAGCTTCAGGTCGTCCGAACACTCCTCCGCATGCATCAAAAAAGAAGTGAGTATTTTATTGGACTTATAAATAATTCGACAGAACTAACATATCGATGCAATTGTTTTGTTACCTATATCCTATTTATTTAAAAAAGTTTACGATGAATTAAGAATGTTTCTTACTAAAATTTCGGTTTTCTTTGTTTATATTTTTAACTCAGTGTGCACGAACGTTCATATCAGTGTGTTTCGAAATTTACACCCAAATTTTTAAATTACGTAAAATCACTGAAATTAAATTCCATTTTAAATGCTTTAGCCAAATTTCTATTTTTAAATTCTTCATGGCTATTATGAAAGATACATATGCAGGCGCATTTGAGAAAGAGCAAAACTAATTGAATTTATTAAAAATAATAAATGATAAACTAATATTCCGTAAATTTTCAAGTAGAATTTTTTTTATAAGTTCGTTTACTTTTACTTTTCATGATATTAAAAGAAGGAGTATTCTTAGTTATTCCTGTTTGCTGGAAATAAACTTTTTTTAAATAATATATTTCCGAGATTGCAAAACAAACCTATGAATAATATACTTATCGCAAAAACATTTTCAGGTAATTCAGCAGCCGGAGAAGATAAAGAAACATAAAATTAAACATATGTCGCGAACGAAATAATAAACATTTTAAAAACACGAACTTAGATTAGAAGTACGTGCCACGAACGAAAAGTAAAATCATATTTCATTTCTAAGTTTGTTTTGTTCGCGTGTTTCCGCTTTATGTTTGTGTTTTAAAAATTTCGTTATAATTTTGTTCGCGGCATATGTTCGGTTTTATGTTTCTGTTTTCTTTTTCGGTTGAAGATGGGCTTTACCTAAAATCGTTTTTGCAATAAGTATATCATTTATTGTTTGTTTTACTGTTTAGGAAATATATTATTAAAAGAAAATTAATGATTTTATTTAATCTGTTGTTATAAAGATGTTTTTATCCGTACGGTGTGGTTTATTAGAAAGGTGGCATAAAAAATATACACGCGTAATAAAATGCGAATTCCCGCATACAGTGTTTTAAATTTCACGATCGATAGAGCAGTGTTATGATCGATTATTAACGTTTTTTAATAGCAGTGATGGGTCGTTGACAATTTTTCCGGGAACGGAATTGAATCTATTTTTTACTCAATGTAGGTTATTTAAAGAACTGGTTTTCAAATGTTCCAGACTATCAGCTGGTCTAAAAGACAAACGATTGGTTTTATTCAATAAACTAAGTTGACGAGAAACAATTTAAAACGCCTATTTCATTTGCATTGCTCGAAGATTTATATTTTTTAGTATTATTATGTAGCCTCTATATTGAAAGCGATTCAGGAGAGCGTTAAATATTTGCAGAAACGGATATGTAAACAAGACGAATGTTGCAAGCAATTAAATACGTTAATCGGGACAACCAAAATGAAAAATCGAACAAAAAAATAAAACAAAAAACTTCTATTCAAATAATAAAAACTTTTTTTTTTCCCTTAAATTTGAAACTAATTTTCGTTGTTCTTCCTTCCCGCATGATTCATGAATGCATAGTAACAAAATCTGCTTTGTGTTCCGCAAAGACAAGGTGTCATTCGTTTGTTATTTCTGCGTCATCTTGTATATTTTGTAATTTTCGAAAATGATCAGGTTTTTAAATGTTTTAAATTTCTCTGAAGGCGTCGTTCAGTTGTGATTTATGTGTACAATTTCACGTTTATATATAAACCCGTTCCAAGATTATTGACTTTTATATAATTTTTTTGTTTTAATATTTTACGCATTACATGTATTAGTAAGTTTTTAGCGTTAGATATTATGCGCATTTTCAATTGGTCGAAATTTTTGATAACAGTAGTGTTTTTAAAAATAAGTCACTTTAGATAAGTTATATTATTTAAAAGTAAACTGAATTTTTATACCGGTTATTTTATATATATATATATTTTTTTTTTTTTAGTACTCCGTAAAAATTAAATTAATTTCTGCCACTAAATGAAATAAAATAAAAACTTTATTTCACCGGATAATAGAAGAACAATTAACTCATAATAGACGTTCTTCATGAAGTTATCCTAATCCAGTTCCACGATGGAGTGCATAATGATATAATGCTCTGCTTCGCATACTCTTGATTACTCGTATAAGACAATTATTATTATTCCCGCTCTCTTTTAAATCGTGTTTCTGAATTATCTTGGGTGAGAGAACATTGTAATGCATACATAAAATTTTTTGCGGTTTAGATTTTTATTTTAAATGAACAAAGTGTAATGGCTTTTTACTTTTTCTTTTCTTTCTTTTTTTTTTTTTTTTTTTTTTATTTTTACTCGAAAAAGTACTCGTTAAAATTCACGTAATTCCGAATTTATATCCTAATAAAGATCGATATGTTATTATTTTTGACGTGCATTATTATTTATTACTAATTGTAATATAAAACTCTTTTATAAATAATGGAAATAATTTATAAAAGTATTTATTTTATTAAAAAAATCGATATATATATATATATATATATATTTTACTTATTGTAGTGTGCTCTAAATAAAGAATGATGTTATAGAGCAGCACTATTAAATTGTATGATGCGATTTATCTTTTAATGCTTAAAACTATGATTTAAAAAAATTCCTTGTAGTCAACTGTTTGTTACTTGGGGAATATTTACGATTTTTTAATTATGCAAATAATTCAAAATAAACTAGTTTTCTCGACACGGAAATCGAAATTTTAAAGTGGAAATAATTTGTAGGCCGAAAGACTCTGGTTGCGAACAATACAAAAAATTGAAAATTTTGAAAAATTTTTGTCTGATTTTAACTGTTCTTATTGTTTTGTTTCAATTTAAAATAAAATCGTTTTACATTTAGACCACGAAAAAATTTGAGAATACATACACAAAACGTGCAACACATTAATTTAAAATTGATTCGCTTCGCAGACAATTTACCGTTAAGAAATTATTGTAAATGTTCGCAGACGAGTTCCTTTATACACCCAAGAAAGCCTATCATTCCCATAATTACGAGGAGGGGGGAGGATGATATTTTGTTATGGTTAATGATATGTTTATTGTCTTATCTAGCCGTATCTAAAAAAAGGAAATTATATATATATATATAAATATAGAATGCAATTTCACAACTATTCATAAACGATTTAATTCGATTATGCTTGATAGCGGTAAATTGAAGAAAAAACATTTTTCAGTAACTCTTCTGACGCTTTTTATTCCGTAGAGCGTATTCACGTTAAAGACCCATAATTTGAGTTAAAAATTTAATCACGTCGTAACATATATTACATAAACGGGTCATATTTATTTATTTTCTTGCGACGTGTTCGTATACCATTGTATATCGGTCGGTCCTATTTACAGCGCTATCAAAAATCTATTCTCTATAATTACCCAGTGACGTTAAATTAATTTTTTATACGCTAGAAATTATTTTATTGAATTGAGTGAAAATACAGTTTATTTATTGAGAGGCGAACTTTGTATCGAGTTGAACACATTTAAACAGTCGCTATATTTTTCTATTTATTTTAACTGTAAATCCTTTTATTGCTCTTAGTTTTCCATTATCTCTGCTATTTGTTCATAAACGGTTCTTGATAGTCGATTATTAAAAAAATACTTTGATCGCAATTATTGTCGATGGATACGTTCGTGCATAAATAAATGAATCAAACTGTTTTAGTAATTCTAGAGAGCCTCCATAAAATTATTACGCGGAACAAAACTAGATACTTCCTCGTGATAATAAGCCGCTTTAAAGGTTTTACCGCTGTAGTAACGTAACGAGTTTTGCAGTAATTTAACGCATTTTTGGTAGATTCTTCTACAGTTGTTTGTTTGTTAATTACGGACTTTTTTTCTTCATTTGTTGACGCTACTAAAAAATACGGTGATTCGTTGTTATAATTTTCGTGACATTGTGAACAAATTTCTACGCGTGTTTTTACTCAGAAAATTAGGCTACGCACTATGAGAGAATTTTAGGAAGATGGACAAAAAAATGCCGCTGATAACTTTTTTTTTTTTATTATTATTATTATTTTTAAGAACTAATGCTGTTTAAGTTGATATATATTTTTGTTTGATATTGAGTAATCGTTAAAACGCCAGCATTGTTTTCAGAAGTTCTCTAGCAATTCTTTATTGTTGCTACATACAGTTTTTTTTTCTCTCCGGTTAAAAGGTTTTCTTATTTAGCTGCTAATTAAATAATCGCAATACAAAAAAGAAATTAAAATCAAAAAAATATTTCTACTATCATCGAGTACTTATTGTCGATCGACAAATGACAATAACGATTGTTAGGTAGTGTAAGTTTCATAACATGAAACCTTGAAGTTTCAATTTCGGCTAACTGCATTACACAAAATATAAGTTATGTTTGAAGTTAAAAATAAATTTTCCGCATTATCGCTATGTAATATTTTCGTATCTTACACATAGGCTCTTTGTCCATTATTAATTTGCAAGTTTGAAGTAATCGGTAATTTAAAATGTTGGAAATCGATTAGGAGAAAACATAACTGTTATTTCAACAATAAAAACATTCCGTATTATTCATAGTTGTCAATTGAGAATACCGTTTATCAGAAAGTAACATAAAATGAAAATTTCATACCCTTAACAAAAACGCTTTTCGGATGTGAAGTTAAAACCAAACGATACTTGAGACTTTCTTTTCTGCTATGACCTTTTTTCGATATCGAACTATTTCAAGCTAGTTGGATTTAGGAATAACCTGAGAATTTGGAACCGTGACTTCCTGTTTGGTAGCCGATTACACATAACACCTTAACCTAAACTATATCGTGTTATTTTATCGAAAAGTATTTTTTTATTTTATAAAAGATCACACGCGACTCGTATAATAGAAAGAAAAAAAGTATTTTCAATGTAATCATCGTTAACATTGATATACTATTATGAAATATGTTCTTATCAGATAGGATTTATCAAATATTATGGTTGTTCCTTGTTTCAAATCATTACAGCACGGGCACTTGAATCTTCTTTCAAAACGACATCAGTGCCCTCAACATTCGTAAACAGTTTAAAAATGGTTGTAAATTAAAATGAAAAAAAAAATCAACTAATAAAACTCACGTAATGCAAAGGAATTACGTAAATAATCGCGCAGAAACATTTTTTTAAATTATGAGAAATTCATTAAAAAAAAAAAAAAACTAATTTGTACTTTTTTCTTTTTTCGTATTTTGTTTTTAAATGTGTACTTTTATTATAACATTTCATTTAGAATTTTAATTTAGTGGCAGAATGTATGTTTCAATTTTTTCCTTAACAAGGACTTTAATTTTTTTTGTTCGTTAATTGATTGCAAATGTCCGTAATATTAATCATACGTATAATAATTACGTTCAAGTTTGCAGTGTCTTCTTCCTAGTTATGTTCCATTAAGCATAGTGTCATTATAACATATAACATACATTTGTTACGTGTTTTTTTATCTCTCTCCTAATCTCCGGTAAATGCTCCCATTAAGCAGCCCAACGAATTTAAAATAAAAGGAAACACACATTTATGTTGTTCACATCGCCCTTACTTAAAATTTTAATTTTAAAATTAAAATTAATTTTCTAATATTAAGCAGTTCTTTTAAAGCCGATGAAGTTATAACTTTTTAACCGTAAGTTTTTGATTTTATGAAAGAGCTTCTGGCTTTTTTGTTTTATATTTTGAATTTTACTTTTATAAGGTTATTTGGTTATGAGTTATGAACTTTTAGGTGATTTTTGAGATTGTTTTAAATTCCATATTATAATATATTCTTGACGATTTTTTTTTTTTGCCGCCTAAGGTAATCGATTATCTTTGAAGAAGTTACGGATTTTGTCTTAAGGAGAATTTTAGTTGTGATTTACGCTCAAATTTTAATGTTTATAAGTGAAACTATTACTGAGTTATTGCATATTTTAATTTTTCTTGTCGTTTCTGAGGCCGCTTTTATTAGGAATCTTTACGCTGCATGTGTAGGGAATACTGAAAAAAGGGAGTATCTGAAGCATCAAGTTTTAGACTATAATGAAGGTGTGTATGTAACTATAATTTATTACCGCGCATTCTTTGTACTTGTATGTACATGCTGCGGCGAGGATGACGTGTATTGCCATTATGAACCAAAATTTGCCGGAAGGGCTCTCTATTTTAATTTCTGAAAAGAACGAAAATAGGCGGTTAAATTAATTGCGATTCCTCGTTAAATTCTAAAAAGTGATCTTAAAATTTTGAACCTGTTCGTGATTTGAACGTTTCAGTTTTAGACTTTTGTTCCCCACTTCGGTATTGAAAAAACTATCGCTGAGCTTTGCTATTGTCTACTATTCCACCGCCAAAACATATAATAAACGAGACGTTGTTTTAACCCCTTAACGCCCAATTTATTTTAAATGAGAATTTTTTAAATTACATTTCATACATCATAAGTAGAGTAATTCTGAAGTTTTATTCATTTACTGTAATTAGTAGTTGAGATAATAGATGATCTATAAATAGATCGCTGGGCGCTACTGGTAGTAAAAGAGCAAGTAACTTTTTTGAATTTATATTTAAAAAATAGCAACTTTAGTAAAAAAAAAAAAAAATGAAATTTTTGTAAAATTCAAAACAACTAAGGAGATTTGCAAGAAAAAATCTTATTTTACTGATCTAAACTTAGTTAAATTTTTATAGAACAAATAATAGTTAAGTGTGATATAACAGAAAACATTTCAAACAAAGCGTTACATTGCATTTTGTACAAAACATTAGAGGTTTTCCCTTACATTTCTGAAATCGGCATCTTCTTTGGTTTTGTCTTTTACCTATAACCTGGTATTTTCTATCCAAATGCACAGAGTCTGTCACTTTTGATCTAGATGACATCATCAGAGGTCTTCCAATGCATTTCTTAGAGTGTGTTCCCTATTTTAGGTACGGAACAGCAATATATCTTCGGATGTCTTTTATACTTTTCTTTTCGCAATTTGTTAAATTGAACTTACGACAACCATGTCAATAACTCTTGTAAAGATTGGCCAGTATCAATTTTTGCCACGGATTTGAATTATATGTTTTTCTAAGAGCCAGTCATGCTGGTCGACCGACACCACCCATATTTTTGTTATACTGGGCTATAGTACTCTGCTAGGTTGTAAAATTTCGGATTTTTCTTTCAAACGTTTTTGGTGCCTTGAAACTTGGGTTAGAAGCTCTTCTACTTTACCTGACAGATCTTTCACTAATGGAGTAATCATTTCACCCTCATCAAAATACTCTTCGTCAATTAATTCATCCGCATCAGGCGGTAAGGCAATTATATCTGATTCAATTTCCTTAGAAAACATATATTCTCTAATGCTTTTTCGGTGCTATGAAACACTTTACGCCGAGACATTCTGAAAGAAATAAAAAGGGGAAAAAAATATTAGTTACCACTAACGCCCAGCGTTCTATTTAATAGATCAGCATGTTTAAACTTAAATTTCAATAATAAAAACAGTAATTTTTTAAATCTAAATAACGCAGAATAATTAAAGAGGTATTGAAAATGTAGAACACGAGAAAAATCAAACTTCCTTTTAAATTTTTTTCCGTTGGATACAAAATCGAACATTACATTATGACACTTCGAAATGGCAAACTTCAGACCTTAACTACTGGACTGATGTGGAAAAGAATGTTTCAAAACTGGTCTGGGAGTGTGGCTACACGTGTAAGGAAACCAACCAACGACAGTAAGAAGTGATTAAAGGATATCGTTTTCAGTGGGCGTTCAGAAAAGTAGGCGATCTATAAATAAATCAGTGAACGGTAACGGGTTAACCTCGATATTGAATGATCTCTGTTTTCACTTTTGAAGAAAACAAGTGTTCTTTTGTGTAACAACGAAATTTGGTTATACTAAACAGTTTAAATAAAGCCGAGATTTTGAATATACGTGTAGTCCATTTTTTTGCACTATATGCCAGACGGCGTATTGATAGGCGCTCTTATAAGCACGTTTTAATTCTTTCAGCAATGTTATAATCAAAAATGTGTAACCTTAAATATATTCTTCATTTAAATGTTTATTACTTTATTTGCAGGTAACCCGCATGCAAGTTGCATGGACAGATCTTTAACATAGCGTGTAATGATGTTTTAAGGTTGTATAATTACATGTTTTCTTTTTCTCTCTCTTTCTCTCAAAAATCTAACTAAAAATGTAACATATTAAATTTTTAATAGAAATAAAATATATTAATATAACAATAACCGTACGATCTGTTAGATTTCGAATGCGAATTCTGATGTAAGTTATGAGCTATCAAAAAGAATTTAAAGTGATTGCCATATTTTAGAGAGCCGCTTATAGTCTGTATATTTTTATTTTATTTATAATATAGTGTGTACTTGTTTTAAGCACCTAAACATTTATTTTAATAAATTTCATGGATAGTTATTAAAAATCGCATTTGTTTATTATTTATTTTCACTATGTTTTAATCGTATTATATACATGTGTAAAAATATGTATGTATACATATATATATATGTATGTATACATATATATATATATATATATATATATATATATATATATATATATATATATATTATGTGTATATATATGTTTAAGAAATTAGCATTTTATTGAAAGAATTATAAAGTTGTAGTAATAGAAGTTTAAAAAAAAAAAGAAAAAATCTGTATTTCTGAAACAATATTTACATGACAACTAATTTCCGATAACATTTATTCTAATTGTCGTTTATTTACTTTTTTCTTTTTGAAGATTTTGCTATTGCAAATATACGTTGCTGTTACTACTATTACTGCTGTATGGACTATCTTTAACTTGGTTAACACATGTCGTTTATAATTAATTAAATCGCTTTTTATGAAATGTTCCAATTCTGCAGATAAACTTAAAATGTAAAATTCTTGCATACAGTTAAATATTTTAATTCATTCGAATCGTCTCCACGTTTGTTTTTTCCCGTAATTATTAGTTTTGTTATATTTTTCTTAACATTAATTTTATGCGTTATTTGTGCTGTAACAAATTTGTTAATTTAAACATACATTTATATAATCGCCAAGTTATCGTTAGTAATATATGTTGGCTTTAATTGCGTTTATATATTACGAAAAAATTAAAAAAGAAAAACTGCAGCACTAAGCAGTATAATATAATTTTACTGAAAATTAACTTGTCGAATTATAAATTTAGATAACGTATTTAAAGTTGTGTCGATGATACCCGTGGTGTGGTTTACATTTGCGAACGATTATGAAGTAAATGTAAATAACAGTAAACACTGAAATATACGATAGTTTATAAAAAAAAATAGCAAAAATGATCAAAGTTTATTGAAACATATTTTCGTTTGCAGTAATACAAAAAAGTGATTTTTGATGTGTGTGTATGTATATGTATATATATATATATACATATATATACATATATATATATATATATATATACATAAACCTATGTTATGGTATTTATATTTTACGAAGCATTGTTAATATATTTTAAATAACAAAGTTATATCGATCGTATTAACATTATTTTCATTACATTAAGTATTGTAATAAAACAAAATTCTTATCATTTAACAAAATGCAACAATATTCCACTGATGGAAGTTTTCCAATGTAGCATTAAAATCGATATTTTATAGGATTGCCGACGATTTGAATAATTTCTGATGTTTCGATAATAAAATAGTGGAAGTTCAATTTTTTTGAAAATTTCAGTGTAAAATCAAACGATTGTATTATTCAGTAAGGCTTACCTGCCAGTTTTACTGAGCCAGATAGGAACTCTGCCTTTGATCTCAATCGAACGAACGTATTCATATTTTTTTTTCGTACAAAATTTATCTTTAGCGGAAAGCATTCTTCTTAAATTGTAGTAGTTACAAAAACTTGTTCGTTCTTTAAAAATAATTAGCCAAATAGGTAATATACAAGTATATATATAGGTGAAATCCGAAACGTTACAATTTTATAAATACAACAGCTAATGTATAAAATTTTAAAATTTATAAAAAAAATTGATTAAGAAAAGGTATACTTTGTTACGGTTTGCGATCGGATATTTGATTTTAACGACGCGTGAAATTCGAATAAAATTTTTATCGATTCAAAAACAAAGTAATATGAAAAAGTGAATGAATAAATTTGGAGGAAAAAGTTAATCAGTTGCCAAAATGTTCTAGCTAATACGAACACTTAGGTGATTAATTTCGGTTAATTGTGCCAAAAAAAAGTATTTAGTCAATCTAGCTTTTAACGTTCATTCTCTTTTAAGAATATTTTAGACTTATTTAGGAAAGCGTGTATTCGTGATAAAGAACATTTTGCCCACACGTAAACACGGGTTCCCACAAGTTCCATTTTAAGTAAAAGGAATATATCTTTTGATAGCGCTTATTTTTTTGTAACAGGTAAAATGTTATTGAAAATTCAACAATATTCGAAACCGGAATAAAGGTTAAAAAAAATAGGCGTATTACTTTCGCAAATTTACATGAAAGTATAAAAACGTTGATTTTTTTACTAATAATTGAATACATCGTTCTGCAGATTTTCAAAGTCTTTTTAAAAAACAGCTTTAGTGCTTATCCAACTAACACCGCGAGGTTCACGTTTCGTAAAATGTTTTGAAAATAATAAAACATCATCCCTTCTAAACAATTATTCGCAAGGCAAAGTTGAATGTGAAGGAACATACTTACAATTGATTTACACTAACTTACATATTTCACGAGAAATTAATATTCACACAGTTCTTCCATACCTTTGAGTTGATGAATTTTCGTTTAAACGTCTTTTTAAAATGCTTAATGTCTAAAATTTTTAGCTTCATGCGTTTTTTTATTATTGTTTTTGTAGTCGAACACTTCAAAGATATATAGAATACTTTTTCGAATGTTAAATAATTTTTCATTAAAAGTTATAAAATAAGTAGATCGCATCATTATAACATTTTTATATTTAAATTAATTTTGATGTTTCTTCCAAATTAAAATTATACATAAATAGTGCAGGTTAAATTTATAATATTCAAAGTTTCCAAATAATTTTTTTTCTTTTTTCCTATAATGAAAAACTTTTTTTGATTCGAACGATTCCGGTTATCATCACCGTGTGTTATGCTTTTACTTAAATCTGCCAAATTTGATGTAATAAAATAAATGAAATGTTTTAAAAAACTAAAAAGAAAATACCTTTCTCATTAATGCGATTGCGTTAGTAGAAACGTATACAAACCGAAGCACGACTGATAAGACCATAACAAAGTAGTCTACTAGTTTGTAGATCAGTATTAACCCGCAGCCATGATGATTGTGATTGTTTTCTATTCGTACGCGGATTAAAACTGATCACTGTTTCTATTTCAAACTTTTACTCATTATTCTAAACTCGGACAACCATGTTATGAATTACACATCCCCTATATAAACATTTAAATATGAACCGTAATTTTTATCACCATTATGCTTTTAAAGTGTAATTTAGCATTTACATTTCGTTTGTGAAAGTTTCGTACAATTTTCATTAACCTCTGTTAGGCTATAACGTTTAATTTTTTGTTTTTCAAAATATCCTCACGCGTTGATTTGTCCTTTTAACCCGGATCATTTTTGAATAAACAAGCGATAACAGATATTCTACGCTTCTAAAGTTTTAAGTTTTTAAATTGCTCCAATGTTATATTCATATTTATTTCAAGTTCGCCCTTATATCAAGAATCAAAAAATAGGAATCAACCGTAAGAAACGGACTAACAAATGCAAAAGACCTTTTAAAATAATTTTTTTTTTTTTTTTTAAATCAATGAGTTGCGAGAAAATCGTTAATTTAAAATTCGTTAACGGTAAAAAATACGCATTTTTTTAATGCTTCCTGAATGGGTTGCCAAGTACCAATTTTCTGATCTGTCTGAAATTTAATAATTCCTGTAACTTTCCTTTATTCTCTAATACTACTATATTGTAATAAGACATGGTTTTATAATAGACAGATTAATTTTAACATATGTGACATTCGCCGAGAAAAGGCACACCCGTGGCGCAAAAAGTACTTTTTGAGAAGAACGCGTTTGAAGTTTGCGCGAAGTAATATTACCATAATGTACTACTCTACCGCGCATGCCTGTCTGTAGTGTGGTGCCAAATTAAACGTTCTAACAATTTAATGTAGCATTAAGAAAAGCTTGGCTTCCGTAGGGCGAAAACATGAACTAAGTGCTAAGCGAACATAGATCCGGCGTTCTTTTACTCGTATCGTTGAATTCTTAAAAATTTTGCTGTACCACTTCCCGGTAGAATGCTGAATTCAGAGATTACAAAGCGATCAAATTACCATCCAGCGAAACAAACAGCGCTGTTTATCATCGTTTTGCTATGAGTGTATCTTTTAGAAGATAATATTGTATAAGAAACATTCCTGAAAATATGGGCACGTTGTTATTGTGGTTACATTTCTTCGATACAGCTAGCTGATGATCTCTGCGATACATGCCAACAAAATTCGATTATAATCCGGAGAGCCTTGACGGAAATGAACACGAAAGTCAGAGAAGAAAAATTAAAGTTGTGCAAAACACCAACGCGAGTTCTACCAAAACAATGCTGTAAAATGACCGAATCGGATACAGCTTAGACTTCTACTCTTCTATTTAGTTATGATCATGCTCAAAACATTACCTATCCGAGTAGCAGCCCTCGGAAAACAGGCTCATTGTCCTTCAAGGCTGCGTGTAAATGCTCAATTTTTGGTATTTACGATTATCTAAGTGAAATTTAAAAAAATTATTAACTAGATTAAGAATTTGAAATTGGCAGCAAAGGACCGAACGCTATTTTCAGTCAACTTCAGCACTATATCAAAACGAATTCTGCTGAGAATTTTGTATTATTCTGTGATAACTGTGTAAAGCAATTGGAAGAAAAAATAATTTTACGATTTTTTTTAAACTTTTAATGTTTTCCCACTTTTTTCCAATTTTCTTCAGTCAGTTTTTTTTTTTTTTGCGTTTTTAGACATTAAATAAACGTTTGCGAAAAAACCCCACATATTACATCTTATTCTACACTTTTTCAAATATCAGAATCCGTGTTTAACTCAAAACCTATATTTCCGCACTACAGGGGTCTCCCGGTGAACGTCACATATATGTAATATTTTTCGTTTGAAGTTGAATTTGTTATTTTATCAGATGATAAAAAGAAATGTTCTTTAACCTTTTCGGATGTATGGAGTCCTCCATGTGAAATTTCTAGTTTATTTACCCGTGTGAGTTTTGAAAATTTAGTTCAAATAAAAAAATAAAATTTCAAAATTCGGCCCTTTCGGTCTTAAAAGATACACTTCATGATTTTACCACCTCATTCAGTAGTAGTTAATTTTTGTGACTTTGATCTGTTTAGTTACCTAAAATCGAGATAAATTTAAAATAATGGAACAATTAAACGGATCGAAATAACAAAAAATTAACAAAATTAATCTATAGACGAATGCTTAAAATTTGATATTCGTAACGTACAAAGCGGTAACATCGAAATTAAGTAAACGCAAAACATTCGAGAGACTGCAAAAAATTATAATTGATATAAAATTATGCTATTAATCTGATGAAATTTATATATTCCTTACGCTTCCCCTGTACGCAATCATCAAAATAGCAGGTTTCAGTTATGTGTGTAGTCATTAAATTTCTTTATAAAAATAATTGATAGTTCTAAACTACCAATAAAAAATACATTTCCCTGAATTTAGGGGAAGATAAAAAAATTAAAACACTTAAATATGAATGAAATTATGTTAATGTAGAATAATACAGAACGCAGTACTATCTTCGTCCAAAATTCTGTATGTACTGCAATGTTACAGAAATACATACATATACCAATCACAAAAATGAAATAGCGAAAAAAATTTGGTTAAAGTGTAAAACGGTTTTATACAAAGCATATTATTTGTGGACTAATGTGGAATAATAAAAAATAGTGAATACTAATAACAGTGTACAGGGGTTAATAACAAAACTGCGAATAAAAATAAGCGAGTAAGTTTATCCACCAAATAGTACGCCGTAAAATAGTAAACATTTTCAAGAATTCACCGAAAAAATATCGATTCCTAACAACAGTCAATCATAAAAGAAGAAAAAAAAAATCTGAGATTTATCACATTTATAAATAAAAATGGTAGGCAACGATATGGTTGAAATTTAGTATTCACAACGACAAATAATGAAGGGCGAGAAAAAATTAGTATAATTAACGAGCTCCCCCCAAAAAAAAATCCCGTTGTAACGCATTTTTTGCTTTGCATTCATGAAAATCTGTTTTTTTTTTAAATGGCAATTTTTAAAACCATACATTAATACTAAATTGTTAAAAGTTCTTCAGGTTCGAAGGCTACATCCATTTATTGCTTCAATGTCGTCTTTTGTGATTCTCTTACCACAGTTCCTTTTATATACTTTGCGTTTTAAACAGATTTTTTCGGGTGTTTTTTTTCTTCTTTTTTTATATGACACAATTCCCGTATACGTAATACACTTTTTATATCATTACTCATATTTCATGGTACGCAGGATGATAGTGTGGTATTTTAATCATCTGATCAGAAAACGTGGAAGCGTTGTTCGTCCAAAGCAAGGTCAATGGAAGAAGAGGTCGAAGCTTGTAAGGCGGCTGGCCGTACTTTTAAGGATCGTGTACCTATCGCACGAGACCGTAATTGTTGGCGCAGTCTGAATAACCGAATAATAGATCGTGGTCATGATACCCCTGCGTGGGGTGATACGATTCGATAATGATGACTTATATTAATTTCTGTCTTTATCCTTCGTTTAGAACGTACGTTATTTTCTTTTTCTCTGCAAAACTTTTGCAGTCTGTCTTAAGGGGGGTAGTCACATTTTTAAGATTTGAAAAATTGTTGCAATGTTTTACTATTTATTTAAATATCCATAACACGATAGTTTATCATTATAAAAATTGATTCATCTAGATGAGGGGGTTTCCGAAACCACACTCGGTGGTCTCAAGAAAGTATTAAAAATCATAACAAAAGCCTTAAGGGATCGTATACATAATAAATTCTAATAGTCAATTATTTTCATTTACAATTTTGTCCAGTTTATAACTAATAATTTTTAATATTTACTTACGTTCATCGGCCGATTTACACTATTAATTAAAAGTACATCGTGATAACGTCAATAATGTCAACAGGAAACGAAAAATACAAATTTTATTAAAGAAATAAAGCACCGTAAGGAATCTGAAAAGTTAAAGACGCGTTTACATTTTTAGGGTTTCATTATTTAAAAACAAAAAAAAAAAGTTACACTATTACAAAATGTTAGAAATATAGCACAAGAAATCAAATACAAAAAACGCTAATCTAGAGATGTTCACGTAATATATCGTATTTATTTTCTTACGTTTTATCGAAATAATTTTCTTTTTTTCCTCATGGTAATAAGTACTCAATTCGAAATCTGATTTTAACCCATTAAAAATGTGGTCTATTTACCTTTTCAAAGAACTAAAAACAAAAATAATGGAATCGGATTTAGAACATTCCTTCAGCAAAATTATTTTGTTAAAGTTTACATGTTACACCAGTTCTCACCCACGACACCATCTAGGTTGAAACCAGTTTGTTACATTATTTGACATCGCCTTCAAACGAATATAACATCCATTTCTAAGCCCGCCCACCCCGAAACTTGGAGAATAATAAACCTGAATAAATCTCTGTAAAAGTACAGCGTGTCAAAATTTTCTTTTTAACCGGTTTTAATTTTTTTTAAAGTATATCATATATACTTTCATACTATCACTTTTACTTAAATGAAAATCAGGTTTATTTATAAATTTCTTCCGTGAAATAGTGCTACATCCAGTCAACAAATTCTCTACAACAATCGTCGCTTACCAATTATAAACACGGATCTATCACAGCTCTGAATATACGCTCTCGTTACGTCGCTTGCAACAAAAAAAATATAATAAAAGTCACATCTGAAATACAAAGAACAAAGTCAGTGTGCGCTAGACACATTGGTCTTTGTCTAGTACTGCTTTGCAGGAACAAAATATCCAACTGGCTTCTCATCTACGAACACAAAGTTTAAAGTCAAAAGCAAACGAGTAACTGTGTCTAATTCAAAATTACGATATCGTCGTCGGATTCCGGTTTGTGCTTTTTTGCTTTATCAGTATCTTCGTTGTCGTCGGAAACATTTACAACTTCTGGCTTCTTCGACAACAGATTATAATTGTAATTCTTAACGAGCGCGTTGCGTATTAGCGGCACGATCTGTTTTTTGATAAAGTCGGTGAACGACGGAGGCCCTTCCACGCGTAAAAAGATCATCTGCCTCTCTCGTTTCGGTATAAATTCGATTTTGACCGTAATTTCATTGCTGACCGCGTGCAAACACATCTGACTTCTGCGCACCTCCATATCGATTTCGTACTGCGAGTCGCACGACTTCCTTTTCACCTTATGCTTATTGCGATTGACTAGAACATCGAGGTACGTGGCACAATTGATCACTATGGTCGAGTTGAAGTTCAGATGACTGCTGCTATTAGCGCCGCCGTCGGCAGAACCGGAAGCGTTGGTGCCGCGTGTAGCAGATCGCCGCGATCCGGATTCCACGTTGATGATCATGCTCTGATTCTTTCTCGCATTATCCTCGCTATTAATTTCTTCCGCTTCCGTTTGGTACGTGACCATCGTGCTCAGTTCTTTAATCTCTTTATCCTGATTGTACACCGTCAACTGAAAAAGGAACACCTTTTCCAGTACGTAGCGTAACGATTTGTAGATTTTCTCGAAAGCGTCCTTCTCGAAAAACAGCCGATTGAAATGTTTATACTTCAGCGTGATCATTACTTTATCGTTCAGCGGGGCAACGGCTAAACTGCCCGGATTCGCAGTGGCCACGTTTAACAGTTTATTCAAAGCGGAACCGGTACTGTCTTGCTGCAGTATCTTGAAGGCCGCGCCGCACAAGTATCGGAACTGTTGTATCACGTTGTACGAAGCCTGCTTGATCACGTTCAAATTATGCTCGAACGGGTCTTGTAAATAGATGAAATGATCGGTGAAAAATTGATGAACCTGCGTCGTATTTACCAGACGTTTATAGACTCCGAAGCAGCTCGGCAAACTGTCGGTGTCGGTGAAATCGTTAATCGATATCGGCTGTCCGGTGAAGGTAGACATGACGACGTTCTCGAATTGGAAATTCAGGTAAAACTTAAAAAACTCCAGCAGTAAATGATGAAACGTGTCCGTTGATAGCGCCGGCGATGGAGTAAATTTTTCGAACGAAAACGAACAATTCCACGATTTCACCATGACCGTTTTCGTAGCGTTCCTCTGTAATTGTTCCACCGTAGGCAATCGGCCGCTGTGCTCCATGTGAAATATCACCAGCCAAATCAAAGCGTACGTATTAATTTTACCCATACCGTGTATGTTGTACACTTTTAAGAAATATTTCAGGAACAAAATCATCGGTCTCAAATTAGGGTCGAAACTGAAATAGTGCTTAATCAGGGACGTGTTTTCGCAGCCGAGATGAGAGAATACCGACAAATCGCCCTTCGTGTTAGTCGGTACATGGTCGAATTTGATGATCGGAACTCGCGCTTTACCAATCAGTAAAACGTTCCTAAAGTTGTTGCTATTGGTTAATTGATTTTTAATTTTTCTCATTACCGCTAAACTCGGATCTCCTATAAAAAAAAAAAAAAAAAGTTAAAATCCTTAATCAAACCCCGGTAATGTATCATTTATATGTTTTTAATAAGAGCCCCCCTTTTATATTATTATACGTTTAGGATGTTTCTTTTTCATCACTTTAATAATCAGTGTCCTATTCCAGCGTTGACAACGAGCAAATTTTTTCTTAACTCAAATACGGTCTGCAAAATAAATTCGAAACATAAAACATTGATCACGCACACTTTTATATCCTTTGTTTGAAAACTCTTTTACGTTATTCCATTTCGCATTCTTCTTTTTAATTTCTTCGTTACCGTACTCAGTATAGACAAGATGTAAACATTTTTTGCATTTTTTTTTTTTTTTTTTTTGGCTCTATATATTAATTTTGCTATTAGATACGTCATTTGGAAATTTACATCCGAAGACGGGCGAAAATCATAGAAACAGAATGCTTAACACGAATCCCGTGTCGAAATTGATCAAATTAATATAGTAGCTAAATGCACAATGAGGTCATGTTACGAAAAAATCGGGGTTGTTATATTCCATTATTAATTGTTGGGTCATCGACTGAACGTTAATATAGAAAACAGAAATACAATCACGTCAACTTCAACAAATAAATAGTGTAAATGTGTGATCCTTATTGACTTTCTAGAAAATTCTAAATGTTTGTATACTTAGTTCAGTATAATCGTATAATTCAGCGTTTTTCAGTTTATAAAAAACAAAAATAGCCCTCGAAAAATAATTTTTTTAGAAAAACTCTCAATTTACCGTTTACAAACGCAATAGTAAAATATATTAAAATAGACCTCTTCGCATAACAATAACGGTTTATTGCATTCCTCAAAAACAATGAATGCGATTGATTTACATTTATTTTCACGCATATTTTTTTTTAGTGTCAACTTGCGTTGTTCATAAGAAAACTCGGTGTGACTTAACACATTCTTTTCCTTTTTTTAAAAACTAACTTCGAATAGCATTTTTTTTTCCTCTTTTTGCCGTCTCTCGGAACTTGACTTATAGAAAAGTAGACATTTCCGAAAAAACTTTAGGACACGTTCGACAAGAGTAGTTAAAGAGGCGTGTTTATTGTACATTTATTTTTGTAACTTTTCAAATTAAAATATATTACATTTTTTTTTTTCAAATTTCAACCTCTATTGCTAGAAAACAAAACTAACTGTCTTCATTTTACATCTTGTCCTTTTTGCTTGCTTAAGTATCTTTACTAATTTCCACTTTTGATAATTTACGACATGGGAAAACTTTTAGTTGCTAAAAATAGAAAACATCGTTTAAACGTATATAGGAAAGTTCGAATAAATTTACGAAAGAACCATTTACCGGTTAGACAAATTTCTGCCCAAATTACCTCGCGGATCGTTTAAACAGCGAGAAGAATCAAAACGGTAAACGGAATTTTTCATTTATTACTTCAAAAAAAATGAAGTATACAAAACTTACGGAAATAAATTCGCTTATCGAAATCGTTTAACAGATTTATTTTTCATTTTGATGAATTATTCACTAATGCCGATATTATCAATATTAATAAAAACTACAAATGCTCGGTAATCGTAGACTTAATTAAATAACGAATACACGAAACGACCGCGCAATACGGCAGTCTTTTAATGTTTAGTAAATGTATAAATAGACTGTTCATTTTTTTTCGAATTGTAGTTACACAGAAGTGTGTCAACAAATCACGATACGTTCGAAGTGTAGAAAAACCAATCAGTCAACGATTCGCTACTACACTAATTCACAGTTCATACACGTTAAAAGTTCATGCATCTAATCTCGAATGAAACATTTACCAAACATTTCAATTTATATTGTACGCAGCAATAATAAGTTACTTACTGAAACGAACAAAAATATCTACATCACTGTCACTCATGGACAGTCCAGTTACAGAAGAACCGAACGGTTCTATTTGAGTAAAAGGAATGCTGGCTCGATTTAATTCCGTTTGTAGATTGCCCACTATAACGATAATTTTGTTCTCAACTTTTTGAATCGGTATTTCCAAAGTAGAAATTAAACTGCGAAAATTATTATCGAACGCCCGTTTAATATCCGGCGGATTTTCTTTGAATTCCGGCAATACAACTGAAGGAGAATAGTTGGTCTTTTTGAAAATAGTCTTATTCACTTTACTATATCGGTTAAAATTTTTCCATTTTGCAAATTTTCTATTTCTACCATCCGAATCACCAGTTCGATTAAGCTTTCTCTTTAAATAATTTCTTTCCATGCGGACTACGAAAAGAGTATATATTTAAAAAAAAAAAAAAAAGAAAAAAAAACATTAAAAAAATACGCGGAAATTTAATTTTACCTATATCGGTAAACCACTTAGAAAACACGACCATTCGATAAAAAATTATTTTGACTTTCGCGTGCAGTACATTTAAACTACATTACACGAGAAACATCGACTTAAAGAATATCGCAAGTGGAATAAAATTTATTTAAAGTTTAAAATATTACGCAATTATAATGAAAAAAAAAAAAAAATAATATATTTAATAAAACACATAACAATCCTTTAATACTTATTAATTAAAAATTTTATAATTAGTCGCTAAAAATAATACACATTTAATAAATTTTAAACAATGATAATGATAATGTAATTTTGTGTCGAAATAATGGAATGCTTAAATTTTAATTTCTCAAATTATTTCGAAGTACTTTTCCAGATATATTTCTCGGTATACTGTCGACAAATTGAACGCCTCCTTTTAATCTCTTGTAAGCGACAACTTTCGGTTCGACATATTTAATAATTTCCTCAGCCGTTACTTGGGCATTTTTTTCTAAAACTACAAATGCTTTCGGAATTTCTCCGTCTATATCATTCGGAACTCCTACAACGGCAACATCGGCCACTCCGGCAATTTTAATAATCAAATTTTCTAATTCCGTCGGCGATACCTGTTTGAGGAAAAAAAAAGTTATTATTAGCAATCGATCGATAAAATTATCGATACTATATATTAATTGACATCATTATTTGTGTTATTGTTGCAAGTTATGTTTTCGAATTTGAGCTAGTTTTGATTTTATACATATATATATTTAATCGTGTACGGTTTCAGTATAGTTTAGAGTTTTGTATAACATTAACGTAATTTAAAACAAAAATCGATATTATGGATAATCCGGAAAGTATCCTTCAAAGTTTAGAAAATTTTTCTCGAACGAAATCGAAGGAAATACCAAAAGAGCTAGAAGAGTATATAAGTTATGTTGCGAGAACTGGCGATCCGGTCTTCCAGTGGTCTTCGGTTAAAGTTTTATTAAAAGAAAAATTGTTATCGATACTGAACGAATTTTACCGAGCGAATCCGTCGCTAGATATTCCGCACTATCCGAACGTTGACCCGTTCGATTACGAAGGTATGAAAAATCATTTAATAAATCGTTTAGAATCGTTCGTTTATGCGCCGTTCACTATTCAAAGAATTTGCGAATTGCTTTCCACACCGCGCAAAGAATACAGTCGAATAGACAAGTATATGAGAGCTATCGAAAAAAACGTGTCCGTTATAACATCTCGCGACGTGTACTTAAGGAAAAGTACGGAATCGGAAAATTCGGGAACGGCTACGGACACCGCCGTTTTGAACGGCATATTTTATCGTAAAATTAACCATTTCGCTAACACCACCGCCACCAATCATATATACTGTTCAGATGATAACGACGTCGATGATAAAATTAACAATAGCACGTCGACTTCTGCAATTCATGGAATGTTGGAATGGAACGAGAACGATAGCGAAGCGGAGTATAAAATTAACGATGAAATACAGTCTTCCGTTGCAGTCAGCTTTCCGGATGACATCAGTTTCGATATTAAAGAAGACGAAGAGGAAGAAGATGGAAAACGGGAAAGCGAGGAAACAAAGGATAATGTTAGTGTATCGTCCGAAATTGATAAAAACGCGGATACTTCCGCGTCTTTCGTGCGAGAAAATGAGTTTGACTCTGCGGAGAATGTTTTAAACGAACCCGTTTCGACAACAGCGTCGTCATTGTTAGACAACTCCGATATACACGTTAACAACGAAGATAATTTCCGTGAGGTTTCCGATAAAACGGAAACTATTACAGACGACATTATAATACATCGTGAACTCGAACCGGAAAATGTCGTTGTAGATGAATTTATAAATGAGGAAGATTTAAAGCCGATCAAAGAGAACGATGAAGCTGTAACCGAGACGACGCAGCAATCTATCGAAGCGGATACGGTGACAGATAGTTTAACGGAGAAGGAAAGTTTTGTCCTTACAAGTTTTGCGGTAGAAAATAAAGATGCCGAAAACTTTGATAGTGATAACATCGAAGGTGACGTAATTTTAGAAACGGATGTAAATTCTTCGGAAATATCCGCTGAAACTAATAATTACCAAGTTGAAAATGATTCCGAAATTACTCCGACATTTGAGAAAGAACATGTAGAGAGCGAAATAGCGGAAATGTCTTCGGAAATATCGGATGTTACAAGTAACACTGCGAACGAATGCGAATCAAACAGATCATCGTTTATCGAAGATTCATCGTTTAATATAGGGGAAGAGGTATCGAGCACTAGTGAAATCGTGCCGGCGGTTCATACTGCCGTTCAATCAGAAGAACTGCCCAGCATCGCGGAAAAGAACGATAACATCGAAGAACAGCAAAGTAGCGAAAGTACCGCTAAAGAAAACCCGACTTGTTCTTCGATAGAAACAGAAGGGCATCCTTCAAACACCGTCGCTGATGAATCAAACGATAATTTTGACGATGCGATTATTAAAACAGTGGAAACTGAGAACTGAATTGTAAGTTGAAAACCTATACTAAAATATGAATAAAAACTAATCGATAGTTCTGCCGTATTACATAAGTTTTATAATCTTGCGATTAGAAAAGTGTTTTTGTTTTATTTAACCGGTCATAATTAATGTTCGCATACATTACCACTACCGAGGGTGAATGTTTCAGCGCGCTTATGAATAATCCGAGTATACAGATTAAATTCATTTTCATTTGTTCACATTATATGTTTAATGAAAATTTATACAAGAAAAAAAGAATCAAGTTTATACATATATATATGTATTCGTATTTGTTTAAAATATTGCGGATTTTTATAGTTTTTGATTTTCAAATTGAAAATGCGATTAAAAATCATAAATATATACAAAATGTTTTTTTTTTCTTACATATTTTATGATACAACAAACATATAATTAACATATATATATATATATATATATATATTACGGTAAAGCGCGTAATTGAAATTAAAAATTAAGTTTTTTGCACACATTAAAGTCTATTAACTTTCAACTAAGTGCAGTTGGTTTTAGCGATTACATTTGGAATATTCCTAAATCCATTATTATACTGAAATGTTTTTTCTATAGTTTCCTATCATTTTACAACCTTCTCGAGCAGAATATTCTTACGAAAACATTAACAATTGCTTTCAATTTTTTATATATTTTGATTTTTGTTAATAACACATTGTTCAGACAATGAAAGAAAAAAGTTTTAAAAAATTCGTACAAAAAAGGCTTCGTATGAAAAAATTCACGAATTTTGTTTTTTATTTAGAAAACGTTGAAATTAGAAAAATTATGCTTGAAAAAATCTGCGTGTTTTTGATAGGTTTTCATCTTAATATATACGATGTACTCTTCTCGAGGATAGTTTTTTTTTTTATAAACGGGGAAATTTGTTTTTATTTAACTTGTCATAGTTGTACAGTAGCAATATTTTAGTGTTTTCCTTTAATACGTATTAATTTGAGTAAAACACTCCGGTTTAATCGTACTATTTATCGAGTTCTAGTTGGTATATTTTTTGTCTTAAAAAATTAGCGGTAGTTGCATTTAATATGAAAAGCTAAATGATATAGATGTCATTTAAGTTTTGAAAAATTAGTTTAGATCTTATCATTTAAATGGAACATTATCTGAATAAATAAAACTGGAAAAATTTAAAATATTTTCATCGTAATATCAAACTCTTGTCTCTTAAATTAAGAAACAGCAAGAACCGGTGCGAAGTTAATAAACCTTTAATTTCTGTGATATTTATAAATCAGTTTTTGTTAAACCCGCATTTTATCTGAAATATGGTAATCCGACAAATTTAGGGCCTGATTAACTAACATTGTACCTAATATTAGTACCATATATTTAACGAAATATTAAATATGTATAGTGGGAATAAAAATGAAATAACGGAAATCACGTGATATTTTTGAAATTATTAATGGTAATTATACAATATATACATATATATACACACACACACACACAACACATATATGTTTATTTATATATATATATATACTTCTTAACTAATTAAACAATTTTTCATGTGCAGGAGTGAAAATTACGGATAATAAGGCAATTCGAAAAAATAATTCACGTCGGTAAAGAATTTTTTACGAACAGGTAATATTTTTTTAAAAAAATTTTTTGTAAAAATTGTTTATTTGTAATTTACGCGTTGAAAAATGTGGAGAATTATATTTCAAACACAACAAAATTACTTTAAATTTCCAACAATATGTTTTATTTTTATAACTATAAAGATTTTGTAAAAATTTTACATTGTAAATTTTTTTTTTCTTCTTGCCATAGACGCTCTTTGAACAAATTGGTAATTTAAAAAAGAAACGTTTTTTTCTTATTGTCTTAATTTTTTTTTATTTATTTTAATAAAAACTGCTTGCTTCAGTTTTTATTAAGCCGATAATAATTCTACGCGGTATAAATACCATTTGAAAGAGTTTTTTACGATGTTTAGACAAGTTATTTTTTTTACGTTACTTTTTTTATTTTTTTGAAAGTATTTTAAGTTGTCAACAAAAAAGTTGCTTCTTTTTTATTTAGTTTTCATGTATTACGCTTATTATCATGATTTTTACATTAAACGGCGGCCCATTATTACTTTTAGTAAACGGTTTAAGTTGAAATACTGTAATTTATACAAAAGGGAGGTTTAAATTAGCGTTTCTACGATCAGAAAGAGTATATAATAATTTAGAACAATTTCGATTTTTAGTTTTCTCCATTGAAGCGATTATTGAAATTTTAAGTTTTTTGCTCCTTGACAGTCACTATAAAGCTACTATTATTCCAATCTCTGAATTAATCCCTACGTGCTGGACCGGCGATTCTCAAAAGTTGTTCATTCGTGAAACATTTCAAGTAAATCGTTATATATATTTTCAAAAAAAATTACAAATTTAAAACCGCTGTATCAGCTCACGGTTCGGTCGATCGTTGCCACCGTGACTTTTAAAACCTTTTTTAAGAATACCAAAGCGATGGTATATGTTACCGTGTTACACCGTTTTCATTAATTAGTGAAATAAATAATGTGGCAACAGTTTGACGGTGAGGCTCTTAAACGGATACGATAGATATTAACATTCGTAAATTTTTGTCAGCCCTTGCGGTATATTTTAGATAATCTAATGTGATACTATTCTCTAAGGGTAATTTGGAAAGATATTGAGCGCCGCTGTATCATTAGATTTCGGAAATACTACTAAGTGTTCGACTAATATAATATTTTGCTATCGTTTAAAGCTATATATATATATATATATACAACAATTGTCGAACGAGATGCTATGTTGTTAATTATTAATTTTTAACCATTTATTAATCATTTCTGACGGATATAATAATAATATACTACTCAAAAATATATAAAAGCGTATTGTAATAACATTCTTTTATGTTCCTATTTATAAGAACAATAGGTAATATTTTAGAAAAACCTTTTTGCATCATTTAAAAAAATACCTCATTATTATTAAATCGTATAATATTTGAAGTTCGGCGCTAAAATGCATTTAGCTTTAATTATAAGGTTCTTCGAAGTTTTCGAATCGTGTTTAACGACCTCTCTGTTTTCAAATTCAATCGTTTCCTTAGTATTACGTCATTATCCTTCTTGGTAGCTTAATTTTGTCTTGTTCTCAAATTAGCGATTTATTTTATTAATAAAATTTAATATACATATATTTTTTACGATAATTATTTATTATTCTCTGGTTACTTGTTTTATCGATGTCTAAAAATGTCACTACTTTTGTATTTAAGAAATTTTTAAAGTCTATTTTACACACTTATACGTGTACCTCTTAAGTTGTAATAATTATGTATATGTATTTAGTTAGTATTATATTATTTATTTAGTATTTGGTGCGTTTTATGTCTGTCTATCGCGTAAATTATTAATGATTCTAAATATCCTTTTTATGTGTATGTTTTAAATTTAATTATTATAAAGCACATTCAGTTTAAGTTCCGTTAAACTAGTGTATGGTGTACATATTTTCGAATTACGTAGCATTATGTATATATATTCGGAGCCAGTTTGTGTTTATTAGTGTAATCAGTTCAATAATATATTACGTACATGTGTATAATTATTAATATGTACAGCCGGTTAAACTTGATTTTAAAGTTATATAATAAACGATCTAGAACGCTAATGTACGAACATAATTCTTGAATTGCAATATAAGTTTACATTTAATAAATGCTACTGTAGCAAAATTTTAACTAGATGCGCTTGCTGGAATTGTTTAACTTTAGTATGTTCATCGATCGGGGTTACTGCATGGATCGTTAAATAAAAATTACGAAACATCATTCGAATGAATAGTAAAATTTAAATAAGCTGTCATCTAATTGTTGGCGAGCAATTAAGGGCGAGCCCGCGGATCCGCTACACATATATGAGAAAAATACTTCAAAATTATCGTCTCACACCCTATTTTAAAGTGTTCCGTTAAATATACGAATACCTGCGCATAATGTAATAGTGGCATGTCATTTTATTTTTGCTAAATCTGTTTACGTTTATTTTTAGTTTAGTTTGACGATATTGCCTAATTAGGTAAACGATGCTGGTAGCTTAACGCAGAGGCAATTGCGACGTGTTCTTTCTATACACAAAAAATTCTCCATCTTCATAATATATAGTACATTATGAAAAATTGAAATACTGCAGATATCATTCATTAGAAAGTGTTTGAATAAGTTCACTTCTTTTCGACTGAAAAACATATATCGTCCATATTTGCTCTGCATTTACCTTTAATTATTAATTAAAATTGAGATAAAATTTTAAATTATTAAAAATCATGTCAGTCCGAACCATAAATTACCCGAAATTAACCAGCACACTGTATACCACTACATTTTTACAGATATAGAAACATATTCCCCGGATTGCAATTTCCCGACTAATTTTTTTAATTTTTTCATTTGAAATGCCCCTATGTTAAGACTAACGAGAGGCTGTAAAAATGTTTTACACTTGGCGCCTGTTTAAGAATACACACGCAGCATGTGAAGGGTATTTAATTTTGATCTTTATACTGCTCGCGATTAAAACAATACACAGCTATACACTTTTTTTACTTTTATCTTCATTTATGACAGTTTAAACAGAAAAAAAAAAATATATATATATATATATACGACGGCAGGGTATTCTGCATTGGTGCTGAGTGTACGCTATAAAGATTTCACAATTTTGCCGTTATAGTTGCGTTAAATAAAAGGGAATATATTTATTTAATCACACTATGGCAGTTCTAGTGTAGAATATTACATCAGTAGTAGCAGAACGTGCATCTGTGTACATCTATGTTATTAAAGTAGGCGGCTGACAAGTTAGCGCATGCTTAGTAAAAAATTCCCCATGTGCTAGAAAGTAATAGTGCAAAATTTTGACTATATACGCACTGAAATGTGTGTTAATTCACTGCAGCCGAAGAACATCCAAGGCAGTTAGATGCGGCGAATGTAAATTGTACCTGATTTAACTAATGTCGTTCAAGGTAGACTACTGTGTCTAAGTGTTGATTTGTTTGAAAGTAGAATGGTTGGTCTTTTCTTTTTTTTTTTTTTCGAAAATGTCAAAAAAAAAAAATCTTTTATTTAAAGTTAACAATTAACGAAATATCTACATCACAGATAACTTCAACATCGTCCAAACATTTCGCCGAGTGATTTAATTTTTCGTCTTTCTAAGGTGTTCTAAGGAAATCTGATTGCCACATAGATAATGATGAACACGCGCATTCAGGACTATTCCGTACAGTTTGTTTATTAATGTGCAGGTAGTCGTAGCGTCTTCTGTTATATAATGCACGCACTGAAAGACATCTGAGACCACCGACGTTTTTAAGAAATACTGACCATTTTTCTTTTCCGGCAGTTGTGCCCCATTTTTATTCATGTCGTCACAGTTGGCGGGACGGGGCATGTCTTAATTCTTTTGATTGTGGCTCTAAATTTTAATTGTGTAAAGGATCACAATATCTGCTTTGACTTAAAACTTTTATATCTGTCATAAATGGAAGCGCAGGTTTGTTGTTCGCAAAAGCTCCTGTGCCGCGCACCCATTTGATTCGATGCACCTTCAGGCTCTGCTTACGATAGTAGAGGTTGCGAAATTCTCCCATATACTGGATTCTGTTATTTAGGTGTTTTTTTTTCTTTTTTTTGTTAAATGGAAGCTTCGGATCTCTGCGTTTCTATTCGTTGGAAAGCATCTCTCTGGCATACCAGTTTCATGCTGCTGCTGTTTTTTGTACTGTATCATATTTGAATTAAAAAACTGAACAGTCTTCCTCTGATCGATCTCAAAAAAAAATGCAACAACAGCAGCAACCTGAAACTGGTGTGCCTGAACCAACAAGTGCTTTCCAACGAATAGAACCATAGAGATATCGGAAGATGGAACAGAAATAATCTAAACAACAGAAACCGGTAGATGTATGTCGCAGCCTCCGCCGTCACAAGCAACTATGGATCACGGGGGGGGGGGGTCGAGAACAACAAACTTTTGTGGTTGCACTTATGACAGATATAAAAGTTTTCTTTTAAGTCAAGAGGTTGGATCACTAAAAAAAAGAACTGAAAGAAGCGCAGGAAATTGAGGTTCCATACACAACTAAAACTTAGAGCCACAATCGAAAGAATTGAAAAGATATCCCGTCCCGCCGACTCCGTGACATAAATAAAGAAAGGGGCCGCAACTACCAGCAAAAAAAAAAATTATCAATATTTCTTAAGAATGTCGACAGTCCGGGATATAACTCAGTACGTGTATATCTGCACGTTAATAAGCAAACTGTACGGAATAGTCCTGAATACGCGTATTCATCATTATCTATGTAGTAATTAGATTTCCTTAGAACACCCTAGAAAGACGAAAAATTAAATCACTCGGCGAAATGTTCGAACGACGTTGAAATTATTTGATGTAGATATTTCGTTAATTGTTAATTTGAAATAAAACATTTTTTTTTTTTTTCTTTTTTGCGAGATGGAATGATTACAACACGAATTTTAACGCAATCTGTGTGATACATGATTCCGGCACCAGTACACAATATGGCATTATACTTTACTTGTCCTTTCTATTATTCTCGAATTATTTTTATTTTATATTTGTTTCGAAAACATTTTTATATATTTTCATCGTAATCATATCAAAATAAACACTTAATAAAATAATACCGATCCGTTTCGAAACTCTGCCATAGTTTAATGGAAATGGCGTCATGTAATACTGCGATTACCGTTTAAAGGAACACTGAATAATTTGGTGTTCCATAATGAACTAATATACACCCTGTCAAGAAAGTATCGGGAATTGTTAAATAAAACGAACAATTTTTAATTTTCATCCAAATTTATTTTGTCACCTTCAAAATAACATCCATTCGAAGCGATGCACATATGCCAACGCTTTTTCCACTCGGCAAAGCACTTCTGATAGGCGGTTTCCGGGATGGCCTTTAGCTCTCGCGTCGCATTCGTCTTGATGTCATCAATCGATTCGAAGCGCATTCCCCGTAGCGGAAATTTGAGTTTTGAGAATAGGAAGAAGTCACAGGGTGCTAAATCTGGTGAATACGGCGGTTGTTCGATGATATTTACCGAGTGTTTGGCCAAAAACTCATTCACAATTATGGCTTTGTGAGACGGCGCATTATCGTGATGGAGAATCCAAGAATTGTCGACCCACAAATCGTTACGTTTACGACGGATAGCCTCTCTCAAACGTCTCAAAACACTTAAGTAAAACTCTTTGGTGACTGTCTGTCCGGCTGGCACATATTCATAGTGTACCACGCCTCGAATATCGAAGAAAACAATCAACATGATCTTCACTTTCGATCGGCTTTGGCGAGGATTTTTCGGCTTTGGCGCGCCAATTGGCCGCCATTCGGACGATTGCTGGTTCGTAAGCGTGTCGTACTCGTACACCCATGTCTCGTCACCAGTAATTATCTTTTCCAAGAAGGTAGGATCCAAATTGGCTCGATCCAGCATGTCTGTAGCTACCTGTTCTCGGTACTTTTTTTGAAAGAAATTCAGGTCTTTCGGAACAAGCCGAGCCGCAACGCGTTGCATACCCAATTTTTCGTGCACAATCGTACGTACGCTCTCGTGTGACATGCCCAATCCATGAGCCATCTCTCTCAAGCTCACATGACAATTTTCAGCAACGATTTCCTTGGTTTTATCGACGTTATCATCGGTCACACTCGTTGAAGGCCGTCCAGAGCGAGGCATGTCTTCGACCGTCTCCCGACCATCCTTGAACGCTCTGTACCACTCGTAAACCCGCGTTTTTGATAAAGCAGATTCACCAAAAGCCTTCTGTAACATTTTCAGTGTATCGGCACAAGAAATTTCGTTCGAAACACAGAATTTAACACAAGTACGTTGTTCAATATTTTCACTCATTGTAAAACTTCGACAAAACCTTCAAGGTCGACTGATTTTAACAGCTGCTGTAAACACACTGGTTGACAGATCGCGCTAAAAATAGGCATCATAATACAAAACAGTTGTACCAACCTGGAAAAAAAAAATTATCTGCCTAGCTATTACCCGGGAGATTTAAATTGACAATTCCCGATACTTTCTTGACAGGGTGTATATATATATATATATATGCTTTTATATGTAAAACACTTTTATTAAGTAAAACATATATACACATAAGCATATAAAATTAATTAAAATTAAATTTCCGAATAGTTTCGGACAGTTCGGTCCATAATCATGGCGTTTTAATCGCCGTTATTATATACCGAGCTGTCCGAAACTAGTCGGCAATTTAATTTTAATTAATTTTATAAGTTTATGTGTATATATGTTTTACTTAATAAAAAGGAACTGAAAACGTTTTTCTTTTTGTTTTTTAAACATTCTTTCGCTGATGTTGCTTGAACGTGAAATGCGGTTCGATTTTTACGAGTTTGTAGAGAAATGCTATAAATTAGCATTATTATCAATTGAAAAGAAACTCTTAATGAATTAAGGTTAAATTATTCTTTTGAATATTTGGTAATTTAAAAATTTCCGGTTAAGGACATTAGAATTAATTTATAGTGAATATTACATTAATATTAAACATCGGTATTTTTTTTCTTTTATAAATTAATTTAAAGAAAAAACATTATGTTGTAATATGTGATTTTGTGTAACATTTAGTTGCATATAATACTCGAATATACAAACCACGCGCACGCGCGCTTGTACACACACATGTATATACGTATACATATATATATATATATATATATATATATATATATATATATATATATATATATATATATATATGTATATGTATATATATATAGACGTGATATTCTTCACTTATGATATGCACGAGTTATATTCATATTATTTATGTTTTATTTTCAAAGTTGATAGCTCTTTTTTATAGGTGCGAGTATTTTATCGAAACGCTACCAGCTTAAACAATCTCACTGTCGTACATAGGATACCTACTTTAAGTGTTGAATGTAAATTAAAATTTCAATCATTCTACATATATGTAATAACTATCTTTTACATTTTTACATTATATGCATATTTCTTCGCTAATTATATCATTAATAACTTGGAATGAAATTCTGTATGATTTTTTGGTAATCAAAATTATCGAAAAACTGGAGAATAATAAAATAGTACGGTACAGTGAAAGTTGGGTTTTTTTTTTGCTGCCTTTTTTTTTTTATATAAGACTTACTACATTGAAAGCGGTTTATTTTAAAACATAGCATAGATTTTTTTTTCATCCGGGTAATTAATGCAGCTTGCAGTTAATTTCCTGTTTAACATTTTGTTAAATTAATTTTTCTTTTGATGTTTTTCATCTTCATTATTAAACAACGCTATTGTGCGCTATTCTATTTTGTTTTGGTAAACTGTTTTATTAATTTACAAATTTGATTTTCCTCTTTTTTTCCCCAAAAAGACATTCTGTATTGTATATACGTACTCGTGCACACTACATGTGTAGACAGAATACTTAGATGATTGTAAGTAATGCTGATGTAAGGTAGTAAAAATTTTGGACTGCGTGAACAAAAACGACATAAGCCCAGATACACTCGTATTTATTACAAATCTTTATGATTTACACTCAGTTATTTAGCGACGGCGTATCTATAAAATAAATTTTATTACCTATTCCGATCTACCGGCTTTTTAAATTAAACTTCATTTTAAATTCGTTTAATTTGTCCGTACAGTAGAAAAATGGGGCAACATATGATTTTGACTCTTTAAGATTTCTTACTTTATTGGTACTCTCAGATGTGTATTTTCTTTTCCACAGTTTTATTTTAAAACCTATTTTATTTTTTTTTTTTTATTTCGGAAGGAACAATATTCAATTAGAAGAAGTGTCAATTTTTTTTACTTTTCAGAGCGCATGTTTCAACATGAACAACTATGTAAAAATAAAAACGAAAAGTTGTAAGCGTTCGTATGCACTGTACCCGCGGCCTTTAGTATTCATTTTTGTAATTTTATTTGTACATGACCCAAAAAGCGCTTACACTATTGTTTACGTAGGGAGAATGGCCATTAACAGATACTTTCTATGTTAAAAGATTTCGGCGCTGCATTAAGTATCCTTCGGAAAATCCACTTTTTCAGCGCAAACTGATCATCAGATAATTATATATATGTTCGGTGTTGGTGGTATTGTTTTTTTTTGACAATTGTACAATTACGGAAAAGTTTTGACTGGTTTTCGTAGAATTTGTGATTTTTGATATAAAAATTATAATTTTATTAAAATTGAAGTTAAAATTGATGTAATAAACTGATTTATCTTCGGCAAAGGTATAACGGAATGTATTTAATTTTTGCAATTAAAAAAAAAAAAAAAAAAAAGTAGACTGTTACCCCCCATCTACCAATTTTAATGTGAACCAGTAACAATGTGCAGATGATCTCGAATTAAATACTACAATGGTCTTGCATGTATTAATTATATACTATATGTAACAATGTGTGTAACAATATGAATGTACATGCAAGACTTCTGTAGCGTTTAATTCATGATCATTTGCACATTGTTATTGATTTATATTACAAATCATTTCTGTTATAGTTTTAAATATAAATTTTTCTTTACTTCAATATAATTTTTTTTTTTTTGTGTTTCCTCGTTGACATTCCATAAAAAGTTTCACTTCTAACGCGTCGTTAGTTTTCGACTGACGCATTTTTTTTTTTTTTTTTTTTTTTTTTGCGGCCTCATTAACAATAACTAAAAAGAATAAATATCGTACATTTCATCATCTTTATCTTCGTTATAACTTTTATTTGAAAATAGAAATAATTGCCTTAGGATGACACTATAATAAGATACAAATACTTCAGACCATATTGAGAATTTAAGTATCTTGAAAAAACCGACAGCATCCAAGCAAGTTCCATATCGCGTTGTTTTTATCCGGAATTTATATTTACCATGGTAAACGTTTTATTCAAATTATCTTATATTTATTATAAAACTAATATTATCTCTTTTTTTTACCTATGCCAATAAATACATTTGATTTAATTTTTTCGTATACTTTTTGCAGTCTCGCTCACTCTACGTTCCAGTGAACGGGCATTAGAAAAGGACACGGGTAGTTTAACAAGTAGTTCAACAGATTTTGTCAGATCGAGCAGTTTACTCTCTATCTCAAAACTCGTCGTAGTGTTCCATAAAAAGTTTCACTTTAGTAAAAAAACAAAATCAAATTCTCCGTCGAAGCGATATTATCTCCCCGTCTTTGTCGTGTTAATCTGGATTGACAAATAACCATCGCGAGCAGAAAACGTCATATTTCGTAGTAACATGATCAATTTAAATAACAGATTTCCTGTCTCTATATATGTACGTAGAGGTCTTTATTAATCGAAATTAGTGTAATTCTACATTACATATGTTACGAAATTTTTATCGCATTAACTAATAAATTCATAACAATAATACAGTTATGTGATGCAATATTAAGATTATTCATTTTCGTTTCTAAAATTATGAATATTTTTGTTTTAGAAATTTGTCGTCTATAATCATATCGCAAGAAAATTTTCAAATTTTAACAAAATACTGATATTGGTAGCAAGCATGATATGTTTATGTTAAATTTTTAGGGTTTGTATAAGTAAAAATATATCCAGTATATGATGTTTATGGTCCAAATTTTATAATGAATGATGCAAAAGTAAACAGAATTACTTTTTAATAAAGAAATTAATACGTTATGATTAATAAGTATCAAAATCATTTCTGTTTTCATGTATAATAAAATAGAAACAACACGATTGACAGAAATTATTATTTATAAAATATAATAATATTTTATAAATAATAATTTCGGTCAATTGCGTTGTTTCTATTTTATTATATAAAGAAATCATTATTCGCTCAATACGTTTTATTCCTAGAAGAAATTTCGATTCCATTACTTCACAGGCTAAAACACAATTGTCAAACCTAATTTTTATAATGGATAATAAGTTCATACTTGTTTCAGATAGTTGATCAGTTTTATTTAGATACGATAATCTTTTATAATCCCTATTACATTATGTAAATCTAGCACATATGTTTAACGAATTTGTTCCTATTTCTAAAGATTTTAGTACATTTTACAATTTAATTTTATTAACATTACATTAATTACAAATTAAACTATATTCAACGTCAACTATTTTTATATGTTTTAAATTTAAATTTGTTGCAAAATTCTTGAAATAAAAATGAAATAAAATGCCATTACTTTTATATAACAAAATTTATGGAATTAAAGTTCCTTCCAGGAATGAAACATAACACGTTTTATCTTTTTATATACACACACGTATATTAATTACAACGTAATTCTTAGGCTAACCCCCATTCGAAAAAATGTCCCAATTTTATGTAACGCTAAATGTCCCAATTTTATGTAACGTTTGTTATATTTTGTAGAATTTTTGTTATTGTTATTTAAAAAATGTCACAATTTTATGTAATGAAATATGTAATGAAAAAATGTCTTAATTTTATATAACGGAAGTTAAATGTTAGAATAGGATTTTTGTGGTTATGTTATTTTTTGTGTGTGTTGATGCCAGTAAGAATTACATTGTAAATTTTGATCATTTTATACAAAGTATAGAAGAGAAAGAGACAGAAATGAAAGCAAGAGGGGTCAAGGGGCACAGCCCCTTGCGAGGCCAAAATGGCCGAGTTTATATATATAGATGTGTGTGGCGTTTGCTGAGAAAAGGTACATAGTGTCAGAAAACAAGTTTTCGAAAAAAAACGAGTTTAAAGTTTCGCAGTGTAATACGCTTTAAGGTAATTAAATTACCATCTAACGAAACGAAAAGTGCAGTTTACCGTTGCTTCCTTCATTTTTGTATAATTAATATTTTGAAACACTTTTGTGTTATAATTGTTATATAATTACAATAAATACATTTTCAGCATTGAATAATAATTTGACACTATGTACCTTTTTTCAGCGAACGTTTTTAAACATACAATTACGATTGGAAATTATTTTTTTTCACCAGTTTGACCTATTCCACGTTAAAGAGCATGCTTTCAAGTATCCAAAACCGTTGTTAAGTCAAAACTGCATTTTTGACACACTATGTACCTTTTCTCAGCGAACGCCACATATATATAACTCGGCCATTTTGGCCTCGAAAGGGGCTCTGTCCCTTAACCCCCCTCTAGCTTTCACTTCTGTCTCTTTCTCTTTTATACTATGTATAAAATGATCAAAATTTACAACGTAATTCTTACTGGCATCAACACAAAAAAAAATAAATAACAACCACAAAAATCCAATTCTAACATTTAACTTTCATATATAAAATTAAGACATTTTTTAAATAAAAGTAACAAAAATCCTATAAAATATAACAAACGTTACATAAAATTGGGACATTTTTTCGAATGAGAGGTAGCCTAAGAATTACGTTGTAATTTATATATATATATGTATGTATGCATGTATGCATATGTATGTATGTATGCATGTATGTATATGTATGTATGTATGTATATGTATGTATGTATGCATGTATGTATATGTATAGTGTATTCGCTGTCATACCGCAAGTTGAGCCATCAAGAAATGTGCAAATTAAATAACAATTTAAATGTAAAAGGCAACAAAATTTTAATATGCGTGGTGTGATGAAATAATAAAAATGCCGATTATACCAAATCATACTAAAGTAAAAAACTAGTCATACAATAGCCAAACATGGCCAAGTAGGAAAGTTTAGCGATTTTAAAATTTTACAGAATGCAAAATAGTTGAAGAATGCAATTCTTAGGAAAATAGATTTCATTATGTAAGCGACAAACTAATTTGAAAATAAAGAAAAGTTGTTGAAAATTCTTTATGCATACTTTTCCCTTTTTTAGATGTATGAAAATAAAACTTATTATAAGCGTTAGTGATATAATATTTAATTTGAAATAGAAATTACTCATTCAAATGCCTTAAATTGTTTGGCGAAGCAAAAAGTAAATTATAAAGAAATGTTTCAAGTACAAAAATACCAAAAAACTTTTCTTCTACATTCTTCGGAAAAGTGCAATACATTTTTAGGTATAAATTTTAAATTGATAAAACTACGCTGGAAATTTGCAGGGAATAAAATTTGCTTTTCTACTTGACGATAAAATTACCGCAATACAAAAGTTTAAAGAAAATTATTTATTTTTTGAATTAGCGTCGAATTAATTTTGCGTAACAGTGATATACTTTTTTTGTCTTTTTTTTTCTTTCCATAATGTCAGCGTTGAAATAAAATAAAATCATTTTGAAAATTACAGTTTATTGACTGTTTTAAAATACGCTATTTCTAACCTGCTTTGCTCCCTCAAGGATGCAGTTTGTGTTGAAATGATTTGTAAAGGAAATTGCCGACTTTTAAATGTGAATAAACGAAAAGAATAAAACTTTAACGGGACAAGAAAAAAATTAAATATCTCCTTCAAAATCTGCAAATTTCTATTAAACATGGTTGCGTCTCTTGAGACAAGAGATTGCATGCATTATTAAATTAATCTATCTCTGGCCCGAGTAATCGTCTCTCGTAGACTTTTACATGTTGAGTTTGCCGGAAGGTTCGTTGTCATTAATTCTAATCTCCTTCGTCCTTTTATTGGTTTTCCTTGTATCTTCCCTTGTACCGCCAGCATGAACAAGTCGTTTTCTCTAAATTTGTGAGCCAGATATTTCATTTTTCGATTTTTGATATCTTCGACTAGTTTCCGTTTTTCCTCTACTTTTGCTAACACTGCCGTATTTTTTATGTGTTCGGTCCATGATATTTTCAATAGCCTCCGATAGCACCACATCTCGAAAGCTGCTAATCTTTTTTCGCAGTCTGCATTCATGGTCCATGTTTCACAGGAGTATTTTAGGACGGTCCATACATAGCAGCGCATTATTCTTTTCCGAAGGCTTAAACTCATATTTCGATTTCCAAGCACTCTGCTGATGTTGTTAAATACCTTCTTCGCCATACCGATTCTTGTTCTTATTTCTTTCTGGTCTCTTCCGTCATTGTTTATTAATGCGCCTAGATATCTATATTCTGCCACGTTTTCTATTTTTTGATTTTCGATTTTTATATTTACTTCGTTAACATCATTTCTAGAGATTTTCATTAGTTTTGTCTTTTCCGTATTAATCTTCATGCCGTATTTCAATCCTGCGTTGTTTATTTTATCTAACATATTTTGCATTTGAATTTTAGATTCGGCTATTATCACTTTGTCGTCTGCGTAACTTATTTCGTTTATCCTTCGGCCGTTTATTTTCAATCCCATTTTCTCAATTTTTGCTTCTTTCATCATTTCTTCTGCGTATATATTGAATAGCCTAGGTGAAAGAGGACATCCTTGTTTCACTCCCTTCCTTATTTTACATTTATCTTCGGAGTAGTTGGTGCCGATCTTTATACTTGCGCACTGGTTCCAGTATAGATTTCCAATCAGTCGTAGGTCTTTATCATCGATGTTGTGCTTCTGTAGAATTCCCATCAGCTTTTTGTGGTTAACGCGATCAAACACCTTTTCGTAATCGATGAAGCATGCAAAGATTTCTCTATTTGCATTTAGGGCCCTCTGTATTACCACTTTTAGAAGAGCAATCGCATCTCTGGTTCCCTTTTTGGCAACGAAGCCATACTGAGTCTCACTCAGATTCTTGTCCAGCTTCCGTTCGATTCTAGAGTTTATTATCGCTAATAATAGTTTTAACGTGTGACTCATCAACGCAATGATTCTGTATTCTGAGCATGTTTGCGAGTTATTTTTCTTCGGTATTGGTATAAAATTCACAGCTTTAAAGTCTTCAGGTATCACACCCTCATCGTAAATATTGTTGATGATTTTCAGTAGCTCTTTTTCATAACTTGGCGTGAGATGTTTGATTAAGTCAGCAGGAGTGGAATCTTCGCCCATGACTTTATGTTTTCTGGCTTTTTTGATAGCGTTTCTTAACTCCCACATTTCTATCTTTGGTGCTGCTTCTTGCGTAATATTATCCATTTGAAGTGGGCGCGAGTCGACGCCGTACAATTCTTGTATGTATTTTATCCATGCCTCCTGCGTTTCTTTATTGCTCACACAGTATTTTCCATTCTTGTCTCGTATATATGCTAAACCATTTCTCTTCTTCTTGTGGATATCCATCATCTGTCTGATTTTGGTATGTAGCTCTCTATCACTGTGTCGTGCTTCCAATTCTTCAATTTCTTTGCATTTTTTATCATACCATTTTCTTTTCGCTTCTGTGCATTTCTTCACTATACTTCTGTTCAGACTATTGTATTCCTGACCAGATCTGTTCTTTATTTTCCTTCTATCATCCATTAGATTTAATATTTCTTGCGTTATCCATGGCTTATGACTTTTCTTATTTCTGGTTGGTATGGAATTATTCGCCGCATTTATAACGTTATTCTTCCACGCAGCCCACGTGTGTTTGACTTGCTCATCTACACCATTGTTCGTCATATTTTGCCTTTCTAATTCTTCTTGGAACTTTTTTTCTATCTCAATCTCTTTGAGTTTGTCGAAATCTAATGATTGCGTTTGTTCTTTCTTCTTATTAGGACTTTTAAGAACTATTTGGCACTTAGCAACCAGCATCTTGTGATCAGTATTACAGTCAGCACCTGGATAAGTGTGACAATTTTTTACAGCATTTCTGTATCTTTTATTTACCAGGATGTAATCTATCTGGTTTCTAAAATTGCCCCCTGGGCTACTCCATGTATACAATCTTCGTTTGTGTTGTTTAAACCATGTATTACATATTGTTAGATCATTTTTTTCAGAAAATTCGACAAGTATTTCTCCAAGTTCATTTTGTTCTCCAAGTGCATATTTCCCAGCTACTTGGCTACTGTGGTTTGTTCCAACCTTTGCATTGAAATCTCCTATTATGAACACTACATCGTCGTTCCTTGTACATCTCATGACTTCTTCTAGGTTGCTGTAAAACCGCTCTATCTCTTCGGTATTGCTGTCTGCCGTTGGCGCGTACACTTGAATTATTACTATTGGTTTAGGTTTTATTTCGAATCTCACAAAAATTATTCTCTCTGGTTTTGGGATAACTGCGCTGATTTTATCTTTGATTTTGGTACTTATTAGCATTCCTACTCCATGTTCATGTTTATCTTTTCCAGAGTGTATCATTTCGTAATTCTTATCTGCTTTTATTCTTCCATTCCCTGTCCATCTGGTTTCGCTTATTCCTAGTACATCAATGTTCAACCTCTTGGCTTCTGATATTACGTTCGCTAGTTTTCCGATTTGGTACAGCGATCTGACGTTCCAGGTAGCGATATTGATATAGTTCCACCGTGTTTTCACTCCGCGGATTCTTCGCACCCTATTCAACTGTCTTGGTGGATAAGAAGCAGCCTGACGGAGACTTAGGGCCCTTGTTTTATCGTTATTCATAATGCAATTCTAGGATTTATTAATGGTGGTGGTATTCCGTTGCCTTCCGCCATGATTTTCTGTTAGGGTTTACTCCCTTAGCCGAAAGGACCCGGTTTTAAGGCGCCAGGGACTCGCCTGCTCGCTCTAGATAGATATATATTAATCTGACAGGGGCACATTGTCATGAGCGAGTTGCTGATAGTCTGCTGTTGTTAACGCAGTAAATAGCTTAACGGTATTTATTGGTAGAAGCACCTTCGACAAGTGAATCTCCCTCCGTTTTCCTATCAGCGGTGTTTATGAGTTTCGATTTAGCTTTGCTAATCAACGCTAAGCCCGTCGAAATAGCAAATTACCACCCTGCACGACGTGGACGTACAGAACTCACTTGGTTGTTGTTTCGTTTCTCCGTCGGTGGGACTAGCACCATATGACGATCGAGTGACTACTTACTACAGAAGGGAACTCTAGTTACAACAACCTGTGCCCCGCATTCAGGGTGGCCACCCAACCGGGAAAAAGCCGGGAATTTTGTTGTAAAACCGGGGAAATAGTAAAAATAGCCAAAAACGATGTATTTTTAATAAGAAAAAGTCATTTGAAGCGAAAAATTAATGCATTTTTTAAATTTACTTTTGTCAAAATAAATTACGAAGTTCTGTTTTATTCATATAAAATACACTGCGGCGGTCAAATATTACCGATAGTAACCAATATATTTCATTCTTCTTTTTGTACAACTCTAGTGGACGATTTAGACCTGGAAAACCGTAAGGATTTGGATTTCAAAAACCGAGAATTTAAAAATTATATTTAAATGGCCACCGTGTTATTTTTATTTATTTATTTTGCTTCTAAATGGAAAATAATAAATAAAGGAGAATGTAATAAATATTGAAGATACACTTATCTGTCGGTCAGTGCGCGTTAAGCTCATGAACTACCGAACAGATTTTGTTCTGGTTTTCACTAGCAAACAGACTGATCCCTGTGGAAGGTTTTAGTGAAAAATTTATTAGTTTCTGGTATGTATGGGGAGGTTTTCGATAATAAAGTGTGGAAAATCGAAAGGTAAAAAAGTACGCTCGATTAAATAAGAAAATTTGGATAAAATATTTACTCATGGTCAATATAAATTAAATGTAAAAGTATAAATCATTATTACTATGGTTAAATATTAATATAAGCCAACGTTCTATTAATTTCTAGCGCAAGTAAAAACACCTTGTTTCGTCTGTTCTCTTTTTGCGTTACTCAGATCATTAAATTTCTAAGACAGATCTAAATAAACAGGCTGTCTCCTTAGCCTAGCTGCTACACTTGGTTCGCGGATTTAAAAAAAAAAACAAAGCGTTTTCTTCTAGTTTTTACGGAGAAATAAAGAATCATATGACAGGATTTTTAGTAGTTGCCACCGGAAATATTATTTATATTGAACTTTTAAATCCTTGTCTAATTATTATGGTTTGTTGCTGTGTTAGTATTCTATGTATGTAAGGTAAAGAAGATAAGATTTTTAAAATGGTGGCTATAAGTTATTTTTGGTTTAGATCGCGAGATGTTATAGTAACATCGGGACTCTTCGGTGAACGTAAAGAGACCGTTTTTTTTTGTTTTTTTTGAAGAGAATCTTTTTATAGACATGTTCATTAAAAACGAAAAGAAAAAAAAAAAAGCACCATTCGCATTTAAAGTCTAAGAGAGCGAGTAGGTTGTATAGACTTTTTAGAAAAAGTGAATGGTATGAGGAAAATCGAATGTTCAAAGAGGGGTAAAAATCAGATGATTGTAGCGATGAATGCAATGTGATTTTCAGAAATGAAGCTTAATCGACTATAATAAAATATTTCGGCATGATAGGTGAAGTCGCGGTAATCAGCTTTATAAAGTCGATATTTTATTACTGCCTAATCGCGAGAATTAAACAAAAACGTGACATTACAAATAATTCTTTATGATAATCTTTTAATTTTTTTAAAAAAAATATTTTTATGCAACGAATGTTCTATAAAAAATTATATTTCATTATAATGTTTTAAAAGTTAATAAAGAATTTTGCCGCAAGTGCGCTACTAGATTAGTCTGTACAAGAAAAACGTACAAAGTTCAACCATTCTTTAAGGGAATGTGTGCAATTTAATATAAAAGGATAAAAAAAAACGAAAGATTTAAACAGGCTAGTTTAGAAATTAGTAATTATAATTTATTCCATTTGATTTAATTCATAGAGTTACTTTATACAGAAAATAAAAAAAAAGGTAGAATAAAATAGATTCTAACGACATTACAAAATATAAATTAGTAAAAGAATTTTTTTGTAATAATAATTAACTCTATTCTACTTTAAAGTACTAACTGTGTCACATAAATTAATCACTTTAATTTGTACGTTTTCGCGTAAAATGAGCGGCATATATACTGAAGAAAATGAAAAAAACCTTTAACGAATATCAAACTTTCATATTTGAAGCTTAATAGAATGCAAATAATTCATGGATACATTGTTATTAAGGATTTTTGTTTTTTTTTTCGTTCGACAACGTCATTTATTTCATAGATACAGACAGATGATCGGTCGTTAGATTTTTGTTTGTATAATGCGATATTAAACAAAATGAAACTACCGAGGGAAAAATGTAATATATTAAACTTCTGAAACACATTATAAAGGGATACGTTTCAAAAGATTTTCGCGAATGTTAAGTTTATTTTTCTTCAGCTTATGCAAAGAGGGGGGATATAGGAAAAAAAGAATAATTTTCTTTTATCCATCTAATTCGTTATAGCGCGATTGTATAAAATTTACTGACTCACTTCTATTTCGGTACTGTTCTCGTTTAGTTTATTGATACATATTTAGATTCGGGAATACGACATTTATTCAAATTGCGGTAATTTTTGGAGCGATTTTAGAAAGTAAATATAAAAGTACGAAACCTATAATATACTCGGCGAAGAATTACAACGACGGCACATCAATTGACGCATTTTATTATTAAAGTAAATAATTGTAAATGTTGCGCGCAGTGACATAGTAAATTCCTATTATGAAGCATATCACGTGATTGGGAAATATGTTGTTAAAGTACTAACAAAGGAAAATTTTTAAGATTTTCATAATACTAAATTACTCTTGATTTATTAAGACGAAGCAAACTTGTAGGGTTTTATTAAAAATAGTTTTGATGTTACGTGCGATGATAAAAAAGAACATCAATTAGTCTTTGTATTAGTAGTGTAATTCGCATAAGCCCAATGATATTGCCGAATAAGTGTACGTAGTGGTCGTAAAATTACTTTTTACGTTGCTACAGTTTTTACAACTGTGCATTTCGGTTAGCATGCTGCCGATTTTAAAGTTATTTTTCTATCACTAATCCGGCTTACAGATTAATTAACAAAAAACAACGCTATTGTCTCGTTCATCTACTGAACGAATTTTGACCCGGTTTTGAAAGTTTGAATTAATTTTTTTCGATTAAATAATTTTTTTTGTGCCTTCCGAAAGGATTTCGACTCATTTAAAAGACGAACACTAACGGCAGTTGCTATTTCGCGAAGTAGCTTAAGACGTGTGTCAGTATTTCGTTTGTAACGCCGAACTGACAAAATCCATTTCCAGTTTGACGACAACTCGAGTGCTAAACTGACTAGATAATGTTATCTGTCGTTAAAATTTAAAAGTTTTGAATTCCCGTGTGCCAAAATTATTATAGTGTTGCGAATAAATTTAATATTTATTCTGTCACTCACGAAAGAACTGGAAACTAAAAGGCAGATTGTGCGAGGAATATTCATTAATTAAAGAGTGGAAGAGGTAAATAGAGGAACAAGGAAAGAGAGGGAGAGAGAAAGAAAAGCATACTCTGAGATGTTAGTTGTTTGAACGAGTACATTAAATGCGAGTGCTGATCTAAGCATAGTCCTGAGGAGGAGAAGGAAGAAAAAACGAATAATAAAAATACAGATATTTACAAAATTGAAGTCTTACCGAGTAGGTCGTTGCAATGATATTTAGCTCAAATTAACGGGAAATAGCTAAAAATTGAAGGGGAACAGAAAAACTTGCTGAAGGTTTTTTATCTAAGAGTGAGTAGGAATCGGATGAAGAAAGAGGAAGAGGTAGTAATGGAACAATTTTTGATATATGCAGGTGCAACGAAAAGTATTACTAAAATCGTCAGTATAATAATTCTCATATATAATATTTTTGATCGACCGTTTTCGTTTATGTACACAATGGAATACTAATAAGTCTGGCGCCTTATGTTTTAATAATGCGAATGATTAAGTCATCTAGAAGTGTTCTTTGTTGCATACTAATATTTACATATATATATATATATATTTCTTATTATTTTTAAATATGCTATTGTACGACAGTTTCCTTGTTAATAACGAAATGTTTAAAAAAAAACAAAAAAACACCGATTTCAAAATTTGTTATAAAAATTTAATAAAAATGTAAAAAGATAATCTTATAGGTACAGTAAATTATAAAACTTAAAGGTGTGATATTACGATAATTTTTGTACAACATTAATACCTCAATTAAAGTCGGCATGGAAATATTGCAATACCTAGAAACGATTTGACGAATATTTAATGGCGGGTTTTTAATTATTATTGCAATATTTCCATGCCGACTTCAATATTAATGTATGAAAATTGTCGCAATATCTTCTTTAAGTTTTATATTTTACTGTATAAGATTTTCTTATCAAATAGTTATTATATTAAAAATTTTTATAGTAAATTTCGATTTTTTTTTTTTTTAAACACTTTATTTTATAATTTTTGTGACATTATACATTGTTTGTCTTGTTTAAAATCAGATTTTTTAAAAATGACGCCAGCTTTTCAATTTTACCCATATGGCGGTTTTAAATTGGTTTATTCGAATCCATATTTATCCTTGGCGGCAAATTTGGTAATACTTTAATTTTTTCAAATTATATTTCTATGCTTAATATTGATTAGTATCTCAAGTGTCAATCTAAAAAAAGAAATTATCCAAAGAGTCTAGCTTTTTTAAACGTTTATATTTGAATAACTCTACCCAGTTTCACCGATTTTTTTCATCCGTGGTATCTCCACTGTGCCTGGTACCCGTTCGAATGGAAATCATTAAAATCGGTCCACATGGGTAATTGTGCCACAACAAACATAAAAAAAGAAAAAAAGAAAAAAAACGTTTTCTTCGTTCGAATCTATATTTATCCGTGCGGTAATTAACATCGATGATACTTGAATTTTTTCAAATTACGTTTTTACGCTTAATACTGATGATAATATTTTACGTTCATTTTTTCACGTTTTTTGATGACTACTCCGTATTTACCGATACTCAACGGTATACTTACATTAACACCACTGAATGGTACACTTTCGAGTGAACAAAAGGCATTACTGGAATCGGTCCATGCACATTTGATGTGTAATTAAATAAAACGAGAATATTTCATTATTACTATTTTTAGTATCTTTGGTTATTTTCATTTCAAAAACCACTTCACACATGGTGCGCGATTTTTTTTTTTTTTTTATAATAAAAGGTCATAGAAACTTAGCTCCAATTAAAACGTTAAAATTTAACTATGAGAGTAGCATTTTTCTTTCTTTTTTTTTTTTTTTGCAAAAGCGACGCGTTGAAGCTGTTTTAAAGAGCAAACAAGTCGTTATTTAAGCTCATTTACAAAAAAATTCTGTAAAAGCGTTAATTCATTCCACAGTTTGATGATCACTCCTCGGCAACATTTTTTTGTTTATTGGAAATTACACAGTTTAGACTTTATGCGTGTATATATTTATACGTATGCAATTAGTTTGGAAATTTAAAAAATCGCATCGATCGTATAAATTAAATGAAAAAAAAAATTGCATTCATCATATACTTTTATAAAATTAGAATTTAATAATATCGTTTTTTATGTAATTAATAATATTGTAATGTCTCATATAAGAACTAACGAGTCTCTCTCGGGTTTTGCGATTACTATCAAATATGTAAATTTCTCGGTTCGTTACTTTCATTAAAATGTTTCTTATAGTAGTATATACTTGTTGGGTAAACTTTTTTAATAGTTATAGACGAGGTTTATAGAGGAAAAAGAGGAAATAATAATCAGTAAACGAATAAAAACACACCAAATAGAGGAAAACGAAACCTACATTTTTCAAAGGAAGAGAATACAAAAATTACTTTTTGTATATAACACGAAAATCTAAAATATACCCGATTATTTAAAAACTAAAATTGTAAGCTACATGATGGAAGCGAAAAAGTTAACTTCCGACCGGTGCCGTGCTTGTGTGCCCGAATTCTGATGCATTAGAAGAGTTTTTTTTTTTTTTCTAATAGGGTACGATGAATATTTACGAGTGTATTAAAAAAATAACGAAAAAAAAAAAAAATATATTGCCGAATATTTAATCTAAAGCAATCGCAATTTCCTCCGGACTTAAAATTCGACAATCATATTAAAAACCCTCGACGGGATTAATGTATCACACATAGCAGGGTTGGCCAACTTGATTAGACCCCAGATCCACTGTTTACTGACGAAACCTTGTGCGATCTACCAATTACATACTTCTTAAAAAATTATAAATGAAACAGTTTAGTATACAATTATGTGGTAGTTTTTATTTTATTAAGAGGGAAAACACAAAACTGAAAATTATTCTTAGTAACTACTTATTTATATTAGTGTGAACATTGGCGTCTGAGCATCTTCCGCTAGATTAACAAAATCAGGTTTGTAGTTGGAAATTTCCAACCTTAATGTATGAGCGGGTGTTTATTTTCTGTTTGTTTTAAGTAGGAAAATGCTGATTTATTTATATTTTTTGCCTTGCCACGATCGACTGGATTAATGATTGCCGCGATCGACCGCTTGGCCACCGCGCACATATAGAAACTAATTATGCTCTATGTAAAATAATCAAATTACCTTAAAAATTCCCATTTAAACACGCGCTCGTTCTTGAAGACTACCCCACCCCGAAGCTGACGTTATTAACTAGTCCAATTTTTACACTCATCAAATTGATCCCAGTGAGGATGTTAGAGAGCTGCCTTTCTATCTAATAATTTTTCTAAATCCTCCGTAAATCCATAGCTACTCTGTTCGTATATACCTCTCAAAAAATTCAATATGTGTCTCTCTTTTAGCGAAAATTTTTTACCGTTCCTTCCGATAACTACCGGTAGCCTTTGCTGTATTTCGTATTATTCGAACCATTGTGTCTATTGGTTATTCATCTACTCTATTGAAATTGGTTTTCCGCATGCTTTTGGTCATGCCGGTGATTTAATCATCATGCTGACACTGGTTGACGCGCAACCTGTCCCTAGTTTCTTTCAAAATCCTTTACTTTCAACATTGATTTTTTTTTTTTTAGTTCAATTTTAAGCTTTACGGCGTACAATATCTATCCTCTTTCTCCTAGGCCTTCTACTTTTTTTTCCCCCCCCCCCCCGTTTTTTACGCAAACGACCTTTATGCATCAGAAACAATTAGAAATGGAAGGAATCGGTTATATCTTTATACGATGTCAAATGTTGTTAGTAGGAAGTAATCAATATGAAACAATGGCTAGAGAAGGAAGAGACATTGATATGGAGTAGGACTAGTCGTAGCAAACTGTAATATAGAACGCTCAACAGGAAAAGATGAATAAACACTTAATTAGCGAATCGAAAACACGCGCTCCATTTCCCGCCACACTGGTGGGGGGTTATCACATCGTCATCCTTCTATGTTACATCTGAGACCTTGCCTCAATTACACCTTTTTTTTTTTCGTTCTTTTATTCACTCATATTCTGCAGCCTCTGCTCTCTCATCGGTTTCTTACTAATCACGTAGTGTAGGACTAGAATAAAAGCTTCTCTGTACGTCCTTCGACTGATGACGAACCGAAAATGTTTCAAGGATGCACATTTCAGTATTTTTATTATAATGTTAATTTTGCACGTGTCGATATTGAATGAAATTTTTAGCCCGCGTCTTTCTAACTGTAGACTGCGGCAGGGTCTTGGAATTTCAATTAAAGGTATGTCACTTTTTTTTTCTTTCGAGATTATGATCTTTACCTGCTTTCGATCCAACATTGCCGGATAATTGAGTAATAAAATTACCAAGGTAACTTTTATAGTTGTTATATTCCCATTCGACTTCTTCTCTGTAGCGTCGTACTCATTGTCAGTTCTGAGCGTAGGTTACGATCTAGCTGTGTTATTGTCGTGGCATGCTACGCTATAGTATGCACATGGGCATTGTGTCGTCCAGTTGAATACACCGGCATTAAAATTCCCAAAAAATGGAAAATTAAAAATTACGCTGTAGTCAACATACTCGTAGCAGTTTTACTAAAACGCATTATGTAACGAATTTGCATAGCGCTCGGAAAGCAACAAAGTGTAATGATTTTTAATTTATTTTCTATGTTTACCCGTCCGAAAACTACCTCGTTATTAAACAAAAAGGAGCGACATTATTCAGCAATGAAATTACTGTTTCCCGGTCCTCCGGCAAGTACAACGTCGTGATATAATCAATGAAATACTTTTTGCGATAATCAGTAATTACACGCTAAAATCGCAGCGATCGGAAAGCACCGCAGTTGTTAGTGGAATAGCAACTGTTCTATTCGTGTGCTAATAAATTCCGATAAATCTTTATCGTTAAGAAATTTTACGAATTATACTAACCTGATTTCCTTTAACCTTTATCAAGTCTTTCGTTCGATCGATCACGTAAAAGTAGCCCTCTTCGTCGTAGTAGACCACATCGCCCGTATGAAGCCAACCGTCCGCGTCTATCGTATTCCGTGTAGCTTCTTCGTTTTTCCAATATCCTTTCATCATCTACAAGCAATAGTTTAAAATTTTTCGTCAGCTGGCTTATTCGAAGAATTGCACTTTCGTACGAGTATTATAGTACATCGTGATAATGTAAACGAGAGATAACAGAAATAATAATACTCGGTTTAGTCGAAAGAATCACCTGAAACTCTTCGCGATTACATACGAGTGTTTGGAATCGAGAATATTGTTTTCCTGAAATTCACGAAAATGAGTGATTCGCAAGGAGATCGTGGATTTACTTCCGGAGAAACCCGTTCGATGAAAAAGCAGATCGCGTTCTGCCATGAAAACCCCGCAGTCTGAGTTGTAATTACCGATGGTCACCTCCGAAGTAGGAAAGTCTGCACGTCTTGCGTTGATAACATTTCTGCGTATACATATAGTTGTACTTTAGGGAATTGTAGGGAAAAAACAGAATCCAGTTTGAATGCAGAGAAGAATGAATATTCGACGATGTTTTTTTAACTGGGCCGGGAAAAATTGCTCGACCAATTAGATCGTGCACTGTGTCCTTGCACAAGAACCATCTGATCTTCTGAGGGCGTTTCTTCCTTAAGTAATTTTTTCCAAAAACTTGTTTACGATATTATCTCCGGACACGCAACATCGCGTACCGATTCTAACGAACTCTCCTAGGAAAAATAAGTATCGTGTAAACACAAATACGTGCTTTTTCGTTCTTGAGGAAGTTGACGTTTTTTGATGTACAGATTGCCGCCTAATTTTTTTTTTCTTCCCCGGATTGTGCGTAAATGTCTTCATCGGCAACTGTAATGAGCTCTTTAGGAAAATGAGCCCTTAATCATTTAAAGTATAGGAAAGAGCCAAAAATCATATAGTTCGGCTGTAGGTTTCCAAGTAATGCGGCTTTTGTCGTAATGACCATTCTCACGAAAACGTATCAAAAATCTCACGTGAAAATCACCTCGTTAATTACATGTGCACTGGAGTGGCTCTTAGTTATAGATGACGGAAATTTTTTTTCAAAAATGAGGTGTCCCAACCGGTAGAATTGTTCTCTTTGAGTAATAATTTATTACAAAACAGAAATATCGTCCCTTCATTTTAAAATTTTGAATGTTCATATTTTTCCCCTATATTCGAATGAAAATTTTCGGCCAATTTCAGTATTAAGTAAATAAAGTACATTTCTAAGGAAATCCCATTTTCCAATGTTTATTTCAATGAAGTATCGGGGTTAAATATAATATTTAAAAATTTTGAAAAAGCCGATTCTAAAAATAGTATGAAAGCATGTGTGGATTTTTTAATAAGTTAAGAGAATATCTGTCAAAAATTCTGCATAATATATTCTATGTAGCTAGATATGTATGTTTTCACATCTTCGAAGGGTCGCAAGCGACACTTAAATTTTTTGTGTCTTTAAAATTATACTTTGAGAAGATAAGTGTTCTATTTCCGAAAACATCAACTAGTTAAAAAGCCTTGCGAGGGGGAGCCATTCTAGCAGCTTGCAAGGAAACACTGCGTTAGCATTCCGGTTTTTATTACAAGTTTGAAAATTACGCTGAAATGATGGAAATACGAATACAGCAATGACTAAACGTTGTTTTAATGGCACGTTCGACAGGACAGTGATGTATAAAAACGTATTACTTTCGGATATCAGACGGAAGTGCGCTCATAATATCGGAGTCGTTTGCCGCATACACTTATGCAACGATCAGTTTATAGCGGAATGTAGTACTCAATGATGACGTAAATGCTGGTTTCGGCGGTACATTGTTTCAAATCGGTCTGTGCACCCCGCGACCGATTAATAAACGAATTAAATTTCACACATCGACTATAACGACATTGGAAAGGGTAAATAATTTAGTTGTTGCAATGACCGATTCGTCGTTATAAAATACTTTAGCTTTTTTCTTTTTTTGACTCTGGTATTTAACCAGTTTTTGCAATCGAAGTATATACACAGTAGCCTCCCGATTAACCGAGTTAATCAGGATGAGGAAAAATACCAGAAAAAGTCGGTTAAACCGGTCATATTTTTTTTAAAATAATAAATGTACCCTTGATAGAGAACTACCTATAAAACATTTATTCTTCAAAAAAAAAAAAAAAAAAAAACAAAGTAAGCGAACAATAAAATGTACAATCCCAAAATGCTCAATAGCTTGTTCTCCACATCCATACATATCTGAACTAATTATATTTAGTTCTTTTAATTCTTCGCGAGTTATACCGTGTCCTTAATCGTCGTTCTTAATCATACCATAGTTTTAGTAACATCTATTTCTAAGCTTCCCGAGAACCAGGTATAAAATTATATATGTCATTTCGGATGATATAGTGATGTTCTTCGCAATTAATTTAGGTTTTATACGTCTAAAATTTACTGTTACGTTATAAAAGAAATACTTTTCGGAATATATTCTCACCGTGTGTAAACAAACAAACATTTATAGATCTTATAAATTACATCATTTGTTTATGATTGCAAACTGTACGTTGTTGTTTTTTTTAGTATTAAATTAAATGGTGAAAATGTCAAATTTTTTACAAAAAACGGTAACGATAAAATGAAGCCGAAATAAATATAAAACGGAAATAAAACGTTTGACGACTTTTTAATTTTTTTAATTTTTATAATAACGCAATGTATCCTTTTATTATACTTTTTGTAATGCCCCATGTATCATACACAGATTTCCCAGTAATGTTATTAAATTTGTGGTAGCATTTAATCTTCGTCTATAAGTAGAACAAAGAATAACGGGAGCATCTCTATTCCGTTCTGTAGAAACTTGGTTTTTTTACATATAAAAAAAAATTAGGGTGATTTTTTTTTTTTTTTTGTTAAACTTATTCGCCAAAAAAAAAACAAAACGGTTCGAAGCTAAATTTTGTTGTGGTCGTAATAATCGAATTTTTATTATAATCACTGTGTCATCGTTATCACCGACAGAATAGAGGATATATATAGCTTTATCGAATTCTGCCAGTTTCAGCAATATTCGTTTTTATAATAAACAACCGATTTTCAATCGAGCTATTTATTCCGTCGCTTTCCTTTTCGTACCCATCCATCTCAACGAAAAACACTATTCTATACCCATCTCTTTCCCATACCATCGAGCTATGGAATTTTTTTTTTCGCTTGTCAAAAAAACACCCCGGTTGCTTTTAAATATGGCCGCAGAAATTTTTGCAGATGGTTTTAGGAAAAAAAAAAGTTAAATTTTACACTTTGAGAGCTACATATTTGTTTTTTACTTTACCAGTTTATAAAGTAATTATTTAAATCGCAGTTCATTGGCTAAAGATTAACAATTAAAGGGGATGATACGTTCCGGTATTAATGAATATTTTATTTTTTAAAGTCTGAAATTATAATTGCGCCGAACGAGTTTTAGTATCGCTGAGAAGCGAAAATAACCGGAAAAAAATGCAACATGTCGTATTTACTAGAATATAATAGTCTTACCTGTGGCCCTTTAATCAGAAGTTCTCCAGGTTTGTTGGCAGGTTGATCTTCGCCATCGGTTAAACTTACAACTCTCGCTCGCGTTCCTTTAACTAGTCTTCCGGCTGAAGCGCACTTATCCCGCGGGACAAAACGGGACGAGAGAAGGGTTATCGGTGACAGTTCCGTCATTCCGTAACCTATTACAGAGAACATATGTATAAGTCTCAGGTCAATAAAAAGCTAATCTTGAAATTCTGCTCGCAGTCGCAATATATTAACACGATCACGAAAATAGAAAGAGAAATGGTGTTCATTTGCTAAATTTATATCCCCCCTTTTTACTTCGTAAAATAAAGCGTAACATCGGATATGCCTCGACGATTATTCAGTACACTGAAAAAAAAAGAGTAACTTTTTCTATTTTAATCGCAACAAAGTCAACTGTTTAATAATGCGAAATGTAATATTTCATTAAAATATGGTAAAAAAAAAAAAAAAAATCTCGAAGCTTCATAAATTTTGCTATATCGAAAAATTTACCCGTATTATACTAATATTGAATATCCGAAAAAGTGAATAAAACGATTGATCCGACAATAAATATCTCAAACAAGGGGAACACTCGGAAACCGCCGGACGAACAGTTGGTGTAGCTATATAAAACGGGGTCCATTTCGAAAAAAAATTTTATCGGAAAATAATTCTTAAATTTCTAAGTTATAAACATTAAAAATGAATAACAAAAAAAAAGAAAAAAAAACCGATACATACATAAAAAACCTGATAATACGCACCGAGCATCAATAAAAAAGCAAAAGAACATCGGTTAAAATCTTAATTATGCTATTATTACACTAGCTCGCATTGCGTTTTTTGTGCAACCTAATGATCGCGCATAATTATAAATTAAAAGCAAATAATAAACAATTAAAATCGAAATTATATTAGCCGGATAAGCATGTCGCTGACCACCGGCGTTTTTTATCGACATTTGGGCGATCATCATTATCTCTTCTCGGCTTATGCTCTTCTTGCCTTTTGTTCTCCCTTTCACCAAACCACCTTACTTCACTTTTAATTTCTTTGAATTCAAGCATTCTCCGAAGTTATTTGTTCTCCCCTCAGACATTAAATCTCTTCCTCATCCTGCCGTTCAAAACGAATTCAATCACGTATTATCCTCATACTTTCCTTCCCATACAATTATCTACACGAATGGTTCGAAGTCTGATGCTGGCGTTGGGGCTGCGTTCATTATCCCCGCGTTTACGTATTCCGAATCCTTTCAGTTGCCCTCCTTTTCCTCTATTTTTCTTGCCGAATCCATGTCTATCCTGCAGGCAGTCCTTTTCATATCCTCGACAAATAACGTCTCTAGATTCCTCCTTTCCTCGGACTACTCGAAAAGTGTTTTATTGGCTATCTCCTCTTCTTTTCCTACTCATGCCACTGATCCCATTATTCTCCAAATTCGCTTCTTAATTTCTAATTTATTTGCATCCCGTTCTATCGTAATTGATCTACTATGGATTCCTGGTCATTGCGGAATTGCTGGCAACGAGTTAGTTGATTCGTTGGCACGTTCGGCGGCGACCAATGGTCTATTCATTAGTAGATTTCCTGCTCAAACTCTCTACTGTCTTTCTTATCGTTCCCATCACGATTTCTGGACCGGATTCTATCCTTCATTCTTTACCAATCCTCGATCTTTTTACCTTTCTGTTCAACCCTTCCCTTCCTCTCTTCCTTGGTTTAATCTTTTCCCCTACCTTAGCCGTTCGATTATTTCCTCTATAGTTCGCCTGCGGTTCAATCATAGTTTGCTTCCGGCTTCTCTTTTCCGTTTTTCTATTGTTCAATCTCCTTTGCGTCCTTATGACGACCCTCCAGAGCTCAATTATACCTGTGATGCGAATCACATTTTGTTCGAATGCCCCTTTATTTCCTCCGAACGTTCTACTCTGTATTCTAGTCTTCTGCGCCTTGGCCTTCCTACTCCTTATAGTGCCCACTCCATTCTTGCACTCCCCTCTCTCAATATAGTTCCTTTGTTGGTCTTCTTTACCTCATTAATAATCTTTTCCTTATCAATATAGTTCCTTTGTTGGTCTTCTTTACCTCATTAATAATCTTTTCCTTATATAAGGTACAATTCCTTGCGTTGGGTAAGTTCCACTGTTGACGTACCCAAAAGAAAAAAAAAAAAAAAAAAAATCATTTTGGCACGAAATGGAAAAAAATTCGCCCCAACTTTTAACTCTTAATCTTAAATATTTTTCGAGTCATTTTTAATAAAAAAAAAAATTTATTTTTCCTTTTTTTGTAATAGTAAAAATGAAAAATTTAAAAGGAATGCTGATTTTTTCCAACTACTTGGAAGCAAAAAAAGGCACGGAAATAAAATGTTTTTTTTTAACTGTAAAATTTTAACGGTAAACATCTTTTACGCTTTTTCTAACGTATATCTGCCACTCCGCTACCGGCGGCCATTTTTATTCGAAACCAAACAAAAATGATTTAAATAATAGAGCTTTATAACCGTTCTGAAGTCGATTCATTCGGTGACAGCAGATGCGGACTTATTACTCTCCGATGACCTTTTCCCTACGAACACATGATAGTTTTTAGTGTCATTCAAGATTGTGTTATCAATTTACCCCGCGCAACGTTCTATTGCGTTTCACAAAAAAAGCTAGCTTTGCATTCACAGTCATGCTCGGAAACAGAATCTGAATTTCCTTGCACATCCAAAGTAACAACGAATTAATGAAATTAATTCCAATTTCACTTGATCAAAATTTAGCAATTCTAAATACGGAACAGAAAATGCGGCAGAAATTGTAAAATTGCCCAATGAATGAGCGGATGTCTAATATAAAGAAAATGATAATGACGAATGAAGGTCAGATGAACCAGAAGATGTGACTCTAGAATCATAGACGGGATTTTAAAAAGTATTCGGAAGCTCGCAGGGAGCTTACATGTTAACGCAAGTTTTATTTAGAGCAGATGGTAATCGTCTAGCACAAACTTTACACGATCGAAGTTTAAAAAATTGCTCTTTAAAAACCTGTAATTAATTTAAATTTATCGAACAATTATTAATCGTAAAATTTCTGAAAGAAATATAAATTTATGTTGTGCTTTTTATAAGTTTTGTGTCTTCTTCAATAGGAAATGCGCGTACATTTATTATATTATTTATTTACGCGGTAGGTTTTTTTTTTTTTGCTTGTATGTTTGCACATATATAAGACTGAATTTTTTCACCGTTTTTCTTGGGGGCGCATTCAAGACTAGCCCGGGGACCAGTAAATCCTTAATCCGCTCATGTTAGTACATCTTGGAACTGGAAGTTCCCTGCCTTCGCGCGTTATTTCAACTCTTTCTTCAAAAAAACCATAATCCTACGATATAAAACCGGCGGTCTAGACTATACTATGCAATTAGCAAAATTTTTCCAATCGTCTAGAAACATTTGAATATTTTTGCAGGTAAACGTGAAAATTCAGTCGAAGTAAAGTAAAAGTGGAGAGTAAGTCCGATATATGCTTGATAAGGTATCATGGATTGTGAAGGTTCGCAATATACTAAGTCCAACGGCACCGACGAGAGTAGGGGATGTATATATATACATATATATAGATCATTCCGAAAAATCGCAAAAACCCTACGCAATTTTTCACTAATTTCACCTCCATTGCTAGTAGCACACGCTAGAGATACGTCTATTCCTGCTATACTACTAGTCAACGTGAACAATAAAGAATTTCAACATGCAATTTGTTTTTTGTAATTATTTTTTATTATTTTTTATTATTTAAAATATAAAATTTTACCTTGACGAACTGTTAAGTCTGGCTGCGGGAATTTTTCGTAGAATTTTTTCATTACCGACTCTGTGGTTGTCGCTGCTCCGGTGACGATATCCTTAACAGATTCCAAGTGTTCGCGTTTAACGCTCGGATGACTCGCTAGGAACATCAATAAAGAAGGAACTGTATATATCTGTTCAGGCTGAAATAAAGTAAAAGTAAAAAATATTAATCCTACGTAGCATTTATTTTTTATTTTATTCTATTTCATTTATTTATTTTTATATAAACATTTAAATAAATAAAAAAGTACAAAGAAGAATATAACAAGAAAAAACGAAAGACGTATGTTCGCGAATCGGCTTATAGGTAACGCACGTGTTGACAACATAATGGGTATATAAAATGTGTATCGATGAAAATTGCCTTCAGTATCGATTAAGCACTGTATAACAGTTATTAACAAACTGAAATACTATTTCTTCCGATCGTCTCGTATCGCATATTCAAGTTTTTTTTCAGACATTAGCCCGGGGGAATAGTGAAATTTTCCTCTCAATTATTACAGTTATCAAACACGACCGGTTGCATATTTTTTCTATATTTTGAAAGCGGTTTTTTTTTTCTTTTTTTTTCTTTCTCTTAGGAATTTTTGGTCGGTGCCATTAATCAACTGCAGTTAATGTTTTTATTATTTTTTTTTTGAAGTTCCACCTTCTCTTCTTCTAACTGTTCACTCGAAATTCTCGTCTGATGTTTACATTTCACCTTTAGTCTCGTTTCTTCGAGCTTACTTCCCTTTGTCCTTCCCTCCGTCATTCTTTTACATTTTAAACACCCTCTGTTGCTTTTTTTTTGTTATCGCTTTTCCTTATTTTCTTCCCCGTTAAAAAGAGGAACACATAATTTTTCACACTTTTTGTTTGTATTTTCACCGACTTTGAAAGTTTCATTAAGGACTCTAATTAACGACTTTTCAATCGATATATTACACACGCCTGGAGGAAAAATTTTTTTTTCTTTTAATTTTCGGATTTTAGTGGTGGCTATAATTTTCCTCTAAAACGCTCATGTTCATGTCTAAGATGTATTTTGGTTTTAAACTTCTATTCGCGCTTCTGCTTACAAGATCGTACTTTTTTTGGTAGGTTTAACTAGTTTTTTACTGATACTTTTTTACTCTGTAAGAAACGTTTTAATTTTTGTTGTACATTTTTAATTATCTGTTTAACGAGTTATTCATTGAGTGACTTTTTTTAGGTCGTTTTATATTATTTTTGACGCTTCATCTAGGCTAGTTGGTTACCCCAATGTGTTCTATATTATCTTAGAGAGTATTTTGATTGCGAATTACGCGCAAACATTTGAAAAGTCGTTCCCGAGTTATTACGTAATTCAATATCATCTCGTATTAGAACTCCACACATATTTACGAAATGCTAGGAACTGCATGTTTTCAAATGAACTAAATTAAAATTTGAACTTTTTAACGGGGAAAGAAAAAAAAAATGAACTAGCGGAGGAAGAATAAAAAAAGAAAAAGAATACCTCCAATTTGTATCGAAATTATTGGTATTTGTGTGTGCGAAGTAAAAATATTTTGCGTTGTATTTTATATTATAAATTATATAGCATTGTGTTTTTTGTGTGTTTAATTATTTTATTTACGGCAATCAACTATAACGCAACAGTAAGAACTCCGATCATATTAAAAATATTTCATTGTCTACTTTGCAGATAATTAGTTGTTTTTTGTTTTTCGAACTGATATTTCTCATGTAACCAGTCTTAAGCGACTGGAATACGGGTTAGTCATTTGTGACTTCGGAGGAAAAGGAGTTTATGCCCTACTAAATGGGCACATTTGTGAAATGCGCTTAATAATAATAATAATAACGTAAACCGGTTGTAAATTTAATATCGTTAATACAAACCCGATATTTGATGAGAGCTGCCAGGTAATCTTCCGGTGTAAATTTAGGCATTGTTACGATATGTGCACCTCTATTCAGCAGTAAGTTTAAAATACCGTTGAAGCCGAATATGTGAAAGAACGGTAGAACATTTAACGCAACATATACTCTGTCTGTAAATTACAAAAAATACATAGAGAAAAATTGTTTTACGTCATACTGTTCGCTATCTCGAGCTATTTATTAATTTTCAGTAAATTTTTTTTGTTGCGATATTTATTGGCAAAATAAACAAAAACTTAAAATTCCCGATTTGCGCTTGTGCTTAATAGAATTTACATATTTTAGATTTATATTTCTTGCATTTTTTTGAAATTTACACGTAATTGGCGATACCATTATTGAAAATTTTAATTCGTCACAAATCTTTAACTCTGCTACAAGACGAGCCAGGGACATTTTTTTTTTTTCTTTTTTTTTTTTAATCCATACAGCTTGATGAATATATATCTTTCAAAATTTAATGCCCGAAATTTAAATGATACTTTGACTCACTCGAAGGCTCAGTGTTTGCTCCTTCGAAAACTTTCCGTTCAAAATATATATATCTAAACATTTTCATTTTACATTGTGAACTGATATTTATTCTTCCTTCTTCACCAATCCTAAATCCTTTTATCTTCCTATTGAGCCTTTCTAGCTTCTCTTATTCCTCGGAATGGCAAGTTTCTTTCACTTTATCGTTCCTTTTCTTATTTTTCCTTCAACTCATCCTCGCGATCATGTGATGCCAATCATGTTTTCTTCGAATGTTTCCAACTTTCCTCGGAGCGCCCTGTCTTTTATTCCCAACTTGAAAATAAAAAAGGAAAGGAGACTCATCAATCCCGAAATGTGTCGTCGCGTACTGAAAAAATAAATCCGGGTAATGATGGTAATAATATTGATGACGAAAATGATAGTGGTCCTATATTTCAAAATTTCCTTTTCTAATTACAGAAAAAGAAAAATAAAAGTATGTGCTTATCTATAGTATTATCGGTTTCAATCTCTTTTTTTTTTTCTTACCCTGGGAATGCCAGCGGCCTTGACCCAACAACAATGCGGGCAGCTGAGCGAGCTAAAGAGTCAGCTGAATCATTGCCCTCTATATTGGAATGACTAGGAACCCACGGAAAGTCTATGATAATGGAACGGGGCGAGAACAAAGAGGAGACGCGAGATCGAGAATGATACCGTCAGAGGAATGAGAAGGAGGAGAGGAGATGGCTTGATGAACACCTTTAGAATCGGAAACGATCAGGAACTCCACTTGTAGAGGACATAAAATAAATGACACGAAGAATTGAGATCGATTCTGCCGAGAAGATAGAGCAGAAAGAAGTAAGTCTGAAGACCTCCGAGTGCAGGAATGAAGGAGACGTACCCACCCACGCCCCCATCACTCCTTTCGCAATCGACTACATTGTGAGAGGAAGAATTAGCTCGGACCGGGAGAGAGGAGAAATTTATAAGGTGCCATATTGCTATTAAAATCATAAGAAAAGTAAAAGGAAGACTGCTATAAGAGAGAACGTAGGGAGAAAATTTGGAAACACGAGCAGCTATATGCGATAGAAACGGACTTCTATGAGGCGCCAGGCGACAGCGATTTTTCATATAAAGATAGGAAGGAATAAGATTGGAAGAAGAAGTGGGGAGGCATTTTATTAAAAAGCGATAACCGAGGAGTGAACGACGAATGAATAGAGGTTGAGTGGCAGATTCAGATAAAATCGCAGGAATAGGAAAAGATTTTAAAGCGCCAATGCATAGACGAAGGCGGGAATTTTGAATTGAGTCAAGTTTAAAAAGAAGAGATTTGGAGGCGTTGCCGTAAATGAAGGAGCAATAGTCGAGTTTGGACCGAATAATTGATTTGTAAAGAATTAAAAGAGAATAGACGGGTCACCACCCCATCTGAGAGAACATAAAGATTTGAGGAGATTAAGTCTTTTGATCGTCTTGTATTATTTTCTTTAGCATACTGCTTTTTTTTTCCCTGATCAAATGGTTCTTCAGAGGTTAAATGTTTTTCATCCGATATAGTTAAAACATTCTGTAAAGGCATTATGGATTTTAAATAAATTATATACAAACATTCGATATATTATAAAAAAACTACAAAAAATTAAAATGAAATACCAGTTAGTTTCGAACAGTCTTGTTCATGATCACAAATTTAAATAAGGGAAGAAAAACATCATTGATATAAATGATTAAGAAATTAAAAAGTTGATCAATAATTAGAAAGTCGATAATTTAAAAATGCACAATACACGTTAAAAAAGTATCAATTATTATATTTTATACTAAATAATGGATTTCTGAATTACGTTTAATGTGTTAAATCTTTATATTTTTGTAATTCTCGGCAAAATTTGAATATTCGGTATTTCTTAAAATTCTTATATGCGCGCATATCTTGGCTAATATTTAAAGTAATCGCAAATGTTTTTCACCTATTAGGTAAAAGCAAATATTAAGCGTTTAATGTGGCCAAGTTTATAAGCAGTGAATTTCATTTTCAATTGACTATCAAATGCTGTTTCGAGTACCAAAGATTAAAATGACTATCTATAATGATAGTAATAAGCAAAGCGCTATGTATCTTCTTTTTCGTTTTTTTAATATCTTACCTGGATTACCCTCCTCTAATAGATCTAGGTCGTCAACTTGTAACCAGTTGACGACTAAATTATGATGAGTTAAAATAACGCCTTTCGGTAGTCCGGTAGTTCCGCTGGAATACGGCAGTATCGCTATATCTTCAGGAAATACTTCCGGTAAGTCTATCGGAGATTGCTGGGTCATCAATAGCTGCTTAAAATCGAGTATTTTAGCGTTTACTTTAAGTTCTTTACTTGCTTCGTCCGGCGGATTTAACATAATAACTGTTTTAATGGCCGGTAACTGAGGTACTATAGTTTCAATGACGTGCGAAAAATACGGAATTGTTAAACAGCAGACTACATCCGCATCTTCAAATTGTCTCTTTACCTCCTCTGTAAAGAGAGTTAACAGGTGAAATAATTTCAATTACCATTATTTTCATTTATATATAATACATTTAAAACGGAAGAGCAGTCTTATTAGATTTTGATACTATACATTGTAATGTGCCCATTACACGAGGAAAACAAAAAATATAAATAAATAAACCAAATCTTTTAAAGTAAAATTAATAACAATAATAATAATAATTTTAATTTAAAAATAAAAATTTTAAAATTCTACTAAAATAAAATTAAATATAAAATTTTAAAATTCTACTAAAAGAAAATTAAATACAAAATTTTAAAATTCTACTAAAATAAAATAAAATACAAAATTTTAAAATTCTACTAAAATAAAATAAAATAGAAAATTTTAATTCCGCGATACTAAAACCGCGGTGGCATCCCCGAGGGGACGAAATAAAACGTCTTAATCGCGTTATAACATAAAAAAGAAGGCGCCGTTGCCCGATTTTGCATATATGTTATATGTTATATGTATATTCCGGCAGAAAAAGTACAGTTGACAAGCTTTGTTGTTTAATAGATGAATCTAATTTTCTAACACAAAAAGACCATCGCTGTGCTTTAAAAGAATTGCTTACTGAAGATTCAGCGTGGACTTCGGAGTCTTTACAGAACACTAATACCGAAACTATAAAATAATTTACTCAAGGTTGTAAAGCCCACCATTATTTTTACAAGCAACGTTAAAACTACAACTGAGAAACAAAGCCAAACGAAGACACAGCCTTCTGACAAAAAACTGACAACATCTAGATGTGTCATTTCCGTTGGCAATAAAAAAAGATTTGCTATTTTCCCCGGGAAGGAGTGTGAAAACTTTAATACAACGTAGACTCCTCTAACACATCTCTCCAAGCAGTTGACGCGAATACTTTATATGTATTGTGAGGAGTTTCCCGCACCACATGCTGATGATATAACGTGTATCGGTACGCTTTGTGGAGAATTTACTGGAGCAATTTTCAGGATACACTTGCTCCCCGGTGATTTCAGTTAAGGAAATTTGGCGAATAATGGAGCAGCTGATGAACACTCGAGACACTCGCACCATGAACATAGACATCTACGTTAGATTTCACTGCAAGATATGCAGTCTGTAGTTATCTCTGTTGGCTTCGACTTGAATTATTCTTTGAAAATGACCCCAGATCTTTTATACCGGAATTGTTCCCGCGTAAATGCAGCGAACTAAGCCAGACTTATATACAGTAATAATCAGCAAAGAAAAGACCTCTAGTGTGTGTACTAGAATCTAGTCGACTTCCGTAATCTAAATTGCTGATATATATCACATATACGTAGGAATGAGTAATCGTATTGATTTTGTAACCATCTCTCTATATGTGTACATTCTCGTTGTACAGATTTATAGGATTTAAGGCAACCTCTTCTTTGTGGAGGAGCCGTACTCAGTTCTGAGTGAAGGCGACCAGAGACGTTCTAGACATATAGGCATAGTCTTTAATTGTTATACGCAACCTTTAGAGTCGTATATGCTTGAAACTGATACTGTGAATGTTTGATTTTTATCGATTTACAAAGGCAGTCCCGTGCGTGTGTGTGTGTGTGTGTGTGTGTACCTACTATACACTGACCAGTGCGCACATTATGCATATTCGCCATTGATTTTATTTAATTTTTGTAATAATTTCTGCGTCACCTGGGATCGAACTCAAGACTATCGCGATGGAAGTCAACTGATCTAGCAAATAGGCTATCGCGACGTATGGCAACATATTCTATATATATATATATATATATATATATATATATATATATATATATATATAGTAATACGATTGCCAATGCGAGACTGACCGGAACTGCTTGACTTTTAATTGTTATACGAGCGCAATCCAACTCTCTGTGTCCATCAATATTCACGATCTACGTGTACATTCGCCGCTGCTTTGTACGAAATTATACACGGACAATGCCGCGATAAAATACAAAACCAAATCAGAAAATTGAAAGATAACTGTTCCGCCACTGACCGCTATACTTAACAAAAATTAAGATCTCTCCACGCCTTCATTAAACGTACCAATCAGTCGAAGATTTTAATGAGCACGTAAGAAAGAACGTGCTATAACTGGAAAAATAATATTTATCGATTAACCCCTTCATCGCCCTTTTGCAACTAGATGAAACGATTGTAGTGAGGAAAGGAACATTGGAACGGCAGGGAACCACCTTTCGTTAAACCAAATGTTGGAAAAAATTGCAATCTGCCACGTTCCGGTCAATTTTATATCGGTCGAAATTCGGCTACAGTGTTTATCTATGGACTTACGAAGAAAAACTGGCGAAAAAAAAATTTGCACCATGTCCGGAAAATATTTACGCTACGCGGAGGTAGTTAAACAAATGAACGATGATAACCTGAGCTCCGAAATCTTCGTAATCTACATAATCTCAATGTTTTCAACGCAATCTAAAGCAGCGCATTTTCATAATGCGTTGTTATTGTGCTGCGAGGTAATGAAGAAAAGCTGGTCAGACTGTTAGATTCACCCGAAATGCAATATATCTTTTAATCGGTGCGGCTTTCTTTAAGAAAAATAAATTAATAACGGGAGAAAAAAACAAAAAAACAAAAAAACCAGTGTGATGATCGTATGCCATCACAAATTTTGCCAGAAAATGATTGCGATCCTAGTGTAGCTACAAAGAAGTACAACAGTAATCGTTATTATATACGAGCACATCCGCTGGTACAACTGAAGATCTCCTCGAGCTGAGGGGAATAGGTTAGCTACGAGTAAGTTTCGGTTGAAGGAGATAAAACATCGAACAGTTACTGGCGCGGCTGGCAGTAAAGTGAAGAGCAGCAATCCGAAGAATTGCTTCCTGAAAACTTATCATTATCCAACTACTAACTTAGCATCGAAGAGTAGAGGTCGTTGTAAAAAAAAACTGTTGCATTGCGGTCGTCAGGGATTTTATTTAAAGCCTGTGTAGAGTGTCACCTCGAAATAGTGTCAAACTCCTTTTCTTTTTCGTACATCCTTACACATTCTTTACCTGGATTTTCTTCTTCCTACCTACCAGCACTTCCTAACATTCTGCAAGGAAATCATCAGATTACGGGAACTAGCCGGCTTGTCTTACCACTACACCGGGTACTGCCTGAGATTCCTGAATAGAAAGCGCAGAAGTACGTTATGCGCTACAATCCTGAATTCCTCTCTAGACTCTGCTGCTCCTTCATCGTAATGCTATTTCATTTCAAAACGAATTTTTTTCTTTTTCTAATTTTAAACTCTATTACAAAATATCAGCATTTGTTCACATTTTTATATGGTAATTCCACCAAAAATGAAAGAAACTACTGAATCCACGGGGCTTTCTGTAACAGGCAGCCGCCAGGTACTAGTCGGTCATCTAAAACATCATTAGTTAATTTTAGTCTCTTCACATCATACAGTTATGGTATTCCGCAGGTGTGGGGACACATTAGCGGAAAAAAGAAATTAAAAAAATGCCGGTAAAGGAAAATAAACTTTCCGGACATTTGCAAGACGGGGAACACTAGCATTCTTATGAAGACAAAAAAGCTTACTGCAGACAGCAAATGTCCTGAAAAAATTAAAAAGATATGTAAATACAGCGACGTTGATAGAAAAAAAAAAGAAAGTATTATACATAATCAAAAACGATATAACGATCACTTAAATGCCGTGCATGTAAATTAACTACCAATCACCATGTATTAGATTCTAGCATTGCACATGTTATAACATAAACACAAATTATGAGAGACAACTCTCATACTCGAATACGACTAAGAGGCGTCTATCACGTAAAGTTATATGTTATATACTTTTTAAAAGACTTCTAAACAATAAATTTTTCCATTTTTGATTTTTTTACACTCCTCCGCAAAAACACCAATTGCATGCTGAAACTCAATTATGAAAAAAATACGAAATACTAAAGATATGTAAAACTCTAGAGAATCGTTTGCTTAACCGGTTTAATAATTAATCGATATCAAATGCGTCTTACATTTAAAATTAAAAATAATTAAAATCGTAAAATAAAATAAAAACGAAATGAAATAAAACAAAAATGGAACACAATACGAAGAAAATTATTGATTAAGTGAACTTTTTTTTATTGGACGATGTAATGAATCAATAACTACGAGCTGCCAATCGTCGATTCGTGTCAGTGGCCGATCTTTCTTTTCATTTTCCTTGCTAGTCGAAGAAGAAGAGAATAGCGGCATTGAAGAAGAAAAAAAAGTGTAGTTATTCGCCACTATCATTGTGTTCATTTTGGTCGGTCAAGAGCGGTTGAAAAAGTAAATTCTACAAAGACCCCCCCCCCACCTGATGATCGGTTTTGTCTTGAAAGTCATCAGTAGTCCGCATTATAAGTCCAGATTCAAAAACTCCTATTGAAAACTCGTACAATTCAACGTAAAAAATGAATACATGAAAAAAAAGCTGCGTTCATCTAGAATCAGCGATCGTACGTTGGACACGCTTTTAATATAGAGTCGGATAAAGCGTGACTCAAAAAATACATGATTTTTTATAAATAGTTTCATTTCATATTCGGTCACTCGTAGAAAACGAATTTCAAAACAACATGAAATTCTAAAAAAGCTTCAAAATTGCTTTAATCCGGTTGTCCGTGGAATATTATTCTGCGCTAAATTTCGTACCTTTTTTTTTTTTTTTTTTTTTTACAATCCAAGTATCTGATAAAGCAACATTTATTCGGTACTTTTTTTTTTAAATAATACTTTTTAATGCAAATAATCCCATCTTTTTCTTAAACCTCTTTTGTTCGCAATTCATTCTTTTCAATTTTATCCAGCTAAATACTTTCTAGGTAGCAAAGACAACTTCTTCTACCCTTTCTCCGCCTAACTGTATGTTTATTAATGGTTTCTTTCAGAGAGTCCCAATGAATTGTCCTTTTACCAAGGTGTTGCCCCTTCAACTCCTCACATACTCTGCGACTGTCCAGCACTCTCACTCAATCAGTTCCCTTTTATAAATAACAAAACCGTTGCTAATATTCTTGCAAATTCCCCCCTAGTGCGATTTCATCTGCGACACACGCAATTTATCAGAATTAGTGGAATAGGCAATCATCCATAAGAACAGACCGCACATACTGGTACTGCAATTGCCACAGCAGTTAAACACAGTACGGAATGTTCGGTTTACGGGGGGGGGGACGGTTTTCGCTGCTTTACTTTTAATTACGCATTTCGGCATTTAAGCGTTGAATCTAGGGAGCTTGAATTTCTTCTGGCCAAAAGAGAAAAAAAATCTTAATTGATTTTCTTCTCTTCTTGCACCGCCGTACTACTCCATGAGCGTAGGCGATTATCATAACGCGAGATTTAACTGACAACATTAAGAGAATGTGTTTCTGTCGCTCGACATAGCTCCCCGAAATTGGATTGTCCTTGTCCATTTATAGATATTTTGGCACCATAGCATTTACGACCAATTCTACGCCGACCTTCTATTTTACCCTGCAATATTAGACGACGCAGTAAGGAGTATTTTTCTCCACACAGGAATTGGCCAAGATAACTTGACTTCCGCCACTTTATATTGGATAAAAGCTATCGTCTTCCAACGGCAGCTATTTCAAGAACCGTAGAATTTTTAATTGTTTGTGTCCATGAAATCTTCAATATCCTGCGAATGGTCCACATTTAAAATGCTACTAACCGACTTATTGCGTGTTCTTTCAGTGTCCATACGTCCGCACCATAAAGAAGGACAGACCATGCGTAACACTTGACCATCCTGTATCGTATCTGATTAATTGATCTAATCACGATAGCAGTGTTCTGCCGAAAGGCGCGGATCATTTTTATGATAAAGTTTAAAGAAAAAATAATGAAAAAAAGGCAAGGTCAAGAGATGATAGAATTCAGGGTAAAGGGAAGAGTGGTTTAATTTTTTCGGCATATTGAACAAGACGACGCTTTCTATGAAATTAATTATAAATTATACAATTTTCATCGTGGAAGGAAAGCGTATTAGCATTTAGTTAAGAAAACATTTTCCAACTCCGTTTAGTACCATCATAAAGCAAAATAATTACCGGCCGTGTAGAGAGGATTGACGAACGTAACGATAATTCCCGCTTCCAGAGCTCCACTGACTGCCAACGCGTACTCCGGCAAATTCGGCAGCAGAACTCCCAGTATGTCGCCCTTTTTTAGTCCACACTGCGCTATCAACGCGCTTCCAAACACACGCGCAATTAAACGCCCAGTTTGAAAATCGTAAGTTCGTCCGCTGATTGCACATGTCTGAAAATTAAATTTAATAAAAGTTCCAAATTAATTTTAAAAGAACTAATATATATATATATATATATATATATATTATTACTATTATCATTAGGGCGTCGCCAAAAAAAGGGGGACGGACAGGGAAGGGTCGTTGCCACCCCATGGAGCTTCGAAACTTTTTAATCAACTGGCCATGATGAGTATTCATAGGCGCGTAATCATGGACAATTTGGCAGAAACCCGCGAAAATTATGTTTTAATTAAGATTTTATTCTTGTTTAATAAAATATTAAGCCTTTACAAGTTATACATTTTATTTTTCCTATAACTCATATCCTCTTTTCATCATCTTGCCCCCCACCCGGCTCATCGGCCGGCGACTCATTTTTCCCCCCTCCTGGCTCATCGGCTGGTGACGCCCTTGCTATGCGCATAGTTGTGCAAGACGTAGTCACTATTAGTAAACAATTTTTAAATTTAATACAAGGTCGTCCATCTTATATATAATTAAATGCGCTTACAAATAACTAAAAAAAAATTAAATAAAAGAAAATTAGAAAATTAGGTCGCTCTATATTGTATATATTATGTGTGTGTATACTAGGGGATTGGTCTTGCTGGGGCCCGTTCCTTCGATCTTTAAATTATTTTACTTTTTTAATTTTCATAAAGACTGCATCGTTCGCATATATTTATTAAAAAAAAAAAAAAAAAGAAGTACACAAATATGTCAATTAAAAAAATGAAATTAAGATTAAAATATCTGAAAAACTGAAACCGCTAACAGGGTAATATATGTGACAGGAATATATTACATTTAATTCTTTTTAAAGTAAGACATTAACAATATTTATTTTTTTAAATGTGATGATGAAATTTGTTTTTGTTTTATCAGAATCTAAGCAATAATATATTAAGTCACTGTTGACCATCACGCTAGTCATTTCAGAATTTGTACACTTAAATTTTACAATTGTGAGATTTTTTATTTTTCTTGTATTTCTAATGACGGGAGAAAAATGTCAGTTGAAAAAGAATTAATCCTTTAGCTGCTACAAAACAGGATTTAATTTTTTTTTCAATAATGTACTGGTAGATATAGAAATAATGTTTTTTATTGTATCCATAATAACATGTTTTTGTTTTTATTCTATTTTATATACTATGTATTGATTTTTGAGTTGTGCATAACTGCTCGAATCTTCTGTGATTCCCCTCTCCAAAAAAATGCATGTCAGACTTTGGTCAGATGTGTATCATCGCTCCCTCTCCAATCCTAACTCATTTTACCTTTCTATTTAGCCTAGACCCCCTTCCTGTTCTTAGTTCTATTATTTTTCTACTCTTAAACGTTTTTTCATTATTTCTATCTGCCGTCTACAGTTCAATCATACTTTGCTCCCATCCTCACGGTATCGTTTTGCTCTTTCTCCGTTCCCTTACTGTCCTTTGCACTCTGGCGACTGTTCTTTCGTTTTTGATCCAGACCATGTGCTATTTGAATGTTCCAGTCTTTCCTCCGAACGTAATATCCTGTACGTTCAGCTATTAAAGCTGAATTTTCCTACTCCATATAATGCTTATTATATCTTAGCTTTACCGTCTTCAAAAATGGTTCCTATTTTTGCCTCTTTTATTTCATCGATCTCTGACCGGATTAAAATTTAATCTCTAACCTAGTCCAATTATCCTGAGTAGCTGCCCTTGGTTGGCCACCCCCCCCCCAAAAGAAACTTCTATGGTAGTAGTGTTTGAAGAGGATTTTATTAATAACACTAGTCTGCAAAAAGAAATTATTTTTCTCCCCTTCTGATTTTTATGCATAATTATGAATATTTTCCAATAATTTATTGCCATTGTGAAGTAATACAGTTTTTAAACTGATTTTGGACGAATCAATAAAAAGTCGCCATTCCTCCGATTCTTCGGGAAAATCCGTTTCTTGTAGAAGTCCTTTAGCATCATTACAAAATACCAAATCACCCTCTTTGATGAAATAACTCATAAAATTTTCTTACCTGTTACGAAAATATGAGACTTTCGTATTTTTATCTAATATAATTTTGATCCGAGAAGTTGAGCCCTAGATTTTGAGTTCTAAATCGCGAACAAGGTCATTCAAATCAGAAGACGAGGTTTTTTGTTAAGTCTATATATAACGATGAAGAAGTAGAGGAAATACTCGATTGACCAAGTGTAGGATAAGGGTCTCTGATATCGTTCTCTCTCTTTCTATCAGTGCGAGTCGTTTTTACGTGTACAAATACGATCTGAACTGAATAAAGTACTGCAAATGCAAAAACAACAGACAAAATAAAAAAAAACATTTAAATAAATATATACGTGATAGCAAAAAATGGAAAGCAAATCTGGATTCAGCATGTTAGACTCCTCATATTCATCATATTTTTATTTAAAGGAGGATTTCGTTGCAACCCCAAGTGTAATCAGAAAATAGTTTAAGAATATAACCTGCGGGGTTGGTTGTTGAATAAGATTTTAGTTACATATAATGGGGTTTAAAACAAAGTGCTGATAAACTGATAATACAGAAGAATTCATTTAAATATGAAAAAATATTCACTTTGGGCCACTTAATTTTAAAATTTTGGGGGTCACGTATTTTTCCTATATTTTATCGAGATTGAAATACATCATCTAAAAGAAAAAAAAGTGACCCTTCTCTAGCTATCATGGAAAGAGCTGTGGACTCTTTTTTTGTTAGTTTCCAGTCTTACCGCTATAAGCGTGTATTTTTCAAAAGTTTGGTCCCTAAACATCAAAATTTTTTTCAAATTTTATATTTTTCCTGTAATCTAGAGACCACCTTAGTATACAAGTTAAAAAGAAAATCAGTAACTTATGTAGAACCGGCTGTGGAATTTTGTAAAAAATTTTTTCTATTGTAAAAATTTGATCTTAACATTTTTCAAAATCGGGCCTTTTAATTTTAAAATTTTTGAGAATTTCATAATTTCCTTCTTATGATCTCATGACGAAGAAAATACGTCGATTGAAGAAAAAAAAATGAACTCTCTAGCTGCTATAGAACGGGCTGTACGATATTTTTTTTCTTTTTCTTGCACCTTATAAGATAGATATATTAGTAACGAATTTTCCAGTACTTCTAATTATGTGGCGAAATACCAAAGAGCAAATTTCTCTAGCTGTAGAGATTAATTTCGCTTAAGAGACAGTTTGCAGTTTGTCAGTAGACATCTGAGATGTCGCTATTTGAGCATGCGACAGGCATGCGAGTGTTCCTCCAACATTAGTGAGCGTCACTAAGAGCGCATTGAGAAGTATACAGATACGTAACGACAGCGTAAACAGCTAACCAGATCGAACGTTTAACGAACCAAGTACTTCTTTTCTTTTCCGCATTTTCCGCTGAAAAACTTTGATCACGCTACCGTTATATTATCATAATGAAGTAACATTCACACGTTTAATTCATAAATACGCTTGGCGAAGTATTCGCTCGTCAGCTTTATCTCTATCAGGGTTTGTCGGTTATAAAAGCAAATAAAAAACGTCTTGTAATTTTACCTGTGATCAGCTGTTTTCCAACCAATTTGAAAAAATTTCCGATTAAATCACCGCGAAATATAATAATAAAGGTATATTGCACATAAGGGGGTTTTTAAAATGATGTGTACAACATATTCTCAGTAATCCACTTTCACAAACAAATATATAAATATACGTAAAACATTTAACATTTGCGTATAAATAAGCAAAGTCCTCGTTTGTTTATTAACCGATTTTCTTTTTTTTTTTGTTTAGTAGCTATTAAAAAGCAGTTTTTTTTTTCTTATTTTAATATAAAATTAATGCAAAAAAAATAAAAAATTAACTACTCGTCACGATATTATCTATTCGTTTATGTTTGTTTTTTGTTATATATATATATATATATATATATATATATATATATATATATATGTATATATACTTTTACTGCATGCGTAGCGCATGATTTTCGAACCGCCATTATGTGACCGCCTGCTGATCGGCTAATAACCAAGTCCTATGTTTTTTTTTTGCCTATTCGTTCCCCGCCGTTTCCTGGTATCTGGAATTACCCGCACACCTGTTTTGCCGACCATATGTTTTATTGCTTTGCCCTACCAGTATTGACGCCACCGCCCCGTACACAAAGACACTATCAGAACTTTTTTTTTTTTTATATGATATTCCCTGATCTTCAGTATGCCGTATTTAACTGCTGTGGCTATCACGACATACCGAAACGGGATTTGCGGTTATATAGTTTTAGCTATCCTGTTTATGTTAAGAAAATTAATGACGGAATCTATTGCTGTTTGGGTGTTTGATAGCACATCGGGAAGTGCTCTATATGTTAAGAGTTTCTTAGTTGATAGGAATGCTGTGCATTCTATTAATAAGTGTTGAACGGTTGGCATGAAATTTCCCATACAGAAAGGGCACTGTGTTGGTGGAGATGTCCCATTTAGAAGGTGGTCGTGCGAGATTGCGGTGTGGCCTGTCCGCAGTCGGCTGATTATACTGAATTCTCTGCGGGAACAATTTGTTGGAGGCCACCATGGCTCGATCGTTGTCTTTACCTGGGCCAGAAAAGTCTGACAGGCGGTCCATTGTCCCTTCCATTCTTGTTTGCTTATCGCTAGAAAGAATTGTGCCATGGATGAAGGGGGAGGCGAGTATCTGTTCTGCGGAGCTCGTAGTGCTGATTGTGCCATTGCGTTCGCTTGTTCATTCCCTCGTATTCCTGCGTGACCAGGGACCCACATAAACGTCACCTGGCCCTCGGACTTCTGTATGTCGATGATCATACGAAGAATTTGAGTGCTTATTTTATTTCTTGTTTTAGGGCTGGATATGGCTTCTAGTGCTGTCAGAGAATCTGTGATTATTAATATCTTCTTGTTGGGCTCACACAGAGACATGTATTGTAGCCCATATAATATGGCGTACATTTCCGCGTCTAGTACTGTGCAACCATCATTGAGGCGGAAAGAATATGCCTTATCCGATACTACGAACGCACATGCTGTCGGTGATATGACTGTGGAGGGGTTATTCCGAGCACCATCTGTGTATACTATAACGTGGTCGGTGTATTTATTTATTGTATTTTTGGCCATTACGATGGCGTCAGTTAGGTGCTGTCTGGAGTTGTTTTTGAGTGATACTATTATTGGGGACTCCCATGGGGGAACTAATGTTAGGTTTTGCATAGGGTTCATTGGATTTATATTATTTGAATTTAATAAGCCACGAACTTCAGGCACAGGATCGTTTGAAAAACTTGGTGTGCATAGGGAGTTAATAGCAGCCACAGGAGCATGTGTCAAGGACCGAAGGGCATTACATCGTCTATGATAGTCCCTGTAGTATGACAACGGCGGGCACCCCAACAAATTGCACATACTGGATCCAGGAGTAGTACGATGAGCTCCAAGAATTGAACGAAGGGCAGAATTATGGATTGCATCTAATGAATTTATTAAGGACTGACATGCTTGGGAGTAGGCGGGACACCCGTACATGATTTTAGATAAGATGATGGATTTATACACTGATAGAAGAAGCTTGGGGTGAAAGTTATATTTAGGATTTGATAAGTATTTGATAATGCCGAGGGATTTTAAACACTTTTTTTTTAAACCTGATATGTGTGGACGCCAGGATAGCCGGCAATCAAACAATAGTCCCAGGAATTTCACTGTAGGTTGAAAGGATATAGGATTATTATCTAGTGTGAAGGAAATAGTAGGTGAGACGGCACGTCTTTTATGGAATTCCGTATATATTGTTTTGGAAGGAGAGAACACTAGGCCGTTGTTATTTGACCAGGATTGTAATTTATTTATTGTTTTTTGGAGGATATTTTGTGCATTGGAAGGAAGACTGGAAGATAAAGAGATGTTCAAGTCGTCGATATAAAGCCGGGCAGTAACAGGAGGCGAAATGCAGTTCATTATATCATTTATAAAGAATATAAACACTATCAGAAATGATAATCGACGACGTTCAAAAATCAAAAAAAATAATACTCTAAAGGCAGAACAAATTATCTATTAGATCGTTGTCGAAAGATCGCGCCTCTTCTTGGGCCAATGTCTTTATGACGAACCCAAAAAAAAAAAAAAAAAATCGCGCCACTAATCCTGATTCGTATGATACTGAAAACATTAAAATTCATTTAAAACTCGCGAAACCGAATTTTGCCATGGATTAGACCTTACTCCTAGTGTGAAAATTTCATCCAAATCGTTGGAGCCGTTTCCGAGATTCGCGAAATAAATTTATATATATTTTAATTACAACATAATTCTTGGGCTACCCCCATTCGAAAAAATGTCCCGGAAAAATGTTCCAATTTTATGTAACGTTTGTTATATTTTGTAGGATTTTTGTTATTGTTATTCAAAAAATCTCACAATTTTATGTAATGAAATATGTAACAAAAAATGTAAACGAAAAAATGTCTTAATTTTATATAACGGAAGTTAAATGTTAGAATAGGATTTTTGTGGTTATGTTATTTTTTGTGTGTGTTGATGCCAGTAAGAATTACGTTGTAAATTTTGATCATTTTATACAAAGTATAGAAGAGAAAGAGACAGGAATGAAAGCAAAAGGGGTCGAGGGGCACAGCCCCTTGCGAGGCCAAAATGGCTGAGTTATACATATATACAATTATTGGTCGTTTAAAGATATTAGATTCATTTTTATACATTTTTTTCGCTCTTATTGTCAAATAATTATGCCTCTACAAGGTTCAAGTATAAGGTGCAATGCACGACAAGTTAAGAGAATGCCTTCAGTAAGAAATAATGAAAATGAAAAAGAGAGAGATGATAAAAGAGAAGTTCGTATAGCGAATGGCATAGTTATCCATTACAAAGAGCAGAAGTATTTTTATTTGAGCGCGATTCTTGACTTCCATTAGATCACGGCACAACGTAAGTCCTAGGCAAGCCGAGAACCTTCAGCTGAACGTAAAGACCGTTTATTGTTGGACCGTGATCGACATGTTTCTTCATTTTTTGGGGAGAGGGCTCATTAACCGGGGATCTTTACCCGGAAGCAATTAGATATCCTAGATAATTATTTATATTTAAAGCTCGAGAAAGTAAATAAGTAAGTAGATGAATAGTTTATAGAACAAGTGAATGGTATGAAGAAAATAAAATGGCGAAAAAATAGTAAAAAACGGGTAATTACAGTGATGGAAGCAATATGATTTGCAGAAATGATGCTCGATTAACTCTAATATACTATCTCAGTATGGAAGGTGAAATCGGGAGGAACGATTTTATAATGAAGACATCATGCTGAATTATTGCATAATAGTAAATATTAAGTAAACACGTTGCATTATAAATAATTCTTCATAGTAATATTTATTGATTTTTTAAAACATACGCTCTTCACTAAGTAATGTTCCATAAAAAATAGATTTCATTCAGTGCCGGATTAACCACGTAGCAAGAGTAGCAATTGCTACGGGAGGCCCCGCGCAGAAGGGGGCCCCGGGTATCCAGACCTGCCTCCGCCTGAGCGTAATTTTTTGAGTGAAACTTATTAAGTCATGGTATATTGAATTTATTTGATGTCACTAAAACGTGAAACGTTACACCTTTTCCAACCAAGACAATCCATTGCAGATAATATTTATCCGATTATTATTTCATTGGCAAAAATAAAACACACAATTTCATAAGGTAAACGCACAAGTTCTACAAAAAGTCGCTCGTATAAATGTACAGAATTTCAATCGGCCTGATAATTGGCTCTACAAAAAGTCTGACATGTGCGAACACTCCTACTAGACACTCAGTGTGGATGTGTAGTAGAATTGAAATAGCTCGATTCAAAATGTTGAAATTGTCTATTTATTTGTAAGACTTACAGTTAACATTATTTTTATTATAATTTAGCAATCATATACCAAAAAAATTATTTTCTAGTAATAAGTCTATGTAAGTTATAAAAGTAATGAGAGGTTTCCTGCAATTAAATTTCTCAGAACCATTTCGTAATCCTGAATTGAAACGTTAATTTTTACTTTTACACATCTCTTTATTTAATAAAAACAAAAAACAAAAAAAAAAACTTCGCATGATTGAGGCAAAAACGAAACGTGTATGAAAGTAAAATGTTTTTTTAAAAAAAAACTACCGGCTTCGAGATTTATTATAAAAATGTAATAAAAATGCACCAAAAAATAAAAAATTATTATTCGATATTTCCGTGCTCAATTTCCGAAATTCTATTTCTGAAGACTTAACTCACCTTGGCAACCTCTTCGTCTTCTTTAAAAATCTTAAACTTCTACACCTACTCTAATATCTCTCGTAGTATCCGGTTATATATGACCTGATGAGTAGTTGAAAGCCTGTTTTTTGTTTTGTTTGTTTTGTTTCTTTTTTTTTTTTTTTTTAAATAATAAATAAATAATAACAAAAAAAATAAATTATTCGATAAAAAATATATTTTAGAGTCATATAACGTAGAGTGATATTATCGTAATTCGTATATATTAACTTTTTATTCGATATAAAGTATATATTTCAGAGTGACATACCTTAAGGTGATATTATGGTAATTTCTATACAACATTAATCCTTACTGTAGTCGACATCAAATTCATATTACAATATCTAGGAACAATTTAATGAATATTTAATGCAGTTTTTAATTATTATTTTAATATGAATATTTGATGTAGACTCTAATTAAGGTATTAATATTGTATAAGGATTACCATAATATCATCGTAAGATATATCACTCTGAAATATACTTTTTTATCGAATAATTATTTTTTTACTTTTTAGTGCATTTTTATTAAATTTTTATAATGAATCTTGAAGTCGATATTTTGCTTTAAAACAACAGTTTATTTTACAAATTTTGTACCATTATACTTGAATTTTTTTCTTGCTAAAAATCAACTTTTTCGTCATATTATTCTTTATTTTTTATGGTTAAAAAAAAAAAATCGATTTCTTTATTTTAAACCGCATTTGTACGGTAAAAACATCAAAAACTACGTTTCCATAGTAATTTGGCAAATTAATAGTATTTTAAGTCAATCACCTCTGTTATAATTAATCAAAAATATGAAGAAAAAGAAATTATTTAAAGAGGCCACATTTTTTTAACAAATACTCACAGCTTTTAACCACCGATTTTCATTAGGATTTTCATGGTCTGAGTGGTACATTTTCTAATAGATAAAGTAAAATCGGTTCATATAATTATAAGTTGTGAGAGAATAAACATAAAAAAAAAAAAAAAAAACATAGTAAAAATTATTAATCATAAATTTCGTTTCAGTGTAACTAAATCCATACCTGTTTTTTAATACTTATAAATATAAAATAAATAAATACCTCGATAACAAAAAAATTTGTTATCGAGGTATTTATATGTTTTATATTAATAATAATCCGGTGTACTAAATATGTTGAAAAAGTCATATGTTTGGTAGTTAAGCAAAACGAAGTAATCGTCTTACACACGCAGAGAAATCAGAAGCGCGTAAAAAGCGATTGTAATTTTTACAATGAAATCTTAAGATAATACTGCAGATAACAAAACGGTAGACGGCCGGACCCATGCCTAGAATTTTTTTTTTTTAGGGGGGGGGGGGCAAAATTTTCTTTGCATATTTATTTTATAAATAACAATACATTTTTCACTAATATTCGTACTATTAATAATTTCCATCATTTTCATTTATGTATTAATAATTTACATAAATGAATTACCCCGTATAAACACATTAATAAAAATGACACATATGTTACTGATTATACTCGTAATAGAAAATTTTTCCTTAAAATATTAATGAAGTACCTCAAAATATGGGACATATTTTTTTTCTTTTTTCTTTTAAAGGTAGGTAAGAACACCCTAAAAAATCATTAATATTTATGATTTAATTTTTTGATTTTTTTCAGATTTTTGTGTATTTATAATAGCTATTTCAGTTCTCATGGGGGGAGTTAACCTCCAAAATCCTCCCCGTAGACACGGCCTTATAGACGGCTCTTTGTTTATAGTACATGGCGACTTCAATACGACAGTGTATTGCACAGGTATAGAAACACAGGAGGCTTCTCGGTGTCAGAGTTTACAGTAAAAAAGAAGCCGGGTTTGCTCGAACTCGCATTAAATTTGTAATACTTTTGAAGAAAAGTCCAAATTCGATTTATTTTTAACGAACAAAAGGTTTAAAAATATAGTTGAAACGCGTGTCCGTTGGCTGACTACGGCGCTTAAATTTGAATGCCGGTTTAAACTTGAAAACAGAGATGTTGAACGACTAAAGGGAAAAAATCTTGTTAAAAATTCTTGAAACTTTAGCAGAGGAAAAAGATGGGAGAAAACAAAAACGCCCATAAACACTAGATGACTGACGGAAAATCTGGAAAATGCAGTGCTGGAAATAGCCAGGCCGGCATGTATCCGAATGACGGACGAAATCATCCTAGTCTGACGGCAACATGAAGAAAGATTAAATTCGCAGTATATGAAAACAAGTGAAAAGAATTATAAAGACGGGGAAAAATAATAATAAGAGAACACACTGAAATTAGCTGAAACGGCGAAGATGCGCCAAGAGGAAAGTTATATAAAAGTTGAAAAAAAGTGGACTACCAAACATGAAGTTGAAAGTTACGGTTTAAGTGGTATCAAGGTGGAGGCTAAAATATGTAGCCCTGTGGACAAAGATAAAACAGATACACAAGAAATTATTGGAATATAAATGTAGCGTCTGACGTAAATACGCAAGAACTATATGATCAAAAGATTGTTTTAAAATACGCGTAACATTAGTCGGAAGTGTTCGATATTCCGAAAAAGATGCAAACAACTTTCAGAGGACCTTACAGTTTTTCTACTGCGTATACATAAAGGAAGAGAAATACTATCAAATGTGTAATAGAACAGCAGTTTTAATTGCAACAAGTCTCTATCGCTATCGATTTCGAACAGAAAAATCGAAAAAGAACTGGAGACATATTTAGATAAAGCACGATACGGATTTTAACCGCGCAGATGAATGAGGGACGCTATTCTACTTAAATGGATAGTACATACGTATGTTAGGCGGAATTTTCAAAAAGGTCTTGATGAGATAAAGGAATAAGACTCTTCTAAAGAAATTAATGACGGTGAAGGATAATAGAAAAACCTTATCGGGGAAATAAAATACAATTTAAAAAAAAAAAAAAAACGAAAAAAGGAAGTCACACGCGCAGAGTAATACGGAAATAATGGTTTCTTGCCGGGCCAAAAAAAAAAAAACAACAAAAAAAAACGGAAATGCTGTAATGGAATGTGTTTTTTATATCGAATGTAGCAAAATCCGTAAAATGGTTTTCGAAATAAGACATTTATCTCGTTGTGCAAAAAATGACGTAGTCAACTAGAAGTTACTTTTCCATGAAAATCATAGAAGACTACCATTTCGCAGTGCGAGAGATGTCCTTTAAAGTCATCGAATTTTATGTATGCATACGTGTTCCCCAGAATGCTGGCAAAAATATTTGTATATAATTTATCTATTTTAAGCGTAATCTGAAAACTACTGCAAATAATGATTAATGAAAGCTGCCCTATTTTCCCTGGAAAAAAAAGTATAGCTTTTTTTCTGGCTACTGTAAGCGGGAGAGTGGATTAATGCCGACTATCGATCCTTAGTCTGAAGAGGAAAATATTACCATTGAGCACAGTGCGCAATCGAATAATTGAAAATCGGGTGGTCCAAAGCCGGGGTAATTTACTTAAACGGGTTTTTTGAATAACTACCGGTTTCCCACATGTTCTAATTTTATTACTCAGAATATTCCGCAAGTCCTTGTAAGCTTTTTGACCTGGCTCACGCGTATAGTGTATAAAGACTGTCGTTATTTACGATGTGTTATCAAATAAATTTTTATTATTCAATTCGTACTGTCTGTATCAGATGTGTAACAAACTGTGTCCCCTATTGTAACTGTTCCCCTTCACACTGTTGACCTCAACGTATTTTTATTGATCAAATTATCCTTTACAGCAAGCTATTGACTAATTTCATATAAATGGTCCAACAATTTTTCAATGTTTGATATAGGTCGATTTCCGAAAGGAACGTTGAAAATCTTCGGAAATTTTCTTTTAAAGTAAAACCATTCACCAATCGCCGTCGAAACTAAAATTCCTAATTCAGTTTTAAAAATTTTTCTTCATCACAATGTGCAGAGGTATCATCTCAGAATTATCCCGAATCCTAAATTTCGTTTATAATACAAAACAAAAAATTATGTAAATTCAAAATTTTTTCCTTGTCGACGTAAAATTAACTACGGGTGTTAGATGTCTGTTTGTCCCGGCGGCCGGTAATCTTATTTTAAAATCTTTAAACACGATCCATTTCTTTCCTTTCTAATTGTTTACGTGTATTATTATCAGAAATACTATATATATTAATTACAATGTAATTCTTAGGCCACTCCCCATTAGAAAAAATTTCCCAATTTTATGTAATGAAAAAATGTCCCAATTTTATACAACGAAAAAATGTCCCAATTTTATGCAACGAAAAAATGTCTCAAAGAAATGTCCCAATTTTATGCAAAGAAAAAATGTCCCAAAGAAATGTCCCAATTTTATGCAACGAAAAAATGTCCCAATTTTACGTAACGCTTGTTATATTTTCATTTTTACCGACTTTATATATATATTAATTACAACGTAATTCTTAGGCCCCGGCCCCTATTAAATTTTGTAACGAAAAATGTCACAATTTTATATATCGAAAAAAACGTTCTAATTTTATGTGATGAAAGTTAAATGTTAGGATAGGGTTTTTGTGATTATGTTATTATATTCATATTGACCGATTTAGAATTACGTTGTAAATTTTGATCATTTTATACAAAGTATAGAAGAGAAAGAGACAAAAATGAAAGCAAGAGGGGTCAAGGGGAACAGCTGGCCAAAATGGCCGAGTTATATATATGTATATAAAGGAGCTGTGCCGCTTGACCCCTCTTGGTTACATTTCTGTCTCTCTATACTTTGTATAAAATTATCAAAATTTACAACGTAATTCCTACTGGCATTAACACAAAAAAAAATACCATAATCACAAAATACTATCCTAACATTTAACTTTCATTATATAAAATTAAGACATTTTTTCGTTACATTTTTCGTTACATATTTTGTTACATAAAATTGTGACATTTTTTAAATAGCAATAACAAAAATCCTATAAAATATAACAAACGTTACATACAATTGGGACATTTTTCGCAAGTTACATACAATTGGGATATTTTTTGGGACATTTTTTCTAATGGGGGGTAGCCTAAGAATTACATTGTAATTAATACAGTAAAACCTCGCAAATTCGGAACTTGTATAATTCGGACTGACAAAAAAATAATCTTCTTCTTTTTTAATGCTGTCCCGTGTTAATTTTTGTGTAAACGAAATTGTGTCACAAGCACAGTACAGTTTTTGTATAAAATGTGATTAATACCATACACGAGTTACTGTATGCCTAGTAGTTTTAAATGGTAACAGATATGAGTCACCGATTAACCCCCGTACTAAAACTAATAGTACTAGTAGCAGTATGTATTAAAGGCGAACGCACGACAGTTAGACTTTGAGAGTGACTCATATAATCACGTACGGACTTTCTTTCAACAGACATATAAATGCTGACGGAAGTACAGTAGTATATCAGTTTCAATTTTGATTGTGCCTCGATAATACCGCTTTTTAATTGACTACATGGGTATATGTATAGGCTTACTAATCGTTTTGTAATTTTGTGCGAATTCCACAAGTTATCGCTTTAAAAATGAGTAAACGAGATTCTTACATATCACTGTCTATAGATCAAAAGATTAAAGTTTTAAAACGTATTGATGACGGCTCTTTACTTCAAAATGTTTTACGCGAGTTCGGGATCAGTAAATCGACTAACTACGACATAAAGAAAAATCGGACGGCCATTAGTAATTTTCATTGAAAAGAAACAACGAAGTCGATTGTGTAATAAACGAAAGCGAACGACCAGAGCTAAAATGTCTGAAATCGATAAAGCTGTTTGGACATGGTACTAGCAACAACGAGCTGCTGGCGTCCCGATTCGTGGAGTAGAACTGCAGACTGCACTAAACATTTTACGGAAAGATTCGAAAATCACGAGTTTAAGGCTAGTACGTGTTGGTTGTTTCGATTCTGAAATCGATATAGAATATGTAATCGAACGATATGTGGAGAAAGTTTAAGTTCGGATCATGAAAGTGTTCGTCCGTTTCAAGAACATTTGGTAATCGGTAGAAATAATTTGGAACCGCGGCAAATCTACAAGACGTATGAGACCGGATTGTCGTGGAAGGCAATGCCAACAAATACTCGAGCCGGCAAAAAAGAAAAACATACTCCTGAGCATACAATTAATAAAATGACAATCTCAGCATTATTATGTGCTAATTCCGATGGAACACACAAACTGAAGTCTGTAGTTGTCGGAAAATCAAGACACCCAAGATCTACGAAAAGGTTTAGCCTCTGCCAGTAATTTATAAAGCCAGCAGAAATGCTTGGTTCACCTTTGAAATTTTTCAGATCGTGGATTCAAGAAGATTTCGTTCCATCTGTCATCAAATTTTAAACGGAAGAAAAGGCCGCTCCTCAGGATGAGGTTAAAGCAATTTTATTATTGGATAACGCGCCAGTGTATCCATCTGAAATGAAAAGCACCGATAATGGCAGTGAGAATATCAAATTTTAATAAAAGAATGATTGCTGCTCACATTGCTCGTCTGTAAAGAATTCAAAACACAATCAGGTCACAAAAAAAGTGAATAAAAAAACATAGCGATGGGGATAGAATGAATTTGCAGATAAGAAGCGAGAGACTGCTACAAAAAGAAGATATGATTGAAACGAAAGCATGTCATAGAGCGAAACATTTTGAAAATCATGGACGAGGAGGAAGAAGTGGTTAAATAGAGAGACCAAAAATATAATCGGAATCTAAAAGCAAAGATTAATCGTAGTCTAGAATGAGTAATTTAAGAAATCAAATGAGTTGAAAACGTGCTTAAAAATCTACCACCGGAAATAGAGGTACACAGTCTAATGAATCCACTAACTCATTGCAAAATTGGAGATCGATCTGGTAGAGAAAGAACATAAGAGGCGTTAAAAGGAGCAGGAAGACCAAGCTTTAAAAGATGATAATAAAGTAACTCACGCTCGTGAGATAAACCGGAGCGCTCGAAGAGCACGTGATTCGCATCACAAACATACTGGGAACCTTCAGGATCTAATGGACAAAAAAGAGATACAGCCAAAGAAAAGCGATTTAGTGAAGAAGGAAGGAGACTATGCGAGAAACGGAGGTGAGTTAATTTAGTAATTATGGACCGATGCAAATTGGGAAACTCATAGAACCAAGGACGAGGAGGAGGAACAGGATTAATCAAGAGATAAAAGGAATTAGGATTAGCGAAAAAAGATACATAAACAGAATGCCAAAGTCTAAGATGGCAGGATTTAGTTGGAAGAAGAATATTGTGTGCTGGAACTCTACTAATAAAATTTCCATTGGAAACAGCAGCTTTAGCAAGGAGGTCGACGGCTACATTTCCATCAATGCCCGAATGTCCCGGAATCCAAAGAAAGTCAATCTGGGTAGACGTCGATGAGGATAGATCATGAAGAAGAGAACGAATAGAAAGGTAATAGCATCAGTGGAAGGAGAAAGGGAAGGTGGAGATAGCGCTAGAAGAACACTTAAAGAATCAGAAATAATAAGGAATTTGGAAGGACTTGCAGAAGAGGAAATATAAATAATGGCTTGTAGAATGGCAACAGATTCTGCAGTAAAGACAGAACAAAAGGATGGAAGTCTAAATGACCGAGAATGAAAGAACTGAGGGCACAAGAATGCCGCCCCAACACCGCTCGGCCTCTTCGATCCGTCAGTAAAAATTAAAGAGTGATCACGGAATAGAGAATTTATTGTATTATTAAATTCCATACTGACGATATGAGAGGGAGAGGATTTAAGGAATCATGGCATAAAGATGATATTTGGTGGCTTAAAAAATTTGGAATAGACGTAAGAAAAAAAATGGAAACTTGTGATGAGGAATGACAAAAGGGGAAAATTTAGAAAGGCGAAACGATATATGAGATAGTATAGGAATTTTATTGGAGGAAAAACGCCAGTGACGAAGGATAAATGAATAAGAGGTACTGATATTTGATGAAAAAGTTGAAAAACGTTTGATGAGAAAGCGATAACCCAAATAAGATCTTCGGATGAACAGAAGACAGATGTTGGATTCAGATAGAATGGCTGGGATAGAAGATGACCTCAGAACTCCGAGACAAAGCCGAAGGCAACTGTTTTGGAGACGATCTAATTTGTAGAGAACGGATTTGAAAGCGTTGCCATATAAGAAACTGCAATAATCCAATCTAGAGCGTATGAGAGATTTGTACAATATTATTAATACAGAAGGATCACCTCCCCATCTCGTAGGTGAGAGAGCTTTAAGAAGGTTTAAGACTTTAAGTGAGGAAGCATATAAACGGCTGATATGTTCATGGAAAGACAGACGAGGGGATAAAATGATACCCGGATAACGAAAAGAACTGACTATTGGAATGGAATGATTTTTAAGATTTATTTCAAATGAGCCCGGGTTGTAAGGTCGAAGGGTGAAGACTACAGCTGCTGATTTAGGAGCGGAAATGAAAAGATGAATGTTAGAAACGGGCCTCTTCTAGAGTACTTAAGGAGCTGTTTAGTTCCTCATTGGCAACTAGAAGATTACGGAAAGAGGAGTAAACAAGGATATCATCTGCAAAAAATAAAGATTTATATTTTAAGGAGAGAGAACCAATTTTGGAAACATATAAATTAAATAAAGTAGGGCTAAGGCAAGAACTTTTCGGAAGGCCCTGGAAGACCTTCCTTGAGACGAAAAAGGAAGGAGCAGAAAGAAGGAGAGTTCTACTTTGAAAAAGATTGATAATTAGAAAGGATATGGATGCAGGGATATTTAAAGAAATCATAACGTTTTTGAGCGTAGGAAGATGGACGCTTTCGTATGCACTGGCTACATCAATAAAAGCTGCAATTGTGAATTCTTTGGAAATAAATGATTTGTAAATATCAGCAAGGAAAAGACTGATACAATCTGGAGGGTTTAAGCCAGGACGAAAACCAAACTGGTTATCTGGAAGCAAGTTATTGTGTTCCAGCCACCAGACAATCCGTTTGTTAAGCATGCTTTCAAAAAGTTTTCTTAGGCAAGAAGCTAAAGAAATGGGCCGAAAGGCAGAGGAATTATTCTTGGGAATGGGAATAACAACGAAGGTGTTCCATAAATCAGGAATAGAACCAGATTGCAGGAAGGAATTAAAAATGATTAAAAGAATTTGGAGAGACTTTACAGATAGGTTTTTGAGGATGGAGTAAGAAATTTTATCATGGCCCGGACAGGAGTTGGAGGAGTTTTTCAGAGAAGAAAGAAGTTCAGAGAAGGAAAAGTTAGAGGAGAGGAAATGAGGCGGTGATGGGTAAGGAGGAATTAAGGAATCCACTTCATCATAGTTAGGGACATAATCGGGAGCTATAGAGTCAAAGAAAGAAAAGAGAGTATCCTTAGGAAGACTGGAGCTAGACGGGCGTTCGGAAATAGAATTTCTAAAAGCTTTAGCCAACTTCCACACTTTGGAAGTAGGAGTCAATCGAGAAAAGGAAGAGCAAAAGGTTTTCCAAGCGTTTTTCTTGGCGTTTTTGAGAATATATCTGGTTCTAGCGTTCGAACTCTTATAAGTCAAGAAATTATTAAAAGTAGGTTGAGAGCGGAATGATTTAAAGCTAGACAAACTTTGATTGACAGCAGCTGCGCAGTCCCCATTCCACCACAGTGATGAAGCCCTTAAAGAATGATTTTTCCGGGCTTGAGGATAGAGTTGGAAAGACAGTGTTAGAGCAGAGGAGATAGAATTAGTAAAGGATGAATATTGTGAAATAGCATCGTTTTCTACCTGTATTACGGAAAGGTCTTAGTCCACAATAAACCGAAATCTATTCCAATCAGTTTTACACAGGTTCCAATCAGCATAATGCAAAGGCGTAAATGAAGATGAAAGAGAAGGGCGATGGAAGTCATTAAGAACAATGAGGATCGGAACGTGGTCACTGCCGAAGGTACCATCTAGAGTTGTTTTCCACGAGGATTTGAGAGCTATATCGGAGGAAACAAAAGACAGATCGAAAGAACAGATCGATCTTGATCCAGTGAAAGAATAAACGATTATGGTTGAGCATATGAAAAGAGTATTACATGATAGACAAGAGAGTTGGAATTCAAGAGCATGAAGGGATTTTGTGGAAAACGAAAGAGGAGAAATCAAAGAGAATAGCGCGTAAGATAGATTCCGCAAACAATTGAGTGAAGGACGCAGAATTTAATTAGAGGCAGGACAAAAACAGGCGCACTTGTCTCTTTTCGATTCTTCTAATTTAATTAAAAATAAAAACAATTTTATAGCGATTTCATTTTTCCCGGTTAAAGGAGCGTGTTTACAGCTACCCTGATCATGTGCAGTCAAGTGTGATAATTCGGTGTTACGTTACGAATATTCACGCGATGAACTTGATAATTCGGTTCTTTTTCCGCTTGAAATGGAACTCGGGCAAGTAGTGCATTTCGTAACGACAACAAGTACCGCTGTTGACGCATGCGATATTAATCAGACGGAAGAACAATAAATAAAAAACTGCGCGTGCTTTACCTAGAACTGATAAAATAAACAGCGAATAATTCTCGAACCGAGAACAATTTTGTTTGCGCTAATTTATTCATCTTTAACCTGTATGCCGAGCTGATTCAATATTCGATCAACGAAGATTACAGCGACTGACGATAAATGCGCGAATTGGTCAATCAGCTTAATCTATGCGAACTGGTCTCATTTTTTTGAGCTATTTTTTAAATATTTGTAAAGCTAAGCAAATACTTTTTACTTACAAAAACGACGGGAGTAGTGGCAAATAATGACTTGGTTAGCGAAATTAATTCGCGGTATCTAATAATTTTCGTTCTTTCGGGGAAGCATTTGGCTTTCTAAAAATTTTTCTAATTTCACCTGTTTCCTTTAAAATATTACATATACAAATCCATTTTGACCCGCAATCTGTTTACGATTCCGTACACATATAATGTACAGAATCCTAATAAGATGGTTCAGAAACGACAAAAATATCAAATTAAAATATGCAGTAGCTCAGGTTAATACTTATAAATTTCAAAATTGGAACATAAATTACACTTAAAATTCTCTTTAAACCCGTATCCAGAACTTCAAGCTAATCGATTACTAACCTCGGGTAAGGTTTAAAAAAAAAAAAAAAAGATTTATGTACTCACTACTTCTTTTTATACATATCTAGGATATTAATATTAAAGTCACCAGGTATAATAGCATCAAGTCCAGTATGCTCCATTACATTTTTTTATATTCTCAAGAAATTGTTCAAAGTTAGATTCACAAAATTCATAAAATCCACAAATTGAAATTTTTTTACTATTATCTAAGATCAACGAGTACCACATTACCAGAAGAAACATTTATACTTTTAAGTGTACAATTTATATTCTCTTTAATATATTATGCAACTCCACCCGCACGTGCACTGCATAAAAGATTTATAATTAGGAATGATGTAATATGTGATTTCATATTTCTATAACCAGGTTTCAGTTAGGATAATTATGTCGAAAAAAATTCCGTAATTTTGTAATACTATCAATAATTCATTATAATGTTTTCTGAGACTTCTGATGTTAAGGGTGTAAATATATAATTTATGACTCGGACCGGAAGTTGATGAATCATAAAAGAATTTAAAAAATTTTTTAAATTTCAACGCGATAGGAAAATAATTTCTCGATTAAATGGGATTTAATACTACGATTTTTATTAGGTTAAGTTTAACTATATGGCATTAGCCAATAATAAAGAATTACCGATAGTAAAAATATATGCAGTGACATAGTAGATAACGGATTTAACTCGATATATAGTAGATATAGGAAGAGATAAAGTTCCAAGACATCACATATATTGTTGATAAGGCGGAATATCAAGAAAAAACCCTATTCGACTTATGTTAATGTTGTTGTTTACAATTACTAAATAGATAATAAAAATATTATAATAACAAAGAAAAATAAACAGTATATAAAAAAAGTAAAAAATGTAAACATTATATACAGTTATAAATAGCGAAAGTTGTATTTCAAAATCGACTATAAATACGTCTAGTCAAACGTTTTTCGTTAACCCTTCTACTTGTTCTTCGCTTATAATTCTAATTATTGGAGAACCCTCGACTTTCCGGACCAGGATTCTATTATTTCTGATCCAGACAAATTTCTAGCCATTTTATCTCTTGCTGCCGGGAATAGCTTATTGTTCTCACTGGAAAGGTGGTCATTTATAAAGAAACATTGCTTAGTCAACGGTTCAGTGTAACCAATGTCACCAAGCGTGGGTCTTGTAGATTTACTATTCTTTAATAAATTCGATTTAGTAAAACGCCGCGTAAATTTAACTACAATGTTTGGCTGTTGTTGTTTTAACTTTTTACGGAGTCTATGGCATACAATGATGTCATCAGCAGTAATTTTAGGATCAGTTACTGTACCTATCTTTTCAATAATTTCACAGAAGTTTTCATCGCGTGAACACGGAATATTGCTAATTATTACGTTGTCCTTTCCAGTGTATTGTTCAAGGTTCGAGATACATGCGCACAGATCAGTATTTTGTTCCTGTAGTACAGCGTTTTGTTCGCGTAGTGAATTGATTAAACGTACTGCGTCCACTAATTTTGCATCGTAATCAGCAAGTGAAGTGCGCAACTCATCGAATGAGGAAATCATAAGTTCCCGCATAGCACTGATCTCGCCCCTCAAAATAGCACCGAATGCATCGGACGTGGTAGCCTGTGACGACAACGGGCTAGCAGCCACTGTAGAAGTTGGATACTTCTTACGACAACTTAATAATAATAATAATAATAATAATAATAATAATAATAATAATAGCAAAGGTACTAATAATAACAATATTGGGAATAAGCCCGGAGAGTCATTCATCCGGGTCCTTATCCTATCATAATTGAACACATTTCTTCTAATGCTAATCTAGGAAATTACCATTCGCTTGTTTTGGCAAAACAAATAAGCTCAGTGTCATCATCTTATACTAACATCTCCCCTCGTGGAAGAAATCAGACCTGTGTATCCTTCTCTTCTTCCTCAGTAGCAAACTCTTTCTTGCAAAATCAAAATTTTCCTCTCAAGCGCAATTTGAAAGCATTCATTCCCTCTACTTCTTTATACAGGTTGGGCGTAATTTCAGACGTTCACCCTTCCTTCTTAGAGGACGACATTTTAGCGGGTCTTGAATCGCCTATTCCTGTAATTTCTATAGGAAGAATATTTCGCACTTCCGAAGGTAATAAAATTCCCACAAAATCCGTTGAACTCAAGTTCTCCAAATCCATCCTTCCTGACTTTGTGTCAATTTGCAAGCTCCGTTTCCCGGTGTCTCCAAGCATCAAACCTCCTATCGAGTGCTCTAAATGTTTTCTTTTTGGCCACACTGCTAGGCACTGCCGTAGCTCCTGCCCATTTATTCCCACTGTTCCTCAAAGCATCCTTTCTCCGAATGTTTTAATCTTCAAAACCCCCTACTATGCCGAAACTGTAACGGCATCCATTGTTCTAATGACCGCAGCTGCCCTGAGTAGTCCAAACAAAGGAACATTAAATAGATCGTGGCTGTCGAAAACGTATCGTTTCACGAAGCTTCCAATATAAAAAACAATTCTTTTAGCACTCCAGCGTTCTCATATGCCAGTCGCGCCTCTGTGCCCTCTTCCAATTTAATCGTTGCTTCTGATATCTCTGCCTTCACTCCAAAATAATTTTCGTTTCCTCTCCAGTGGCTGGGCTCTAAAACATCCCGTTAACTTGACTCCCATTCACATTGCTCTCTTATCTGAAACCTGGCTTTCTGAATCCTCTCATTCGATGCTTTATAGCAATCCGCTCCGATCGTGTTAATGTGGTTACGGTGGCGTTGCCATTCTCGTAAGAAATAATATCTTCTTTTTTTTCTCCCACGACCATTCTTCTTACTTTTCTTCTAATTCCCGTTCACCCAACTTAGTCCATATTTCAATCCCAAATATTTATCCTCAGTCTATTCATATAATTTCTGTATATATTCCTTCTAATTTTGATCTTAATAATTTTTCATTCACACTATTGACTTATGCTCACTCTCTTACTTTCATTATTGGTGGCGACTGGAATGCTCACTCTGCTCTATGGGGCTCTGCGTGTCACAACAGAAACGGTCGTGTTCTTAAAAACTTTATTCTCAACAACAGCTTTGTCCTTCTTAATGACAACTCACCTACTCTCTATAATGTATGAGTGATACAGCTCGGTGGATTTGTCCTTTACTTCTCCCCACTTTAATCTTAACTGTCATTGGAGAACTTTGGACGTTACCTTTGGCAGTGATCATGTTCCCATTATTCTCTACTTTCAACGACTTCTTTCTCCTCTCCCTCCTCCTAATTATCCCAGACCGGCTCTCACTTCTAAATGGTCGCTGAATAAGATTGATCGGGATAAATTCCGTTCAAAAATCGATCTATCTCTTCCTTACATACACTCTCATACTGATCCTATTCAACAATATAACGCTTTTTCTAATTCCATTTCTTCTGCTCTTGATATCTCCTCTCCGCCACTTTATCATTCCATAAAAAAACTATTACCTTCTGGCTTCCTCACTTTGGTGCAATAATGATTGTACGAACGCCTTCAAGGACAGCGTTTCCGCATTTCGGCTCTTCCGGGCTTGTCCCTCCTTTTCTAACTTCATGGCTCACAAAAGAGCTAACGTCAAGTCTAGATTCATCCTTAAAACGTCCAAAAGAAATTCACCGAGAAATTTTTGTTCATCATTTTCTAGATCTACCTCCACTTTCCATTTTTGGAGGATGACTAAAGTTTTTCGCTCTTCCAGCTCTGAACGCCCCTCTTATTAAAATCTTCCTCCTTCAGAGAACTGCTTTTCCTGATTCAGTTGCTCCTTCCTATGTACCATCCCTCGAGGAATCATGAGCTCCTTCCCTACCTATTACATCTTCTTCACACTTTTTCTCTTCTCCCTTCAGCATTAATGTACTTTACGATTCCTTGACTAGCTCTTCCGATTCTAGCCCAGGTATAGACGGCATCCCTCTCCTTGTCCTCAAGAACCTCTCTGAGTTAGCACACAAAATCCTTTTGTCAATCTATAATTCTTTCCTGTACATTTCTGCAACTCCACCACTTTGGAATTCTTTTATTATTATTCCTATTCCGAAAAAGGATCCTAACTGCTTCCGTTCAATCTCTCTAGCCTCGTGTTTAAGAAAACTCTTTGAACACATGATTAATAAACGCCTAGTCTGATGGCTGGAATATAATAATGTACTTCCCGATAATATGTTTGATTTCCGTTCTGGCCTCGGTACCTAGTTTTTCATCAATAATTCTTCTTGAAATCATAATTTTTCCTGAACTATTTGTGATTCTATTTATAGTAAACTAACAATTTGAACATCAAGACAAATAACACGTTCTTTTAAGAATTCAACTCAAACTACATTCAAATGAACAAGTTCATAATATTCATACTTTCCACTTATTTTAGTTTGCAGTCGGATAAGCTCTCTTTAATTTATGTACCGAGTATGGTTCATCAGTCCACTGACACTATATTACTGCTCCTTGTTTGTTAATTAATTTTAACAGTTTATATACTCTAAAAACGTGCTCTTAATAAACCTTTTGTTATTCCCCTTCTTTTTAACGACGTTTAATGTATTTTTCTTTCCGCATTCTCATTCCTCACCTTTTGTATTCGGAATATTTTTGTACTTTTTTTCTGCAGCTCACACGATTCTAAATATTTTAACGTCACTTTCACTCTGTGTCTTATGACATTTTTAATCGAATATATTTAATTTTAACGAGTAGTCGTCTGAAAGCAGCTTTCTCATCTTTTCAAATTTTATCTGATTAATTTATTTTTGACTTGAATATTTTTTTTTTTTTTGAAAATATATCGATATTTATTACTATTTACACATTTCCTCGTCAAGCTATATTATCGACGAGTTTTCTTACATCTAAATATGCCTTTATATACTATACAATTTTATCGCCGCGCAAATATTTCATTACAAACTTATCCTATTTTTCCTTATTTCTTAAACTATAACTAATACCTATTCTTTATTTTATTTTTATTTTTTATTATTTTATTTATTTATTTTGTTCCGTCCCTTTCCCTTTACCTTTCCCTTTTTTCACTTTTGTTTATCACTATTTCCGTACCCTCTTCTCTTATTTAATGCTTATTATTGTTCCTATATTTCCCTCTTTTCTTTTTACATTACCTTTTTTTTCACTCCAATTTTTTCCTCCTCTATTATTTCTTTAGGTATTTTATTTAACAACTGCGTTATAATGTATTTTATTTTTTTCTTCCCCTTATCTTTGTTTTAGCTAACGGCGAAATATAAATAGTTTTCCCTCGGCCCGTATTCTATTTTTATTCTTTCTTCCAATTCTATTTCCTTCTCTGTCACATTATGTATTCCCATATCTTTATGAATAAGTACATTCCTTTAAGCCTCAGTACGTCTTCTTTTTGTATTATTTCACTTTCGGCTATCATGATTTGTGATCCGATATTAATTTGAAGCATTTTATTTGCAGTTTACTTATTTTCCCCGCGTATGTTTTCCTAGCCGTTCCCCATGCTTGAATTCCATATGTGATTTTCGATTCTACTAGCGCATGAACGTTTTATTTGTTGCATATTTCTTTAAAGTGTGTATAATGCTGGTAATGTTGCCCTAATTTTCTTTGCAATGTATTATACGTACGTCCCACCTTAAGTGTTGATCCACCATTACCCCCAAATAGATTTATATTGGGTCACTACTTCTATCTTCCGTCAAGTTATCTTCTCACATTCATTTATTTCTTCCCACTCATGTACACATTCGTTTGAGTGCATTATTAAATTTGGACAATATACATCATACCTATCCCTTTTCATACGTAGTACCATTGCTTTAGTTTTTGATACATTAATTCTTAGATTTTTATCGTGTGCCTATTTATTTATTGTGATTATATCTTTTTGCATTTTCATTTCTGCCTCCTTAATATCTTTATGTGCTGTAACTATTGCTATATCATCCGCGAACGAGTATAAATCCCTGTATTTTAATTCCTTGTATAAACCGTTTGCATATATAATAAACAGTATTGGCGCTAAGTTACTACCTTGCGGAATTACCACATTCAACTCCTCTTTTTCATTTCGTGCATTTAATACATTTACACATGTTTTGGTTTAGGTAGTTTTTGAATCACTTTTTAACACTGTGCGTTATTCCTATCTTCTCTAATTTATTTATAAGTATTTTATGGTCAATTGTCTCGAATGCTCTAGTTAGATCCAAGAATGTTATCAGTACTTTCTTCCCTTGTTCAAAATTTACCCTTATTTTTTCTGTAAACTCACCGAGCGCTTTCGATGTTGATTTTCCCTTTTGAAACCCGTATTGTGTTCTATCAATTATCTGATTTTCCTGTAAATATTTCGTTAAACTATTAGCTACATACTTTTCTAAGATTGTTGCAATTACATTACTCTTACTGCAATTGGTCTATAATTTTCATATTCACTATGTTTGCCTTTTTTACATAATGGCCTCGTTTTCGATAGCTTTAGTCCATCTGGTATTATTCCGTCATTTAGAGTCATATTTATCAGTTTTGTGATTTTTTTTACTACTTATATATGTTTTTATTGTCTTTATATATTTTATTCTTATCCCATCTAGTCCTGTGGCCTTTGTTTCTTTCAATCCCTCAATAATTTTCCTTTAGGTATGTATAATTTGCTTCCGGTTCATTCTCTTTTCTTTCCCCTAATAACACTTTGTTACATTTGTGTTCTAGTTTTTTTATACCATTTTTGAATTCTCTGCTGAACCTGTTCGCAATTTCAATTCCTTCTTGCCCCTTCGAAAAGTGTTTCTCGATCATCTCATCTACTCCTAGATTCCTTTCTTTTCCTATGATCTTATTTATATTTAACCATGGTTTCCTGATGTTCCCTTGTACTCCCGCAAAACTTTTCTCGATAAACATGTCTTTTTGCCGTCTTATTTCTGCATTTACTTGATTTCAACTGCTTATACTTATTTCTTAACTGCTTATATTTATTTCTTAACTCCATATTTTGGTTGTTCTTTTTTACTTTTTTATACAATTTGTCTCTGTTTGTTATCATTTCGATTATTTTCCGTGTCATCCATTCCTTTTTCCTACGTGTTTTATCATTTGCTTGCATATTTTTTGTTTCGCTACATTCTTCATATACTTTTTCGAATTTTTCTTATATATCTCTATATACTTTTTCAGCTTCTATTTTCGCTCTTTTTCCTTCCCACTTAATCATTTTTAGTTTATTTTTTACTTTATTTTCTATAACGATCCTTCTGTTTATTTCGCTTGATTTCCCTTCGATTTTTCCCTCTCCATTTTTACTTTACACATTATCATATTGTGATCCGCTATTTTAATGCCTGTATTATAATGATTAAAATCAATATTTCTTTTCTTCTTTTTGGTGTAAATATGGTCTATTTTCGTTTGCATTAGCCTATCTTCCCTCCATTCTTCCCTTGTATATCCTTCCAACTTACTTTCGTATCCCATTCCTGGCATCGCGTTCTTATATTTTGAAGCTAATGAATTATCTTTTCCGATATCTATATTTATATCTCCTATATAAATTGTCGCATCATTATCGAAGTATTTTTTATCCATCTCTTTTATTTCCTTTATGTATGCCTTCGCCTTTCTCGATGGCGATCTATATAACGCCCATAGTCCCAGCTTTTCCTCGTACCCGGTTACTTCTAGTATTACACTTTCCACATTTTCCATACTTTTACTTATCATGCGAACTTGTATTTTTTTACCCTTTTTTACATATATTGCAATCCCATGTTTTACTCCTTCTACTTCTAAATTATGCCATTTTTCGTACCCTTCTAAATTATATAAATCTATTTCCTCTTTCTTTATATTAATCTCCCCTAATATTATTATGTCGTATTCTTGCCCTGCCTCTAGAATTTCTACTTCCTCCCATTTTTTCCTTATTGATCTGATATTTATATGTACTAAGTCTGCAATCATTTTATTCCTTTCTTCCATCGTACCGATTTTGCTCTTATTTATTTATTCGTTTTCCCCCAGGGTTTTTTTTTTTTTTAATTAAATACATTTCGATTATTTTTATTATCTAAACGAACGCCACGAAATTAATATTTAACATATCGCGATAATTTAATATATACACTGTATATCATTATATATAAAATGATTGACCATAGATAAGCGATGGCTTTCGCTTATCTAAAACTAACACAAACAAACTAAAAATTAAATACATCATTTAGCACTATACTTTACCCCATAATCTATACTATGTATTACACAAAAACTAATTGTCCCGTGGTTAGCGAGGTGGAAATATGTCGACTCTGTCTGCCTCTTTCAACGTGTCACTTCTCACTCCATTTTTCGTACTTCCTTTTCTTTTTTACCATTTTTTCTATCTTCTTTTTACTTTCTTTTTCTCGTCTACTATTTCACTTTCTGCTTGTTCAACCTGCTGTCTTCTCTATTTCCCCCTCGCTGTTTCTTCCACCAACCGACACCGTTAGTCACACACCATGCTACCCCCTACCACGTGTACGCACGCATCCCTCTAGTACACACTCTCATATTCATCGCACACCTGTATTCGCATACCTCACCCACACTCTCACACAACCACCCACACACTCTCCAAGATTCCCGCACACACTCACACGTCTTCCGACGGTCGCACAATCCCACCTTTTCCGTCGCCGCCGATATAGCGATATACTGGATCTTTCCTCTATTATTTATTCCACACGCACACCACACACTCCACAATTGCACTAAACTTTCAACAGTGCTACTGAATACGTTTCTTCGACATCGTCGTATCGATTCCAAAAATCTACCGCTAAGTGCTACTGAGTATCGCATACGCCTTATTATTCGCTTATAATATTTCCTTATGTTATATTTAATTTTAAACCGATCTATTCTACGATTTTCGTAACCGCTCGTTGCTGCGAATTTTTTTTCACTAATATTTTCCCTCTTTTAACTCGTACAAAGTTGTAATTTGCCATTTTTGCCTTTTGCTTGGCTCCCCAAAGAAGCCCTCTGTAATAATTAGATAGTTTTCTGTTCAGCTATACTTTAAAATTTTGATTTCGGTATTTGTTATTTCTTTATCCCATATAGTGACTCCTTTCTTCTTTTCTAACATTTCGTCCACTATTCGTCTGCTAGCTTTTGCAATTATCGGCTTTGGCAATTTGTTGTTTTTTGTTGGTAATCTGTGTATCGCGCTGATATCTTCCTGCTTTATAATCACGTTGATTTTCCCTGCCGTCTTCATCAGAATTTCTCTTAGATTTTCCTCGGCTTTTTCGGTTACCCCGTGTATTTCTATATTTTCTCTTCTTCCATATTGTTCTAATTTACGCACTGTACATGTCAGTTCTTTAATTTTCTCGTCTTTCTTCTTGGTTGCCGCCGTCAGCATAGTCACCTGATCATTGAGCCCTTTTACCTTCACTATCAGCATTTCGTGCATTTTATATATGTCATTATATTTCGCTGAGAGGAACTCAATGAACTTTTTTATTTTTTTCATATCTCTTTTTATCGTTTCCAAACTGTCAGCTATGTCCGATCCTCACAGTCGCTTTCAGCCTCCTCCATTCTTTTATTTCTCTGTTTTTTTGGTACGTTTATGCAGCTACCACTGCTCTCACTATACTGTCTTTTTCCATCGTTTAATTTTATTGTTAGTGGCGCCACTGTTTTCTTACTTTTCGGCGCCAATTCGGATTCTTCGTCAACATTACCTGGTATTTGAATTCTTCGACTTGCTCAAGATTTTTTTATCAGTAATTTTTTTCATTAGCTAATTAATACTTATTACCGCGAATTCCGTTTTATTTACATTACAATATTTTTTTATCGGTAATTTTTTTCATTAGCTAATTAAATACTTATTACCGTGAATTCCGTTTCATGTACACTAATAGCACGTGTAAAAATTCATCGAAAGAAAAATATTATTTTGCTGTCATGGTCTTTTGCAATACAAACATGAGAAACTAAATAATATTTGCCGTGTCACAGTAATATTTATTTGAACTCTTTCCCACTTTTGCTGAAAATAGGTTTCCAAATTTGGTTTAGTTAAATTCTAAGGCAAATCATGGAAGCCGTTTGCAAAAAAAAAAAACACTAAAAGAGTTATTATTTTGAATATTTGCGCTTTTAAGGAAGGAATGTTATATTATTAATATTTCGGAATCATCTTTTCGTATCGCTGATCTAAAGGTATCTTTGCTACAAGAGAGTGCAAGGGAAAACAAATTTACCAAACGATTTTAACAGCCGATGGTTCAATTTATCGACTTTTATATCGAACTTTTATCGATATTTTAATTTATTTTTTAAAAATATAATGATCGACAATTCGAATAGTACCGCGGTACTAAGAGGAACGAATAAAAGTAACGGAAATTGCGGTTATCCAACGAAACATGTCCCATGTAGTCCGCACTTGATTGCAAACTCGAGTGTTTGCGCAGCAATATATATGTATCTTTCTTTTTGAAGATAAAACGACATTTCTGAATTCACATCACTGCTTGAAACCGAATCAACGTCGTGGATTTCATTTATTCCGTAATTTGCTGTATTCTGTTCAGTAACTTTTCGTCATAGAAAAAGCTACCAAAGGGTGGGGGGGATGTAAATTTAAAAAAAAAAAGTTGAAAGTTCCGAAATTTGAGCTAAGTTTTATTTTTTGATAAAAAGAAAGAAAAGGAGGAAAAAAGTTAGCGAAATTAACACAATTAATAAACTTCTAAAATCAGCGCGTTAAAAAAAAAATCGTCCCCAAAACGTCATTCGATAAATGATATCTCCTTTTCTTTGTAAAGAAAAAGAATTATTCACAAAAAAAGTATTATCAGTAATCCTTGTTGACCTTATTTAAATAGTTTTTCGTCAAGTCTACCCCAGTTTTGAAACTTTTTAAATGCTAAATGATCGTTTTCAATCATACGCACCAAAATCCTATTAAAAGCATTTTGAAAAGTCCCGATACTTGGCCTAGTTTTGTCTGAAATTTCGAAAGTTTGGCGATATGACTATTATTTGACTCAAAATTCATTTCGGCGGTAAAAATTATCAGCAAACTGAGATAACTGAGCAATATAAGTAATAAAATATCTCTTTCAGATTTAAGGCCTTTTCTAATGGCCCATAACTATAGCCAACGGATTACTTACACTAAAAATTAGCGACTGGGCAGGTTGGGGGCCTTCATTTTTTCACCTTTTTCCGAATGAGAAGTTAGACACGCGTAATGCATTAAATTCTCAAATAATGCTGTACTTTTTTGAGGAATGTGAGGTCGTTACCGTAGATTTTTGTTTACGGAAGAAAGCGCTCCGACTGTACTTGGCGGCACGTCACTAACTGTTGCGCAATATTTATTTATTATTATTTTTTTTTTCTAATAAAATTAATATATTCAATATTATTGAATAATTAATTTTTTTTTTTTAAATTCGTTCATCATTTCATGTCTGACACTCTTATTTATTTATCCTGCAAAAAACAAAAGAAATAATTATCGTACCATTCTTAATTTTCTTAATGGAAAGACCTTTCCAAGAATGAGTTTTTCTACATATAACACCTGATATTTTTGCATATAGATAATAAATTTACTATATATTTATAGTGCTTGTGACAATTATAGACCAATTACTATAATCTCGGTTTTAGCAAAAATTTTGGAACTATACGTTGCGTTTCATTTAAGAAATTATTTGGAGAGAAACGAGTTGCTGTATAATATGCAATTTGGTTTTAGAGAAGGAAAATCAACTGTCCCTTTGTTAAGAGTATTAACAAATAGGGTAAATAAGGGGTTGGCAAACGGTGGACAATTTATTATAATTTTTATAGACATTAGTAAAGCATTCGATGCGGTAAACCATCAAATATTGTTGCGAGATATGAAAGGAATGGGAATCATAGGTAGGAAAAATAAATGGTTTGAAAGTTATTTTTTATAATAGGAAAAGCGTAATAAAAATCGATGAAGAATTAAGTAGAGAAGAAATTGCATTAACAGGGGTGGGACAAGGAACTATTTTAGCTCCGTTGTTATTTTTCATCTATACCAACTCCCTTCATAAATTCGTTAAAAACTCGACAGTCTTTGCTTATTCGGATGATATAGCACTCGTTATCGAGCACCGCGACATCCACTAGGAGGAAATTCTCTTGCAAGAGGATGTAAATAGTGTGTGTAGGTGGGCGCATGGTAAACATCTGACTATTAATGTAAAAAAATCGAAGGCTTTGTATATAAGAACGTCCAGTAGATATAGAGAACATATAAACCATCTATTAAAATACATAACAATAATTGCTTACATAATTACTTGACTTCTACCTCGAACTGCAGGTGTACACAACTGGAAACGACAGAAGAGATTAAATATTTAGGATTAATCATCGACAGAACATTATCTTGGGACAAGCATGTTATAAATTTATCTAATAAAATCAGGCAAATGATACCGGCACTTTATAAATTGGCTCTTTCAATATCATATGGTAGTTTGCGTGTATACTATAACGCTATAGTATTGTTTAGAATCATGTATGGGATGTCAATTTGGGGTGAAGCGAAACGGACGATAATCAAAAAGATTAGTAGTCAGCAAAAGAAATGCTTAAAGATGATATTACCTAATAAAAATCAGGTTTAATATTAGCTGGTGGAGAGAGAAAAATGAAATGTCTCCAAGGATGTACTACTTTTATCACCGATTGCTTAAATATAAGACACCACAAATATATATCAATAGCTACGATGACAAGAAGCAGGACAACGAGGAATTATAGGAAGGTATATTTTATTCGACCGAAAGCCATAAAAACAGAGTAAGATTGATAATACTGATGAAATAGTTTTAATTAAGCTTCTAGAACGAATTCCAGAAGATATTAAAAGAAATAGGAACCTGGAAATTATTAATTAATCAATGGTTGGTTGATAACATTGAGTGACATTAGATTAGATAAATTGGGAACGGGCTGTGGAATCTTTTTAGTCTTGTTTTATTATTATTATTTTATTTTTAGTTTATATAGTTTTCTCACTATTTATAAGTACGAAAATTAATAGTATAAGTAAAGAACTATTGTAACACATTGTTTTCTTGAATAAACGATGATAAGCGTGTTGGGCGCCCGCAGACGGGCAGTATACCTTGCGGGACCCACAACTTATTTTTTTACTAAAAAAAAAAAAAAAAAAAAATACAAAACGTGGGGAATATAATTACCGTTTCAAGAGTTAAAAAGTTAGTACTTTCGATGTATTTAATGACCAACCCGCTACACTTCCGTGGAGGAAATTTGAAAAGAACAGTTAGGAAATCATTGTTCTTCTTTTGTAATGTTCTTTCATAGTATTCTTTTGTAACGCCGTTATCTACCATGTCAGATCACCGTCATGGCGTTGTAAATAGTTTCCAGTTTAGTGATTTTTGCAGAAAAAATAATTACAGATTTGCAAATTTAAAAAAAAAAAAAACAAAAAAAGGATAAGAATAACGTAAAATGGAAATAACTCCTCTGCAAGCATTACAGAAAACTGGTGTGGGAGCCGGCCCGAAATATACAATGTAGAAGAAGATAAATTACTGTTCTAAGAGTGCTTAGAACTGTACCATCGATATTTATATTCTCATTATTGCAGTTCGTAAGTTTAAAAAAAAAAAAAAAAAAAAACCAAAAAGAAGGAACCGGTGATATGTGTAACAGCAATTTGCGTAATGTAACACGAAACGGAAATGAAGAAATAACATTTAATATAAACGGCAGAAGATAGGTACAAATCAGGTAAATGGCTTTTATCAAGAGTGTTACTACACGTATTGTACGCAGTAAAACGGGTTTGTAGGATAGAGTTCGAGCTGATTTTACGCCCACTCGTTTTCAGTCTCTATTTATACGGACACCTTATCAATAAGGATATGTCATAATACAATTTTCGATTTCCGTAAAACGGAATAGTAAACATTTTTTTAACCGATCAACGGCGTAATGATAACGCAGACGTGCACATGATAAACAGACTTTGTACAATAACAATGACCGGCTACCAGTAGGTCGGCTTCTTTTTCATCGTGTAATTGATAAACTGTATGACATGGCACACGTACATAGTACATACCTCCAACCGGTTCACTGATCATTAAAAACAGAATAAATAGCGCTACTGTGATTGTTGTTATTAAGTAATCTCATTATAGAAGATTAGAGTTCAAAGATTTTATTTGTAACGAAAAATCAGAAATAAAATATAAATAAGTTTCATAAACTATTCTCCTTTTTTTTTTTTTTTTTTTACATTCATCATGAACACATTTTATCAAATTTAACGCGAAACTGTTGCTAAGTAAAATATAATAAATCTAAATTAGCCGCGAAATTAGTTAAAAATGAGTAAATAATTAACAGATAAAGATGTATATCCACGTATATCATTCGTACATTCACATAGTAGAGGAAAAAATAGAAAAAACTGGCTGATTATATAACAAGAGTTTATTTGAACTGTAGCACATTGAAAATGTAAATGATTAGCTGCATTAACGTTCATATGTGACGAGTTACGTAACAAAAAGACAAAAAGAAATCTTTTTTGTTTTATTTTCCATCTTACGACTGCCTTAATTTTTAAATGTCTAAAGGTCGAAGACATTTATAATATTTTTGAAGCTTAGATCATGTCGCTTTGAAAAAAAAAAAAAAATAAATAAATGAAAACCGAAAAGAGAAACCTTTAAAAACAATTTATTGATATTAATGATAAGTGGATCGACGTGAACTACCGTTTACTTTGACAAAAAATACCAATTGCAGCTATATTATTTAAAGCTCGTCAGTATTTTACCTCTTTCGTACATTTGCAATAAAAGCGTATCAGTTTTTTCATAGAATAACGAGCAAACGTCAAAGTCAAATTTTAAAAGGTCATTTTTTTTTACCCCTATTTTATGAATTTTCATTTTTCCGTTAGAAATAAATCTCGTAATTTTGAAATTTAAAAATATACGACTAATTGAACCAGTTAAAAATGTTTTGGCAGCAACTTTTGACATAATTGTAAATAAAGCGAATAAAAAGAATTTTTTATTTCCCATTAAATTGCTGCATTCTTAAGCAGCTTGTATCAAGTTCTGGGGGGTAATTTTAAAGTTATAGGGGCCATTGCCCCTCCACACACCCCTACTGGATTCATTCCTATTCCTAATTAAACGTCTTCCTATCTTCTCCTTTTCCAACCTAATTCTCTCCTATCTTTATATTTAGAAACGCTAACGCTCCCGATAAAATTCCGATCGTTCCCCACGTAACTGCACGGATTTCTGAGTTTTCTCCATTTGTTTTTTCCTGTACCAAATTCCACCACTTCTTCCACGATTTTATCAGCATACAGTGATCAATCAATTTCTCTCTTCTTCCTCTTCGTACTAACTCCACTTCTCGAGAGGTCATTAAATCCGAATTTCTCCATACGCTAGAAATCCTCATTTCCTTCTCGTGTGCATCATTTTGCATCGATAGTTCCAAAATGGAGCGTCATATAAGCGGTGCGTTTACCTCCTATCATTCTGAATCTTTCAAGCCTTCTGCTCTATCCTCACAGCTGAGTTGGTCTCGATTTTCCGTTCAGTAGCCTTACAACTAGTGGAATCTTCAAATTCCCTCATTGTTTCCGATTCGAAAAGTGTCCTTTAAACAATTTCTTCTCCTCTTCCTCATTTTCAGTTTATTCTCTTATCTGCAACTTACTATCATTTCGTTCTTATAGGGGGATCTTTCATGGATTCCCAATCACGGCAATGAACGGCAATGAACGGCAATGACACGACAGATTTTCTAGCTCGGTCAGCCACCCTCAACGGTCTTTTCTCTAGCCACTTTCCAGCTTCCGACTTAGTCCTACTTTCCTCAATTAATCATTTCAAGACTTTGGTTGGATAGATACCCTTCCGTATTTTCTAATCTCTATTTTCTCATACAGCCCGCACCCAATCTTCAGCCTTGGTTTTTGCCCATTTCGTTTAGTTATCGTTCTACTCCTGTCTCTTAATCAGATTAAGAATTAATCTTTCTTTTTTCCCCGCTTCTCACCTTCGTTTTTCTCCATCCTACAACTCGGATATTCTTTTTAAATGCAAACCATGTTTTCTTTGAATGTTTGGGGCTCTTGTTAGCGAACGTTCTCTTTTGTATTCGAAAATCTCGGCTCTCGGCCTTCCGGCTCCTTACAGTGCTTCTCCTTTATCCTTTCCTTTTCATTTCCATCAATAATTCCCATACTTCAATCCTTTGTTCTTTCCGTCTCCTATCGCCTCAGAATTTAATTCCCTAGCGCAATACATTCAAGTAATTCTATTCCTTTCAGTCGTCACTCTTCTATTGTCACCTTAATTCGTCTCCGGATCAATCATTCTCTCCTCCCCTCCTCTCGCTTTCGATTTGCTCTATCGCCTTCTCCTGATCGTTCTCTTCACAATTGTGATCCTCCTCGTACATGTGATGCTAATCACATTTTCTTTGAGTGTCCTGCTCTTCGTAACGAACGCTCCCTTTTATACAGTCAGCTCCTGTCATTAGGTCTCCCTACTCCCTACAACTCTTCCTTTATCCTCTCCTTTCGTTCATCTTCTGTGGTGTCCGCAATGCTGTCCTTTGTTGCGTCCATTTCGAACCGCTTAATTATTTAATTTCTTCGCTGCTTTTACCTCCTCAATTTTTCCTCTTAGTCGCCTTTAGTTTCATTTTTTCCCACGCATCTTAATCGTTCCATTCTATCTTCTATAACTCGTCTCCATTCTAATTATAGCTTCTGCTTTTCAACGGTTATCTATTATTTCTTCGCTTTATTGTCCTTTTAATCTTATGTGGACAGACCGCGACTGGGTATTTCAATATTTCCTTCTCAGTACTATTCAATTTTCCACCTAACTACATTTAGTCGTCACTAACAATTAAGACCACCTCCGTTATGTGTGAAGGTTCTTCGAGTACGAACTGAAGCTTGTGGGTAAGGGCGCATCTATAGGTAGTGCGATTGGATTTCAGATATTGAAGGTAGTTGCAAATAACGTGATGGCAAACAAGCGATCGCGAATCAAAGTGACAGTTTAACTGCCTGTTATAAAAAGAAAAAAAACATTCAAGTCCAGTAGCCAAACGAAAAAACCACCGAAGTACCGAATCGATAAAAACTACTATATCGTTGCCACGCGATTCACCACCGAGCGTTCTGAACATCGTGAAATACCTAGTTGATTGTATGGTGAAGGACATGTGAATTGTGCTAGATGGAATTCGAACATACACTTGAAGGAACAACAAGAAAAGAACTGTCATTCGGAATGCCAGGCGATAATTGAAACTTGAAAACTTGCGAGCATTGTAGAGATGAAAACGATTTACGATTTTTAAATACATATAGTGTATATTTATTTATTTTACAATTTGCCAGTGCAATAGTTTACACGTCAATTACTTCACAGCACAATATAATAATAAAAAAAAAAAATAACAGAAATCGTACGATTAACAATACATAGCTAAACATAATAAATATATACTCACACGCACGTGCGCAAAGAATTAATATAAAGTGGTAGTTAACACACACATAAGCACACGTATAGCTACGTGTATATACATATATGTGACATGAAAAATACAAATTAGTACCGAAATATATCCACACATTCTCGCAAGTTCACGCACGAACACACACACTCAAACACAAACAAGCACACAGATGAATTCCAATCATCCACACGCATACAGATATTCTCAACGAAAGCAAATAAGACAACTCAGCCTTACATTGTCAAACTCTTGGCGATTTTTGAAAACTCTCCCGAACAACTATCAAATATGACTAGTTCATGATATTCCTTCTCTAGTTTGTTGTATAGTATAAATAAGGAGTGTAGAGGGGAACGTGCATACTGCTGAGTCGTTACAAACTGTACTTCCAATATATATACTAGTTGGTCGGACACCTGAAATGGGTACTTTAATCAATATTTTCCCTAGGAGATTGGGACAATTTATTTTACCGTGCAACAGATTATGCAAAAAGCAAAATCCCCTTCCTCCTCTCCTCCAGGTTGTTCATATTCAATTGTCTAAGTGTTTTTCCGTATTCAAAATGCTCACCGCTGAATTTACCAAATCTATACAGTATAAGTATTTTATAAACTTCATCTGCACTCTTTCTATTCCAGCTACTAAATCAGCAGGTGTAGCATTCCAAATCAACGAGCCAAATTCTAAGTGCGAACGAGCCAAAACGAAGTATACGAATAAATATGTTTCAATGTATCTGAAATTCACACTGCTCCCGTAACATTAAAGCCAGCACTTTGTGTTGATTACATGAAATTTAAATATGTAAATTTTTCATCTAAAAAAACGCCAAGATCCGTTACACCTGTCTCCTCCTTTTTTAAAAGAGAACCCTCTATATGGTATATAAGACAGAAGTAGGGTGAATTTTGAGCGTAAACGAGATAGATTGACATTTAGACGTATTCATCGGTAAGTTATTAGCAACACTTGAGGATACAAAATTATCTACATTCTTTTTTAATAATATAGTATATTCAACCTTTCTTAAATAATTTTCCATCATCAGCATATATCAGAATTTTGGAATCAACATTGGGTAAATCATTGATGTGCAATAAAAAGAGGAATGGGCTTAAAATAGAACCCTGAGGCACTCTGGAGGGACAGAGAAAAGAGCAGGACCTGCAGTTACCAAATTGGACATATTGCTTCCGATTCCGCAAATAACTCTTCATAAGTTTTAATAACCCGGTAGAGAACCCAAAATTGTTTAATTTACGTAACAGACCTGAATGATCTACCCTATCGAAAGCTTTTTTTTGAAATCAGTATATACTACGTCCACTTGCGAGGACGTATCTAGTACCGCAGAAACATAATCGGTAAACGTCACTAGGTTAGTTATAACCGATCTACCTTTAACAAATCCATGCTGATCGATTTAAATACATAACCTTTTATAAAGAATAAGTTCAAAAATTTTAGCGGCTTGCAGGAGAAGAGATATGGGTCTAAAATTTGTAATATCGTTGGAAAGGTTATTTTTGGGAATGGACGTGATCTTAGACACCTTCCAAACCTGCGGAAAAATGCTAGTGTTAATTATATAGTTAAAGATATGTGAAAGAGGTTTAGCGAATAAGTCTCGACAAGCCTTGAAAATATATGGCGGCACGTTAGCGGGTCTTAAAGTACATTTAGGCTTAAGCTTCCGCAATGCCTCATAATATTCCCCACAGAAATATGGTTGGTACTAATGTGGAAGGGTTAGCAAGATTGAAATTGAACTCTACGGGAGTAGAATAAACTGATGAGAAGTGAGCACCAAAAGCAAAAGCAATATGCTGAGAACTACGTAGAATTTGCTCTTCGTATACCAAAGATTCTGTACGTGTATTTGCGCACTTTCCTGCCCGCTCATTCGAATGTAGCCAAAACTGTTTTGGGTCTACTCGCATTTTGCTCTCTTTAGCACATTCATAATTTACTCTTGCAAATGTTATTTTCGATTTTAGTTTCTTACCTAGATTGTTGAAGATAATTTTGAAGAGTTGATGTTTTGTTTTTTTAAACTTCAACATACATAAACTCGGTCATTCTGCCCTCATAAAGGGCTCTGCCCCTTGACCCCCCTTGCTTACATTTTTTCCTTCTCTTCTATACTTTGCATAAAATGATCAAAATTTACGTCATTCTTACCGGTATGATACAATTTTTTGTTATAAAATCTAATGGGTGCATGATTGAGAATGGCATTTTCATTTAAAATTTAACTTTCGTTAAATAAAATTGGGACATTTTTTGGTTACCTAAATGTATAATTTATTATACAAAATATAATTATTTTAATTTCATGAAATATTGCAACGTCGCGAATGACTTTTTGGTGGCTACTCACCAGTCACTTTGCGTCACTGAATTTCGCCACCTACCTATTTAAGTAGCCGAAGGGTCAGCCAACCAGTCAGTTGCTATTTGGGCAAGTCCTGTAACGGACACGTTTTTCGTCATCCGCGCTTAAGCACGGTCGGTCGACTTGACTCAGAAGATCCGATTGTTCATCGCGTTACCTGAGTAGCGCATTAGCGAATTAACTGCTCTCTTTTCAGAGTTACGCGTCACTTCCGCATACACCAGCGCTTCTCTTAGCAGCCTGGGCAGTATGCGTCCTGTGGCGCATCCAGCCGTCGTTGCAGCATCATCTCGGTTCTCCGCAACTCTTCTCATACTCGTAGTTGTAGAGACATCCGAACGAAGTGATAATTCTAACTAGTCGCTTGGCCGACTCGTTCCTATCGCGGCGCTTTTCACTGCACATAGCCGTTATAGCAACATGCAAAGACTCCAGTTCTTGTTTGGTAGCACCATCATTGCACCATATCGATCCTTTGTAATCCGGGCAGTAACCCACTAGCAGCAGAATCATCTTCATTGGATCATCACGTAAATAGTAGTAGTACACTTTGAATTGATGATCCTATCATTTACACGATATTTGGTTATGCGCAATACGAAGTATACCGCTATTTCAGTCAATTCGTCTATTTATATGACGTGGTCCTCCGGCATATTGGTTTAGTCATCTGGACCAAATCGGCGTAGCAGCAATTCGTCAGCTCCAATTCGAGTATCGAAAACTTAAGAGCAGGGACGCCTAACACTAAAATTGGAACACTTTTTCTAATGGGTACCGGCCTAAGAATTACGTTGTAATTAATATATATATATATGACGAAAATCAGAAAAACTCATAAAAAACCAATCCAATCACTTCGACGTAGAAAATGGAAAGACATATTTCCAAGGCACCGGGAAGGAAAATAAATATACTGCTGATGCGTAGGTTTCCAAAAATAACATGAATCAATTAGTAGCCAGATATAATGATACCATTTTTACGCCGGGGCTAATAAAAAATCGTGTAACGAAATTTGTAACGTTTTTGCGTCATGCTTGTAAGACATTTATTTTGCTTCAAACGAACGGCGGTCAGCTAATACGTAGGCTGCTCAATAAGTAACGCCTCCTCGTTCCGAATGCTCTCTGTAGGCAATGTATAGAATTATATCTGTGCCGGTCAGAAAGAAGAAAATCATATAATCCGTCAAACGAAAGAAGACCGTCCGTAAACCGAAACGCGCTGACGTTACGGAATCAGGGGCCTCAGATTAAACTCCAGTCCATCACGTATCAGATATAACGGACATTCTGTTAACATTACATGGTCCGTCTCGATCAGAACAGGTCGGGAAAAAAGGACTAATGAACGTATAATAGAGATGAAACTAAAAAACGCGGTTACTGCATCCAAGAAAGTGGGGAATAATAGGAGAGGGTGGCAATATGATTTTTTTACCGGTGATATTGAAATACGCGTCAAGTATCAATACATGTCTTATTACTAGTAGGCTACTTTGACCATCATACTCGGCAAGCACAGGTTGTTGTAACTAGAGTCACCTTCTCTAGTAAGTAGTCACTCGACCATCAAATGGTGCTAGTCCCACCGGTGGAGAAACGAAACAACAACCGTGTGAGTTCTGTACGTCCACGTCGTGCAAGGTGGTAATTTTCTATTTCACGGGCTTAGCGTGGATTAGAAAAGCTAAACCAGAACTCACAACATATAGCTGATAGGAAAATGGAGGAGGGTTCACTTGCCGAAGGTGTTCCTTCTAATAAATACCGCTAAGCCTTCTACACTGCATTTACAACTGGCAGACTATCAGCAGCTTGCTCGTGATAATATGCCCCTATCGGGTTGGTGAGTACCAATCTAGAGCAAGTAGGCGAGTATCCGGCGCCTTATAACCGGTTCCTTTCGGCTAAGGGAGTAAACCCTAACAGAAAATCATGCAGAAGGAAACGGGAAACCACTGCATTAAATTCCCTAGTCAGACATGGCACGTGAAGAATTGGACAGAAGTGCTGCATCCACGGAATGCTCCCTAAAGGAAGTATTAGGCAGTGGACGGTTAACTGCAGCAATGCAGATTAACTCGAGTCCCCCCGTGCCCTCGATGGTACGGAACTCTGCAGGAGGGGACGCATGTGCAATAGAAGGAAGCAAGAAAAGAAGAAGCCCGAAGAACAAAACGTATAAAATAGGGACCTGGAATGTCAGATCATTAAAACAATGCGGAAAATTAGAAAACCTGAAAATGGAAATGAATAGAATGAAATGTGATATCTTGGGCATAAGTGAAGTCAGATGGAAAGATAGCGGAGACATTTGGAGCGCATACACAGCGGCGCGGAAAAAGGAGTAGCAGGAGTTGGCTTTCTCCTATCCAAAGAATCGGGAGACAAAGTGGAAAGTATCTGGGCATTTAATGATAGAATCATCATGATACGGCTAAAAAATGAACCAACAGACTTGGTACTCATCCAAGTTTACATGCCTACATCCAACAGTGATGACGATGAAATAGAAGAACTATACGAACAAATAGAAGAAGTGTTATTACAAGTAAAAGATAGGGATAACCTAATTTTATTAGGAGACTGGAACGCCGTAGTGGGGGAAGAACAAGCGGACAATATCACAGGAAGATTTGGTCTAGGCAAAAGAAATAGCCGAGGAGAAAGACTAATTGAATTCTGCAGTAGTCAAGATTTGATCATCACAAACACAATCTTTGAACAACCGAAAATAAGAAGATACACGTGGAGTTCCCCGGGAGACAGAGCAAGATTCCAACTGGACTATATTTTAGTTCGTCAAAGATATAAGAACCAGGTCAAGGTATGCAAAAGTTACCCGGGAGCAGATATCGACTCGGACCATATACCAGTTATAATGACCAGTAGACTAAAACTGAAACAGGCGAAGAAAACCACTAACCGGAACAACAGATGGAATTTAGCTAAGATCAAAGAACATAGGACAGCTTTTGAAAAAGAAACTGAGGAAAGATTCAATCAACAAAGTATAAATGGAAAAGACAATAATGAGAAATGGGAATATTTCAAAAAAGAAATAAGAGAAATGGCATTACAACACTTTGGAAAGGAGGAAAGGATAATTTACAAACCTTGGATTACTGACGAAGTAACACAATTAATGGAGCAGAGGAGGAGAACCAAAATAGATGGGAAAGTAAATGAATACAAACGGCTAAGAAATCTAATAAACAAGAAAGCAAACAAAGCTAGGGAAGAATGGATAATGGAGAAATGCAAGGATATTGACCACAATATAAAAAGCGGCAACATGGAAAGAGCATACAGAGAAATAAGAGGCCAGTTCAAGCCAAGACGCAAGAATTTATGTATTATTAGAGATAACAGTGGAAACATTATAACAAGAAAAAAAGAAATACAAATATGATGGAAAGAGTACATTGAGCAACTTTACAAAGATAAAGAATGGGACCAGACAAGAGCAGTGGAAGAAGAGAAGAATGTGATGGAAGATGCATTAGGACCATGCATTATGGAACGGGAATTTGAGTTTGCATTAAATAATCTTAGACCGCGAAAAACTCCAGGAGTGGACGGCATTCCGAGCGAAATCATTAAAATACTCGGAGATAAAACAAAAACCGCGTTATATCAGCTGATAAGGGATATTTCCGAATCCGGGAAAATTCCTGAAGATTTTCAGATAAGTCGTTCGATTGCCATTCCAAAAAATAGTAATGCCCAGAGATGTGAGCAATATCGCACTATAAGCCTACTACCCCACATACGGAAAATTCTAACTAAAATAATTTATGAACGAATAAAAAGAAAAATAGAAGAGAACATCTCAGAGGATCAATTTGGATTCAGAAGAAATAGGGGAACAAGGGAAGCTATTTTGGCTCTAAGGATATTAATAGAAACAATGATGGAGAAGAATAGAACCTTGTATTTAGCCTTCATCGACATAGAGAAGGCATTTGATAATGTCAAATGGGACATTATGTTCCGAGGCCTAAAAGAAGCAAATATAGATTTCAGAGACCAAAGATTAATACTCGAATTGTATAAAAATCAACAAATAAGGATAAATGGAAAAATCAGCGCCAAAATAAAGAAAGGAGTCAGACAAGGCTGCTGCCTTTCACCTTTCCTGTTTAACATCTATGTGGAAAAGGCAATGAGGCGCTTCTTAGGCAGAGAGAATGGAGGAATAAAAGTAAATGGAATAAGATATAAGACGATTAGATATGCTGATGACATAGTGCTGATGGCGAACAGCGAAGCAAAATTGCAAAAGGAGCTGAACGAACTAAACAGATTGTTAAATATCAAATGTAATATGAGAATCAATGAAACGAAAACTAAAGTACTAAGATGTGACAAAAAAGTAGATGATAAGGTAAACATAATAATAAATGGGAAACCGGTACAACAAGTAAAAGAATTTGAATATTTGGGCAGCCTGATAACAAAAGATGGAAGATCGGAGCGGGAAATAAGAAGGAGAATAGCCCAAGCAAAGAATGCATTTAGCAAAAAGCTAAGCCTTCTGTCTTCTAGAAATATAGAGTTAGATATCAGAAAACATTTCATAAAAAGCTTTATTTGGAGCGTTGCCCTTTATGGATGCAAAACGTGGACGCTGCTAAAGAAAGACAAGTACAAATTGGAAGCATTTGAAATGTGGTGCTGGCGACGCATGCTAAAGATAAAATGGACGGATAAAATTTCGAACCGCATTGTACTATCCAGAGTAAAGGAAAAACGAGAAATGCTAAATACAATAGAAAGAAGAAGAAATTCGACCATAGGACACGTGATACGCCACTCAATGTGGGTTACCAACTTATTAGAAGGAAAAACAATAGGGAAGACTCAAAGAGGAAGGCCTCGAAGGAGATTCATGGACGAAATAAAAGGAAGGAGGTCATACGCGGAAGTTAAAGAGTTAGCTAGAGCACGAGAAGATCTAACACGTGGCCATGTTACCCACCAACCCTTGGGTTGAGGAGAAGATGATGATGATGACTCGGTAACAAAACTCGAACGGACTTCTCTCGCTTGACAGACTATATGTATTCCAGTGGTATACTTTGTTTCGCGGTAGGTGATCGGGTTTTCTCGCGGTGAGTAAAAACGTGAAGTGCACTTCCCAGTAACGGAACAAGCAGAAGGAAATTATTGAATTTCTAATTCGAGAAAATATGCTGTCTATCATGATTTTTCGACGTCTACAAACGGTGCTTGGTGCGGATACACTTGATGGGAGTAAGGTGCGACACTTTAAAACTATTCGCGTTCAGACCGTCTAAACCTGCGCACTTCAGATAAGGTAAAGAACATTATTGACGCGCAGATATTAGCCGTGGAGACAATAGTAGCTCTTAAGACAGTAAACAAATTCTCGTAAAATAATTAGGGTACCACAGAGTATGTGCCCAAACGAGTTCCGAAGTTGCTGACTCAGCGCGCGCACAGCAGAGGTGATTTCATCTCTCGACTTTGACGTTCTTTCGCAGGAAGATACAGCCCCGATTTGGCGCCGAATAATTATTACCTATTCCGCCACTTCAAAAAATATTTGAAAGGAACCTGTGTTATCGTGGCTACGTTTAGGGTTGACTTCTTCAAAACCGGCATTCAAAAACTGGTTGGCTGCTGGATTTGTTGCATCACGCTAAACAGTGATTATGTCGAAGTTTAATTAAAATGGCAATAAAATACTCTTTTCAATGACTACCTTTTTTTCATTGAATAATTAAAATTGTGCGCGCTATGAGCGAGAAAGCGTTACTTACTGAACAACCCTTGTATTTACTTTTCTATAAATATTACAGAATAACTGTTCACCCTCTTGCGAGGTTAATCGATGTGATACATATACATATATAACATACATATTCAGAGTTTGTTCAGTATATATGAAGTCATAAAAAAATGATTGAAAATAGTCGTAACATTCGAGTTAAAAATCCTTGAATACGACTGACGGTCAATTCCCGATAATATTATAAAAATTATAATTCAATGAGTTGCGGTAAAGTTCAAACTCTTGTTCTTGGACATATTACACGAAATATGTGTCTGTAAGTAAGCGATCATCATCCGTGTTCTTTACATTATACGTACACGAAACGGTAAAGCTCCATTATTTAAGAATGAAAGCTGTAATAACTTGCTGTAGTTTCGGAAATTAAATAAGTTATATTAAAACTAAACTGATGCGATAAACGAGTAAATTTCAGTAATAATACTGAGAATTCCTGCTAGAAACATTTTAAAAGCCAAGCGGAATCGTTCTATTTTTACGTCAGAGGGTATTGCGCTAAAACATGGTATTACTCAAAAAATAAGATGTCAGCTGGTTGACGTAATAAGGGAAGATGGAATGTTTTTATGCAAACAGATAATTCTATGCTGACTTTCGGTGGTATTCGTTTTATTTTTTTTCCCTTTTAATTGGCCAATTTTTTTTCTCTTTTATTCGGATGTTCGATTTTATTTAGCACAGATCGACTGGAATTTCTTTAAAAATACGTACATAGAAAATTTAATACCGAACACCCGGGGGGAGTTTCCTTTTTTTTTTTTATGCTCGTCGCGAATACATTGTAAAGAAAAGATGAATTTATCAAAGAAGTAATTGTTATCATTAGTATTGTTCAGATAAGAATTGCACCATTTACCGAGAAGCTGATAAAAATGCAATAGTTCAAACTATCAGCATCGTTAATTCGTGTTAAATGTACATTTAATTGTAAAATTAACGAGCTATTAAAACGACGAAACTAATTAAACGTATAAGTTAAACTCGGTACCCTCTGTAGCAACGGTATGACAAAGCGTCTTTAATAGCTCTATTTACTTCAAAAAACAAATAATATAACAACGGAGACCTTGTTTATCTACTTTAAATTACTCATCGTTCAGATCACGCAGTGTAAAATAGAGCAAAATCACGTGGAAACAATGAACGGGATAACTAAAGCACCGCGGTCGTACTGTATTGGTCATGTCGCATTACTTTTTATTACGAAATAGAATTAAAAGCGCCTATTTATAGTAGAAAAGACATTTCCCTCCTTGTTTTCTCAAAGCGATAGTGTAGGTTCTGGAAAAAAATATTGGAAAAAGTGAACAGATCACCGATAATGACATTATGGAATTTAAGCGATATTCCATATAATGTAATAAAAATTATAGGTAAAACAAATAACTGACTTAAAAGTTACATATTAGGATGAGTGCAATTGAAATCGATGAAGAATTAAGTAAAGGAAATAACATTAAGTGGTGTCGGGCAAGCTCCGTTGCTGTTCTTAATATATATATACAATATTGTATATACTAATTCGCTTCATAAATATGTTAAAAATTCAACGATATTTGCGTAATGATGTAGCATTCGTAATCGAACAGAAAAACATTTACATGATAGAGAAACTCTTGCAGGAAGACTTAAATATTATGTACAGGCGAGCGCGCGATAAACAACTAACTGGTAATATAAAAAAACCTAAGGTTTTTTGCACATAAGGGCATCTAGCAGATCTCATACAAACCGTCTAGAATACTGCACAATAACAACGAAGTTTCACCCTCTGTCTAATTGCGGATTTACTCTTTTGGCAACGGTGAAAGAGTCTAAATACCTTGCCTTAACTATTGATAGAACACTTATCACCTGGGATAAATACATATTTTAAGTACTACTATCTCTATTATAGATTACTATAATTCAATGTCAATAATATAAAATTACCATCCAGGGAAAAAGGATTCGGTTAACAAGAAACCAAAGTAATACATATTACATCTATCCCCGCGGTGTAAATCTCTGATGAATCAAAAAAAAAAACAAAAAAACATAAATTGCTTTAAATCGTTTAAAATACCAACCAGCAAGAAATATTGCAAATGTAATTATTTTCACGCTTTTAACACAGGGATTAGATGGAAAATACCTTCACGATGGTGGCAAAATAAAGTTCCGCAATGGAAAAAAGAGGTACAAAAATGGTTGAAGGAATGGTGCAAAGACTGAAGATCAAGTTACTTCCTTTATTTCGCTACTCTTTAATGGTTCTTTTTTTCTTTTTCTACGATTTGTTGGTTTTGCCTTTGTCGTGTCCTTCCTGGATTTTTTAAGTTCTTTCAGATCATATTTTTTCGATTTTAAATATTAAGCTGTCTGCATGTATCGGTGTACAGATGCGTATTACGCGGCACGTTATGTATTGTCATCTGTATGTATACTTTTACACTTAAGTATAATGCTAGGTTTAATAATATTGTTATTTATGGAATAAGTTAAGCTAGTTGTAATTTTTGTACTTTATATCTTTTTTAATAAATGTTGATAAGAGTGCTGGGCACTCTCATAACGGGAATATTTTCCCTGTGAGACCCACAACTTATTTTTTTAAATAAAAATATATTTTAAAAAATCGGAAAATTGCTAGCGGCATTATAATATAGGTTAACCCAGTCAATACCATATATAGTCTCCTCAGTCGTTTATATTTCAATGCGCTAATATTTTTCGAGAATTTTATATGGAATATCGGCACGGAGAGAGACAAAAAGTACGATAATTAAAATGATGAGTAACCAGCATAAACGGTAATGTTTAAAAGCGAAAATCTCAATAAAGAAGCATGCCAATAGTAGTAACATCAGCAGGTAGGCAAGTCTCCATACCAGACTATGGGTTGACATCTACACTTCCTTTTTTGCCAATCGTTCCTCCTTCTACCTCTTCCTACAGACTACTCCCAATTCATAGCCTTGGTACCACTTACTTCCCTTTTCTCGGCGCTCGGCTATTGTTTCTTTAATCAGACTGAGACTTGGTCATTCCCTCCTTCCCTTTTCTCGTTTTTCTTTTTCTCTTTCACCTTCTCCCTTTTGCCCTCTCCACTCTACTGATCCTCCCTTTATATGCGACCGCACCCATATCCTTCTTGAATGCCCTGCTCTTTTTCCTGAGTACTCTCATCTATACGCCGAACTTTTGGCGTTGGATCTTCCTACCCCTTTTAATGCTTCCTTTATCTTTTCCTTTCTCCAGCCGTTATTCCCTTCTTTCCTTTATATTTTCTAACTCCGATTGCCTCAGAATCTGAGTAGGTGATCTAAGTCCATGTAGTTGGGTCAGTGTTAACACCGAGCCCATTTAAAAAAAAAAAAATGCTGGTAGAGAGAGAAAAATTAAATGTCTTCGAAGATGCTCTATTATTACAATACCGACTACTGGAAAATATAAGGCTCTAAAAGTTTACCTATTCCGTCGGTGCCGAAAAGCAGGAAAACTAGAAGTGACAAAAAAATTGTATTTCATTCGACCGAAATGGACAAATAACAAAATAAATAACGCTGACGAATCAGTGTCGTAATTAAATTGCTTGAATATATTGCAGAGAATTTAATAGATATAGAGATAGGCGAGTGGAAATTACAAATTAAACAGCGGTCACAACATAAAAAAATTAAACAATTAAATTTTTTTTTTGAATTATATATGATCCGATTGTACCGATTATATTTATAATTAATTGCGGATGATGCGCGTTAAACTCGTTTTTTCTTCTAGTTATATGTGCAGTTCTTCATATGCATAGAGTTTTAAGCAATATTTTATTAAAAAAGTAATAAATATTATAATTATATTATATAATAAATGATAATAAGAGTGTTCGGAACTCACAGACGGACATTTTCCTTGTGGGACCTGCAACTTATTTTTAAAAAAAAACCTGACCGAGTTAAACAATAAAATTAAAATGAAAAATACCAACGAAAAAAGAAAAAAAGCCAGTAATAAATAAATAAAAAATAACAAAGTGAATAATAAAAAATAAAGATCAAATTAATTCGATGCGAATTCCCTATTTTAAAACCTTTTAAAGAATTTCCCACCTTTTCAAACCACCACTTCTTCAGAACTACGTTTTTATTCTTTAAATTCCATTCATCATCACACGACGGGAATTCCCGCGCATCCGAATCTTCTTTTCCTATATATATATATATATGTATATATATATATATATATATATGTATGTATGTATATATATGTATGTATGTATGTATATATATTCAACTTCCAACAATTCAATTTCTTCATTTCTTCACTTTTCCCGCATCATTTAATTATCTTCACTGATAGCTTAAAAAATCACGGCGGTGTTGGCGCCTCTTCGCTCCGTGAATCACTTTTAACATAATCAAACTTCCTACCTTCTGTTCTATTTTTTACGCTAAATCTGTGGCATTTTTTCGCGCTATCGTCATTTTCGCAACGCTTCCAACTTCCGCTGAAATTCTAATTGTTTATGACTCCTTGAGCGTTCTTAAATTTATATCATCCTGCTTCCCATTCCCATCGTATGATTTTATTATTCTTTATATCCGTTCCCTTATCTACAATTTATATGGTAATCTTTCTACTCAGATAGACCACCTTCTTTGGGTTCCTAGTCATAGAGGTCTCCATCGAAACAAGAAGGCTGATTCTATAGCTCGTTCCGTTATCCACAATGGCCAACCTCTACGAAAAGTTACTTTCGCTAATCTAATTTCCCTGTTCAAAAATTTTCATCGTACTATCTGACCTAACTCATACCCCTTCTATTTTCGTACTCCGTTTTCCCTTCACCTCTTCATAAAATCCTCTCCTCAATCTTGCGCCTAGTTCAATTTTTTTCAATATGATCGTAGTCCATACTATCGTGTTACAATTGAACGATTGAACGAAGTAAATAAAATAGAACAAACACTGACAATAGATATATTATAATTTAAAAAATATATCATTGTGTTTTTAGTTTTTGTTCTATTTTATTTTCTTCGTTCAATTTTTTTCCCTGTCCTCGTCGTGCCGCTTCCACCTGCCGTTTACGTTTTCACCACTCTTTCCTTCCTCATCTATATCTTGCTTCTTAACTCCTCTTCACCGTTTTATCCCTTACATCCAGATGAGCCTACCATTTGCGATGCTAAATATGCCTTGTTTGAGTTTCCATCTCTCATTTTTATTCCCTCTTCTACCATGATTTATTACAACTCAATCTCCCCATTCTTTATAGTGCTGCTTTCATACTTCCCCTTCTTTCACTGAATATAGTGCCTATCCTTGCTACCTTCGTATCTTCTATCTCCAACTGAATTTCTATCTAGTCGCTCCTTAATTAGTCGTTGGGTCAATCTCCGTTGCTGGTGCCCCCCCCCAAAAAAATGAACTTGTTTCTTTTAATATACCCTTCAGTAGATTTCCATTTTTAGCTGACCATGAGCTAGACACATTACTATGTACCGCTTCCGTTTCTTTGATACTTTGAAGTTTAAGAACGTAATAATGATTTTTTATTGATTGTTTTTTTTTTTTGGTACTTGATCTACTTTTTATCCCGCAGCGGATTTAATTTTCCTGTATAAATCGCATTTTCTTATCCAATTTACCCGTTTGTATTATCTGCTCTCATTTCAGTAAGAGCTTCTCTAATGCTCGATAAAATCCATATCTCTCTCTATATAAAAAAAGTTTTGCAATTTTTCATTTTTTAAAAATTTCCGATCGGTTTAAAATTTTAAAATTACTCCAATACTAATCAAATAGCCAGAAGTAAATGAAAACCGAGAATGCTGAAATAGAATGTAAGAACGCGGAAAAGAAAAAATCCATGTTTATCGAGAATCTCATATAGATAACATTTTTCACGGCTTCAGTTTTTTTAATACGTCGCGTTTAATAAATGCTGTTCTAATTTCATCATTAAAAATAGGAATATGCACATATCTGCAATATTCGGTAGATTTCGATAAAACATTTTTTTTTTTTTCTGCTAGGTAGCGAATAGTAAATAATCGAACTGCAGCGACCCCAAAATAGGTTTCACGTCGAACCATTAACACTTCTCAAAATGTGCAGCTGCGATAGAGCATCAAATATATTCTACCCGGACCTTTAAAGAACGTCTGATCTTACATTCTTCACGCTACACAAATTTAACTTTCAAAATTATAATTTGAAATACGTACATATCGCGCTCTACATTCCGTTTTCGAATGTACGCATACATTTCGAAATTTAATAAATTTGATATCTCATCGGTTTCGTTTTCTCACGTCTTTCAAAAATTAAGACAGGGTAATTAAGCAGTAAAGCAAGTATAAACAAACAACGTATCGATTTTTCCCAAGTGTAATAGATTTAAAAATAATCAATATAGGCCAAATTTTTTTAATGTCCAATTTATAACAGGGCACGGTTTATTTAATTTAAAGTATATTTATATAAATTTAAGATTTCTGAAAACTGTGTAATATGTAAGTTTAGAAATGATGTTTTTCATATACTACAAGAATGCAATAATAATAATAATAATAATAATAATAATAGACACTCTGTAATTATGATATAAAACAACTTGTACAAAATTATTTTAATGAATTTAACAAACTTACAATTGAAGAAATAAAATTTCGAAAAAATAATGTACATTTATATTTAATGTAAATAGTAAAAATATATTATATATATATATTGTGTAAAAAACTGTAAAATGGGAATTAATATGATATCAAATACTTAATTGGATAGGTTATATTAATTCCATTATTATAATAAATCAATATTTCAGTAAATAAATGTACCCTACCTGACATTTCGGCAATATGGGGAGGGGGATCAAGTATAAACACATAGCGCTGTAAAAAATGTTAGTCCCTTAAATTAGACACGAAGTAATCGCGAACTAATTGTAAAAATGAGTATTATTTCATTATTCGGTAAAAAAAAACAATTGCGCTGTATATTTATATCGAAAAGTAAAGTTCAAAACAACTAAAAGACAAACTGACGTAACATATATTAAAATTTACTTCCTAATAAAATTCCATTGTCAACTAAAAATAGAGTTACAAATCACATTTCGTTCCGATCTTTTTTGTATTCTGCATAGACTGGGAGAGGGATTTCTGCAGCAAAAATGTTTAGCTACTTTAATTGTAGCAATCTTCTAGCAAATAGTGAGTTTTAAGTGGAGTAAGGAACTGTTTGGCTAGACGGCCGCCCATTCCGATAACCAACAAGCGTCCATCCCGCCAATATCAACGCGAAGGTATCAGTAGCTTTGAAACGTTATCAATGTCTGTTATCAGAGAGAAACCTGTCCGATAGACATCTGCATACCAGAAAAATCAAATTAATGGTAAATATAATAACAAATTAAAAAGCTACTATTTTGGGTCGTGCATAATTTGAAATTGCCCTCGAAATAATGTTTACCCCGTATACTATAGCATTGCAACAGTACTGCAAACAATTAGTTACTATAAATTTTAGCAATTTCAATAGCCAAGAAAGAAGGACATTGAAAAAAGTGATATCAAGCTAATTAGCCGTTACGGATTCATTTTTACAATCATGTAGACAACCGCTGACTCTAGCGCATAGAAATCTTATGCACTGTTTTCCACTAACAACTCGAGCATTCTACCCGTTAATTTTTATTTCAGTGAACAACGCATCTATATACATCGCAGATAATGTCATTGTGGCTAGGAGCCTAAAAAGTTACATATGGGTGGTAATTCTAAATGGTTCTCCAAAGTAGGTCATTAGGGTGTAAGCGTTTTAGCTATCGTCGGGTTGTGTTATTGGTCGGTGAGACAGCGAATGGATTGGCATGCGCTGTCAGGCAATCATAAGTTTATTTCCTGAATCAATGCGGGTATAATCATTGATCGATTTGAATGATACTCTTGCGCACAAACCATGGTGCATCGCATAGACGTCGGAAAGATCCATTGTGAAGCTGGATACCATATCTCCAAAAAGGCACATTGACTTGTTTAGAGATTAATATAGTTTGTTTTCAAATCGGAGTTTATGCAAGGAAAAGAAACCGATTAAGTTTCTTCGCTTTATAGCAACAATTGCGAAAGGTAATCTTAATGTGATGTTGCCAATTAAGTCACTTGTCTAAGTGCATAATAGCGAACCTGACTCACTTGGGGAATGGCTATGCCACTGTAGTTGAATCTATGCGCATGTCCCTCTTCATAAATTGAATGGGCGGAAAACAACGATTTTTCTGGATTTACCGATATGTTCCACCTTTTAGCCCGTAGGGCGAATTGATTAGTGCAGTGGAGCTACTAACCTAGTAGGAAGCCTTTCTACACTTATCTGCTATGTAATTTCAGTTTTATAGATGTTTTAACAAGTTTATGGTCCGAACATCTATAATAAAACTGAAATTACATAGCAGATAAGTGTAGAAAGGCTTCTTACTAGGTTAGTAACTCCTATCAGGAAAGTATTACAAGAAAACCTAAGAGGACGAACTTCCCAGATTCAGATGATATGGATGCGAATAAAATTTGGCAAAAAGCAAAGGAATTTATACCGACGGCTGCTGGGAGCAGTACTAAAAGAGAACCATCGAAACGGCGAAAAACACTAGATATAAAATGAAACACTAAAGCTGGCAGATAAAAGATGGTACATAAAACGGACTAATTCGGAACAGCGAGAACAAAAAATGGAAGAAATTAATAACGCAAAAGGCAGCATGCGGAAAAGACAAAAAGAATTATATTAATAATATATGTGCTGAATTACAAAAGCATGCAGGAAGGAACGAATCAAAAGATCTATACAAAAAGGTCAAGACGCTTACTAAGGAATTCAAACCACCAATTCAGGCAATAGTTAAATGTGAGCCTGTAACTGATCCCCTTATGATTGCGGAAGTTTGGAAACAAAATTGCGAAGAGATATTCAAAGGCAAAAGCACAGATAGTTCCCGAAAAAATGTCAAACTGACAATATAGATCTTGAACCATCGGTACTAAGAATGGAAGTAGCAAAGTCAATAGGAAAGATCAAAACAGGCAAAGCTGCTGGACCAGATGGCATTACAATTGAGGTCATAAAGTCCATGATGGAAAAATTGGAATTCATATTATGCACAAACTGTGTATTGTGTAATATAGAAAACAAGGAAATGGCCTGACGACTGGTGCTTTACCTCGCTAATACCAATTTATGAGAAAGGATCTGCACTACAATGCAGTAACTATAGACTGATTGCGTTAATGTCCCACTGCAGCAAAATCATACTATCAATTATAAAGAATGGATTGAAATCGTTCTTAATAAATAAAATTTCCCCGGAGCAGACATGATAGGCAAGGGAACCACAGAACATATTATCAATGCGAGTCAATTGATGGAGAAAGCCCCCGGGAGTTCAATGTGGCGTTGTATATGGGTTTTATAGATTTCTATAAAACCTTCGATTCTAACAAATGGGGAAAATTACGGTGCATATTGGAAAGTATGGGAGCACCCGAACATCTTATATGCTTAATAAAGCAATTATTTGGAAATAGCTTAGCTGCTGTGTTTGGGAATAATGTAAAATCATCTAAATTCAAGTTAGAAAAGGGAATGAGGCAGGGCTGTCTTTTGTCGCTACTGCTGTTTAATATTTATACAGAATATATTATGTGGCGAACATTGAATGATTGGAACGATGGCATCGTAGTGTGTGGCCGAAGAATTAATAATTTTCGATATGTCGATGACATCATTATTGTAAGTAGCTACAAAGAAAAGATGATATCCTTTTTGGAAAGATTAGAAGATCGGTGTAGAGATTATTGGCTACTTATAAACAAAGCTAAAACTAAAATTATGAGAATAGACAGGGATGACAAGGCCAAACATGATAGATTATGCGGAATTGATGTTGCGGATGATTTTATTTATCTCGGGTCTGTATTAACTAGAAATCTGTCTACCAGACATAAAACGGCAACTAACTGGAAGGTATTAACAGGATTGATGGATTTAAAATGTGGAAGTACAAGAAATTATTAAGAATATCATGGATGGGCCGTAAAACGAATACTTACATTTTAAACAAGCTGGTATACGGATATACGCTTTGCAGATAAGATAAAGAAAAGGTTTTTAAGTTTTTTCGGACATGCGGTACGAAATGTAAATTCTCTACAACGTCAGATTATTACCGAAAAAATGAATGGGAAGAGGACAAAAGGTAGACCTAGAACACGTTGGGTCAACCAATTAAAATCATTAATTGGTTCGAACCTGCACGAGGCATTAATGGTAGCTCAAGATAGATCAACATGGAGAACTGTGACAGACGCGGCAGTTTCATAACACCACCACGCCGGGGGTACAAGGAAAAAGAAGAAGAAGTGATTTTCCAACAGCCATACTTGGACAGGTTGAATTGACAAGGAAGGCCGTATCGTCGCAAATGTTATTAATAAACAAACAAAAAAAAAAAAAAATAACCAATACACAAAAAAGCGTGATAGTTTCACCGCGAAACGAATTCAGCATAAGATAGTAAGAGATAAAAAATAAAAGGTGACCGCTGTAAACAACAGAAACAGGCCATTTGAGCTGAACATATATATGCTTTAGTTACACTGTAATAAAAGATCCATCTCTCGAATAAGCTGATTTTTCAACTCGAGCCTCTATCACCTTCTTTTTTCGGAATTTAGAGGTTACTTAAACTGGATCATTTTTTTAGGATTCCGTACACATGTAATTGTAATGCACAGAATCCTAATAAGATGGCTCAGAAACGACAAAAATATCAAATATATGCAATAACTCACGAACGGTTTGACTTATTAATTTCGAAATCTGAAGCATAAATTACAATTGAAATTCTCTTTAAAACCCATATCCATAACTTCAACATGCCCCATTACCGTGGGCAGAAAAAACCCAAAAAACCGTCAAGGATGTATAATATGGTATTTAAAACGACCTCAAAAATCACTTAAAAAATCATAACTCATCACCAGAAAAACCTTTAAAGGTGTGAAATTCAAAATTTCAAAAATAAAGCGCCAGAGTCCTTTCATAAAATCAAAAAATTACAATAAAAAAATTACTTAACCCCCCTCCCTTTGGGGGCTAAAAACCAACGAAGTTCACGTAAGTATTAGCCCGAGTAAAAACGTTGGAGAAACCAAAACGTATTTCAAACATATGCTTAAAGGAACGCTTCGTATGAAAAATATAGTCAGGCTTACAACTTTATATTCAAACCCTCGGGATACCAAAAGCTCAAAATTTTTCAAAAACGAAACCGTATTTCATTTCCTTAACGAATCATTCAAAGTTGATGGAAAGTTCAAAAAAGTGCGAAAAATGCCGTGCCCATATCCTTAGCGCCGCGAATATTACAACTAAAAATTTTGAACGCGGATAAAAATATGCGCATCACTGTATAATTCTCTAGTTTGGAACATCCGGGTTTCCAGCTTTAATGTTAGACCCTCGGGGCGTCGAAAGCGCAAACTTTTGAGAAAAAAATATTTTTCCCCCGAGCATATCGTTGGAAAGATCGGCATTTGTCGAGTACGAAACCGTATTTCATTTCCTTAACGAAACTTTCGAAGTTGACGAAAAATTCAAAAAAGCGTTTCAAATGACGTATGTCTCGTTCTTGACGATACGAGAATCGTAGTTAAAAATTTGAAACAAGGTTAAAAATATGTACATCTCCGTATATATTTTTCTAGTTCGGAGCATCCGGGTTTCCAACGTCAAAATTAGGTCCCGGAAGGCGCGGAATACTTAACGTTTTTGAAATATCTCGGGCACGTAATATATCGATTGATAGATCGCTATTTTTCGGGAACGAAACCATATTTCATTTTCTTAAGGAGGATCCTGCTTTAGAAGATCAAAAAAATCGGTATTCTATTTCCTAAATCGATCGATGAACTATCCAAGTATATTTTCACAAAGTTACAAGTGCCAATTCGAAGTACTTTTGAAGATATAAAACTGAACGGACAGAAGCGTCGAGCAGGTGTGACGCATTCAGGCAGGCTCGGGCGATCTTTCCAATCTTCTATCTTCTACTGAAGTAATAACGGTTGTCTGTGCACGTGTTTCTACTTTGAGCTTCTTATATACAACGGTCAGCTCTGCTCCGATTCTTGAGGCGAAGGGAAATTAATTCAGGACCGTTGCTAAATACCGGTTACGAAATAAACAGACGGATTGTGTTCGTTATGAGGTTACTAGGTATTTCACAGGAGAAGGTATCAATGTATTTTGTGGCCTCATAGATCTGTGCCAAGGGCTGGTGAAATCGACACATAATCAAATAGTGCAGCACCTTTACTCAATGTCGAAATCGATGTTTGAAAAGGTCAGCAAGTAAGCTGTCAAAGAAGACCGTGAAAAAAATGTTGAGGAAGAAAAAATCGAAACTCATTTGAAAGTGTCTGGTGATAGATCCTGGAAAAAACTTGGCTTTATCTCATTGTACGGTGTGACAACTCTCATTTCATACTACTCCGGCAAAGTAATCGACCTTATCGTAAAAAGTGCATATTGTTACGCACCTTATTAAAAAAAAAAAAATACATTAAATGATGACGAATTTGAAAAGTGGTATGAAAATCACAAAGAATGATGGTTCTCAAATCATGAATATTCAGCAAGGAAGATGGAGGTAGATTCTATAATGAAAATGTTTTTAAAATCCGAAGAAAAATTCGGCGTGAAGTATACCAATTATATAGGCGGCGGCGATTCCAAGACATTTTGAAAACAAATCCATATGGTGACGAATGCCCCGTTACAAAAAGTGAGTGTGTGGGATACGTAAAAAAACGAATGGGTAGGCGTCTCCGAAATATAAGGAAGAAAGAGAAGCTCGGTGGTAAGAAATGGCTAACGGAAAGTATCATAAAAAAAGTTAACAATTTATTACGCTTTGGTAATTAGAAAAAATATTAATTCTGTCCAAGTAATGAAAAAATCTGTGATAGCAACGCTAGATCATTACTGCTCTACGGACAAATCCTCTCGACACGAAAATTGTCCAACAGGCATCGATAGTTGGTGCGAATAGCGCAAAACTGAATGCACCAATCAACTACGATCTTTTGAGCCCTCCTACACGATTGATTAACGAAAAAATTGAGAAGTACGTTCGCCGGATTTATGAAGAACCATCAAATGACAACCTTATAACGTTTAGGCGGCCACACGCAAAATTCAAACGAGTCGTTCAACTCAACGGTCTGGTGCATCAATCCGAAGCACTTGCATTTCGACCAAAAAAAGTCGTTGAAATAGCCGGCTACTTGGCTGCAGGAATGTTTAATAAAGAATATTCAGTAGTTTTGAATACTATGCAGGTTCTGCATAATTCACCGGCAATACAAAATGACCGCTGATACCGCTGACGCGGAACGGATCGAAAGGGAGAACAGGCGCCAGTCATTTAGCACCGATGGAGCTCGTACGGCATATAGATTCGAACAAATGCATCAGAATATGAATTATTTGAGGAAGCAAAAGAACCACTACAGGGCTATCAGGAAAAGCTGATTAGTCGATCATTAATTAGCGTAAGGAACGAAGTTTTTTTTTTTGTTTTTGTTATTAATGGGCTCGGTGTAAACACTGACCCAACTACATGGACTCAGATCACCTACTCAGATTCTAAGGCTATCGGAGATAGAGAGTATAAAGGAAAGAAGGAGGGGAATAACGGCTAGAGATGGGAAGGAAAGGATAAAGGAAGCATTGAAAGGGGTAGGAAGATCCAACGCCAAGAGTTCGGCGTATAGATGAGAGCACTCAGGAAAAAGAGCAGGAACGAAGATTTATATTTTCTCTTATTGTGAAAACTTTAAAACGCGTTTTCTCGAATTTTCATTTTTCCGGTTTTTCCGAATTGGCGGCCGCGATAGCAAAAAAACTAAACGACCTCTTAAACTAAAATTTATTCTCTTCAGTATCGAATTCGCTTCTAAATATGTGAACCAACAAAAATAAAGGAATTTTTTCTTGTTGGAAAAGCACTTTTTCTTTTTTCACGCCTGAAAAAGTCATTTCTCGATTATTTTAACTTTTTTTTGGTTCACGCAGAAAAATAATTTATAATAATTGGAAATTTATTTGGTTTTTATGTTTTTAACAAGAATTGCGAATTGCATCTTTCCCGCCAATTACGAATTATTACAGTAAGAAGAAGTTCTAAGAAAAAGCTCATTGCTCTGCAGTTTATTATTACATCTACTTAATAAAACTTATTTACGCACTTCAAATACGTAAGAAAATATATGCCTCAAAGAAGTTCGCAGGGCTAAGTTGTTTTTTCCTCTTTCAAAAAAAATTCTCAAAAAAAAGCTTTTTAGGTCTTCTAAAGCAGGATCCTCCCCTACAACGAAATTTTAGAGATTTCGATAATTTCAAAAAAAAACGCAACAATTCTCGTTCCTCTTCCTTCTTGCAACGGAAAAATCAAATTCCTTTTTTTTTTTTGAATTCAATATTACGCAAATGTAAATGATAAATATCGTTAACATCAAACATCCTGCTTGACTGTACTTGTTTTTTTTCCCCGACTAAGTCGGAGTCGAATTCTGTCTTACTGGCTCATTTGAGCCAGAATGGATTTTAAAGAGTCAACTCGCCCTTGTGCAGTTTAACTCTGGAGTCGGAATCGTTTATCTCTAGAAATTATATACCGACAGAGGCGCGGGATTAATCAGGAGGAGAAGCTGCGTCTGTAATGCTCGTAACATAACCAAGGCTGAAAACTATCACGCAGACCTTTCGCGTGCAAAAGTATGGACATAGAGAATGCGGCTAATGATGAGTAAGCTGTGAAATCCCATATCATTGATACTGTTCTATTTTATCCCGTCCAATTTCACCGGATGAAAGTTTATTAACAACGCTAATTTTATTTATTACACCATGCTGATGGCTTAAAGTTAGATCCAAATCGCACTTGCTTTAATTGCCCACATCATGCTTATTTTCAGGATCACCTTAAATTTACACTACTTTAAATCATCGCTTCTTTGCCACACCCTATTCTGTATAATTGATAATAACGACATTAAATTTAAATGCATTCTGTTCTCCTCTTCGTTACGAACAATTGGTGGGCATTAGCTATTTTTTGTAAGTTCTTATTCTGCGGACGTAGCTCACACTCATAGCAAATCTTTTTACAACGCAGATATACGAGAAAGACTTGATTCGATTGTAAACGCTTATTGTAGCGATATAAATGCCAATCTGAAATCTATAAATCCATATGTGCATATGCATATGATGGTCCGCGTGAAATGGTTCGTTATTGCCTCCCGCACCTCTATTAGCGATTATTTTTACTTAAATGACTTCATTCATTTAATTAATCGCCGCTAACTGAGCTCGACGACCACCAGTCTGATGGCCACTCGGCAATCACGACGACACGATACATCCACATTTATAAACATTGTTAATCTTACACGTGGTGGCTGATATAGATCCGTACATTTTACTATGCTCCTCGCAACAAAAAATGTCCCGATGCATCGCTAATTTTAAAGACAATATCGACTTAAATGGGAAGGTTATATAAGATACATAAAACATTTTGAAATGAAATAAGTATAAACATTGAATATCAAATACCAAAAAAATAAATATAAAAGCGAAAAGGTATTCACAGCTAAATCAATTAGTTCTTAGTAAAGCCGGTATTTCCAGATTTTTTATCCGGCAAAATACTCATTGGTATATAGCAAGCTCTTTATTTATATCGCAATGTTTTTTATCGATATATTTTCAAAATTAAATATTCTCTTATTTTTCTATCTTAAAATACTGTTAGATGCGCAATTACATGTATTTTACTCACTACGTAGACTCATAGGAACTTCTATCAATATTCGTAATGTTTATACTCTTCCTTTTAATAAAATTGGGAAAACAAACAAATTTTTCGATACATTAAAGATCAAAATGCGCTTTTCTACTTCCTCATAAAAATGAAATTACGTGACGATTTTTAATATTTCATTTTTGATAAAAAGTTTTTCGAACGGCAGTTAAAAATAAGTTCGGTCAAACGTGATATTTCATGCGCTCAGGGCATACTCCCGTATATAAGTTAACGATAATTATAATTTACATTTACATAATACTAAATTCAAAAAAAAAAAAAAAAGGAATTTGATTTTTCCGCTACAAAGAGTAAGCGTAACTTTTTTTTGAAATTATTTGAAATGATCGAAATCTCTAAAATTTCGTTGAAAAAATGAAATACGGTTTTGTACCCGACATATGCCGATCTTTCCAACATTATATATCACATGCCCGGGGGGGAAAAATATTTTTTTCAAAAATTTCGAGTTTTCGAGGGTCTGAATATAAAGTTGTTGATGTTCCAGACTAGAGAAATATAGGTGGAAGCGCACATTTTTAATCATATTTAAAATTTTTAGCTATAATACTCGCGGTGCTAAGAGGGAGAGATACGCGTCATTTTTCGCAGTTTTTTGAACTTTTCATCAACTTCGAAAGTAGCGGTAAGAAAATGACTTATTGTTTCATTTCCGACAATTAGCGAGCTTCCCCACAATATACCACACACACTCGGGGAAAAAAATATTTTTTTCAAAATTTTTTGAGCTTTCGGCGCCCCAAAGGTTTGATAATATAAAGTTGTAACCCTGGCTATAGAAGCGTTCCTTTATTCATATGTTTGAAATACGTTTTGGTTTCTCCAACGTTTTTACTCGGGCTAATACTTACGTGAACTTCGTTGGTTTTTAGCCCCCAAAGGGAGGGGGGTTAAGTAATTTTTTTATTGTAATTTTTTGATTTTATGAAAGGACTCCGGCGTTTTATTTTTGATATTTTGAATTTCACACCTTTAAAGGTTTTTCTGGTGATGAGTTATGATTTTTTACGTGATTTTTAAGGTCGTTTTAAATACCATATTATACATTCTTGACGATTTTTTGGGGTTTTTTCTGCCCACGGTAATCGAACATCTTGAAGTTATGGATATGGGTTTTAAAGAGAATTTCAATTGTAATTTATGCTTCAGATTTCGAAATTAATAAGTCAAACCGTTCGTGAATTATTGCATATTTTAATTAAATATTTTCGTCGTTTCTAAACCATCTTATTAGGATTCCGTACATTTTACATAGAATGTTTCGTTAATTGTTACAAAAAATGCTTTTTTACAAAAAATAAATACCAACTTCAAGGTTTATTATACAAATTTAAAAAAGGCACTAAAGAGTAAAAAATAATTACTCCCGATAAGAAAATATATATATCAGAGTGATATAAGTTAATGTGACATTATCGTAATTCTTATACAACATTAAAACTATAATTAGAGTTGACATTAAATTCATCTTACTATATCTAGGAACAATTTAATGAACATTAAATGCAGTTTTTAATTATTCTTTTAATATGAATTTGATGCCAACTCCAAAAAGTTAATGTTGTATAATAATTACGATATCACCACTTGAGTGTTATATCACTCTGATATATATTTTCTAATCGGGAGTAATTATTTTTTACTTTTTAGTGCATTTTTATTCAATTAAATTAAAACATTTTAATAAGAACAGATATTTCCACGGTGTGAAAACATCAAAAGCTACCTTTCCATGGTAATTTGGCAAATTTATAGTATTTTAAGTCAATAAATCTAATCCGACGGTGAAAACAACCATGAATGAAAAGCATCCAAAAAGCTTCAATCTACCGCATTATTAAGGATAACTCAAAAACTATCGGTCAGATCTTGATCAAATTTAAATGGGACCACATGAGAAACACCACCTTTCAAATAAAAGAAGAATCACCTAAATCGGTTCACCTAGAAGAAAGTTCTGTGGTAACACACATAAAAAAAAAAAAAAAAAAAAAAAATACAGTTGAATTGAATACCTCCTCCTTTTTTGAAGTCGGTTAAAAATGATTATTGTTTTACGCGCTACCCGTGAAATTATTGAAACAGAACATTGCCGGTTACGATTTTTTGTTACTAAATCGTCATACGTTTTCCACCGATTACATTTAGTCAACAAGCGCCGTGTTTTAAAATGGTTCAATGTTTGCTTTCCCTGAGTCAACTCCCAAATAAGCAGTAACACCTGATAACATATCAATTGTCAGTTGATATATTTATCGCTATTCGGACTGAATTCCGTTAGCGCAATGTGCAAAGATTCGGCAAATAAATATTTATGTTTACTTTACCGAATTTTGTACCAGAACTCTGCAAATGCAGCGATTATTGAAATTATTCAGCTTCTCGGTACGTAATTATTGATATCTGATGTAATATGTTGTTCATGACACATTTATGCGAAAAATTGTTATAAAAAATTTTAAGATTACAGTATAATTTACGAATACGGGGGGATACATATAACTTCTGGATGGGGTTTCAAATCTGAAATTTTCATAATTTTTTTTTAAGCAAAATAAAACCGTAAGGTCAATATGTAATCTTAAAATTTTCTATACCAAATTGTTCACACTCGAGAATTCCATAAATATGTCATGAATATAAAACGTACACCATCGGATATCAGTAATTACGTGCCGAGAAACTGAATAATTTCAATAATATGGCTCTAACTGTGCATACTTTGTGTAAGTGACTCTTAAGTGTTTCATCACCAGATCGAGCACGGCAATAGTGCTCAAAAATTGCCATCTGCGCTGACAGTAGCACAAGCCATACCTTCGGCCTGCTGGCGTATGGTGGACAATATTAATGTACGATATAATACCCCTTTGGACAAATAAGCTTTTGGACATTCTTTCCTATGCAAGTAATCTAAACAAAGACATAAGAAATATTCGAATTTAAATTCAATCCAAGGCAACAGTAGCATAATCATACGCTTTACGTTAGTGTATTTGGCTAATATTCAGTCTTTTGCGTCAGAGCCCCCCTCCCCCTGTACGTCGATGCTAATTAATTCAGGGAAAATCATTTGTAAAATTTCACACCTAAGTTTATACGTCGTCAGCTTATTTACTAATTTAATTACTCGTTCTATGTTACGTATTTTATTTTATTTTTTTCATTTGAATAAATCCGAATGTTATCTGTAAAATTACAACATATATGAATTAGTGTATCAAAACCGTACGTATTAGTTAAAATGTATATTCAACTTTTGCAATTGTTATTAGTCGAGTCCGCGTATTATGTTTTAATCGTTTTTAAAATTCGAAATTTTTTTAACTCTTTTGCATGCATTTCAAATGTGTGTTATTTTTGCTTTCAATAAATTTTTCGGAATAACACGATTTAAAGAAAATTATGGTTACTATTTCTCTTTTTTTTTAAATTTCGAAATGAAATAAAAGGACATCTTTTTAACATTAAAAATAATGAAAATTGCTGTAGGTTTCAATATTAGCGGCAACGTGGCATATAAAACATGTCATTGCTTTTTGTTTGGTCTCTTCCTTTGTTTATGTATTGCAGCTCGTCCATCAAGGTCATGCGCGGATTATATATTTCAAGAAAACAATTGGCAACCAGTTTGATGTAACATAGTTCAAAAATAGTTTTATTCAGAGTATACTGTGTATTCTTTGCATGTTCGTCGATTGTTAACGTACCGTGTCACCGGTAAAATAATTATTTCACTTTAGACAGCTTTAGTTTGTTCATTTAAAATCGTCGACGGAGCTATTCATTTATAGATTTAAACATCTGATTAAATGCGTACAACATAAAAAACTTCAACAAAGCGTTACATACCGTTTTAATAACATAGGCAAAAACACTTTCTTAAACACGTACAAACGGAATAAAAGTAACTCTGTAAGTAAACACAACAAAAAAATGATAACATTTTAGTCGCACATTGATTTTTAAAATACATACCTGTCATTTTAATACTCCTCCCAAATTGTACATTAAGTGTAGGTTCAATTTTCATCTTCATCTTTATAGTTCATAACCGTTCCACACTCACTGTTTAAGTCGTCTATGATGTGTTCCCGGCGTGATAGAATCTAAAAAGGATAGAAGTTGAGATAGTAGGGGATAGGACTGTACAATGTGCTTAGAAAGGGGAGTTGTAAACGCCTTAGCCATCTTTCAAATTTAAGAAAAAGGCGTATTTTTAAAAAAGGCCGGAATAAAATTGTTTCCATGAATTCTTCTTAGCATTTTTAAAAACGAACCGAGCTGCAATCCGAAACTCGGATGATGCAGGGTGTATGGTGGAAGGATATTACTACTAGCAACCTCCAAAAAAAAAGTAATAATAATAATCATTATTTAAAAAACGTAGCTCTGCGATTCTCAAATTTGACGCAGCGAAACAATTAACGGAATTTACAAAATCGATGTGAACATAGCCATTGTTACACCCTACGGAATGTCGGACAATTTTATCGCTATAGTGCCCCCGTTTCGCAATCTGCATATAATAGACAACCCCTCGTCGAGATATCCGTGGAAAAGAAAAGATACAAGAGTGCGGAAGGGATTGAAAGCTGAAAGATATTGTATAATAATACCAGTCGATGTTGTTCCGCGTCTTCCTCCATTCAGTAATTATCAAATTTTATCTTCTCCTATAAACTGGAGGATCCCAACTGGAAATGTTATTCTACTCGGTGCTGCCTCCTTAGCAGCGTGATCTACAAAACCATTCGGTCCAATTCCAAAATATCCAGGAAACAAATAAAAACTAGTATTTCCATTTCTACCGATAATCTCATCTTATGTTCGATTTCATAATCGAAAAATTTGTAATGAAACAAACTATCCATCCAACGTGTCATTAAAGCCTCTTTGACTATTGCTATGTGAAGTATAAACTTTCCGTGAGCATTTTAAGACTAATCTGTAATACTATATTTAATATGTATATTAATCAATTTATTTATTTTAATTTAATCAGTCATATGCGTGAATGAGATGGTGGACCGAATACGAAATGCCTCGGAAAAATCGTTCGCGGAATACATGCGTGAACCTGAAGACCCAGATTAGTGCCGCAAATCGGTACAACAAGCAATAATATGAATTGTGATCACGTGACTTTTCTTACGGCAATTACGACCGATGATGGTAATGCATGAATACGCATTTCGTAATATGTAAATATTGTAAATTTAATTAATGCGGTAATAAAAATGATTGTAATAAATAATGTTGATAGGAAAATAAATTAATTAACGTAAAAAAAAAAAAAAAAAAAAAGGGGTATATTTATTTACACGGCTAAATTTGAACTAGGTCTCAAAATCAGACACTGCACCAACCGTGCAGACTGACGAATAACGGAAAACGATTAGCCCGCGATTAACGTGCTACCGACAGATAATGACACTGATGTGTAATTATCAACGAATAATTATTAATGTCGAATTAACGAATGAATTAATCATTATTAATACGCGCGTTATTCGGATTATTCGGTTATTCGATTAATAAATGCTCAACTCTGGTGCGCAAAAAACCCGGAGCGTCGTTTATTTGTTTTTTTTTTTATGGTCCGGCTTTAGTTAGCGTCGTTGTTAAGTATTCAAATACCTAAATATTAATTAATGTGGAAGTGTTTTTCTTTATTCGTCTTTCTCTTACGTCACGCTAGGTAATATTTTTGGTTTATTTCATGAAAAAATTTGACTAACAAAGTGCTTTTTTGTCTGCATATGCGCGGGGATTAAAAAGTAAAATTATTTTCCCGTCAGAAAGAATTAATATAACTAATTTGACCTTCCGTTTGAAAAAAAAATAAACCGGTTCTCTCTCAACGTCCAGATGCTAACTTGTACTTATCAATATCGTTAGCTTAAAAAATAGAAACGATGTCGCGTGAGAAAGCTTTTTTTCTTTTACTTTTAAAGAAAGTCACCCAGCGAATGTGTCGATTTCGTCGACTACGTAACAATTTACACATCTCCGAATTAAACGAAATATTAGCTAAGACGGTTGTTGTACAGCAATACCGGTCGGACGTATTTTCGAGTAAAGTAACGAATCAAAGCAAGAAGAGCTAAAGATGTTTTTTTTTTTCCTTACCCTAGGCGCGCCAGCGGCCTTGACCCAACAGCATGAAAAATTAAGAGTTATAACTAAATAGCCAGGCGGTCAGAAATGGAAAAGGACAGCAGCAATGGAATAACTGAAGGCAATGGGAAGGAAAGAATATAGGTAGCGTTAAAGGGAGTAGGAAGAGCCAAAACTAGAAGTTGGGCGTAAAGAAAGGAGCGTTCGTTAAAGAGTGCAGAACATTCGAAAAGAGGATGTGATTTGAGTCACAAATACAAGAAGGCTCAGAAGCGTGAAGAGATCAGAAAGGAGAAGGGGACAAAGCGAATCTAAAGATAACGTGCAGTATCCCTACCGGCTAATTCAATTCCATTTTAAGCTATTGCTTTATTTTCGTGTGTTTTTTTTGCATATTCTCATTTCGTTCACGTGTTATTATTAAAGGGGTGTGGGACTAGTTACATCGAGTCGATGAACGCAAAGTTTTTTTTTTTTTTTATCTTTCGTTTTTCGCATTATTTATTGACACGATTCTCAATTAGAAATGAACACGATAAACAACAGTATACACAAAGCGTGTTGTTCTGGTATTGGCAAATTTCATCGCCACTGATATTGCCAGTTTCATTAAGCGGAAGAGGCGAAGAACGGTGTGAATATAAATTGATGCACATTGTGGCTTCATTATGTTCACTACCATGGTAAATGAGCAATAAAAAAGTCAAGGAACTTTTAGAATAAGATCAGTCGGACGTCTATCTGCAGTGATAATATAGAAACAATATATCGGGTCGAGAGAGAACGTTGTTCGCATTAATTGGTGTATTTAAGAAATGTCAGCGGCTACCTTCCTCCACGGGAAAGGAGGACTATCATCAGCATTATCACCATCGTAATTACTACTATTATATTATCGTTGCCACTTTACAGCACCGCACCTAACTTGAAAGTCACTTCACAGTAAAAAACAAAAAAGCACAACAACAACAACAGCGCGTTTAATGCAAGAACAAGTGCGTATTTTTAGACATAGACAAAAACGAGTTTAATGAAAATAAAAAATCACTTTCAATTTCGAATAATTAAAACTGTTTTACGTATTTGCCTGAACCTTTTTTAAGAACCCGATGCATTAAAAACGGCACACATCTGCGACATTCAACTACAACCACATACCACTTCTTCTAAAGGAAGGCCATAGAGAGCTTTTTCTTCTGCACCTTCTTTTCAAATGTGTGTAAGAGTTTTGTGCAGCCCAGAGCTGGGTGGTCAGCACCGCAGGATCCCAATATTTTAAGCTTATTCATATTAAAGGGAACTATGCTTAGGCAGCGGGGAATTTTAGTCCCTTTTCCAATAAATAAATGAAAAATAAAAAAAAAAAAACATAATTTTTTAAGCTCGATAATTTGATTCATTTTTCTTCAAAACTTTAATAAAATTCGAAACAATATTAATAACTTTTACTCAACGAGGAGACTCCCTTAAATTTCGATAAAAAACAAAAAGAAAAAATAAGTTGTTTTCACACGAAAAAAAAATATGATAATAATGCATTAGAATTTGTATAAAATTTCATAGTTGCGCAATAGAAAATCTGCCTCAAGCCGGAAACTGGAGAAAAGAAATTTGAATTTTTCAACTTTTCTCTGGTCGATTTTCAACCAAATGTAACTTAAGCAATTATCGCATTAATTTTTCTTTTGGTTTTTTGTTCAACATTAAAAATGTTAAACATTTATTTTTAATTAAAGCCATTATAGGACGGTTCTCAAACATGAAGCGTTCAAAAGCTACCCCTCCTGTGCATGAACTGGCGAGGATAAGATAATATCGAAATTTCTTTCGCTTGAAAATTAATGTAATAGTAGCGAATAATAAATTCGCGTACAGCGTTATGTCCAAAATGATGATTTCACAATAAAAAACTCTAAAAACTGTACAAAATCGTCTGAGGATAATCGAAGCCATTTTTTGCAAGGCTGAGCAATTCACTGTTATCGAAAGAGAGTAATCAGAATTCTTACATATTGCTATCGATCGCAAAGATACAGGGGTTTTTTGTTTTTTTTTTTTTTCTTTGTGGACGCATCAGCGGCATTGACCCAACAACAGGAAAAGCTAAGATAAAGAACTAAATAGCTAGGCGGTCCGAAATGGACGCAACAAAGGACAGCAGTTTAAAGCACTACAAAAGATGAAGGAAAGGAGAGGATAAAGGAAGAACTATAGGGAGTAGGGAGACCTAATGACAAGAGCTGACTGTATAAAAGGAGCGTTCATCAGCATCACATATACGAGGAGGATCGCAATCGTGAAGAGAACAATAAGGAGAAGGCGACAGAGCAAATCGAAAGCGGGAATAGAGAAGTAGAGAATGATTGATCCGAAGACGAATTAGGGAGACGACCGAAAGGAATAGAATGTAACCGAGACAGGGAACGAGGAATCGGCTGAATAAAACGGTAATACGAATGACGATTAGAAAATAGGGAGGGATACCGGTTTGATTGTATCACAATACAAAATCAATTACCGGGAAAATTTATATATTCATCCAATTAAACATTTAACGGGGGGGGGTTACTGTTAAATTTTAAATTATGCGTTCATTTTAAAAATGCGAACGGACATAATTTAATATCTGAAAATACTGTGTAATGCCAATAAAATTTTCATAAATTTTTTAGATGTAAAATCTTAATCTTTTTAAAATTATGTACGTTAACAACTAAAGAATGAAACACTAGTCTCCTTTTTATTATAGGCTTTCATTTAACTCGCTTTGTCATTCTGTCTGTCTGCTATTGTTTGTCTGCCATTCTGTCTGTCTGGCAGAAATCTTGCAAAAAACGATTTTTCACCTACTTCCCGATGAATTAAAAAAGTGTCTTTTTGCAGAAATGCTTGTTATAGATGACAGTACAATATTATGCAACATTTGGGTTTCCAGCTTTAAAATTAGACCCTCGGGGCGACAAAATCTCAAAATTTTGAGGGAAAAATTTTTTTTCTTCGATCGTTGGAAAGATCGCTATTTTTCGAAAACAAAACCATATTTTATTTCTTTAATGAAACTTTCGAAATTTACAAAAAGTTCAAAAAAGCATGAGACCTAATATGTAACTTCCTCTTTGCGGCGCGAGTATTATAGCTAAAAATTGTGAACACGATATGGTTTGGAACATCTAGGTTTCCAACTTTAAAATTAGCCCGTCGGGGCTTCGAAAGCTCGAACATTTGGAAAAAAAACATTTTTTTTTCCGGGCATTGGAAAGAGCGCTATTTGTCGGGAGCAAACTCCTATTTCATTTTCTTTAAAGAAATATTGGAAGTTTACTAAACGTTTAAAAAAGCACGAAAAATGACGTGTAGCCCCCGCTTGTGACTCAGCTTTATGGCCAAAAATTTTGAACAGGATTAAAAAATGCGCATCCTTATGTATTTTTTTACTTTGGAACATTTGGGTTTCCAACTTTAAAATCGGATCCTTGGGGCGTACAAAGCTCTCGAAAGTTTCAAGAAAATATATTTTTTTCGGTCATGTGATATATCAATGGAAAGATCGCTCTTAGTCAAACATTGTGATTCACGTGCTGAGGATTCCGTATATATATATATATTGTATGAAAAACAAAAGACAGTATATATAATTGAAAGAATGCGATTCATTATTTAATAAAAAATTGTAACACAAATTTCTCTAAATTTGTCCTATAATCAAGATATTGAATAAAATAAAGCAAAATACAATTCTAAATTTATTGTTTTTTATTGAAATTCCTATAGTAAAAAGTCCAGACTAAAAAATAAAAAATAAAAAAAAACTTTTTAAAAATAGGCTTTTATTTATGCACACTAAAAAGTACAACTTTATTAGTGTGCGACTACCAGATACGCATCTTAACGTTAAAATCTGAAACTACAAAATACTATTCTGAAAAATAAAAGCGGAGGGGGGCCGCAGGTTAATAATTAAATATTAATATTATAAAACATCCTAAACCAAAACTACAATCACTATTTTGATGTTGTTCCATTGTTGTGCATCACAATACTCCATACACAGCGAAAAAGTTTTTGTAACTGCGGCCACCGCTTTTATTTTTCAGAATAGTATTTTGTAGTTTCAGATTTTAATGTTAAGATGCGTATCTGGTAGAGTAGCACACTAATAAAGTTGTACTTTTTAGTGTACATAAATAAAAGCCTATTTTTAAAAAGTTTTTTTTTTCCTTCTAATTATTTATTTCACTAATGAATGGATACTTTTTTTGTTTATTTATTTTTAAATTTAGTAAATACTCATGTAAAGTATACTCTGACTTTCGATACAATTTTTAAAATTGCAAACAGTAGGATTAATTTGGTGTGGGAAATTTAATGAAAAAAAAATTAAGCAAAATAATGTAATAGTTTCCGATTCTTACAGACTTGAAAAACCGAAGAGAGAGAATGAAAATATCGTAATCGATTTACCGTACACGTCAACAACAAAAAGCCTGCACCATCATCTAAAGGACTTAGCCGTCTGTGCTTCTCGCGATAATTGTATATAACAATATTAGTGTTCCGATTATCCTTTTTAGTGAAAATTTTTTAGGGGTTCAGTCGTAATATAATTTATTTAACCACTTTGCTTAAATTACTAAGAAGGCTAATAGGACGAATGTTGTCAATGCGCGAAAAATCTCTACCGAGCTTAGGAAGCGTGATGATTTTGGAGGATTTCCATTGTTGCGGATAATAGCCAAATTTGAACATAGCATTTACTAAAGAAGTTATTTCAGCTAGGGTTGTCAATTTTTTAAGGCTACTTTAGAAATATCATAATAATCAGTAGCCTGTTTTAGTCTAAAAGATTTTAGGATGCAATATATCTCGTTAAATTCATGCGGAGCAGAATATGACTTGAAGTGTAGGTGCGAAGAGTAGAGTGAATTTGGGAAGTTTTTTGTTTAGGTAACGCATGTGTATTACGGGAGTGAATTTGAAAGTAATGGGATTATTAAAGTTACAGATATCACAGTGTATTTAATTGAACGATTGTAAGTGGAATTTATAGTAGAAATTAAACCCAATTGGATTGTTACTTTAAATTTCATAAGTTGTAATTATTAAACAAATATATTATTAGAGAGAGAGAGAGAGAGAGAGAGAGAAAATGAAGGTCCCCCCCTCAGTTGTTGATGAGCCAAAAAATGGAACCGACGAAAAATAGGCAATTCGAGATTTACAAAATGCGTATTTCCACGTTTAAAACAGAAAAACAACAAAAAACCCCGAAAAATTCGTTTATTCGTATCTCGAATTACGAACATTCTCGAACGGAATTCAAACTGAGATGCGAGAATTTTGCTGTCAAAGCTCAGAATAAGCAACTTGCTCGCAGAGCATCAGCTAACATAAAAAAAAAAAAGGTTCAAGTCAGTCTTAAGACTACTGTTGGTGATAAAAGTTATTAATGAGGATATATTTTGATAAGAATTTTAAAATAAAACACAAATTTATTATAAATCAATCATTACAGATAAATCGTAAAATGTAGCGTAAAAATAAGTACTATATATACGGATAGGACACGTTCGTTGATTAATGCTTTGATAAAATATATTTCCAAGAATAGTCAAATAAAGATATCGATAATAAATGTAAAATTAGACGTTGTTAGTATTATTGGTGTAAAAAGAAAATTAACATTACCCGACGACCTGGATAAAATTAATGAAAATAGTCATCTTAGAAATTCGTCACAGCCACAACAGAAGTCAAAGACACGGTTGATTTTTTATAATTTCGCAACAACTGCCGTACTAGTCTGGTTAAATTTTATATTTCGCCGGATAAAAATAAACCTATCTTGCTTATAGACCGTTACGGTGTAGCGCGGTATTTAAAAAATACCTAAAAAAACTACCTGTGTTTTTATGCCGAACATAACCACTACCAATTCGTTTTCGATATTCAACGGGAAAAAAAATAAGAAATTAATATATATATATTTTTTTTTTTTGAGGGGGGACCTTTTACCCGTAAACAATTAGAGCGGGAAAGAATCAATTATATCTTTATACGATATCAAATATTGTTAGTAGGAAGTAATCGATATAAAGGGAATAGTGTATGGAGATAGAAACGACAGGATATAAGAGGCGCAATACAGAGTAGGAATGCCAAGTCGCAACAAATTGGAATAGAAAACAGAACGCTTAATACAAGAAGATTAACACTTAATAAGCACATGATCAGAATCGTACACACACCCTTCATTTGGGTGGAGAGGATAATGTGGAGAGGAAACCAACGAAAAATGAAAGCGAAAAAAAGATAATAAAGTACGGCTTAAGAATGCAAATATGAATAATGGAGACAACAACAGAACAACGAAGTGAAGGAAACTGAGAGAAGACTAAGTTGAACAGACAGATGAAATAAGTAATTATTAGAAAAAGAGAAAATCTGAAATGAAAACTTTTACATAGCGGAAGGAGATTAGGGGATGGGACTTTTCTTAAGAAAAAAGATAGGAAGAAGTTTCCTGCGAAAATTTTCAATAAACGAATATGACAATTGCTCGGTACTGGATGCTGAAATATACGCAGTATTTTTCTGTTTGGAATATTTTCTTTCTACAGAGCCTACATCACAGAAATCCCTGCTGGTATCTGATTCATCCGCGGCCTTATTGACAATTTCTAATCCCCTCACCAAACATCCTGTAGCAATTCGAACCCAGCAGGTATTATACGAACTTATTAAGAGACAGTGCTCCGTATCCTTTCTGTGGGCGCCCAGCCATGCAGGGATTCCTGGGAATGAACGCGTCGATACATCCGCCCGAGCAGAAATATATTGCCCCTCGCCTAGTAACAGCCCACCTCCACCTTATCTCTCGAACATAATCTTCAATAATCTCACGTCCTTATGGAAAACCCATTGGTCCTCGTGTCAGACTTTCTCGAGGTTAATTAAACCCTCAACGGAGCCATGGTGGCCAGAAAAAAGCATTTCCCGCAGAGATTTCTGTGCACTTAGCCGCTTGCGCATAGGCCATACGGCCATGTCGCATAATTTTATTTTGCAAAGAACCCCCTCTCCTACGAATTGTCCTTTCTGTGGCCAAGATGTTGCTCCCTCAACTCCTCATATACTATGCGACTGTCCAGCATTATCACCTCACCGGCCCCCTTCAATTAATAACAAAACAGTCACCAACATTCTTGAGAATTCCCCCGATGCAATTTTATCCATAACACAATTTATCAGAACTAGCGGAATAATCAGGTATCTATAAAAACAAACTGCGCATCTTCGTACTGTAATAGCCACAGCAGTTAAACACGGTACAGGATGTTGCTTTCACAAAAAAAAAAAAAAAAAAAAAAATAAACGAATTTTAATCGGTAATCTTTCTAAATGCAAAGGATTAAAAAGGCTATTATCGAAGTAATTGCCAATAGAATACAAATTGCATACAATTTTATCTGTGTAGCCCCCCCCCCCCCCCCCTAAAGATAATCAGGAAAATTGGATTTAATTAACGTGTGAAGACACTTTAATTTACTAGCGGACTTAAAAAATACCATATTACCAAATAATAGTAATAAAGGAAATTGATAATACGCGTAAAAGTTTCAAAAAATCTTTCGACGATTTTTTTTTTTTTTTATTACTATTAAATGGGTTCGGTGTCATCACTGACCCAACTACATGAGCTTAGATAACCTACTCAAATTCTGAGGCGATCGGAGATAGAGAGTGTAAAGGAAATTAGGAGAGGAATAACGGCTAGAGATAGGACGGGAAGGATAAAGGAAGCGTTGAAAGAGGTGTAGGAAGATCCAACGCCAAGAGTTTAGCATATAGATGAGAGCACTTGGAAAAGAAAGCAGGGCATTCAAAAAGGATATGGTTGGGCTTGCATATAAAGGGAGGATCAGTATAGAGTGGAGAGGGCAAAAGGGAGAAGGTGAAAGAGAAAAATAAAAACAAGAAGAGGGAAGGAGGGAATGACACCAAGTCTTAGTCTGATTAAGGAAACAATAGCTGAGCGCCGAGAAAAGGGAAGAAATTGGAACCAGGGCTGTGAGTTAGGAATAGGCTGTAGGAGGAGGTAGAAGGAGGAACGATTGGCGAAAAAAGAACGGTAGATGTTGTTACAAATCTAACTATTGGTCACTGTTCCGGACGCCATTTGGTATGAATCTAACTTTCGATTCCCTGTTTTCGAAAAACCCTTTTGATATTTGACACAAATTCGGTCGATCCTTCTCGGGGAAGCCATTTAATATGAATTCCGTCGATCCTTATTTAATTTTAAACAAAATATCGGGCGCCAGAGGTAAGAGCGGCTTGCCACCACCGGATAAACACTCTGCCGAGCAGAGCTCTAGGCTTTTCTTACGAGATAAAAAAAAATTATATAAAAAAATTCGCCAAAATACGCCGTTCGAAGGCGTAGCGTGAGTCTCCGCGTTGGAGATGTCACGGGCTCACCACGTGTCCAATAAGAAGCCTTCTATAAAAAACGCGTGTATTTAAACAAAGTGTACAAAAAGAAAGAAAAAAACACAGGGGAAACAAATTCCAAACATTACAATTAAACAGAAAACGAAATTTTGGTCAAAATTGCGATAGATGTATGCGGAAATTAGCGATGACTAGGGTAAAAATAGATACACGGGACGACGTGATTTTACAACCAAATTAAACGATCGACCATTATTAACTGACAACGAAATTAATTCTCTCTCGTAATATAGTGCCATGCACACACGACGATCTCGGTACACGATGGGCTATTCCAAGTGACATAGTTGAATCGCTGAAATTACCCCGTACCTTATCAATTAATTCGAACGCCGTCGAATTTTCTAGAATATTTCTATATAACCCGTATTATAAAGCGACTACGGATTTCACAAACTTCCCTCAGCTCGATGTTCTCGGCTCAGCTGCTACCCGACGCGCACTCGCCTCGGACTCGTAGATTACTCTCCACTATCGGCCGCTACCAACAATAGACACGCACACCGTCTCACCTGACGCAGTCGTCCGTTCGACCGTGCCCGGGAATTTCGATTTTAGCCGATAAGCATCTCCGATACCCACTACGATCCGCGATTACGTCGAATAAAACGCGGTGTTCGATAGATCACGAAATAAATGATTTAAACAACGAAATATATTTTTATAATTCGAACACCGCTAAAAGATAGCGCTGTAGGTATCGAATCCGTTACAATGTTAATCAATAGTCTGGCATGGAGACTTGAGAAGAGAAAATTCGATTTCTTTCTGGAAAAAAATCTTTTATACGAAGATCGCTCTAAATTATAAAAACTTGGCTGATAACTTAACTTACTCATACCGGATTGGTGGAGATTGGAACGCTCATTCTCCCCTCTGGGGCTGCACTCGTTACAACTTAAACGGCTCTGTGCTGGAAGACTTTATCCTGAATCATTATCTCTTCCTCCTCAACGATCATTCTCCCACCTACTTTAAAAATGCTTTCTCCTCAAGTTCGGTGGACCTCTCCTTTACCTCTCCCGATATAGCTCCTAAATGCTCCTGGAGAACACTTGATGGCACTTTTGGTAGCGACCATGTTCCTATTCTCCTATCCCTTAATGACGTCTCTCCTCCTATCCAATCCAAGCCTCTCCATTCCTCTCGATGGATTCTTTCCAAAACTGATTGGACCAAATTTCGTTCATTGATGGACGATTCTCTCCCTCATATCCTGACGAATGCTGATATTATAGCCTAATACAACTTGTTCACTCAGTCCCTTCATTCGTCCCTTTCTTCATCCTCTCCGCTTGTTCCCAATAATCATCATCGAAAAGCCCCTTCTGCCTCCTCACTCTAGTGGAACGAAGAGTGTAAACAGGCTTTCAAACAAAGTACTGTTACATTCAAATCATTTCGTTCGCGGTCCTCAATGTCCAACTTTCTAGCTCACAAAGAAGCCAATGCGAGGGCTCGCGTTGTTCTTAAAGCGGCTAAGAGAAATTCTTGGAAACAATTTTGTTCCGCTTTTTCTAAAGACACGCCCTTTTCGCAGATTTGGAAGATGGCTAAGGCTTTTACTTCTCCCCTTTCCAAGCGCCCGGTACATCCCTCTCCCGCACTGCAACATCTCCTTTCCTTTCTAGACTCTATCGCGCCCGCCTACGCTCCTTCTCTTGAGGAAATCTCGCTTCCTGTTCTTACACCCAACTCAGAGTCTCACTTCTTATCTCTTCCTTTCCGTTATGATGAGCTACTATCTATCCTTAATAAATCCTCCAACTCCTCACCAGGTTTAGATGGTATATCGTTCCTTATACTTAAAAACCTCTCCACGCTTTCTTTGCATTTTCTTCTGAATATCTTCAACTCCTTCCTACTCTCCGGATCTACACCTAAATCCTGGAATGACTTTGTTATCATCCCTATACCTAAAAAAAATCAATCTACGTTCCGTCCTATTTCTTTAGCCTCCTGTCTTCGTAAACTGTTTGAAGGTATGGTGAACAATCGACTCGTCTGGTGGCTAAACAACAACATACCGGTGTAACACGAAACACGATGTACACGATTGCAAAACAGAAAACCTTACTCGTCTTTGAATCACTTTAATTCCATTCCCTCGAAGTTTGCGCCGTATAATGCTCGACATAAGTTCGAAACAGTATTTATTTACTCTTAATCCAAACGGATTTCTTTTGGATTCCTGGCCATGCTGAAATCGAGAGAAATGGGTTGGTTGACTCATTCGCTCGATTATCTTCCTCTTCTGGTAGGTTTCTCCCTGCTTTCTCAGCTTCCAATATTACCCTTCTGTCTGCAGCTGCTCATTCCAGACTATGGTTTAACTCCTACGTTTGCTCATTCTCCAACCCGGACTCCTTTTTCTTGTCTATTCAACCTTCCCTTCTCTGGTTTTTTAACTTTCCTTCTATGCGCCGTTCCAACCTCTCTGCGATTTTCCGCCTACGTTTCGGGGATAATTTGCTCCCTTCCTCGCTGTTCCGTTATTCTCTCGTGCTTTCTCCTTATTGTCCATTGCATTCCTCCAGTAATCAATTTATTTGTAATCCCGATCATATAGTGTTCGGTTGTTCGTCGCTTTCAACTGAACAAGCTTCTTTTTATTCTTTCCTTTTACAAATCGGTACTCCCACTCCATTCTGTGCTTCATTCATTCTCTCCCTTCCTTCTTTTTCTGTTATCCTAGCTCTTGATTCCTTTCTGTCGGTTACCTCTGATCGTGTAAGGATCTGAGTCTATCTTACCCCTTTGTTCCATTTTGACAAACCCATATATAAAAAAAAAAAAAAAAAAAATTTACTAATTGAGCAATCCGAATTTCGGTAAAAGATTCTGTCCGTTCCATAAATCAGAGTGCTTCGAAAAAGCTATCAACAAGCTCATGAAAAAATCTTAATTATTTGTTTCCTTTATAGTAATCCCTTAGCATTTAATATAAAATATCCTTTTTTCGTGGCATATATTACCTCTAGCTACTTCTTTTCCTAAAATGTTCAAACATCAAAAGAACTATGTTGACCTCTTTTGTTTCAACTTGTTTCATCTCCTACTATTATTATTGTAATTCTTTCTACTTCAGTTGCATCTATATAAAAAAATAAGTAGAAGGGAAGAAACGAGGAAATGGTAAATAAAACTAAAATTAATACGGGTGACTCGGAACGAAACGCTAAAAAGTAGAGGATGGATGGCCCTAACATAAGTTCCTGTTGATTACGGTAAACCCACTCTAGTTTAGTTCAAGTCGATACTTAATTTTCTGTTAGCCGTTACACAAATACATTTTTAGGGTCACAATATAAACAACCGACAAGCATAGGGAGTCAAAAATCTCATATATATATATATATATAGATAGATAGATATATATAGCTTCTACGCGCTGTTCTTTTTGTTTCCTCATCATTGGTTTTCCATAAAGTTCTCATTATTTCAGATTCCAAAAGTGTTCTGCAAGCTATCTCATCTTCTCTTCCGATTACATAATATTTTTCATACACTTTTCCATCCATGATCTTTTCGTTCTCCACTCGATTGAGATCGATCTCCTGTGGATTCTTGGTCATTTAGGCACCGAAGTCGATGAGATAGTGAATATTCATTAGCTAGTTCTTCCATTTTCAGGGACACATTTTTGAGCACATTTTCAACCCACAATGTTGCTTTTCTTTCTTCAGTTGCTCATTCCAAACTATGGCTCAACTCCTATTCTCGTTCATTTTCTAATTCTGTCTCTATTTAACCTCTTTATTCAGCTTATTCAGCCATCTCTTCAACTTCATGCATGGTTTTCTCAGTACTTGCTCCCTCTTAAAAATCACGAGCATTTGTTGCCTTCGCTTTAATCATAGTCTCATTCCCGCATCATTTTCTCGGTTTTCATCTGTTCCATTTTGTCCTTTTCAATCCCCCTCTAATTACTTCTCTTCTCATGATCCTGATATCTTGTGCTTTATTTGAATATTCGCACTTTTCTGCTGAACAATCGTCCTTCTATTTTTCACTGTTAAATCTTGATATCCCTGCCCCCTTGTCGGTGCTGCTTGTACTCTTTCATTCCCTTCTGTTTCAGTTATTTCTGCCCTTAAAGTATTTTTATTCTCTCTCCTTAAAGGCATAAGAATATAAATTTATTGCTCCTCCTTCCCATCTCTTGGGCTAATGTCCTTGCTGACAAACCTAGTTGAAATTTAAAAAAAAAAAAAAAAAAAAGCTTACCACTAACAACACCAACATTTTTTTTTTCTTTCGTGAACAACACATCTACACATGCGCACGCTCTATTATACGTATTTACAGAGGAAATCGAAGAATAACATTAATACAACCTGCTGAAATCTGTGGCACTCCTACAGTCCTACAGACAAGGGTAAAGCTTAAAGAAATAAAAACTAGTCACCGCGAGACATAGCACCAGTTGCATAATTAAAACGAACAACGTGGACTAAAAACAGAGTTAAACAGCTTTGCAGGAGTTACATTAAGGTGTAGTCGACAGTAATGCTGTCCCTAGTGTAAGATTAATCACGCCTAGCAAACGATTACCCATTGCTAAAAAAACGTACTACTAACGTTTAACATTATTAAACAGCGAATTAATAAATCTCGATTATTTTACGTAATGCTTTTTTTTCCTAATTCATAATTTAGTCTTTTGACATTTTTATGTCTTTGCTCTGGCACATAAACTTGAAAAGCTTACGAAATGGACCGTCACGGAAAAGCATTACGAAAATTTCATGTCTTTACTTGGATACGACTGATTACTAATATTTTGTCTATGTCTCTACTTGGGCACATAAACTCGAAAAGCGTTACGAAAATGAGCGTCACGAAAATGAGCGTTACAAAATGGAGCGCCACAAAATAGAATGGCGCGCCATAAATATCGAATCCGAATTGACACGATTTACTTTGCCACATAAACTCGAAAAGAGTTCCAATATGGAGCGTCACGAAATAGAATGGGACGCCATAAATATTGAATGCGAATTGATGCATTGTGTCTACGAGGTTCACGTAGAAAGTAAGGTTCCAAAACCCGTCGCGTTGGCGTAATAATGAACGAAAATTAAATTTAAAACTTACATTTTATTGTTTGAACATTTTACAAAGTTTTTGATATAAGAACCACCAACTTTTCAACACTTACCCTATAACATTTTCCGTCCGGTCCAGTAATTCGATATTTTTAAGGGATATATATATATATTTTTTTTTTGTTTCAATTGAGAAAATAAAGCGTTATCACTTGGGCAAGGTCCGAACTGTAGTCAATTGACAATTCGGCGGTAAGTTCTTGGGTAATGTTCACTGTGAATGGCCGTGCATTGTCATGCAACAGTTGAATTGCTTTCTAAATTTTTATCTCTCTCCTTAAATTGATGAGTGTTTTCAGTAGTTTAGGCCGTTAATGGTCTGTTCACGCTCCATGAATTCCACTAAAATAATATGATCCCTTTGTTGTCTCAAAATATCAACATTGGACGGATTTTCTATAAGATTACACTAATAACGACGCAATAACTAAACTAGTCTCGTTTTAAAAGTAAAACTATTACATTTAATAATTTTTTGTTGCACAGTGGGAGAGAATGACGTTCTTTCATGTCTTTACTTTGGCACATAAACTCGAAAAGCGTCACGAAATGGAGCGTCACAGAAAATCGTTACGAAAATTTCATGTATTTACTTAGATACGACTGATTACTAATAAGAGAGCATTTAATGAGATCGATTTCCCACATACGCGAGTATGCATTCAACAGAAGTAGGTTAAAGTACTACCTATAACGACTTATAAAAACCTGTGAAGATCGTAGGTTTGTGTATTTCACACGTCATTTCCTCAGTATTACCACCCCTAACGATAATGATGTAAATAAGGAATCTTGTACTAGCGGTAGTTAGTTGTCAAATATATATTTTTGCGCATACGTTGCGATATAATATCTACAAGGCATTTAGAAGTGCAGTATTTATACGTTGCGGAATAATATGTACAAAGCATTTACAGGTTGCACGGCAACATTCTCATGTCGACGGAGGCCACGAAGCGAACGACATTCTAATGTCGGTGGATGCCTGAATGGCTGTACAAAGCCCACTTTTAAGGGAAAACATGAAAATGTCTCACTGTGTTGCGGACTTGTACGCAAGCTGATTTCAAAGGTTCTGGAACAAGTAGATAGTAGTTTTTATCAATATTATCGACATCCATGAGTATATAAATAATTAACTTTTAAAATTGACTTTGAGTATATTATTGCGGTAACCAAAAAAAAGAAAAAAATATTCCACCCTTCCCTTCCTGTTGTAGGAATCGAAAAATCCAAATCCAACCATAAAAGTACCTCCCCCCTAAACTCTCAGGGACCAGTTACAACAATTTTTAGTTTCCCTATCGCACTATTACAAAACAGATGAGAAACCATTTTCATTTGGAACGGAAGAAAAGAGCTCGGTTGAGATAGTGTGTTTCAAACCTACGTTGTAGTCTTATTATGCCGCATTTATGACCTGACTGCCTCACAAAAATTATACCTATCCGCAAAACAAATATTTTTGAGAAATCACGATCATTCGTAATACAAACTGATTATAAATCATAATGTCTCCTCACATGGGCGTAACCTTGAAACTTTTTAAACAACTGGCCAGGATGAGTATTCACAGGCGCGTAATCATGGACAATTTGCCAGAAACCCACGAAAATTATGTTTTAATTAAGATTTTATTCTTGTTTAATAAAATATTAAGCCTTTACAACTTATAAATTTTATTTTTCCTATAACTCATATCCTCTTTCTATCATCTTGCCCCCCCCCTGGCGGCTGGCAACTCATCTTGCCCCCTGGCTCATCGGCTGACGACGCCCTTGCCTCCTCATGAAAATTGCTTAAAATATTCTCCGCGGCTTTGCTTACGCTGCAATAAAAATAGTGCTTCTTATTGCAAACAGTAGGTTGACGTTTTTTTAAAGTCCGAATGGTCACCGTCTCTTTGTTTTTTGTTTTTTGAAATTCGGGGTCAACTCATTTATACTAAACTGCCGACTCTTTTTTCAGTACAACTCTACAAGTCAGAGTCGAATTGTGTTTTATTAACATGTTTTTTTAAGCCAAAGTCAATTCTCGAGGGCATGTAGGGAGGAGAGTGAATATCATTCACGATTTATTCACAACTTAGTTGTACTTTAATTTTGATTGGTTTTTACAATGTCACAGAAGGTATCAAACTGTCTCTGAAACTATTTGAAAACATTACGGTGCGGTTAATTCAGCCATGTCAGAATGAACCTTTTGTCGATATGATATTAATTCCGATGGTTAGAGCGATCTCCAAGCGGCAGTATTACAAATGTCTGCTGCATTATTGTCAATAGATGATTTCGATCCCAAAAAGGCTACACTGAAGTTCGATAATTTAAGAAACCGCTATTGCCAAGAACATCGAAGGCTGTAAAAATATTCAGAACGCGCGATATCTTTTCCGTCTTGCCCTCCCTACTTTCTTTTCCTTCTCCCTCGGTTATGTTAGTCTTATTCATATGCTCCATTCTAATATTTTCCCTATACAATCATTAATGCTGTTAAACCTTTGGATTGGGTAAACGTCCTTAGCCGACACGCCTAAAAAAAAAAGGAAATCTAAAATGGGAGCTGATGATGTGTACGGTCCAAAAGTTTATCGGATTCATTTTTCCGCCCTCTAATTCCGCAATTCAAAAGGCAATCTAGTCAGAAAATCTTTTTAAAATTTCGTTTTTTTTCTTCTAAAAATTACCCTTTTACGTATTTTTTAGATGTTTTTCTTCGTGGCCTTAATTTTTCCTTTACTAGTATTGTTCACCGATTTTCAGCGCAACGCAGGAATTTGTTGAATTAAGGTTAGTTCATTTTTTTTCGCGCATGAGGAGCTTTATCAATAACAGATATTGATTTTTCTTTTTTTTAAATTTCCCGGCTCAATGCAACTTGTATTGTAGTTAAATTTTCTTTATTTAAGAAGAATGTACTTATTGTATAATTTATTCAAAATTAAAAACCGAATATTCAAACTATCTGGAAATTGAGTTACCGACGATACTAAAGTTTTTGCAAAACATAAAAAAAAATTACAGAAATTTGATTTCAAGGAATGTACAGCACATAGTATGCAATCAGCTAAAGGATTAACGTTTTTCATTCGTGACTGAACACATCTGAATGAACATATTATACTTGCATCATCGCACAAAATTGTCTAAATAATTTTTATTTTTAGAAAAATGTAATAGCGTCTTCAGCCATCTTTTACGATTCGTGTTTTTAAAAATGCTAAAAATCGTTCAACAATCCATTTTCTTCCACTAACTAACAATTACTGTGAGCTCTCTAGTGTCAACTTATCTTTCTATATGATCGTCTCTAGCCATTTTTAACTACGGTAGAAATTTGCTTTAGCACTGACTATTAATTTATTTTCAAATGTAATATTTTCTTATTAATCAGTTTTTAATTAAGCGGCATTTATTTAACGTAAAAATGGTCTGTATGTCGAAATTACTCTAATGAATTATAGTTTAAAATGATACACCTCGCTTTGCGATGTTACCCTAGCCCCCGCAGTAAGGATATTTCGTAAAAGGGCACCACTACCGGGGCTGCTTAAAAATCTCTTTTTCTCTCCTTCGTTTCTTGTGGAAATAGTAAAATATTTGTATTTAACGCATTATACACCCACGTAAATTAGAGCCTTATTTGAAACTTTTTCCGATCTTATTTTTAAATTAAACAAAATTTCAAAAGAGGGACTTAGCTTGTCCCCTCCCGGCTCTACTCGTATTTATGAATATTAAAAAGAAGAAACATTTTTAATACCTGGAAAAAAATGTCTTCTGGTTTAATAAATCACTGAATAGACGAGGAATATGACTGCAATCTTCAAGCGTTTACACTGAGTAATGAGTTTACGTACGCGAGAAATGAATGTGAGAATACCAATTTCCAACCTTGGTTACGATTGACCTTCAATGTTTCCAATGCAGTGCTAATGTAAACACCGCTTTAGGTTTAACTAAATTAGGTAGGCGTTAGTTGGTCAACCAGTGCTATTGAAAATACAATTATCATTATTTGCATTACGTTGCATAGTTGACAAGCCAAAATATATAAATATACATATATATAATATATACATATACACATATATTATATACATATATATATACGAGGGTGGTTCAAATATAAACCGGAATTTTTAAATAAACGCGCGAAAAATTTATTGCGGAAAAAGTGGTTGCACTGGCAGTTAGACCGGTTTGTTACGAAGCGTGTAGAGCAATTAGAACCGCGTAAGCTCACTTTTTAGTGTAGTTAGAGCCATGAGTGAAAAAGAAGTACCAGTGTCTGTTGCGCAACGCATCATTATTCGTTTTTTAGTCAAAGACGACGTAAAATCCGTGGAAATTTACCGAAAATTACGCGAACAGTTCGGGGATGAGTGTCTCTCCAAAACTCAAGTGTACGAGTGGTGTTCCGCGTTTCGAAAAGGACGTGAAGTGGTGTCAAACATACCACATGCGCGGCGCCCAAAAACCAGCATTACAGATGAACACGTCAAAGCCATCGAACAACTCATTTTGGCTGACCGACGCGTCCGTATACGTGATATGACCGACGAATTGGGCATCAGCATAGGTAGTATTGAGACAATAATTCATGATCGGCTAGGTTATCGCAAAATTGCAGCCAGATGGGTGCCAAGACTTCTGAATTTTGAACAGAAATTCACCGCTCGGCTCACGATGGAGACATTGGCCGAATTGGGCTGGGAAACACTTGAACATCCTCCTTACAGTCAAGATTTGTCGCCTTGTGATTGTTATTTGTTTGGCCCGTTGAAAGAAGCACTTGGTGGACAACGTTTCGACAGCAACGATGAGGTGGAATCGTTCGTGCGCAAATGGCTATGTGACAAGCCGCGAGATTTTTACGAAAAAGGAATAAAAAAATTGCCGGAAAGGTGGAAAAAGTGCGTAGCGTGCGAGGGGGGTTATCTCGAAAAATTGTAAAAAATATGAGCACTGTAAGTATAAAATAAAAATTTTTATAACGAAATTCCGGTATATATTTGAACCACCCTAGTATATATATTAGAAAAAATAGGAAAACCATCGCCACATTAAGAGATTGTTTCGGAATGATGCCTCCGTCGGAGGAGGATGGTAAGGTGTGCGCGCTGTAAGATAACCAGAAAAAAATTGCAACAATTTTTAAATATCGAAATTGTGACGCTTGGAAAAAATTCATGATATACGCAAGTTGACAACTTCGCTAATACTGACGAACTCGTCAAAACAATTAAATGCGTTGAATGTTATACGAATGGGCACTTAGATTCAAGTTCGCTGTAATTGTAGCTTACTAATGCCGAGGGAAAATAAAAGCGGATCCCAAGTAAAAAGAAACTGCCCCCCCCCCCGTATTCTCATCAGATGCATTAAAAGTACAATATGAAAAGCTTCATAATCCATGATATCTTATCAAGGGTATAGAACTCTGCCGAAACATATGGGTGTCCACCTAGCAGATGTCCCCCGAAAAACGCTAAAAAAAGGAACAAAGTAAAAGAAAATTATGTAAAAACATAAAAACTTTTTTTTTTTTTTTTTTAATAGGTGAACTTTTAAAATACTTCGGAAATCGAATACGATTACTATTCGCTAATTGAAATAATCATAAATCATAATAACAGTGGGGTAATTAATACACAAAATAGGACCTAAAAGATGAATAATTCGGTCGATATGTTAATATATAAAAATATCGGCGAAACAACGATCATTTCATATAATTTAGTAACATATCAAGCCCCCGGGGAGTATCATTTATTTTGTTAGATTGCATTATTAAATATATATATTAAAAATAACTGAAATTTTTTTTGTATTTAACGAAATTAAAATATTATTAAACATTGTGGATTCGACGGCTAATTCAAAACTTCACCACGACACCGTTAGAAATTTAAAAACAAATCGGCGCCTATTATACGTTCACCGAGAAATTAACATAGGCGATCGTCAATTCACAGCAGCAAAAATGCCAATAAAGAAAAAAAGAAAAGAAAAAAAAAAGAATAAAAAAATGAAAAAAAAAGAACATTTGAATAATCTTGAAACAAATATAATTTAAAAAATCCGATATTGCAAAAACGTTACAAAATTCGTGAGACATTAAAATTCGCAATATTATTATTAGTGATTCCGAAGACTTGTGGTAGCGATAAAAAAAATCCGAGTTGGTCAACAAATTAGAGACTATTACGACGGCGCAGACTTCGAAAATCCGATATTTAGAGTTCTACTTCTTACGAATTACCCGCAAACAAATCAGATGCTTCAGCACGGGGTAGAGAAGGAAAAGTTTTTGGCTCCGCCAATACGCAGTTGTAAAATTAAAGAACGCGGCGATGCTAATATTTTTAACTGTCCCGGAACATTAACACTCCCTGATATTCTCCCTGATATCGTCCGATTAAAAATTATTACAACAACGCTGTCACTTTCCTTCGATAATTAACCCGCGTCAAAATTTTTTTACACCGATAATTTCAGTAGTAAAATTTTACATACGACGACGATAGCGCAATTTTTACACCGCTAATAATTTCAATAACGAAATTTTACACGCGGTTTAGACGGGTAATTTTAATAATTTTTACTCACTATCATCGATTTGCTAGGCCATCTTTCGTAGTCTTTCCAAAGGTTCTCCGCGAAATTTCCGTTCGGACGACTGTCGACCGGACCGTAGAGCGATTCGACAATTATCTGCTTCTTTTTGCTCTGCTCCGCTTCCAGAGTACTGGTCGCATGCAAAGTACGAATTTGATGAATGCTCCTCGACGAGCAGGTCCGAAAATCGATTTTCAAATATCTCTTAAACAAATTAGCACTGAAAACCGAAATTTTCATGGCGGAAAAATTATTTACAATCGCTCTAGAAAGCATAATTATTTTATTTAAATAATAATCGTATTGCGAAAAAAATTTTCTAAAACACCGGTAATTCGATCGTATATATCAGGAAAATCGAAAATAAACAAAGTATCGCAATGAAACCTCAACCTGAATCTACACTACTTCGACCGACTGCGCTAGAACTGGTCTCACAAATGTTCCGACGACGGTCGATTAACTCATCTCGCGAATTATGTTTACCAGTGTGTGTGTGCGTTTGTGGGTGTACGCGCGTACATTGCACAGTTCATAGGAAAATGGTTCTGTTTACAAACAGCGATAATAATGCCCGATAGTCACAATCAACAGCTGACGAACACACTGCTACAAAAATTCTTTAACGTCTGCTTTATGTTATGATGACGTTTCCGCGCTTTCTCTATACCTAGACGGTAACTTTGTACGACGCTAGTATAGAAACACCGGAATAACCTAGTCAATTCGGCTACGGTATTGCCTGCGGTGTTTTGCTTAGGCACTAGTGTATTGCAGATGATGCATCTGAATAAGAGTGGTGTCATCATTGGACCATCGACGTATACCATCGCTTCGGACGATATCGTCTAAATCAGCCGACGAAATTGTTAAAAAAAAGAACGAAGAGAAAATTAAAAATCATTATATCATCCCATTAGAACTTTAATGAATTTTTGAAAAAAAAAGCACAGAATTTACCTGTTAAACCGACTTACGCAGAACTCTCACAGCACATACCGAAATCTCTTAAAGTGTTTGTACTTCTCCTGAAAATTATTCTAGTTTACTGCGGTCAAATCGTTAATATCGTCACATTTTTCACATATAAATCAACACATTGGTAAATGTATTGTGATCGTTTTTATTTTTAAAAATTTCACGTTTTCCGCAAAAATATTAACTACATTTTACCCTTAGGTGGGGGGGGGGGGGGCGTAAGAAGAAAAAAATTAGGAATTAAAAAGCATCATCAAACTTGTTCAGTGTGTAATTAGAGCTTGTACAAATTTAAGCATATCAATATTGACTCTGCATTCTAGAGGTTTGCACGATGATCCGATTTGCTACGAAGTCATTTGGGCTATGGTAGGCTCTTTTCTTAAGGTACTTCGATTTAGCATGATCTCCGTTCAACAGTGCTTCAAGCAGCTCCGATGGTTCCGAGTAAGCCTTTTTTTTTTTGACGCACCAGCTATTTCGGTGCCCCTTTCCAAACATATGATCGGCGTGCTTAATACATTAACTGAAGCCATTTTTACCCTTTTCCGTAACCGCTGTGTCTTTTCAAAATAAAAGTGAACATTTATTACTAACTGCAGCTCTAGATCGTGCACAATTGTTTTGGAGAACTCTTTTGGCGAATCTTTTCAGATTACAAGAGAAGTCAGTTCTCTTTCTCGAGAGCATCTTTTTTCATCGGTTTTTTTAATTCTAACATCATTGGACAACTTCGAAAACAATTAAGTTGTTTTTGATAATTATTAGTTTTTTTTTTGTTTTTTTTTTTTTTGTAATATCTACTTTATTATTAGTGTTTATTATTTTTTGACAAAGTATCATAATTAGTAGCCGATTTAATTACAATACTTTGTCAAAAAATAATAAACACTAATAATAAAGTAGATATTAAAAAAAAAATTAATAATTATCGAAAACGACTTGATAAATACCACATGCGCGCGCGTTTCATCGGCTAACGCGATATTCCTATTTAAGATATAAAAATTTTTTTTTTCTTGCCACTGACAAGGAAAGCACCCCAACCGGATCTCAACGATTTTAACGAAATTGATATATGTTGTAGAACACAAAAAAATAAAAGACCCGTGTTTTTTTATATCTGCTAATAAACATATTAATTAAGGAGGTGAAAACTACCCCTAAAGTGAACTAAAAAAAACAAAAAAAAAAAACAGATTTTTCTAAATATTTCGATGATTACTTAATATTTTTTGGTAAAACGAAATATTACTCCTTTCGGAAATGCGAGTAATTCATGATGATTTGAACAACAAAAGGTTGCATCCCCTATTTTATAGGGGTTGAAACTCCGTATTTATTTTATTATTTTAAAAGGACAAAAAATCTAAAAAAAAATGTTTAACTAATAAAATGATAAAATGAAGTAGACCTGTTTCGGTATTTTCGTTAATTTCACACCTAAAGGGGTAAACTACCTTTAAAACAGAGAAAAACCAAAAACACGAATTTCCAGCGATCAGATTTTGAATTCAATTCGTATACAGAGGTTTTCGAGGTCGCCGAATACGAACCTGATATCAAATTTTCAAAATGGTAGATCCAATATGGCGGATGAAATTTGAAAACGTATAAAAAATTGTACATAGGAGTTTTGGGGTACGCTGATTTCGCTATCAGATTTCCGAAATCTAAGATAATAAAGTCAATATGTATAACTGGAATTCAGGTACAATTGCTCAACCTTAAGCGAGTCAACTCCACATAACCCAGGGTGTTTTATACCCTAAGCCGGTCAACCCCACGTAACCCCCCAGGGCGTCTGCTTTTCTTACTATTTATTTAAAAAGCGAAGATTGTATCATGTACTTATTATTAAATCATTTATTTAAAATGAATCATGTAATTTCCGGCATGTATAAAATGTAAACGATATAATTTTAATGTTTGAAATTAAATAAAATGGATAATAGACGTCCTGGGTTATGTGTGGTTAGCTCTCGGGGGTTTGGAACCCTAAATTATGCGGAACACTCTATTTTATTCCATTTTATTTATTTATTTATTTTGTTGTATATAAATATTTGTACGAGGTTTTTTTCTTATGCAAAATGAATTTCGCAGTATAAATTCAAAATTGTTACTGTGCACAAAATATAATATAACGTTTCTTTGTTAATCAATATCGAAAATGATTTGTAATATTATTTGGTCCTTTTTTTTTTTTTTAAATAAAGTTTACAACAATTTTAATTGCAATCATAAATTTAAAAACGGATAATATGTATTAGTGTAATAGTAACGCGCCTTTCATTTCTTTTTTTCTACGTATAAATATTTTTACTTTTGTTTTTAATATTATCTGTGTAATTTTTATGTTATTGTTATTATTACTAACGTTAGCATCTTCATATAGTTAAATCAACACTTGAGAATATTAATTTCGTTACTCCATTAAGATATGTAGTTGTTATTGTGTCAGTGCATTTTTTTTTTTCAAATGATGATAAGTCAATCAATCAGTGATAATGTCTAAAGTCATTGACACAATGGATTGTCTATATTCACAGCGTAATGTTTTCAAATTATCTTGTAACATTTTCGTTCGCCATATTGGATCCATCATTTTGAATTTTGAAAATTTGATATCAGATTCGTAATCAACGACCTCCTCAAAAATCTCTGTATACGAATTGAATTCATTCGTATTTTTGGTTTTTCCCGAGTTTTAGAGGTATATAGTTTACCCCTTTAGGTGTGAAATTAACGAAAATACCGAAACAGGTCAACTTCATTTTATCATTTTATTAGTTAAACATTTTTTTTTAGATTTTTTGTCCTTTTAAAATAATAAAATAAATACGGAGTTTCAACCCCTATAAAATAGGGGATGCAACCTTTTGTTGTTCAAATCATCATGAATTACTCGCATTTCCGAAAGGAGTAATATTTCGTTTTACCAAAAAATATTAAGTAATCATCGAAATATTTAGAAAAATCTGTTTTTTTTTTTTTGTTTTTTTTAGTTCACTTTAGGGGTAGTTTTCACCTCCTTAATTAATATGTTTATTAGCAGATATAAAAAAACACGGGTCTTTTATTTTTTTGTGTTCTACAACATATATCAATTTCGTTAAAATCGTTGAGATCCGGTTGGGGTGCTTTCCTTGTCAGTGGCAAGAAAAAAAAAATTTTTATATCTTAAATAGGAATATCGCGTTAATTCTAATTATAAATATAAAGATGCTAAGAAAAAATCAAAAACTGTAAAATTTTATCACGATCTGTCCACAATAGTTTCTGCGTGTTTGCAAGGACACGAATGAAGTTACTATTTTATTTATAAAGATATAGTAAATACGATAATATTTATCGATTTACGGGAAATACTTGATGTATATTATTAAATACCGTTTTTTTTTGTTTTTTTTTTGTGTTTTTTTTTTGATGTGACTGCATAGCACATAATTTACTGAAAACGGATGCTTGCGCTTTATGATTGTTTAATTAATAACGAAACAAATCGATGTGATCAAAGGTGTAAGACATCTCAGCGTCTGTTATAGGCTTAAATAAATTTGAAAAAAAAAAAATCTTTAGTCCCGTCGTTAGATTTGAAATAAAATTATACTAGAATCATACAGAAAAAATATCCTTAGGTAAACTTTGTTGTTATAATTTCAAGAATAAATTACAAGTCCACCGCTTATTTACTATGCACCCCCCCCCCCTCCGTCGAAAGTACAAACATGGTCTACAATTCAGGTACTAAAAAAAGAATAACAATTTACCCGAAAAATTTTACTGATAAAATATTGCCACCGAATCACCTTGCTACTTGTAATTTACAACTGCATAGTGTCTATAAAAGGTAGGAGGGAAGTCGCTAAATTTATACGAAGCTTAAGCTGTGCAACGTAAGCAATTTCTGTGGACAGTAGATTTTCGAATAAGGGAAGAATTGTTGGTGGAAATAAAACCGATTACATTTTATACAATTTTTGATGGAACTGGCTCTACTTTTGTACTCTTCTTTTTATTAGAAATGTTATTAACAAGTTCTAAGGTATCACGATATCGAAATTGATTTACGTTCTACATAGAAACGTAGATGAATTCAAGCACTGAAAAAAGATTTTTTATTTATAAAATTCGTCGGTGTATTCATAATTCTTTTCTATTTTTCTTCCGTATTTTTACTCGCAATTTAATCGTATATTTCACATTTTTCTGCGATTTCATGTAAACATACTGCCTTGATCAAAAAGTTTCAGGAATTTGTTCAGAAAATTAAAAATACCTATTTATTCACCAGAACGGATTTTGTCCCCTTCACGGTACTCTCCACTGACTGCAACGCGCCTATGCCAACGGTTGATCCAATCTCCGAAACATTTGTTATACTCGATTTTCTATGTTCATCAGAGCCGTCTTCGATTTTTCTATTATCTTCTCTTAGCTGCTGAAATCCGTTCCCCAGAGCGGTCTCTTGAGTTGATCGAATAGAAAGAAACCACAGGGAACTATATCAGGCGAATTCGATAACTGTTGAATAGTATTCGTTTTGTTCTTTGCCAAAAAATCACGAATTGCAAAATCCAAGAATTATTTACCGACAAGTCCGGACTTTTTTGGCAAATTGCTTCACGCAAACGTCTCATAACGCCCAAATAGTAATCCTTGTTGACTGCCTGATGTTCTGGTAAGAATTCATGGTGCACAACGCCGTTGTAATCAATGAAAACCGTAAGTATCGCCTCCTTTTTCGACTGAAAATGACGTGGTTTTTTCGGTCTAGGCTCATTTAATGTACGCTATTCACTCGCTTGATGTCTAGATTGCATGTCAGATTCATATACCCACACCTCGTCTCCGGTAATGATGCGTCTGATGAATGTTGGGTCGGATTTGGACTGGGAAATCATGTTTTTCATGATGTAAATGCGGTTCCTTTTTTACATGAAATTCAGATCTTTCGGTACCATCTTTGCAACAACATACCTCAAGCCCAAATCGTTAACCAAAATGTCTTAGATTCATAAGCGATATTCATGTCCTCTGCCAATTCTCTAATGGTCAACTTGCGATTTTCGGCCAACATTTCTTTGATTTTATCGATGATTTTTTCGGTTTTTGACATCGATGGCCTACCTATGTGTTCGTCATCTTCAACGGATTCACGACCGTTTCTGAAGCGTTCATGCCACAGGTAAACATTTATTTTCGATAGAGTATCGTTGCCGAAATACTTCTCCAACATTTCCAAGGTTTCGATTCCATTAAATTCGTTTTTAACACAAAATTTAATACAAACTCGTTGATGCAAAGTTAATTCCATTTTTAAAATCGTAAAAAATCGAAAACACGCACAAAACAGATGTATTTAAAACGACATAACATTTACAGATGTCAAGCTGTGACGCTGAAATTTGGCGGGAATATTAATAACAGTGTGGCAACTTAACACAAAAAAAATAATAATAATAAAATTGGGTGACTGATAGCGCCACACAGTGGTCATTCCGGAAACTTTTTGATCAAGGTAGTATATGTGTAATGTTTAGTTTTTTTCAATTATTTATTTCAAAAGTTACCCTGAACCGCCATTTTGCCTTAGACAGGCCCAGCCGCCTCTACACAAAAATTCGTTTATAAATAATTCTATTATTTCGCGTGTAAGTCCCTCCATTTGTGCCAATTCCACATGCATATTACAAACTTTTATTGTAATTGCTCGCTGTTGTGCGTACGCTTCCAAATAAAATTAATAAAAGATATCGCGAGGTTAGTTTTTCATTTGTTGTATTTGTTTTCTATTACTTTTTAATTTAAAAAAAAAAAACAATTACAGACTTATACGGTTTAAGAAAAATTAAAAGGAATATTCAAGAATATAGAGCGCAAATAACTACACATAATCATGTAAAAAGGACAACGGAATAAAAATATTCTGACAACTGCACTTTACTAGAACTGTTGATTACCCACCAATCCACGGGATGTGGGAAAGGGATTAATTTTGTATTATTGCGTACGTATTTCTCAGCCAATATGAGATACAAAAATATCATTATACATAATAGTGTACCCAAATTTTGACTAAATCTACCTCCTCCCCTGAAGTTGTACAAAAACGCGGCGCCTGCGATTAAATATCTATTATCCATTAAAGCCCGCGCATCGCATATGACCATATACAAAATTCTGCGCAACTCTCACAAAAAGGAAAAACTTACGACTGTTCTAACCAATATGTCGACCTGACGATATCCTATTATTATTATATTACATGAGGTCTAACTGAATGGCGCGCATACTGAGCGCGAACAATTCTCGTGCGTTAACGGAATAGGTAGCTACCGAACCAATAGCCAGAGACTCCTCAAGAGGGTAAACTTACTAACAAAGTCGTTAGGAATAGAAACACTGTCAATGTTAGAAGTGGATGATACTGCCGCCTGAACCGACATCAACTTCTCAAAATAATAAATACCAACGGTCTTCTGTGTGGCAGTAAAGTGAGCACTCCTTACCCCCTCCTCAACGGGGCATCCAGATTATGACGTTGAATTTAGAATGTGTAAAAAGCATTAAACGCAATGGGTTAATTGTAAACAATATTTAAAAGGGGGAGAGCTATCGTTCACGATAGAGACCAAAGGATTCACTGCAGGTTAAGCTACCGAGTTCAATTGCACATATATAATATATTCAGTTAACAGCGAAGGACAGTTCTCCCATCTATATCAGAAACTTTCACTGCACGATTTGTCGATAGTCTTTTGTGTTAGCGATCGAAAATAAGATCAACTTAAGGATTTCATCGCTTGGAGTGCCCACAAAAAAATAAGGTCAGTCAAGCGAGATGTTTCATGCGCTGAAAATCCCACTATTAAAGATTATATTACAATTTACACATTTAAATAAAACACTAAATTCATAACAAATATTATGCATTTCCGTGAATGTACATAGATCTATTTATAGAGAACTTAAACGTGTTTAAGAGTATTTTCTACAGGCATATACATTAATTATCACCCCCCTTTATAAACCCATTCACAGTAGGCTTCGACGCATCCAAGCAATGAGCTTTTTACATAATACCTATCGAAATGGAAATAATTTTTCCCACCTTTAGAGTTTACGGCGCTCAGAGTTCAATTTTTCTAGTTTAAAAACTTTACTATGCTGAACTACAAACATTTCCTGAAATGAGCACGCTTATACAAGCTAGTTTACAATTTTTAACTATAATACTCGCGTTGCTAGACGATAAGAGACCGCTATTTTTTTTATTTTTTCTACAATTCACTAGTTTCGGAAAAAAATCAAAATACAGTTTTTTCGTTGCATCCAAATAGCAACTTTTCATCAGTACATAACACACCCGGAAAGAAACAAATTTTTTTCGCCGAACTCTAAGATTGCAGTACCATCCAAATTTGAAATTACAGTAAAATCGGCCATATTTTTTTCTACAAAATGTAGTTCTTTACATATGCGTTTCAAATACTATTTTTTTCGCCTATTTATCGTCTCAGATGAAGAGTTAAATAAATCATTTATCGAAAGTATTATGTTTTTGCTATAACGTATTTGCTTTTTTTGATATGCTCTTAAATTTCAGGCGCGTAGAAAGGGATATATTTCGGGTAATATGAACTATGAAGTGATTTTTTAGGCCATATTTTAAATTCCATATTCTATATATTCTTGGCATTTTTTTTTTTTTTTCTATTTTTGACATTACACGGAAGTTGTCATTTTCTTAAAGGGTATTTTAATTATGATTTTCGTACACGATTTTCAATGTATAATTTTTTATTCCTGAGTTGTTGAATTTTATTTTATTTCCTCGACGTTTCTGAACCATCTTTTAATCGTACATTACATAGTACGAAATAATAATCCTAAGAGAAAAGTTTTGATTTTAGAAATTTAAAGAAAATTATTAACTTAAACAGCCTCCGCCGATCGTTCCATAATTTTTATGTGAATTTATAAATTCCTTTGCTCTCTCTATCACCAAAAAAAAAAAAAAAAAAAATCGAAATTTCTTTTATCTTTTGTCTACCGAACACAAAAACTATGAATCACAGTATCTCGACTTTACCAATACCCACATATTGGTAGTGAATTAAGCAATGTTGCCAAACTTTTGAAACTCACCCGAATAGCTAAAGTCAGACTTCATCTAATAGCTTTTAAAAGTGAATGTTGTTTATTGCTTTTTTTTTTTTTTCATGAAATCAAGTCCAGATATAAACGGATAAGGTATTTTTAATGTACTCGATGAGTTTCAATTCCACTAAAATTTTATATTCGATTTTAAGCAAACATTTCAGGAAAATTTGGCAGCTTTCGAGTTTCTTTTAAAAAAAAAAATACTATTTTTCTTCTTTAAACTATATTGTTAGTTTGCAATAACCAATTAACTTCTTCAAAATTTAAGCAAAATTCAAGATTATTAAATTTTGGAAGCCTGCCAGTAAAGTACCTAATTTTGAATCACGAATAATCAAAAATATTCTACCACATTTTAATTTTATTTTTCCATAATTCATCATAATTCATCAATATAATTGCGTCTGAATATTTTCTAATGTAACTTTTTTCTAGAATCGTTTTTGAAATTAAACGGAAAACCTTTTGCCTGTTTTAACTTAGTTTTATAAATAATATTAAAGGTCAATCTCCTAAAAATATCAACTTAATTTGATCATTTTGCATGTAAAAATAATTCTTTTAAAAAACTTCTAATTAGTTAGCGAACTTCTTCAACAATTACGAATAAAGTAATATACAATCCTTATAGAGAATGAAGGATAGCCCAGTATCAAAACATATTGTCAACTATACAGCATCTGCCGTTTTGCGTTATTAAAATTTTAGCGGCAGAATCGTAATCTAGCACTTCAAAAATCCCTACATACTAATTTTTATGAAAACCTGATGGCCGCGAAAACATACATAATTTATTTATACGCTAAAAGTGATTTACTCTCTGCAGAAGCAATAATAAAAAATCCCAAGACGAGTGTCGGTTTTACTATTTTCTCTCTTAACTATAATAATTATTTTTTCATTAATTTTTAATAAGTCTCTGAATCCATATATATTAAAAATTAACGGAAAAATGTAAAAAATGGTGAATTAGACCGTCAATGTACAACTTAATGCAGATCACCTTTTTTTTATTTCATCAGAAAAAAATTTAATTTTACTTGGATATGAAATATGGATTAGAAGAAGATATACTCATAAGAAAAAATGTATTTTTGAGAGTTATATTTAGGGGGGGATTTAACTACCTTCTAAATATCATATCAGAAACCGAAAAATAAAAAAATAAAAAATATACGAATATAACATTTTTTGATGCTCCATTAATATGCAAAATGTCAATAAAATCGATCAAAAGGACAAATCAGTATAATCGCAATTTACATTTCTCAATTTGTGAATCGCGTTAGTTTATAAATTAAATAAATCCAGCCAAATTCAAGTTTGTAATTTAAAACATGCAAAATACCAAGATTATCAATTCTGCGTGTATATCGTCGTTTGTTCATATCTATTTCATTTATTGCTATGCATATATACGTGAGGCATATCATCATTACCGATAATTTAACTATTCAGCCTGTTTTAACAACATTAAACCAAGTTTTTCTGGGTTTTCCCAAACAATAAATAAACCTTTACTTTTAAAAACCTACCATTTCATCCATTTAAATAATAAACGTATTACAAAAAATATTAATAAATCGAAGTTACTTCGAACACAACGTTTACTTACACTTCGAAGCGAACCATATGCTATATTAGTGCACACATATATTTTTATGTAACACGCATGTACTTACGATCTTTAACGCTATTCGCAGTAAACAAAATTCTAATAAATCATAAACGCACAACTGAAGCAGAAAAAGAGAATTTTCGGTCTTTAAGGAAAAATTGTTAAGTAAAAAGTAAAAGTTGGTATCCACAAAAAATATATTACTAAATATTAAAAAAAACAAAACAGAGATTATTTCATCACTGCAATGTGACATTGTTTATTCTCTTCGTTTCACATGTTTTATTTTTTTAAATCTTCATTTTTACCTTTACATTACGTATTCGGTTAAATATTATCAAACAAACACTTTCGAAATAGTTTTTCTAATTGTAAAAAAGTTTGAAAAAACCATTAGAAAAATATCTATTCAATACAAATATATAATAGTTCTGAACTAAACACTCGTTTCGTAAACATTAAAATGAAATTTAATAATTGTTAAGAAATTCAATACAAAAAAATGATATGCGATCTCCACATAAAATATTGAAACGTAATTGTAATACAAAAATTAAAAATAAGAAAAGAAAATCCTTAATAATTATAAGTCTGGTAAATGAACACACCATCTACATTAAGACTAGAAATCTCAGGCAGCGAATAATATAAAAATATTTAAAACAGAAAAAACTAAAGAAATTTTATTTCTTTGTTCAAAATATTTTTAGTTTTTGAAAATACATAACACGAATAAAATTTCATAATTAAAAATAAAGTCATAAATCAACTGTTACTTATTATAATCGTTTTAAATATAATTCGGAGGGGGCTTAACATACTTAAAATTATCGTTAGTTTGAAAAAATTCAATTTACCTGATCTTCTCTTAATTTTAATATTTAATATAAATTATTTTAACTTTTCGACAAATTACCCATTACATCTGCAGCACAACGAATATTATTAATGGAGATTAAAACATGTATTACACAAGTCTTAATAATTGCACAAAATAACATAAGAAGATTCGTTTTCCGTCAAAGATGAAAATCCAATTTTTGAAAAATTTTTATCAATATTACAATTTACGCAAAGGAACAGTAAAATTGCAATATTATTAAAGGAACAAAAGCTACTGTGAAATTTTTTGTAATATTAAAATAAATCCTCATCAGAAACATTTCAATTATATTGTTAATACACTCTCCCAGGATCATTTAGATGTCTCTGTATTAAAAAGGCAAACAATACCTAATTTATTTATATAACTCGAAAAAACCTGACCGTAAGGATATTTCTTCAGACTAAACGATGAATTCGACACATCACTTCGATGTTATAAAGCTTTTTCAGCTCGACATTATCAATTGCAATACAAGCGTTCAAAATACGCTGAAGTTTACTACAAAAACATTCTTCTACATTAATGCAATGTTTCAATCTTGTTATTTCATATTTCAAATCCTCTAATTGTGTTTCAACAGATTCGTATGTCACAGTTACTATGCTTCTTAAGGTCAGCATTCTTTTTCCTTTTCCAATGATCAAATGTAAGATATAGGCCAACATTATAGAAATACAAAGAGTAATTACAAAACAACTAAAGAAATTTCGATAATTTCTTCTACAGAAGTAATATAACCGTTCTGAAACAGCTAAACTAAATAAATACCCCCATTTATTTCACAATTTACCCATATAAACTGCTATTTTCTCACTTCAGCATATTATCAAAATTTATCAAATATACCAAAGTGTTGACGTGAATTAAAGCACCTCTCGCGGCTTTCTTCAGAGCTTCTATTTGTCCCGTTTCTTTATTTACTACACGAGTACTAATAAAATTAAATAATTTATAAATTCTAAAAAAAATAATTACACTTCAAAACTATCAACTCTATATATGTACGATGAATAAAACCAGCTCAACTAAAAAATAAATTAGTAACTTAAGTGATATTTAATTTTTAAACACGAGAAAGTCTAGGTAATGTATATTAATCAAAAAATTTTTAATTAAAATGAATCCAAAACTTGCATTATTGTTAAGGTAACTGAAAAAAAAAATAACCTATGAAAAACGCTTTGCATTTTTCTAGGATATCGAATAAATATAACGTTTAGAAGCAATTATAAAATCATCAAGTTAATTAATAAAACAATGATTAGCAATAAAATAATTGCTAAACGTTTCCCAAAAAATTAAAATTACGTTATTTAGATGTATCTAATAATTATACAACTTAAAATTTAGGTGTATTTATTAGACCATTGTAAATATCATGTATTAAAATTTTGCCGCTGAACATGACAAGTACAAAAAAATTACGAGAATGTCTAACTTCGAAGTCCATATAATACATTCGTAACATATTCATGATTTTACATTCACGGAAATTATTATACAACCGTGTTAACTTTTTACTAAGACATTTTGAAATATGGAGTTATAAGCTCGCACGTTTTAATCTCATGAACGTAATCGTAAAAGATTGCTTAAAAACAACTTTGTAAATAGAATTTAAAGAAATTCAGACCTCCTTTACGATTGAGGTCTATCTGCCGAAATTGCACTGCTCAAGAAATTGTTATCTTAAACCAAATTTATATATTTTAAATTACTCTATTTTAAATGCGTAAAACTGAAAATTGAATTTTTCATGCTGCATACGTATTACTAGATTATAAGCGCCCATCAACATGACATTTATACTTTGCTAATGAACCTTATCATTATTAGAAATTATAACAATCTATAATTTATGTTAACAAAATGATTTGATACGTATAAATCACTAATTATATATTGCTCCAGGGCAAGAAAAATTCTGTGACGGACACAACTCCAAGTGATCTAACATATAGTGTCAAAAATTATATTTATAATTTTAACTCTTCTAAATTTAAAAAAAAACGTTATTAACAGATCTTTATCTTAATAAAATTGTTTAAATTAGTTGATAATACGAAAGAGATGACACGCGCGATAGAATATTAAAATTCTCTATTTTGGAAATCAATATTTAATCAAAACTGAAGAGTAAGAGACAAATCCAGTACTAAAAATTATCGGTTTTCAGATATTTTCTTATTTGAAAATTATAACAAAAGTTTATTTCTTATTAATAAGCATATATTTCTGTGAACTTCATGAAAACTGATCCACATCCAGCGTTCATATATCCGCGATATTTTTTGTACCATTAATAACTTTTTCGAACAGTGAGTCCTTAATTCACATTAAGTCAAAAAATTACTACGTTTAAGTAATATCATCTTTAGAATCTGTTGAAGAATCAGTTTTGTCGGTATTTATTTTTTTACCTGTTCCTAAATTAACAATTAAATTTTCGATAATCGAACTATCGACTAATCCGATAAATTTATCGATAACGTGGCCATTTTTAATAGCGAGAACTGCTGGAACAGCAGCAACTTCAAACGTATGAACCAAATCAGCATGTTTTTCGACATCCACAATTGCCAGGGTAATTTCTTCCGAATGTTCGACTAGACTTTGTAATTTAGGAGTTAACATATGGCACGGAGCACACCAGTCTGCGTGAAAATTTACTATCACCGGAACATTACTGTTCATTACATTTTCCACGAAATCATCGTGGTCTTTAACGACGAAGCACTTTTTCCGAATTATCGTAGTTGCAACATTTCTGTTTTGATTATTTGTGATACAATGCACTAAACGATGGAACCTATTCATCGCAATAATTTAATTAACGTATATACCAATGTTTAACTGGACGAGCTTGTGTCACATCCGTCACGTATGAACCGATCGAAATAATTCCGCTGATTATTGCAGACAGTCCAACAAAAAGTAAAATGCAAGTACGCCATACAAACAAAGGATCCAAAATCTGAAGAAAAAAATTATAACAATAAAAAAATACAATCATCATTAAATTTCATATAATACCTATTAATTTAATTATTTGTCTAGAGTACTTCTTTCCAGCTGATGTTATTTAATTTAGAAAATTTTACTTATATTTTCCTCTGATTTTGTAAGTTGACTTGTAACTTTTATCACCGTATTGAATAGTACATTACACGAGTAAGCATTTTTTAACATGAACATGTCTTATGTATGAAGTCAAAAATTTACGTTAAGAAAATATTCACATTCCACAAAGTTACCATAAAATAAAAAGTTGAAAGTACATGTAATTCTCAGTTTTATGATATACATCTTTTAGTAACCTTATGAACTTAAAAATATAGTCATTGTTCACGATACTGTAGACATCAAATAAAGATAATCCTGGTAGTCATAACATATATTTCAGCGTACATCTTAAATGAAACACTTCTTCGAACTGAATGGCATGGTTTACAATTCAAAACAGCCGTTTATAAACTTGTTTTCCAAAATAAGTTCAATTTAATACGAGTGCTTTTTAGAGATGGAATAAAAATAGAAACAATCTTTTTATAAACAAGCTTTCATTTTTTGAAAAAATGTATTAAAAAGAATAAAATAGCGGTTTGACAGTAATAGCTTTGAACATGCAAACCCCACCTAGTTATGTAATTTACATAGATGGATCCTAATAAAGGTAATATCAAAATTTACTGGATATAGATAAACGCTTAATTAAGTAAAATATCGGACTAGCACTTCACAAAGTTAGTAACGGATTTTATTACGGTGTTATTTAAACAATCTTTCACAATTTATAATCTTCTATGTTTTGATATGTTAATGTAGCAACGTTTGTCTTCGCCGTATTTTTGTATATCGTACATAAATTACAAGATAACGCATACGCATCAACTTTGTGGTCATGTACAAAATATGCTCCGACCTCACTTGCGTTAATTTTTTCTACAAATTTCATTATGAGTCATCAAGTATAGTATAACATTACCGATGCCGAACATACGAAGTTGAGCCAGATAAATACATGGGAACAATGGTTTCTCAAGTTGTTTGTCAACGATCAAATTTATTGGTTTATGACGTAGTTCGAACCCTCATTTCAAACACTCCTTTTCAGTCAACATCAACATATTTTGTTTGGCGATTAACATACGCGTGATCTTGATGCTCAAGTATTGAAATTTTCGCCTTATATTTCAGTACTATAATTTGATATCAAATTTGTTTACAAATTATTTCTGTTGGACAATTTTTAAAATGATTTTACTTAATAAAATGTTTGTAGCGTGAGGGAAGTCGTAAAAAATCACAATAATTTTCGAGCGTGAAACATATAGTTTAGTTTCTCAATTTCCATGACCCACGATAAAACATGTATCGATGTTGTTTTTACAGGCCATATTGAATATTTATTCACACAATATCATATTAGTCACTTTTCATACCGCAAACCTTTACTTTTCATAACTGACGTACCATCCCAGAGAATTGCTGTACAACAAATTTTGTAATATATAATAATGTATTTCTTTAGCATTACTTATTTTTTTGTTAAAAAAATTAACATTTCCTTTCTTTTATCAACGAATCGTGTATCTCTTATCCGATTCAGTTCCTTCCGCTGTGGTTAAGACATACACAAGTTAGACGTTGTATGATCCAAAGTTTCCGTTTGTAAAATAGAAATTATTTTTATTTATTTATTTATTTTTTTAACGATGATAAACTATTTGATAAAAGTTTCAACGAGTTCAGTGGCAGATTATTTAGATTTATTAGAAAATAATTTGCTGTAAATTCCTTTTTAAAATAAATATTAAAATACTTCGGAATGTAGTTGAAGACAATCAGGTATATGAATATACGAAAAACTTTAAAATAATCTTTTTTCATATTTTTTAACAAGTCCAAAAATTATATAAACTTAAAAGTTACAAAGTATAACTAATTACAATTTAACAAAGGTTTTGGGGCCGGCTCTTTTAGGCGGGATAAAATCACCGCAGGTAATTCGTAAAAAGGTCTGAGTAGAAACCCTCGCTCGCTACCACCTAAACAATTCACACTCAAAAAAGTCTCTGCCAAAAAGAAAGATCGACGCCCAAAAGAAGGTGACCCAAGGTTACAACGATAGCCCTGACACCAAGCTTTTTTTTTTTTAGATTATTCAAACTACTACTATGAAATATGATGCAAATGTATTGTAAACTATTATAAATAATCTAGGTGTTCGTTAAAAAAAAATGTTTATATACGCAGAACAACGCAGAACAATTGAAAGTATTTTAAAAACTTCAAATTATACACAGACATAATATCTTTCAATCTAAAAAATTGAAGAATAAAATTTTTTTACACTTTTTGTCTTATACTTTATATTAAAAAAAAGTTTTAAAAATGAAGCTTTAAAAGAGTTAAGAACAAATAAAACACTCAACCATCCGGTTTACAAAAGATTTAGTTGATTTTCTTTAAAAAAAATTAAATTAAAAAAAAAATACAACAAAAATCATTTTCATATTAAATACATAAATTTTATTTTCCGTATTTCGACAATTTTTTGAAAAATTAGTATATATAAATCGACCCATAAAAAATTGTCATGTTTTCCAAAATTTAAAGTTCAACCATCTTATGTATCTTTAAAAGTTAAGCATGATCGATAATACGAATTTTATTTACCATTTGAATTTTACAATTAACGTTAACCCAAAATTTATAATTATTTACATACGCATAATGACTTATTTCTTCAGTTTGATGAAAAAGTACTAATAAGTATAAAACATAAAACAAAAATACAAAAATTTAGAGATCACACATAAAATATTATTAAACAACTTCGATAAATTAAAAATACATAAAATTAATGTTATGTAAATTAAATAAAACTGAAAATATTGGAAATATCAAATAGCTTTTAGTACAAGTAGATATTAAGTTTTACCTTTGAAGATATTTCTGTTGGCGGAGGTTGTTCTGTATCTCTGGGAACTGATAAAAGTACTATAGTAAAAAAAAAGGTAGCAGTAACAATAAGAGGTCCTAGATTGTATTTCGTACGTAATGATATGAAGCAACAGAAAAATGCAAATATCCAGAGAACTGTTAAAATTATTGATCCAATTCCTGCTCCAAAGAAGATTACATTCATGATACCTAACAATAATAAATTCAATAATTTCAAAAATTACACATCTATATATGAATATACGTCAAATGGATCGATTAGATTTTAAAGTGGCGTACTTACTCTTCAAATTTTATTTATAATTCCGTTATTCTTTTACAATAAATAAAAACATTAAACAAAATAATTGAAAATTTCGAGATGATGAAAAAAACACAAACCATATGAAATGATTTACCTTCCCGCTGCAAAAGTAATTGCCGTTGTATTATTTGTTTACTTTAAATTACCCATAATTTTTAAATTTTTATTTTAAAATTTTTCATAGTTGATCGCTTAATATTTTTGCACATCATTTCCCGCCTTTTTATTTTAATTAATGAAAATACTTTAATATTTTTAATTCAAAAACTAAAATAAACATTTTATAAACAGCGGACATTTATCAATTCTTATTTATGTGTTCGATAGTTATCACTTCAAAGTCCAGAGCTCTGACTTCCGGCAACCGGTATTGTTAAACATGCACTATACTAAAATAAACAATTGGATTATGTAATACGAAGGTTTTGAGTTTAAATTTCGTAGTTTAAAAAAATTCAAAAGCGTGTTGTAATATTAGTCATAGTAAATAACCCGTAGAAATTAATACGTAAGGTTCATAATAATACTAAATTATTAATGTTTATGATTTAACGAAATTTATTATCTGGCATTTGTTTTACAAAACCGTCAAATATTCAATATTTAAGTACGTGTGTGTGTGTGTGAACATGGCATTAACAAAACACATTATGAAAATTGTTATTATAAACTTACAGTTTTTAAAAATAGAAATAACGAACAAAGAAATTTGCAGTAATAAAAAATATTTAATCTCGGTAATTGAGATGGACACTATTCAAATAACGCTGCTGAATTCAAGCATTAGCATTAAACGTTGAAAATTAGTCGCAGATATTGTTAATATTTGTATGGTATAAAAAATTTCCAATATAAACTGATTTTATACCTTTTTTTTTGTATTGTTTAATATTTTGCAGGAATCTACAGATAAAACTTCATATAATAAATACTACCACTGACTGTTAACGATAGTTTGTTATAACTATTTCAGTAAGTTGGAAAAAATCAGTTTTGATAATTAAGAAAGATTGTCATTTACAGTATGTGGAAAATTTTAACTTAATAAGAATAGTTTAAAGTAAGCTTAAAATATTATTAAAATAATGTTAAAAAGATTTTTGACGTTGTCTGGCTTCTGTTGTTAATCTTGTATTAAACGCTATATTATAAAAATAACATATATAAGAGTTCCAATACGAATGAACGAGGTTGGGAAAGCAAAAAACATGGAACATTTACAATGAATAACAAAGAATTTTTTAATAAATATCGTGTAAAATAATAAAAAACAGTTGCATAGTTTTATTTATTTTACTCAGTTGATACTTTTTTTGTTGACATGGAAAAAAATCTCGATCTTACGAAAACATTTTAATATAAACCCTCTATAATGATCATTTAATTTACATGTAATTAATTTCAAACATATTTTTAATATTTACAGCGACAAACAGACGATGTAGTACAACCGTAAACGAATTTCTAAGAGTGCAATACATTATCAATAATCCAATTATTGCCGATTGTTTACTAATCAATAATCTAGCGCAAAATTAGCATTATGAGTGCTGAAGAACATTTTTGTTGCAAACTATTGCAGTTTACCAGCATACAGCATAGTGATTTTCGACTCAGAATTAAAGTATCCGGTGTTTGAATAATCCGTTAACCCATAACAGTCAAAGATTTTTGCAGAATGTAGCGTAAATTCACGTAAGTTTAATATTTACGTACGACCAATAGGGATGGACCTGACCACCTGATGAAAAGGTTATAAATTTAAAAAAAAATAATATTGGAGTATCTCATTAGTCTGAAACTTTTAGAATAAGACATCTTCTCTACTATATAATTAGGGAATCAGCAATCTACTAATTACGGTATATGACTATCATATTTAAAGTTTTAAATTCAAAATTAAGAACGTTCAAAGTCGCTCTGAAGTCTAGTCTAAAGTCGGATTAAGTACCGAACAAATCTGGGAAAGTAAAGAAGGTTAAAGGGGAACAGAAATTAATCAGCTTATTTTTTGTTTAGTAATATTAGACTTTTGAAATTTTCCAGAACTTTATTATACACCTGTGTCTTATATTACTATTATACAGGTATACATTATTAGTTTTTATTTGCTTAAAAAAATTGAGAAATTTAAAAGCCTGTCAAAGAATAAGAAAAGGGAAATAATGAATTACAACAAAAATAAACAAGAAAAAGACGTGTGTATTTTAAATCAAATCATTGACTCATTTTATTATTTGAGAAAAAGCGTGATATTTGACTGCGAATATCACAAGCAAAAAACGCTTTCTAGAAAATTATGAGATTATTTACATCACGAAATTTATCGGTAGCAACAAAAAACTTATATAATGTGTTCTGTTGTATGGATTAGAAATGTAATTAGAAAAAAGGAAGAAAATAAAATAAAAGCGTCTGAAATGTGGTGCTGAATGTACATGAATGGCCTGCGTAAATGTTAACACAAAATCTTGCAGGAATTCGATGAAGAAGGAAACTCACGAAAAGGATATAGAAATAAAGGAGTTTCATTATCGGATAATCCGAATGGATAAAAATACAAGTAAAGAAGGGAAATATAGAAGAAAAAAAAGGCTGTAAACAAAAAGAAAACTACAAACCATATTAAAAAACTTACAAAAGAAAAACCTCATAAATTGCTCCGCATATTTACCAAACGAGGCTGAAGAAGAAGAAATTTTATGAACTATAACAATTGGATAAATACTTCAATACCGGCTTCGGTATTTAATATTGTTTCTCTTTTTATATAGGCTAGTGTATATTTTCAACAAAAATTTATTTATTATATTTAGTTTAGACATCTTAGTAATATAATAATTAAAATAAACTTGAGGGGGAGCCCAGGATAGCAAATAGTTGGCAAAAATTTAAGGTTTGAAAATAAATATTTCTTGAAACAACAATGGAAACTTCTGCTGATGGACTTGTTAATAATTCTCGTGTAATTTAAATTTCTAAAAATTTTTATTAAAACCAATTTTTTATTAGACATCAGTATTACAAAACGTAGTTACTTAACTGTGTAAAAAAACTGACGAATTATTTTAATGTAATATTTTTACATAAATGAATTCTTTTATACAGTAATTCAATATTATATCTACGTTATAAAACTGTTTCTCGCTTCTTTAACCGTAAATTTTTACACTTTTTTTTTTTTTTTTTTCTAAAATACTCAGAGTAAGCTTAAGCTCAACATCAATGACCCATTACTTTTAATCATGTTTTTTATTCCTTCATCATTCTCTTTTCTTCATGCCATTCACTTACGACTTCCTTGGATTTTAAATGTAAATAATTTTTATTTATTTTTGTGCCTTCTTTGGCGAAATATTTATTAGAGTCAAGTATCATTTCTATAGGTCACATTGCTTTCACGGCTGCAATTATCGTGTTTTTTCTTCTTTCTTCATCATTTCATTTTTCTCACAACATTCACTTATTTTCATTTACTTGTCCTCCGTTTCCTTGAGCTTTAAATACAAATAATTTTTATTTTATTTTTTTCTTAATTAATAAGTCTACGTTAAAAAGGGGGTATCTACTTTGAAAAATTCGTTTTTCTGAAAATTTTTCATAGTTATAAAAGTATAACTTCTTAGAAATAGTTTCCCAAAACCTCAGGTCATTTGGAGTAAAATTCATTAAGATAATAAGCTGTGCGCTTCACCGCTTTTGAACCGACCGAGAGCGGCAAGCAGGTACCGGAGCAGCTGCTTCCTTCTCTTTCAAAGGGCTTAGCCAGGGTGGATAATGGTCGAAAGCTAAGGCAATAACATGTGCCTGCGGCATACACGCAGTTGTGCTGTATGCCGTACAACCTTGAGTTGAGGGAAGATTGTACAAAATCCCGCTAAAATCAGGCAGGGCAGCTAGTGCGGTGATCTACGCACGGGTGTTGTAAAACATTCTGGATAGCCTGTTGTTATTTCGTTACAGACACACGTTATTCTTGTAAAAAACACAACAGCAGAGACAAAAATAAAAACTGGAAAACAGGCTGGACAAACTAGAAGAAGCAGAAGTCTGTCTAGAAAAGGAAAACTCACTGGTAAAACAATTGATAAATTAACGATGTATTATGGATTAGAAATCAAAAGAAATTGTGATTTAGTGCAAAAAATGAAAGATGCGATTTGGGCGACATTTTTCCATTATAAATCAACGAACAAAAATTCACAGCACCATAAGTGTCCGGCCTGCGCAGACTCGTGGTGCGCTTATCAAAAAGCTTTGGTCACCACCGGAATAGAAAATTTCCAGCACGATTATGAACCTTTTCCGGATGATGTAGCAAAAGCAATCGAGCTAATTTATGAAGATTTAAGCAAGGACGAGCTTTTTGAACGTTGTGTTGGTGGATTTACCCAAAACAATAATGAGAGCCTAAACCAACTTATTTGGAAGATCACTCCAAAAATTTTATCCGGGAGCCTTATTCTAGTAGAAATTGCAGCAAATGTAGCTGGATACATTTTTAATGAAAGCAATTTTGCATTACTAGCCTTCTTACAAGAGATGAAAATCAGCGTCGGCCCAAGTTATCATTAGTACGTTCAAACACCCGATGAAACGCGAATTCAAAAAACCGAACAAAAGGCTGCGCTTCAGACAAAAGAGACTAGCATAATGGAAAGAATGGAGCAAAAGGAAGCCTTGGACATTGCGAGTGCAGCAGGTACCTGCTTTATGGTGCTGTCATCATCGATTCAGTGTAAGTGAAAAAAAAATTGTTTTCTTTCAATTTTCATAGTTTAAAGCTTTAAACGCGTTTTTCTCGAAACGACTTTTTTGAAGTCGGTGGACACGATATCTCAAAAACTTCTATACCGATCTGATTCATGTTGAACATAGTTTTGCAATACTTATTTTACTAAGTCGCTATGTTTTTTTTTTGTTTTTTTTTATTTTTTCATTTGAGACTGATTTTACAGCTACAAAATGGCGCCATTTTTAGAATAAATATCGTGGTTTTGACTTCAAACAACCGCCAAAAATTTTTAAAAAAATTTAAAAATAAAAGGAAAACGTTGCGATCCAGATTTACTTCTAAATTAATCATTTTTTCCAACTATTTGTGTTTCAGATGATTTTGTAACGAGTTATCGTGGTCACCGCAAAACGTATTTTTTTGAAATACTGGCTTGTTTATGAATATTTTTTGACGAAAAAATTATTAAATGTTCTTGAAATGTCATATAACTATGTGCAAAAAAACTTTAATAAAATAACTTTAATAATCTCTTTAAAAACAATTCTCAAAAAAGTGCTTTTTTAGACCCGTTTTGGATATTTTAAATGAATGAGTAGGTCAACTATCTATCTTTATATTTTTAATGTGGCTAGTAATTTAATTATAAATTATTAATTAATAAATAAAACGCATTCTGTTGTTTTTTTTTTATCCTGGAAATACCTTTTATTTACAACGTGTAGTGATTACTAAAGCCAGTGTTGTTTGCCCCCCGATGAATCATAAACTAAAATCTTTCCACGAAATAACTGTAATTAACTGCAAAAACCGCTTAATCCGTCGAATATGTTTGTACTGTACAAATGTTCATGTGTGCATTACCGGGTATTGATAAAATTATACGATTAATGTTTAAACTCTTTCTAAAAGACATGTACGTTACACTATCTGATACCGTAGAAATATAAACACCTTATTTGGAAATGTTTGAAGTTGATCCTGATTATTTTGTAACTAAATATTTTATCATCTATGTTAAACATTGTGAATATCTCAACATTTGCTTCTACTTTGTCTAATCTATCGGTACACATAAGATGTAAATTTTTACACTCTTATTAGCAAACATGGAGTGATAACACTGTTTTCGTATAAAAGTAATTTAATGAGTTTTAGTCAGATGTTAAAAATAAAAAATTGAATTACAAAATCGATGTTTTATTTAATTCACTTGTAATAAAAATTGATCGGACAATTTTATAATATAAAATATATTTATGTGTTTTCATATGGACACGTATTTTATGTTACAAGAAGAAAAGAAAAAGCATAATATCAAAGAATTATACGCGAATTTTTGTAGGGAAAATACGATAAAGTACCTATAATATGAAATGTACAAGATGTGTGCTGTATATGTAACATTGATGCATCTTTTTTTGGACTCGCATCAGAACGCATTCCGGGCCTTGTAAACGGTGACATTTATTCTTTCCACTTACAGATAACTCTATCTTTAACTACTGATCATCGTGTTTAATTAATTCAGTGTCTCTATTTATAATGACATTTAAATTTGACATATCTGTTAAAAGTTCGTACGCCGAAACAATATAGACCAGAGTGTTTGTGCGATTTAAAATGAATTCTTAAAATTAATTTAATCCTTAATATTTTCGCGGGTGCGCATAATAACGTGATGATATTTAAATAAGTTAAATGATTATCAATTTGCGCTAAGGTTTAATAATACACTTGAAGATTATTCATGTAAGTAAATTATTATTTATGTTTTGACTTTAAATATGTACCGTTAATTATAGTTATAAGAAGATATTTCTAAGCAGTTTAAATCTGTAATTTTAATTTTACAAAAATGTAAGGTCTCTTTTCTCTTTTACGCACGTCTTAACGTGTAAAACCGTAATTTTTTACAAAATATTTTTTTTAAAATGTGCAATAATATTTTTAATTGCGCAAAACAAATTTTATTTGGTAACTTCTTATATTTATGAGAAAACGACTGTTTTCTTGTACATGTTTTTTATTATTTTTGAATTTATGTATGATTTTTATAACTCTATTTGATATAAATGATCTACATAATGAAATAATGAAATCTGAGTAATAATGTATTTTTAAAATTTCCTTTTTGGGCAATTAATTAAAATTTTTGTTGTTTTGGCCATGTAAGAATAATTACCATCTCTGTTTAATACCTAAAAAAGTGCTATATGATTGACTCTGCCTGGGGTTTGCGATCTTTTATTCTTTTAAATTTTAATATAATTTTACTTTTTTAATGTGCGTGTGAGTGTATATCACATCACTTTTAACACGTATCTGTAGATGTAGTTTTGAATAGAAGTTAAGAAATCAATACTGAAAAAGTACAAATCGCGAATTTAACAAACAACATTGTTTAAAAGCACTCGAAGGTATTTCATTTTAAACATCTTTTCTATCTACTAAACAATTTTTTGCTCTATCGCGATGAAAAGGATAAAACTGCTGTCGCAGCGAAGTTAGTCGATTGTCATAGATAAAACTCAATGATTATAAAAGTGATTTAATAATATTTTTATCATAAAATTTATAGCGAAATTTATTATGCAAATATTTTTAAAATCATTTAGAGTTACCATACGATAACATTTTAATTACAGAATGTGCGAAATAGTGAGATTGTCGAGAGCTTGTAACGATAAACCATGGGGATTTCGATTAGTTGGCGGAAGCGATATGAATTCACCGTTGACTATCGTTAAAGTAAAATCTGTTATTTTAAAAATATTACTATTTATTATATCTGCGCTCTATAAAATATTAAAACTATGTAATTGTATGAATAAAATTAAATTATGTCGGAAACATTCTTAATCAAAATACAGTTTATTTAATGTTCAACTACAAACGTACGTGTCAATCTTATGCTCATTTCATTGGAAATAATATTTTCATGTTTTCCAGGTTTAATCGGAAAATAAATCTATGTACGATACACTAATTAGCCTAAAATTATATAATCTGTTTAAAAAAACCGTTAGCACCAGAAAGACGTATTTCACTTTTAAGTTGTTCCTGCTTAATTATTAGACATGTTACCTCTCGCGTTTTTTCTACATTTATTATACATTCTCTTTTGTTAGCGCAATGTTGCTTGTAAATTCAGTACAAATTATCTAATATTCTGTTATTTAATACTTTCATTACCGATAGATTCATTTATCGGTTTTTTCGCAAATATGTGAAAGCGATTTTCTTAAATTATCATGCGTTTAATAAATTATTTTTAGTGCACGCGAATCAAAGTTACTCTGAAAACTATGTTGTTGGGAGGAAAAAAATTAAACATTTCATGTAAACATTGTTATAGGTAACTGGAGGAAGTATAGCGGAACAATGCGGATTACAAGTTGGAGATATAATAAACGAAATAAATGGTAATAAAGTAGTTAATTATACTCACACCGATGCTCAAAAGCGAATTTACGCCGCCGGCAATGATTTATCCTTCGCCGTTTTAAGGTAATGCTGTGCCGGCATTATTATCCGAATTTAAATGTTATTTATAAATTTTTGAAAGTATGTTCATGTGGGAAAAAAAAATCGATTAAACTTTTTTCGAGAATTATGACGCAAGTAATCGTTGAATTTTTAGTCGTATAAATATTCTCATTCGTTCTATTTTATGAATGAATATAGAGTTCAGTCATTTCTTTGTCTCTGACATACTGAAAATTATCTTTTACCTGAATTTTTTTGTGGTCTGTTTTCTCCTTAAGTATTATTAGCTTTTCTAATGAATTAATGCCCGATGTATTATATTTTCAAACTATTCCGAGATCTTTTTTTATCTTAATTCTATTTTCTGATATTTCCTTTACGTTCAGCTTCTGCAGGAACGACGTATTTGTTCATTTTTTCCCCCCATGTTTTAAAAACATCATATCCATTTTAATCGCCCGAAACTTCGATTATTAACTGAATATCAAAAATTCTATTAGAAACATTGACGATTATGGAGCATACATTTAATGGTGATGGACGGAATTTTTCTTCATCGGGAGCGTTTATTTTAAATTAAAAAGTAGATTATTGGTTATCGCGGCAGGGACCTTTTTTTTTCTTCTTTTTTTTAAATTGTTATTTGAGAAAAAAGAAAGATTATTCTATACATTTAGATCCTTATTTGTATGAAGAGTTGGAATTTATAGTATTTTATAATTCTTTATATTATTACGATTTTTTTAAAATTAATTAACTTCCATGAATTTATTCTTCGCTCTTCTTTTATATTTAAGAATTTTAAAAAGGGAAGGGGTAAGATAGCTGTATTGCATACAAACTTTAAACTTCAATTTAAAAAGAAATAGTAATATTCAGATAAATGGAAATTCGGGAATTAAAATTTTCCGATTTTTAAAAGTTCAATAGTTCAAATGAGTAGAAATCCTAAGTATAAACATTTAATTCTTATTCTACTATAGGGGAAATCATTTTTTACATAGATACGAAAATTTCGTTATATTCCGTAGATGAATTATCAAGTGTAAGCTACTCATAGTTAACGGAATATTTATCAATGGATGAAATATACAAATTTTACATATTAAACAAGCATAGTTTCATCTGACTAAATTGTAAGTTTGGGACTAGGGATATATTCGATTATGCGAAAATAAGAAAAAATGATAATACTAGAAGCAAGTAAAATCGTATATAGAATTAAAATAACATTTATAATAGTGGTATTTTTCAAAATCTTCCTTTTAATTTAAAATTGTCTACATTTTTTTTTTTTTGTACTGTTTTACGTTTGTGTCTAGGATTACTAAAATGTTAACGTCTTTTCACTACTCACATTTTAGTTGGACACTCGAATGATTTTTTAAATTCAGAAATCTGAAATTTGCTAAAACATATCCAAACAATAGACATTTAACATTTCCCTGACGAAAAAATAGTGACCAGTTTTAACGTTCGAGCAGTGTAAAACCCTGGTTGATCCAATAAAATCTGTGTGTATATTGAAATTCAGTGGTTTTTTTATTTTCAGATTGTAACAAAAAATATTTAAAATCCTCAACTTACGTTCTACTAATGTGACAATAAAATATTTAATCATTCATTAGTGCCATAAAAAAGTGACGGTCCATTGTTTTACAAAAAATAAATATAATTATTTTAAATTAATGTTTACTCATATTTTTAGTCTACTTTTGTTATCTGTATTATTAAAAAAATCAATAATTTAATATTCTTTTTCTTTTTTAAAAACTAATTTTTTGAATTATTATAGATAGGAATTAAAAGAAGAAATTAATTTCTTTACCGGTTCGATCCTTATTCTCATATAACTTACAGAAAAGTAAACTTAACATCTCTGAAGGAAAATTTGAAACACCTATGTATCTTTCACGAATGTTAAGGGTTTACAGCAACAGTTGCTCAGATGGATGAAAATTTAATACATGCTCTTGTGTTAAACTACAGAAAAAAACAAGAGAGCCGCTTCGTAAATTTTGAATCGCTATTAAAAAAGTAAAAACAAAAACATTTTTATTAAAATAAATCTTTTTAAATTCTTTTCAGTTCCGAAATCTTTAAGTGCTTTATTGGATCTATCATTTTTGTCTTATCTTTCCTTAATGTGTTTTTGTTTGCGTTATTTTTAAGCGTTTTGTGTTGAGTATTTACGGTACCTTATATATTTTTAGCTAGTACGTTAACGTCATTTTCTTGTTTCCATGCAGTACAAAGACGACTTCGATGTTTTGGATCATTGTCTTCTTGCAGTAGCCGATTTTTATATACCCGCATAGACCACCTTTTGGCAGACAGTAATAAAGTCTTCTGATATATTTTAATCATTTTGGCAGCGGTCAAATTTTCTGTGAAGATGTGCAAATTGTCAAATCCCTGCTTTGAGAGACAGCTCCAGACATGCACCTTTACCGGGTGTTTAACGGTCTGCTGGATGAGTCTATTGGCATGATTAGACCAGGTATGGAGTGATAGAAAAACATGCCCAAAAAGAATCATCTTCCGAAAAAATTACGTTGTCCCAATCGCGTTCCAAATTTTCTTTCGTCCAATTCAGTCTTTTTTTGACATGTTTTTTGGACAATAGCAGTTTCTTCACTGTGCATCAAAATTTCACTTCATGAGCCAGTAAATGTCTTCCTATAGTGGCACATGACACATTTAGATCCTTTTTACGCAAAATCGCTTGCCCTCCACACAGTGATAGACAAGGATTCTTCTCAAACACGTGTAAAATCAATTTATCCTCTTTTTTCATTGTTTTTCGTATCGAGCCGCGATCCGGTAGGTCATCGACGTTTTTTACGTCGGAATAACGTTTCAATCACTTACTTACAAATGTCTTCAACTTTTTCATGTACTTAGCGGCAACTCTGGGCGACATTTTCGGTCCTTTTGAATGTAAACACAGAAACGCGGCTTCGTAACGTGATGCGTACACGACAGACATGGTGAAATATGTTTTTTATGACCAAGATCGAACGACAACTGAAACATTTTGTATAAAGCATCTACGGCGAAGATTGTCACTATCTGCTCAAATTTGGATTTCCCCTCTAACGGTTTCAAGGATAAAGTTTTGCGGTACGCGCTCTTATGAAACAGACTGTAGGTGTTTCAAATTTTTCTTCAGAGATGTTAAGTTTACTTTTCTGTAAGTTATATGAGAATAAGGATCGAACTGGTAAAGAAACTAATTTCTTCTTTTAATTCCTATCTATAATAATTCAAAATATTAGTTTTTAAAAAAGAAAAAAAATATTAAATTATTGAATTTTTTAATAATACAGATAACAAAAGTAGACTAAAAATATGAATAAACATTAATTTAAAATAATTATATTTATTTTTTGTAAAACAATGGACCGTCATTTTTGTGGTGTTACTAAAGTAGTAGTAACAGCGAATTTTTTACAATGTTTTTTTGTACATGAATTTAAAATATTAATTTCTCAATCACTAATTTTTTTATGCATATTTTTTGGGGGTTTAGAGGAGGTCCGATACATCCACCACCGCTAACACCTATCCGTGGAATGGTAAGTTACACTTATTTTCATTAAAAATATATCAATAGTAAATAAGATTAACTTATGTTCTGTTTTGAATATTTTTAAAAAGGTATTAGAACTTTGAACTACATTGAAGTATCATAATTATTAAAAATATATAACTGCACAGCCCATTCATGTGTTTATTAAGCAATTCATGTAATTTCAGACGCGCTCTTGCACAATCTTATGAAATACCGGAAATCTTTTCTTCACTTGTACACTGGAACAATATGATCTTTACACCAGCGGTGTTCCAGTTTTTTAATCTGGTAATTACCTTTTCGATCGACATTGTATGTACTTATTAGACGGTATTGGGGGGAGGGGGCAAGCATCTTGTTTAATATTACATACACTGAAACGAATTACAATAGTTTAAAAATAGGATTTCTCGAAAATTCAAAAAAAGATACAGCAAAATAAAAATTTTCATCCAAATAAATGTTTATTTTAGTTTTTATAACCCAAGCGAGCGTCTTGCGAAACACAGTTCGCCGATCGAAACCGAATTAAAATGTTAAAAATTGCTTTTGTTTTCCGAAAAAAAGTAATTTGATTTTTCACGCGACACAACTTTGGAAAAAATGGAACATTCTAATTAATTTTCGATTAAATCATAGGGTAAGTATTCAGATTTAAGCGAATTTTTCTTTTTATTTTTACGTTCTTATTATTTTAAATAAATTGTTTGATTCGCGAATGATAAATCATTTACTAGAATTAGCTGTGATACAACGTAATAAATTCTGTTTCTTAAACTGCAAGTTTCAAATAAAAAAAGGTTTCAAAACATTTCAAAATAATTGAGAACAGTTTGTATACTTTTATGAGTATGTGTACACTGTTTTACGTTCTCTTCTTGGGCCCAGCTTTACTAAGCTCCCACTCCGAATAATATTATGATTTCTGAAACCACATTTTTAAACTTTTTTCTGGCGCCACTGAGGGTAGGCCTGACACCTTTCGGTATAATTTGTGAGTCGAAGAAAAACGATACCGAAAAGTAATTAGATTAAAATACTAAATTGACTGATTAAATATTTCCGATGATTATGAGAAAACTTTTATTTTTAATTAACTGAATACAGGGAAAACCGATATATTTGAGATCTTGCGGTACATCGCATATATCAATTATGATAGCAAAACAAAGTACAAAAGAAACGATAATCTAAAAACGGAAAAGAACAGCATATTGTTCGAGACAGTTCATGCACAAGAGACAACAAAAGCGACTATCTCGGTAATCATCCCCAGAGATTCTTATTACAAATGATAATTTACCCGGCCCGCCTAATATCCACATCTGACGGCAAAAACAGTGTACCTTATTTGCGGCGCCATCGTCCGTCAACCAAACACACACACACACACACGCTAAGCTACATGAAATAATCAGCGGCAGCCGCTCAGCCAACACAGATCAAGTCAGTCTAGAGTCTAGACAGCGTCGCGATATACGGACAAATAAACTAAAAAAAGAACAAACAGCGTATTCTCATTACTCGAGAAATGGCGTCACAACACTGATTCGTCACAATACATATTTCCGAAATAGAAAATATTATTATTTACCTATCTTAAAAACTTCGCTAAACCCGCTGTTCGATAAAAATAGATTGTAGTTTATATTTTACATTTTTAATTTACCAAATATTAAGTAGCTGACTGAAAAAATAACTCTGGTTTCGTAGAATTATAGTATTATTTTTTCTTTTTTCATTTTTTAAAGTAGCGACTAACAATTCTAAATTACCGTCTTTTTCACATCCATTTAACGGATTCACCTAAAATATACGTTTTCGAAAATTAATCACAAAAAAATTTACATTTTGAACTACGCTAAAAACTAACGATGATCACGCTGGTGACCGTATTCATCGTTAAATAGACAGAGATTTGGTTTAGGTAAAAACACCTTGACTACTGATGCCTCCATTAGATTATTCGATTTTATTATTGTAAAAGTGGCAATCCTATCAACCGAGACTCCATTCGACTCGGCTCTTGTAAATATTAAAGCAACTTAACACGGTCGCCGGCCTTAATACTATCATCTTCATTCATTACCTTCCGCATTTTAGATTTTTTACAATTTCTAATTTTAGGTAGTCTCCAATTTCGCTCTTCTTCTTACTCCAATGAATTCATTATTCTTTCTGTACTCGTTTCGATCTCTTATTCTCTTCTAACAAAATTGTTTTCCTCTAGATTTTCAGTAATATATACATTAAAGGCATTACAACAGATTGATCCTATCATCTGCCACTAACAGGCATTCTTTAAATAAATTTTCTTTAAACTTGCCTTGTGCAAAAAAGTTCATAAAAAATATGGCCGACATTTATCTTTCCTTATTTCCCAAGTCTCATTCTCAGTATCTTTTCATGCAACTTTGTATTTCTAGCTTCTCCGTTTTCCTTTTTTTTTTTTTTTTTTTTTGGTAAATTCGTAATACGCTTAAAACGCAATTCAGTTTCTATTTCTGACTTAAAGTTATCGTGATTATTTCATCCTTATCCCCCTTATCAAATTCCTGCTTTCTGATGTTCTCTTTTTTATTTTAAGTAACTGACCTTTCCCGTTTCTTACTGTTTTTTATTTATTCCTTTTTCTCCCTTCTTAATCACCACCTTTTCTTCTTTTATATCCCCCATTACTCTGAAGCCTGAATAATAATTTAATTTCCATCATTAGGTAAAAATATCAAATAAAAAAATATAAATAAAGTGAAAACCGCTTTTATTAAAAAAAATAATTAAAAAAACATTTTATTTTCTAACAGCAATGTAAAACGTGTTACAAAAAAATACCTTTTTTTATCGCCTTTGTAAGAAAAAAAGAAAATAAAAATGACTAAAACCAAGTGAAAAGAAAAAAACCACTTTAATTTATCGAATATTCATATACATTCAATACTTTCAATAATGAGATTCGAACTGAAAAATTCCACCTGAGCGAAACAATGATATCTAACCAACTAAGCTGCCGTAGTTGGAGATAAATCTATTGAAATAAGTAATATAGTTATATTTATTATACTTGTACTGGCTCTGCTGAATTCGACAGTTCTGCTGTGCAAGCTGGAACCGTGACCTAGTGTGGGAGGTTAATTCTATACCAACTATTTTATACTAGCAAATATAGTTGTTACGAGCCCAAATGTGAGCTTTTCCCACTTCATGTTTTTACAGCAGAATGTCAAGTGAAATTGAATATATTTTTCCTTTCTTCTACTTTTAATTGTATTTTTGAATATATATATGTGTGTGTGCGTATATATATTAATTACAACGTAATTCTTAGGCTACCCCCCATTCGAAAAAATGTCCCAATTTTATGTAACAAAATATGTAACAAAAAATGTAATGAAACAATATCTTAATTTTATGTAATGAAAGTTAAATGTTAGGATAGGATTTTTGTGATTATGTTTTATTTTCCTTTTTGTGTTGATGCCAGTAAGAATTACGTTGTAAATTTTGATAATTTTATACAAAGTATAGAAGAGAAAGAGACATAAATAAAAGCAAGAGGGGTCAAGGGGCACAGCCCCTTGCGAGGTCAAAATGGCCGAGTTTATATATATATATTGTTATAACTTCTGTCTCTGTTCGGACTAGCCAGTATTATAAATTCTCTGTTCTGGGCGTTAATGTAATAAACTCGCTTATTCTGGTCCCTGTTTCCAGGAAGCTAATGTTATGAGTTCTCGACTTTCTCCAAAATTCCACAAAAAGCAAAATGTCCGAGCTCTCGTCCCTCAGTTCAAGGCCAATGTTACAAATTCTCAATTTTTTGTGGTTGGTAAAGCAATTTAATCAATTTCGCTGATTTCAATCACTACTCCGAGTTCTAATCAGATGAATTTTGAAATCCCGTGTTCGTAGCGTTCTCGCGGTAGAACCTTGCAATGTCGATTAAATTTTCTAAAAGGAACAGAAACCCGCGGGTACCAGTCACATCATGTGTCGCAATCTGATTAGCTCTCTTAACGGCAGAGCATAGGCTTTTTAAATTTAAAAAAATACGGAAGCTCGGTCAGCTCGATATCCTCATAGCATAGGAATATGCGAAACAATATAACCAACACTTCTCCTCGAAGGAAATCTCACGGCGGCTTACGCTTCTTGTTCGTTACCGATAAAGTACAAGAAAAGGAAACAATTTAATTCGCGTATATATTGAAATAGACTCAATTATTTCCCTCGATGAAGCAAAATCACGATGATTATAAAAAAATATATAAAAAAAATTGAGATTTTGGGACGACAACGCGACAAGTTGCTGGAATATTAAAAGAAAAAAATTCCGACTAGAAAACGTTTGTGTATAAAACAAAATAAATGCGAGAAAACCGCTCGATCTTTAGTACGTACACAGCGATATGGAGTTAATCGGCGGCGATCTTTGATCGACTGACTAGCGTATATATCCGCAATGTGTATCTCTTAATCGGCGATAAGAGCAACAATTGTTTCGCCGAATTATTCTCCGAGAACAGACAATCGTAAAATTCCTTTGCCGCTCGGTGTGTTACCCCACGTGACAGACGGTGTTCGTTGTGTGCGCGGTACCTGCACTACCACTGCTAATACATAATTCTACTAGCCGAACAAAACGCAACTCTTTGAAATTAATATACACACCCGGACACAGCCACATCCATTATCCCCGAATATCGATAATTTATCGGATTCTATCAAACGGCTCGATCATAAACACACACATACACACAAACACAAGCAGTACTATGAACTTCCGAACCTGATAAAATCCGATTCCGATATTCGGCATATGTATATTAATTCCTTCTATAAATTAACCGAAAGGTAGCGCCGCAAATATTATTCGATGCAACAAAACAAATAATTTAGAATTTTTAAATTATGTTTTGCCAGTTCGTATCAATATATGTGTCTTTATATTTTCAGTTTAAATAATTTGAAAATGAATATGCAGTCTAAAAACAGCAAGGCTTCATGGTATCCTTTGTTCTATTTTTTTATCAGTGCTCTAATACGATTTGAATAATTTGACATTACCAGTTGTACTAAAAAAAATTAGTCCTTATCAGATTTGTGTTTTTCAAACCAAGACCCATGAAGAGCACTTCAAAGGTGATTAAAAAAATATATATATATCGAACGGAAAGCGAAGTTAGCGGATAAATACATAAGGAAAGATTTAAAAACAAAAATTTGAATTATAATTAAATAATGAAAAATAATAAGTACACCAAAAAAAAACATACATTTTACTCTTATAAAAATATAAATAAAAATTTAATTGACAGTGTTGTATAATATGTGCGGTAGCCTAGTAATTCGGGTACTTAGCTACCAAATCAGAGGTATCACAGGGTTTCGGAAGTTATCTTGTTATTTTAAACTGAAGATCTAGGGGAGTTTGTCCACAGCGAAGTTCGAAGGATCGAATTTTTTATAAAAAAATCCTGTAACGAAATATGTAATATTTTTACGTCATGCTTATGAGGCATTTATTTCATTTTGTGACGAATGACACATGGTCAGTTAAAACCGATCCTTTTATAAAAATTATAAAAGTATCTGGGAGTACCAGGAAATGTCACCATGGTGAAGTCTGAAGAATCGAATTTTTATATATTCATATATATTATATAAGATTATGCGGGTGTATGTGAAGAAAAATAAAACGGTTTTACAGATATTTTTAATTTTCAACTATTATATAAACATATTAGTCCTATTACTTAACTGTAATGCAATATGCGTTTCTGTTTGTTTTTTGTGTTTACATTTAATTAACTACGCTAAAGTTTGTAGTGTATCTTATTCAAATCGTATGCTAATTCCCTTTTGCGCTTAAACTGTATATATGGTGACGACCTCGGGGACGAGTATACACCAGGTGGACCGACGCGATGCGAAAAACCACGGAGAAATCATTCGTGGAACGTGCGCGAGAAACTGATGAACGAGATTGGTGGCAAAAATTAATACAATTGGTAAAAATATGAATTGTGGTCACGATATCCTTAAGGAACGATTCTGCTTTAGAAGACCTAAAAAGCTCTATTTTGAGAATTTTTTTTGGAAGAAAAAAAACAACTTGGCCCAGCAAACTTTGGGGTATATTTTCTTACATATTTGAAATGTGTAAATAAGTTTTATTAAGTAGGTATAATAATAAACTGCAGAGCAATGAGCCTTTTCCTAGAACGTCTTGCTACTGTAGTTCGCAATTGGCGGGAAAGATGCAGTTCATAATTTTTGTCAGAAACGTAAAAACCAAACAAATTTCCAATTATCATACATTTTTCTTCTGGGTGCACTAAAAAAAAGTAAACATAATTGGGATATTATGACTTTTTTAGGCTTGAAAATAAAAAAGTGTTTTTTCAAGAAAAAAACAAATTACTTTATGTTGTGTAAAAGATTTCTAAACATGCTTTTTTAACAATTTTGTTAGTTCACATAGAAGAGAACTCAGTACTGAAAAGAATAAATTTTAGTTTAAGTAATTTGGTCGTTTAGTTTTTTTGCTATCGCGCCCGTCAATTCAGAAAAGTCGCAGAATTAAAACTCGAGAAAACGTGTTTTAAAGTTATCAATAAGAGAAAATATAACTCTTTGTTTCTTACGCTAATGATCGGCTGATCAGATATTCCTGGTCCAAATAGTAGTCCTTCTGCTTCCTCAAATAACTCATTTTGATGCATTTGTTCGAATCTACAAGCCGTACGAACCCTATTGATGCTAAGTGACTGGCGCCTGTTCTCCCTTTCGAACCATTACGCGTCAGCGGTATCAGCAGAAATTTTGCATTGCGGGTCAATATTCAAATGCAACAACTACGTGGTATTCAAAATTGCTGAATATTCTTTATTAAACATGCCTACAGCCAAGTAGCCGGCCATTTCAACGATTTTTTGGCCGGAATGTAAGTGTTTCGGATTAGTGTGCCAGACCATTGAGTTGAACAACTCGTTTAAATTTTGAGTGTGACCGCCTAAACGTTATAAGGTCGTCATTTGATAGTTCTTCATAAATCGAACGAACGTGTTTCTCAATTTTTTAGGATGCTCAAAAGATCGCAGTTGATTGGTACATTCAGCTTTGCACCAATCACACAAACTATCGATGTCTGTTGGACAAATTTCGTGTCGACGGGAGTTGTCTGTAGAGCAATAATGATCTAGCGTTGCTATCACAGTTTTTTTCATTTCTTGGACAGAATCAATATTCCTCCCAAATGCCAAACCATAATAAATGTCAACTTTTTTATACCTTCCGCTAGCTGTTTTTTAGCGATGGAAGGGCGGCGAGAGCGATTAAACCTGGCTGAATGGAAATTCAAAGTAGAAACTCGTGTACAGTTAACTGTTTAAACGGAGTAGAAAAGACAGGGTGGGAAAGAGCGCCTGAGCCTGGCTGAGTGTGCGTACACCTGCTCGACGCTCTTTTTCGTTCAGCTTTGTATCTCCTAAAGTACTTCGAATTGACACCTGTGACTTTATGAATATATTCTTGGATAGTTTATCTATTGATTTAGGAAATTTAAAAAAACAATTTTTTTGATCTTCTAAAGCAGAATCCCCCTTAAAGTGATTACGAGTAATGATGATAATGATGGTGTCATGCACATATGAAATTATTAAAATTGCAAATTTTTCAATGTTTGTAGTAATTTTGATTGCTTAGATAAAAGCAGTATTTGTAAAACACATACATATATACGAGTATATGTATATGTGTGTGTGTGTATATATATATATATATATATATATGTATGCATGCATATAAACCGGTGGATTATTTACGTAAATGGATGATAAAATTTGGCTAACTGACAAAAGAAAAGAAACATGACGAGGGCCGTTTTTCATTTTGGAACGATTTCAGGTAGTTCAAGTATGTGATCTCCCTTTGTGCAATATATACAGGAAACGTAATAAAAAATCAATCTGAATTGTTCATTCATTCATTTCATCCAATTATTTTATAAGACAGTAGTAAACACCGTAGTAGTAATTAATTCAAATTCTTTATTTGGTCGAAGAATCTGAATATATTTGAATACCGATTGATGGCTATATAAACCATGTTAAATATAATAATTACATTGAATGAGTCTTATGAATTAAACTAGTTATTTTAAAGTAATTATAATTGTGTGTGTGTGTGTGTGTGTGTGTGTGTGTATATATATATATGTATATATATATATATATATATATATATATATATATATATAATATATGAAAAATCAGATACAATATCAAAATGAAATTGTTTAAAAAAAATTTCAAAATTTTATCCAAAAATTGAATAACATAATTTTCGAAGAGGTATGTAATAAACTAGCGCGTTTGTGAAAAACGTAGTATATACGCGTTATACTAAGTAGTACTTTTTGAAAACTTGTAACGTTTGTTTCATTCTTTTCTAATAAACGATTCATGAACAGTAATCAATTTTGTGATATGCAATGACTTTTGCCCCACCCTGTATATCAGAATAATAATCTTAAGGATATTTAAGCAATATTGATACTTATTACAGTTAGCACTAAGTCCAAATTACAACAATAATTAGATACAATTTAATGAGTATTACCTCGTTTACTATAAGCCAAGTATTGAAAATATCAGAATGTTTAATACGGTTTCTAATTATGGTTGCAATTTAATTTGGTGCCGATTTTAATAAATGTTAATCTTGCTGAAGAATAATCATTTTAAGTGAATTGTTTTGTTATCAAAATAATTATTTTTCATTTTTTAGAGCGTTTTTATTAAATTTTTTAGTAAATCTTGAAGTCGGTATTTGTTTGTTTTTTTTTAACATTTTAATTTCATAATTTGTAGTGTAATATTTTTGAATCATAACGCGATTAAACCAACCAAAAATACTGCTACTTTCTATAATATAAAAAACTGGGTATGGATTCAAGAGTAATGTTCAAACGTAATATTTCCGTCAATGATGAGCTTGCGAATCGTGCTATGGTGATTTTAAATTTATTATCTTTCAAATCTACATATTTCTGCGAGAAACTAACATTGATAGTAGTTTAAATTACTCGCGTTTATCGCTCCTTTAATTTTAAAATTTTGGGGGCTCATATTTTTCCCCTATTCTAATAATTTTAGCTAATTTTTGTCTAATTGTATTAAGCAAAAAAAGTATATATTGTTATGGGAACTCTTTTTTTAACGTTATTTAGTGATTACTTAGTAATCACCTATAACACCATTGGTGCTTGGGACCGCCACTAAACGGTACACTTTCTAGGAAGAATCGTGACATCTGCCCACATGGTCAAAAATTATGCGTAACGAAATAAAAAAATTCATACGCGACGAACATAATATGGTCTTCTTTTTTTTTTTTTGGAATCAATAAAAAGTAAATTTTGTTATTTTTAAGTTTTGCGTTCAAAAAATAAGTTAAGGAAGTTACGGAACATAGAAATTTGGTCAAAAAATTATATTCGAAGAAGTGGATGTTAAAATATGTATATTTTTTATTTCTTCATATCATCGCCTACCTCCGCTTTCCCTCTCCTCGCTCCTCCCGTCGAAAATTAAATCTGCCGCCTGTGGTTCGAATAATCAATATCCGTACATTCCTTAATAACTCGCGTTTTTGAGTTGAACTTTTAACCGCCGAGAAAACATTTAAACACTTAAGCTGGGAACCGCTTGAAGAAAGATCAGATGAGTGAGGAAGACGGTTTAGTGCATCCCACTTGAACAAAATCAACAAATTTTTCGTTTTATTTTCAACGTCCGGAATGAAATTGTCTTGCAAAAAAATCACATTTTGCACAGCACTTCACGTTTGCGATTTTAGCCCTTCAAAGTTTCGCAAGATAATCGCAATATCGGCCAAAGTCAACGATTTGACCATAAGGCAAAAATCGGTGAAAGTTATTCTCCGGTGGTTTCAAAAAACGGATGCGAGAACCTTTTTTGGAGGCAACACCGTCTTGAATTTCTTTGTTCTCGAGGAACTTGACTTTTGTCGAATTTTTTACATTATTTCAATACCATGACAACACTGCATCTCCATTAATCTACCTCAGCTGACGATGCATTTCGATTGCTTCAATACATTTTGCGCATAAGAATCTGACAACAAAACGTTGCTCGCACTTGGCAACGATAATAAATGCAGCGTCGTTATGCTTATCCATCTCGTACAACAGATGACTCAACGCTGAATGAATTATGAACAGCGGGTCTACAAGTGCGCGCTTACAATATCCTTTGAAACCATTCTAGCTGTTATTTTCAGTACAGAGCCTCGTTAACTTACTTTTTGAACGCCTCTTCTTGTAATTTTTTTACCTGTTTAGTCGAATTCCGGAACACTTTACGGCGGCCGATCGCGGTAATACTCTGAATTCGTATTATTACCCGATGCTACAGCTCAGCGATACTGCAAACGGACGTCTGATATATTTTATTCTTGTAATTCCGCAAGAAATAGTCGAGCGGAGTGTTTGTTATATTGAATATCTCTTTATATGAGGGAACAAAAAAATTTATAAGCAACACTGGCTGATGTCTGTTGCCGTTTAAGATTCCCTGTTTGCCGACGAACGTGACATTACCATTTATCATAATACTGACTTCGTTTTATTACTACTATTTTAGTGTTGTTTCGAATTTTGAGTTGTGTTCTGATAGAATACCCTGCACGTTTTAAAGAAACATATAAATTATTTAATCTCGTTTACACATCGATAGTAATATCAAAAAGATTAATTCCTTATTTTTTAATCCAATTATCTAACATGATTTTATCGTTTAATTTCCCTTTACTTATTATTTGTAACAAAAAAATAAAATAAAAAAGAGAAGAAAAAAACCCTGGCGCATTCAACTACTTATCAAGCCATATGCCTAATTTCCTTTCAAAAATGAAAGTATAAAGAAAATTAAAAACTTATAAAATTGTAGAATGTTTTTCGAATGCAAAAATAAATGTGTTATATTTTAAGCGAATAATAAATATAAAATTACTTATAACTTAAAGAAATGTAAATTTATAAAAAAAAATTATAAATTAATGTAAAACGTAGTATATTTTTGTAGACCCCCGTTGCTTTTACTGAAAGATCACATCGGACGATTTCAACAACATCTATAGAGAGTTTTGATTCTGCATACGACGTGTCAACATTTGAAATAATTGGTATATTTTGTTTCATTTATTACGCGGATAATTAGTTACATAAATGTTACAATTTCTATAATTTTTGTATTTTAAGAGACTGTTTCGCGCGTATCTTTTCATATTAACTGGATATATAAATTCACGCCACCTTATTTTTGTAAATATTTTCATTCGCAGTTTTAAAAAAAGAATCGTTTTTTGTATCGTATTCATAATTATGTCCCGTTTTTATATAATTATTTCGAAACTTTCATCAAGGCTTTTCGTTTTCGGTAATATATATATTGAATAATTAACAAAGATCCGGTGTGGAAGTATCCCTCGATTTTGTATTGATTGCCGTAATTTTTTTCGCCCGTTTGGTTAATTGGCAGTTTATTTCTTTAATTATGTTATACGGATAGATCGGCACTCGAACGAAGGGGAACAAACCACGTTATTCCGTACAGAACCGTATTTCTCCGCTAACCGCTTATTCATGTTTATTTTCAAACTGGTCGGGGCCGTAATTGAACATCAAAGTAATTTAAGGATCCGGAGATAAATATATTACTTCAAATCGATCAAATACGTGTGAATTTTAATTTCACAATCTTCGACTACCCTACGGTGGTCGAGGGAATCGAATTTACTCTACTTGCTCGATGTGCAGATATTCTTGTTGGAAAACTAAAATTACGTATTCGTAGTTATACATATTAGGCAACGTGGTAGACCAAACCAGAGGTGTCATAAGTTATCGAGGCTTGTCTCGTCTCGGATCCAAGTCGCTCTCAAGTTTACCTAGCCTGAAATAATTGGATACCAGAGAAATCTGGGGGAAAGTAAAGGCGGATCCCAAATAGAAAGGAACTGGCCTCGGTATACTCCTTAAACCCAATAGGCTTAGTACCATTATGAAAAGCTTAACTTCACAATCCTGACGCCCAATCAAGGGTATGGGACTTACTTTACTTAGTTATACATATTATGTTTATTTCCGGAATCTGTTTTGATATAGAAAATGTTTTTGCTTCGACGCCGATCTTCTAAATCTGTCTGTTTACATTCTACACATATCCTCTCTATAGGACAAAAAACAAGCAAACAAATAAAAAAAACATAATAGAGTACTTCATTCAAAACGTATTGAACTAAAACTAATCGTCATGTTTAAAAGTTGCTAATTATAAAATCAAGTTTCATTTTTAGTAGTCGTAAAGCGGCGCTTATCGTCCAGGTTTTTTAGAATATTTATGCCGCGCTTAAAGAAATCGCGAAAATTCATTTTTTTTTTAAGTTAAATTTGTTGCTTTTTTTCCTCCAGAGATAATAAGTTGTAATTAACAAATGCGGCTTATATTTATTTGGTATTAATAAACTTTACATTCTGTAATTATTTTTAATTTATTTACTTTCGATAGAAAGTAATAACTTTGAGGATGTTCCGGAGAAACAACAGGAACCGACGGAAGAGAAAATTGCCGAGATGTTGTTGGAAAATGCTGAACTAATTGAGGAGAAAGGAAAACAAGTAATCGGGTATGTGTACAAATTTTTACAGATCAAACGTTACTGAAATTAACCCCGTCCTCGTAGTATTTGGAAGTGTTAGAATTGATAATTTTATGTTACTGCATTAGGTGTATTATATAAAAAATTAACCGGATTAAATTTTGTTCGGTTTTTGTTTCAGTGTGAATTTTAAAAGATTTATTCCGAAATGTGAGTTCATAAAAGATTCGGCTGTATTTCAGGTAAATAAAGAACTCTCTACATTTTAAAAAATAACTACGTATCGCTTTTTAAAAAAAGGAAATAGGAGGAAAGAAAATATTGCTAAGAAAGTGAATTCGAGTTGATTTATTTTAAAGTATTAAAAGGAAGAAAGAAAAGAAAAAAAAAACAAATAAATTTCACGTTCACTTCATTACTTAACATGCCACGAATAATGATGTTAACTAGGTTCTGCAAGAAGAGCAAGTTCACAAAGAGCTTTCTGAAAGGGAACAACTTGCAAAGTGTCCGAACAAGCGTTTCTCCACGTTTTTGGCTCCACCCGATTGGCCAGTACCGAAACCGAAACCAAAAGTAAAAGAACAACCGTTACAATGTACTCTACGGGTAAGTAACTCTGTCAACTATGTACGAATTTAAATATATTAAAAAACAACGCAATTTATCGATCGATGTAAAAGCAAAAGTAGTTTTGACGACATGTAATTTGCATCGGAATTAAAATTCAATACTCACCGAGGTAACTACACATTTAACAGTAAGCGCTATAAATGAATAGTTTCAGTATTATTTCAAATTTTTAAATGTAAGGTGTTACTTTAGCCTCACGAAACTGTACCAGAAACGGAGCCTAATAATCACGAAAGTAATCCCGAAACAGGCGACCATACATCTGTCGAAAAAGAAGAAAGCGCTAGAGAAGAAATTAACGAACAATGTACCACCGATCAAAATGCGGTTAATCGCAGTTCTTCAACTGATGATGTCGTTGCAGAAATCGATAAACGCGCTGCTATTGACAGTCCTAGTATAGCGGAAGAAAGTATATCGCTGTCGCAAGAAAATGATCACGTTTACGACGAAAAGGTATTACAGTTTTCAGTAACTACACTCATTGGACGTAAATAACCGCGTGACCTATAGCAGAGCGTGTTTAAGATTCATTTAAATTACTGATCCGGTTTAGTTTAAAATAATAATAATATTATTTTTTTTGTTTACTTCCATATTCTTAGGCTCCTTTTTCAATTATGCTCTGTTTACATTTTACCCATAATATACATATATAGGTTTTTAAATAACCGTTAATAGTCACATGGAAGGCAGTGGCAATCCATCGCGTATAATAAGCGCACTAGTCAATACAGACACACGCACAGGCTGCATTTGTGTATCGATAATCAGTTACAATATCAGTTGCAAGTGTAGTCTTGGGTGTGCACTATTGCTAAGAACGCTACCTATTTTGCGCAGCTAGATTGTACAGATAGGTAGTCTCGGCGCTCGAAGTCGAGCTAATAAACGAAGAGAGAAGAGAAGAGAGATATGCCTTTTATTATAGGCCGATTGAAGAGAAATTTGATACTAGATGTAAGTAATGAAGAAAAACAGAAAAAAAACAATGTTTTTTTTTTTTTTTTTTTTTTAAATTTAAAGCATTTTATAATTGTTTGCAAACCGCATTTTGCTGTATAAAAATAATATTACTACCTGAATTTTAAGAAATAAAAATGAAAATGTAATTTAAATATTTTGTTAACCGCACATCTGCCTGTTGAGCGCAAAATAATATGTATCGTAAGCGACACAGTGTCCAATCTTACTTACTTGGGAAATGTTTTATTTCCGCACTAGTATAAAATAGGGTCCAAGTCTAACTCAAAAGAATATTTTTTTCTATCTCAATAAAGATTTATGGACTAGAATTCGCGTTAATAATGAAATAAAAATTACCCGATGAAAATGGATATTTCAGCTTAAAATTATTAAATATACTGAAAAAAGAATTGCCTCGAGAGGTAATAAACGCTGATAATTTTTTTATATTTATTTTTATTTTGCTCGTTCTTATACTTTTATTTTTAAATTAAAATATAAGAATAAGCAAAACGAGAACCAAAAAAAAAAAAAAAAAATTAATAAATAAATAAATAAAAGAGGGAACTTCGCGTTTGATTAAACTTAATGTTCTACCGATTTAAAAAAAGAGGTGAAATACTATTTCGTTATATAGAGTATATTGTGTTTCGCTTTTTAATTGTTTTTTAAATAAACATCTCTACGCTCCTCTATTAATCCGAAGTTACAATTAATTTCGATTATTCGTCTTCGGTACTTTTAATCGTTTCATTGTGTATGACCAAATATTCGAAAATTCCGCGATAAAATGAATTATCCACAGTTTGTATTAAAACATTTTATTAATCGAATAATAGGAAACTAAAGAGGAAGAATCGTGCGAAGGAAATAAAGATATTAACGGCAGTGACCGATGTCCATTCGACCAGCAGTTGGCTATTATCAAAAGCAAACTGGACAACTTACAACAGTTACCTTCGTTAATCGAATCGCAACTATCAGAAGTGCAAAAGCAGATTAGCGATTTAATTTCGTTAAAAACGGCAACCAAAAGTAATAGTGTGTTCGACGAGTCGCAGGTAATTTCCTAATTAACATTAAGTGTGTAAAAATATTCGTTTGTAAAAGAGAAAGAAAATGTTAAAATTTCAGTTATTTCAAAAATTGCAAAATTACCTCAAAAATTACAAACAGCTATTTTAATAAAGCGATTCGCGCAGTTTTTTTTTCTTTTTCGTGGACTTTTTAAAGATATTAAATAACCATTTGTTTTAAGGAAAACTGAGATGCATTTCGGCACTTAGTGTACTACAATCATTCGGCCGAAAATAAGCCAGGAATTTTATTGTAAAATTGAGGGAAAAAAGTAAAAATAGCCTAACGATAGTTTTGATAAATAGAAATCATTTAAAACGAAAAATGAATACATTCTTTTTTTTTTTTTTTTTTTTTTTTTTTTTTTTTTTTAAATGGACTTTATTCAACAATAAATTACAAAGTTCGTTTTTATTTGTGTAAAATATACTGCAACGGTTAAACATTATCAACAATAACAAAAAAAAAAAAACCGTTCTTAATACAATTTGTTTCTAATTTTTCGATTAAAAAATTTTTTTTTTTTTAATAACGGCGGGTCTATTTTCATGATGAGCAATATTTATATTTATTGCAAGTATTTTAGTTAAAATTTTAATGAAACGCATACGAAAAATTTTTATTACTTATTTAAGTTTATTGGAAGGATTAAATCGTCTCGATAACCAGGAAATCAGCAGGATTTGAACCAGGAATTTAAAAATTATATTTAAATGATCACTGTGTAATCTCTGTTAATTTGTTTTAACCGAATTCGAATCGAAAATTCGTTTCGTTAATTTCAAACATCACGAATTGACCGAGACGATAATAGAAATAATGATTTTGAAACTTCGAACGGGAAAATCATCTGAAAAACTTATACCCATATCCGGAAACACAATGAAAAAGCTTTCAAACGTATTAAGTAATATTTTAAGTGAACTAGATAAGCTATTTTCATTGGCTTTTTCTAACCCGTTTTATCATCTCCTAATAATTTTAATGGGATAAAAAAAATAAATAAATAAAACCTACTGATAATACGAACTTAATTTTATTAAATATTACCGAATTTTTATGTTATTAACATTATTACTGAATAACCGGGTTAGCTGACGAATCGCATTCTTGTCAACTTTTTAAAACATCTATCGATTAGTTGTTGTCGAATCAACGTCTTTTGCAGTCGTCGTTAGTTCGGAACAATGAAACAACCCCCACTTTTTTTTTCTTAATCAGTTTGCACCAACTAATTAGCATTCCAAAACGCGTTTTTCAACCTAACACGATTATACAAATGGGATTCGTATAGAGGTTCGTAATTTTTTTGTTTTACCTCATCGTGTAGGTTAATGAAAATAATAAAAATTTTACGCTTACGGCGCTTAATATAAATGCAGTATTTCTGAACTTATGTAGTTCTGGTAGTTTAAATGAAAACACTTTTTCTTTCTTTCTTTTTTTTTTTTTTTTTTTGGAATCTACGTTGATTTTTCAAATCCTAGTGCGCGTTGAGATTAAAAGTTTCACGAAAATGGTTATGAAGGATGAATTCGATAGGAATACTCTTCGTTTAAAGGGCGCTAATTATCCGACCGATATATTACCGCAGGATGCTATAGCAATAATGTTAAATAACAAATAAAACATGACCATCATGTATTCGAATGATTCTTGCACAATTGTTATCAACTCAAAACTTAGTTACGGCAGGTAGACAGTTTTTCAATATTTAGCAGTGGGGTTTTAGTTTCTGATTTGTTTGTTTTTTTTTTTTTGAATGAAAATTTTTTCTCCATTTATATTATAGATTTTTCTGATCCGAGATAAAATACTTTTAGATTTATAGATGGTTTCTCCTTTTTTTAACGATGAAAATCCTCCATTGTTGTACTAGAGCGCGTGTGCCGAACTCATTCGAAAACGGTTGTACACAAAAGATTGTAGCGATAATAGAGTCAATAAAGTCAGTGTCATTTCGTTGAAATAGATTTAGTTTCGAAAGAACACAATCGTTCGCGTGCTGCAAAAGATTAAATTAACCAAAAAACAAATTGAAACTAGCGTATTTTATTGTACAGATAGTTTTTTAGCTTTATTTCGCTTTCGTCGCATTTTGGATTTATTTGTCTAACATGGCATTAAAGTTAGGGTGGCCAACCAACCGGAAAACCGAGAATTTTATCGTAAAACTGGGAAAAAAGGTAAAAATACCCAAAAACGATATTTTTAATAAGAAAAAATCATTTGAAGAGAAAAATGAATGCCTTTTTAATGTACTTCACACTCAAGAATAAATGTACGAAGTTCAGTTTTATTCATATAACAAATACGCTGCGGCAGTCAAATATTTTCAATAGTATCAAAAAAATTCCACTCTTCTTTTTATACAATTCTAGTAATCAGGAAGTCGGGAGGATTTGGACCGGGAATGAGCCGGGAATTTAAAAATTATATTTCAGTGGCCACCGGTGAAAGTGCTTTTTGGCTACTTTACCTTCTGCCCGACATCTCAGTTCGGCTTTTTAGCACAAGTGGAACGCCATTTCATGTCGCCCGGGTTCGCGTACAAAATATATATCGGCTTCGATTATTTCGATCTTTTACGTCTGGTTATTCGATCACTGTGTTCATTCTACGGTGTACAGATCAGCCAGCAGTCGTTTTTTGATTTCGGATGATAGTGTGGAATTTTTTAACAACGCATGTTTTCGACCCAGATTCGATTTAAAGAATCGACTGGCTTTTATTTAAATCGACCGGAGTTGCTCTGATAAATATGAAATTTTAAGATTTGATGTTTTTAGAATAATTGTGATAACTTGCATCATCGGAAAGTTATAAAATAGTAGGGTACCGAAATTGTTTAATGTACCATTTATTAATAACGCATTTTCGTTCTACGCTTAATTCATTAATGAATTAGTAGAGGCGGGTTTTGTTTGCATAAATTTTATGTCAATAAATTTCAATTTAGGTATAATACTTTGTAAAATATTTTGTTTTGTTTTTTTTTTTCTACTGTTTTATTACTATGCATTTTTATTTTAACATTGAGGAAACTAATGCTAGTACGGAACAAAAAACCGACGATGATGTGCATGATGCCACGAGTAGGACCAGCGAAGAAGGGATAATAGAAGAGGAAACCATTTCCGCAGTCTCGAAAGAGGAACACGAAGCGGAATGTAATGACAATTACGATGTTATCTCTAATGAAGAAATCAGCGAGCTATGTTCGAAACAATGTAAGCAACAACTAGATGCAGAACGGGAAGAGTCAGTAGTTTCCTATGAGGTACTGAGCAATTAACAGTAATCTACCTAAGATGATTTTTAAAACACCTTATAAAAGTAACTTTTTTTATATGCGATTAACCAGAAATTAACTATTTCAGCGTTTACGATGTAATATTTTTATCAGTAGACACACTTGTTGCTTATTCGGTTTATCTGACGCGTTAATTTTCTTGCATTAGAAATGACAACATTTTTGATAAAATTTAATTTTTGCCGCGCACCAGACATCTTGATAATCACTAAACTGAAATAAATACTGTCTAAATTACCGAATCCATTCAAAGCTTGATCATCGGTTGACATTGTAGCTGAATCTTTTCCAACAGGCCTTGTAATAATTCTGCGCAGTCACACAATCTTTATTGCTGACGTATATTAACGATTTTAATCATATAGCTGCGTGAATAAAAGCGAAAATAAACGATCAACGTCAACTCTTTTCCTTACGCTCAATGATTTCATAAAAAAAACAAAAAAAAACTGAAAACTAACGATTTAAAAGTGTCCATGTACCGTTCTTGGTATTTGAGCAAAGGTCTCTCTATACGCCAACATTAAACAATTAGTTTATGGAGGAAATTTATACAATTTTATACCTTTTGATAAAAATTAGTTACTAACAATTGCTAACCTCACCGTGCCTAATTGCGGTCGAACATTGTTGAGTTGATCAATGTACGATAGTTACTGCTGTGATGGAAACAATCGAATAGTCAACCATCGTAAAATCCTATCGGCAGTGTTGTTAAGACACAATCTATTGATTTCTTGACGAGTCCCTCTGCTGTGACTCTCAGGGATGTCTTGTTCCGCGTCCTTAACTCTGAAAAGAACTGTTGTGCTGATGTTATCGCACTAATAAGTACCGAATCCGTCTCAATATTTACGTATATATATTTATTTAATTGTTTTAAAACCTTCCATAAAATCACTTAATACTTGTGCGAATCTCTATTCGAAATTTTTAAATATTTTTCTTTTAAAAACTTTAACGATTAAAATTATCTTACACGCCTATTCATTAAAAAATTAATATTTTAGGGAGGTACTATGACCGTGTTCCTTATTTAATAATTACATTACCGAGGCAACCTTCGATCTTATTTTTTTTATAAAAAATATTTTTAAGTTAACAGATATTACTCTTTTTATTTAAAAAGAAGGAAAATGAGAAATTACATATATTTTTTAATATTTAATATCCAATGCAAAATAAAAGTAAAAAACAGAGAATACACTGAAATTAATAAGTTTTATGAAATAATATTTAGTCGTCAATAATTCTGCGTTCTCACAAAAATGATTTAAAACTAAAATCATTTAATTTCATATTGAACCAAATTTAGAAGCTGAAAAATATATTTTATTAAATATATATATATATATATATATATATATATATATATATATATATATATACAACGCGAAAGAGTTTTTTAAAAAAATACTTTTTTTTTTTTTTACTAGAAAAAAAAAAGAAAAATAATTATGTGATTTTTTAATTACTGATCAAAATATGAAAATTATAAACTTGTACATGAGTGTTGTTTTATTTGAAAATGTTTATTGCTGAATTTTAGATTTTTTAATACACACATTTTTTAGAAAAAATGCAAAGTTAAATTGGAAGAGATTTTTTAAAAACCGAACATCAGCAATAGTTGGACATTGTGTTTTAAAAAACATAATGATAATAGTAAAATGCTAGATAAAAAAAGTGTTGTTTTACGTCATAATAATAGTTCTATCATTTTATATTATACAGATGGAGGATGTTCGACAAAATGCTAGATGTTCCTCGTCTGTTGCAGATCGTCCAGTTTGTCCTCTAACTCCACTTCCTCGTCCTTTGGTGTTACCAGGAGGTCGTCGTTGGCGTAAACCTAAAGATGCTTACAATGAACAGTTCATAGCCGAAACGTTAATCTCTCAAGCCGAAGTATTAGTCGGATCCACGTTGGGGTATTTATTTTTTTGAGAAAAATATTGGAAACGCTGCGCAAATGTAATTTTTATGCCCTCTTGTGCATTTGCGTTATTCGTGAACTTTTACACTTATAAATTTCCTACGACAACCTGATAAATCGGACACCGTATCTTTAAACCTGAACTTTGAATTTCACCCTGGCCCCGTTCTTCTTGCGTCGCTTTAATTTCGGTATGCACAATATATTCCACTCGCTTTTACTAAATTTTACTTGAAATTCGCACACGCATTGGGCACTCATATTTTTACACGGCAGGCACAATGTTATCGTTTGATGTTCAATAATTATCTTAGAAATACGCAATACTTTAGATTTTTTTGTAAGTTTCGCAGTAGCTATCCGAATTTCGTAAATGTACATAGTTTTTGAATCTTTATAGTTTTGATAATATCGTGTAGGCATATTTTTATGTACGTATATACATCAGGATGAGCAAAAGTCAGTCAATCATCTTATACAATACGAAAAAAAGCTTCCTGGCATAAAAAAAGAGTAATTTATTACAAAATATTTTAAAAAGTGATCAAAATTGTAAAATGGCAGGTGTGTATGTAAATAATTGCTTATATAATAATTTTTGTACAAGACGAGAGCCGAGTATATTTAATTTTCTTTCACTACGTATTATATTAAATACAGCACCAACAATACTGATTCGTGTATATATATATATTACGCTATCTCTGGAAACAAACTCGCACATTCTGTATCCTACTTTTTTTTTTTTTTTCGCTACTGCGTTTGATCATGACCTGAAATAGAAATTTCCAGACAATTTAACTCTAACCAATTCCTCGACTTGTTTCCTAATTGAGGTAGTATACTTCCAAAATTACTTTGAATATTTAAATAAAACCTCTTCCAAATAATTTGTGGAGATTAAGTAATATTTTTAAAGCGAGAAAGAAAAGAATATGTACACGTATGTGTATTGCCAGAAATAACGGTAGGAGGGACCGCTGCTTAGGTAAAAATGAATAAACAAAGTTTTTATTAAAAACATTAGCAAATACGAGACATACATGCATGGTTACGACATTTTTCTATGTTAGGAAAGTGAAATAAAGCAAAATTATATATCTAATAAAAACGAAATATAACGAACAGAAATAATCGGAATTCTCGTCTGATTGTTAACTCTGCATTTGATAAAGGAAAACTGAGTACAACTCAAAAGGCCTTCCTTATTGTATGCAAGAATAATAAATAAAACATTTACTTTTTTTCTATGTGTATTTTGGAGTATTTCGTACACATGTAACGTATGAAAGCCTAATATGATTTTATGAAAAAATTCAACTTCGGAACTATGTAATATATGGTCTTGAAATTTTTTTCATATAAATCACGTTTAAAACGTTTCTTTCAGAACTGTATAATGTCGCATTGATCGATTACCTTGAGCGCCGAAAACTGCAAAAAATTTCAAAAATTAAGGAATTCGAAACAACTTAAAAAATCACTTAAAAATTCACAACGCGCGTCATAACCCATTAAAGAATCCAATTTGAAATACGCCACTAAAAACCAAACATTTTATTATGAAATGCAACTAACATTGTTGATAACAAATTAAACCTCGCTCTCTGGAACATATAAACAGTTAAACGTCCATTTGTCTATGAGAATGTGCTGTTTAAAATCCTGTCGCTTCTTTTTTAAATACTCTATAAATATTTCTGTCAAAATTATAATTACGTTGCAAATAAAAATAAATTACCGCATTTATAATAGTTACAATTTGCGTTCTCTATTATATCGTTTATCTCTTTACACAGAGTGAATTTCAGAAAGTATGAATCGCCTAAAGTCGATTTGTCTAATTCCGCTGTATATAAAATGGTACACGATATAGAATCGAAAAACAAAGGCATTGCAAATAGACCTGAAATTGTACCTGCAGAACAAGATTATTATCAATCACCGGTTGAGTATATTAATTTTTATTATAATTTCTCTTAAGTGTACCGCAAATCAAATATTAAAGTAATAAAAATTTTAAGAAAATGTAAAAATTTATATCCGAAAATTACTTGGAAACGGTTTTGTTGTTGTTTTTTTAACACTGCGTACGAATGAGATAACATTGGCGGCGCGCAGTCCTCCGAACGGTTTCCGCGTCTAAAGTAAAAATTTCAATCTGAACGATCGTTTTAGATGGTGATACGTACAACGTGTCGCATAGAACCGACTTGAAATACAGAACTTTTATGTGTAAGGGGAAAAAAACGGCATCTATGAAAATTCGCTACACACCGCAATACAAAAAAGGCAATAACTATCATCCTTTGGAAACAGTGCACCAATCTCGGCGTCCTTGTAACAAGATACAGTTTTACGGTCAGTCAACGACGATTGAAGATTTGCAAAAAAAAACCTTGGAATGCTCTGGTCGCTTCAGTTATCGATGGACCCATGTGAGCACAATTGCCTCCTTCTTAGGAACGATTTTCAATATAAAATCGCCAAGTCCAGACCTGATGACATGTAATTTTTTCTTATTTCAGAAATTGAAAAGTCATTTGCGTGACATTCGCATCAACAATTAAAGTGGCGGAAGTCGTGCAAGTTTCCTTAAAATCTTGAACCGCCGTCAATTGGGCGCATGCTTAAAACGTTGATGAAGTCGATTGCCGATGGACAATATGTATATTGAATAACCGGTTGTTTATTTTGTAATTGTCTTTGATTTTTTTTTTTTTAATTCTCTAGACAGCTTTCATACTAATTCTACACGACCTGCTGTATGCCGCCACCAAAACGTCCGTTCAGATTGGAATTTTTACGTAGACAATACTTCCGACTACGCGTTGTTAACGTTATCCGTAGACGGTATTTAAAAAAAAGCCTGTTAAAGTTGTTTTCGAATTATATATGTATATGCATATATCAGAATAAATAACTAACTTTTGTTTAATTACAGATAAGTTCCAGACATTTTTATTGTGCTCAGCTGGCGTGCAAATCTAATGTAAGTATCAGTTCTCAACGGTAAATTGTTGTACATTAATTACGTTAAGATTGTAATAGCGTTTGTGGATGTTTCTCGAAAATCAGTTTTATACATATATATATATATATATATATATATTGTGTAACAATAGGAGTTAGACTCTCAGTTCGGCTGTGTCATTTGGGAAGGGTTAGTTTTTTGAAAAGAACCGATGAATTCTCAGCTAATTCAAACCATGTTATTCGCCCGAAAACCATTAGGTGTTTATTATTACGAAACAATTTTGCCCGCGAAGACAACAAAAAAAAATTTTTCGGAACCCAATCGAACCCAAACCACCGCGGCGGTGCACATCTTCGAGTTGAGCGCCTGCTACGTGAAGAATCGTCGCAACTAACTCCAAACAGAACGGAACACCGCCAAATCAGCAAATTACGAATTTTTTCTCCAATGCCCGTATCTAAAATTTAACCGTGACGAGACTAGGTAACATTATATTTCGTTACAAAACAGCGAACAGATTCACACGTCTACAGCGCTAGACAATTAACAACGAAAACAAAAATAAGAAAAGTACGACAATGCTGAAGGAATAATTTGAAACGAACGATACGGCGACTTTGTGACCGAGTACAAATAGACGGACTAACCAGACTAAAACGAAATGCCGAAGACACTTGGTGTTCTTCGGTTAACTACACACGCACAAAACGCAAACCTGTAGAAAGATCAGATCATGTGCGACAGCACTCGTCGTAACAATCCCGTAAAATGCAACGGAAATAGAACAGCTATCTCACCGAAACAACATAAAAATGTTACAACGAAACCGAAAATTGTAGGCAGCAAAATTCTCCAGCTCGTGTCCTCGGTCTAAAAATAGCTCCGCTAAACGAAAGAAAATAAAAGCCAAAACTACTCCGTTTCATGGGTGCTGAATTAACAAACTAGTTTTTTTTAATAATCGTTCCTATTTTTGTTTTTTTTTTGTTTTTTAATCTAAAAAACTAGCTGAAAACTTACATTATAGTTGTGAAACAACGAAGTAAAAAACTGACGGAAAATGAAAACGTATAAAGAAAATCGAAAGTATACAGAAACAATCGAGAAGAGTCAAAAAATGTTGATAATGCACTTCTCCAAATTTATAAATTCCTACTCCAGTGTGCGTCTCGTAGTGTGACAGCAGCGAGAACAACTATATCATTATGAGTGTAAGGGTACATTCACGCAACAATATGTAAATGTATTCGCCATCTAAGGGTTAAAAAAAAATTGTAATTTTTTTAGTTATGTATTTAGGCTTATTTACATATGTTTCGTTTAAACTTAAGTATTACAAGAAGGAAGTTTGATTTCTAGTACTTTAAGCGCACATTTTATCTTCATTTTAATTTTTCAACCATTTTCTATAAAGGAACATCTGCTTTTAGGTTTGGCAGTATTTTACATTAAATTAGTGCATTTTAATAAATATGAATAAAATGATTACGTAACATTATAATAAAATATGAAATAATAAATAACGCTAAACTGTTTTCATTATTTTCAACAAAAAACAACATTTATTTTTAAAGTAGTAAGAAAACTAATGAAATTATGACGCTATAATGTAGCGCCTCGCACGTTTTATAATTTTAATATACCGATAAAACAATGGTAAGTTTAAAAATTAATACATCTCTTATAATCAGATAATTTTCTATTTACTACGGTTTTTTTTAACCGAAAGTAAATACAAAGAGCAATTACCGTGGAAAAATTCGAAAAATTTTTACGATACAACTTATAGAACGCTGAAACGTATTTAAAATCATCTTGGACAGTAATTAGATTATTTATAGTGCGTTTTAATTGTGAATCTGAAAAATAACAAAAAATGGTGAAATAAGTATAATGTTAAAATAGCTGTTAGCTAGTCGCTTTCGGTGTACGTGATACAATTTATGTGGAAAATTATATTTAGACTTTGGAAATAAGGATAAATATTACAAAACTTGAACATTAATAGTGATCGAGACGATTCCGAAGGATAATAATTATATCCGGAAATAGTTTATGATTTTAGAAATTTAATTGTGATGATTTTAAAACATTTGTTCATTTAATTTCTGAAATAATTAAATAATGTAACAAAAATGACGCCCGATTATTAAAACACGGTTGAAATACCGCGAATTATTTTAATTATAAAAAAAAATAACGATAATGAAAAGCTGTAACCTAAAAAATAGGCGATATACGATGAAATTTATAACTTTACGTTGATACATTAACATTAACGTCGCATTTTCTCTACTTATCTATTTACTTTTAAATATGGTTTTCATTTTCATTACTTTATATTCAGCGCAAATTAAGAATAGAATAATATATTAAAAATAAATTATTTCATATCTCATCCTCGGGGTTACACGTTAGTTATATTTGATCTTTCAACGTTTAATTACTTAAACTGTACGAAACTGTATCAACACATAAACAGTCAAACAATATCATCAAGTTACAACTGAGTAATTGTTGGAATTTGTTTTTTATATTTTTCAAATCGCATAAATGTATTCAAGTGGGAAAAAAAACTTATTTAACTTTAAATGCCGGAAATTTAAGAGGCGTCTGATAGCTGCGGAGAAAATTTCAAAATTCTCTTGGTAACTAATATATATATTGCCTACATTTTTCTCTTCTATTGCGCGGGAATATGAATAGCACAGGTCAAGTTATAAGATATTTTATTTTATGCTAAAACGAGTTTTTGTTCACAAAGATGCTCAATTTAAAGGAAAAAGTGAGTCGACGAGAGGTAAAAAAAATATAGTTATTTTTCTCGCGTACTCTATACCATTTAATAACCTTCACGCGTAACTGCTTAATTCATGCTTTAAATTATTTTGAAACAGTATGCATACAATTCAAAATCAATATCATCATTTCTATTAATCAACTTCTAACTCCTAAAAACGTATAAATTTGCTAACTTCTCTTTTTAAAAATTAAAACTTGATAAATATTGTTAATAAGTAATTATTTGTCAAACTTTCTGTATTTTAATTTTTTTTTTTTTTTTTGCAGGAAACAATTTCAGATTGATTTAGCCGATTCGGTACTTTTTTAACATTTTAATTTCGAAATTGAAAAATAAAAATTGTGAATTATGAAAAATTTTATTAAATGTGTCATATTGCTCCAAATTTACGAGGTATAAAATATACGCATATTACGCCAACATTTACAATTCTTATTAATTTACAAAATCAATTAAATGGACATGTTTCGGAGTCGCCGACTCCATATAGTACCGTTTATCAGTAATAATGTTTACTTTCACATTATTATTAAACCGTGAATAAGCGGCTTCAAAACGTGTCGGTTTAAATTATTTTATCGATCAATATATTTCCGTTTCTGTGCTTATTTTATTTGTTTATTTCCAATACAAAAAAAAAAAAAAAAAAAAAAAAAAGGATTGCACTTTTATATTTATATATTTTATTTTTTACTTCTTTTGCCCAGTTTTTCACCCTTTGGCCAGCTTCCTCTTGATCCTATTCATATTTTCCATTTTATATGACGTATTTCATTATTATTTAAAAATTGATATAATTGTTTACACACGGCTGTTTTTAGTTGAACTACTCTATGTTGTTAAAGGTAAATTTTCAGGTCTGCTAGGATGATTTTCAATAAAGTTTGCTTTCTTTGTTCAAATTTGGTGCACTGCCAAACTGTAATATGCTCTAACGATCCTTCCAAACCACGAAAATATTTATTTTTATTTATATTTTTTATATATGTGGCGACACGGTATAAAACGAAAAAAAAAAAAAAAAAAAGAATGAATAATTCGACAACGGATGGCGAGAAGCGAATCGAAGACAATGACGCAACCGAAAAAAATAATTATTATTAGAAATTTGGTTATTGAAAGAATTACATTTTTTTTTATATATCGCCGGTTCTCGAATTAGAATTTTCTGTTCCAGATTATTCTCCCCGAATTAATATAAGTAAAGGTGGGATAATCTTAATTCAGTTCAGTTTTGCGCTGACACGTGGTCGAGCGACATCGAATTAACCAAGACGCGAAAATGCTGAGTCATCGGTAAATCTCTTTAGTTATGCGTGTTCGCGATTCCGAAAATGTGTTTTTTTTTGTCTTTTTAATTTTTGTTTTTGCTATTTGTTTCTTTTTAATAAATTTATTTCATAATAAACCGTGTGTGTTGATTCAAGCAACTTACGTATACATATATATTGCTATGATGCCATCTCTTTTCTCCAAGCTAGATGCGAAATTTCTTCGAATACCCTGAGTGACTTCTTAATACAGGATTTTGTTTTCCTTCGGTGTTAATTTACATCCGGGCGCCACCATCGAGTAACGATAGAAGATCAGCAACGAAGTATCCCCGAAAGCATGAATAATAAAATAAAAGAAAATAATCGGTTGAAGCCGTCGGAGGAACTTACGAGTTAAACTCCTTTTAGTTTTCTTTCTAACCGTCGAGCCGCGGTGCTGCCAATATTCACCGTGCACACAATGGTCAACGTAAATCGCGATACGACCAAAACACGATATTTATAATAAAATTACTGTAAACAAGCGTAATATATTTTCCTACGAAAAAACCGGTTCACATAAATTGATAAAAAATGGATTCAAGGAAATTGCGTAAGAGGCTAAGTAAGTAAACGAAAATGTGGCACTTTCTGAAATGACATAAACACACAAAATTTACTAGTTCTAAATTACGTACGTTTTTGTAATTCGCCGTATTCTACCGAAAAACAGACATAATTTCGTTTTATAAATCAACGATCAACTAATTTAATCTCCGGCAATTGATACGCTGTTTTGTAGCACACAGCACTCATTCATGGCTACCATTCGTGGTCATTCTCAAGCCATCATCGTAGCTTACCTCGGTATTGCCCGTAATAAGCCCTTTGCACAAAATCGTTGAAAAAGTAACTAAACTGTAAAAGATTTGCAATTTCAGCAAATATTATCATCAATAATAAATAATATTTTAACAATTCTGAAACTGCCCCTCGACGATGTTCATATCAATATACATGTATATATATGTATTAGATGTACAAATAAGTTTCCGCCGTTTGACAAAAATTGGTGCCACCAATAAGTTATGGTGAAATTGCCAGATGTAAAACGTCTTGTAAGTTTAGACATCTGACAACACCGTCACCTAAAAATATTACCGCTTTTGCATCAGTCAATTATTTGTGTTGGTACGAAAATGTCGTGTTTTGAGCCGAACAAGCGTCATTTGCGGGAGCTTTTGATTTACTTTTTTAATTTGAAGAAATCTGCAGCTGAGGCGCATCGATTGCTTTTAGAAGCATATAGTGAGGCTGCTTAAAGGTAGAGTTGTTGCCGTGAGTGATTTCAGAAGTTTAAAAACGGTAAGTTTGACGTGGAAAACAAGGAACGTAGTGGAAAGCCGAAATTGTACGAAGAAACAGGATTGACAGCTTTATTGAAGGAAGATACGTGCCAAACGCAAGAAGAACTTGCAATTACATTATAAGTAACTCAACAAGCAATTTCACGCCGTTTAAAATCGTTAGAAATGATTCAAAAACAAGGAAGTTGAATTCCATATGAACTGAAGCCGAGAGACATTGAACGCCGACTTTGCACATGTAAAATTCTGCTTGCCAGGCAAAAAAGCAAGAGTTTCTTGAATTGTATGGTCACTGGTGATGAAAAGTGGATCCACTACGATAATCCAAAGAAGAGAAAATCATGGGGACCACTTGGCCATGCTTCAACATCGACAGTGAAACCGAATATTCATGGAAAATATTCATGCTGCGTATTTAGTGGGATCAGTTAGATGTCGTGTTTTATGAGTTGCTTAAACCGAACGAAAAAATTACTGGAGTTCTCTATCGAACACAATTAATGAGGTTGAACCGAGCACTTACGGAAAATCGCGCCCATTATGACTCCAGACACGAAAAAAATATTCTCTTACATGATAATGTTCGTCCGCATGTTTTGCGGAGCCGGTCAAAACCTATTTCGAAACACCTAATGGGGAAGTCCTATTATACGGTATCAGATCAGAATTTTGGTTAATTGTTTAGTTTACCCGTTGTATCGTCGAAGGTTTGTATAGTATGGTATTTGTCCGTTAATCGTTCGTTTTGGGGCAATGTATAAATTTTTAGCTATCCGTCTGATTAATCACGTGTTGTGTTTCGTGTTTTATAACTTTTCTAGTCCGAGTGAGTTGTGGAAGAGAAAAAGTGGTGTGCGGAAGAGACACCGACAAGGAAAAACTCAAAAAAAACTCGTCACTTCGCGCCTTTTGCTTAAAGCCTACGGCTAAAATTATGAAACATGAAACATGCTTTAATCCGATTTGCTGAATTCCGAATTTGTAACTACTGTTGTTCTGTTGGAAAATTATTAATGAAGAAATGAAAAAAATACAAAAAATACGGATAATCGTTTTATTTTTCTGTTTGTTCTACATGGTCGTTAGAAGTAATCGACAATACCGGTTTATGATAACTGACATAATTTTTCGAATCGATCCTTTCAATGAGGCGAGCGAAGACATGATCCACCATGGATAGTCAAGGAGCAAGATTTGTTTTGAACTATAATCCGAACGTTTCTTCCATAAACTGAACCAGTCGGCAATGTTCAGGTTTCTTCGAATCCAGGTTTATATCGCCAGACAAAATTATGGATATAGGGTATTGTCTTTTTTTAATAACTTTGAAAATCTCTGCTGCCTTAGGTGTGTAAGCCATCAAATTCAATTCAAAGAAAACTTCGATATCGTCAATCCTAGTGCCAGGTGTAAACCGTTACAATAAATGCTCGCTGACCATTGATAGTGCTTTCAATAGCACAGATATCACCGCACTCTTCGCTTTTTGCCACGCTTCTTTTGGGCTCTAACGAATTTTGTTGTAAAATTTCATCATGATGTGCGAAGTCGAAAATAACATGCAGTTTTCTTTTTCGTACATGGCGACCCCCCAGCTGGTACTTTTTCGCATTTAAACTGAGTAACATATCGGTAACCACTCAGCACAACCTCGTCGTCGTTGTTCAGCCAAGTTTCGGTTAACGCCATGATCTTGGTTTTCGGCGATTAAGTCAAACGTAATATGTGTACTCAAATGCACTAACTCACTGTAAACCCGTTTGTCCTACTACAGTGGTATTCTTATTATAAGCGCGCTACTTTCGTCTCCTTTCCAGTGCACATTTCATTTCCCTTACCGTGTAACGTTTTTGGGCGGTTTGGTCCCGGCTAAAGCATGTTCCATGCTAAAATTAAAGTTTCCTAACACTATAATAATTATCGTTCGAAAGTGATATCAAAGTTACCGTCACGTCGTGCTTGCCTTATATTAGAACGTCATTTTAATCGTATTTTTGTTTTCTGTCTCTCGATTTATTCATTTCCGAACAATAATAAAATTTCGGTGTAGCTCCGTAGTTTTTTATTTTGTTTTTTAAGCTCCAAATTGCAAAGCTCGGTGACTTAGGAAGACGCCGTGACTGGTTCCGCGGTGGGAGAAGTGTGAGCTCTTCCACTATTCTCCTCGATCAAAAAGAATTTTATTTTTCTTTTATTTTCATAATTTCTTTTACAAAAGCCTAATGTTCAATACGTAACCCGGAATGATCGAGATTCAATCAAATCCGTATCATGTGGCACCAGTACGGCAGATATAGCGTCCGTAATTAGCTCTGGCGCCCGGGCATATTGTTAGTGTACTAAACTCAAACTAGAGACAGAAATATAAGTTTATGGATTTTTGTCCTACCGAGTTTTCTTTGAAATTTTGTAAATTTGCAATTTTACACTAGAACGCATTCTAAACAGTGATATATATGCCATGCTAGTTTTCATATATATATGTAGCTGCGTCGATCTAAAAGTCATTGGCCTACTCTCGGCCGTTCAGATCAGAGTATAGAAAATGTTTTCATGCGCTATTTATAACGCCGGGTAGAGCCAATTCGATTTAAACCTCTAGAATTTGTTAAAAAGTGCGTTGATGCTAGATTTTCAATTACAGATGTTTTGTAGAGGAAGTAAGAACTAAACCCACCATTTAACAATTATACGTAACATAATCTATAGAAATATACGTCCCTATATGTAGTGTATGTTTAGTTTTATATTGATTATGTTTAGTGTGTTCGTCATATTCGATTTTTAAAGTAACGTAACCTCAATAATATGATAAGTTATAAATATTATATTTTAAAAACCCTTAAATTATGTTACAAATGTTATATATTTTTATATATTGCACGGACACAGAGTACCTTTCAATTCGTTAAAACATATAACTTTATTTATATTAATTATTAATTAAATTAAAATATAAGTTTTACAAACATAATTAATTCACAAAATATATATAAAATTCGTCCTACCGGTTTCGTCTACTTGACATCGAATTTTATATATATTTTGTGAATTAATTATGTTTTTAAAACTTATATTTTAATTTAATTAATAATTAATATAAATAAAATTATATGTTTTAACGAATTGAAAGGTACTCTGTGTCCGTGCAATATATAAAAATACATAACATTTGTAACGTAATTTAAGGGTTTTTAAAATATAATATTTATAACTTATCATATTATTGAGACAAGCGATTACAGGAAGAAATAACACATAACGTAACCTCCTTCACCACAATATAGTTGCTAGAGCGCTTGGCTTCCGTTTCGGAAGTCTATCCCGGGCGGCGACAGAAATTATTACGAAAAAATTTAATTAAATACTCGCATCAGGCGTAATCGAGCTTGGTAAATTTAACTCGACTTCAAAAGAAATATAAAAAAATAAATAAAACCTATGAATTCCTAAATTTTATTACATTATATTCAGTTCTTTTTTTTTTTTTGGTATTTTATTTTATGTGGGATGTTTTCGCTTAATGATTTGTTTCTATAAAATAAATTTGGTCTTTAAATTCTCGAAAACATTTTTTTTTTTTCTTAATGAATACCATGATCAGACCTTTAACTTATATGTGTTGGTACAAATTTATAGCTTTTAAGAATTGAGGGACTCTGCCAATTTGCGAAGAATTGTTTGCCAAAATTGAAGGAAGGGATATGTCAGGAAAGAGTAATAATCTCTGAACACTTAATTTGGAATATTCGGTTAATATGTGTTTGATTGTGAGTTGGGTGTAGCAGGAATTACAGACTGGAGATGGTCTTTTGTTGAATATAAGACTGCGAGTGAGCAGGGAGTGACCTGTCAATGTGCGTGTAAGAACAACTTCGTCCTTCCGAGATAAATCTGTAAGAACTATATATGAACTGGAAAAAGGATAAATGCCTTTCAGCTTATTGTTATAAGGAACATGATGCAAGAATTGTCGGGACTGAATTTGGGATAAAGAATTCAGGTGTGCTTTTAGATCTGCAAGGGGAGCAGGGATGTTGGGAATCGGAGCAATATTTAAAGATTACGATAGGTTGGCCATTTTAGTCTCAGGAATATCACAATGAGAAGGAATCCAGCAGAAAACCACATTTTTATTGGAGTTAACTAGTTTTTGAATGGTTTCTTGGGTAATGGCGTTTTTTATCATAGTAATTATTCGGGGACAATAAAGCTGATAAGGAGTCCGAAAATATTAGGATATTGTTTAGCTGGAATCCTGTAGGGTATATTATAACTAGTTTTAATGCAAAAAGTTGAGAGGAAGAGACAGAGAAATAGGGTGGAAGTGGATACAAAATTCTATTCTCTTTATGGATAATTGAACAACCGGAACGTTCTTGGATTTTGCTACCATCGGTGCAGATATGCTCGAAATTAAGATAGCCAGTGGTTAGCGCGAGAAAATTTTGACGGAAAGTAGCAAGATTTATGGAGTTCGAGAGTTCAGAAAGCGAGGAATGAATTGTTGGTTTAAAATTTATCCAGGAATGGTTACGGTTTATTGGAAAATGGTGTATCTTTACTTCATTGGCAAGTATAGATTGAAAAAAAGTAAGGTAATTTTGTAACGAATAATTGCAAAGGAGTTTCAGATGTTCAAGAGAAGAATGGAAGGTAAAATTTTCCAAAATTCTGAGGACAGTCCTTAAGGAAATATGTTGTCTTCGGATTGATAAAGGTAGCTCAGAGGCTACGTACAGAAGACTTGCAGTTGGAGTGGTGTAGAGAGCTCCAGTTGATATTTTCAGGCTAGTATTATAAATAATGTTGAGCGGATCTGGACGAGATGAGGTAGTAAAGCCGTTTATAGGAGAACTGTAATCAAGAATTGGGCAGATAAGAAAACGATACAATTTCAATAATGAAGTCGATCCGAGTCATAATTGATACGAGATAATTTTTTTAGGAGGTTAATTTCTGAAAAACATTTCTTTTTCAAGTTACAGATATGGATGAGAAGTCAAATATTATTCGAAGGTATTTGACTGATTCTGAAGCTGGTATAAAGATATTGTTCCGTTGAACTTATATGGTTCGAGGGCATTTGTAATGCCTATTACGTGTGTAAAGAAATTTATCAAAATTTTTATTCGAACGAAACAACACACTACACGTTTTCCGGCGCCAATTTATAACCGTTGTTGACGTGTTAAATGTAACTGAACTTTTTTACCATTTTTACGCTTCAGAAAAGGTATTTTTAAGCCTAAAATACTTTAAGATATTAAATTAAAACAAATTATTTTCGACTATAACATAAGCAAATGAAAACAAATTATGGATCATATAGATCTCAATCAAATAATAGCCTTAGTAAAAAAAAAATCGCTTTTAATGTATTTAAATTCCTTTTTATGTCAGTAATGTGTGGATATTTTTATTTTAAAATGTGTAAATACAGGGTGTAACATTTTCAAAATACTTCTTTCATCGGGATATAATTTTCTTTCCTTGATAACACAGAAATAATGCCAACTGATGACGCTGTAATTTTCTCTTCTTGTGGTGCCGCACTCCCTGGACGTTAGCGATTATCATAACGTGAATTTCCACAACTTCCCAAAATTGGACAACCCTGTCCAGTTACAGATGTTTTGGTACCACAACATAGATTTGCAACCGATTCCACACGCCTTCCTCGTATTTTTTCCTCTAATATCAGTCGCAGTAATGAAAATTTTTCTCCGTGTAGAGTGTGTCCAAGATAGCTTGTCTTTCGTTTCTCTATATTAAAAATAGCTGTCTCTCAACACCAGCCATTTCGAGAACCACTCGAATTTCTCAGCTTCTGCACTCATGATATCTTCAAAATTCTTCTGATGATACACATTTCAAATGCTTTTAAACGTTTTATTGATTGAGTTTTCAAAATCTACGTCTCCACGCCAATGAAAAGAATAGACCACACGTAACACTTGACTATTCTATATCGGATCTGAATGTTAATCACAGAGTAGCATGCTTCGTGGAAGCCTATCTCACCTGTTCAATCCTAGACTTGATTTCCATGACTGGATTTCGTCTTTCGTTTAAGTACCGAGGTACCTGAACTGAGGTACTCTCTCTGTAGCTTTGTTATCAACATGCAATGTAGCAGGTTCTGGATATTTTCTGCTAACGACAAGCAGCTTGGTTTTATCTTCGTTTATTTTCAGTCCAGCTTCTTTGCCATATGTGTTAACCAGATCTAGAATTGTCTGCAAGTCATGAGGATTTCCAGAAATTAATACAGCATGTCTCCGTATCGAATGTTGTTTATAATAGTTCTATTTACTTTGATACCCGTCTCTATGTCTTGAAGAGCTTTTGAGAAGACGGTTTCCACGTATAAGTTGAATCGCATCGGGGAGAGTAAGGACTTTTTTCTCATCATTTCAGTCCTAAAAATTTTTAATAAATAATCATTTAGTCTACAGCTTAAATGAAAAATGTGGTACCATATAAACTTTTAGTATTTTCTATAATCGTAAAAAAGAAATATGACCTGGAAAACGGATTATTACATTAAATCTTTAATACATCATAAGGCATGTAAATGTTAATTTCAAACACCCATTTTCATTGTTTATTAGAAAAAAATTTAGAATGATTGCGCGGTTCAGTACGATATGAGAATTCAACATCGAAATATGTGGTACATTTATGAACAATTCTGATAAAACATATACTAACTTAACGGTTGAGTGCGTTATTTTGATTAAAATATTAATTTATTATTTTAGCGTGATGATCATCCCTTTTTTACAAAAAAAAAAAAAAAAAAAAAAGTTTTCTATAAAGCTATCAATAAAAATTTTTTATGAGGCTAGAATTTATTTAACAGAGATTATAGTCTACTCTCAGTATAAGATTGATGAATACAATGCTAACGATTCACTACAACGAACTAAGATACATGTTATAGTAGATTATACAATCAAATAATAAAATGCAACTTAACCAAATACAATTTTTTTACTTTTTTTATTTTAAAAGAATTAAAACGGAAATTATTAACGAATGAAGATATGCCAACAGTAGTAAGAATATATTTAAAAATTTCTCTAAACTATAACCATTCTGCCGATGAATCGGCACTTACCAACATTTACATTCCTCTTTGCAAGAAAAAATAAAGAAATCAGTAGAAAAAAATGTCTTATCGACAAGATACATTTAACTACATTTGAAGGAATTTGTGATCAAATGTTTCAGGACCAAAATTACTTAATTCTTATTTTCCTTCAGACAAAATTATCTCCGGTACTTCTTCTGAGTCGATCACCCTCAATTCTTTACATCACTGAAAGAAAACATTAGGTTCGAAAGAGGAATGGTTTTTCGGATCCTACACATATAAAGAAGTATACATATAGTCAGTCCTAACATTAATTTTTCCGTTACCAAACGGAATGGCAAAAAGGATTAATTAAATAAGTGGGTTAATATCTGTTTACTTGATGCAACATATAAAACAAATAAATACGATTTACCACTGTTTTTAACTGTTGCAAAAACAATGTTAGGTATCGTCCTGTTGCAATGTTTATTATTCAAAAAGAATCTGCGTATCATGTTACAAAAGTTTTATTAAAATTTAAAGAAGGGAACACAAATTTGCCGCCAAAACACTTTATGGCCGATTATTGTTTGGCAGAAGTATATGCATTAGAATCAGCTTTCGGTTGTTTCGTGTATTTTTGTGCCTTTCACGAATAATAAACGATTTTTACTAGGCAGCGCTACAAATTATAATCAACTGGATCTATTTATATCGAATAAAATAAATGAGCCTTTAAGAGTCAATAGGTATTTTCTGAAACAACGTCAAAATTTTTAAGAAAAGTGTTTTGATATACCAATCTCTAGCACTTAAATTATTGTCACATATTTTTTGAAAAAGTTGAAGTTTAATATATACGTATGTGTACGGGAATTCTGAGTATTTTATGCTTGGGGAGGGGATGTAGATTTAAAAATGCCTCGACTAAAATTAAAATTTGCTAACTTAAGTTTTTCAATGCATTACAGTATTCAAATTGATTATTCCGATCTGTATTAGTGCAACATTAAAACACATATATTTTCATACCTAAAATTGTTTAAATTGTTATTTTTAAATAGTTCGTAATTCTTTTTTGTTCTAGAGAAAGAATATTTTGAAAAATAAGAGCGAATAAGCCTTTAATACGCGATATACATCTAAGAAAAAGTTCTCGGTATTTTTCTTTCATTTTCAACGTTATTTGAATTATAGATTTGAAAGCAGTTGAAAAATATTTATTAAATTAAACAGATTTCGTATTAAATCTCATTCAATAGTAGTGTTTTCCAAAAATTGATACAAGTTTCGAAAAAAAAAAAGAACAAAGTTGAGATATTTATTATAATTGCTTACATAAAGTACAGAATGTAATGTTCTGTTTTTTACAAAAAAAAAAAAAAATCGCTCACTGGTCCGACTTGCTGCAAATTATTCCAATTGCTGCTAATTGTTTTTAAAAACTTTAGCATTCAGATCAGCGCCAAAAACCCACAAATCTTTGTGAACATAGAAAAAGTTTCCATCACGTTTCGCACACTTATATGTATACTGTAATGCTACTATTTGCTTGTCTTCGTCATTGTTGTCCATTTGATTATACAGTCCCCGCACGATTTCGTTATTGATTAAAGCAACAGTCCTCGTAATACTTTTTCGTCAATATTAGTCATTTAAGCAACAAAATTAACCAGCTACCGTGGCCTAGCTAATAAGTTAATTGTGTTTTGTTTAAATAGAACCGTCTTTGATTCGCGCTGCAACACATTGAAAACTTCTAGAAATATTCCACTTGCGCTAAATTAATGTCCATAGTTGGGACGCCCGAAAATAAAGTTAAAAAAAAATAAAACGAAACAAAATTGCTGGGTTATCAGCCGAATTTCTTCTTCTTCTTCGTTAGCTATTATTAATCCACTGCTGGACGATGGCCTCCGCCATTTTTTTCCAATCTTCCCGACAGTTTGCTCTGAATTTTTGAATTTCATCTGCCCATCGTATTGGTTGTCCTAAGGGTTGCTTGTCATCGGGTTTCCATGATGTTGCCGCACTTATCCAGCGGTCTTCGTTTCTAGCCACATGTTCGCACCATCTCCAATTGCTATGTTTAATGACAATTTCTTAAAAAATATAAATTCATTTTTTGTTTTACAAAACATTAAATTTTCGCATTAGCGAACTTTGTTCATTTTGATTTTTACATTATCAGAATAAAATATATTGATTTAGTCCCGGACTAAATTCAGATTCCGCGTTAATCGGTTTTTTGTATTAAATGGTTTATACTGTGTTTTATTTTTTAAAATAGCCGTATAATGTTAAACGTTTAAAATCTATTAAATAATAACAGACTTTAATAAATTCTGAATCTTACAGTTTTTTATATGTACGGGGTAATATACGCAACAACATGTAAACAAACAATAAATTAAGTTTCAAAACTGATCACCCGCCACGCTGTGACTATAAAAAATTCAGCTTTCCGTCTTCTATTTTGCGATCTTGATGCGCTCCTAGTGGCAATTTACGCAAACATGCCAAGCAGGGTACAAACACAAACTGTTCTACCGGTTACCTTCTACATAAAATCCTGCTAAGACAATATTAGTTATAGCGACATATCAGTTTTACATGAATATTGCTAAATCTAGCAAAATTATATAAAATTATATGGTAATTCTTTATAACAACATCGGCTATACAAAAAAAATCAATTATGACTAAAATGTTCGTACACAAATGAAAAATTACTGCTTACAACAATTTAATGTCACAAGAAATTTTTACAAATTAAACGAATAAAAATATGTTCTTAGTCATTTTGTGTGAAAAACTAATGAAATACATATATTACTCTATTTTCAGTTCTGTTTACATTGTTACTATTATTAATGGTATTTATTTAATGTTTATTGTAAATTTAACGAAATTGATGAATTACACATATTATAAAAAAATTACTTATCTCGTTGCGGTAAAAATTAGAAAAATTTCTTCAAAAGTACGGGTAATTTGAACCGCTGTCGTTTATACGCGGTAATTTTTTCCTCTTTTTTATTTTTTCATTGATATAGAGCTTATTTTTTTATCATACTTTCAAGTTAAAAAAAAAAAAACGATATTTGTACTTTTGAATTTATTGAGAATTATATTTAGAGCAGTATGAATTATTTATTTAATCAATGAAAAATTATTCCGCGAAATACGTTTTACAAAAGTTTTATTAAAAAATCATATTTCAATATCAGATATAACGACAAACCGGTAATAACGATTAGATTATTCACCCACTTTGATGTTATACTCGTTTTTTGTTACATATATGTATATAAAATTTTGTAACTATAGAGCACTAAGTATTTTTAAATTTTAACGACTGAACTGAAAAACAAAATTGATTTTGTCGCTTAATCGTACTCAGTTTATTCCTCTTCGATTTTTTTTTCCCCGTAATTTTAACCATAAATCTTCAACTTCAATAACTGTGAACTTGTATCGATAAGTATGCATTTGATTTTTGATGAAATGGATTTTGATTGAATATTTTAGCATGTTTCAAATTTTTAGCTTTTTTAATTCGCATTTTGTATAACTAAAACGGTTTTTAACAAGGAAATATCTATATATATATATATATATATATATATATATATATATATATATATATATGTATAATGTTACGACAAAATTTCAAAATTTATATCAACTGATAAAACTAAACTTTTTTTCATTTAGATGTTTAATAAACTAAATTTTTTTTTTAACAAAAATGTCATTCATTTTAACATTTTTATTATAATTTTAGCAGTTAACGTTGATAATAAAGAATATTATTGAGTACGAAAATTAATATCGAGCATTTTAAACTTTTATCGGTTTTAGAAATTTATTTTCTTTCGATTACCATAGACTATCTAATTAATCATCGCAATAAATTAATCGACATTGACAACTGTGTAGTACAATTTGCGGTTTAATTAATTTTAAAATTTGTATTTGGTGTTGTTGGAAATAATTGTCGTTTGTTAGTTGTGCTTTAATTAATTTCCTTTATGTTATATTTCAAAATATTGGTCAATTCCTTACTTATAGATCAGGTAATTTAAAAGTTATTGACTTATTTTTATAACGTGGGGGATTTACTTCACTAATTTTATCGAAAAATGTTTTAATTGTGCCGACGAAGGCTATAAAAGTATATAGATTTTATATGTTTTAGCTAATATAGCTTTTGTGTAGTTTGATAAATAATCGTATTTTGTAGTATTATGCCTATAGCAGTGGTTTTGTAGGCGACGCCCTCTTTTTTCTATAAGCTATTTAAATTTCGCGGCGTAAACATTGTAAAAAAAGAGAACATTTCGAAAAGAAATAAACTGCTCTTTTATGAATCGAATTCGAATATTTGTTGCAGAGTTTACGTGACCGCATATTTTTATATCTGCACGATTATAATACCTTAGTACGTGTATAAATTATAATAACGGATCGTAATAAACCAGTTCTGTAAACAGTTGAAATAAATTGAAAATGGAGTTGGGATCGATCGACGAAGACGCGGGAGATGGAATTCCAGAAAACGCAATATCGTACTCTGCACAAGGAGAACCGAAAAACGATGATGAATTAAAAACTGATCCTAAAACATATTATATGTTCCACGAAGCGCACACAGAATCACCTTGTTTAAGTTTCGATATTATTCGAGATGACCTAGGAAACGAAAGAACATCGTATCCGCACACGCTCTACGTAGTTGCCGGTACGCAAGCCCCGCGTAAACGAAATAACAAAATCATGATTATGAAGTGGCAGAATTTACGTAGAACGTTGAAAAAAGAACCTAAACTATTCGACGACAACAACGATGGTTCTAGCAATGACAGTAGTAGCAGCAGCAGTTCTAGCAGTAGCAGTGATGACGATGACGACGACGACGGGCATGTGAGTTCTAAAGTGCCGGCAATGTATTTTTCGTCAATCGATCATTACGGGTGTATAAATAGAATAAGAACTTGCGCATTTAACGCTAGTGTACTGGTAGCCGTATGGTCAGAAACGAAATCGGTCAGTATTTACGATTTAAAGAAACATTTAGTTACAGTCGATAAACCTTCGTCGCTTGTGAAGAAAAGTAAGCATAAGAAACAGAACAAAGTAAAACAATGGGAACAGCCGTTGTTTGCTTCGGAATTTCCGAACGAAGGATTTGCCATCGATTGGTGTAGTGTAGTTCCAGGAGTGCTAGCTACTGGTGATTGCAGCGGTAGTATAAGTGTTTGGTCGCCCAGAGAAAGTGTTTGGGATGTTAATATGCAGTCGTTGATGGGGCATACTTCCTCGACGGAAGATATACAGTGGTCTTCGAATGAAAGAGACATATTGGCATCTTGTTCTGTTGACAAGAGCATACGAATATGGGACGTACGGAATGCGTCTGAAAACGCGTGCGTGCTAGCGGCGGAGGAAGCGCACGCATCGGATATTAATACGATACACTGGAATCGAGTAATGAAGCAATTCATTGTTTCCGGCGGCGATGATGGCTGTGTTAAAGTGTGGGATCTTCGTAATTTTAAATCGAATTCGCCGATTGCCTTATTCAAACACCATTTATCACCGGTCACTTCGGTGGAATGGCATCCGACGGATGATTCGGTGTTTGCTTCCTCTGATGAAACTCAGGTTGCCTTGTGGGATTTATCCGTTGAAGTCGATGCCAGCGACGACGAATCGGAAAAAGAAATCGACGTGCCGCCTCAGTTACTGTTTACGCATCTGGGTCAAAAAAATATAAAGGAACTTCACTGGCATCCTCAGATACCCGGTGTATTAATTACTACTTCGTTAGATAACTTTAATATATTTAAAACCATAAATATATAGAAATGTGCAGAATGATAAATATACGTATATTTTACTGATGTTTAATTTTTTTGATTTTATATTTTATATTCGATAGATACTTGTATAAAATTGCTTTATATTTTTTTGGTGCGCATGTTTTCGGATATTTTTAGTAAGCTAAATTTACGAAGCGTGTTTGTAGTTAGTTGTTTTTTTCTCTCTCGAAATGTTGCCGTAGCAAGTGTGAAGGTTTTGGCAGAACTACACTTAAATTACCGCTAAATTCGATTTGCTCGACGTGCGTTTGAATCGTTTCACATTGGAGTAATCCTTAAGCTGCATACATTGCGATATGTAAGTTCTTGAAAACGATTCCCGGTGGTGCTAAAATGCGCTGATTAGACCAAGCACCGTTCATCACGTATGAAAAGAGAAAACTTACTGTTATTTCGAACCAGTGTGAAAAAAAAGAAACATAAAAATTCAATACAGGAAACATTTTAAGTGCTTATTAATTGTTTTACATAAATGTATCGATTCGTTTACGCACATGCACATGCACACAACACACGCGTAATATATATATTATCAGTGTGGTATATCCAGACTTTTTACCACCCAGCATATTGAGACAGAAGTTAAATTTATACTAATTTAAAGAATACAAAATTTAATTAGCCTTTTTTTTTTTTTTTTAATGGAAATATCTTTATAATTTTTGAATTAAAAACGTTTTGTTTATCTCTATCACGAAATTAATAAAAGTTCATTGTAAATAGTTTTAAAAATCATGTAAATTTTCAGTTCGACAGAAATGTTATCAAACACATTACATTATGTGTTCGTACTTTTACATTGCATTTACTTTTATTTTTGGAAAATTCACTTAATTTTAATATGGTGTTTCGAAAAAACAAGCTCCCCGTTTAAAATAATAGTTCGTACCTGCATTCTCTTTTTTCTTACGTCATAAGTGATTCTGTTTAATTTCAGTTTTTAATTTATTATGGGCAGAAGAGGTGGATTCCGGAAAAGAAAACGTATTAAAGGATTTCACCGAGTACCCGTTCTTACTGCGGACGAAGACGCAGCGCAGAAGTCAACAACGTCACTGCCATCTAATTCGACGACATCCGCATTGGTAATTATTCGTTAATTCCTTCAGCATTTTCTGTCAATATAATTACGTACATTTAAATTTCGCGCTCTCGCTGAAAGTATGAATAATTTAATCTGAACTGATGAAAATTCGGAAAAAGCTTACTATAGTTCATTTTTTATTCCGTGTTGTTTCGCAACGCGTATTGTGTACGATGACGGCATAATAATAGGGCACGGCCAGAAACAGCCTTCCCTCTAATTTTTCACATTATTGCGGACAGTTCGCCTCTCTATTTTTACTCTTCTAATTGTATAAGTTCGCAATCGAAATTGTGTTGTAAGTTGCGCGTATTTTGGTTTTTATCGTTATACAACAGCCAGTGCCATGTATTATTATAAACTACAATATCGATATTTTGATTTTATTGATAAACGTGTTTTTTTTTCTTCTTTTTTTCATATTGTTTTGTTTTCTTGAGGTTTATGAATATCTTCGATCGAATAATTCCACAGCATGACTAACATATTTAGCGTCTAGTAAAAATTTAATTTTTTTTTGCTAAACCCGAAATAGTTTTCACCGTTTTTGTCATTCTGCGTATTTTGAAAATTTTGATCTGTAGTGTGCAAATGTTGAAGTCGTCGTAGAACGGCGTGAATTGATTTTTTTTGTTTTTTTTTTTTTGCAATATTCCGCTTTATATTGAAGGTAGTTTTTTTGTTTTTTTTCCTCTCTTTAAATACATATTTTTATATTAATATTTCCAGATGCTTTTGCAGTTGATGTTGAAATCCAGAAGATCTTTTGAAATATTTTCAAACCAAAGTGTGTAATATACACATATACGTGAAGGGACTGCCGTGGCGTTGAAATTTAGTACGTTCATATTAAATTTCCGAATGTTTTCGATTGTAAAATAGTTAACAACAAATTCATCGATTTACTAAAATACATTTTACCTATGTTATTGTATATATTCATTATAAGGGGAGTACGTTTTTTTAAAAAGTACAGTGTAACTGCTATTTTTACTACATCTTTTGTGCTGCTTCGTCCTATTTAATAATAATACTAAAATCCAGCCAGTTCCCGTCGCACTTATTATCGAAAGTGCAGTGTAATTCTTCCTGAGACATGTATTACTACTACACGCTTCAGATTTAGTTTTCGATTAAGTCCTTGTGTACATCCAGAACTAATAATAATAGGATGGATTTTTGAACCCGTAATTTACGCTGTCACAGCCTAGAGTAATGAACGCTAATTTCGTTAGATTGTTTTTTTGTATATTTTTGATGAATATTTCGTGAATGCCCATAAAAATATAAAAATTTTTGAGAACAATAATTTTATGGTCGTTTACGAAAGGTCGAAAATGATGAGATTCATTCGATTCAACTGGCGAATCTAAAATTGTTGGCTATCTATTAGAAGCTAAAGGGACTCAGTATAACTATGTTCTGTTAGCACTTTCTCACTAATTACTTTTTGAAGAATTTTAATATCAACATTAAAAAAAAAAAAAAAAATCGTATTAACCATCTTCTGTCGAACTTTCCGTTGAATATCTCTGTATCTTAGCAGATAGTTTTTAGAAATTGAGTAATACGCGCGTATTATACAAATAAAAACTACATTAGCGCACGCATTGTTGTTTTTATTTGTGTAGCGTAAAAAATGTACAAAATCCTTTTTTTGAATAATATGCGCTTTAATAAAAAAGTACGCAAAGATACACAAATTGTTGTAACTAGAGTCACCTTCTCCACTAAGTATTCACCCGACCGTCCACGTGAGTTTTGTACGTTCACGTTGTACACGGTAGTAATTTTCTGCTTGCTGGCGCTGAAAAGCCAAACTCATAACACATCGCTATTAGTGGGTTTTTGTCGAAGGCGCGCCTACCAACAAATAGCGTTGCGTCGCTCTTAAACCAGACTATCAGCATCCGTACTATTATGTACGCAGTCTATTAGTACACACTTCTACTAATAATCCGCTTGTATACGCACGATAAAGGTTGTGTAATTTGAATATTATTTCTACTAAGTAGAGTTCCGCGGCCATGCCGTTCTCGATGAAAGTCGCGCATCTCGTCATTCCATAGTGATCGTATAAACAATAAAACCGGTTTTATTACATATTGTAACCATATTTTGATATTTCGTTTGTTGACCAAACTAATTAGCTAACTCGATTTATGTGTTTTTCTCCGTTATTAATGCAGAGTTCATCATACGGTTCACAATTGATCCCAGCATTTACAGATACAGAAACGGGTTAATGATTTGTCCAAAAATTTAATACCGACCGTAAACGTATTTTAAACCTTGGATGATTCGCATAAATGGTAAGCGCGAGAACTTTTTAAGACTAAATCAAATTTTAAGCCGTCCATTCTCTGGGTGCTCACTCCCATTAAAAGTTGAGAGAGATTGGTACGCTGTCTACAAACTGTTCATGCGACTAATGTTTCGTCGGTATCACAGTACGAAAACGTGTATCATTTAAAATCTATCTATGGTCGCGAATATATAAGTAGGCTGATATTATTTCGGAACCATAATCGTGAAACTAAACAGATTATTGTTCGCAAATATTAAAATTTCAGCAAATGTGCTTTTGTTCGCATTAAACGGACATGAATATACTCGGCCGCTGCTTAAATCGAACTAGAGATACTTATCTGCGTAAATGGCAGTCGCCTTTGTTAATAGAGGTCAACAAAATTTCCATACACATTAAAAATCAAATTATGTAACAGGAGACGTACATGAATGTTACATTAAAGGCGAACATTGCAACGCGCTGAAATATAATAAAATTCAAGTACGAAATGCCATTAAAATTTTAGCCTCATTTAGGCTTAGATCACTGGATATGCTATGAAACTGTGAAAAGCATTTCCGATTTCGTTACCCTCCGAAATTGAATATATTGCCAATTTTGGCCAGTATTTACAGTTGCATCACTAACTGTGAACATTCGGTTGAATTTTGTGTATGATGAATTTGAATGGCATTTCATTTTAACGATCATTCGAGTTTAGAAATTCTGTTACCATATTATTGCCCGTATTAAAATTATTGTATTTGCCCGCGTAATTTTTAATATAAAATTTATGTAAATGCATACATTTAAAAGTGCGTTTATGTTCGGCGTACTCCTCTCATCTTGGTGTAGGATGATAGTGCTGTGGCTAAATAATTAGTCTTGATATGTAGACGATTTTTTTTTTTTTTATTACTACTTTTTATATTCCTTGATCGATTTTGATCGTAGGTGATAGCCCAATCAAAACCTATATTTCTTTACTCGGTATGGATTATATTCTGGAAGCTTAGTTTTGCCCGTGCCAAATGTTTTATAACTACGTTGTTCACTTTCTTCTTTTTTCGCGCTAACTGTCCATTATACACTTGTCATCAGTGTTTACAGTAATGTATATTTTGGACTGCGTACAATACGACCAAAATATACACGTTAATTTTCTCTGCCTAAAATAGTGTTAAATAATTTACGCCGCGTCCAAACCATTTTAATAACTTCTTGATTCGTCTCTTTTCATTAGTAAATCCGGCGATAATGCTTCGAAACATGTTTAATAATATTTTGTTTTGAGCGTCGACCATATGTGTAACACTTTAACATTCTACATCTCAAATATGAGATCGTATAACAGTTTTTTTTTGACTTTAAAAAAGGTTATTTTTGCTTTTTCTGGCTCGTGATTTTTTCGTCTGAGTCATTACTGTTGTTTATCGATATCCTGAGAACATTTTTCAAACGTGTTCTAAATTCTTATTTCGCAGTTTATCCTTTCTAGTTATAGAGCTTTATTAATAAAAAAAAGTCGAAATTAGAATTTAAAAATAGCCTTTTTCACATGTGTATGATATAACATTCATTATACACCCTGTCAAGAAAGTATCGGGAATTGTTAAATAAAACGAACAATTTTTAATTTTCATCCAAATTTATTTTGTCACCTTCAAAATAACATCCATTCGAAGCGATGCACATATGCCAACGCTTTTTCCACTCGGCAAAGCACTTCTGATAGGCGGTTTCCGGGATGGCCTTTAGCTCTCGCGTCGCATTCGTCTTGATGTCATCAATCGATTCGAAGCGCATTCCCCGTAGCGGAAATTTGAGTTTTGAGAATAGGAAGAAGTCGCAGGGTGCTAAATCTGGTGAATACGGCGGTTGTTCGATGATATTTACCGAGTGTTTGGCCAAAAACTCATTCACAATTATGGCTTTGTGAGACGGCGCATTATCGTGATGGAGAATCCAAGAATTGTCGACCCACAAATCGTTACGTTTACGACGGATAGCCTCTCTCAAACGTCTCAAAACACTTAAGTAAAACTCTTTGGTGACTGTCTGTCCGGCTGGCACATATTCATAGTGTACCACGCCTCGAATATCGAAGAAAACAATCAACATGATCTTCACTTTCGATCGGCTTTGGCGAGGTTTTTTCGGCTTTGGCGCGCCAATTGGCCGCCATTCGGACGATTGCTGGTTCGTAAGCGTGTCGTACTCGTACACCCATGTCTCGTCACCAGTAATTATCTTTTCCAAGAAGGTAGGATCCAAATTGGCTCGATCCAGCATGTCTGCAGCTACCTGTTCTCGGTACTTTTTTTGAAAGAAATTCAGGTCTTTCGGAACAAGCCGAGCCGCAACGCGTTGCATACCCAATTTTTCGTGCACAATCGTACGTACGCTCTCGTGTGACATGCCCAATCCATGAGCCATCTCTCTCAAGCTCACATGACAATTTTCAGCAACGATTTCCTTGATTTTATCGACGTTATCATCGGTCACACTCGTTGAAGGCCGTCCAGAGCGAGGCATGTCTTCGACCGTCTCCCGACCATCCTTGAACGCTCTGTACCACTCGTAAACCCGCGTTTTTGATAAAGCAGATTCACCAAAAGCCTTCTGTAACATTTTCAGTGTATCGGCACAAGAAATTTCGTTCGAAACACAGAATTTAACACAAGTACGTTGTTCAATATTTTCACTCATTGTAAAACTTCGACAAAACTTTCAAGGTCGACTGATTTTAACAGCTGCTGTAAACACACTGGTTGACAGATCGCGCTAAAAATAGGCATCATAATACAAAACAGTTGTACCAACCTGGAAAAAAAAAATTATCTGCCTAGCTATTACCCGGGAGATTTAAATTGACAATTCCCGATACTTTCTTGACAGGGTGTATATACGTATGACCACGCATTAATCAGTCATCGAGAATACAACAGGGAGCATTATGTATAACTGTGCCTTTTGCTTGGCTTAAAATATTGCTTTTTCTTAAGTTGTCTGTTTTATCTTCGCTTTTTGTATATATTTTTTTTTTTCCTTTTGCGATTTAATATTAATCTTCCGATACGAATATTTACAAAAAAAAACCATTAATTTGTAATTATAATGACTAGAACAATTTACGATATATATAAGTTTACCACTTTTAATTGGTCTAAAAAAGTTATATTATTGTAAAAGATGTAACGTCTTTTTGTAAATTAGATCTCCACCGCTTCTGGCTTTATAAAAAAAGATATGCTTCTTTTTTTTTCTTTTTTTTCTAGTTTTATAAAATTATTACATATAGAATAATATACATATATAGATGTATATGTATATATATACGCATATATTTAATTACTTACTCAAAAATAAAGGGAAAATATTTTATATATAAATGTAAATTATTATCATTAAGTAGTAGAAAAGTATAATTTAAAACAAAATTCATTATATTTCAAAAATTAAAGTTGACAAAAAATGTCGTATTGATTTATATTGTCCATTTTTAAAGAATTTCAACATATTACGCTGCTGAAATAATTTTAATGTTAAATCGAATTTGTAAATATTGTTTTTATTTTATAGCACTGATCCATTAGGTATTTAACCTGAATAAATATTAGATACCTTATTTTTTAATGTAATATTTAATTTATTTGAGAATTTCGCATAAATTGTTAAATTGATTTTCATTATTTGCATAAAGAATGTTCAAAAGTACTCAAATAAAACATTTGGAAAAGTACTTTTCATTGACGATGTCGAACTATCTTTAAAAAGCCTCAATTTTTAAGCATTTACTTTAATGAACAATAATTCGTCATAAATATAAACGAATTTAATATATGCAACGAGTCGCCTTTTTATTCAGTTCAATAATTTTGTTATTTTTTGAACATCATTTAATGATTTGTATATTTATCTTCGCTATTCGTTAAGTAAGATACAAATTGGTTTTAGAAAAATATAGATCTTTTTGTTATACTTATGGATCTATCGTTGTACTTTTACGTGAAGAAATCTTAATTTAAGAACTTATTAAACGAAGTTTTTTCTGTAATTAACTGTTTTTTCTTTATTTTTTTTCTTCCTGGAATAGATTTTATTCTTCATTTATCCATTTTCATATTAAAAAAATTATTTCTTTTTTTCCAAAGTCGGTCTATTTTTTCTAAGAATTTTAGAATATTTAATTTTAAATAAAGAAAAAAAGTAACGTCTCCGTATAATAATAATAATAATAATAATAATAATAAAGCTTTTTCTAATTAACAATTTTTATTACGTCATTTGTAATGGAGATTTATTTATTTATTTTATTTTTTTTAAATTATATATTGTTAATTTACTTATTTATTTACCAAAAAAATTCTAATCGACTTTTTACAAAATTTTGATTTTTTTAAACGTCGAGGTTGAATACACGAGCGAGCGTGGCGAGTTTTTATGTCGCGTCAATCAGTATTTTTGCGTTTGCAAATGCCGGAATTAAAGACCCTCACTTCGCTCGGGTAAAACCCCTAGTGTCTAAAATTAATTTAAAAGTTAATATTATGTCAGTGATAAATTCTTTTCAAATTTAAACATTATTTTTTTCTTCTCGGAGTAAATTATTTAATGAAATTTATATTTATTTACACTTTACGTTCGGGTGTGTATACTTATATATTTACACAAATACAGGTAAATGAATGAATGTACTTATGTATGTCGCACATTTAAACACAATATGTATATTTTCTTCTTTGTTTAGAATGGTCCCAATACTTCTTCAAGAATGATGGATAATAGAGATCGTATGACTGCTGGAAGATTAAAATCGGCCCGTGTGAATGGCAAAAAGAACGTAAAATGTTGTAAGAAAAGTATAAAAAATTTCTCATTCTTAAGAATTAATTTTTAGTTTATAATAAATTTTGTGCAACTTTTTAAGAATAATTTGAATATTAATCGTTTTAAAAATAGCCGTATAAAATTAAAAACACAAAAATATATGTTTTATAACATGTTATTAGAAAGGCTAAAGAAACTTCTTACAGGTGGATAATTTTCATCTTTTTTATTCTGATAATTTTATATTTAAATCAGATTCATCAGATCGTATTGTCTAGTTATAAAAAGTCATTATTAACATATAAATACGGGGTTCCAAGTTACGTTTAATGCTAAACCAAAAATAAATAAATAAATTTATATAACAAGCCACTAGATTAGTATTCAAAATTTAAGTAACGAAAATTTTAAAAATTTTACAATATTTACAATAGTGATTAATTTGTTTATGGTAATTATAATAAAAAATAAAAAAATGTATATATTAGAAAAAAGTAAGACGCACACTGCACCTATATACACATTGGATATAACATTCGATTATTTACAAGAGCAATACTACACAATCGTATATAAAATTAGAAATCACTCCAGAAAATCGTAGAAAAGGAAATGACTCTGTGTTAAAATTACTATATTTATATTGAACTTAAAATATATAAAAATGGAAAACACTTCATTATTTTTAAAATCTTAAAAAAGGCGTTTATTTTAACCTCAGGGCAAAATTAAAAAGTAAAATTTACTTATTTTATACATAAAAATGTTTTCGTTTTATTTTAAAGAGCATTGAATTTTACTCTTTCTCTAAATTTTTTTATTTTCTTCAACTGAAAAACCAACGAAAATTAGTACTAAAAAATATACATTAAAAATTATGCACCATCATTTATATTTTACTCATAATGAATATTCAGAATATGGATTAGTGTTCATTATAGATACCTGAAATAGAATTTTGGGCATGAATTTATCTTTGTTTTTCTTTGTTTTTTTTTTTTTTTTTTCTCGGAGTTTATAGAACATAGTTTCAGTGGTAATAATAAAATTTGCACAACAAGAAAATTTTGCGCATAAAAAAACAATGAAATTATTTCATTGAAATTTAACCGAATGATCTGGTCTACCAAATCATAAATTTAAATAGTTTTTGGTTTATAACTTTTTATCTCAAAATATTAACAATTAGGTTTCCCAACCTTTTTTATATTTTGTATTCTTAAACACTTGCACCCTAGCAAAAAAAAAATATATATATATATATCGTGATAAAAAGTAATTGTTAATGTTTTTTGGGCTAAGAAGTTATAAACCAAGAACTATTTAAATTCATGATTTGATAGACCAGATCATTCGATTAAATTTCAGTGAAATAATTTCATTGTTTAATGTTTGAGTTGTTTTGTTTTTTGTTTTTTTTTTGATGCGCAAAATTTTCTTGTTGTGCAGGTTTTTGTTATTCCTACTTTAACAAAAGTGATATGAGAACAGAAATTTTGCATTTAATTAAAATCAATTTTCTCTCCCAGTTAGGAACTCGCAGAAAATGGTGCCCACATAATTTGCGAACAATGCACTCAGTACAGTTCCATTACCAGCTTTTTAAATTTCGCTAGTTACTTTTATTTGTATCTATTCTATTTCCAACTAGTTGTCTTATGCAGTCTCACGCTATTATTATAAAATGAATAATCCGAACAAAATCATTGAAATTTTAGCTGTATTTCCGTGCCATTTACAAAATGACGTTATCATTTACCGTTTAATTATCATTATAATTTTCTACGAGCTTTTGTTATTACAATTCCCAAAAAATATCACATTTCTTTTTCAATCTTTTACCAGGAAATTAAAATTAATATCTTGCGTAAATAAGGAATAAAAGATGTGTTTAAAATATCACGGTGTATTTCGGAGCTGTAGCTTTTAACTTTATGTACACTTATATGTTCTTTTCGTACACTCTTATTTGAAATATCTTTCAATTTTGTCCACTACGAACGATGCAAATGGTTTTTTTCCTGGGAATTTCTTTTTCCGAAATATGTAGTTGCTTACTTTACCGATTTTTTACTAGTTAAAATTGGAATTTACGAAACTGCGTTGTTCGATACAAATGCGTGTACGCCTTGTGAAGGCAATTGTATTACACGTAGATCTATATAATGTTTCGCTCACGGGGACGCAGATTTTTACGTAAAAAAATATGTTTTCTTTATACCGTTATTTGCATTTAATGTTCTGTTGTTGTTGATTTTTTTTTTGGTAGGTGACATAATAAAGCATTTTAAAAATCACGACCGTTGCCTCATTAAAGGGACGCATCCGACGTTAAAACAGTGGATTGAATCGGAGAAGCTGTGCCAGTTTAAAATTGTGCTACTAGACGTCTATCCGGCGATATGGCGTCGCATTCTGGTGCCTTACAGTTACAATTTTTGGGATTTACACGTAGCTATTCAGGACGTGATGGGTTGGAGTGATAACCACTCGCACCGATACGAAATACGAGAACCGCAAAGCGGTATCGCTCATATACTTACGTCCGAAATAACCGAGGAAGATATTTGGGATCCGGGCGACATAATCATGGAAGAATCGAACGTGTACATATACGAATACTTCAACGAACGAAATAATACCGCTTTGTATTCTTACCATATCGACGATGTATGGGAACATAAAGTGGTGTTCGAAGGCATTTATTCGCCGACCAGCAACAGCAGTTACCCGACCGTTGTAGGTGGCAAAGGAGGTTGTCCTATTGAAGGTACCGGAAGTCTGTGGGTGTATAAGGAAGTGATGAAGGCGGTTAAGAATCCGGGCTCGTACAGCGACTACTGTGAACGTTTCGAGCAATTAATCGAAGCGGCCAAGAGCTACGAGCACGTGTTCGATGCGAAAGTCGTGAAATTTCACGACCCGTACGAACGTTGGCAGGCGAAGTACAGCGACGAGAAAACGCGCGTCGATCGTTACGAAGATATAATGCGTATATTCAGTAGCGACGAAGACAGCGTAGACGATTCGGGCAGCAGCATTTCTTCCGCGGACGATCGTACCAACGATAATAATAATAGCGTCACTAGTATTAAACATAGTAGTAATAGTAGTAATAGTAAAAGTTCGACCGTGCACAATTCCGGCGATAATAAGCAGCAGTTGCTGCAGCATCGAGAACGATTTAGCTGTCCGCAGAATTGTTCGCCGATATACGAGTTTAAAATAGTTCTGAAACGGAGTTCGCCCAACATTTGGAGGCGGATACAGGTTCCGGCACATTTCACGTTCTGGGATTTTCACACGGCTATCCAGGACGCGATGGGTTGGACCGGGAGGCATAGTCATTTCTTCGAGATGCTTAACGTGCAAGGAATAGCGCACGTTATAACTGTCGGCGATGACGATAGCGTTTGGGACATGAAGAAGGTACGAATGCCGGAAGAGCACTGCTACATAGCGGATTACTTTACCGAAACGAACCTGTTCGCCAACTATGTGTACAATTTACGCGCTTACTGGGACCATCGAATCATCTTCGAACGGATAACGCCTATGGATAGTAGTGTAGCGCGCTATCCGGTTTGTGTGGCCGGCAGACGAGCGTGCCCGCCGGACGATTACGGCGGCATAACGCGGTACGAGAAGTACCTGAAAATCGCCAAAGATCCCAATCATCCGGCCTACAAAAAGGACAAAGACGTGCTGGCTTTGGCTTCGATGATAGCGAATTTACAGCTAGATTCGTTCGATCCGAAGTCGGTGCGTTTCAACGTGACCCGTGACACGTGGAAACAGCGGTGTCTGGACGAGGAGGACGATTTGGACGAGCCGTCGTTCGTCAATCTGAAACTGAGTGACAGCAGTAGTAAAAAAGGCGGTCGCGTCGATAAACCCGATCAGCAGCGTAGCGACGCTAAACTCGAAAACATCTACCAGTTTAAGGTAACGTTGCCGGGCATAAAACCGACCGTATGGCGTCGTTTCCATATACAGGCCAAAGCGACGTTCTGGGATCTGTACGAGGCGATCCGAGATTGCGTCGGTTGGGTACATAGTAATCTGCACATTTTTGAAATGACCAATCCGAAAACGCAATTAGCGGACACGCTCGTTCCCGGACATAAAAATCAGCCGTTCTACTTTCCGAAGACGATTCGAAGGCGCCCGATTATCGAGGAGAACACGAAACTGTACACATTCTTCACGTCCACAAATAAGGTGGCCTGGTTCGAGTTCGAGTGCCTTGACGTCTGGCGACACAAGGTGGTGTTCGAGAAGTCGCTTCTGCTACCGAAATCGAAAACGCGATACCCAGTCTGCGTGGACGGCAGACGAGCTTGCCCGATCGGCGGTTCCGGCGGCAACATCGGCTACAACGAGCTGCTGACGATTCTGGACGACCCGAAGCATCCGCGTTACTCCGAACGCGTCGAATGGATGAAACAAACGGTTCCGTCCACCTTCGATCCGGATTCGTTCAGCGTCGAGCTGACCAACTATAATATGTCCATGCAAATCTGGGAATATTTTCAGCATACTGGCAGGGTGGTCGATCTGGTATTCGGCAAAGGCGAAACCGCCGTTCAACGGCCTCTACGGTCCGATTTGCCGCCGTCGAAACCGTTCGTCTATCAGCTCAAAGTGTCGCTGGAGGAAGTCACGCCGACCGTGTGGAGGCGCATTATCATACCCTGGGACTACACGTTCTGGGAATTGCACGTGGCCATTCAGGATTCGATGGGCTGGAAGGACATTTACCCGCATCAGTTCGAAGTCGTTCATCCGGCTAAACAAACGTTAACCATAATCAGTCTGAACGGCCCGATGTGGGAATGGGGCGAAACGAGGGTGTACGAGGACAAGGCGAAATTGATCGACTATTTCTGGACCACGAATACGAGGGCCAGGTACGACTACGACTTCGGCAGTAACTGGATACACTACATCGAAGTGGAGGATATTAAAATGGTCGAAAGATCGTTGTTGCGGCCAATGTGTATGGCCGGAGAATACGCGTGTCCGCCCGAAAATTGCGGCGGTCCAAACGGCTACTACGAGCTGTTACGCGCTATCGAAAACGTCGATCATCCTACGCGACATATTTACCTGAAGTGGCTCGAGCACCAGCGAGATAGCTACCATCCGAACTACTTCGCCCATACCAAGGTCATTTTTAGTGATCCGCAGGAACGTTGGAAGAAACGCGGTACCGATCACCAGCATGTCGCTAAGAAAACCTAATTTAGCGCGATACACGTGTATAACATGTAACAACGACAGTGATATAGTTTATAGTAAATATAGTATAGTTCCGTTTTTATCCGAAGGCGTTCTTGCAGCGCCGTCGTTAATAAATATCCTATAATGAAATTTTCGAATAACACAACATTTACGACATACGTGACTGAATCGTTCGTGAAATTTAATACGAAAAATTTTATCGATTAAGTCTCTACTACTAATAATAATAATAATAATAATAATGATTCTCGATTGCTTAGTATAATAATAAACGCGAATTACATAGTCCCCAGTTAAGTATTACACTGTTAGGCCGCTGAATTCTTGTTCGCGCCGGCGCGCCGAGAGGTATTTTAATTATTAAAAGTAAAAATGAAAGAAAAATAATCGTTAAAAAAAAAGGTAAACGATTATTCCTGTAAATATGGCGCGATGTATTTGTAAATTAAGTATTCCTTTTTTTTATAATATACGCTTGCCTTGTAAAAAGTATTTTTAATAAAATTTATTCTTCTTTTATAGTGTCCTGTCTCTATGATGTACAGTATTCTTCAATTGAAATAACGCCCGTTGTTAATTTTTAAAATAATTATTTAAACGTGTAACCCGTTTAAAAATGAACAGATCCTTTATTAATTAGATTAATACCTTTTAAAATAGTTTTTTGCTCTAATGTACATATATAGCGATTTTTATTTTTAAGAATTCAGTTTTTAATTAACTTATCAAGGTGCTTAATTTAAAAAAATTAATACGTTTTTTTGTGTTCAGTTTATATTTTTGTAACTATGATTTGTTATTTTAATCTGTAAACAGTTTTCTTCTTTCTTTTTTTTTTTCTTTTTTTTTATTTATTTTATATATCGACAATACAAATATTACATATTTTAACATTTTTTTTTGTTTTTTTTATCGGGACGTATGAGAATATTTTTCAATAATCCCCTCGCATTCTATGTAGAAAATTATCGTCAGATTCATCGATTCTCGATGTTCTCTGGTATATTTAATTTTATTTAAATCAAAAATTTCAGAAACAAGATTTTACAAAAACTTAAAAAGAGAATTAACGATGAAGGTTGAAAGAATTATTTTTCTATCGTTAGAGAACTGAATGCGATAATAAATGAGAACGAAATTAATGTGAAGTGATGTTCTGACCGAAATCGGATTTTTTTTTTAAACAAAAGATCGGAAATCATTATAAAAGTTCTTTTCTATAATTACAGTATACAAAAGATAGGAAATTTTATAAAAGTGTTTTTCCGTAATTACAGTTAAAATCGGAACTAGAAGCAGGTTTTCTAGCGATAAACGGTGAACGTGTGTGTGTCTTTTCGAGTTACTGCATAATATTTATTCCTGCGAAAAATTTTAGAATGTTTCTTCATTGAGGAGCTCTATTGGATTGAGAGATGATTCGAAATGAAGGCGCGAAAAAAAAAATCCTTTAATCGTACCTATTTATTAAATGTACATATTTTAAAATTAAAATTTGCAGTTTCATTTATACTTTTTGAATAACTAAAATTATGAAATATTCAGAAATACAGTTCTCTGTACATTTATGTCTTCCCGCCTATATGTATTTTACAAATAGAATTTATCAATTTAAAATAAGAATTAACCTTTCGAGAAATGTAAAAAAATATTACATTTTTCTTTCATTGTTATTAAAAAATTAAACTGAAAAAGGAATAAACTGAACACTCGCGCCCGTGTTATTAAAGTTTAAAGATTTTTACCGTATTTTTTTTTTATTTTTTTTTTTGTTTCAGTTTAATGCATAAAGAAATCGCGTTTACGTATCTGTTTACAATTTTAAATGTGAAGATTTTTATATGATTAAAAAATCCGCAATACTCGGAAAACTCGAGTTTAAGTATTACTGGATTATTTCAAAAAAAGAAAAAAAGAAAATGAGTTTACCTCGAGTTGATAGGAATCATCGCATATTTAAAAAAAAAAACTGTAAACACGATATACCAAATTTAGCCGGTAGATTAAATTAACTGTGAAGGATGAACCAAAAGTTAGAAGATAACATTAAATTGACTAGCATAATAGAAATATACGCGAGTTAAGACATCAGAGGCAACTGTGTTTTACGAATAATGACTTCAAACAATTAATAAAAGTCTTATTGTATAATATTTCACATATTTTATAAGGTTCCTTATTTTTTAAGTATTTTTTTGTAAAGCTAATTCGATACTTTTTGTAAAAACGGTTTTAATTGAAATTTACAAGCTAATTTTGATAAAATGCAATTAACGTGTTGGATCATCATTCTAAAAGTAACCTTAATTTTGCTATAGATTGCGTAATAAGAGGATGTCTCTAGAAATGTAATTGTGTGAAGTTATGAAACATAAAATCTAACTTTACTGCCTTAATATTTCTCAAATAAATTTAACCGGGTGTGTGTTTGTGTGCCGGTATTTTAAAGTGGCCATCATTATTTACGATGAGAAACAGTCCTCAATCAACCATCTTTTTTAAAGATCAAATGGGGAAAAAAAGTAAGTACGAGAAACTGTTGTAATATTAATGCTATATATGAATAAAGCAAAATTAAGTAAACTTGGCCTTCGATAATTTGCCATTATCAAAATAACTCGGTGTGGTCGGACAGCAGTGCCGGGGTGACCTTAGAGAAATTGTGTATTATTTTATATAAAATATCCTGATATGATTTGGCGGCCTTGAATATCATCATCTGTTTATAAAGTTTTAATATGATAAAATTTACTTCGTATTTTTTTTTTCTTTTTTACTAGCGTAAAATACACTTTTGTTTATCTTCGATAGAGATAATTTCGTTACCCGACGACCACAACCGGGGATACACATACATCGTTCTGTGCACTCGACATAGCTTCGATTCATACTAGGATAAATTATAACCAAAAAAATATGCATTATTTTTTTTAATTTTCGATGAAATCTAGTCTTGGTCAGAAATCAAGTTTTTCAAAGTCCAAAATACATTTTCGTACTTGACTTTGTGCATAAAAAGTGACCGCAATTTGTGAAATACACTTTCTAAATACTAGAGTGTGTATTCTTTAATATTTTCAAATAAACGTAATTGTGTATGCATCTTTAAAATCAGAAATATTGCCGCTGAATAATAGTTTTTCGACACATTAAATTACAGTGTTGTTCAGAACGACTATCTCTTGTACAACACCCACAGGCGTGTTTTAGGAAATTTACCTGTGTACAATGTAATTATACCGCGATCTGTTTTTATCTATACAAGTTCCAGTGTCTTCTTATGGACGCATGACAGCAGTGTTACCAATCTATGATTCTTTTCATTTTCCGAATAATCCCTTATTCATTGTTGCGGGTAGATGCTGTAATTTCGTGTAAATGAAGAACTCAATAGAGTTAGTAACATATATACTTACCCTCTGAAATGTGGGAGGATTCCCCTAGTATTTTTACTCTGCTGACCTAAACTTTTAATTTTAATTTTATCGCAGTTATCAAAAGATTCGGTGAAATGTTATTCTCGATCAGATCTTGATGTTGAACGATGATGAGAATAATCTCGGCTTAATCATCTGGAAAAAGTGTTTAAATCGCAAAATTGATGTATGATTTTCCGTTATTTCCTTTAATTGTGGGCGACTTTATTACACATGGTTCTCCTTTAGATTTAGCGAACGACAAAATTTATTTCGTTTCTACCTCATTTTGTTTCCTAAAATTCTCGTAGTTTGAAGGAACTTTTCTCTTTATTAAGGGGTAATAATATCACCTTGTGATTTTTTTTTTTTATTGGCTTAAACACTCCTCAAAGCATCTAAGAATGATGTAAAAAGTTGATTATGAGGGGGGACACTTGTAAGTGGATCAAAAAGTCGTTTTTCCGGACATAGTCGTGAAGCAAAATTAGCGATTTTTTGAAGTGTTCGTGGAAGCACGTGTTTTTGAGGTTTTTATTCTTCTTTATATGAATTATATCGGCACTTCTCGGTAGCGTCGAGCTGAAATCGGTTTTGTAGATCCTCCTGTGGCAAATTTGTTCTCGATACAGCTGTTTATATTGCTGTTTCATACTTCAACGATGGTTACAACAGATTAATGCAAGTTATGGATCCATTGGACATAACAGTCGGATTAAATTGTTACAATTTCTATACCGAAGCCGATGAAATGCGCAATTCCCTTTCCGAGCGATCGCTCACCGAAAAGGCTAAAACTGCCCGCAAGAACGTAATTTTGACAAGGAAGGATGAGGAGGAGGAAAACCTCAAATTAGAAGGCCAATTATATGGAGCAGTCATAGCAGAATAGAGTTAAAACGAAAATTTCAATAAAATTCTACTACTCAAAACTTTAAACAGCAATATCTCAAAACTGTGTTTTTCAAATTGGGCGTACCACAGTAGCTCCCTTAATTTTTATCCGATTGACTTAAAATTTTAACTGCAACTTTGAAATACGATTTTCTGGTGAACATTGTAGGATTTTTTTGATAAATTGATTTCTAGATTTTATAAACGATTTTCGACCGATTTTTTCGAAAACAAAAAAAAATTCAAATCACCGCCATCATTTTTTAAATTAATTTTTCGAAAAAATCCTACGATGTTCACTTCATTTTGAGCTATATTTTAAGAAACATTTTGGTTTTTTGTTCCAAATTTGTGACCTGTAGTGGTGGTACGCCCGTATAGACCGACCGATTTTTTTTCTTTTTTTGCGTATGCTGCTGTGCCGACATTTTGTATTGTAAAACTTAAAGTAAACCATTTTTTTTTTTTTTTTTGTAGTTAAACACTACTACTTTCATCAGCACAAAACCTCATATCTCTATCTCTTTTGTATCGTTCGTGGTAAGTCTCAGAAAATCACTCGAAATTTTGTGAGCGCATTTAAGTTGATCTTCGTTGTGCTTCAACTTTATTACAATTCGAATCGCTCGTGTTTGATTTTTTTTCTTTTTAATGCGAGCATTGTTTTCTTTTAAAGTTCTGCAAAGTCAAGAGCTTTGCGCATAGAGTTATTTTTTGTACTGTAAATGTTTCCGTAATATTTAAGGATATTTTCATATTTTAATTGTTTATATTTACATTATTACATTCTTTTTGTACGTAACTACTCGATATCTCCATTACTATCATATTACTGTTACTATTCTGCGACCTATTTATTGGGATATCTAATTTTATTAATATTAGAAAAAATAGTCGCTGCTCGGAGTAACCTTAATTATTTTGTAATTCATTTTTCATACAGCATTTCTAATGCAAAAACTTAATTACTATTTTAAAGTGATTTCTAAAAAAAATTGGATTTTTTTTTTTTTTTTTAACTTCGAATGCATCAATATTGCATTTTGATAAACTTCCACTATGGGGTATTTTAAAATAAAGTTACAAACCCTGAAAAACGTTCCAGCGTTATTTTCCATCCATTCGTTCACTTTTCTGACGTGCTTATGTGTAATGCTAGTGTCATGTCAAACAAATTCTAATGAATTAACCTATAAAATTTAATAAAGTTTATCGACAGTTTTGCCAAGACTTATTAAGCACATTCTGGAACTGTGAAATTCAGATTTAACGAAAATATTTAATAGAGCCATCAAGGTCAACGAAACTAACTCTCATGAATCTCTTACGCGAGAGACGACGAAAGTGCACACGCCTAAGAAATTACATCCGCCAGAAAAAGTGGAACAAAAAACGATGGATGCTATCAATGTAATATCTCGTTTGGGAGAAATTGCACAACATGGATTTACCAGTTGCACTCTGAAGAAATTTTCTTATTGCACCAGAGCGAATGGAGATCACTTTGAACGTATGCTAAAGTAATTAAAAAAAAAAGTATAAGTTTTAATTAATATTAAAATACTTTAATGACCTGAAATCTTGAATAATGATTATTTGTAATATTTTTTTTAAACTAAAAGCAAAATTTGTAGTAATTTGTACGAGAAAGAGAGACGAAAAAAATTGTCCATTTCAAGGGCATTTTTTTAAAAAACACGACAAAAGTACTAAGAATTTATGTACAAAATAGTGAACAAAAAAAATCCTCTACACGCCAATATATTTGCAATTTTAAGGTTACCATCCGTTATTGCGAATATATGTAAACAATTTATTCAGTTTTGCTAAAGAGCAAATCTAATACAGTGTCTATACTTCGACGGTTACTTATTTTGTTCCATCTCAATAGGTCAGCCTAAATCTATTAAGCCCTTAATGGTTAAAATTATCCAAATTAGCTTTCATTGTTGCGAATTGTCGTAATGTAATTAAATTTTGTTGAAAAAAGTAATTGACGCGTGCAAAGTTACATTTATATATATTATACATAGAAAAGGAGAAAAAAATGAACAAATTTTTGGTTAATAATTTTTTATAAACATCCGCGCATACTTGCATTAGAGACACGAGATTTCGTTGTTTTAATGTTATCTCAATTCGCCGTTTTTAATATTACCATTGCAGAAAATACACAGGGTTACAGACGTTGTAAAACTAGTAGATTTCCTCGCCGATTAATTTAAACTGCCGTATTATGCCAAAAGTCTATTTGCCGGCATTACAATGTGCGTCATTCGTTTCAATCTGACGAGAATGCCAGTTTGGGAAAGTGGAAGTACACTTTTCTATTTTCAATTTTGCTCACTCGCTCTTGCATTTCTTTTTTTACACTGTTCGAATTCGCGCTTCTTAACTTTTCAGAAATACACTTCGAAATGAAAGCCATTACACGTTACCGAGAATATAATGACGGCGGGAGTTTATTACGTTTGTTTCGGTCAAATGCGTTTCATACTTATCGTAATAAATTCGAGATGAGAATGACGCAACTGTAAAACACGATATGAACTCGTGAATTTGTGTGACCAGTACGGAAACGACCAACCAAAAACAGCAGAAGAGTGTTGTAAAGATATGTTGCGTGTGGAAAAATTTTCGGATTTAGCAGCAGAACTTCAAAGAATATCATCAAAATTATATCTGAATATATTCGTCAATAGCGAGAGATCGTCTTTATAAATTCTAAAAATTAGCAGAAAGGTTCCACTTGATTTGGAAATTGCCGAAGCTAACAGAACCACTGAGTAGCATAACATTTCAATCTATCCGAATGTTATAAACACGAAATCTTGAAAAAATACAGCCCCGAGGAAATTCAGTGCGAAAAATACTAATTTTTCAAATAGATTTGACTTTTTTTTCGCTTTACAACATTCTCAAAATGAATATCTTTTAAGTTAAATAATACGACATTAATAAAAATGAAGGCTGCCATTGTAGCGATAATATTAATTTCGCAAAACTGTATAAACAATAATGTGAAGAATCAAAATAACAACGCCTGCAGCTAACATAGATTAAAACACACTTATTTTTAATGTTATCGTGTTCTTGAATTTTTACGACACGAATAGAGACTACTTAAAGTGGACGTGAAAAAGTATAAACGTATTTTATGAAGCAATAAATAAAAAATACTTACTATTAAGAACGAATAGAAATCGAATTTATCGAATAATGTTTTGCCGAAGTTTAGAATGAAGTAACAACAATACCGCCGCAAAATGGCTCAAAATTTTTAAAATGGGAAAATTAGCGTAAACGGAATTGTGAGGGACAAATCATCACTTCAATCCGATGGGCTGCGCGTTCCGTTAATTTCCGTTAATTGCTGCTATTTCCCTTTATCATTTACAATACCGTTTAGAAAAAAGGACCCAAACGAAATTACCGAGTCCCTTATCTGCTCGGGTTTGCGCTGTGATCTGAAAAAATTCTCAAAAAACAAAAAAATCCTTCACGAACATTCGCTTTTACTACTTTTTAATTTTCTCAAAAGTAACGTTTCAACGCTGTTATTAACTGATTTTAAGTTTTTCCCGATATGCACTATACCACATTTTTTATTGCAGTACTTTTTCATTCATTAGAACGCTTCATTTCTGGGTACCCCTCCTGCATTTATGAAATTAAAATGTACCTATGAAAATTTTCTCGTAATATTTAAAATTGGAAAAATTTCCAAAGGCACTTTCAGTAATAAAAACATAAACAAATAACTTTTATTAAAGAAAAAATGCGAATAATCGTTTAATTTGAAATAATTTCATTTAAATATACACATGAAATAAAATAAATTATAAAACAAAAAAGAAAAAAAAAACTAAAAATGCGTAGGTTTGTATAAAAAACTTATAAATCGATATTACGATGATCCGAAGTTCCGCAACAGAAAAAATTTTTGCGAATATTCCACAGCACCTTTTTCACTATTTACAATTTATCTAGCCACCGAAAGCGCAGACAATGTTTTTATTAATCAATAAAGAAAGCTGAATACTTAATATTAATCTCGATTTACAGCAATTCATTCAATAGCACTTCCCACTTTCGAACTAAATTGCGGAACTGAATAAATTATCCGGGAAATAACCATTTGTACTGGCGTTTCTGATTTTTCCCCCTCCAATGATAACATAATTCGAAAACGACGAGCAGATCTTGATCAAAATCTGTACCAATTTTGAATTTATAATGCGCACATTTGGTGTCCCTTTAAATTTTACGCGAATTTCACTTACATTAACTGCGGTTTATATCACTTCGAGAATAGCAAACGAAAACGTATTGAAAAAATTAAAAATTTTATCGTTCCACCGAATCGAATATTGATAAAGGGTGAATATTAGCCAGCAGGCGGAAGAATTTTATAATAGCGCATAAAAGGTATGCGAATTAGCTGTTTTAGGTTAACAATTTCGTGCGACTGGCAAAGGAATCTGATACTTCTTCAACTGAATCTCGAGGGACAACATTTAGTCAACAAGGCTGGCTTGGTAGCGCTTTTCTAAATTTTTAAATTTATCTTCGAGTCGCTTAGAATAAGCGTCCAGCTTATACGCCATGTCTTCTAATTTTGATACACTTTCCATCAAACACGTTAAATTGTCCAATAGAGGCTGCACTTCTTTATCTGTAAAAATCGAACAAACAGAAACATTAAGCGCATTGATTTAAACAGATGTGTATTACGTAGCAAAAATTAATGCTGACGATATACAAACTGACATTTATCATTTAATTCGTCCATATGAAGAGCGATGTTGTTCGTAATTTGACACATGTCACTGTATTTGGCTGTTGTAAGATTGTTCATTTTTTCCAGTAATTTATAATCATCCTTTAAAAATTAAAAACACATTAGTAATACCGTCTAAAAAAAGCTATATATCGATATATTTGTATGAATGTATATATATTGATACAGATTTCGTGATTTTAGTATTTAAATTTTTGTTCCTGTTCCGGACGCCATTTGATACAGATTTCTTCTCCAGTCGTTGTTTCCGGAGATCAGTGAAATATTTTCACTTATTTTCGTTAATGCAAATAGTTTATCGTGATTGCATTTTATAAGTTCTTTTCATACGAGATTCTTCTCTTTTTTTTTTATTATACGAGCATTAGGCTTTTATTTTATCGAATGTAAATTTAAAATAGAAAATAGAAGTAAAATAAAAAAAAAATAAACAACAATTCGTTTTCGATCCCGCCCCAAAGCGGCGGGATTCTCTCCGCTAGAGATATCACGAAGTCGATACCACGTGTTTAATAAGCAAAACTTTTACTAAGAAATAAACTTATAATTGACGGAAAAGTTCACAAAAAACTGACAGGACGGCGATCCTGATACATGTACTCGGCCACGATAGAAAAAAATAACAGAAAATTTCACTTTTTAACAAAATTAACAAAAAAAAATAAATTAAGCGGCATGGCGCGTATTCATTTCGATACACGTGCGACAGCGACCAGATATGTCACGAACACCGAACGATCGACGATTAACTAAAAACTAAAAACGGTAACCAAAGGCTACGCAGAAGTGTTCTTACAGAAACTTCTGCGTAGATCCCCCCACTAACTACCCTGCCTGACTTTTGGCGGAATACATTTGAAATCTCTGCTTTGGCTCAAGGTCATTCGACACACAGTACGGATGCGCGCTTTCGCCGCAAGCACATGTCACTGCCTAAGTCCTCGACCACTACTACTACACAGACACTAGTGTAGTATCATCCCGGTACAACTGATCGAACGAACAGGCACGGGATTTTCCGTTTTGGCCGAGTAAGCATACTTGACAAGGCAAAGCGACGGCTAAAAAGAACGATGTCCGTCAGATCGTGAATTAATGACGTTTCGGGGAGTATTTTTATAACTCGGATATCGTCAAAATATAGCGCTGCAAATACCGAATCCGTATCAATATATATATATATATATATAACTCGGCCACTTTGGCCTCGCAAGGGACTGTGCCCCTTGACCCCTCCTGCTTTCATTCTTGTCTCTTTCTCTTCTATACTTTGTATAAAATGATCAAAAGTTACAACGTAATTCTTACTGGCATCAACACACACACAAAATAACATAACCACAAAAATCCTATTCTAACATTTACCTTCCGTTATATAAAATTAAGACATTTTTTCGTTACATATTTCATTACATAAAATGGTGACATTTTTTAAATAACAATAACAAAAATCCTACAAAATATAACAAACGTTACATAAAATTGGGAAATTTTTCTGGGACATTTTTTTGGGACATTTAGCGTTACATAAAATTGGGACATTTTTTCAAATGGGGGGGTAGCCTAAGAATTACGTTGTAATTAATATATAAATATTAATTACAACGTAATTCTTAGGCCACCCTCCCATGAGAAAAAATGTCTCAATTTTATGTAAAGTTTGTTATATTTTAATTTTTACTGACTTTATATATATGTGTATATATAATTAGATTTTGCAACAAAATATGTAACGAAAAAATGTCCTAATTTTATGCAATGAAAGTTAAATGTTACGGTAGGATTTTTGTGATTATGTTATTATATTCATATGGACTGCTATAGGATTACGTTGTAAATTTTGATTATTTTATACAGAGTATAGAAGAGAAAGAGACAGAAATGTAAGCAAGAGGGATCATGGGACACAGCCCTTTGCGAGACCAAAATGGCCGAATTTATATATATATATACATATATTTAAAAGAAGTTGTTAAATATTTTTATACATGTTATATGTATTACAAGAAAATTCGATAATTTAATGTTCTTTTTAAGTTCTTATAAGTTAAGTAAAATGAAGAAAATTATTTTATTTTTGTTTTCAAATAATCACTATTTGGTATCTTTTATTTATTAAAACCATAAAAAGCAACAAAAACCATTCGTAGTAGAACCTATAATGTAAATTTTTTTAAATTCTCTAAAAACATAAAATAAAAATGTTGCCAACAAGTTATGACTGAAATTAGTTCATATGAATCAAAAATTCTTAAAGTTTTCGCAGCAATGGCATATATTATTACGAGAGCGTTTCTACTTGAGGGGGAAAAAACAGAAAAGTTACAACATTTTTGATAGTCACATAAATATTTAAATGAATTGCTCCACTTAATATAATTTACTAGGAATTTTGATTTATATTTAGTTTACGCAAGTGAAATTTCTGTTATACTGCAATCATGAATCTATATCCAATAATACATGCGGCTCGGTAGCGTTATTTCCCATATTTTACTAAGTTATTAAATGGATTCATTTCGTTAGTTGGGTTTTCCTTCTTTTAATACGAAAGCTTAATTTACAATATTGTTTTTAAAATCTATTCAACATGATACATAAATATAAAAAATATAATTATTCGCACAAGCACAAAAAATTTTTAAAAACGTTTTTCTTCCTTTATTCACTTTTAATTCCAAATTCGGAAGAAAAACTTGCTTATACCTCAATTTTAAATACACTAAAAAGTATATTGCGTAAAATATAAACAAAGGCAACAAAACGATCTATTATTATTAAAAAAATAAAGAATCAAAATTTTACAACGTAGTTTCTATCAAAAAAATTAAAGTTACTGATTTTTCGATAAAATTTAAATTTAAAGTGATAAATACTACTCGTTTAATAATATCGATTATTTTTAAATACTTTTCGATATTTTTCAAGTAGTATTATACCGAGAGCTGATCAGCATTTTTGGGTAGGTATTTGAGGCACTTTGAAAATTTGTTCAATACGTCCTTTAGTAATACCTCAATGCGAAAAAACAGACCTGGCTGAGGGGTTAGGGGGCTTAAGCGACTCTTAAATGTTTAAAGAAGAGAACATTTTTTTGCAAAAAATGTTCTTGAGGCATTTTGGAATTATAACATCTTAAAATTTAGTATTTAAAGAGTTAAAAAATCAATAAGCCAGATCATTTACCCAGGGCAAAAATGTTGCCAGATGCTTGCAAAATTATTTTTTCAAAAAATCAAAAAAATGTACTTGAGGCACAATAAAATTTTTAAGTATTCGTGGCTAAAAATAAATATTTACAAAAAGACAGATCGTTTCGGTGGGACATTTTACCTGCCAGACGATTGAGAATGTTCAACATGAATGTGAGTGAGGAGCGCTATAGGTAGGTTAAAGTATAAGAGAGATATCGACAGCTGCCTCAGTTAAAGGACGTTGCGATGCAATTGGCTCTCGCGTAACAACATGTCTTACAGTACGCTCGAGGTTTTTCCTAGTATTTTGGAGTATTCTCAATCCTTTAATACAACATATTTCTGTATCACGCGTTATTATTCCGTAGTTTTGTTATTAATTTCGTTATCATTCGCTATTTCATTGATAATTATATATGATGGCCAGTGAAAAGTTAGCGTGTGTAATTTTCTCAAAAAACAATGAAAAAATTACTGTTTAACGAAAAAACTTTAAAAAAAAAAGTCTTGAAGTGTTGGAAATCAGAAAAAAACGTAAGTTAAAATACCAAGACATTATTCTACCAACCAGTGTTAACTCCGAAGGCGGATATTAGACTAATTGTTGTAAGAATTTCCTTGCTTTGATGAAAAAATATCACGAGAAGACTCCAAGAGAATTTGATTTAAGTTAAGTTACCGGAGAATAGATAAAAAATGTTTAATTTATTGACTTACATTAAGTATAAAGAAAGATATACAATATACAATAGTCGTTTTCATTTATAAGTAAATATATAGAAATTTTCAGTTAAAATGTCGCACCGAAATGACCTGTCTTTTTGTAAATATTTATTTTTAGCCACGAATATCTGTAAAAATTTCATCGTACCTCAAGTATATTTTTCGATTTTTTAAAAAATAATTTTGCGAGCACCTGGCAACATTTTTGCCCTGGGTAAATGATCTTTTTTAACTCTTTAAATACTGAATTTTAAGATGTTAAAATTTCATAATGCCTCAAGAACATTTTTTGCAAAAAAATTTTCCCTTCTTTAAAAATTTAAAAGTCGCTTAAACCCCCTAACCCTTCAGCCAGGTCTGTCTTTTCGCATTTAGGTATTACTAAAGGACGTTTTGAACAAGTTGTCAAAGTGTCTCAAATACCTACTCAAAAATGCTGATCAGCTCTCGAGCTTTAGTATTGTTCAACGAACACTTAAAAACAAGATATTCAATGTAGATATTTTCGCCAGGAACTGCGTCAAGATCGTTCAGCTATTGTGACCTCATTGATTAGTGACGCAACCTGTTAATAGAGGTATTTTAATTCGAATGAATGACTCTACATTAATAGTAGTAGTTTGTTTTCGGTTTATTCTGCGCGCTGATGATTGAGCATGTTCGATATTTCATTTTTTTCGTTTGTATTTTCGAAGAAAATGGATTGTAATTTCTGTTTTAAAACTTATAAAAACAACAAAACTTTATTTAAACATTATCGTGTAGAACATAATCATTTTATTAAACTGTCGCAAATATTTACCTGCAATGAATGCAGCAATAAGTTTACGTCTAAAATTGAATTAAAGTGCCGTTTAAAAAATCGTTTCTTTAATGTAAAAAATAAACGATTAATTCGCCCTTTTTCTCAAATACATTAGTCAGATTGTTTCTAGCAAATAATAATTGGGGCATCAGTTTCTTTTTTAACTCATATTTGATATTTAAATTTTGTTAATATATTTCCATATCTTCATTGATTAAGTCTTTTTTTTTCCCCATTAATCATTTAAAAATCATCTTTTTTTAATTAACTTCTTCGTAGTTAATAAATTGTTCATTTGAGAAATGCTGCTAATGTACCGTTTAATGTTCAAAAAAGAAAAAAACAAAAACGGCCGGTATTTAGGAATACATTTTTTTTACACAAATTGTTGATTCCTCTTAAACGAATGTCAAATAAAAATATTTTAACGGTGCATGTGCAAGGGCGTTGTTAGCTAGTGAGTCCCCCCCCCCGGGGGGGGGGATAGAAAAAGGATATGAGTTATAGGAAATATATAATTTATAATTTGTAAAGGCTTAACATTTTATTAAACAAGAATAAAATCTTAAAACATAATTTTCGTGGGTTTCTGGCAAATTGTTCTACTACTTTATTATAAAAGTCTTCCAAATTGTGTCCGTGATTACGCGCTTATGAATACTCATCATGGCCAGTTGATTAAAAAGTTTCAAGGCTCCAAGGGGGGCAGCTGCCCCCTGCCCCCGCTGACAACGCCCATGTGCCTGTCAGTATTCATTGACATCACAACTGTTAAAAATGGAGTGACTGTAACGTAGTCCCAGCAAAAATATCTATATTGAATGTCTCGTTTTACGAAAGACTGGTAAATTTTGACACGGCAGATTATCAAAAAAGTAAAATAAAAGAAATATAAATATCGTACTCTAGTCATTTATCAATTTATACGCAAAAACGTTTTTTCTATTTATTTTTTTCCAACTTGTAGGACATTAGTGTTTACTCTGTTCTCCTTTATTTCCCAATTTTAAAAAATTAAAATAAAATCAAAATGTGTACTTCATTTTATAATTCAATTTTTTTTCCCGAACAAATTAGGAAAAATATACATATTTGTAAACAGTATATTTCCTTTTTGCGAGAAAATACGGAAAATAAATACTAGATTAATATGTTGCTATTTAAAGTACGAATTTGTGCATTGGTAAAATGTTTTCAAATTATAACTCGATTTTTTTTATTTTAAAAAAAACGAAAAAAAAAAAAATTTCTATTCAGGAACCATCAATTTTTGTTTATTACTGAAAAATATATGTACAACGTAAGCAAAAGAGAAATATAATGCATTTTGTATTAAAAGCATATAACAAAGCAACTGTAGTTAAATATTTTAGTAATAGTTGCTGGTTTTGTTTAAATTTTTTTTTTTTTTTTGTTTGTCCGACCATTCATCTTAAAATTTTAATAATCATATGGTTTACGATTTTTTTAAACTTTAGTTTGCGTAAAAGTATTTTGCGAAGACCTGTTAAACTAATATAGACATGTACTTTAATAATAAAAGCCTTAATTTTACTCGGTCACATTCAATATTACCGGAAACAGAAAAAAATTCCTAATGTAACATCGGTGAAGTAAAAGACACTTCTCTATCGCCAAGTTTCATTAAATTTCTTCAGTACAGATTGCGTTCTCTAAAACACTAAAGGGAGAACCACGGATGAACTTGTTTTCACCGAATGATTCTTTAAAAGTATGGACACGCTCACCTATTTGCTTGCAAAAGCTTTTAAGAATTTTTTTACACTTCCCTTGTTTTTCACCATTCATATAAACTTCAAGATTTCAAAATTTACTTTCGATCGAAAGGTAAAACCACGTAGCTGACGAATTCCTAATATTTACATTTAAGGATTGTTTATTCTGTAAAAACAGATCTTACGCATACACGTATAACGTAAATATTTATTGTCAATATGTGAGATATATATTTATTTCATGAATGGATGAGCCGCCGTTATTTTTTTTTTAAGAGAAAAAAAAAATATTCGAAAAAACCTGATGATTTTTCTTTTTTCCTTTCGCAGACTATATTTTTCCACGAATTAATCGGAACATCAATAAATTGAATAATCGCGCATACCGGTGAAATATTAAAAGCATATTATTTTCGTTACTGAGTTTTATTCTTTGTTAAAAATAAAAGTGACGTGGTTTGCTTCACACTTGGTTCTGCATTTAAATTTATTAAAATTGTTTTCTGTTTCTTCTTTTTTTTGTTGAATTTTTACTAACTTTTCCTTAGCCAATATAATATACCGCTAGAATAATTTGGAAGTTAAAAAGAAGTTTTTTTTTCAAATTTGCATAGTTGTTTTTGCATACATTAGACATATTTTCGAATAATAAATGCGTACTTTTAACTATATTACACATGCACAGTTACGGTCTCTGGAAATAAAATGTTTTTACAACTTGAACTTGGAACTTACGCAAGTAGTATTCAATTCAGCAGTTAAGTAATCGCTGGTTTTCTCAAACAATTTTGTAGCCAATCTACTTATATTTGGATCATGTTGATCTAAAGGTTCGAAACTACCTGTACTAGTTGAAATCTGGCCTAAAATGTAAGAAAAAAAAATTTAACCTTAACAGATTTAACAAAATTTCATTAGAAACATTTACTTAAATGAACAATTTAAGATGATACATTTTCAAGACCGCTAGAAAGGGAAAAAAAAGAAAGAAAAAGAGATGCATATAGTACCTCTCTTCGGAGAATCCGTTACAACACTTTTCGATTCAACATCGTTGTTCGCCGACAATTCTATATTCAATTAAATTAATATAATTATAAAATTCAATAAAATTCAATAAAATTATATAAAACAAATATTACATAAGCCTCGCAAAAACAATTACAGTTTTCAAATTTATTTACAAAAGCTTGACGCGGTGGTTACTATTAAGCGTTGATTTAAAAGTTTTTTTCTCAATTTGATAATGAAACTGTTTTTAGCATTCATATTTTTAATACTAAAAAAAAAAACAACAAAAAAACAGCACTAACTGGTGAACATACACGAACGAGTTGTGAATAAAAACTACGGTAAAAACTTCTATAAAATGGCTGTTATCGTTTCATACTGTTCAGTTCTTCACATAATTTATACATCAAGAATAGATCATTTTAAATTTTAAATGTCGGTATTTCAATCGATTTCAATAATGAAAAAATGCAGCTGTTTCTAAAAATCGATTGTTTTTTTGCTTTTTTTTGTTTTTATTTGATCTAGATACTGCATACATTTTGTTGCGATAAATGAATTCAAACATACTGAACAATTTCAATCGTACAAAAATCTAAAAAGAAGTCTTCGTATCCAACAGTTCATTTTTTTTCTAATATCGTTTAAAGTACTTTTTTTTTATACATACATACATATACACATATATGTAGAATTATTCCTACATATAAATTATGATGGTGTACATACTTTTAAAAGTATTATCTTAACAGTTTTAATTTAGACCTTTCGTTAATGTATAAAAACAAAGTTAACCGAACGAATCAAAATTATCGGAAAATGAACTGTACCAAAAATACACTTTAAATAACTTTACAACAAAGTGTGTGCTGCTGATGCTGTTTTCGACACTTTCAACAAATTACGGAAAAATGACCGAAAAAAAAAAATTTTACTAAAATTTAATTAATTTTGTACTTTGTAAAATTGGATACAACGTTAACGGAGAGCATCGCTAATATAAAATATTACTCCACTTTGTAGGTAATTCACCTTTTTTATCGTCATCGGTGATGTCGTTCCCTGATCCTGGAATTTCGTGATCACTGTTTTCAGACATTTAGAACGACAATAAAAAAAAAAAAAAAAAAATAGGTCTAAACAATAACTTTTTAAATTTTCACGACTAAAATCGTTTTAAACTGTTTATACGTCTCAGCTGACACAGTAAACAAACTATCGATTTTTCGTCTACTGTTTATCATCTCGATTAAATATACAAAAAAAGGGCAGTAAAATTTTATACACATCATTTTCGTGTGATAAATTAAATTTTTTGTTAATAATCTGTGTAGGGAGATTAAATTGTTTTTAAAGCTCGAAATCTGAACAAATGCATTGTAATTTATTTTTCTCTCCAACTTCAAAGTAAATTATCGCATAGTACCGAAAGATTCGAAGAAATGGTGTAAATTTTCTGCAAATTATTAAAAGCATTTATAATTATAGAAATAAATCGACAAAAACTCGAAGGGTTTACAGAAATCAATGTATCTGTAAATTTTCTTTTTCATCGTGTGAATTACAAAAAAATATAAACCGTTTTTTCTTCTTTTTTCTTTTTCTTTTTTTTTTTTTTAGAAATAATGAACGCATTCCTAAATTTGGTACTCCTTTCAGCGGTTTTAAACAGTAAAAAGCTAATATATTCCAGCGGCATATTTCGATAAATTGTATATTATTTAAAAAAAGCGTACGATGATATCGTACGAAATAAATTAACCGAAAGTTAAGATTGGCGCTAAAGGCAAAGAGAGACGATTCCGAGCGTGTCTTGCTCCACCGCCGACAGCGCTAATGTAAGGAGATATGCGCAAAATGCAGCATGTCGTCTGTACGCATATTTCACATTTGTCTGTCCCGTTTATACCGCCATCAAGCACAGTGAGCTTCCTTACCAATTCAAAAATAACTTTTCGCGTTGTGTGGGAGAGGAAAACTGCGTCGATGATAACAAAAACACGATGTCAAGATATATCTGAAGTCTCCGAATCTCGAGTCCGGCTCAGACTATATCCTCGTGTATGTACTGTGTGCTAAATAAAAAGTTAAGACGTTCCGGTTCGCGGTGTGTTAAAAAAGTTTACAAAACATTAAATTATTTCCGTTTTTAAAAGCGATCGAGAAAAATGGCCCAGCTTCTAACCATCAGACTAACTAGACACGATTCTTCGTCCCCCTGGGGATTTCGCTTACAAGGCGGTAAAGATTTCGGAACTCCTCTTTTGATACAAAAGGTACCTACTAATTTACTTTAATTAAACGAAACTTCACGTTTATCAAAAACGATCGGTCTAGTAAACATTACTTTTAAATAATTATCCGTCGAAATGTACTTTTTAGTCAGTCAATTAGTCAGTCAGACAGACTACTAAATAACGAGAATTTTCAATTGATATCATATTGTCATTAGGTGAGTGCTAGCCAGGTTCGAAAATATAACAGTAGCCGAGAGGTTCTTTTATCTGGAAGTGGTCTTGAGCGGTATGCAGTGAAAAGTTTGTTTAGTGCGGTGCAAGTATTTTGGCGTAGAAAAAGAAAAATTTTCAATTCTGTTTGTCTGAAGATTTTAAGACTCATACTAAAAATCTTTAATGAGATTTGCACATGTATTGTTAAAATACCTGAAAGAAGCAAAGGACTGAATTTTGAAAAAGAAAAAAAAAAAGAGCTATGAAAAATCTGTCTTTATTGCGTACATATATATATGTAGATAAATAATATTTGTAGGGACTGAAAAACAAAATTGTGTTTTCAACTTGTAAAATTATCGGAGGGGATACACATCTTTGCTAACATTTCGGTACCTTTAATTTAGGGGCCGCGGAATTATTGCGGCATAATTAATAATTTTACGAACCGATTGAAAGTTAATTATTAACTTCGGAAGTAATCCGTCATTTAAAATTAGACAAAAAACAACGGACACGCCGATTGAATTTAAATGTGACATCATATTTTTGGTATATTCTCATTTTTAATCCGCTCGGACGAAAATCATTTATAATTTCTATCGCCATCACTGCAACTGTAAACAATAATAAAATCTGTAATTCTTACACAGCACTCCCTAACAGTATTTTCTCAAAACAGTCTTCATTTATTCATTTAAAAAAAAGGAAAATGAAAAAAAAACGAACGATATTACAGCGTGTGTAATTCTTAAAACGGATTTCGATTATTAGCTCTTTATGATTTTACAGCGCAACCCCTTACAACACTGCAACATTTAGTTGTTTACAGAATAGTTACGAAAAACAACCAAGAAAACTCTTGGAACTGGAAATGAAAATCCGAACCAAATTTTTTTTTTTTCGTACCTATGTTTGTTCCATATGTAAGGCCAAAAATTGTTTTCGAAATTTCGCAATTGTGTACGATCCCTTTATAATTTCCCCCCGTGTGGTTTCGATTTTTGCCATTTTGAAGGAACAAAAGCTGCGAAACTGCCCATTCATTTTTTTTCTTTTAAGAATAATCGACACCGGGGTGATCTTCTAAATGGACCAATATTACGATACTTCATACCATCGTGCGTTGTTATGTTAAAATAATGAAAAAAAAAATAAACGGCTCAAGTGCTGGTCATGGATTCGATAAACAAAAATAAATTAGCGAAATATCGAGGAAATAGAAATAGGATGGGTGGAAAAATCTTAAAATGATCTCTATTTATCTAGTAACACTCGATCTGTTTTATTAAAAAATTTTTACTCTGTAAAAGATTTTTCAGCCAGAGGAGGGTCTACACCGACGTTGAAATTGTTATTTTATTCATCAGTTGTCGGACGAAATGTTAACCGGTGCTTTAGTGTTTTCATTTTTTTAATTAACATATGGCAAACCGGCAAGGCAAATTGGCACACCTGTACTAATAGCAGTTATTTCGAAAAAAGAAGAATTTTTCTACACAAAACAAACTGACAGTTCAATTTATACATCAGAAACTAAATAAAAGATCAATATACTTATGTTAGACAGCGCGGTAGCCTAGTGGGGTTAAGGTGCTTCGCTACCTAACCAGAGGTGTCATAGGTTATCGAGACTTGTCTCGTTCCGGATCCAAGACGCTTCCAGATACATATATAACCAATCTGAAATAATTGGGTACCAGAGAAATCCCAAGGAGAAAGGAATTGCCCCCCCCCCAGTATTCTCCTTAGATCCATTAGGGCTTGGTTCATTATGAAAAGCTTAATTACACAATCCTCGACGCCCTATCAAGGGTATGGGACCTGCTTTACTTTACTTTACACTTTTTTTATGTTCTCTTAATTCTATGTATCTATTGAAGTCATTTAATAGTTACCCGGTAGCCAATTTTTAATCTCTACCTAACAGTTGCTTTAGTTCACCATAATTTCAATCGAAATTTTTTTTTAATAGTTCAGTCAGTACTGAATATCTTTTGTTTTATGTTTTATAGATAAAATTATTTATATATCTTCAGGCTTTATATAAAGGAATTTTCAGAAGACGCTTTGCAGTTATCTTCTGTATTTTCCGGCGATTTGAAGGTCGGAAGGATGATAATCGTATAAAAATGTATATAAATAATACCTCAGTTTAGCCGGTAGTTCGTTCATTTCCTACCACCAATTTATATTACCATCTTTTTTTTTTTTTTTTTTTTTTTGTACTATGAATTCGAGACTTCTTTTATGAATGGAGTTTATTTTTTATGCCTAGATTTATTTACGCCTACACGCTAGTATAGCGTAAAATAACCTCGACGATATCAACGCATTATGATATATTGTATTGAAATTTTTGAATACACCAAGGTCTATAAATTGTCGGGATTGATTGATTGATATGTAATGTTCCCAACTTACCGTACTATCAATAGTTACCCCCTCTAAGTGTTTAATTTTCGCTACGGTTTGTATAATTTTAAAATCAATTGCCGTTATTATTACATGCAATTGCAGCATTTGACAACAACTTTTGCGATGAAAGTCCTGTAAAACGGCTCGGTGCTTTTATGTACATCAGTATTTATAGAAAAGCCTCGACTCTAATTTACGAATGAATGTATGTCCTTTGCATTAATTCTTCAGCTTCGCGTATATTATCGGTATTTTAAATATAATCACTTTGGCATGTTTGATATATCTATGGAGCGCACTTGTGTTACATCAGGAATAATAACGACGCTAGTATTGCAGACCTACGTGTCTAATATCTCCTTCGTTACCATAAATGTCGTTTATTTTTGTTTTTCCCTCTTAATTTTCGGTTTGATCTGACCGCGAATGAACCTTTTGGCGCGAAAATTCAAGCAAATTAAAAAAATTACCCAGCGCAGCCGAATAATACTGTTGATCTGTAGGGAACAAATTAAGTTGACCAATTCATCAAAATACCGGTAAAAAAACGATTAGTCAGCAGCCTGTTCGCTGATGCCGCAATTTATCAGCGGAAATAATCGCCCGTCTCTCAACAAACGTTGACACATTGTCACTTAATTTTTTATCATCGTTTTAGGAATATTAAAATAACCGCGAATACTTTTTCAGTTTTAACATTGTTGGTATTTTTTGGACCGAGTCAGCGAGATTTGAACCGTAGGGGCTTTTAACAGGCGCGTAAATTTCAATCATTTATAAATTTCGTTATCCTTCGGAACAGGCTGGTCGAGAGGAAAGCATCGGGACTTTGCCTCGGCGGAACCGGGGTCTATATCTGGGGATCCTTTAAAAATTCCGATTTTCGTAATTAAAATTAGGAAGACGTGTTTTCGATGGCTTTTTCGTACCTACTAGTTGTATTTTAAAGGATCGATAAGATCGCTAATATTTCAGACAGTTTCTTCGCATTTATTCATTTGAAAAACAACTAATAAATATGCCTATTGCCGTTGTACAAAAATACTAATAAATTTAGCACTTATTAAAAAAGGAATCTTTTATTTAAGAAAGCTGTTTCGCAAACAAGTATAAAGTAAAAAAACTACGAATACCAATTACGCGGTAAAATCCTTAAAAATATTCATTATCATACATAAGGGCGCGAGTTTGAAGCATAAACGTCTCGATAAATTTGGTTTTACTAGAAGATTTTAGGAATGGAGCGTAGTTGTTGTTGTTGTTGTCGTTGTTGCTTTAAAAAGAAACCTCAAAGTTTTGGAGACGAGTGTCTCAGGATGATTTTTCAGACTTTGTTTTTTATTCGTATTTTAACTTTTTGTTGTTTCTATTCTCGTACCTATTTAAAACATGATTTTCCCGATTCTTACGTATACATTTTAAACATACACTTCACGCAAACAACGCTATATGTTATTAGTCAGAAACTAATTGTAAGTCGTTTGTTAAGAAAAATTTAGGGAACATTTAAAAAGCTTCTTTTTTTTTTCTTCCTGACCCGGCGTAAAACCATTTGGCCAATTTAAAAAGTTATAAATATAAAATAAATAAATACCTAAATAACAAACGAAAAAACAGGTAATTTATCTGCATTTAAAAAGGTTTTTTGTCTGTTGATGGTGTATGAATATTAATTTTTTTCCTCCGTTAACCTCATTAATCGCTTCAAGAATTTCATTTGAAACAAGCAGCACAGATTACTCATCTAACCAAATAGGGCAATAATCGAATACCAGGAAATACTGTGATTTAAAAAAGCGTTGATCACTATTAAAAGAACTAATGTGATTTTATAAAAAGACAACGAGTCTTCCGTATTAATAGTAAAATGCGGAAATTTTACATCTTTTATCAGTAAACAGTATACACCACTTTTTTTTTCATTGATGTTTCCGGCGCCTTTGTGTAATGTTCCTGTGCAGTTCGTTTCTCTCCTGCAATCACTCTCATGCAGAATCGCCATTTCTCTATTTCGTTTCTCCATGCTACAAGAATTGCTTTTTCTGGTCTTTCTCAATAATTCTTAGCCCTATTCCTTTTTTTGATATCTATGCCATCTGCTTCTTTGTCTCTATGAGTTTCTGCTCTCTGTTCTTTAGGCCGGTGATATTTTGCTTTTCTTCTCCTTCCAGGCTACTATAGACGCGAATGAAAAAGTTAATTCATTTTTGGCCATATTGGAACAATCTTTTTTTCGCTAACTTTCGGTTCTTAAACTCGTACCGTTTTTTCCTTTCGACCTTACAATGCAGCAAGTGTCTTTCTTAAACTCTATTCTCATTCCTCGTAAATATTGCTTCTGTTATTTCGGTGTTAAGCAGTCGTCTGTTCCACTATGAGCATATTAATTTTCTTTCAAGAGACCGAATCTATTCAAAGTCCTTTCTCTCACTAAATCGGAAGGCGATCCCCTTATTTCCCTTTTACAAATCCATTTTAAATTTCATTATTACCTGCCTTGGTTCTCTTAAATCTTTTCCTCAATACTTGCAGTCCTTGCTGAGTCTCCTAACTTTTTCATTCGCAAGCTTATAACGCGATTCCTATTTAAAACGTCTATCGTTGACGTCCTCTAGACTTATTCCTTTCTAACTTTCTATTTTACAAAACTGGTGCTTTACTCCTAAAAAGATTCTTGTTCTAGCTCATATTTCTTTGCGTCTTAGTTCTTTCTCGTCTTGTACTACTTTGACCAATCATTTTACTTACTTTTCAACTTTGCCGTTTATTCTCCCGATGTATTATTCCTCTTTCTGCGAAATCTCTTCTCGGAATTCTTCCATCAAATCCGTATTTCCACAATACCGTTTTTACGGATGGTTCGAGAAGCCCTGGTCGGGTTGGAGCCTCACTCATTTCTCTTGACACTAATCACTTTGAACCTTTTCGTCTTCTTTCCTTTTACACTCTATTTCTACAGCTAAACTTATCGCCATCTTACGTCCTCCATTGTCTATATCTTATCGGCTCCTTTCCAATTATTTAGTTATCTCCGACTCCGTGAGTGCTCTCTAAGGTATTTCTTCTCATTTTCTCATTCACCCCTGCTATTTTGCTTCGTAGTACGCGATTCTTTATCTGCAATCTTCTCACTTTGCGTTCTGTCCACGTCGATTTGCTCTGGGTCCCTAGCCATATATATGAGAAGAAAGGGTAATGAAATGGCGGATTCCTTAGCTCAGGTTGCTTCATCCTACCGCCTCTGTTTTGACTACGGTAGATAATTTCATTAATAGTAATAATGTTAATATAATTAACGCTAATAATTAAACTCACTCCGACAACAAGAACAGCCATCAATCGCAGCCAAAGGCAACGATGAAAATCAAACGCGGGTATGTCGTATTTAAAAAATTATAATGTTATTAAAAAATCGAATTTAGAGGCAAAAATTCTATGAAAAATCTTTCTTCTACACTGAGAATTCGTCGAAGATTTTGGCATTTTAATCGATTCTTTAGAAGATAAAATATTTTACTTACGAATGGTCCTTAAACGTTTGTCCACCAATATCGCTTTGAAAGCGATTGAAATACCACTCAGTCAAGAAATCGAGTCAGAGTCAGTCACTTAAATCAAAAAAAAAAAAAAAAAAAAGTGAAAAACAAAATATCATTCACAATTTTTTTAGTTTGCTTTTTCAACAAATATTAAGCTATTTGGATATTCTTAAAATTAAACATCTCTGCTATTGCATAATCCCAACGGGGGAAAGATATAAATGTGAAAAAAATCTTCGTTCACAATGTTTCAATCTCTTATCTAACTGCTTTACGCAGTCTAAATGTGCGCAATTCATTTTTCCAGTACCTGTCCAATCCTAGCATTGTTATTAACTGCTTTGGATCTTGTTTAGAAAACTCCGCGAAATGTCCAGAATTCCTCTAACGTTTAAATGATCTAATATTAGACCTTTATTGGAATTTCAACTAACACGTCTTCAGAAACTCGTTTGCATGTAGAGTTATCTCACATCGCGGACAACAGTTACAAAATAGGAAATCGTATGCCGGTGCAGCAAACTCCCCTGAAACATAAAATCTCATGCTAAATATTAAATAATGATCTCTCTGAAGTATATTACAATTATTTAAATATATTAATATTAGCCGAATATTTTTAATAAAATTTATAGATTACCTCAAAGTACCGTGCATTCCGGTTACGGTGGATAATGCTTTTGAACACCACAGAGGAATAAAATGCAACAAATGAATGGTGGCCTGAATTATTTGAAACGATAATAAAAATTTTTTACACCAATTGTTGCAATGACAGCTAACACGCGGAATACTATCTAACAACGAAAATTATCCATCCCCCTATGTTACCAAAAAATGTTTTTAAACCCTTTTTTTTTTCTAACATGGATTCTCAGTGATGATTACTACCGGTGTAATGATATTGTATGCTATTAGAAGGAATTTAAAATATTAAAGACTAAACGGTTAATTATTCAACGTTAATTCGAATTAAAAATGAGCGAAGGAATTTTCAAGTGGAAATTCCTTCGTCTCTATATCGTTAATCTGTCCACAAAATTAATTCTATTCTCTCCCGGCAAACTGTTTATTGGAAAAACCCCTCTTCATCTCCTTAATCCCTCTCTAGATTGTAATCCCAGGTCTTTCTCTTCCGCATTGTTCTGTGGTCTAACTCTCGTCGATCAACAAACAAGCCCGTCTCGGGCCTTGCGATGAGAGGTTACACAAACACTTATCTAGAATTTCAACGTTTTTATTTGAAACCATTTTGCGACAGAAATAAACATTGTACAGATTTTTAAGTGCATTCGTTTCTGGATGCGCTCCATTAAGTGTTTGAATTATTTCCATTTTTCCGACTGTTGCTATAGGCCTTGAGAAACAACGCGGCCATGTTTACTTTCCATCGAGTCAAAGGTTTCGGTTAAGTTAAAGTTTCCACTGAAATAGATTAAAGTCACAGTCTTATATAGATACTGCACGGAGAACCTTAGGTGGTTCCTTGATATCGAAGGTACTTGAATGTAAGTATCGTGCAGAATGGAAGTGCGACCGAGTTTGCTATTGCGTAATGAAGCGGCGCGCCGACTAAACATTATCAACCTGAAAACATTTTGCATTGCGGCATTGTTTCTGGTTAATATCTCTGGTTAAGGACAGCTCCCCCGTCTTGTCAGATACCGTTTTTCTTTTGTGTTTTTCTTTTACGCTACTATAGCCAACCACCGGCAGTGACACACACAGACACACACAGTTTTAGAGCTTTCTAAAATTATGATTATTTTTATTTGTTTTCACGTTTCAATAATTGTTGCATTCTTATCATTCCTGTCTCGGTGAAATGTTATCTAGGTGAAGTTTTCTCATGCTTTTGGTATGTAAATAAATTAGTTTGTAGATAAGTGTGTCGTGTTTTTAAATTACTAATATACAGGCGTACGATATTAATACATGTATGTAAGAAAGAAATGCATAGTGTAGTTGCAAATTATGTTGCCGATTAAGTATTCGAGCACGTGATTAAAAGCTATTTGTAACAATTGTCAGCAGTAGCTAGGAAACGATGATAATTAACTATTATTGACAATTTCATTTTTAAACATGTTACAGGTAACTTAGAAGTCGGTTTAATACGTTTCTTACCCCTACTTCTACACATTCTTTTTCCTTTTCAGTATTAACTGCATATAATTTTTCGCGGCTACTTGTATAATTCGTACTAATTGAGACACACGTATGAACATGATCGTCGCGTAAATTTTTAATATCGGTTCTGTTGTTGAAAAAGACAAAAAAAAAAACAAATAAATTTTAAGCGGCCAATTGCCATTTAATCATTACACCGACCGCCGGGCTTATATAAAGAACGCAATGGGTAATTGTTCTCTTCTGACGATTGCTGCGGGTGATTCTTAATCACATACATCAGACAGATAATCTTCTAAATGGTGCACCGACTGAGTTGCGGGTGTTTATTTCTTCGTTTTACTCCATTATTTTTGTTCATATCCAGTTTATCTGACAAAAAAATTAATATGTATGAAAATAATAACGGATAATTCATTATTGCAGGAGGGTACATAATATGGGTAGGTGCCCAGAGTTTTTGAAAAAGCTATTTTGGCTATGGAAAACATTTCTCAGTTAAAACTAGTGAATTAGTTTTTTTGTCTTATTTTTGAGATCAATTTTTAAAGAATTTTCAGCATAAAATTTATAATAAAAGTATTAAAAATCACGTCAATAGTGTCATAAAATTTACACGCAAAGTGCGAATAATTTTATTTTCATTTCACGTTTTTTTTATTTTATAAAGAAGTTATTTTGTAACAAAAAAAACGGTCAATTTTTTTCAAATTTTACATTACTCAAATTTTATTACTAAACGGGACTAATTTTATTTTTCACCAGTTTTTTTTTTGGTTTGATTTTTATTTCTTTTTCAAATTCTCAACGGATCGGGACGATGCTCAGAGGCCTCTTTCTGCGCGCAACCATGGTACAAGAAAGGGAATTAGTTCTACGTGTTAAAAATGTGGTTCCACTATAGAATATCAGATTAAGAATAATCATATAATGTGAGCAAAAATCATACGTGAATATATATATATATATATATATATATATATATATATATATATATATATATATATATATAAACTCGGCCACTTTGGCCTCGCAAGGGGCTGTGCCCCTTGACCCCTCCTGCTTTCATTCCTGTCTCTTTCTCTTCTATACTTTGTATAAAATGATCAAAATTTACAACGTAATTCTTACTGGCATCAACACACACAAAAAATAACATAACCACAAAAATCCTATTCTAACTTTACCTTCCGTTATATAAAATTAAGACGTTTTTTCGTTACATTTTTCGTTACATATTTCATTACATAAAATTGTGACATTTTATAAATAACAATAACAAAAATCCTACAAAATATAACAAACGTTACATAAAATTGGGACATTTAGCGTTACATAAAATTGGGACATTCTGCGTTACATAAAATTGGGACATTTTTTTGGGACATTTTGCGTTACATAAAATTGAGACATTTTTTCGAATGGGGGGTAGCCTAAGAATTACGTTGTAATTAATATATATATACATATATATTTATTCATCTATAAAACTAGGCCCTTCGTGCCTCGCAAGGGGCTTCGTTCCTGGACACCGCTTGCGAATACCCCCGGATCTTCAGTTCTATCACTTCTACGCGTGCGTCGTATAGAACGAGGAAAATTAATAACGTCATTCTTTCCGGCTGCGCAACAAAAAAAATAAATCTTTATTTAATATCACGTTTTGGGACAAATTTTTGTGACAGAAAAAGTAGTGCGGGTCGAGTTAAGATTGACATCATTAATATACATATATATATATATATATATATATATATATATATATATATATGTGTGTATATAGATATAGATATAGGTAGATAGATAAAAACTAGGACTTTCGTGTCTTTCACATAGAAGTACATCATCCTTTGGATGCTGCATGATACGGCTATTTTATTTTAGTAAAAACATGAACTAAAATTGCTAATTCCAAATTAAATGAAATATTTACTTTATAGAATAAATATACATAAAACACGTCTCTCTAGCACCGATGTGAAAATCATTATGAAATTTCGTGACATTTCTTTGTGACGGAAAAAATTTTATATTCAGCCCAGCCATGAGATATTTCCTACCAAAAAAACTGTACTAATCACAACACTGTTGCGTTTTCTATTAAATAAGAAGTTGTGTGTATGTTACTTCTATGAAGGTGAAACGTCTGTCTAATTAGTGACATGCACTATAAAGACATAGGGGTTATTTTGACTAGTTACCGTGTACAAAAGATCCGTACGGATTCGAAAAAAACCTCTTAGGAAGCATTCATTTTAGTCCAAGCGCAGAGTTGATAAACTTATCATCGATCGTGCACTGCTCTATATATACTCCACTCTTAAGAAATACTCCTAATTTACAGTGTATCAGTTGATCTAGTCCTTTCTATTTGGAACTACCGTATGATCAATTAACCGATAGCCAGAATAATCTAAATACGATAATAATAATAATAATAATAATAATAATAATAATAATAATAATAATAATAATAATAATAATAATAATAATAATAATAATAATAATAATAATAATAATAATAATAATAATAATAATAATAATAATACTCAGCAAAAGGTAAAAAAATGAATATATTTTCACGGTGGAATTCTAGTTTGCAGATTATTTATTTATTCTTAAATCTCTTAAATTTTTTAAAAATTTTCTTATAAAATTATGCGCCAAATGTCGTGAAAAGTTTAATCATTATAGGGCGACAATCGAGACTGATATTTCGTTTCGTCGAGATTAAACAAGTGTTCTAAGTAGACCCCATCCGGCAAGTTTAGTACACTTTTTTTTAATTATCCGGCCTATGCGAGTTGATTCAAATGTAAAAGAACTTTTCCTTAGTGCGACTATTTTTTAATTGAGTGCGTTATGCATTCTAAATCAATCGATATTTCCTAGCTGCGGAAGAAATCTTACGGGTAATCATAAGAAAAACGATTACCAAAATCGGGGTATATGTATATCGGAAACTCATTGTAATATAGCACGAATTTCCGAAACACGTCAGCGATTGTATAAATACTTTTTTTTTAAGTATGTTTCTGATTAAATTTTTATATAAACAGCTATTTCGAATTTGAACATTATCAGAAAAACACTTATGAACAATCAGATGATATCTGACTAATTACAGGCGAGCGAGAAAATAACGAAAAACGGTAAACCGAAAATTGGTCGCCGATTGAAACCCGAAAACTCACCGAATCTTGTCTCGGCCTAGTTCTTTTTCTTCACATTTACGTTTATTCAATGCGACCAATCAAACTTACCGAGATTACTAAATAAACGAAAATTAGAACGTTTATCATTGGACAATACTCGTGTCATTTGCTACTTTCATCCGAATGATAACCGGACAGTTCGGTAGCTAGGTGTAAAAAACGGGAAAAAAACGTTTCTCTTCTTTAATAAGAAACGTCTACATCACACGGATTTGTTTCATAGTTTTGTTGCCATTTAATTTTAAAAATCCCTACAAATATCGAATTATGTTTCAAAATTAAAATTTCATTCGTTATTTCCGAAATAGAACATGAAATTCTCTTAAATTAAGTTGGTCATTATTTCGAAAATAAATCATACGCAGAAAAACGGTCTCCTCTATAATCATTGATCGAGTAAAGAGGTATTTCGGCTAATTAAATTATATAACTTTCTGTGATATTTTTGTAAGCGTTCATAAACAGCGAGCATTGGTACCGGCGATGGTTGGGGTTGTTGTTGTTTTATATCGGATTTGAAATAATCTTCCAAGGACCACGAGGTGTTCTTTCAGGTCGACGTATAAATCACCTCCGGGAATGATTACAGAATTGCGTGAAAGACAACTCTATCGATGAGAAAAATCATCTGGAAGTCATTTCCTATTCAAAATGTTTGCCTTCTCCGTGTACGACTTGCTTTTGAACAGCGGATTTAATGTATTTCCCAGTGTGCTGATGGGGTTCGAAGACGAAATAAGATGCCTCTGCTTCGATTCGCCGTTTCGTGTTTTTACTGCATTTTATTCGTTTCTGTTTTGTTTTGTTTTTTTTGTTATTTTAATCTTCTTAGATCGCTTTCTGCCAGTGCGAATTCGCGTTTTTGATCATGGTCATCGAAAACGAAATGTTGATTAGCAAGATCTCGAAATCTTTCCAGTTCTGCGAAACATTGCGTTCTCTATAATATTATTCCAGTGACTTTTAAATATAGCAGACCTAGTGTTCGAGTGCTTCGCGTCTTATTTATGATATTTAATATAGTTGGAGTGGAGGAGATAATTTTCACACTGAAATTTGCGCAATAATTTATAATAAAATAAACTGATCCTACCGTTAGACAAGATTCTTAACTGAATTCCGCGAAATACTATAGTCTATAAGGTATTATTTATAAAAAGACTTTTTCGAAAAAGTATCAAAAGAAGAATAAGAGAAGTTAAGTTAGTTCGGCCGCAATTTTTATTTATCCGTAATCCCTTTTTTGATCATAAAAATATTTGTAAAATGGCCCTCAGCTATCGAACAGATTTTTGCGTTTAAAAAAAGAAAAAAGGTTCGATCAGTCCGTACTCAGTGTCATCTTTAATCTCTTCTTGTCTACCCGCTGAAGAAGCTGATTTTATAAATGAATTCTGTTTAGCGATGATCTCCGTTTATTGCTTTGTCGCGTTATATTTCAATGATATCCTTAGTTTATTCGAAAGTGTACCAATCAGTGATGGTCCAGTAGGAGTACCGATGAGTATCGATGAGGTGCAGTCATCAAAAACATGAAAAAAAAAAGAAAAAAGAGGATTTCTAGAAAAAATGTCAGCAACATTACATTTGTAGATCCGGGTTGAAATCCCGCTGTCACATAACTCTCGAAAATTTTACTTGCGAGCCGGGTTAAGGTCCGTAATGAACGCGCCCAAAATAATAATAATAATAATAATAATAATAATAATAATAATAATAATAATAATAATAATAATAATAATAATAATAATAATAATAATAATAATAATAATAATAATAATAATAATAATAATAATGATAATAATAATAATAATAATAATAATGATAATAAAGAAACGTTTAATAATATAAGAAAGATGACCGACTTGAAATATTCTTAGCGTTATTTAACGCGTAGGTCGGGGAGAAATTTTTGTAATTTAGCCAAATGAAAAACTTACAATTTAGTTTGCAATGGAGAGATGGAAAAACAAGGTGAAATAAAAAAAATCATAATAATAACCACATTGGCAGGGCCGTATCTAGAACAAAATTTCGGGGTGGGGTGGGGGGGGGGGCGAAAATATTTTTATAATTATATATACAATATTTGAACACTAATAAAAAGCAGTAGTTTCCATAGAATTCATAAAAATTTTAATTTTCTTTTCTTTTGTCAAAAATTGAAAACAAATATATTCTGAATTTCGGTCCATTTAATACAAGCCATTATGATTTCGCAGACATTTCGAGTGGGAGGGGGTTGAACCCGGAAAACCCCCGCTTACATACGACCCCGCACATTGGATCTTGTTTTTTTCCTTACTTTGATCTTTCTCCGGCTATAACATTACCTACGTTGCCATGAGATTCGTTACCACCTCCACATTTAAGTTACTAATGAGAGAATGGTGGTCGTAGTAACATATATAGTGTGTAAATTATAATGTACTATAGTAATATGTAAGTTAACAAATTAAGATCTTGTAATGGGAAAGTATTATTTCATTTGATGGTATATTGTAAGAATAAACGATAAATTAATGAAAAGTACCTGGGTGACCGAGATTAGCTCTGTATTTTTTTTTTTGTAAAACTGCGTTTTTTCGGAAAATATACTTAGATACGAATCACGTACTGATTAAACATGAATATTTTTCGATCTTACCTACATATGAACTGGTTATTTAAAGAAAAAAATAACATTTTAATAGAAACAATTTGCTATATTCCAGTACCTTTTTACAGTTTATCTATCATTATGTATATATTTGAGAACACACTCAGTTTTACCATGACGAAATCGGGTCTTAACCTAATACTTCCTTAATTTACCAAAACATTTAATATCTGTATATATAATTAACCGATTTTCTTTTCCTTTTTTTGTTTAGTAGCTATTAAAAAACAGTTTTTTTTTCTTATTTAAAAATAAAATTAATACAAAAAAAATTAAAAATGAACTGTTCTTATCAATAAATGATTGTTTTTAAAAATGAGAAAAATGAAATCGCCATTGCCAGCAAATCTCAATAAACGATTGTTTTTGCGATTTGCTACTGAAAACATTAAAACCCATTTAAAACTCGCCAAACTGAATTTTGCCACAGATTAGACCTTGACAGATAGATTTATTGGTGGCCCGAAATGCCCCTAGTGTGCAAATTTCATCCAAATCGTTATAACTGTTTCCGAGATACGCGAAATAAATTTACATACAATAATTCCTCGTTTAAAGATATTAAATATAGTCAGGGCCGTATCTAGAACAAAATTTCGGGAGGGGTTACGAAAATATTTTTATAAATATAAATATACATATATATATATATATATATATATATATATATATAAATGCGTGTGTCTGTATTATCATGAAATATAATTATAAATAGTACACTGAAACTTTGTAGTCAATTATATTGTATATGCAATATTTGAACACTACAATAAAAACAAAAAATAGTCGTTTTCATAGAATTCATAAAAATTTCAATTTTATTTTCTTTTGTCAAAAATTGAAAAGAAATATATTCTGAATTTCGGTCCATTTAATTCAAGCAGTTATTATTTCGCAGATATTGGGGAAGGGGGTCTGAAAACCCTCTCGAAGATACGGCCCTGAATGTAGTGGTAGTAGAAGTTAGAATATGGTGTAAATTACATTGTATTATAACAATATAACATTTTTTTTTTTTTTTTTTTTTTATTCTAATTGAAAGTTTTATTTAAGTTAATGTTTTATTGTACGAATAAACGATATAATTATGTTGGGGACCCATAGACGGACTAGTGCCTTGTGCGACCAGCAAATTATTTAAGAAAAAAAAAATCAAAAAAAATCGGATGTTTGTTTAAAATTCTTGTAGTTTTATTTGGACAAGCTCATCACTGACGGGAATATTACCTGTCTTAATGCGTACAACTTCTGACCATTCTCAATTCGGGAAATGTACCGATCGACTGTGGTCTCCCCTGTACAGGTTTATCGGATGAGTAATATTATGAAGCGCTAATGCGCGGGGTAGTCATTAAAATAAACGATAAAAAAAAAAGAAAATAACCTCCTTAGAGGTATTATATTTTATTTAATATGAAAATTTTCATCATAATATAAAGATATGAATCTGCAAAATTAAAGAGACGATAAAAAGGAGTGAATTAAAAGGTATTATCGGTGTTAATGGTAGATTCGAAAGATGATAAATTTAAAACCACTATAGCGCGATTCAGGTAACGCAGTAGCCTCTAGTAGTTAAGGTGCTTGGCTACCAAACCAAAAGTGTCATATAAGTTATCGAGACCCGTCTTGTTCCAGATCCAAGTCGCTATCTCAGTGGTATAACCTGAAATTGAACGTTGGTTATACCGGAGAATTATCTGATGGAAAGTAAAGACGAATCGCAATTAGAAAGGAACTGGCCCCCCAGTATTCCCATCAGATCGTCATTCCCGATACCAAGCTTCATACAGTGCAGAATGTAGCCTTTTGGTTGGTCTGTCATCCGATTCGGAAATAATCGCAGTAAAAATTGTGAAATAAAAATTGTTTTTTTTTTCTTTAAAAAAAAAGGGAAGTACTTGAAGATTTACTGTAAAAATCGAATAAAAACGTGCTAAAAACTAAAAAAAAACAACAGAAGATGATAGATGTATTTTAGAAGAATGTACTACGATGATATCATGATCATTCTTAAAACAACACTAATACTTTAATTTAGAATCCGTACCAAATTTACACTGCGATAATTATACTAAACGAGTGTTAATCGCTCGTTTGGAAACGTCAGAAAAATTTTTAATGTGTTCTTTAATTATTGTTATAAGGCGAATTCGATATAGTGCAGACTTTAATTAAGCTATGAATGCTGTTTAAATCCTTCCTTTACTGCGTATATTTCGCCGTATAAGATGTATTAATTTTTATCCAGTGTAATTTTTGTCCCCTTTTTAGCACATCTTCATTAAGTTTTTAGAGCGGAAATCTTAAAGTACCCCTTTTTTTTTAAAAAACAATTTTACTCTTTACATTATAATATTTAAATATTTAACTTTTATTTACATAAATTATTTAATCTGAAGAGGAAAAACGTAAGTAAGAATTATTTCCATTTAAATCCCAAAAAAAAACAAAAAATGGATTACAGAATAATAGGGAAAATGGTGAAGAAAAAATCGACAATTATAGGCAATGATGCATTCAGAGTTGACTGTAATAAGTATTTCGATTAAAATAATAATAATAATAATAATAATAATTAGCGAATTCATTTAGTTTTATGGAAAAAAAAAAATTATTTTAAGCTAGCTACCGCGGCTTAGTTGGTTAGACAGCGGTGTTTCATTAGAACCGGGTTTCAAAAAATTCCACTTACACTAGGTTCATTAGCCGACGCGTCCAAGAAAAAAAAAAATGAAAACAAATAAAAATTGACAAAATAAGAAAATTATTTTATCGCTCTTCCGTTCACGAATGGGTCGCGGCATTCGTGAAAGTCTGGTCAGCGGTATTCAGCACTTTTCTTCAATTTTCAGTCGTGCAATATTTCTGTAACTGTTTATTCGCATTAAGGTCGCTCTATTATCGCATAGAATATTTCGGATGAGCGCTTTTGGACAGGTCGTAATTTATCGCTCAGGAAGCCCCCCGTATATGTTTATCTTGAAATGCAAAACCCACTTTTTTTCACGATACGCGCCGATATTAGTCATCCTATGTGCTGTGTATTGTGCAATGAAAGTTCATGCGTGACAGAGGGAAAACGAAAAATTACGGCTAGGACGATCATAAGCGATGGTGGTAACATTCTAAACACACGAACTCGCCAGTGTGATTATATAGAGAATTAATACAAGGAGAATTTCGTTCACGTGATGACCAAAAGAAAACGCTGATAATTGTGCCATTTTCTTCGTAATATTATCATCAGGTTGTTGTTTTTACAAATTCCATCGGGGGCGCCCCCGTTCCGGCGATAAACAATATTTAGTTCGGGGCGAAGAAATATACTGTTAATGGTATGACAGTATTACAAGAATACTGACTTGAACCTTTGCTTTGCACGAAATTTTGCCACACTCATTCTGTAACTTCTTTGCTGTTCCGTTCTACGCTGACTAACTTAATAGTGATTAAAAATTACTTTGAGACAATAAAACTACGCTTTTGTTAAGAAAAAATCAATTAAGCAAGAATAAATTAATATTTATTATGAAATTTAGATATTTTTGAAATAATAATATTGTTAGAACAATGATAAATATTGAGAGATTTTTGATGAATAATGTGATTAATGATGATCAAAAAAGTTAATTTGTTCAGTTAAGTGAAAAAAATTGAGTTAAAAACAAAAAACTTAAGATTTCAACTTTTTTCTTCGATTTTAATCGTGAATAACTTTTGAAGAAGTAAATTTAGGCAAAAATATTAAGAGACCTTTTTTGTAGAACATTAAATTTCCTTCAAGAATATGTCATGGTGTTTTTTAGATATTCATTGATTCATTAGTTACAAAATTCCAAAGTAATAAAGTGAAATCGAAAAAACATATCAATTTATTAAACTTAATTACTCGGAAACGGCTTATCTGACGAAAATTTTCAATTAGACCTTTTTTGTAAGGAATTAAATTTTATATGAGAATAAGCTAAAATGAATTTTTTCATTACAATGTTTTGGCAGTTCTAACGTAAAACATCAAATCATGAATAAAAATTAAAAATAGCGATGCTATAGACACCTCTTAAGATTAATATTGAAAGCTCAAATTTTCACGAAGTTTTTTTTTGTCATTCTGAATGATATTCTCGATATATCTTTCAAAAAAAAAAATGGCCAATTTTTTTTGATATGTATATGTATGTATGTATATATGAATATATATATATATATATGCGTGCGTGTGTGTGCGTGTGTATGTATGTATTTATGTATATGCATGTATATATATATATGTATATGTATGTATGTATATATATGTATGTATACACATAATATTCTCAAAAAAAAACAAATTAAATATTTTTGTCAAAACCGAAAAAAAACAGTGAAAATAAAATATCAAGAGAATTAAATGTTTTTAAAAAATGACTCCAAAAAATGAAAAACGATGAAGGATAAGAAATATTTTTGGATTCAGTTGCAGTAACTGTTGCCATATTTACCCCTTCTTTTATGCATTCTTCTTCTACAGCCCACTTATTGAATTTTTTTTGCGCTAATGTTATAATTTTTAGCTGTCGACTCGACGCCAACTCGTAACCTACGAAAGTGAAAGAAAGATGAATTGTGTTCTAATGTACTCCTGAAGACCAGACCGAATGTCATTTATATCGGAGATTTTTCGCAAGTCGTGTTGAGTCATCATGGTAAACAAGTTCCGTTTGAATGCAGTGCACAGACACGCGTACGTAAATATGTATGTCGAATTTATAACTCGCAATTTTTTTCCCCTTCTGAAATAAAAAAAAACAAGAAACAAGAAACGTTACAATTATCATTAGAATTGACATAGATACAGCAAATAAACTATCTGTTATATCTGTCTGTGTAATTCTTCGTTATTTTAGACAATGATAATAGCTTTCATCGCGCCCTACAATTTTCAACTAGTTAATGATAGAAATGGATTTGCGAGACCGACCTGCGAAAACCCAGGGTCGAGAAAACGTTACCAAGTAAACGATTAGGTAACCTGATGTTATTGATGTGTCATCCAGAATCCAATAAAAAAGCGAACAAAATGAAAAGAAAAAAACCTGATATTTTATTAAAATTTTCAAGGGTACTTCGGTATTTTCGATGAAATTAAGCGTACGGAAATTATAAAATAATTCCTATAAACGGTTTGAATAGTTGGCAACTGTTGCTCACACAGTTCTTACCGTTTTAATATTCGCTTTCATTTGTTTCTTCTTTTCCTCTTTTTTTTCTGTCAGAAGAGAGTTCATCGTTAAATGGCGTGAGAGTTGTAATAGAAGAAAAACGTAAACAGCCAAGGACTACGTGACAAATTTGCAAAACATTTTAAAGGGAAACGCCGTCTAAAACCGATTAATAGCTAAACATAAAAAGTATTAAACATATACGGAATTCTAGAAAAGTATTGTTTATCAAACGAAACGGAAGAAATCGAAAGATCGGTAAAATAGAAGAAACAATATTAACAAATCTCTAGAAAAAGTACATCCAATGGCATTATAAGCATCATGAGAAGAAATATGGATAATTGGAAATATCCGTTCTCTCGATGTGAATAATTATCCTAAAATATTTAGAAAATAAATGGAAATGGTCATTGACCGGTTTCGCCCCTCACTTCAGGTAATACCGGTCACTAGAGAGGGTAATAGCGGTCACTTTTTTAAAGTATCAGAAAATCTGAAATAAATTTGTGAACCAAGTAAAAACTTGTTTTCAATCAGTTTTGTAATACACATTCGTACTATATTAAATGTCCAAATCACCACAACAACAACATTTATGTATGGATATTTCACAGAAAATAATCGCTCTTATAACTCTATAGATATACAAAGTGGTATAATTAAATGAATATGGTTTGTCCCCTTTCTCCCGAGGACACAGCATCATTTCTTTTCTGTCCTTTGCAGGCTAAAATTTTGTTCATTTCATGAACTGTACTTACACCAGTTTCGTTCATATTGTATATTTTGTTTGGACCAAATTTAAATTTATCCATAACCTGCTTAAGGTTATTAAAAACCCGTTCAAACCCCGTTCTTATTAAATCTTCTTAATCTGTTTAAAAGGGTCGATCGTATTGAACAAGTTTTTGGAAGTGCCTCAAATACCTACCCAAAAATGCCGATCAGCTCTCAGGCTATAATTTGCTATATCATATAAAATTGTTGTATAAAATTTTTATTGAATAAATGTTAAAAATTGTCTGAAAAAAGTAATTAAAACAACAAATTGGGTAATGTCGATCATAATTGGGAGATAGCGCGGTCTTTCAACTTGTTCAAATTTAATTTTCCATACTCATTTTTTGTTTTATCAATTTTTATTTGTACAACGATTAATTTATGTAAACTGAAGACTCTTATCTTCACTGAAATGAAACAACTCTTGAATATGATGAAAAACTGAAAAATCTGGAGCTTATTTTCGTTGCAGAAAAAATTACTCACAAATCACACGTGTTACAAACATTACCTCACTACGCAATAAAGAAACACATTGTGGTGTCAATAATAATTCCTGGATTATTTGCTGGACTAGTAGTAAGACAGCAGCACCTGTGTTGTCTGTCCTATATTAATAAATACGTGCGATATTTACATGACCGGCGTTACCCGCTGATTGGTTTCCCCCATTCTCCCCTATAAAAGTTAATTGTTGATAACTCTGTTATATTTTACGGATTTTATTTTAAAATAAAATAAATTCAACAAATACACCCGCGCTTAAATTATTGAGCCCTATAGACGTACAGTGTAGCCCTGTGGGACCACCATTTGTTAGACATTTAAAATAAAAAAGAAGCGATTAAAGTTTAAACGTATGTATCTAGACAAAACTGAAGTCAGTGTTGATATTTGTATAAAACTGACCGAATTTAAAATTATTATAAAACTGATCGAATTTAAAATTATTGTTGTTTACGTTTTTAGCGAGAAATTATTATTACACGTTCGTTTCTTTGTTAACGTATTAGTATATAAAAGTCGATACTACCGATGTAGATTAATATCCCCGGTGAAAAATTATAATGAAGATCCTCAAAATGCGAAGCATAGAAATAAAAACGACACATAAATATAACGTATGGAAAGTAATAGAAGGAAAATTTTTATATCGTGACATATTCCAAAAAAAAAAAAAATATTCGTTTTTCACTTAAATTTACCTACTGGTCTAACATTTTCTTTTCCTTTTTTTTCTCCAAACGTCTAATAAAATAAATAAACTGTAAAATATCTGACAAAATAAAAAAAAAAAAAAAAGAAAATTCTTCAAAAATACTATTAAGAAAAAACGAAGACAAAAACACAACACGCATAAAATATACGAACACAGCAGACTGATTAAACTGACTAATCTAGCGCGGATATGACTGATAAAAATGTTCAATTTGTCCCGACTTGTTGCGACCGATTTGGTATGAAAGGGGTCGAAGTTTGCGATAAATGTATGCTTCAAGTTTTCCCCCGTTGGCGCTATTTTGTCTTAAGCGCCGAATTTCGGGTGTTCACCTCTGTTTTATCTTTTCCCTTTTAAATTAGATATTTTTTTATTGTATATTTTTTATATACATATATGTATGTTTGTAAACTTTGTCCTTCAGAGCTACCTAGGGGACAATTTTTCTCGACTTACAGATACTAGGTTTTTCTTAATGTTTAAAAAAAAAAATGTTTCAACTGACTGCGTCAATTTCATCTTTTTTATTTATTCGAATTAGTATTAAAATAGTCAGCGATCAAAAAGAACACAATCACTAAACATCACAGACCTATTAAAAAATAAGGCACTACGCTTGTTGATACTAAAAATATTGCATCAAGATCTGTGTATACAGTTAATATAGCTGGCTACCGAAAAATACCTGTCGATGTTAAATGAAAATGCTCCGCGCAGTGGACATAAACTGGAATAACTAAAGCACTCTTCTAGGAGGCTAGAAGATACCTTAGCGATACTTCGCGTAGCTGTCTGACGATGATAAAAAAGAAAAATGCCCCGGATCTTTTTGTCAAAACTCCAGTCAATACTGAAGGTGAAGCGTTTAATAATAAATAGCCAAAATCAGAACTATAAATGAGAAGATAAAAAATAACAACATCGTAGCGGATTGCGGAACAACATCGATGTATTTTAGAGCGTATTGCAATAATTATGCCGATTGAAATTATAACAACGAATGAAAGAAGAACAGAATGGACTGCGAATTAATTATTTTTCTTATACTTGTAATTTGTTCACATTCGGCGCCATAAAATGAATTATGTTTCGTGTTGCGAGTCAAGGGTTAATGTGTTAGCTGGAGTGTGTCCGCGGTTTCTTTATACGTTTTTCTCTTTAGCTCTCTTTGTCCGAAGAGAAAAGAAAAAAATACAGGGAAATATTCGAATGGGAAAATGGATAGTTTTAAAATGTTCCGTGCGATAAAATTAACATCAAATGATCGATGGCCATTTCTTTTATCGGTGCTGGTGCTTGACTTGATCGCGGCGAGAAGATTTTCCGAATTGTTTCAGCGGGAAGTACGAGAGAGAAGAAGAAACGAGACAGACAGACATCGGAGGAAATCGAAGTACCATCATTGTTCGCGGTTAAACGAATATAAATTGCTTTTGTAAACCGTTTTTTTCGACGGAATCGTATCGGTTTCAACGATTCCATATTCCCATTTAACCATCCGTCTAAATCTCGCTCTTCGCGATATCGTTCAGTCCCCGGTGGTACTGGAAGAGAGTTACTGGACCGGTAATTGAAACTGGAATTTTGCCGGTTGAGGAAATATCGAATTTCCGCTCGCGATTTACGCTTTTATTTCCTATTTTTATGTTGACAAATTATCACCTGCGACCAATTATTTATTTATTTATTTATTTATTTATTCGCCGTGTCTTCTTTTATTTCCTCCGCTCTGACATGGAACTGAAAAGGAACCGTGGGAATAGAATAGTTTGCAAGTTGTATACCCGCTTGTTCGGCGACGAAATAATTCTTTTACAAACCGGCGGTGTAGTCAGGAATTTATCGATTTTGCGTTGCTGCGACAAGGGAAGGCCGTAAAAAATGTGACGATTTTTTTTTTTTTTTAAATATTTTACTTTTCTTTTTTTTTTTAACGCGTATGCCAATAAATGAAATGTATGCGTTCGTTTTATAATTGTAATTTTACACCGGCCGTACTATTAAAAAAATTTATATATTTTCTGATCGAAGGGGTCTCTACACGTTGCCTTCTCTGGCTTCGCCATTTAAAGTGTGAGCCAGTTTAAATTTGAACGCGTAATGTACGCACACATTTTTCGCCGATTCAGTATTGGGCAGAGATATTTTTATTTTGCAATAATTCCGATCGGCGGAAAGAATAATCGATTGATTACGGACAAAGATGATAAAATCTCGTCGTTAAACAAACATATCTAATGACCGCTTATTTGCTTAGAACAATTGTCGTCGCAAAGAACCGTTATTATAAGTAACTGTTTACGCACCGCTATTTGACGGATTTCGAAATTAATTCACCATTATCTAGTCATGATCTAAACACGTCTAATAACCCAACATGGTTCATTGAATTATGTTCCAGAACAATCTCAACTTGAGAGCTCTATGATATATTAGACATTCAAAGAAATAGCAAAAGAGCACACAAACTTGCGCGCAATCACTGTTGCGAACATAATAATATGAAGTGGACCGGTAGCAGTGAACGTTCGTAACAGCCGAATGTCGAATTCTTAGGGCACTTTGTGCAGGTATCTCGTTCGCACTTATTTCTTCATTCCTTTAAGAAAAACAAGTGTTCAGTCGAGCATGATATTTCATGGACTCAGGGTTACTGCGTATGTTAACTAAAACTGCACTGACATATACAAAGAGGGGGGTTTTGGGGGTTTGAACCCTCTCCTTAGCTCACACAAAAGCCGGAATGTTAACCGAATACACTATCGTAGTGTATGACTTCGCATTGTCGCTTTAGATTGGATTTAAAATAGTTCGAATCTTTCTATGTCTTTATTTAGGTTACTTGAGGAGGAAAGAATGTCTAAGATTATTTGTCAAGGGGTATGTGTCATATTGTCTCTAGTCCTTCGAATAATGATGAGGAAAAGCTGAAAGCTTTAAAAAAGCCTCGGAACCTACCGGATATACTTTCAAGTTTCCACAGTCACTGGCGAAAGGAAATTTTTTAAACACTCATGACTTTTGTATTCAAACGTCATCTAGGCAGCACTTTGCGAATTATGTGTTCTATTTGAACAAGGCCAAGGCGGACGTGGTTGATCTTGGAGCCCTTGTTAATAAGCCATTTACTAGCTGGAAAAATGCTTTAGAGAACCATCACACAAATACAAAATATCCTGCAAATTCGCTTTAGAGCAAGTAGCAAACTTTGTGTAAAGTTTGCGGAAGGAAAATCTACCGATGTCGAGGAGTCCATGAACCTGGAAGGTAATAAATTATTGCTGAAGATAACCGCGAGAGATTAAAAGCTATTGTAGAAACAGTTCTTTTGTACAGAAGACAGGAAATGGTCCTAAGAAGAAGCCATGATTATGAAGTTGGACTAAATGAACCTATATTCACAATGACGGCAATTTTCGAGTACTTCTTCATTTTCATGCTCGATCTGGTGATGAAGCACTTAAGAGTCATTTACTTACACAAAGCATGCATAGCAGAGCTATGTATATTTTATCAGGAATTTAGGATGAAGTGATCGAACTAAGCGGTAATGCTATTCGAGCGCAAGTACTTAATAGGGTCAAAGAGGCTGCTGGTTTTTTTACGGTATTGGCAGACGAAACTGAAGACATATTCCGGTTTCAGAACAACTAGCGTTATATTTATGACATGTAGACTGCTCATTTGAAAAATCAGTTATCCGGGAGGATTTTCTTGAATTTATCTTAAGCCCAAACAATGGCAACGACAATTATAACGCATCTCTTATAACTTGGATATAGATAAATTCATTAGACAAGGCTTTGATGGCGCTGCAGTACTGAGCGGTGTCAATTATGAAGCGTGAAAACAATAATCGTAGGGAAATACCCGAGAGCGCAATTCGTGCACTGTGTGGCTCACATTCTCAACTTAGTTCTAGTGCACTCATGTGGGGTACCTACTGTATAGGGATCATAAAGCACGCAATAAACTTTTTTCGACAATTTTCACTTTAAGACAGCATTTTGAAGAAAATTGCTGATCAGATTAATTCATCTCATTCAACGTTTATTTCCCTTTTTCGGGAGATACGGTGGACCGGAAAACATACGGCTGTAGAACGGTTTGTACAAACGCGCAACACTTAAGGCACTGCAAAAAATTTGCTGGTAGGGATGTCGCCGCTCAAGCATACCAACTGCAACCGCCATAGAAAATAACCAGGTTGTTGTGTCGCTAGTTGTATTGAACATTTTTTTTTTTCATATATATAATAAGCCTTAAATAAGCAATGCAAAAAGTGACCAACATTTGCAGTTATGCAAAAACTATAAAGAAGATATTACAAAAAATATTTGGAATGAAAGTCAATTCTCATTTGGAGCAAACAAAGCAGACAAGTTCAAATGACATAGTTGTTTCAAAAACGAACAGGCAGAAAACCCAGCGTAGTAATGTACTGAGAGAAACTGATGAAATATATTACCGCCGAAATGTATTTTACCCCTTTGTTGACCATGTTATTACAGAACTCGATGTCCGCTTTAAACCACATGAAGAAACGATCGAAGGGATTCAAATGTTTCTACCTGAGAAGAAATGACTTCAGCACACAAGAAAAACTGAAAAAAAACAGTACAAATATTTCTTGTTTAAAATGAAGGCACGATATTTCTAAGTGAATATGAGATACTGCACAATCAGTGGAAATCTGCTACGCGAAAACCTACCATTGCAGTAGAAGCTATTGCTCATTTGGATGAACAGTTTTTTCCTTTGATAAAAAAGCTTCTTATTATATTATATTATATTATATTAGCCACACTTCCGGTGTCCTCTGCGACCCCAGAAAGATTGTTCTATTAAGAAACTATAAATTAGGAATCGAATGTGTGGCGAAAAAACAATGGTCTTACTTTTATGTGAGCATTCACCGTGACCCGGCGGTAAAACTAGATTCTAAAGAAATTGTAAATAAATTGGCAATAAGACGTAAACGACTCAATTTTAAATTTTAAATTACATTCTTACTAGATTATTAGGTATAATAATATTATTATATAAAAATATAAGCAAAGAATGAAAGAAGATCGTATTATTCAATATAATAAATAATAATATAATAACACAGAACGACCTACTGTGTTTTATTTTGCTTAAAAAAATATTATGAAAACTTCAGGTTTGAACCCCCTCCCCCTTTGAAAAGCTATATATATACGTCCGCGACTTGAAGGTAACTTTAATATTTACGTTTACATAATACCAAATTCAAAATAAAGAAATCTGATTCTTCGTGCCGCAAAGAGAATAGGACACGCGTCATTTTTCGCGACTTTTTGAACTCTTCTTCGCCAACTTTGAAAGTTTCGTTAAAGAAATGAAATACGGATTCGTCTCGATCTTTCCATCAATTTATATCATAAGAGCGGCAAAAAACATTTTTTTCCCCAAAAATTTCGAGCTTCCGACGCCCCGAGCGCCTACTCTTAATATTGGAAACCCCCGGATGCCCCCCAAACTAAAGAAATATAAGGGGATACGCATATTTTTAACCTGGTTCTAAAAATGTTTAATTATAATACTCGCCCCGTAAAGCAGGGCTACGTATCATTTTTCGTGCTTTCTTGAACTTTTCCCCAATTTCGAAAGCACGGTTTCGTGTGCATGATGTTTTCATCAATACATATATCATACGCACAGCAAAAAACAATATTTTTTTCCAAAATTTCAGGCTTTTGGCATTCTGTGGATCTGGAAAAATCTTTAATCAGATAGCTGAACGAATAAGCTATTCTATGAATTAGTAAGAGTACATTCATTAATTACGTGAGCTGTTTTTCTTTTAATTTTGACCCCCTTCTATGGTGAGATTTAGTGAGATTTGGTGGAACCCCTCCCCTCACGTGAAATTTGCGCCGTAGTTGTTAAAGGACTAAATTTATTTTCATAAAGGAGAAAAATAATACAGCGTCATGGTGTACCATAACGAATTTATTTAAATTTAGTAAAATTAAAAGTAAAAACGGACATCACCTTCCCTAATTTTTCACTCACTCCATGGGCATTCATGTACTTTATCAGTTTTTTTTTTCTTATAAAAAACTCTAAACGTTTTTTATTTTACTTTTTTTTTCTTCTCGAAATACGAGTTTTTAATAGCCATGAGATTTTTTCAGTCGGCAAAATGGAACATTCCAAAAAAAGTAAAAGAAAAATTAATAATAGTTTTTTTTTTTTTTTGTTATCCGTATAATAACGTATATTCTTATTAAAAAGTTGATGTAAGATTTTCAATTAGCTCGCCTCAGTTTAGATGAGATTTGATGAGATTCTGTTGGACTTCCCCCCAATTTGGAGCTCACGTAATTAATGGATGTTCCCTAATTTATTTTTTATTGAGATGTTACGTCTTTTATATTACATGTACTTAGGAATAATGCGCGCAGTAAGTCAATCAAGTAGATCTTCAAATTAGTGAACATTCCCAGAATTTCCGATATTATTTCACGATATGAACGGGAAGATCGAATTGAGAGTACGAAGTATAAAGGTGCAGCCGACAAGTTAACGGTCTATGACCGGCGTTCTATCCGCCGAGAAGTGGAGAAAAACCTCCGCGTAAGTGTCCCAAAACTAGTTACACAGCTGCGGGAACGTGATACAGAAGAGACAGCTCAAACGGTACGTAACGCAATTCGTAGTTTAGGGTATAATTTGCGTACCGCTTTCAGTTTTCCGAGAAATACCGATTGCACAACGAAACTTTGTGACATGATTTACTCTATTTACGGATGAGTCTAAATTTAACGTATTCTGCAGCAATGGCAAAGTAAAAGTATGTTGCAAGCCTAACACATAGAATTGGAACGGAAAAATCTGAGAAAACTACAGTAAAGCATGGCGTTGGAAGTGTAACGGTGTGGAGCTGTTACGGAGCAAATGACGTGGGCAATTTGGTATTTGTGGAGGGGAATGCGGATGCGAAGATGTATATTGACATTTTGAGAAAAAACTTACATGATGGCGCCGAGAAATTGGACATTCGTCAAAAATTTCAGATGTACCAAAAGACAATGACCCAAAACACAAAGCGTGGAAAACACGCATGTGGTTATTGTACAATTGCCCCAAGGTACTGGAAACCCCTCCACAACCCCGGATTGTAATATTATTGAGAATTTGTGGGATTATGTCGACGATAAAACGGCCAATTTCGAGTAATACAGAGGAATGGAGCAACATCCCGCCGCTTATGTCTAGAGTTTAGTTGCATCGATGCCTCGCATGAAGGCCGTTTATGAAGCTGAGGGTCCACACGCAGTCGTTTTTTGAGTTTTTTTTTACCTTTTTAGTGAGTTTTTTCAGTTCTGTTCGAACTTTAATTTTGCTTTCAGAAGTACCATTTTTTTTTTTTTTTGTAATTTCGTTGATATCGCGGGTTTTGCGATTTTTTTTCCGTTTTCTTTTACGTATGTATTCATGACAGTGTACTTTTTATTTTGATAACAAACCATATATCAATACATTCCTTCCTAAGCTCCTTATAGACGTATATTCATTTCATTCGACGGTGTCCGGATTTCAGTTTTGCTCACTATCAATCAATCGATGTTTCAGTCGTTTGACTGGTTCGTTTCTATCGTCCAAGTCTTCCACCTTTTCCTATCCACTGTTCGCCTTTTCAGTTTCGCGTATATCTTGATGTTTGCTTCCTTCTTGATTGTGTCCACCAGCGTCTAGTCTTCCTCTCGGTCTGCGCATGGCTGTTTTTTTCAACCTTGTTTTCCTGATCGCGGCCACTATATATATATATATGTGTGTGTGTGTGTGTGTGTGTATATATACACAAGAGCGGCGCCAGCCGATGAGCCGGGGGGAAAAGAGAGTTGTCAGCCGTCGGGGGGGGGAGGGCAAGATGATTGAAAGAGGATATGAGTTATAGGAAAAATAAAATTTTTAAGTTGTAAAGGCTTAATATTTTATTAAACAAGAATAAAATCTTAATTAAAACATAATTTTCGTGGATTTCTGGCAAATTGTTCATGATTACGCGCCTATGAATACTCATCATGGCTAGTTGATTAAAAAATTTCAAGGCTCCATGAGGGGCAGCTGCCCCCGCTGGCGACGCCCATGAATATACATATATATATATATATATATAAAAAAAAAAAACTCGGTCATTTTGGCTTCGCAAGGGGCTGTGCCTCTTGCTTACATTTCTGTCTGTTTCTCTTCTATACTTTTTATAAAATGATCAAAATTTACAGCGTAATTCTAAATCGGTCCATATGAATATAATAACATAATCACAAAAATCCTATCTTAACATTTAACTTTCATTACATAAAATTAGAACACTTTTTCGTTACATAAAATTGTGACATTTTTTATTACAAAGTTGAACGGAGGCCGGCCTAAGAATTACGTTGTAATTAATACATATACATATATATTCTAATGGAAGGTGGCTTAAGAATTACGTTGTAATTAATATGTACGTATGTATGTATGTATATGGTGAATCGTAAACAGCCTAGATTGAGCTTTACCGACAACATAATTGACATCTTTTTTTTTTTAGTTGCGACAACTACAGACATTAACCCAGTGTTAGTGAAATTTTTCGGAAGTTTCAATGTGCGGTAGCGGGATTTGAGCTCGGTTCTACCCGAAAGGAAACAATTAACTAATCAGCTACGTCACACGTGACTGACTAACAGATATTTATTAAAAATTAATTTTCGGTGTAGTTTTTGTTACATCGATATGCATATTATAATAAAAGTCTGTGTGTATTTAATTGTTTTTTCCTGCTCTCCAAATCTAACAGATTCAGTAAAAGACGGCTCTCTATTACAATTTATTAATTTTACATTACTTATGACGTTGTAAACGGTAGGAGGGGGTCCGTATTGCTTAAAAGAGGTAGGATTTCTTTTTCGCTTATTATAACGTATTAGTGGGATCTTACTTCGATAATAGAGCGACGAGCTGTAATAAGAAATCGAAATTAAAAACTCCGTATTGTCTTCTGTACGACAGGCTCGTTCAAAAGTGATTTACTTTACGTTAACACTCTTAATTAGCTTTTCAATGTAGCTAAGAGTTTGGCGATTTGAGATATTTCGCATTTCTAAACAGGAGCCGATAACCGTCGCATAGTCTTGTTGACACCGTCAACTGTACATTTTATCGGCTTACTACCCATTAACCGACACTCGGAACGGAACCGAGTCGCCAAGTGCTTTTCTCGACTGTAAGTGAAAATAAAATATCGTTTATTTCCAAACAATATCGAAAACCACGCGCTTATTGACAAAACAACACTTTAAAATAATCCTCCGCCGGATGCAACCTGATGAGACGTGGATCTTTCGCTAATACTGAAATACTTTTTAATTATCTTTCAAGTGCGCCGTTTTAAATTGATTTTAAATGTGCCCTCGAAATATCTTTTAACGGACAAATTACCGAGCTGATCTGTTTTCTTATATAAAGTATCGTTGCGAAAAAACGTTTATAATTAACTCGACGGACGTCAGGAGCTTTTAAAAGATTGCGATTTAGTTTTATCGCCTATTTCTTAAGGTCGGCTTTTTTGAACGGCTCGCTTAGTGCGCTTTCGACCCGTTGAAAACCATCGGAGGCGGCTTTTCACGTCTTGTTACGTGATGATGTCGAATCTCTAAAATCGTTACATTAACTTGAGACGACGAGTCTGACACGCTTGTCTTCTATCTCTTCTTCGGCTGTACCGTATCCTCTAAATTCCCCTGCTCTCACTTATCCCTCCCTAAGATGAATCTCGCGCTGTCCCGCAAGCCGTCCTAGAATAATTTCCCCTTCTTCCTCGCTTTTCACCAGTCCTTGTTAACGTCATTTCCACGTGATTATTATTCCGTTTCGATAGTCTACACAATAAGCGATAAAAAAAACCCAAGCAAAATGAAAAATAACTTTTTTCTGAAATTCGCAATTCTCTTTTTGCTGATTAAATATCGCTCGTAGTAAACGAAAAAGAAAAAAAAACAACAAAAAACGCAAGTAAACTAGCAAGTAAAGTCAAGTCATAACACAGGAGCACGACCTGAAAAAAATCAGTTCATCTTTTTAGGATGATAATCTATCTTTATTCTATGAAAAATGGCATTCTATTTCAAATGGGACTAATTACAAGAGTCCATGATACTACTACTCTCTGATGTGGCAAATTCCGTTTGCGAAATGCGCGAAATTCCCGCCCTTTTTACCGAGCCTCCATTCTGCTAAGCGGTATTTCAGCGTTGCCCATGTTCCATTTCATGCGTATTAGAACGTGTATACCTTATTAGACTTGAATTTTGCCTATGGAACTGATAAATAACCGGGCAGCGGCGAATCGTATCTTCTTGAAAAGTGATGTTGATTGCAATTATTTGCAATCAGTTTGGATTGCATTGCACTGCAAAATGACGGGCACACCGAAGACTCATGATTCGTCACTTTCGGGAATTTTCAGTAGACAGTTATAAAAGATTATCTAACCGGGAATTGCGCGTGCTTTATTCAATCGCTATGATTGAATTTTACAACTTCACTACGGAACTCATGCGTTAAAACAGGAAACGAAGGCTGTCGATTGATTAGGTCAATCAATCACGTGCAAGACATCATTCCAGTGTAATCGCGTTATTCAGAGATTTCCCACATCTGCTACTACGAGTGTTGTGTGTGTGTGTGTGTGTCATCAGTACGGCGTATTAAATGATCTCGCCCGACTTCAGCCGGCGCGATATATCTGCACAAACTGTATGCCACCTGTTCAAACAGAATACGTGATAGGTTTTGGTAAACTTACCGCTCGCAGCGAATTGTGCTTCGTAAAAATTAAATTGACCCGATTCGATCTATATTAAACATTTTCAAGGAATATCACAGTTCCATGCGCGACTGATGATCAATGCAGAGATGTGGCCAGTAAGAACAAAACTCTGTTTTGCGTGAAAATGCTATTGGCTTCCGTGCACAAAGAGAAATATACACATAGGAAGCATCCTGAGCTTTATCGCTTCTTCTTTTTGTAATTCCGGAGGAGAAGAGCGAGAAGAATTTTTCAGTTTTAAACCAGCCTGATGAAATAATCGAGTACCAAAGAATTATTTGGTGGAAAGTAAACGCGGATCTCAAATAAAAATGAACTGGCCACACAGTATTCTCATCAGATCACCATTAGGAGGGACCGTTAAGTACATTATGAAAAGCTTAACTTCACAATACATGAGATACCTTATCAAGGATGTATGGGACTTACTTTACTTTACTGAAGATGGCATTATGCAGTGCGCCGAACAGACATTAACTGAGCGCTATAGTTTAGGATACTGAAAGAAAGGGAAGTGAGAGAGATGTGCACAGATATGACTGTAAATTGAGGAAAGGAAAAAAGCAATCGTAGCAGTTACGGCGGATGAAAGAAGCGTTAGAATGATATGGATATAGACGATAACGAGAAACGAAAGAGGAGTGTAGGGAGATAAGTTATCGTTGAGATCGGCAAAAAGTAGAAATTGTTGGGGAAAAGCGAAGAAAGACCTTCTTGTAATATCAATATATATATATATATATATTATGCATATTTCTTCTGACCTGATAGATTAGACTCGTTCCAAATTACAAGCGTTGTATTTTCAAAGTATCCATTTATGACTTGCGGAGCACAAATTGTATCTTATACGGTTAAAAGTGCATTGTTTGCGATTATTTAGTTTATGAACACGTATTAGTCTGTTTATATTTTATGTCGAAAAAGTTGTTGGTTTTATTGCAATCGATTTTATTACTACGAGATCTTAACCGATTTATTTTTTCGAAATCTCTGAATATTAATGTTTCGGATATTTGTTTTGACTTTAGTTTTATATAAAAATAGAGACGTTATTTTGTGAAAGAAATTTATAAACTTGTTTTTGTTAAAGAAATTATTTGGAAACTTAAAAATTGTAATTTTCTTTTTTTTTTTTTTTTTTTTTTTTTATTTAATATTCAGTACGTTTTAATAAAGAAATGCCCACTTTTTTATTCATTTGATGCGCATTCCATTACTTTTTTCTTAATTATAAGTTTAAAATACTTTTTGCTGTTTTTAATAAGAATTATTTGTAACTCAATCTATAACTATACCGGTAATTTTAAGAACAGTGATGATTTTGTAAAGTTTTTGTCAGGATTGATGAAAATATGAAACTTTTTCTATGATTTCTCTTTTCGCAATCTTAAAAAAGGCGAATTTATCATCGATATGTCTTAATCGAAAAATTCAAAAAGGAAATTACGTGACCGACACCTGTTTGTTCTTTAATTGTTATCGTGAACTCACCAGCTGAGTTTGTTATTGAACTACGCTACTTTGGCTGTGTCCGGTAATCGAAATTATCATTAGCTTACCAGTTGCGGCTAATTGAATGAAGGTTATCAATCAAAATGGAAGAATATGTTACAAATAGCACTCGCACCTTATCATCAATCTATCCTTATTAGTCGTAACCAATATTTATAAGTAAAACACACTAATATAAACAATTAATTAATATAAATAAATATTAATTGTTTATATGTTAGTGTGTTTTATTTATTATATGTTAAATTAAACAATGTGTGTCAAAACCATATACAGCAATAATAAATATTTTTTTTAGTAATTTCCTCGCTGTGTAATTGATTCTGTCACAAGTCAGTCAATGACGCTTTTATATTATTCTTTAATCGTTATTGATTTTCATTATATTAACCATCTTTGTTCGTGATAACTATTTAACAAATGTAAAATACCGTGATAATAATATAAGATTTTTTTATTACAAGATTATATTTATTATAAGATTTTATTTATTACAAGATTATATTCATTATAAGATTTTATTTATTACAAGATTTTGTTTGTTATGATACTTTATTCTGTTGAAGTATCTGCATAAAACATAAAGTTCAGAGTAAAGTTCGTAAATATGGAAAAATGGCCTGCGAAAGGCTAATAATTCTTTGACAAAGTAGGCTTTAGTCTTCTGTACAATTTATGACATTTGTAATGTACGGCCTGCTTCCAGTCAATTAACGCTAATTAAGGAAAATTTCGTCGAATACGGAGCTAATGACAATTTTGAAAACGGTGTTTATTCGGGCGACGAAAATAAGCGAATTACAAATCGGAAAAAAAAAAACGAAACGTGTAATCAGATCTCGAAGTTGATGATACAGGAGGAGCGCAAAAATAAGTGGTGGTAAAAAATTGGCAAGCTACACTGGACACACGCAACTGAGCTTACTCTTTTCGCAGTAAAATTATAATTCAGCTTAATGTGTTCGGATAAAGCTATTTTTGGAATTCAATTCGGCCCGAGAAACAAATATAAAAATAAAAATTTCGAATTTGTTTTTCTTTTTGATTTTCTTAATTAATTTCGTTTCGTCTATAACGTGCGGCCTAATAGTGCCCCCTTTGTATAAACGCCCCACTTACAAAAAAAAAAGCACGATGATTTTCTTAGGAACAAAATGAGTTTACAACTTTATAATGCAGCAGATCATTGATTTATCATTTTCAGCGATAATAATTGCTATTGTTATCGTACGGATGCTCTTTTCTCGCAAGCGTTTTTTTCTTTTACTTTTTCTTTTTTTTTTTTTTTCTTTTTTGGTGGGGCGATACCGACACAGTTTTTTTTTTTGGCAACCGACTTAGCAACGCGGCGACAGCACTTTAAACCAGCAACCTAAATTTCATTACTAAATATAACTTTGTTGATGTCGTCCTCAATCTGCGTTATCTTTTATCACATCTTGTATTCAAATCGTTTGGCATATGTACGCGCGCCTTTGCTATAGATGCTCTCGTATATTTACCGAGAGATGAAGAGATAAATCGCGTCCTCTTACGTGCAAGAAAGAAAGAAAAAATCATATCCATTGAAAAAATTGATTTTAAATGAGCTACGGTGATGAAAGCGGTGCCAAAAAAAAAAAAAAGGCGATCTTCATTGAATGAATTGGTTTTAAATAAACCGCGACGAAAACGCGTTCTGGCTGGCTACGAAATTTATCGCACTGCTAGATACAAACCCCTAAAAAAGTATTATTAACCGACTATGATATTAATTAAAAACATTTTGACAAGCACGATACTCAAAATCAATTACTTAACGTTAAAAAATTAAAAATTATTTTGGATTATTATTATTATATAGATAAATTTCAACAAATTCGGAATAGAATAATTACAACGGTATTGCATATCAGTGTATTTTCCGGATATACGAGGGAAAGATTAAATAATAAAATTTTTACCCCCCAAAATTTTTTTAATGTGCAGTTTATAACTGCACATGGAATATTTAAAGTGTACACTTGTACAAGTATGGAATTGCGGCTTTGGAAAATTGTGTTAGAAGCAATTTTCGGGACAGCGTGTATCATATTTTGCAAGGCTGCAATAGCAGTCATACAATTACTAAAGGTACTACGGAACAACTGATGATAATTTCAAACAGTTCAATTTACAATAAAAGAGGTGAAAAGTCGTAAAAATAACATTCATTTATATTAAGACACTATTTACGTTTAAGAATTATACTTAACCCTTTGACTACCATCGGGTTATATGGTATAGATTTATCAGACCAGAAGGTAATCTGTTAAGAATTTCGAAGAAAGTACGGTTTTTTATTGCCTTCTCATGGTCGCTGTAGTCGATGCATGGAGATCATCCATAGAGATTTACACGAGAAAAAAACTAAGTTGCTCCAATTCTTGGTTCGATTTGCAGAATCCGTGATTTTGCATAGAAAATAACATTGTACAGTCAAACGTCGGGCCAGACAAGGGAGGCCCTCAAAACGAGCACGACTATTGCATAATGTAGGCGGACATCTCCTTGTTGTGACGGTACTCACAAAATGGCATTGAGAAAACAACAAAGTTGATATGCACACGATGCAACGTTCCTTTGTACACACAATGTTTCACACCTTATCACACTTCGTAGATAATTTTCTAATTACTCAGTTTTGTTTTTAATTGGAATATAGCTTTGTATTTTTATGTTTATTCAGTTTACTTGTATTTGAATAAAATTCTGACTTACTTTTTATTGAGAAAGAAAAATATGTACCAGTGGGACAAACGCGACCAGCCATAAAATACCACCGGGACATATATGTCCCACATGTTTGTCCCCTTCCCCCTGATCAAAAAATTGTGTTCCTTCGTTTCTGAACTAAAAAAGACGTGCCTAAACAGGAAAAAAAGGAAAATACTGAAAAAATCCAAAAATCTAATAATTGGTAGTCAAAGGGTTAATATTAATATATTCATTTATATTAAGACACTATTTACGTTTAAGAATTATACTTACCTTCACACTTTGTAAAACAGAATTAATGTGACCTAATAAACTTAATTAGATGGGACACATTAATTTTTGTCGTCATATACCTATATGTAATGAATCTTACAAAATACATTTGCCCCCCTCGGTAGTATCTAAAGTGAGGTCAAAAAAAAAAAAAGAAAGTGGTGTGCCCGACTCGTTTTCTGTAATTAGCACAGAAAATGTATGATTACATTTTTGTACGTAATATTATATATGCGAAGGAAGCCTGAAACATAAGCAGTAGAGTCGTAGAGACTTTGCGATGGCCCCCCTGAAACTTAAAAAAATATCTTGAGGAGGGAATAATTATTATGTATTATTTCTTCCTGTAATCGTTTGTTTCACTGATATTATAAGTTATGTATTTTTAAACCTTAATTTACGTTACAAAGTTATAGTTTTAAATATTACACGGACACAAAGTACCTTTTAATTCGTTAAAACATACAACATTTATTTATATTAAATTATTACTTAAAATAAAATTTACAGACATTATTATTCACAAAAAATATATATAAAAATTCGTCCTACCGGTTTCGTCTACTTGACATATTCATGGACTGAATTTTGTTGTATTATTTATTTACATGTTTGGTCATTATTAAAGATATAGATCGATATATTATAATTGTTGGTCTATGTAACTTAATATACTGCTAATTAATAAATGTAACTTAACCAACTTCTTATTTATATCCTGTTTCTTCTTGTATAACGACCTGATTTCCAGTTTTATTCTTAATTTCATCGCAATCTTCTGTATTTTCCTTTCGATGTCATTTCTGTTGTTGTTAAATTTAAGAATAAAACTGGAAATCAGGTCGTTATACAAGAAGAAACAGAATATAAATAAGAAGTTGGTTAAGTTACATTTATTAATTAGCAGTATATTAAGTTACATAGACCAACAATTATAATATATCGATCTATATCTTTAATAATGACCAAACATGTAAATAAATAATACAACAAAATTCAGTCCATGAATATGTCAAGTAGACGAAACCGGTAGGACGAATTTTTATATATATTTTTTGTGAATAATAATGTCTGTAAGTAATAATTTAATATAAATAAATGTTGTATGTTTTAACGAATTAAAAGGTACTTTGTGTCCATGTAATATTTAAAACTATAACTTTGTAACGTAAATTAAGGTTTAAAAATACATAACTTATAATATCATTGAGGGAATAATTGTTTATTTAATATATTCACATTTTACAACAAGGTGGTAACTTGGTAAGAAAAAAATGTGCGTCAGTCGATAACGTTGTTAGAAGTGAAACTTTTTACGGAATGCAATAAATTTTAAACGGGAAAACAAAAAAATAAAAGAAGAAAAATTTACATTTAAAACTATATCAGAAATGATTTATACTATACGTCAATAACTAATCCAACACTACCACAAGTTTTGCATGCACTAATTATGTATATGTGTTGCAGTATATGTAACAATAAATACGTACATGCAAGACTTCTGTAGCCTTTAATTTGAGATTATTTGCGCATTGTTATTTACATTACACATCATTTTTGTTATATTTTTTGTAGTAATTTTTTCTTTATTTTAATGAGTTTTTTTTTTTTTTTTGCAGCCTTATTGACATAATAAATACAACAAATTTTATCATCTTTATCTTCACCGTAACTTTTATTTGAAAATAGAAATAATTGACTTATGATGAGACTATAATAAGATACAAATACTTCAGACCATAATGAGAATTTAAGTATCTTGAAAAAACAGCAGCATCCAAGCAAGTTCCATATGGTTTATTTTTATCTACAATTTATATTTACCGTAGTGTAAACGTTTTATTCAAATTATCTATTATAAAGCTAATATTTCCTTTACATATTTTAATTTAATTTTTTTTCCTATACTTTTCTCTATTTCTCTCGCTCTACGTTCAAATAAACTGGCATTAGAAAAGGGGACGCAAGTAGTTTAACAATTATTTTAACAGATTTTGTTAGCTCGACGACATAGTAGTGTCCCATAAAAAGTTTCACTTCAAAAATCGAATCTCTATTATTACACTTAATTGCAAAATCAACATACTTGAAGTTTAAAACTAGCTTCAAAAATGATTACTCTTTTCCAAAAAGTTCTAGCTGATTTTAATAAAATAATATCAAAATCAGAAATCATTACAATCACAAACATCTTTTTATATGTATATATCTTATGCACACTGAAAATATCTTGACATTCTTTGTGCACTTTTTTTCCTGTTTGTAACCTTTCATTTGTTCCACCAAAAAATTGATTTTTGACCCCCTTATAAAAAAAACCAACTAAAAAAATACACCCTCTTTCTATTTTTTCATTCTTTATATTCCTTCGTTCTTTATATTCCTTCGTTCTTTATATTCCTTCGTTTTTTATATTCCTTCGTTCTTTATATTCCTCCGTTCTTTATATTCTTCCGTTCTTCTTCCGTTCGTATTACGTATAATTTACAGTTTATTACTCGCTCGTTCTTAACACAGGTTTTCTTCGACCCCTTGACAACCTGCCATTCAAGTGTGGCGATGTGCGTGATCTTCTTCAAATGCTGCTCGCCCTCTCTCGGCTGATTGATGATCCTTTTTTTGACTCCAGATTGCTGTAGTTGCCACACTGCATCATTTTGCTTCCCCCTTTGGTATTCCGCCTCTGGTTTCTATTGCTTATTACACTGGAACTTGAAATTGTATTTCCCTTGTCTCTCTACATCTAACGTAGTAGCCATAATAGTTAAAAGGTGCTTGCCAAAGTGGAGGTCACCGATTCGAGATTTATCTCGCTCTGAACTCGATGTTCACCCAGCCTGAAATTGAACTCGGCTCTAGAAAAATCTGGGAAAAGCTATTGCCTACTCTCACCGGTGCGTTGGACTTCGTAAGAAACCCCATAACTTCACAATCCTCGACATCTGGTAAGGGTATGTGAGACTTGTTTTAATTTACGCCCCTCCAGCGGAACCACTTGACGACAGGTTTGAGTGTTTTCGATGCTAAGAGCTACACATTATTAATAACACAGACACGAGAAGGGTCACCGAAGCCAAACATGTTACAACAGAGAAACCAGGCTCAGTGAACCTGAAACAAATAAAAATCTCGAAGCGTCCGATCCCAGTAAAGCGGTTCCCTCATCAGCGTCTGTTATCCATATCAGGAGCGCTCGCAGTATCCAGAAGGATAATTAGAATCCCCTTAACAGGACTGGAAGACCACGGCACTACATTTTCTGTAGAAAATCTATGTGTTGCTTCACCGCGCGACCCGATATCGGCGCTTTCTGATACGCAGAATTGGAGTGTGAAGTATACTATACCGGCCCCCGTAACGAAAAATTTGCGTCGGGAAGATTAATAAATTTTTGGAACATGGAATGTTATTGCTTCAATCGGGAACATTAAGGATAGTGGAAATGGAAATAAACTGTCATGTAATGTGGAAATATGTCGCTCATTAAAAACCGACTGTTGATAAACGGGATAATTTGCAATATATAACAACCAACGTAATATTTTGTTTCAGAATGAAAATAAAAACGCCAGTGAAGCAAAAATCTTGTAAGCAAAAAATTATTAATCTGACCTTATAAAGCAAAAAATAATAGGATCATAAAGGTTAAAATGGATGCGAAACCTGTATAGCACTGAGCATACTATACGCACCTATATGTAATGAACCGGGTAATAGAAACGTTTTATACACAGTTAAAACGTGTAATTGATGACGTTCTAAAACGGGAAATAATGATGAGAGTTCTGAATGCCAAGGTCGCCAGTGGTGTTACATCATCACCATGACTTTAGTGAAAAATTCTGACTAGGTCAGCGTAATGAGAGAGAATACTTATAGCAAATACCATGTTCCAGTAACATTGAAAAAGACTGAATATGTGGAAATCTCCAGAGAATGCCTATGGAAAATTAAATTTATTGTATCTCAATCAATAAACGATGGAAATCATCTTGTACGAATGCAAAGTCGGGCAGCGAAGATAAATCATTAACCATGTAGTATTTTACGGAAAGCTGAAAAAACCAAGATTAAGAGTAAAAGCGCAGCGAAGACTCGGGGTAACAAGTGAAAACAAAAACAAATTCATAGACAAGTTGGAAAAAAGATGGCTGAGTACTGAGAAATTTTGCAATCAGTAAATTATGCGATCGGTTAAAACGAATTATAAAGAACACAGTAAACGCAAGAAGAGTACGACAAAAAATCTTGGCGGGGGGGAATAAGATTCAATAACTATGGATCTTACTGACGAACGTAGAAAAATGCGAACAGGACATCTGAGGGGACAGACGAGTAAATAATAAAATTAAGAGAGGCTGTAAGAAAGATACAAACAATTACACATATACGCGAAAAAATATAGAAACATGCGAAGAGAAATGAATCCAAAGATCTTTTAAAAAGCATAAAATTTTCAATAAAAAAATTTAAAATCAAAAATTACGTTCTGTAGGGGACTAAAACGAAAGCGTAAGAATAAAAACCTTTCGGAGATGACTGAAATACAGACAGCGTATTATCAAAATTCGTGTGACTATAAGGGGTACAAAGAAAATAAATCTAACAAAATCATCGCGCATCAGAAGATACCCAGAAAATATCGAAGGATAAAAGAACGGAAGCGATAACACAACCAAAAAACAATAAGGCAGTACTGATGAAACAGCTGTAGAGATACTAAAAGTTGTGCAATGCAGAGGATGTAATCAAATCTTTTTTTAATACGACTAATTATAGGACTATCTCACCACCCTGTTACGTGCAAACAAGATAATGTTCCGTCTACTTACAGAATCAGTGAAAATATTAGTGTTTCTGAAAAAAACAAAACTAAAGGATGTGTGTAACTAAATCCTAAACTAGAAACGGCTGAAGAATATCAAATGGCAGTAATGCTCTGTTTTTTTTCCTACCCCGGGCGCGCCAGCGGCCTTGACCCAACAACATGAAAAATTAAGAGATAGAACTAAATAACCAGGCGGTCAGAAATGAAAAAAACAAAGAACAGGAGCAACGGAATAACTGAAGGCAATGGGAAGGAAAGGATATAGGTAGCGTTAAAGGGAGTAGGAAGACCTAAAGCTAAAAGTTGGGCGTAAAGAAAGGGCTCTGTTTTGTTAGTTATCATAAAGTCTTCGATAGTGTGATAATGAAGAGGATGGATAATTGTTATAATATTTCCGCCTTATGAATAATATTGTTTTTTATTTTGATAACGCGAGAATACAACACAAAAGCAAATAATGCAACGTATACAAAAAAAAAAAAATTAAGAAACTTATTAAACCACTGATCGATTCGCAAGTTCAGTCCATTTCAATTAATGTGCGTATTATTTTAAATGAGCAATTCTCGCATTGATTCTGGAAATGTCTCTAACGATTTCGACAAAATTCACGAATTAGTCATAGCGGTTTTTAGAAATCGATTATTCTAGGAAATGGGAAGCCATTCTCGTGTATGTAGGGTTTTTAATAGTTAACAATTCGCTAAATAAAAAATCGAAATCAACCGAATTTGGGGGGGTGGGACGGCGCGAGTTTAAAAGCAAACTAGAATACACTTTGAAAAAAATGAAAATATAGAGGCACGCAACTTTCGTATTACAAGCGCATTATTGCACTTTTAAATGCTTGTGAAACTTTGAACGTATTTTAATCTGCAAGAAATCCGAGCAAAGCTTAATATATATTGTTTATATTTAAATGTTAATTAAACACCAATAATTTTTTAGCGCTATTTTAATTCTTTCTTAGTAAAATATATTTAATTTCGATAGTGCACCAGAGTTATTCTTAACAATTACCATCTCTCTATTTCTGTGTATTTAATGCCTTACGTCCGTTGAAAGTACATTAAAAGTTGTCACCCGATGCAGTGTTAATTCATTAAACCTTTCAAATTCCATGCCTTGTTATTTGTTGTAAAAATTTTCTGTTTCTAATAAAATCCCACGACGTTTGCGAAGAATCTTTTAATAATCCCGCTGTGATTTGACAACCCCCCCCCCCCCCCCGTGTACGTTGCTAAATCTTGCAAATTGTATTTTTGTTAAACTTCTATTCTCGTTACTTCAGATCTCTCGGTCGAATAACATTGTTGACTTTTTGTTTCACTTCTAATTTGTTTTTAATTGAAAACTGAAAATATTCAATAGTTTCACCTTCGATATTATTATTATTATTCGTATTATTATTGTTATTATTATTCTCACATTTTCAAGTAATTCGATGGAAGTTGCGATAACGTTTTTATCGCGAAGCAGAATTATTGTATGTTTCCCGCTGTCGCCGTCCGACTGTGCGTTCTTATAGTTTCAATTGCAGTGAACTGGTGATTGGTAGGATTTTTTTTTGTTTTACGCTCATACAACGTGATATCCATTGTCGATCGTCATTGTTCGCAGTGAACAGAGATGAATAAAATGGAACGGAGGCGTAAAACAAAAAATTCTAAGAAAACATTTTATTCAATTTTTATTCGGTTAGAGCTACTCTATACGAAATTAGATGATTGTAATGTGCGATTTTAATTGTTTTCTTTTTGGTCTACCTATAGATTTTTAATTATTATCGGTAGCGCAGTCGTTGAAGTGGAGCCCCCTTTTCTCCTTGGTCTTTCGATATAATTAATTAATTGTTTAATTACTTTATAACGCATTAAGCGAAGGAATAAAACGAGCATGTCTCGATTAATAATTTATTTGCAAAATCTATTTAAAACAAGTTTCTTTGAAAGCAACGTCCAGTTAGATCGTTGATTATTGTACTGATTTTCCATTATTTACATAATCAACGGCGAATGAGAAGTTGAGAATTTATCTTTCCGTTGACGTGAACGTTGATATTTATAATTAGTGTACCTGTAGTTATGGAACTAAGGAAATATGTCTCTGGCCATCAGCTACAGGCCCGGATTAAGTGTATGATCGGTCCGGGGCTACAGAAACATTAGGGGCCCTTTTCGGAAATGACAAAGTTATCATAGAATAACTAAATTTTCTTTAATTTAATTTAATTATATTACTTTGAATTCACAAATTAACATATAATTATTAATGTAAACAAAACTTAATATCATACAGACAATGGGTAGAATTTTCGATGGCAAAAAAACATATATATATATATAATTTTAAACAACGAATTGTTTTCTTGTTTTTTTTTTCTGCAAATTCTTGTATAATATCGTTGAAATCTACTGAACGGAGAAAATCTGTTTAGATCGTTAATCTTGATAATGCCGCGATAATCTATCATCTAGCACGGTTAATCTGTACATGCTTCTAATTCTTTTTAATATCGAAAAAGATCTTTCCGCCTCACAATTTGTAATCGGTATAGTTACAAATATAAATGTTTTTTGGAAAAACATCTATTATCGCACGTTTAACCATCCAGGTCGGAGGTGGGAGACTCTTGGGAGTGGTCTCTTTATAAAACGGAGCCTGGGGTTGCAGCCTCCTAGACCCCCCTAAATTCAGGCCTGATCAGTCCAGTATAATGAGTGAGGTTATTTAATTTATTCATTAGACAGCTTAATGGAAGGATTTGAAAACGAATATTTTATTATAAATAAATAAACTTTTCGCGAATTTAGGTTTATTTCCAGACCGGAAAAAAAAAAAAAAAAGAGTACAAATTCGCTTTCGAACCCTTTTGGGAATTCCGTCGAAATTTTAAACACGAACGACATTCGCTAAATCTAAGTAATCTCGAATTTAACGATTAAAAAAAATATCAGCAGATGATTCTCTTTAGAAACTCTAATGATTTTTTTACCTCGCTTATGGAGCAGTTTTTAAGTAAATGGCCGAGAGATTTTTACTATGCCGGGAAATTTTGGTCAGTCACTTAAAAACCGTGCCTAACGAAAGTGTCTACAAAAAAAAAAAATTACAAACGGCTACTCATCAAAACGCTAGATAATTAATTCAAGTAAATGCGGCATTTACGGATTTCAATGCAATTAAAAGAGAATATATATCGGTGACGATTACTTTGTACGATCATTTGGTCAATGACCCCCCTGATATATATTCGCATTTTAAATTAAATAAGTCAACGATAATCGTAATTTTTCATAAATATTTATCATCGCGAAATACCAAACCAACATATTAAAACAACAAAAAATTTAAACGCAAAAATGATGCAAAAAATTACGAATCCTTGGAGCTGACAGTTGAAATATCACACTGTCTTTTTCCTATGAAACGAATGTTTCGTATATCAAATATAACTTCTGTAATAGCGTATGCCAAATAGTAATGACGTAAAATTGCTCATAGACTCTCGTTCGGGGCCAATGTCTCTCCTAAATAATAGCTATAACTGATTACGTGATTTTATACCGTATATGATGGTTAGTGTAATTTGCTGTTTTGTACATCCACCTATTGCGATTATGTTTCGGTATTTTTTTGATTTAATTAAATGTCGAAGAGAATAGGTATAATATAACGAAAGGTTTTAAAACTGAAATAGAGTTAAATTTTAAAAATTCCAGTCGTCCGGAGTTTACAATGATAAAAACTACAATAAGTAAAAAAAGTTTAAAAACGCTTTTCGAATTTAAATGGATGGTTTAGCCGTATAGAAACCCTCGAAAGGGGACGATGCTTTTTAATTTTTCGAAAAAAAAAAAAAAAAAAAGATTAAGACTTGCAACAAAATCGATTATGTTTTTATGCCAAAATTCTTCATACGAAATATTTAAAGAGTATTAAAACTAATCATCTTACTTCGCAGAAGGATAGAATAGAACTTGCCGGCAAGTACAGTGTGCTGATTAGATTTCGTCGACGTGGACATTCAAAAACTAGGAAAGAAAACGAAATAGAATCAAATGTTTACGTCATCAAAGATAATGGAAAGGATTAAGGAAGCTGAACGCTTTGCTCTGTACTGCAGTTTGCTGTGGCTTCGGCTTCCCGCTCCTTATCACACGTTATCTCGTTATGCCCATCGAAGTAAATGCTCAGACTTTTCCAATTCTTTGGACCCGGTTGATCTAATTTTCATAATACCATCGCGCCATCGTGTTATTAATTCGCCTCTTTTTCTTTTAGAATTTATTTGGTCCACTCGGCGTCATTAGCTCCAAGTCCACTTCAACTTGGTTATTCGTTCTACCGCGTCCGTCAACTTTGTTTGCTCCCGATCCAAATAATTCTCTGTCCAAATTTTAGCCCGATATTAAGCATAATTCTTCCGTGCTCTGTTTGTGTCGATATTATTTCTGACTCCGTCCTTCGGAAGACTGCGTGTTTCGGGTCTGTAAGTTAATACCAGCGGGACACACTGGCTATAAAATTTACACTTCGAGCTAATAAGTATCTGTTTATATTCCGAAACACGTTACGTGAATTTTCCCGAACATCATACAGATGCCATAATTTTACTTCTAGTTGCATGAATTCCATTCTGTCTGTCGCTATTTCCTGTCCTAGATGTATCTCTTTACCCAGTCCCGATATTCTCCTGAATTATTGTTATTGATACGTCTCGTCCATTCGTGTTTTGTTGTTTTTATACATTTATTTTTAACGCTACCCTTTCAGACTCAATTTTAAGTTCATTCAACATAGTTTGTAACTCTTCTGGCTCAATATGGAAGCTCGACTGATTTAGTGTTTTCCTGTTGCCTGGTATTAACATTTGCATCCTAGTTCAATTTTCTGAACACGCTTTTCGAGGCTGTTGTAAATAGTCTTGGCGATGTATAGTATCTCTTTAAAGCTGTTTCTTTCCATAGCTTGGCTTTCGCGGAAGCAGATTCATACATTATTCCGACAACGCATTAACACTCTGTTCTTCAATTCCAAAATTTTGTAATGACTTTAACTTGCCCACATTTCAATTAAATGCTTTTTCGTACGTACAAACGTCATGATTTAAATGTTGTACACTGATAAGTTTATATAATAGTTGCAATCGTGGGCGTCGCCAAGGGGTGCAGGGGAGGGCCGTTGTCTCTCCCTGAAGCTCCGAAACTTTTTAATAAAATGGCCATGATGAGTATTCATAATCATGGACAATTTGGAAGACGACTTTTATAATAAAGTAGTAGATTAATTTAAACCCACGAAAATTTTGCGTTAATTAAGTTTTTATTCTTGTTTAATAAAATATTAAGCCTTTACAAATTATAAATTTTACTTTTTCCCCTATAACGCGTATCCTCTTTCTATCATCTTGCCCCCCTAACGGCTCATCGACTGGCGACGCCCTTGGTTGCAATGGTTACACTAAATGTGATCCATTAGATCTAAAAATTCCGCTTATTCCCTCGTTAAAATCTACTAATCGTGTTATTCGACATTGTTCCGGTGATCGTGTAGGAGGATTGTTATCGTGTAGTATCAATGTGCGTTTACGCGTTAAAGTGATTAATTGTTTTTGCGCTGATATCAGTGATAGATAGATAACGTTTTCAAACAGAAAATACGAGTAAGAAATATATTTATATAAATAATAATTAGTACCGGAATATAAAATTAGCGAACAAAATGCCAAGAGCGAAAAAAACGGTAGCGCCCCTGAAGTTAAATTTAAACGAATTCAAGAGGCAGTACAGTGAGAGCAGTGGTAGCGGCGTAAACATCCCTCACAAAAAAAAGAATAAAAAAGTAGAAGAGGCAGAAACGGACAGCGAAAGTGGAATAGACATCGCCGAGAGTCTGGAAGAAATAAAAAGAGACATGACAGAAATAAAAAAGTTTATCGAATTCCTGTCGGCAAAATATGACGATATGTATAAAATGCATGAAATGCTGATAGAGGAAGTAAAGGGGCTCAAAGAGCACGTGGTAATGCTGACGGCGGAAACAAGGAAAAAGGAGGAAAAGATCAAGGAACTAACGTGTACAGTTCATCAGCTGGAGCAGTACGGACGAAGGGAAAACGTGGAAATACACGGAGTAACGGAAAAACCGGAGCAAAATCTCAGAGAAATTGTAATCAAGACGGCCGCAAAAATCAATGTAACGATAAAGGAAGAAGACATCAGTGCGGTGCACAGACTACCGTCGAAAAGCACCACATTGCCAAAACCGATAATTGTAAAGGCAAGCAGGAGAATAGCCGACGAAATGATGGAAAAAAAGAAAGGGATAATAATATGGGACAAAGACATTTCAAACGCTGAGAGTAGCCTAAGTGTTTCTGAACGAGAACTTATCCAGGTTTTACAGAGGACTTCTATGGCAAGCAAAGCAGAAGGCCAGAGAAGCTAACTATAATTTCGTATGGGTGAAAAGAGGAAAGATCTTTGTGAAGAAAAACCCGCAGGGAAAAGCAGTTCAAATAAAAGATCCGGACGATTTAAGCGAACTAATATAAGAACATGTTAGTGTAGCGGCGAAGAAATACGGGAAATCGCGGAATACGTAGTTGTAAGATTAAAAATAAGACAATATTCGAAAATAATTTTAATAATTCGATTGCACAAATTAGTTATGAATTGTAGAAATAAGATTAGAATAAATAAGACGGGACTGAGCGAACATGCGTATATGAGTGTAGACAAGGGTAGCGTAATATGGTGCTTGGTGAGCGTGTGTTATTGGGATACTAAGAATTTACGTAGCAGGTGTGCGTATGTGTGCGCGAGAGAAAGTGTGTACAGGTGTGGTTCTAGGAATAGTTGCGGATGGTGTGTTGTATATATGTGTGTGTGCGTGGGTGTTTATGTGTGTTTTGCTGGGTTTGCGAGTGGTTTTTGGTTACGGTGTGTGTGTTTCGGGTTGGTGGTGTATGGTGGTTTTGATGTAGAGGTGTGCGGTGGCAGGGTGGAGGCGGTGTGAACAGTTTAGGGGAGAGAAAAGGAAAGAAGATAAGTGGAAAGCGAAAAAAAGACAGTAAGCGAACGAAGTAGCAAGAATAAGAGAGAGACGCAGATGTGATAAGAGATATGAAAAGAAACAACTATGAGGAGGCAGGTGAAATAGATAAGATGCGCAGACGTGCTTCCACCGCGCCGCTGCAGGCCTCTAAGGTACGTTATAAGTTATGTTTATATCGTAATCTAAACTATCCGTTTAAAAATGTTGTTAATTTCTTGTTTTCAGTCTTGGTGCGTTAAAAACTAACAATCTTAAAACAAACAGATAAAGGGGAAAAAGAGAGCCAAGGAAAGGAAGGAAGAAAGATAAATATAAGCTACGAAACAAATAAAAAAGAGGTTTAAATAAATAAATAAATAAAATATAAAAAAAAAATAAAAAAAAAAAAAAAAAATAAATAAATAAATAAAAAATGATTACAAAATTAAATATAGCACACATAAACATTAGATCAATGAGGAAAAACTGGGAGGAAGTAGAGATATTAGAGGGAAGACAAGAATATGATATATGTATTAATTTTAGGGGAGGTAAATATAAAAAAGGACGAAATAAATTTATATAATTTAGAAGGCTATGAGAAATGTCACAATTTAGATGCAGAAGGTGCAAAACATGGGATTGTGATATACTTAAAAGGGGACAAAAAAAATACAAACTCAAATTAAAAACAAAAATATGGAAAATGCGGAATGTGTAATAATTGAAATAACTTGGTATGAGGAAAAATTATGTCTATGGGTGTTATACAGATCACCATCAGGAAAAGCAAACAAATACATTAAAGAAATAAAGGAGATTGACAAAAAATACATGGAAAACTGTTCTACTATATATATAGGAGACATAAATATAAATACTGGAAAACATAACTCAGTAGCAACAAAATACATGAACACAATGGCAGGAATGGGATATGAAAGCAATTTAGAAGGATATACAAGAGAAGAATGGAGAGAAAACAGGTTCACACAAACCAAAATCGACCATATATACACTAAAAAGAAGAAAAGAAACATCGACTTTGAATATTATAATACAGATATTAAAATAGCAGATCACAACATGATAGTGTGTACAGTAAAAATGGAGATGGGAAAAATCGGAGGAAAACAAATGGAATCAAACAGAAGTTTTTTAATGGAAAATAAAGTGAAAAACGAACTAAGACGCATAAAGTGGGAAGGGAAATCAAATAAATTGAACGCTGAAAATATATACGAAAGCATAAAAGAAAAATTTGAAAAAGTATATAAAGAATGTAGGCAAACAAAAAATACGTCAGGAGAAGGGAAAATACAAAGGAAGAGAGAATGGATGACGCAAAAAATAATTGAAATGATAAAAAAAAGAGACAAACTGTACAAAAAAGTAAAAAAGAATAATCAAAATATTGAATTAAGAAGAAAATACAATAAATTCAGAAACCAAGTGAATGCAGAAATAAGACGGCAAAAAGACATGTTTGTCGGGAAAAGTTTTAAAGTGGCACAGGGGGATATCAGGAAAACTTGGTTAAATATAAACAAGATTATAGGAAAACAAAGGAGTCTAGGAGTAGATGAAACCATAAGTAAATACTTTGGCAAGGAACAAGAAGCAAGAGAAATTGCAGATAAATTCAGTAAAGAATTCAAAAATGGTATAAAAAAACTAGAACACAAATGTAATAAAGTGCTATTAGAAAAAAGAGAAGAAGATGAAGTAAAAGTAAACATGTACTTACCTAAAGCAAACGTAGAACAGGTGGGGAAAATAATCGTTGGATTAAAGGAAACAAAGGCCACCGGAATCGATGGAATAAGAATAAAAGATATAAAAACAGTAAAAATATATATAGTGAAGGAAATTACTAAGCTAATTAATAAGACGTTAAAAGAAGGGAAAATACCAAATGGGTTAAAAATATCAAAAACAAGACCAATATATAAAAAAGGGAAACACAGTGAATATGAAAACTATAGGCCAATTGCTGTAAGCAATGTAATTGCAACAATATTAGAAAAGTACGTAGCAAATAATCTAACGAAGTACCTACAAGAAAATAGGATAATGGACAAAACACAATACGGATTTCAAAAAGGAAAATCTACATCGAAAGCAATCGGCGAGCTTACTGAAAAAATAAGAGATAGCTTTGAAGAGGGAAAGAAGGTGTTGATAACGTTCATAGATCTTAGTAGAGCATTTGAAACGGTTGATCATAAAATAATCATAAACACATTAGAGGAGATAGGAATAACGAATAATTTGAAAAAATGGTTTCAAAGTTATTTAACACAAAGGAAAACATGCGTAAATATCTTAAATGTGCAAAGTGAAAAAGAGGAGATGGATGTAGGAGTTCCGCAGGGTAGCAACCTAGCAGCGCCAATACTGTTTATTATATATACGAATGGTCTATATAAGGAATTAAGTTACAGTGAGGTAGTCGCGTATGCGGATGATATAGCAATAGTTACGTCACATAAAGATATGAAAGAGGCAGAAATAAGGATGCAAAAAGATTTAATAACAATAAGTAAATGGGCACACGATAAAAGTCTAAGAATAAATGTAAAAAAGACTAAAGCAATGGTACTGCGGAAAAAAAGAGACAGCTCTGATTTGTATTGTCCAAATATAATAATGTACTCAAATGAATGTGTACATTCAATGGGGGAAAGACGCGAATGCGAAATGAAAAACTGTCAAAAGTTAGACATAGTAATGCAGTATAAATATTTGGGAGTAATGATGGATCAACACTTAAGATGGGACATACATATGGAATACATTGCAAAGAAAATAAGAGCAGTTTTACCAGCTTTATATACATTAAAGAAATATGCAACAAATGAAACATTAAAAGTAGTTTATTTGATGCGCTAGTAAAGTCGAGGATAAGATATGGAATTCAGGCGTGGGGAATGGCGAGAAAAGCATACTTGGGGAAAATAAATAAACTGCAAATTAAATGCTTGAAATTAATAGGAAATCCTTAAAGGGAGAAACCAATAGAGGAATAATTAAAAAAGAAAACGTAATGAGCATAAGAGGAATGTACTTATTACTGAAAATATGGGAGTACATATCAGCAGAAAAGAAAATTGAATTGGAGGAAAGAATAAACACAGAATACGAGTTGAGGGAAAAACTTTCGTTCCAACTACCGTTAGCAAGAACAAAGATGGGGGAGCAAACGGATAAATATATTATAACTCAGATGTTGAATAAAATACCCAAAGAAATAATAGAGAAGGAAAAAATAGGGGAAAGAAAAAGGAAAATAAAGGAATGGCTTCAGGAAGAAGAAAATATAAAAAAAATAATAAACATAAAATAAAAAGACCAAGCGCAACAAAAAAAGCTAGGAAAAAAAACAAAAAAAAAAACTGAATATAGAAAATAGAAATAGATTAGTAATTATTGATAAGTAAAATAGATAGATTAAGTAAATATTACACGATCATGTATATATATAAGTTAATTTAAGATGGTAAAATGTCAAATAGGATAATTCGTCGACAAGCGTTTTAGCTTGACAAAAATTTCTGTATGTAAAAAATTATAAATACATATTTTTTCAAAAAAAAAAAAAAAAAAAAAAAAAAATAATTTGCATATTTCGGACAGCGTAAGTCTATAATTATAGCGTTTCTTTTATTCTTTCTTTCTCCCAGACACATTATTCCTGCTACGATGACTTGTTAACAATATTTATTATCGCATTAAGATATAACCGGCTCTTTTCTCTCCTAATTGTTTACGGGCAAAGGTCCCCGACGGGTTCAAACAAAAAAAAAAAAAAAACAAAAAAAAAATCTAAGCATTAGGAGAGACAAATACCTTTTCTCGCTTATCTAAAAAATTGGCAAACTATCATAATTATTATATCGACTTTCAAAGAATGCTTTGAAATAGATTAAAATTGTATTTACAGCGACCAAAACCCGTTTATATTTAAGTAGATAAATTTAATCGATGTTGGTGAAAAAAATTTCTCAAAAAAACAGAAAAATATATAAATATTTATTATTTGTTTTTATGCAAATTTCAGGCAGCTGACAAGATTTGTTTAACTTAAAATTCAGGATTTTGTAATTTATGCGCAACTTGTTTTTTTCTTTATATTTTCAATTAAAAACTTCAAAGAAGCCGTTTTTTCGGATTACGAAAGTGTGTCAATTACGTTTCTAAACTACTAATCCCTGTTTAAAGTTACGGTAACTTTTCTGTAGCATACGAGGAGCAAACCAACGGATGGATCGGAATGGAACTCGGGGTCTTTAATGGTATAACTTTAACTTGTTCATTTCAGACTTTGACACGGGATAGATACTCTTTTCCTTATTCTCTAATCTCGCTCCACACTATCTTCTCATACAGCCTGCACGCAGTTCCCAGCCTTGGTTTCTTTCCATTCCGTTCAGTCGTCGTTCCACTATTGTCTCCTTAATCAGATTAAGGAATTAATCATTCTCTTCTCCACGCTGCCCACTTTCGTTTTTCTTTATCTCCTTCTCCTTATTATCCACAACTCTAATTTTCCTTTTGAATGCAACGCAAACCATGTTTTCTTCGAATGCTCGGCTCTTATGTTCCCTTTTGTATTCGAAAATCTTAGCTCTTGGTCTTCCGGCTACTTACAGTGCTTTCTTTATCCTTTCCTTTCCAGCTCAATAATTATTCCCTTACTTCTTGCCTTTATTCTTTCCATCTCCCATCGCCTCGGAATCTAACTTCTTAGTGTAGTACATTCGAGTGGTTGGGTCAAAGCTAAAGGCGAGCCCCCCCCCCAAAAAAAAGAAAAAACTTCTTCTTCAAGTTCCCTATCGGGGGTTGATAACCATCGGACAATATTTCTGTTTATCTTGCGCTACTAAATGTGTGTCAGGCACATCTAAGCGGCGTTTAAAATTTCTCGTCTACAACGTTGTCCTTGACCTCTGTTCCCTTCAATTTTACCGTGTTTTATATTCTTCAGTATTGCATATTTACTCTTCTTCCGAATGATATAACCGAAGTATTCTGCTCTCCATTTAGATGGAACCAAAAACTTTTTATATCAAAAAGTGTTAACAATAACAATAATAATAATAATAATAATAATAATACTAGTAATAAATAAAAAAAAAATAGTGTAGAACATTCGATTAAAAAATGTAGAATTAAACTAGTTCCCGCACATATCTATAAACATTGAGATGATTAGAGTTTTTTTGTCTTTTTCTAAAAAAGAAAAAAAAAAAAGTGGTCAATACCCGCGTTATGAGCTTAGCAAGCGAAAGTACACGGGTTACTAAAGACACATTCATTCGTCAATGCCGAAGAAGCAGTCACCTGACGACGCGTTTCCCCTGTAGTTTCATCATACATATGTAGTGCTGGATTTCGAATGAATTTACATTGCGGTTTGCGGACACAAGCCACATCACGGCTTGCTTGTCTCGATGATTCACGCGATACCACAATCATCAGTGGGACGCATAAAACACATGTTACCGAATATTCCGAAGGAATCGGTTGCCGACAATAATAATAAGCTTTTGGGGGTGATATTTTCTGCTTTTATTTTGCATCGCTCTTTTTAAATATTACGAATATCGATAGCGAATTCGTCGTAAGCGCTGCCATAATTTCTGTATACGTCTTTATACGACCTTCGATATCAAAAAAAAAAACAAAAACAAAAAACAACAGACCAATCTGTGAGAATTAAAATTATTTCACTAGGCTGTTCAGATAGATATTTAATTGACGCTAAAAATTAAACAGCTACTGCAATAGGTGACATTCGGTGACATCGGCGGTCGAACATCAATTGTCATTTTATCAGCTCAATACACAGTGAACCAGTTAAATTTCATACTGGCATTATTTTTTTTTGCGAATTATTTAATGTAAAGGACAAAAACTACAAGTGTCTCAATGTAAACGAATAATGTAACAAATGTTTTCTATGCAACGCTGTTACGCAACGTGAATTACTTAACGTAGAACTATCGTGTGACGCGGGTGCATTTATTTTAGAATATTGTAATTTAAAGATTTATTATTTACTCGATTTCATTTAAATTACAGAAGACAAAAACGAACAATAAAAAAGTTGCATCTGTGATTCTACATGCATAAATGTACATACATACATATATATATATATATATATATATATATATATGCACATTTGTGTATGTGCGTATAATGTTCTGTATGTGTATTTTGATAATGTACTATGCGAGAGAATGTTTATTCATGTGCGTCTAACGTATTCTTTATCATTATTACTATTATTACAAGTATAATTATTATTAATTATTAGTGACACATGTAAATAATACAATTGCGGTAATAGTAATTAGTCTTTTAAGAATGAATCGGGGCGCAGTTCGTTTTTGCTTTTAATACAAGTTCTACACGCTTATGCGCTGTTGGAAATTGTCTTGCAAAAAAATTAACCCTATTGTCTTTGTACGCTTTGAAATGCTCGATATACAGATACAATAGTGGCAATATGCTTATTTAACAGAAAGAATAATAATGGATTGAAATGGTACATCCGGTATGAAGGAAACAACGTCATCTACAACGTGGCCGAATGACGCTAAAAGTTACACACTCGTCTGTTCGTAAGGATCAATTTCATCATCGCTCCGTAACAGTAATTTATTTACACACCTGTCGCGTCGCTCGACAAATTCCAAAACAACCCGCGTTCTAGACACCTGCGTTCCTACGCGCTGGACTGCTGGTGTGCAACAGATGCCGTCGACAATTTTGATAAATTTCAGATTATCTAAGTGAAACGGCTTGTAATTGTTCGGTTTATTTGTTCGTCACTGGACGACGGAGTAAAAGTATACATCTTGCTTGCTTGTAATTACATAACATACTAGAATACAGACGAAGGAAATGCAGTAGGAAATGTTGCATTTTTAATTGCACGAAAGAATCCGATGTTACGATTAGAATGACATATATTATAATTAAGCAACGATGAAAGCTCCATAAAAGCGAGTTTCAATGTCACCATAACCATAATGCGCTCATGACTGCTGCAGATGGTTCGGAACTGGTCGGTGATTTTACGATTACAATACGCATCGATATTGTTTTTCGTATTTTTCGACCATTTTGAATTTCATCAATTTTTCAAAATACATTCTCATCTTTTAAAATATTGAACAATATAAAATATGATCTCAACTCGAAGCGTAACTTAAAAGATGTTAATAAAATTTTTAAAAACGTATTTAATGATTGGTTTTTTTTCTTTTTTTTTCCAGTTTTTTTCAGTTTTTTCCAGTTTTTTTTTGGACCGCGTAAAATAATTTAAGCACGATTCATCGCCAGCCAATATTTTTTCATCCTCTACCGGCGTTCTTTTCTTTCCTCCGTCCATAGTTTTCTTCTCCTGTTTTTCTTTAAATTTCTTGAACATTACTATTTTTTTGTTCAAAGTATTAATCTATCTCGAATTTCTTCTATCTTCTATCTTCATTTCGTTTTAGTGTTTTTTTTAACTTTCACAAACCAACCTATTCGCGTATTCTGATTTTCATCAAAAAAGTCGAATATCTTTTTAATTAAGTCTTTCCGGCTCCATCCGTTTAAGATGGCCATAAAACGAGACCCTTCTTTGTTATTTTCTCGACTATTTCATATACCTGTTTATTAGTTCTTAGTTTCCATATATTCATATTTTGGCCCAACGATTCTTCTTATTATCCTTCTTTCTTTCTTTTCAATTTCCTTTACGCTATTTAATGTATTCATTGTGAGACATTTCAGTTTATTATTATCATTTCCCTCTTTGAATTTTATTTCTTTCTAGGTTTCAAAATCATTCGATAAATTTGATAAAAATAAATTATAATCAGAAAAGTACAAAAACACCGATTACTAGTTTTGGGATATAATGAACATTTATGCCATGATTACGAATTTATCCGAAACTAGTCGGTATTTTTCAAATAGAATTACTTATTTTGCAAAAATTTCTACCTATTCGTAATTTTTATTAAATTTGAAATGCACAAAGTTTATCCACTACAGAACATTTCAAAAAAATTTTCATTTTTATTTGTCGATTATTAATTGTTCCTTCGTAATATGATGGGTTGATTTTTGTTCGCATGTGAATCTTATTCGTTACCATTATTAGCCCCATCTTACACCTGTCGTTATTTTTTTCTTTTTATTGATACAGATGAATTTTTGGTAAATTTATTTGGCGATGTAACGAATAATAAATAATAATTCAACATTCCTTTAAATGTTACGAATAGAGACGTAATTAGTTGTTCAGTAAGCTCTTTGCTGAGACTAGTTGTACGCAGAAAATATAATACGATGTACGCGCATTTATTTCACTCTTCTTGGAAACTATTTCGCATTTATACATGAGTTTTATGATACGCGTATTTTTTATAGCTTTTTATTTAACTCGCCTTGTCAGTCGAGTCTGTCTGTCTGCGGAGAATGTTGCGAACGATTTTTCACCTACTTCCCGATGAATTAAATAGGTGTCCTTTTTTGCAGAAATGCTTGTTATAGATGACAATACAATATTATGCAACATCTAGGTTTCCAACTTTAAAATTAGCCTCTCGGGGGGCTTCGAAAGCTCGAAATTTTGGAAAAAAATATATTTTTTTTTTTTCGAGCATGCGATATATCGTTGAGAAAACTCGTATTTCATTTTCTTAACGAAACATCGATATAATATTAATATTTAATTATTAATCCCGCTTTTATTTTTCAGAATATTTTGTAGTTTCAGATGCCAATGTTAAGAGATGCGTATCTAGTAGTCGCACACTAATAAGGATGTACTTTTTAGTGTACAAAATAAGACTATTTTTAAAAAGTTTTTTTTTTTTTTTTTTTTTTATTTTTTTATTTTAATCATGCTAGAAATTATTTTCACTAAAATTTTTAAACCGAGTAAAATTTGTTTTTTTTTTTTTCGTTTTATTTATTTTTAGCGCAATTAGTAACGTGTCAAATTTTAAAAAATCACGTACAATGTCACTAATGACGTCATTGTAAATAATTCCGAATTCCGGTCCTGAACGTTTGATCTTTCAAGCAGAACACAGTCTAACAGTTAAATACACGATTTACTTATAAACAAATGAATAAAATTCGCAATTCAATGACGAGGTCTCTGTTGCGGCATATATCTGTTCTTAAACTTTTTCCGATAGAACTCGTAATTATATTTGTAACAACCGTGCTTTTAGATCTTAGTGCAAGAAGTTCCCCCTATTCTTTACCACACAGCATTGCTCACTTGTATTTAATTATTTTTTTATTCTTACTCGTATTAGCTTCTTTTTTTTTTTAAATAAATTGTGGGTCTCACAGAGGGAAAATATGTACGACTGCCCGACACTCAAAAAAATTACAAATTTTCTTACATTATGTCTTAGCACATCGCCACTCATCATGCAATGATATGGCTATTTTCGTTTTTTTTTTTTTTTTTTTCTATTTCTTTCTATTGCCTTACATTTGCGTCACATCATCCTTCGATCTAAACAAGTTGCTAAATAATTAACATCTTTAACCCAGTCGATTTTTATATTTCCCGAATCTACGTGTCAACTTTTAATCAGCGATTAAAGAGGAAATTGTCTCGATGTTCACGTTGAAAAAATTAATAAATCGATTTTTTTTATTTTTTTTTTTTGCCCCGTAATATTAAAACATCAACACACACACACACACACAATACTAGTGCAGAAAATGAACTGGAAACATTATTATCCCCGATCCGGATTATGATAGACCACTGCACTGCTTCAACATAACCTCCTCCATTAAAAAGCTCGTTCGTGTTGTCTCCGCTTTGTGTTACTGAATATCACTTAACAACATAAACGCATCCCCTGGGACATACGCAAGTTTCACAGAATTTTCAAAGTCAAACGTCAAATTTGATTTGCAGCAATCACGAGATGATTAGTTACTCCTCGGAGGGCATCAGTCATCTGTTATTTGCTTGTAAATTATTCGATAGACACAGGGATATATTTTATAGACACTTAATTTCCCTGTCAGTTTTTCCTCCGTATAATATCCAGTATTTGCTTTGTTGCGAGGACCAGGCTTTGGTTGCCTTGTTCACATAACTGATTGCAACATTGTGCTTTAGATAACAGTTGTTTGAAGTTATTTATTTTTCCTAGAAAGAAGAAGAGAAGTTAAAAAAAAAGAAGTTTCATTGGGCATTGTGGGCACCGCTATGCAGTTGCGGCCATATTGTAGAATGACAACCTATTTTAATTTCCTATTCTGTCTTTTCTTTTTGTTATTGGTTAATTTCATTGGGCATTGTGGGCACTACTCGGTAGTTGTGGCAATATAATGTTAATGGAAATTCCTTTCCATGCTTGCTATTCCTTAATTTTCTGTTAATAGTCATTTTCCTTATACCTTCTCATAGTGTAACTTGCTGGCCAAATGAACGGTATTTGTTCAAGCCAAAAAAAAAAAAAAGAAAAAAGAAAGGGTATTATTAATTTTTAAAAAGGAAATAATTAAATTAATAATGTTTCAGTTTGAAAATCAAATTTGTAATGTAGTTTGTCTTTTACGAATCGAAAACTTTAATCGCTACACATTTCTAGTACAAGAAAGCTTATCGAGAGAATGGTCCAGCACTTCAGCTTCATTGTAATTCTACTTGCCGTAATTTAGTGATTAACGAATATGTTCACACGTTAAATAATTTTTCATTTCCCTTTCATGTAAAAATGTTTACCGATGGCGTCACGAATGATAACAGAGTGGGTGATTACAGCCGCCTCACTTAATCACTCGGGAAGACAATCTATATTTTCCGTGTCGTCTCCTTAATTTTCTCTACAAGCCGGGAATCCGCAATTTCCGGCTCCAAATCTGTCCTCCAAGCTCTTTTTTTTCACATCTTCCCCATATCTCTTTAACGGTATTATTCTTTCTAATTTTCGACTTTATCACATTCTATCCTTACTGATTTTGTTATCGGTTCCTAGCCACTTTATTGGCAACGATGCAGCAGACTTTCTGGCCCGCCCGGCTTCCCTCAATGGTTCTCACTCCTCCGAATTCCCGCCTCAGACATCATTTTTCTATCATCAAGTAAGCGTTCCTGACTTTGGCCAGACATCTATCATTCTCTCATATCCAACTCTATTCTTCTTATTACCTCCTTCTACAGCTCATTCACAATTCTTAGCCTTGGTTGCAAGTTCCCTCTTCTTGTCATTCTACTATTGTTTCCTTAATTGGACTAATTGTAAGACTAAATTATGCTCTTCTTCCGTCCTTAGTTTTTGATTTTCTCTTTTAATTTATATTGTCCTCTCCACGTTACTGATCCTTCTCTTATATGCGACTCCAATCACGCCCTCTCTTTAAATGCACTGCTCTTTGTATCGAATGTTCTTTTCTATATTCTCAACTTTTGGCACTGAACCTACCCGCTCCTTTTAATGCTTCCTTTTGTCTTTTCCTACTCCGGCTATTATTTCCCTGTTACTTTCCATTTCGGATCGTGTATAACGTTTTAACTTTTTAGAGAATTGTTCTTGCTGTTGGGTCAAGCTGCTGATGTGCCCACAAAAAAAAAAAAAAAAAAAAAAAAAAAGCATCTAGCAGTTATAAATGAGATTATCGAGTTCTAAACTATTAATTTTTTTTTTTTTTCGGTGACCCAAAGTCGCGCAAATGACGACCCTACTCAGTTTTAATAAGTAAAAAATATTTGTCCGAAAAATGTTGCATAATATCAACGTGTGAGTATTCAATATTTTTTATATATACGTATAGAAGATAAAATATCCATTTATAGGCAGCGACTAGGTTCTCTCTTCCTTGAATTACACACAGAATTTAGTCGCGCTCAGGTAAAGGAGATATTAATTAATTGTTTATTTATTTACGATAGGCGATAAATCGATAAAAGTGTAACTTCATTATTGACACATGGCCATGGAGTTCTGTGGGCTGCTTGGAAAAACTCACAGAATAACCCTGCTAAGATGAGACTACAGATAGATGTCAAAAATCGTGATAACAATAACATCCCTGACTAAAAGTGTAAAAAATTTACGCAATATCGCAGCTAATACCGTTTGTTCTTGGACGCGAAAGTGTTTTATTTTAACGGCACACACACACACACACAGCTTAAAATACCTCATTTATTAGGCGTCCAGAAGTCTTTTATGAGCGAAGAAAAGAAAGCATTGTGCATCGTGATATTATTTAATTAATTATTATCTTCATACATTTTTGTATATTGTTTTAATATTGATTTAATTATTATCTTTATACATTTTTGTATATTGTTTTAATATTGATTTAATTATTATCTTCATACATTTTTGTATATTGTTTTAATATTGATTTAATTATTATCTTCATACATTTTTGTATATTGTTTTAATATTGATTTAATTATTATCTTCATACATTTTTGTACATTGTTTTAATATTGATTTAATTATTATCTTCATGCATTTTTGTGTATTGTTTTAATATTAATAAATTCACCTTAAACAGTAAAACGTAAAAGATATTTATATAATTAAAATATAAAAATTGCCATGATTATCTGTGATATTCGAAGCTATGTAGTTGGCTATTTTTTGTATAATTTAATTGTGTAAGTATATTTTGTGTTTTAATGTTTAAAGTGAATTTTTATTAACATGATTGATTTGGTTTACTTTTTTGATTTTTGAACGCGGCAACCAGTTTCGGTTCAGAAACGATAAGAGAGTCGTTGTTTCAAAACTCGACTGATTTCTACGAACGTGTTACTAAATTTGGGAAATCAAATAAAACGATCGATTGTGTAGTGTCAAAGCGGGAATCTGAATGCTAAAACTTTTTTGGAAGGGGTCTGTGTGAATATATCTTAAATGTTTTCAATTTCGCGTGTGCTTAGAGACAGCTCAGAGACGTCTCTGAAAAGCACCCATCTCATTGGTCAGTCGAAATGGAAACCGATTCCAAGGGGTACATTATTCGCATTCTAAATTTGATAAAATTGTTCTGTTCGTTACGGTATCAATTTTTCTAAATTATGTTTTTTCTTTTTTTCTTTTTGATTTTTGGATAAGCAGTTGGAAAGCAAAACTTTTATGCTCGCAAATATCAAATATTCTTTCTTTTTCTCTTATCCTGCCTATCGTTTAAACGCCTTCTCACTTTTCTTCGAACGAGCTTACTCGTGTTTATATACCTGATAATTCCTCTTCCCCATATCGCTTCTGGGTGAGAATCCGCTGTAGACGTGCCGAAGGAAAAAAAAGAAAAATGAAAAAAAAGAAAAAGGAAAAAAAGAAATTTCTGGACATCGCTTCTAATTTTTCCGTTTGTCCTCTTACGTTAAATTTGAGTTTTATTCTGTACCGGTTCCGTATTCGCACCGTAGAAGAATTCCACTGAATAAGCTCGAGTTATGTTGTAAAGTCACAGGCGAAAACATGGATCTAGCAATTATCATAGCTGAAACTTGTAACCGAGTAATCCAGATGCACCTATATTTCTTTAACGATATGTTACCGCTGGCCAGTCCAATTATTAGCGGCACATGTTCTCCCGTATTAGTGACATTCGAATAATTGATCCGGGGACTGGGATGTTTTTTGTTTTTTTTTTCTTGCAGCGTTGTCTATGGTTACTTCATCTCGAAACATATTAGCAATATGATCTTTATAAGATATTTTTTTGGCGGCCCACCAGGGGGGTCCTGTATTCATTAATTCGCCGTAGAATATGTGTTTAGGTACGCGGTGGTTTTTCGTATTCGCACAACATGACCTATCCATCTTAGTTACGATATTAATATTAGTGTTTTTCTATTCGTTCCACGTCGAAACGCCTGAGAACTTCTTCATATAGAACCAAAAAGAAACAGCATAATCGATCATCCTCCGTGACCAAAGGGAAAGTCAACGATAAACGGCCAAAGGAAAGGCCAAGAATTACATTTATCATAACGAAGAGAATCGAAGCTTTATGTCAATGAACTATAGCCCTCGCGTACTAAGAAGTTCCTGAGCAGTCATGTTGCAACCTTGTAGTTAAAGTGACTGGGATTAATGTGTAAAAATTACTATCGTCTTAAAACTACTCGTGCACACATCGTCCAATAGTTTTCAAAACAAAAATTCGTACATGATTATTTTCTTATAATAGTAACGATTTTTTGGATTTACAAAAATATGCTATCCGACTGATCGAGATCTTTTTTTTTGTTCTATTGACAGGTGAATATAGGCAGCTTGGCAGAAAAAGCCGGTTTACAAGTTGGTGATGCATTAATCCGTGTGAACGGCTACGAAGTAGCCGATCAGAGGCACAAAGAAGCTCAAGATGCGATCGTTAGGGCAGGAAACGGTGTCGAAATGGCGGTACAAAGGTGAGTGACGTAATAATCAAAATAATTAAACGGATACGATATCGCCTGAAGAAAAAGGATATCGAAAATTAAAAACATGTTCTATTTTGATTATAATTTTATTCTTTACCGTACTCGGAGCTTTTTTCTTTTTGATTGATGAGGCATACATGACAGGTTTGTTTTATGGTATACGCTACAAATATGGTGTCAGATTAGAAAATAATTGTAACAAAAAAATATTGATACTAACGGATTCGTAAGAGTTTTGAAAAAAATTAAAACGCTAAAAAAATGACTAATGTTGAAATATAAATCAAGAAAATAGTACACAGGTTGTTGAAGGAGCAAAGAACCTTTATTATATTCAAGTGGATCCCGGCACAAGTTGGAATCCACGGAAACGAGAAATAGCTGATTACAAGGTCTGAGATTTATATAATAAAACAAAATAAAGTTAAATCTGGTGGAAATTTATTAAAATAGTAAGAAGTATTACACAGAGAGTCCATTCAGTACAAAGACAAGTTGTATAGTTTAAATTCATTTATTATAAAATACAATTTTTGCAATAGTAGTATTATGGCCTGGGGACCACTTTTTGCCGTGTTCGCTTATCAGTGTTCAGTTGTATAGTAATCAAATCAACTGATAGGCATGCGTGGTTTGGATACAATGTAGATAGAGACTATACAACAACAATATGCAGAATTCGATTCGGACGTTATCGTACTCAATGATAGATAGCAATGCGTGTGATTTTTGTGGTTTGGAAGGATCATTAAAGCATACAGTTTGGCAATGCTGCAAATTTGAAGAAAGAAGGAAAACTTTTAAACAATACAAACTTTTAAAGGGATAATAAAATACACTATGGAAAATGAGAATAAGAGAAAAGCTGGCCAAAGGGTGAAAAACCGTAGAAAAAAAAAAAGAAAAAGATCATAAATAATATATAGCCGGAAAAATAAAAAAGAAAAAAGAATTTTATTCAAATTAGCTGAATCGAGATAAAGTGTATATCGCGTTTAATGCTGACGCTGTAACTATTCTTTCGGTATTATTAATTCATTCCAGTATGAAAAAACTGATAAGACTGTGAGATTAAACACCGTCAACACCGATATACGAATTAAAATTAATTTTAAATTAATCGGGAGAACGTGTAAACAGTTAAAAATTACTTGAAATTTCTTTTTGTTTTTCTCGTTTTTTCTCCATCTGCTCTTAGTGATTGGTAGCAATCATAATTCCTTGATATAATCCTCGATCTCTTGTCACATGGAACAAATCTTTGCGATATTATCAAGAATCTTCTGCCAACTCTTTCTTTTTCCTTCTACTTTCCACCTGATGATGGTCTGTAATAATCGATACTTTCGAGTACCTCTTAATGTGTGTCCTAAGTATGCTATTTTTCAAAAGTATTAATTATTTTAATTTTAGCCTTCAGCGTCCACACTTCACAGCTGTAGACTATACGTAGCATTTTAAAGCTTAATCCAAGAGATATTTCATGCGATTGTGTTTTCTTCATTTTCATAAATGCTAATCTGGCCTGCCACATTCTACGTTTAATTTCTTTGTTTGAGTTTCCGACGTAATTAAGCTAAGCGCCTAGACTCTAGAGGTATTTGTATCTGTTTATTACCTCTAAATCACCATTTCTTAGCACATTATCTTTGGTTTACTGTCACCATTACGTTACTTTTCTTATTGTTAGTATTAATTACAATACCAGATTTATCACAGGTTCTTTCTATTGTTTTCAATAATATTTTTAGATCCTTCGTATTTTCTGTTAATATTACCACATTGTCATTTGCGTTTCTTACTTATAATTTCATCTCCAATCTCGATACCTTCAGATCTCTGTTTGTGTTAAAGCTTCTCTAGACGTATACGTTAAACAGTGTGGACGACAAAACGCAACCCTGCCTAACATCGCGTTAAGTTTTTCGATATTATCTGTAATTTCTCCACTATTTAGTAGCACCATTATATTGTCATTTGTTGTAAATAAAAAAATTCTTTATTAATCTTCTAGCTGTAATATCCGATGGCGATTCCCCTCGTAATTTGTTAAATAATTCGATGTGCCCTACTTCGTCGAAGGCTTTTTCAAAACCTATATACATATTTTGAATTCCTTTAACTTTTGAATATATATTTTCTTGCAGAATAATGCATCTTTAGAGTTACCAGCCCGCATCGTAGAACAAATTAAAATTACTTGCCAAGTACGGCTATATTTGAAATTTCGAAGCAAGAGATTTTTAGTTGTTTTCTTTTTTTTGGAATTTAATGCAAAACAATTTACAATTACTTTGTGTCAAAAAATTCATTAGAAAAAGGAGACCTAATGGAAAACCGCTAACTTCGAAATATTAACTTGGCCATACTTGGCAAGTAATTTTACACCGTAAAGAATTTAACAGATATTTTTAAATTATAAATAATTTGTTAACAATAAATACACAAACGTACACAAAATATTTACCTATTAAACGAATTATTAATTTTAAATTGTAAATAATTAAAAAATAATAATTTTAATTAAGCATATCGATTGAAATAGAAGCGACCTCTGCTACAAACTAGCGGTGTTAGAATTTTTTTTTGGTTTTTAGCCTTCTCTATTAAATTCGGAACTGATTTTCAGATTCGATGTTTTCATTAACGAACGTGTACCGTAAAGGTCGTAAGCAGTATATATAAAGTGGTGGTGTCCTGTATAAATCACAAGGCGTCATCTGTCAAAAAAAAGTCACGAGCAACTGTTGGTTTTCACTTGAATGTTCGTGACAAATTGTACATTTTCCATCGTGCTTTTGATTAATCTAAATATATATTTATTCGCTTAAAAAATAACCGTTCGCCTCAAAATAATGACATTTTCAGTGATTTCAAAACAGGACACCATTTCTCGCTGCTAAAAGAATAGTCCCAATAACGAATGTTCAACCAATAACTGACGAGCAGGGAATCATATTCCCATACATCGCTCCACACATCATAAGAGAGTATTTAGTAGCGCTGAAGGAGCAGATAGGTAGCGCATCAAATATTCTGGCCGGATCAAGAATCAGCCAAGACAGGGTAATGATGTTCTTAAGTTCCACCGAAGTAACTAACTTGCTGTTTGCCAAAGGGGCAACGATTTATCTCGGAGGGAAACCAGTCGCCGCGCGTAGATTACGGAACCCAACAAATAAGTTAGTGTTGTCAAATGTATCCCCCACCATTCCGAATGACAAACTTTTGCAGTACTTGAGCAGTAACCTGGCAATAAAACCCCTGTCACAGATAGCAATCCTCCGGGTAAATCCGATGGATGCTGAATTTGGTCACGTCTTAAGCTGGCGACGACAGCTTCACATCGAACACACCAGCTGTACAAACATACCGGAGTCATTTCTGATAAGCTATAACGGAAGAGATCACCGAATTTTCGTCCTCTTGGAGAACCATATGTGCCCTGCATGCAATAAGGACACAGACCCCCCTAGTGTAGTTCAAACAGAAAGCCCTCTTCCGGAGGTGCCTATCGATCCCTCCGAAAATAGGCCCCATCAAGATACACAAAAAGAGAATCCCCCTCCTCACGATATCCAAAAACAACAAACAAGTGACCCCATAACAAGCCAGATAGGCATGACTGGTCCTCACCAAGCACCGGGACAGCGGCCGGATCGCCAAATCATTACCCCAGCGAACCAAACCAACTGCCAACAGGAGGACAGCGAGAGAGCAAACCCACTCTTCAAACGGCCGCATCCCAAAACTCCTGAATGTCAAGCAGGAGCAGAAGAGCCTACATATCCTACACATTCTATTCCAAAACGGATCATTCTAGACAACCACAATTACAACCCTGAGGGACGCCCAGTACAGACTGCTGACACAGCCAACGCAGAAGTACCAATGGAACAGCTACCCGCTGATGCGCACACAGAAACAGCTGAAGGACCAACGGCGCAAAAGAAGAGAGCAGATATTGAGGAAATCGTAGCAGGAGCAAAACATCTTTTCGAAGAAAACCAAGTGCCCTTCATTCTCAATTACAACGACTTCCAAAAGTTCATAAAGCGTATCAGCACATCGTCCAGTTATCTTAAGTACGCCCAACAATTCACACAGGACACAGACGGATTATTGCACATGTTATCCCAGGTAAAGCCATTCCTTGGGAGTAGGAGCGTCAAAAATAGATGCTCGCGTATTATAAAGAATTTGAAACTTACACCCTCTGAATCGGAGAACACAACAGACGACGATCGCAGTTCCCGGACTAACTAATGGGAGGTTCAGCAATCCGCATACAAGGCACGATCACGGGGTGATAAGAATTCAAATGATGTCTTCAGGAATGCGAAGTAAGTGCACCATACTCCAGTGGAACTGCAGAGGCCTCCACAACAATAAAACGGAACTAGAATATCTAGTCGCAACCCACAACCCTGCGGTTATCTGTTTGCAAGAAACACATCTCACTTCCCCCCCCTAGACCCTATTTTTCCCAACTATATCACCTTCCAGAGAGACTACACTTTGGATGACCGAGCTTGCGGGGGCGTGGCAACGCTCGTGCATGTCTCAATCCCAGCTCATTTGATATCGATAACGACGCATCTTCAAGCACTAGCGATATCTGTCTTAATACCCGGATTTTCTGGTAGTGCAATATCCATATGCAATTTCTATTTACCCCCTTGCAGCAACGTCAGCTACCCACAGCTATGCGCTACCACAAATCAGCTGACCTCCCCGTCAATAATTCTAGGAGATTTTAATGCCCACTCCCCGATTTGGGGATCAGCTTCAACAAATCACCATGGCTCGGTCGATATTCTCGTCAGTAACGACTATGCTCTCCTTTCGTTAAAAGGTCCTACTCATTTCGACTCCACGGCGAAGACGTTTTCAACAATTGACCTAGCCCTCTGCACCACCGCACTTTACCCAATAATTTCGTCTCGCGTCTTGGATGACCTCCACTCCAGTGACCACTTTCCCATTATAATCTCACCTGACATAGGTAGTTGTCGGTCGGCTCCTCGAAATCAATCGACCGTGCAAAGGTACATGTTTCACAAAGCGGACTGGAAAGGCTACAAGGAGAGCCTAGTCATAAATTCTGAGCCCGGCCCATCTATTGAAGAGAACTTAAAGACATTTACACAGGCTCTATTCAGAGCAGCAGTAGCAAAAATCCCGAAGTCATCCGCGGCTGTGCACCCACGCAGGGTCCCCTGGTGGTGCGACGAAGTGAGAGAGGCAGTAACGAACAGGAAGCGAGCCTTAAGAAAGTATAAATCGACAAAAGCTGACCAGGATCTAATAGAATTTAAGAAGCATAGATCTTTAGCCCGTCACATTATCAGGGCGAAAAAACATGAAGCCTGGCTTTCCTTCATGTCGTCAATGAATGACGCGTCGACCAGCGCGTCTACCTGACGGAAAATAAAATCCCTTAACGGAAGACAGCGGCCATCAACCCCAATCTATATCAAGTCCAATAACAACATCATATCAGATACGGCATCAGTTGCGTCCATACTAGCAAAGCATTTCTCCGATGCTTCCTCAACCAATTCCTACTCATCATCCTTTTTGTCCCACGCAAATAAGAAAGATGTCATTCCTCTCCTACCACCCAACAGCATGGATCGGTACGATCGAGCGTTCTCCTTGTCCGAGTTAAATTTTGTCTTAGACAATAAGCTGAAGGCAAGTGCACCTGGCGCAGATTCCATCCATCCTTTCATGCTAAAGCTCCTTCCCACGGCGGCAAGACTATATCTGCTAAACATCTATAACCAGATCTGGGAACAAGGTAACATTCCGATCTCATGGAAAGAGGCAATCGTTATTCCGATTTTAAAACAGAATAAGGATCCCTCACTACCCAGTAGCTACCGTCCTATCTCACTGATGAGTACCTTATCCAAAACCCTGGATAAAATGGTCAACAGACGTCTCCTCTCCTTTTGTGAATCCAAAAATATCCTCTCCACAATACAAGCCGGAGGCCGTAAGGCTAAATCAACGTCGAATCATCTGGTGAGCCTTCAAAGGCAGATTTTATCTGCGTTCAAAAGTCGACAGCACCTGATAACCATATTCTTCGATATTGAAAAAGCCTATGACCGCCTATGGCGGCAAGGCCTAATAAAAAAACTACGAAGACGGCAGGTGACAGGTAGAATGATAAGATTCATTCAAAACTACTTGTCAGACCGAACTATACGGGTCAGAATCGACTCTCAAGTCTCTGATGCAATGAGCATCGAGAACGGCATACCTCAAGGCTCTGCGCTTAGCGTAACCTTGTTCATAATGTACATCAATGACATTGCTGATTGTGTTCAGCCACCAGTAACGGCCCGGCTCTTCATTGACGACCTTAGCATTTCCCTAGCGTCTCGTGATCCACACATATCTCATACAATCCTTCAGAAAACTATCTCCAAACTCCAAAAATGGTCAGAAGTCAATGATCTAAAATTTTCCTCCGCAAAGACGGTATGTGTCGATTTCTATAGGAGACGGCCTGTGACCAACAGGATTCCTTTCCAAATAAACAACACCATAATTCCGAACTGTATTTCAGCCAGGTTCCTAGGCCTGGAGTTTGAAAGCAGATTAACTTGGCGCCTACACATTAATAAGCTAAAATCCGAATGTATAAAGTTACTGTCAATAATCCGATACCTCTCCAATCCCCAACTCAATATTCATCCCAAATTAATCTCTAATGTTTACAAAGCCTTGATCCTAAGTAAAATAAATTATGGGTGCCAGGTGTACTCCTCAGCGTCTCTAAGTAACCTGAAAAAACTGGACGCAATTCACCACTCTGCACTACGAATCATCACCGGAGCCCATTATACAACACCGTGTAGGAGTATCTGTGCACTAACGGGCTCTCCCCCACTGAAATTCTATCGCTCCCTGCATACCCTGCGGTGCAATATTCCATTCCTAAAGCTGCCTTATATCCATCCCGAAACCCCCTTACTCGCAGCGTTCACTAACGATCCACTACCAATTCCCACCAAGCTACTTCAGAATGTCAATGTCAACGACTCCACAGAGTGCCAGGCAGCAGCTACCGGCTCGTTACATCTGTGGCAACTTGAGCCTGTAGCAGTTAACCTATCGGTTCTGCAAAAGTATAAGTCCTACGGCATGTCAGAGCAACTTACTCAAGACGCGTGCGAAACAATAAGACAGTACAGCAACGCTATCCAATGTTATACAGATGGGGCCAAAGCAGCACCCGTCGAGGGGATGTCACCAACTGCGTGCGCTTTCGAAGTGAAGGGAGCAATGACAACCATCCGTCTGAACGATTACTGCTCAATCCTAGATGCCGAATTATATGCAATACGCTTATGTCTGGAAATGATCCTGGTGTCCACAGAGCCAATCCATGACATCCTATTGATAACAGATTCATTAGTGGCGGCTAAGATGTTAGGAGGGGGAGCCCCGGGGAGGGGGTTAATAAACCACGTCTTGGCACTCATCATGGGGCTACAATCGAAGGGATATAAGCTAGTAGTGTTGTGGGTCCCAAGTCACGCGGGAATCCCAGGAAATGAAAGGGTTAACACAGCAGCTCAATCAACCATTACAGCTCCCAGTCCGCAAAACATACTTGGGCCCCCTCAAATATCAGAAGCTGTAAAAATACAAATAATGGAACAGTGGAAACAAGAACACATCTCCACCCCATCCCACCTCCAGAATATAAAGAAATCCGTAGAGCCATGGTGGCCCCCCCAGGGGACCTTACGAGTTTATCATCGCGCGCTCAACCGTTTACGCCTGGGCCACACGCGACTATCCCACGACTACCTGTTGGAAGGCGCTCACCCTCCAACCACGTGTCCTTTCTGTCGCGCACAAGAGCCACCGGCGGTTGAGCACATTCTCATAAACTGCCCTGCATTCCAATCCTCCAGAACGAGACACGGATTTGATAACCTCAGCCATGTTCTCTCAAACTCAGAAGCGAACCAAAGTGCGGTCTTCCAGTTCGTCAGGGACAATGGATTAGGGACATTCCTGTAACCGGAGACTCTCGGGCCGTAATAGTCTAGATATTATACACGGCCCGGGGTCTAACCACGGTTTGAAAATTTTAATAAAAAAAAAAAAAAAAAATCAGTAAAACCGGGGTTTTTCTGATTTTCCTCCGTTTATTTCAATGCGGCGCAGAATCCCAAAAAGAACCCCCCCCCTCCCCATTGAAAAGATTGAATTATCGGTTCTGTTATGCCTTCTGATAATATCGTGGTTTTCAAACAATAATTAACGAGCCACTGCTTTGAGCAAGGATGTGTCAATGTATGACGCAGTTTTTGAATCATATTATTAAATTTATTTATTTTTTGGTGGGAGGGGGGGGAGTACGCTAACAAAGAGCAACAACCCAATCAACCGAGGAATTATTAGATTTCTGTCTATATGTAATCCTAAAAAAGATGCCATTTATAAAAAAAAAAACGAAAATTTGACGTCATTAATTCGAGAAAAACTTAAAGAAAATGCCAAGGAAAACGCGTGCATGGAATAAATGATAAACTGCGCGAACCTAAAAAAAAAACGGCCGTACGAAAAACATTTTTTTGATTATCATCCATTACACGAAGTTAGGAAAAGAAGTAGCAGTCTATAGTTTTTTCACTCTATATCGTTCGACCGATCTTTTTACCTTGCTGTTCAACCCTTCCCTTCCTCTCTTCCTTGGTTTAATCTTTCCCCCTACCTTAGCCGTTCGATTATTTCCTCTATAGTTCGCCTGCGGTTCAATCATAGTTTGCTTCCGGCTTCTCTTTTCCGGTTTTCTATTGTTCAATCTCCTTTGTGTCCTTATGATCCTCCAGAGCTCAATTATATCTGTGATGCGAATCACATTTTGTTCGAATGCCCCTTTATTTCCTCCGAACGTTCTACTCTGTATTCTAGTTTTCTGCGCCTTGGCCTTCCTACTCCTTATAGTGCCCACTCCATTCTTGCACTCCCCTCTCTCAATATAGTTCCTTTGTTGGCCTTCTTTATCTCCTCAATTTCTAATCTTTTCCTTATATAAGGTACATTTCCTTGCGTTGGGTAAGTTCCACTGTTGACAAAAAAAAAAAAAAAAAAAAAAAAAAAAAGACATTATACGTATTTTAAAATGGAATTTGATACATTTCGCGTGATTTTAAGACAAGATCTCAGTTGTCCGCGAAGATATCTACTGAAACGACCATTAATAACCGAGGCGATTTACATCGACCAAGTGTCGCCAGAGGTATAAGCGCAAGAGATGTACGACATTTTCTCGAATACTGCTAAATTTTTGGAAATAGTTATTAGTTGCGAACACTATAAAATACTGATCGATCTGAAGTTATAATGTTAATATTAGAAGATCAGACTGTAACCACTGCTAATACACTCTCGGGGGAACGATAATGCACATCTGTCGTTTATTTTAATTACACCTTCAACCGTTGTTAAGTGTATAATAATGTGTCAAACTTTTAATTGAAAAATTTGAAATCAACATTTCTTCGGAATCTGGTTTTACTCCGCATTAATAGTAAAGTATATTAAAATAAGCGCGCATAAAAATAATCGGTCATCAGTCAAGTCGTAATTTCTGTTCTTCTCATAAAATTCTTTTTTTTCGACAAAATTTTCGTTTAGAATTGGAAAAAAATCCAAATAATTCCTTTTCCATCTTTGCTATTTTTTTTTTTTACGGGGGCTCTGACAAACCCATCGACTATTTTATACTCCTATAAAACGAGTTATTAAAAGCAAGTCATAAAAACGTATTTCACTCTTTAAATGCCCATTACCCTTCGACCCTGCTCGCGATAGCCTAGCATTTGACATCCATTACAGAAGTCTCCTAGATGACGACAACAGAAATTGCTATAAAAATTAAATTAAAATAACCGCTAATAATCACGTAATATGCATACCATCATATGCGCGCTAGTTAGTTTAGTATATACAGACAAACACACTGGGGGGGGGAGCTACATTTTTATATCGAAAAATCAATCACATTTCAAATGTAGTCTTTTGCGAATGTACACATTCATCCTGCACATAAACAATTTCCGTGAACACACTCTATGTGTCTATGTCTGTACAGTTAGAATGTATAAATATATAAGTACTCGTTATCGAATAATATGAAAAGAAAGAATTTATGAAAATTTTTGATCACGCTTATAAGATTTTTGTTTTTTCGCGCCTTCGGAGTAGAGATTAAAATAAAAATTATTACCGAAAAATAATTGAAACAAAAAAAAATTAACCATTTAGCTGCAGATTTCTTAATGTTCTTGGAACAACCAGCCCAGAAATGATCCAACATTTAAAGTTCTCTTTTGCCGAACAACATATCATCCCTTATTGTGATTTCGATATTACGCACGGACGAATGCTGGATAAGGAATTCTTTGAATACTTGGAAATGAATGAAAATCTGAATATTTCCAGATTGATGAAGTGGCGGGAAAACGCGGGATCTTTAAATGTTGTATGATCCGCGAACTGAGACATATTATAAACCCTTTTCTGTGGCGAAATATCGTTTTATTAAAGATTTTTCATCTCTCTGTTTCCCGATGATTAATCCATACTTTTTTTCTTTTTTTTTTACTTTCAACGCGAATAGGTGTAAAAACAGATGATCATAAGCAGAATTCGGATATAATATTTTTCGGTATTCTAAATTATTAACGAAAAAAACTCAAAGTGCCGTGTCCTTGAAGAAGAAGCTAAAAAGTACCGTCGCAGAATTATGTAAACTTTAGGTTTCTCAGACTCTCGTCTTCTTCTCCTATCATCTTCTTTTATCGAATGTTTCTCTCTTCATGTGCTCATCAAGAATGGTTGGCGGGTACTTACATTCTTGTTGTAAAACATATATAAATAGCACTCTGATATTCTATATGCAACAAACACACACGCTCCACTTAAAACTGATTTTATAAATGTTTAATTTATCGATAATGCAAACTGTGCATGTCTACATATCCACGTGCATATGATTACGTTTGTCAGTGTCTTCCATATGACTATTAGCGATTATTATTTTTAATCGATTATTTTTGAAGCTTCTTTCGGAGTCACCTTGCTACGACAATGTTGAAACGTATCTGTTATGTTCTCGATTATTCTGCTATTATAACACAGTTCAGTATTACACTAAAAGTTTACTCGCGGGGTCGTTCGAATCACACTCAATGTGTCTTCAGATCAGCTTAACTTCTCTAACTTGCGCATGCGTGTCTGATAATAACCGTCATTCGGAACAATGAATTTTTTGTCCCGGCATCGGCAGTCGACCTCTAGTTATTTTCCCATTTACATTACATTCTTCTAATTCACTTCCACGGGATTATCCGATTTCGTTAGTTGTATCTTGTAAAAGACGTTTCTGGAAGTTAACATTTTATTCCTTTCTGTACTCCCCATCATCATCCGGATGATCATTAGATGACGCCGTAGATTTTTAGTTTACAGCTTCTACCGTTTGATAGGCAGCTTTCAGCAAGGGCATTTTAATAAATGTTTTCCCTAATTTCTGATCTTGGCCGAGTATTTATCATTCTTTTGTTTTAGTTCCTTCCGTTTCTTACTTTCTCGTGTTTTACCAATACACATATAAATCTTTTTCATTTCCACTGAAATGTACATGTATCTGGTGATCGTTTATGCTGACACAGATTTTCTCCGTTTACTCGACATATCCAAGTTTAGCGCCACTTCATTACATACTCCCTCGATCTCGAATCTTTCTATCTTCTATTGTGACATTCCTTCGTTTCATACTGTGGTTTTTCTATCTGTCTGTCTGTTCGCCATCACTTTCTCTCGCTTGCTCTCTTTATATTCGCGATAGCCTAGTTACTAGAACGCTTGGCTTTCGTTAATGAAGTCACAATCCCGAGCGACGACAGAAACTATTCCGAAAAATTGCATTAAAATAACCACTAATAATCACGTGAAATAGCAACCATGCATAATACCATCATGTGTGCGCTAATTAGTATATACAGACAGACACACTTGAGGGGATGTCAGTCTGTATAATTTTATTCCACAAGCTATACTATCTTATTCTCTAACGCAACATCGATATGCTTACACGGTCACGTTTTACCGTCTAAAACAGCGGTGGCCAACCGGTCGATCGTGGCAAAGCAAAAAAGTATAAATACAGTGAGTCACATGACGAAAAAAATGGAATATCGTCTATAAAACCAAGAAAAACGACTTTAATGACGAAAAATACATACGAATACTCGTAGGTATGACTTCCTGTGTAACATAATAAAAGACAAAAAGTAAAAAAAAAACGTACATCATACTTGTAAATGGAACAAAAAGGAAAGAGTTCAAAAATATTCGTATAACACTAAAAAAATGTTCTTAATATTTCGTTTGGAGACCTCGTAATCACTGTCTCCAACCAACGTGGCATGGACGACAGCAATTTTTGCCAATATTCCACGGGAATTTTCTTCCATTCGGCTAAGAGACGTTCTTTCAATTGATTGATGTTCTGAATTGATGATTCACGAAGTTTTTTGTCAAGGTAATCTCACACATGTTCGATGGAGTTGCAGTCTGGGGACTGAACAGGGGTAACCATCACACGGGGGGCAATTATAAAGCATCTGTTCACGGGTATAATATGCGGTATGCTTTGGATCGTTATCCTGGTAAAAATAAAATGAATTCGTAATTCCAAATTTTTCGGCACTTGGGCGTAAATTATTACGTAAACTGTCCACATATCCTTCTTCATCCGGCCATCAATAAAGACGAGTGAACCTACCCCATATGGTAAGAAACAGTCCCAAACCGATACTCTTTCGTCTCCATGTTTCACACAGTTGCTGTAAGATTATTCGAATTTAATTCCATCCTCGATTTGCGCCATACTTTCTGTCGCGCACCTACACCAAAAAGGTTAAATTTAGACTCATCGCTGAATATAACGTTTTTCCAGAAACTGTCGGGGACTGTCTGATACTTCATCGCAAACTGATACCGCTTTTTCTTATTCTGTTCACTTATGAACCGTTTCCTTCTGACGATTCTCCCGTGATACCCAGCTATCTTCGTATAAACTCGTATCAATGACAACTGATGGGTCTCCTGCGGTGACAGTTATTCATAATGGTTTCATTGCTCTTTGTCACAAAAACGAAGACTTTCCAGACTTCATTAGCTACCACTGCATAATTCATCAACAAGTACTGTCTAGTAACAGACTAAACACAAAACATGTAATGGATATTTCTTTCAAAATTGTAAATTCCATAAAAGGAAAATCTCTCCAAAGGCGGCTCTTTAAACAGCAATTAGATGAGAAGGAACCAGATTTGGCATTGCATACTGAAGTGAGGTGGTTGAGTCGAAGCAATTTTTTACAAAGATTTCGAGATCTATTGGACGAAATAATAAAATTTCTTGAAGAGAGGGACGATAATTATCAGGAACTGCGTGATTTAGACTAGCAATGTGATTTAGCATTTTTAGCAGATTTTACCTGAAAATTGAGCACATTAAACCTAGAACTACAGGTAAAGAATAAAGCAGTAACAGAAATGATGAGTTCCATTGCAGCATTCCAAAGTCAAACCGCGTTTATGATAGTTGTCATCGAAAAGAAAAGAAATTTCAACAAACATCAACGATCATATGGAGAAGTATGTAATTGGTAGATCGCACAGAGTTTCGTCAGTAAACAGTAGATCTCGGGTCTAATCAAGTTGGCCATCCCTGGTCTAAAACATCTCAGCGGAGAGTTTTAACGCGACTTGAACGCTATCTTGTGTCGATTAATACGCCTGTCGACCATATCGATATCGAGTTTAAATATTTTTATTCGGTGTAAATTTAAATTTATCTTTTATTCCAAACACGACGCGAAACGTCAAGTACTAAACCGGTTTTCTATTGGCTGCTTCGGCCGCAGCTAACAACCAATCACACGGCAGAGAGTCCTAGCAGCTGTTACATATATACCTGGATTTTCATCCCTCGAGACATTCGCCTTTTCAATTTGGCCCGCATCAGTCGCGTTTCCAGTGCGACATCGGTCCGCGGTTATCGAACGATCCAGATCCAGTTTGAGCAGCGCTATGTGCTGCATATCGTCATTCACATCCCGAGTTTGGTACACATCAGTCGCGTCTTCAGAGCGATATTGGTCGGCGGCTCTTCAGCGCTCTAGTTCTCGTTCGGGTAGCACAACAGTGTTACAAATCAACAGCTCTTTTTTCAGAACTCTGCGTCATCGAGGTGCGTGCCAACATTCGTGGCTACCAGCGTTGTTTTCAATAGCTTGTAGTCGCTGCTTCGACATTACAAATTGATTATTCTAGTCAATCGTTTAGTTTCCGGTTCCTGTTGGGCGGCATCGTCACCGCCGATTTGAGTTGTCATTTTCAGTCGTCGTCGCAGAGCAGTTGCAAATTAATTTTTTCGAAATCCATATTTTTTTTTTGATTACACATCTTTATGAAATGTATTCATTTTACTTCCAATTCGTCAGTCATTTGATGTGGTCCTCCAGAATCACTCTTCGTCTTGATCATCTAGACCGGATAGCCGTGACAACAATCCGCCAGTTCTGGAATGAGTCTCGAATAACCAAAGCGTAGAAACGCTTAACACAGTCAATCATATCAATTCCAAATGTAGTCTAGCGTGGAGACTCTTCTTTTTCTTCCTTATACCTTCGAGAGAAGGCTATGAAATTGCCGCTATCGCACTAGTGTTGCGTACAATAATTGTTTAGTACATCATACCTATGTCTGTACAACTAAAATGTACAAATAGGTGATCACCGACGCTCAGAAGTAGTATACATCACTATGATGATGATGTAGGGAACATTTCTCACTTCCAGCATTGACATTTTAAGGAAATTTAAATGAATCCAGTGTTTTTGGTGCTCAAATTTCTGGATTAACTCCGCTTATCTATAATTCTTCCTAAAATTTGTTCTATTGGACTTTATTAAACGCTTTTTGATAGGGTCTAAGAAATAGAACAATGCTCGAACATTAAATTCTTGTGATACTTTTCCCATAATTCGGCAATATTCAACAGTTTTGATCACACTTATCTAGAACGAATTTCCGGTCCCACTAGTGAAAAGGAGCCTGAATTTGCACAATTATCATCGATTGCTAAAACGATATCGGAAAATAATCGGAATTTTATGTTCGAGAATTAACGGAGCGACGAGTAAAAATTATTAAAAGTATAAATAATCGTTTAATATTCTCGCGCGGAAGGTAAAATGACCAACGATTTGAGTTCATTTGTTTAAAACAATTCCAATCGATTCCGATTATGATCTTAACCAGCGTCATGCGTATCTCGATAATACTCGTGACTGTAATTATTAAATCTCGATGGAGACCTATATTTTCAGTAACTCCTTATGAAATAGCAGCTTCGTATGATGTCACAAAAAAATAAATTTCATTACCGATAAAATTTTTGCTTAATTAGCTATACAGCTTTCGCAATAGTTTAAAAGTTGATTCTAGAACGTTACTGTATTTATTACACTGCTGTCAAATAGCGGAAACGTCCTCGACCCAGTCATGCGATGAACTGTTAAAGTTTGGAAACATTTTATTTATCTGTGTTTAGAACAAAATAGAAAAGTTAAACAAAAAATGTGATAAAATTTATGTCAGTTTGCATAGCTTATCACTTGTTGATGTTTTAACATTTTACAATTAATTTTGTTTTCTTTTTCGTTATTTACGGCACGCGCGATATTTTTCTAATCAAATTTGAAGGAGGGCTTTCATAGCCCGCCATTTTTTTACAGGCTATAGTAGTATATGAATTTTTTCGAGCGAACCGCAAATGTTTGAAAAAGATAACACTTTCAAGATTTTCACGGTTCTGTCAAATTTAAGAAAGGCTGAGAATTAATCTCTTTTTCTTCAGGTATTTTATTTCTACCCAAAAAATAAAAATTACTAAATTATAACTAGTAAGCGAGCCCCCCACCCCAAAAAAGAAATAATAAAACAAAAGATAATTGCTACTTCAAGTGATTAGAAAGTATTTTCCGAAATTTGTAACATAATCAAAGTTAAAATGTGAAAATGAACATTACTTTTTCAATTTTTTTTAACTTTACGACAAAAACTTTTATAGATTGCAATCCTATAAATAATTAGAATCATACGACACGATAAAGCACGTGTATCATTACAAAGTTATGAACGGGTCATTCTGTTGAACTCGAGTTAATATTTGATGTTCGTCCACGAACCGATAACACCAATCAGCAGATTAGCGGATGATTATTTCACAATGAAACTATACCTTAGGTTTAATACCTCTCTAATTTTGAGCCTCATCATCATCTGCTTATCACTGAAAAAAATGCCCTATATTTTAGAATCATTCAAGGATCAAACATGAAAAAGCGATCTTCATATTTTCTAGACATGAGTATTCGATAAATCATTCACATTTCTCTTATATCTTTCTTATCCTAAAACTAAGTGGTAACCGTCAGTATTACGTTAAGTACGTTTTAAAGAATCATTAAAATCGGTACACGTGGGTAATACGCAAATGAAAAAAAAAAGAACATATTCCACGAATGTATAATAACTTCCTTCTTTTTTAAAATCAGTAAAAATGTCTCAAAAAAGAAATGAACAATATGGAGAAATTTGCTGAAAATATAAGTACAATTTTCAGCAGATTTCTTCATATTGTTCGATATTTTTTTTTTTTTCGAGACATTTTTATTGACCTTGAAAAAGAAAGAGGTTATACATTCGGCAGACCTATTTTAATAATTTTTTATTCATTCGAAAGTATGTACCATTCGGCGATGATACCACGTGGATTCGGAGCTATTCATATAAACGGTAAAAAATTGGTTCTTTTAGATGAATTTTTAAATTTATTAATATAACAAATACGATTAACTTAAAATAGTATCAATTTTGCATAGAAAAATAATTTGAAATAAAATCCTTTTTTTTTTTTTGAAAAAAAAAATACCGATACTTAAAAGTTTACTTTAAGAATTTAATAAAAATACATTAAAAAGTAAAAGCAAAAAATAATTATTCGATAAGAAGATAATATATCTTATACAGTAAAATATAAAACTTAAAGCAAGAGATTATGATAATTATTATACAACATTAACACCATTATTTGAGTAGATAGGCACCAAATTGACAATATCTAGAAACAATTTAAATGCAGCTTTTAATTATTATTTTAATTTGTGATATTCATGTCGACTCGTAATAAGTATTAATGTTGTATAAGAATTATCATAATATCCCCTTCTTTAAGTTCTATATTTTATACTCTATGGATTATCTTCTTATCCAATAATTTTTTTTTAGCGCATTTTTTATTTAAATTTTTATTTTAGAATAATTATTTTTTGCTTTTTAATGCGTTTTTATTAAATTTTTGGAAGATTTTATTTTTCATTATTTGATTTCGCAATTTTTAGCTTAATACTTTTAAATTTTTTGCGTCGATCGATATTTTTAAAAGTGACAAGCTTTTTAATTTGCGCTATGACAAATTAAAATTCATTTTTTTTATTCGAATCAATATTTATCCTTTAATTAACATTGATCATACTCTAATTTTAAAAATTATTATACATTTCTGTTGATAATATTTTAAGTCAATCGCGTCTGTTACATTTATAAGTATAAGCCTAAAAATAAATAAAAAAAAAAAAAAAAAAAAGATACATTAATAAATAAAAGAAATTATCTAAAGGACTACATTTTTTCACATTTATTTGATTAACTACTAGGTTTGTGTTCACCGATAATCCTACTGATAATCACACCGATATATATATATATATATATATATATATATATATATATATATATATACGAGGTTTGCCCGGTTAGTTCGTAGAAGAATTTTTTTTCCCGAAAGTAGCCCTTCTTTTATCCTTAATATACCAGCTTTTTTATACTATATGTCCACCTATTTTAAGCGCTCAACATGTCTAGCCCAATCCCACTTTTTTCTTTTGCATTCGTTAACTAAATTTATTATATTTTTTAATTTTCCTTTAATAAGTGTGTATCTAATCCTATCTCTTTACGTCTAATATTTTAAAATATACCTAACACTCCGTTTTGAGAGTACTCTTCCTTTTTTGTTATAGACCATATTTAAAAACCTCTCGAATAGCGGATATTTAAATTTTTTTTTTTCTATTCGCGAATGGGTGCAGGATTCATTTGTGATGATGAAACTCGCAAAATTATATAATTAGGATGGAAATGTTCTTTCTAATTGTCGAATAAATCAAATCATCAGCAGAATCTGGATTTGTTTATTGAGGTATGTTCATCGGCGGAGAATTCTGATGTACCGCGGCACGTGTCAACAAACATTCCAACTGTCTTATTCAGACATTAAATATAAATGTTTTCTAATTGGTACAAAAATATTTTTATAATTATACATACATATATATATACGTGTGTGTGTGTGTGCGCGTGAGTATGTGCATGTGTTATCATGAAATATACATATTTACTTGTAAATAGTACCCTAAAGCCAGTCAATTATTATATATGCAATATTTGAACACCACAATAAAAACAAATAGAAAATAATCGTTTCCATAGAATCCATAAAAATTTTAATTTTCTTTTCGTTTGTCAAAAATTGAATAGAAATAAATTTATTCTGAATTTTGGTTCATTTAATTCAAGCAATTATTATTTCGCAAACATTTTAGGGGAGTTTTGAACCCAGAAAACTCCCCTCAGATACGGTCTTGCCGATCGTGCACAAATTGCGTTATTTAAAACTGAAATCGTTAAAAATTTCAAAACTTTTCTACACTAATAAATTTACACTTCAATTTTTAATATCATGTTAATTAAAACGTGCAGATCGCTGTTGTAGAAATTTAAAAATTAAAAAAGATTTTAAACTTTCGTAGCTTTTTCGATTTACCATTCATCTATTATTTTCGCTAAAAATTCTGACGTGGTTTTTACCGAAAATAACGGACGAATGGTACCACTTTCGTTAGTTTATTTTTTTTCCTCCTATTACCGTTTAACGGTCAGGTAGAATACATTTATTTACTAAAATATTAATTAATTATAATAATCGACTTAATATAACCCATCCAATTAAGTAAGTATTTGGTATTATATTAATTCCATTTTACACCTTTTTATAATATATACTATATTTTTGCTATTTACATTAAATATAAATGTACATTATTTTTTCGGAATTTTATTTCTTCAATTGCAAATTTGTTAAAATCATTAAAATAATTTTGTACAAGTTGTTTTATATCATAATTAAAGAGTGTCTATTATTATTATTATTATAATTGCATCCTTGCAGTATATGAAAAACATCACCTCTAAAATTACATATTACACAGTTTTCAGAAATCTTAAATTTATATAAATATACCTTAAAAAACTGTGCCCTGTTATAAATTTGACATTAAAAAAAAAAATTCGCGTATATCGATCATTTTTAAATCTTGGGAAAAATTAATACGTTGTTCCATTACATAATTATTCCATATTTCTTGAAATTTATTTATATAAAATTTATCCATACGTTTTTTCATTTGTTTTACTTTAAGTAGTTTATTTTCACATTCGAAAAATGGTGTCTTATATATTACGTTATTGAATGGATGATCTATATTAATATTATTTTTAATTGCGACCACCAAGCTTAAATGTTTTTGTATTTCATATTTAATTGGCTTAATACCAGCTATAACGATGGCCGACAAATAACTGAGATTGTTCTATATGATTTAGTCATTTTTATAGCTATAAGCCTTTGATGGCTTTTTAACATCTTTTGAGAAATTTTTTTGGTTTTTAACATTTCTACATATATTATACTGTTATAAAGTATGACAGGTAAAATAACACTACTCCTTTTTTATAATTTATACAACTTTTGATTATTGTACAACTTATTAAATATTATTATGAATTTGTTTATTTCGGTTTTAATGTAATTAAAATGCTCATAAAATTTTAAATTACCGCTTATTACACCCAAGTATTTTATTTGTTTTACGTAGTTGATCTTTAAACCGTGTACTATTCTAAATTTAATGGTCTGTTACTATATTTTTTATTAAATATCATATAATTTGATTTAGTTTCGATAATTTTAAGGTTAAATTTGTTAAGCCAATTCGCTATTTCTAGGTACACTAAATTTATCTTATTTTCTAAAACTTTTTCATTTCTAGCTGCAAGTCTTCCCCTCACCCACACACACACACACACTTTCGTTTAGTTTGATTTAATTTTTGAACTGCAGATCAGTTTTGCGTAGACGATTTTTGCGAGTAATAAGTTCATCTACACCATGGTAACTAGCAAACTGAAAGTAGATAGAACTTCCCGCGGTGAAATTTATCCGCAGCGACTCTAAATATTATACCAATTAAAATGCGCAGGTCGTCGTTGTAGAGTTCCGAATCTGCTTTCTCGTTCTCTAAGCATGACTCAGCTCATCCTTAAATAGACTGTAAACATTTCGAATAAATTACATTGTAACCTAATAGCTTATGTTTCCTCTTAGAATTCATTTAAGAAGAAAAATAAATAAATAAGCAACGAATTTAAACACATTCGTTGCCGGGATCTTGCATATTTCATATCTGGCAAGAGATCATTCAATACTTCTTCGGATTTTTGTTTTTTCAAAAAATCTTGAATTTTATATCGCTAATAATTAATTAATGTTTTCTCAAAATTAAAATTTTCAGTAGAACCATTGAAAATACTATTTAACGTTTCGAAATCATCGGACACTAAGATAAAATTAACTCGATTGTTTCGGACGACTTTGTAAATTATATCCCTCCAAGACTGAAATTAGAAGGATCACTTGTTTCAATGTCGATTATTCGTATAAACTTTACGCATCATTAATACCCGTTAAATTGATAAATTCCCGTGGGGTTTCCGACAACTCTGTATTAAGGTACTTTTTTTATCTTTATTATCAGTTGTGGTTCTTTTTAATAGGGCAACAAACTTGGTCTCCACTCAGCTACAAACCTTCCTCTATTTCTCTATTTCGCAAAAACATTTTTAGGGAAGAAATCGATAAAGATGTATTATATCTGGATGACACAACGTGCGGCTCAGGGCCGCATCTTGGGGGAGTTTTCAGGGGCCCCCCGCAATGTTTGCGAAATAATAACTGCTTGAATTAAATGAACCGAAATTCAGAATAAATTTGTTTCTTTTTAATTCTTGACAAAAGAAAATAAAATTAAAATTTTTATAAATTCTATGGAAACGACTGTTTTTTATTTGTTTTTATTGTAGTGTTCAAATATTGCATATATAATAATTGACTACAGGGCTTTAGTGCACTATTTATAAATAAATATATTTCATGATAATATACACACACACGCGCAAGCATAAATATATACATATTTATTTATAAAAATATTTTCATAACCCCTCGCGAAATTTTGGTTTAGATACGGCCTGGTGGGGCCCTTTGGTGAAGCTCAGTTATAAGAATTTCGGAGTGATTTAAGTAATTCTTACTCGCATATTCACAACGGAAAAGGAAAGAGAAGGACCTTTGGCTTTTTTAGATGTTTTGGTAAATAATGTAGCAGAAATTAGCGAGTTTTTATCGCAAACCATCATATTCCGGCAGTAAATATTTGCATAAAAGTTTCCATTACAGTCGGAGTTAAGAATTAATCCTTTTTTAAAACATGGATGATGAAACGTTTCCACAAAAAAGGAAATGTAGGGAATTGGAAAAACCGATAAAAGAGATGAAATTTAATACGTTACAGTAAAAAAGAACTTTAGCAAAAATAGCAGAATTCAAGTAAAAAAAAAAAAGTAAATACAGACTTACGACCGGAAAAATAATATTCGACCAATGTTTCATGGGTGCGTAAAAATAAAAAAATTATCGAATGGTGTGTGTGTGTAACATATTACGGCCAGTTTATAAGATTCCATGTACGTGACACTGTTACATTGGACAAATTAAAGTTTTTTTTTTTTTTTAGTTTTTTTTTGGGGCCTGCCAACTGAGGACCTTTACCCAGAAACAATTTAAAGTAGGCGCATCGGAGAACACGAGGCAAATTGAACACATAAAAAAACGTACAAAAAATTCGGCGGTAATAGATCACATCTTAAAATTGAACAAAATTGCAGTTTCAGCTAAAATTAACAGATTCAAAAAAATAGTCACGATAGTGAAGGCACCGAGAAATTGTTATTAATAATAATTTCAATAGCGAAAGGGTTTACAATCGAGTTCGTCTTGACAGTCTATTAAAAAACAAGTTTAGTCAAGCATAATGTTTAATAATGGGCTCAAAGATACAACCTTATAATACTTATATTCGCATAATACCAAATTCAAAACAACGAAATCTGACTTTTTTACGCCACAACGGGGAGGGGTTCGCGCTTTCTTCAACATTTCGCCAACTTCGAAAGTTTCGTTAAGTAAATGAAATACGGTTTTCTCGTGTGCCCAACAAACAGCGATCTTTTCATCAATATATATATGCCATACGCACGGCAAAAAATATATTTTTTCCAAAATTTCGAGCTTTCAGCGTTACAAAGATGAAAATATAAAGTTGTAAGCTCAGCTATGGTTCTTCTATAAAGTGGTCCTTCCTTTATATATTTGTTTGGGGTCACTTTTGGTTTCCTCAACTTTTTTACTCGGGTTATTACTTACGTGAACATCCGTTTTTGTTTTTTTTCTGCAAAGGAAGAAGTAGGTATAAATAATTTTTTAGCCGTAATTTTTTTTATTTTATGAAAGAGCTTATCTGCGTTTGGTTTTATTATGTTTTGAATTTCACCTTTAAAGGAGATATTTTTAGTGATGAGTTTTCGGGAGGTCGTTTTAAATTCCATATTACCTACATTGTTGACGATTTTTTGGGGTTTTCTGCCGCCCGGAATAATCGGTTAACTTGAAATTATAAATTGGCATAGACAGAAGTTTAATTGTATGTACTCCAAAATCTTAGCACTGGGTCTTTCTGCTTCTTATAATTCTTCCTTTGTCCTTTCCTTCCCATCTCCAGCTATAATTCCTGTACTTCAATCTTTCCTAATCTCTATTTCTAATTGTCTCTCTATTTAACCCTTTCTATAATTTCTGTAGTTGTTGGGTCACAGCCGTTGGCGCGTCCAAAAGAAAATATATAAAATAATATTATTATTATCAGCGCCGTAACTAGGGCAGTGCCAGCGGTACCCAGGCACAGGGCGCAGACCCAGGAGGGGCACATAAATGACCAGACCAGGACCACAAAAATACCTACTTATTATTTATACCGTAATACGGTTGCTGATAATATAATATATTCTTCTTTTTTTTTTATACTAGTAAGGTGGCAAACCTATTTTATTGTCAGAACCGGGTAAGATTAGAAAATATTTCAAGGGCGCAGCTATTGAAGCTCGCACCGGGCATATAAAAGGCTAGAGTTACGTTACTGATTATTATTATATATACAAAAAAAAAAAAAAAGTTTAATTGCAATTTATGCTCCAATTCTGAAGTTTATGAGTGTCAAACCGCTCCCGAACTATTGCATACTTTAATTTGATATTTTTGTGGTTTTTGAACCATCTTACTAGGATTACTCCGTACATTATGCGTGTAAGGAATCTGAAAAAAACACAAAACATAAATCAATAAGTAAGCTATTGATCCTGCCAATTCCGGTCTGAGGGGAAACAAAAATATAATCTAAGAAGTCAAACCGAAACAGCCGATTAGTTGTAGTTTATAATGATTAAATTGTATTTTTAATTGCGACTTCTGGTAGTTTCTTGCGAAAATGTTTATTTTTAATTTTAAAAACTCGTTACGTATTGTTGTAGTTTTCTTATTAATTTGTGTGTAAAATTTTCATCTAAAAGAAAGTTGGCACGAATATATATATATATATATGCAATAGCCATGCTTAAATAAACTCACAACGGAATTATTATTAAGTAATACATCGCGTATAGATATTGAAAAAAGGAAAATGTAATTTATCCTAATAAAAACAGCAAAATACATCCGTCGGCGACTATAGTTTCGATTTTCGAGAGTAATTAAATATCGCCGTATTTTAAATTATAATGAATCGTGCTCTCAATGTGCAGACGATAGTATTTTGGGGAATCGTTTAGAGTTTACTGGTTCAATTATCATTTCTTCGATAGAGTTGATTTATGAAAAGACGTGAGATGGAGGGGGGGTCGTTTTGACACATGCCCTCGTTATTCCTATTTAACTAAAATTAATCTATTTTTCGCCCATGCTCTCGTACGTGTTTACAGAATCAGTTCGCTAAACTACTTCGTGCCTTATCATTTATAATCATTTGTATGCGGCGTTTACGTCATCTTCCGGAACAGCGTTAAAAATAATCTTTACTAATTGGAAACGCGGTGTATCGTGATTAAATTATCGTTACGAAGTTCGCCGACGATCTATCTGTTTGCAGCACGTTCTGACGGCGGATAACGTGATTTTTACGATGCATCTTCCTTGCGTGATTTATCGAGATTTCGCCTTGAGCAGAACATTTTATTTAGATTAAAGTTCGATGTTTAGAAATATTTTCTATTATAACTTTTTGATATGTCACATCAAACGATGTTGAAAATAATAACACAAACCGTGCAAGCTAAATTTATATCTTTTTTCAGCCTTTCCTTCGATCGAAGGTCAGGTTTTTTTTAATTCTCCACTTTTTGGCCTCGTTCAAAATTAAAACAAAACCAATCATTTCTTTAAAAAGAAAACCGCAATTAATTATAACCGTAAATGCTTTAAAAATTGCCGAGAAATTATAGACGGGCTCTACAAGAACAACTTCGACATTTATTTGACTAATGATCGAGACGAACATAAGCACCGATAGTGTGAGCATTTGATAGTTGGAACACTCCATTAGCGACGATGAAACTGATTAAAATAATAGATTAAATACATATTTATTATCTAGTTAGTGGCCAAATAGCGTGTAATTGCAGGGTACAAAAAAAAACAAAAAACCTTGACATTTTCTAAAACTGAAGAAAGTAAAAAAAAAAAACACAAACACAGGCGCGCTACAACGAGGTGGAATTGGATGTTTATTTTTTCTTGATTTCTAAGGATCTTGCGCTGAAACAGAACCCATTAATTAAACCTGCTTTTTTGATAATTCTGAATAACAAATAATGTATGAAAAATGCAAAAAATTTTAAAATGAAAGAGTTTGGTTGTTTAAGTTTGGTTTCGAACACGTGCCTCCAACGTGATATTCATGTTGGCATTTTCCAACGTTACTTTCAATGAGCTTATCGCAGTCCCCCTAAATCGTACACCCAAATTTGCTAGCCATTGCCTCGAATCGCATTGCGTTATTTTTCCTAAATATGATATATATATATAGGCCATGTGTTACTCACCACGCTGATTCTATTCATGAATTATCGAAACCCGACTTAAATGATAATCGTTACATGTTCACTGAACTCGAACGGTCGCAGATTATGGAAATTCTCAATAATGTCTACCAAACTTGGCAGGATTTATACAAAATTGTTGTACATCGCCAAAATAACTATTATTTCTTTTAAAAAATCGTATATCTCTTATAATTACAATCTTAAATTTAGACCGGTCAAGCTTAAGTTTGTCGACGGATTTATCATTTTATAATGATTATACGAGTGTTTGAAATTAAGCGTATCATTTATTCATTCACATATTCCCCTGTGCTTTTTTTTTTTTTTTGCCCTATTTGATTATTTTATTTATATTTCCTTCTATCTGTAACGATTCATTTTAATTTTCCTTTCAGTTTCCGCTTTTTCATTTATTATTTCTTCCGGTATTTTATTCAACACTTGCATCGATGTATATTTATTCGTTTGCTTTCCATTAATCGGAAGTTTATAGCTCTGTTTTTTTTTGCCTGAATTTTTGTTTTATTTCTGTTCCTTTTTCTCTATTTTTGTATTTTTATATAAATTTTTTAACTGTTCCCGGATTTTTATACTTCGTTACAAACCTCTTACGTTTAATAAATTTTCTTAATGTTTCATCCGAAATTCTGCACTCTCTTTTTCTTATATTATTCTTATGGATTTCATCTGTAGTAATTTATGTTATCCATATAAGTTTTCCTGGCTATTTCCCATGCTTGAATTCCATATTTTATGTGTGATTCTATTAGTGTATATTCTTTTTAATGTTTTACTATTTACATATTTTCCCAATATGTACACAACGATGGTATTACGAATCTTTTTTGCTATATAATCTGTACGTCTATCGCATCTTAAATGTTTGTCTACTATAACACTCTTAAAAATACTTATAACTTTGTTGCAACCTTTCGATAATTTCACAATTTATCCTTTTACATTTATCTTTTTTCCGTATATTATAATGTGCGCATTCTTTTGAATGCATTATAATGTTCAACTCCGAACTTTCTTTTGTATTAAAATTTTAGTTTTTGTTATGTTAACTCTTAAATCGTTGCCATGTGCCCATTTACAATCCTGTATCTGTGTTTCTAATATCTTTATGCGCAGTCATTATGGCTATGTCATCTTCAAAGCGAATAACTCGCACTGTTTTAATATCCTATATAGTCTATTTATATATATATATATTTATATATATTTATATACATTTATATATATATATATGTATGTATGTGTGATAAACAATAGTGGGGACAAATTACTGCCTTGTGGCACACCTTTATTTCCTTCTATTTCTTCACTTTGTTCACCTAATATACAAACTACTATTCTCCTGCTTTTTAGATAATTTTTAAAAACATAACTTTACCTTACCTACTATCCCTACGTCCTCTAATTTTTTTCTAAAAGTTACTCGTAGTTTACTATTTCCACATAATCGCAAGTTACAGCTGCGGGAAAGATATTTTCCTGTACTGATTAATCATCAATTCAACAAATAATCAATACAAAATATTGATCAAAATATATCTTTTTTAGCCTATTTGATATATTTCTTTCTTATTTCTCGCGCCCCTAAATTATTTATAAATGGCTAAAGGAATACTATCTGAAAATTGCATTACAGAAATTAATTGTCGGTAAACGGGTAAAATTAAATGCTTCAAGAACATTCTTCTGTGTGTTCGCGATATTGCACGGAAATACGTGGTCTTAGACTAAGTATACTGATGGTAGTGTATGAACAGAACAGTAGTAAGTGTAGCATTTATGAAAAAGATCAAAACCGTGCTATATACATCAACACAAGAATCTAATAGGTAGCGTAATGGACGAATGAGATTAACAAATAGAAGTAGTACACAGCGAAAAGAAAATTCGCTGATCGGTCTGTATCGCAATATTATTGAAATACCGAGACGACGCAATGAAGACTCAAGAGTGAGCGATGACAAGAGAAACAAAGACTTATCTGACAAAGAATTGCATTAAACCAACAACATCACGTCTCTGTTTCTATTGAGTTTGTTGCCATAGCAATGAGAGTAGTTTGAATCGAACGTTTGTTCCATGATTTTCTGCGTCAGTACAAAAAGTATTGATGTTTTTTAGCATCCACTCCGATACAGTGCTTTCTTGTAAATACAAATGTCAATTCAATACTTTCGAGACGCATCACTAAAAGCTAATAAGAAAAGCATATAAAAAATATAGTAAGTTATAACAAATACAAATATATAGCAAACAAATTTAAGAATAAAATGATTGATTACTTAGAGACGTTTTCGGGTACAGCCCATTAAAAACACAACTTAATATATGTGATCAGAAACACAAACTATAATTAACAAACAGGATGTTAAAAGATTCTTTATTAAATTATGCATACAAAAAAGTTCCATTTAAAATTAACGGTCTTTTTATCTTTTCATTTAGTTCCTTCATTCAGCTCATTCTTGGTTCATTCATCTCGTGACCGTTCTTTTTCACTTACAGACTCTCCTTACTGTCCCCGGCTGTTAATCAGCAATATATTCAACGCCTCTTTTAAAATATTCCGCTTTGTCCTCTGAATTTTACTCGTAATTCCTTAAATTCAATCTGCTTTTTATAGTGCTACGGCCGTTCTTTCATTTTCATCTATTCTCTACCTCTTACTTTCTTTCATTTTCATCTATTCTACCTCTTACTTTCTTTCATTTTCCTCCATTCTACCTCTTACTTTCTTTCATTTTCATCTATTCTACCTTTTACTTTCTTTCATTTTCATCTATTCTACCTCTTACTTTCTTCATTGCCACCATTACTGATCGTACACGAACCCGAAAAATCAATTTTAATTTCTGTCGAGCAATCCTTTGTTGGTAATTTCCTCCTCTTCAAAAAAAAAAAAAAAAAAAAAATTGTGTGTTAATTCACACGACTTTTTTGTTATCAAGAAAAGAAGAGGAAAAAAAGCGTCTTACTTCGAATTCATCATACTTGATGGCGATCGAAAACGTTTTTAAGAGCGTATCGAATTGGTCGGGAAAATTGGCATTGTTATTTACTCTTAATCATCGAAATAACGAATGCCGAGTGACAGTAGCAAACTTAAAATAATACCGACGATATCAGACGAAGGTCAAGAACAATTACCGTTTCTGTCGGTTTTGGCTTACTTTAATAGCGCCCTCTTCACACTTCGCTACCCATAGTAGTGATTAGTTCAATTCTTATAGTTCATTTAATGATCCGATTGGCTAGAACGGTGTACTAGTCGCTGCTGGTTGCCGGGTTTTATACTTAAATTAAATAAAGAAACAGTGTTCTCGTGTGCACACTTCTTTCAAAGAAATAAACTTGTTTTAAAAATAAAGGTCTAAACTGCAGTTATATTCGGATTAGTCGAAACAAAAGTAACAACACAGCGTGACAAAGAATCTTTATTTTGCTCTTTTTCCGTGATAAAAATGTCGAATTTATTTACATTACAGATGTGCGTATACGCAAGATGCAAATAATCTGAAAATACTAGCGAAATCTTGCTACACAATCAGTGACGTGCCAAGCGTGGGGGCAACAGAAGTAGTCGCCTTTCTCCCCCCCCCCGAGAAAAAACTGCGGGAGCAACGCTTCCTCAGAAAAATATATATTAATCCAGTATATATAATAATTATTTTTAAAAAATCCAAGAAAATTAAACGAAAAGCTAAAATCGTTTGAATTAATAAAATTCAATTTTTTAACCACATTAAATAATCGTCGTCACAAAAATAAAACAAAGTGGCCATCGAACCGAGAAAACAAAAACGAGAAATTCCGGATAGTTGGAAAAATTCGATGAGAGAAAATCATTTAATTTCACTTCATAATTAAGCCTCTTTTTATTTATATAAAATATTATCAGTAATGACAAAAAAAACTACATTCTTTTTTTTATTAATCTGTACTTGCCCCTCCCCCCTGGTTATGAAACGTGGGCACGCCACTGCACACGATGAAGTTTCTTGCGATCTGTGATCTCGTAAAATTTAGATTTCTTTAGATAATTTTGTAATGTTCGGTTTCAAGAAAATTTAAACCGCTGCAGCGATATTCACATGAAATATAAAAATATATCGCAAACAAATTATTTGCTCTTCCAGTGAATTATTAAAAAAACGCGGTCACGTACAATTTGAAATTCTTTTTCGAAATATAATCGATCAAAACTAACTAATTATTACATTTTTTTAATAGATCGAATTATTAATCAGAAGAAAAAAAAAACAAAAGGTCGAAATTATTGTACATAAAAATAGAAAATATTAGCAGAACGACTGCTTTAGATACTTTGTTTCATTATTTTTATTTCAACTTTTTTTTTTTAATTACGTTAAAGTAAATTTTTTTGATACACGTTCTAAAAATAATCCGATTAATGGGGAAAAAATTGTTTAATGATTCCCCTCATTCGCCTCCATCAAAAACCCACTGAACTCGTATAGTGTTCCTTCTGTAGTAACATTACGCAGAGATATTCTAAAAACTAAAAAACTTTATAAAGAAAAGAGATTTGTTACAAGTTTACCGGGAAAGTTTTTGTTTGAAATATGCGTCAAAATACTTTCGACGTCACAAAGGAATCTCTAAATACAGACGTTATAGAGAATATACGGATGCGTGTACGAAAATTACTCGCGTTAATTTGGGATCAAAAATAAGCCGCAATTCTGTGTCCGCTAAGGTCTTCCATATGACGGTTACATTCAAGAATGAAGATAATTGTCGCAACTCAGCTAAAATGTCAGCTGCGAAGGGATCTTTCGATCATTATGTCTGGCAGTATTGTAGATTATATTGCTCGCACATCTCAAGCAATGGAGCAAATAGAGGACCACAGATAATCGCAATATAGCTGGCGCCATTATATAAAATAAAATTTGAATAATCTAAATAATTTAAATAATTCAAATAGGAATATTGATGAAATCGGGTTATTTTTAAAAATAAAATAAAAGGTGTCGCTAAAAAACTTTATTTCGAAGAATCAACAAAAATAAGATCCAAACTCGAAACTATTTTTAGATGATTTTTTTCTTTCTAAAGCGATGGGGAAGTTACAAAAAAAAAAAAAAACCTTTATACATTCTTGATGAAGCTCGCTAAATTGCTTTATATAATAATAATAATAATAACAATGTGGGAACTGAAAATCGAAGAAAATATATACCACTGGCGAATGAAATAAAGAAATTGTGGAAACTAAATTACGTAGAAGTTGTGTCGATCTCAGCAACCGGAATCATTCCCAAAAACAGTTAGCAGAGACCATCAGGAAGCTGCAATTGAATAAATCGCTGTATATTCACATGCGAAAGTCTGTACCATGTACGGCGCTCAAAATAATGCGTCGCACGTTCATTTATCAACCAATCAGTCTCGTTATTAAGTTAATTTATTATTACTATAATAATAGATTTTCGAACTCTTCCGAGTCAAAAACCAAAATCAGTCGTTAAACGTCGCTTCCGGAATAAACATTTCTAGTTTAATTTCGTTAGACAATAAAATTGAGTATTTTTGGACTCCCTCTTGTTAATAAAAATCTGTTTTTAATGCAGTGTGACGAAAAGCATTACGATTTCTACGAAAAAAAAAAAACAAATTCCGAAACAATAAAAACGTTAAATAAAAAATAACCAACATATTAAAGACTAGCAAACGTACATAGAATAATCGTTTTGCTACCATAAATTGAAGTAGTAATTTTAACGCTTTCTCAAAGCGATAACTATAATTTTCAGAAATAGTTATGCATTCAATAAAATAAAAGAAATATTTAAATTGCGAGCGGTAATTATATTACTTAAAGCGTAAATTCAGTTCTACTAGGGAGGAGGGGGGATATTTTAGTTCTTTTTTTTCTCGCGTATATCATAAAAACCGGGATTGTTACTAGCAGTTTAAAATATTTGCTCTTTCCTGGATTCTATGTGGACATAGAATGATGGCAAGTATGCTTACAAAATATCGAATAGCAATCATCATCAGCAGGTTATAATGATACTTTTGGAGGAAGTTCCTAATCGAGTAAAAACGGATGTCACCCCATTTTTTTTTTTTTTTTTTGAGATAACACATTGCGTCTATGCATACTCTATTTTCCGCTACTAATTTGTAAAAATAACGATTTATGTTAATTTTGTTTTTATTGTATTTAAGATGAATCGTTTGAAAAAAGAAAAAAACGATAAGCGGAAATAAATGCGTAGATGGGAATAATTTATTCCCAGTCTCTATACATATATTCGTGTTGAAATCTTTTTGCAGACTGTTTATTTAAAGTTGAAGACAATACGTATATTTCAAACGAAAATACAGATTAAGAGAAAAATACTGTTTTTCTTTCTTGTTACTAATTAACGGTTAATAATGAAGATGAATCCAAATTCCCATAATTCTCTAAACGGAAATGTAAACTCCGGGTAACTATACTTTGGCGCAATTCAGTACGCTTAAAAACGAACATCGCAAAAGTGTTTAAATAAATGGAGAACATTGGGCGAATTCTAATGTCAACCGGCTACCGCAACTATTGAAGTATTTCGTTTGGAATATTATCCGCCATTCAAAAATCTACCGAACATTATCATCTTACAACGACGCTTAAACGTATATCTTTAGTAAAAACGAGCATAAGTACATTAGGGAAAAAATCAAAAATCAAAAAAAAAAACAAAACAGCATGTCTACGAACTGAATTACATGATTTCGTCAATAATTTCCCGGAAGGCGAAGGGAAAAATGTCTTCGGCCTTAATCCTAACGGGTTCGCTAACATGGACATGGGCCCAAGAACTGTGCAAATAAACTGTATTTGTTCAGGCCAATAAAAAAAAAAAAAAAAAAAAAAAAAAACTATGAAAGGGAGAAGAAAGAGAATAAGATTTTTATGATATCCGACAAGAATGTATCAAGCGATTCGATGACAAAAGAGGAGAAGGAAGGCAAAAAAAAAATACGATAGTAACTGTAAAAAAAAAATAGAAAGTTACTCTGAATTAGAAAATATTTTCATCGGGCCACAATGAAACGACTTGTTCGCAAAAAAAATTATCACAACGAGGCGTGTGATGCGATACGACGTAATCTATGTTTAAAATTTGCCGGATTACGAGGTTTCATTATTATCAGTGATAAAACTCGCGCTGTAAACCTTACGTAACTTTTCGGCAATTATTTATCAATTAGCGGAGACACGACCAAATAGAATTATTAACATCAGGCGTGATGATAATAATTTACAATTAATTAACATATGAACCGCAAACTTAGACTTTGATTTCGTTTAGGACATTAATAATTACCGGTGTCCATTCGTTCCGAATAATATCGCGAGAATAAAGCTATAAAAATTTTACGACATTGTTTTCGATTATTTCGTCTCAATTATGAGGTGGTCGCATTGCAATCGAATTGTGCGCGATACGTACGCATTGTAAACGCCGCGATCACCTATTAATAATGACGGTCCAGTTAGCGAGTTATGTATCGATTTTTCACTGGTGACCTCCGAAATTCTATTTCTTCCTTTTTTTTTTTTTTGCTATTATATAAACATAATAATTTGTGCGATCTGCGAGTGAGTTTTAACTGCTGCCGACCTCGGAAAATCATATAGAATATGTTTAGGAAATAAATATAATAACGTGCAAAGGATATTCGTTGGACAGCATCGCAACGAAATTAGAAAGCCAAAAAAGCGAATGGGAAATGTTACGAATTAGCTAGAAAACTACCCCGCTCGGCAGCATCTTGGATGAGTGTGATGATCATCTTGCAGCGCGCCCTGGATGCGACTATTTTCGATGCTTCCATTCATTTCGATCAAGTTTTAATATCGTATACGAAGCAGATGCTTATCGGCGAAATTTTGTGGAGTAATAATAAGAGATGCTGGTTAAAGTCTAAAATAAAAAGGGATGTTGAGCGTCCCTAAAATTATTCAGTTGTTACTGCAATTAAATCGAGTTTTCAGATATATTAGATTTCACTTTTTTTTTGTGTTCTATGTATTGGTATTTTGGTGTGTCTGATTTTCTTAATTATTATTATTATTATTTTGTTGGGTTCGTCAAACAAAAAAAGACATTGGCCCAAGAAAAGAGAAAAGGATGAGAAGTGGAATCAGAGGATAGGAAAGACTCAAGTGCTGGAATGACCGAGGGTGAGGGCAAGGAGAGAACAAAAGATACACTATACGGAGTTGGAAGACCGACTGACAGAAGAGAAGAGTAAAAGGAAGAACGTTCGGAAGCGATATAGGTGCACTCGAACAAAATGTGATTAGCGTCAGCTATAAAGTTGTGAGTGGAAGGGTGTAGGGAACAGGGAGGAGGTGTGTCTGATTTTTATTACTAAAAAGTTGTTTCATTTATTTATTTATTTTGTTAGAGTTGGCTAACAAACTCGTATTTATTAAATATACATAAAACACGTATTACAGAAAATAATAATTAAATACAGCCGACATGTTCCGGAGTTACATAAATCGTGGCAATAATCAAATAAAGTTAATAAGTAGTAAATAAACAATAACATATGTGTCTTCGTTACAATAAATTGATCTGTTCGATATATTATTATTATTTCGAATTAGCCACTGGTGGACTACGTTGTCAACTGTTCGATATATGTTATAATTAACTGTTAATTTTAAATAGCGGGTTATTATTTATAATTAAATTGTTATTAAGTTATTCTTAAATTTATTAATGTAATACGTTTCGGCAGTGTTAAGTAAATTAATCATTCGTCGGGTCTCGCACCATTCTTTAGACATCTTAATAATGATGTATTTTTAAAATGACTGGAAATGTTGTACTAGCTGGGTCTCGCGTAAATGTTATAATAACTCGAGTCTATCTGTATACACAAATGCAGTGTTGCCATAGTGATGGGCTTCACAAGAACTGAACGACATCCTGAATCACAAAGACAATCTGTAAAGAGCGCTCTCTGCTTAAAAGCCGCCGAACTAAATCTGTATATACATGGAAAATCATCCGCTTTTGTATGCGAATGTCGAATGCACCTATGTGTAAAGTGATAAGTTAAAATTTTTTTGCCTTAAACTTCACATTTGTCTTTGTTTATCCAACTACGCTGTTAATTGTCACTTTAAAAATTCTATCTTTTAAATAATATTTCGGAGCCATTTATTCTGTTGCCTTATAATCTCTATCAATCGACAACGTTTACATTCTGTCTCTTAACATTATACAACTTTTCCCAACTATCGATCCATTTACTTAGCAATTAAACCTTCGTTCTCGGCTTCTATTTATCGAAATCTTTGTTGTTCCATCATTTTCGTTTCAGTTCGTTTTAAACTTTGTCACTTCTCTCTCTCTCTACCCCCCCGTTTATTCTCTCGATCAGTCTCTATAGATTCGGATCATAATTATTTCGCGCTAACTCTAAATGCTTTTGCTCCGATCGCTTTTGCTTTTTGACTCCTTCTAATATCTTTCTAGTTCCTTGTCGTATATTACATTCTCTCATTTTCTTCGCTTCACTTTGTTCCTATTGTAACTTTCTTTTTTATTTTCGGACCTATTTTTCATTTTCGATTTCTTTTCCTTCAGTCACTTTAGAGACTAATGCTCTCATTCAGTAATACCAGAAAAAAAACAACAACTGAAACAACGATTTAAGCGTAATTATAAAATCGAAGTAAATGTTAAACGTAAACATAATTTATAATTCTTATTTATACGAATGTAATAAACATATATAAGAATTCTAGTAACAGTGGCATTTATGTGTTAGAGGTGGTTTTAATACTTGGAAGCCGGCAGTGACGCCAGTTGGATCCACACCGTCGCCAAATCCGTACGTACCATCTGCACCAACTCCAGTTACGAAAACATCGTTGGCAGCTACTAATAAACAGCCGTCCCCGAAAATTGGCTCCGGCTATAACAATGTGTCTAAACCGTATTCGCCACAGGTATCATATAAAATTGATTCGTTCGCTTTTATTAGTCGAATATAATACGACAAACCGAATTTTTATATTTATTAATATCATCTCCCGTGTAGTTTTGAATTAATGATTTTAACTTTTAAGGAGAAGCTAACAAAATGATTCGTTCGCTTTTAGTGTACCGCCTAATCGTTCATTTAACCGATCGTATTTTTTATATTAATTAAAAGTAGACGAAAAACGGAAACGTGGCAGACCGAGAATGTGTCTTGGCTCTAGACAACATAAAAAGCTGGATAGGTATCAACAATATAAGGGGAAACTAATGGACGTGGCGCGTAAAAGGGAATTATTGAACACACCGGTCGCCAATATTTAAGCGGATAAGGCAAAGAAAGAAGAAGAAGTGTTTCGTTTCCCCCCGGTATAGTTCTGATCTAATAATTAACTTTTAAGGAAAAAGCCAAGTTGAACACGAAATTAGGAAAAAATGAAGTAATAAGGTGGAAGAATAAAGAGAAGAACAGCGATATAAACTATAATGTAGGTACAATGAAATGAAAGAGTACGAATAAAAGTTTGAAGATATTTTATGAAATTTCTAGTCATTTTTTGAATGATGCAATCAAAAAGCTAAACGCCCGCACGTCTGAATTTAACTGACACACGAGAAAGAAAGGGAAAAAAAAAGAAACAAATTGAAAAATTTGATAAAGAAGAGAGAAGCAGTATAGAATTTTCCTAGAAGATATGCTATATTGGTTGAGATTTCACCATAAGATAAGACCAGGAAAGTCATAAATGTTTCAAACGATAAAATGCGGTTGTAAACATTCCAATATTAACCTTGCGCACATGTCTTTCAACGAGGATTCGTCCGGTTTAGTTTCATATTTCATCCAGAATTTCGTATAAGACCTGTTCTTCCTTTTTCGTTTTAACGTTCAAAATCATACACCAAAAACTAGATATATATACATAACTATAGCTAAGGATACCGTGAATTCCGTAAAGATGCTTCTTGAACCTGCCTGTACTACATATTTGTAGAGCCGCAAATATTTCATTCTCATAAATAACATGCCGTCCGATGCAAATTTCATGTAGACTTCCGGAATTTAAATGCTGCGCAAAATTAATAATAAACCTTATCAGAAGACAATTATTGCGCGCCTTTTGAATTAGTTTTTCTAGGATATAAAGTCCGAGAAACGATCTTTATTGAGAGCGAAAAATAGCCGCAATTTTAGTACTATCCACACGTTTGAGAGTGAACAAATCCTTCGACGGAAACAGGGTGATACTTTTACATCCGCACTCTGATTCATTGTTTTTCGTTGAAAGCTATATGCGCAGTAAGTGATATCAGATATTTTCGCATAATGGGAAATTTACAGCACTCCCTGACTCATTAAGGTGCTACTGAGTAAACTCGAGATATGACGTAATTTTAAATGATTTTTAGTTCAGAGCGCGGGGATGTTATGAGGTCAGCAAACTGAAATTTTAAAAGCCTAGCTAAAAATACGCCCTCCTTATAATAGCTTAAAAATTAGAAAGACCGTAAGTCAAAAAAACTACTTTGGCCAGAATAATTTTCGACTAGTAAAATTGTCAGTTAAACTGAAAGAAAAGAATGTACGCTTTTACAATCAGGTATCGTCTGATCATCCCAGAGGAGCAAACGGAAAAAAGGGATGTTCATTAGCCCCACATTAAAAATCGTCATCACTTGCCAGTCTTTGATTTTCACAATATAGCGGTCGCTGAAAACTACAAACGAGTTTGCATTGTTTCGACAATTTTCAAAAAAAAATTCGAAAAATTTATGAAGGAAAAAGGTTTTGATCTGTTTAAATTGAATTTTTTCAAACTAATTATTCGCAATGTCAGACGAAAAAAAGTTTCGCTGAACATCTCGTAATTCATTCATTCAGTTCCAGTCAGTTCTGACCGTTATGACCTGCGAGCTCTCTCCTCTGTTTCCGGTCAGGAGCTGTGTTAATCGCTGTTGCTACCTGACCAAATTGACTTCGTAAGCCGTCAGCCCAAACTCTGCCCCTTTCTCGTGTACCGGAGGCTTTGCCGAGCAACAATATTTTCTCTAGATTTTCACCTGTGCGATATCCAAAAAAAATTGATCGACCCGTCTTCCACATAATCTGTGCAATTCTTATGTTATAATATGGGCAGTAGAATTTGCAGAGCGGGGCCGTGTGTCTTCGTATTGGAGATAAGATTGGTATAGAAACGAAAAAAATTTTAAAGGCGAGTCTGTAGAGTTTCGCTCGTAGACTTGTGTAACAGCTCGTGCATCCTCCTTTTTCTAGACTAATAATGAAAGTAAGTTTTTCCTTCGCTTATTATTATAGGAGAAAATTCTTATAAGAATCCTTCGAAAAATGGGAACGGTTCAAATATTGTAGATGATGATTCTTACGGTTTCGTATATGTTAATCTATGAATTTAAGAAAAATTAATAAATTTCTTGCGAATTCCGAGATTTCCGATATGTGTAATATTCCATTAAATAAGTAAATTATTAAAAGAAATTAAAAACCGGGAATTATTAAAAAAGGCTAACTTTCAACAAATGAACGCGTAAATAACAATTATAAAATCCCTAACGAATAATGATCGTACCAAGAAGACGGATATGAGATGAAATTTATTTGACCTTAAAAACGCGATCAGACATAAATGAAGATGCTACAGCGATACCCCCCGTATAAGGCAGTATTCGTTTTTATCATTATAAATGTCTTTTACAGCAGCAAGCACTTTGTAGAATGACGTGTTCCACTTATCCATCTGTAAATACGTTTAAAAATAATACCAATAATATGAATAAGGTGCGAAATAATACGATGGCAGCATGATTGTCCACGAATTTTTCATGTTCTATTAAAATAGGCTGTGCACAATGTGTTTCAGATCAAAACACAGTTTCGCAATGAACTTCACCTCATTTATGTAACCTCGCCTATGATTTATTACTGCGGTATATTTTTTAATTTTCTCTGTGAAGTTCATTTAATATGACCGCAGAAAGGCAGAAGCGTACGCACAAGCGTATTGTATTATTGTTAATAATGTTTGGTTTAGAGAACAGAGAAAGTAGTTGGGTTTTTTTTTTGTTTTTTTTTTGTTTTTTTTTTTTTTGTACTACCCCAATTCAACATTTAAAACTTTAAAAGAACAATTTTTGCGTAATTTATATAATAATTAAAATAAAACCTTTAAAATGGAAAATTCGAAGTGAAAAGTAAAAATTGTTATTATTAATATTTTAACCATCATTATTATTACTACCACTTCTCCTTTTGAATTTGGCCTTCTATTGAAAATAGAGAGCTACATTTCTATTTTCCGCTCGGTGGTACGTTTTCATGATTTCGCCATGTTTCTTCTTTCTTTCATCTGCGCCCATTTTTTCCGGATTTCTTTTTAATTTTTTCAAAGTCTTCGAATTTTTTATTATTTTTTTTTAAGTCTGTTCTTTCAATATCGATTTTTGCTTAATTCCGATCTTTTTTCGTATTTAAGAATTTTTAATTTATCTAGGTATTTAAAAGATTCCAATATTCATTCTTTGCATATACGCGCAGAATGCTAATTTTCTCTTATTCTATCCGAAAGTTTTTCTATTTTGCTATAAAGAGCTTTTTGTTCAGTCTTAACTGCCAAAGTATTCCTTGGGTCAAAATTTGATCTTATGATTGTCCTTCTTTTCTAACATGTTTTATACTGTTTAGAATGTTCGATTGCAAATAAACATTCTAGCTCAATCAGAGTGTGTTGATGAAGTGTCTTATCCGATGGCATTTATTTTATTGCATACATTTCATTTTAATTGGAAAGCCATTTCCCTTTTTACTGAAATGCATTTCAATCTAAATCATTCGGTTGCATTATTTCACTACTTTGTACACAAGTATATCCAGGCGAATCTTTAATAATTTGCCGTGAACTCTGTCTTTTTGAAGAATGTTAGTTAACTAGTATTTTTCGCTATTACTATTTCTTTTAAAAGATTAAATTACTGAGATATGACCTACGAGCAAACACACCGGCTAAAGAAGCTAAATAATTAAAACTTTTGTCTACACCTTAGTTAAACTTGATTATTTGTATTTCTTATTTATAGTAATTTTTCCCATTCTCTAATTACTCGAATGAATAAAATTAAAAACAACCGATCTCTTTGTCTTACGTTTTTTTTTTTTTTTTTTTTTTTGAAATGGAATTAATTCGTTAATATAATTTTTAAAAAAATCGATGGAAAACAAAAAATGTATTACCATAAATGTGTGTGACGGCGTGTTAACCTGCTGAATGAATAATTTTTCGAACAACGCAACATGAAATAAAAAATATTTGCAATAATATTATATATTTTTTTTTATTTGAGCAATTATTACAATCTTAAAATAAATCTTAAATAAGTAATAAACATAACAACTGAGAAAGGAACGAAAAATAAAAACTTAGCCCAGCGACTAGTTTTTAAGAATACAGCGGATAGTTCACACGAGGTTTACAGCGTTTAAGCCTACATGATTTGAGTTCCTCCGTCAGCAACTTGTTATATTAAATTTTTAAAAAAAATGTCTATTATTTTTCTTTTTTTTTGAAGGGAGAGCTCTTTTCTTTTACACTATACCGGTGCATCGTAATGGCCACATCGTAAACTGTAACTAAATTAAAGAATAATAATTACGAATCGCAGTGAAAGATGAGGTTTTTATAATGGTTAAAATGAAAATGCATATCCTTTGATTAAATTATTGAAAAAAACGAAATGGATTGTATTATATATAAATCATGATAGTTTTGAAACAAAGTGTCGCCGCGCCATCTTATAATATCTTCTCGTTAATACGAATGTGTTAGGATTTGTGCTGAAGTTTTTTGAAAAATCTGCGATACTATACGAACATCATTGACAGATGGAGTACTCGGATCGTTGCCGAAAGTCTGACTGGAAACGTAATTAAGTACTGGCAATTATTATACAAGGAATCTTGGATTGTTGCCTTTGAATTAACGATATAAGGATCGTTTATTTCACTATATACAGTATACAACTCTCAATATACGTCCTTTTAGATGTAGCCTTGAAGTATCCCTCCCTATTAACGAACAAAGCAGATTAACCATGTCTCTCTCACGAATTCGTTGCACATGGAATGATCATGTTAATTTCCAGACGCGTACCTGCATATTTTTTTCGCAATATTGGGATTACTTTCTACTTTGGTACACATCTGCTAGTGAATATTACAGACAATTTTTGTTATTAAACTTTTCAGTTATTAGCCCAAGTTTGGAAAATGATTATATTTCTGAAGGCAGAAAATCTCATACATTAATACGGGTTTAATTTAGAAAATAGATGTATTTCTTGGTTAACGACACGCTGCTGTCGTTGCAAATTTTCCGAATTTATTTTTCGACTTTTAGTACAATCATTTTACAATGAGACTACGCTTCTCGCACTCCCGCCCCCCTAATGATTTCAATTATAGAGCTAAATTTATTTATGAGCGTTCAATGCGCTTCGTGACGTCACCGTTAATGGCACAAACGTTGAACACGTGATGTGTGCGTGACTTTTTAACAAAAAGAAAAAAACTATTTCCTGCTTTTCCTTTGTCAATCATTTGTCAAAATTTTGTGTCTGCATTTTGACATTTCATTAAAAAAAAAAAAAAACAAAAACGTTAAACACCTTTTTCATGTACATTCTATTGCGAGTAAGTTTCGTCGCTTATTATATTTTCGGTGTGAGCTTTATTTTTATTATTTGTATTATTTTATTATTATTATGTATGTATTATAAATAAAAATACTTTTTTTTTTAAAAAAATGTGTTTTGGCGCAAAACCGTGTATATTCGAACCGAACCGTAATTTAATTTTTCTTTTTTTAAATTTCCAGTTAAATGGCGGCTACTCAAGCGACAACGGATCAGTTAAAGCTATCGTAAACAAACAGTACAATACGCCTGTTGGTATCTATAGCGACGAGTCCATAGCTGAAACTTTATCTGCACAAGCTGAAGTACTAGCCGGTGGAGTTTTAGGGTAAAAATATGCAATTTTTCGTCATTATACAAATTGTTGCGCATTTCAGAAATAAAAATAATTAACCGGATAAACAGGTTTTTCATTGTTGAAGAAAATCGTGTTTTTATATATTTCAAAAAAGTAAATCAGAAATTTTATAGAAAAAACAAACAGCGGTTTTCATAAATTCCTCATTTCGGTAATCTGTTCCCTTAAAAAGAAAAAAAAAAAACCGGGTTGCTTTCCCCAATTACAACGAAAATGAATTAGTAATCGCTGATTTTATTGTCACTTTACTCACATTTTTCTAAGACGAAGCAGCTTACACGGAGAAGGATAGTGTTTTCGTTTTATTCTACGGTTGATGTTATATGTCGGAATATTGAAAAGCGTATGAATTAATCATAGTCGGAAAGGCGACATACATACATAAAAATGCTCTGGCGAAGTTACTTTGCGTATACAGATTACCTTGATTCAGCAACAACCTCGAACCGCTGATTAATTTTTCAGTACAAGCTTCCCAAATTTTCATTACGAAAAGTTCGCTTAGTTTTATTTAAAATTATCAATTGCAAAAGCGTCTCGTTAAATTTTCGAAGCAGTCCATCGCAAAAAATCCGCAAATAAGGGAAAGATCTTAATGTCAGCGGAAAAAAAGAAAGCAATATCTGTTCACTAAAATTTATAGTGCATAATTTTTCATCCGTCAAAAGTTGAAAATTTATTCGTACAGCAGTTAAACAATAAATAATAGTTTTGAAAATTCCGAAATTAACGGCGGCCCGATCCTACAATAAATGGAACAATAAACGAAGCCCAAAAATTTTGGTAATAATTAAATATTACGCGCCTTTAAACAAGGTTTACACATACATATATCTCGAATTTTAATCACGACTGTGGCTATTACAATAATCCGCTTAATAAACTCTTTTTCCAAATTGTGTTTAAAACATCTGTTGACCACCCGGTTTTTCCGATTTTTTAGTCTCCTATTCCGTAATGTAGCGAATAGCGTTTAAAATTATCGCTTCGTAAAACTACGATATTACGAAAGGTACACATACATATATTTTTATATTTTCCCATCCTTCTCCGTTTATAATCTTATCATATTATTATTAATTTGGAACAAATCGTGAAATAAAATTTGTAATGCGAAGAAGACGTTAATTACTGATAATACGGGCATTAACTTCAACCTTTCCGGAGACCACACTGTTATTTATTTTAAAAAAAAAAAATAAAAAAACACCTTATTTCGCAATTTCAATAAACAACAAAAATAGAAAACACATTTACACTTGAAGATATTTCCTCGTAACACCTCTGTCTTTTGTCGCGGTGGTAAATTTTCTTTTAAATATCCGATGTCGCAGATTACGTGCGCAAAAAACACACCTTTAATGGAGGCGTTCATTGGCACAAAACCTGTGGAAATCTAACAGTATTCATTCTTAATCCTGCTAGCGCCATCTAGCGTGTTAGAGTGATAACGCGATATGTTTGATTCGGTAATGTTATTGAGTTTAGTTATTGCTTACTGCTTTTCCGAAGAATTTTTTTAAATTTCACTATATAAAAATTCTAAAAATTACCCAAATGTATAATTTTCAACGATTTTTTTCCCCCCTTTTCACGGTATCCGGATTCCTGCAAATTCTTATTTCTTTTTAATATTTCGAATTGTACGAGCGTAACTTTTGTCATTATTAATTTGAAATGTACCTTTTTTATTTGAAAAGAGTTCCTATTTTTTTTTTTTCAAAAAAAATTGTTCAATCTTCTTTACAAGTAGTCTTGTTCAGAAGCTTAATCCGAAAAAAATCCTGCCTACATTCGTACATCTGTCTGTTTTTCCTAACAACATGTGTGCAGCCAAAAATTATGTAAGTCTAATTTCTTAGCGGGAAGCCATATTTATAATTATTCTACGTTTAGAGTTACCTCCTCGGTATATTTACGAAAACGATTATTCGAATTACATCTTCACCATTATATTTAAAAGTTATTTTTTTCTCGGTACATCCCGTGCGTTGATTTTTTAAAGCAACGTCTGTTCTACTCTTTGTTTATTTCAGAGTTAATTTTAAGAAGAACGAAAAAGATTACAATGCTGAGGGAAGCGAAGTTTTTAAAATGCTGCAAGAAGTCGAAAAGGAGCCTAAATCTCCGGAACCAGGTTTGAATTATTATCGTTATTACCGCGAACCATACATTTATTACATTTATTACATATATACATAGTCAGGTATACTAAAAGCGGTCTTCCTTGTACAATTGTTACATAAATGAAGGAGCCAAAAATGACGCTACGGAAAAGTATTTTTTTTTAGTTTACCCCGAGAACAGAAATTAAATATTTTCTTTAACTTTAAGAAATAAAAAAAATATCGTAATCGTTGATTTAGTTAATTTAATTGAAATTACGTTTTTTTTTTTTTTTTTTTTTTTTGTTAAAGGAAATATTATGTACCTCTATAAAAATCGAAGCTTTTTTATTTTTCAAAAAATTCAGTTCCGATGACCACTCACCGGGCGTCTGTAGTTTGAAAACTGTTAAATTATTCGCAAATAATATGCGAACTTAATTTCTCGCATTAATTCTTTATTAACTGCTTCCGACATTTAATACGCTGTGTTCTTAAAAAAACGTCATCGGAAAAATTCGCTACATTTTTTCTTAATAGGATACGTTTCGAATTAAACATCTTTACAGAGTGGCTTTCTGTGATCGTTAAAAAATTAAAAATGATTTAAGCCTGAAAATTTAATTAAGTGTTTAAAAAAGAATATTATATTATCAAGCGCTATTGAAGTGAAACTTCGTTGTCGTCGTTTTGTATTTTCGCAAAAACGATTAAAATGACGCAAATTTTTTGTGAAGCCCTCAATAACGAGAAATATGTACCAGTCGACAACAAACTAAAATACGATTTTGGAAATATCCGTTTTCAACTCTTTCAAAGCGCCTTCAAAAACAAAAATCAGCATTCTTTCCAAACCCGCAAACAGATATTTAATTTAACCAACAAGGCTTGCAAGAAAAATTTGTGCTATTCCGCATATATATATATATATATATATATATATATATGTATGTATATATTAATGGCAATGTCATTCAAGGGTAGTATAAAAAAAAAAAAAAAAACATTAAGAAAAACCGCTTATGTAACTACAGTTGCAATAGAAATCTAAAATTTAATATTTTTTTTTTTTAGAATGATTTAGTCAATTGAAATTTAAATGTCTATAAGTATTATATTCATGGTGATGCCATTGAGTTTTATATAATATATATATATATATATATATATATATATATATATATATATATATATATATATATATATAGGCATATATATGAAACTCGATGGTTCGGGACGTAGCAACACCGAAGAACTCCCCAAAATAATAGTCTCCTATAATTCTTGCGGAAGAAACGATTTTAATTTTGATTATGCCGTTTTTCGCGAAATAAAAAATATCTTGAAGGGATAATAAAAAAAATTTTCAGGTTGAATGCTATAGGATGTTTTTTGTATCTTCCTCATGTCTTCCTCTTCATCCGAACGACCAAAACCTCTGTGATTTTAACTACGTCCTTTTTTTAGATGTCCTTCGCTCACAACGGAAAGGTCTGTTTTTTATGCTTAGCTCTTGATCTTCCTGCTCCTTATTTCGTACATCCTGTCGTTTCCTTCTTTGTCCATTATCCCTTCCGTTAATTGTTTCATTTCTGCAATATCTGATCGTATTTTTATTTGATTGAGGCTCGCCCTCCGTATAGTTCTTTTGAGCGAAGGTTTCGTCTTAACGTGTCCAAAATAAGACAGAAGAAAAAAAATGATGTTTTTTACACAAAATACAAAAATGTTACATGATAACTCATATTATCCCATTGATATTTATCTTAGCCAGTTTAGATAGTCTAACTTTTTGTAAAGGTTGCGACTGATGCAATCGTCTATGTTTACTAATTTTGTAGCTATTTACACTCGTACATCTGCGAACACTGAAATGCTAGTGCAGAAGGAATGGTTACATTTCAGCTGAAAGAACCGAAAAGGACATAAAAATAGTCATACATTTTTACTCGACTGTCTGATATTCTTCACCGTGCTCTACTGCTCGTATAATTCATCTACGTCCCTGGCGAACACAGGAATAAGAAAAATAGGATATACAGGATTTAGTGGTGTAGCTTTATTGCAAAATGACGCGTCGAAGTTTCACTGCATTAAGCGCTATTGTTCTGAAAAGTACTTGTTTTTCATTTTAAATACGCGCTTCAAATTATTTATATACATATATTATACATTATGTTGTATACGTAACTATTCAGATGTGACACCTACTATCGATAATGGTATCGTAACACAGTCGCTATCTTTGTCTGGCTTACGTCACGTGTCAGCTCCACAGACCAAATTAAACAGTAATTCGTCCTCTTTAGCGGCCGGACAAAATACCTGCGCCGACTGCGAACGATTGATTGTGTAAGTAATTCGAAAAAGGGAACACGCGGCCGTTGCTGCTTACTCGTGCTCGGGAAAATAAACGAATTAACCCAACAGCGATAAATTTTGTCTAGCGGTTGTGGAAAATGTTCTTGTTCTATTTCTGTGCCAACTTAACGCGTCATTAACAACTTTTTCTTTTCGCCGCATTAAAAATAATCGCTTACGCTCTGATTTTTCTATCACTTTCGTGACGTCAACAAGTAACTCGGTGTAAATAATTTCATTCGCCTGTGAATAATGTAATTTGTAACGGAAAAATTCATCGTCGTCGCAAACTTACTTAATTCGTCGGTCGTAACGCGCCTCGGTGGTAATTTCGCAAATTTTTCCTTTTAGAAATTTTAAAGCGTTTCTCGAGAACGCAAAGTACGCAAGGTAAAAACAAATGAATAGAAACGTACGCAACTTGCGAGAAAGCATTAAACAGGAAGAACATTTTAAAACCGATTAGAATTGGGGGGGGGAGTATTAAAAAGTTCGATTCTCATCTTTCGAGAGACAAATATCGTTCAGCTGGATAAATCAATTCTCAATCTATCATGGAAATACATATAATTATACACACTGACATGTGGATCGCTAGATATTCGACAGCGTTTTATTGTGCGAGCAGAAATTTAAAATTTACCAGGATCTCCTCTTATTCATGACGGGGAGTTGTATGTAATTCGCTATAGCAATAGAATACATCAGGAGAGCAAAAAGTAAAAATTCTTTAATTTTAGCCGACTCTGAAGGATCACCAATGAAACTCGACGAGCTGACCAACTTTGGGAAAATGTGTACGATGAGGTTGTCGAATTAGAAAACTAATGAAAAGAACAGATGTTAAAGTAGGGTGTACCCCGGAGCATATGGGAATTCGCGGTAGCGAAATACGCACTGATCTAGAACACTGAGGAATATAAAATTAAACCTGGAGGAGTATAATTAAGAAAGTAAAATGAAGAATTTCGAAATATTAGCCAAGAAAAAATGAAAACTATTTATGGCAAAAACTACTAGTCACGGCATCTGTAGGGAAATGACTAGAGATTTCATAATGTGTGGCTTAAGAAATAATGGACACTCTTCCAGTTTCAATCTCACAAATACACCGGTGAACCCCCGTTGAGTCTAAAACTATTTATATGATTATGATCTTGTAAGGTGAAGATGCAGTTAAAGAGAGAAGAGATCCAAGGAGTATTAGATGATAACCCTGGTGTAAATGGCTAAAAGTTGGAACCAAAAAATAAATAAATAAAAAAACACTATTGCCGAAATGATATCAATTTCAACGTTCACTGTTTTTCTAGAAGATCTCGATTGCTTTTGAGTTTTACTGCTGTTTACACTTTTTCAGCGCCTTGAAAGGCGACTTCAAATGATAATCCTTCTTCCTTTTTTGAACGCTGATGCCCCCACCCTTTTTCGAAGCGACGACATTATTTTTAATTCGCGGCAGCGATAGTTTATACATCTAGCAATATTCCCCACGATAATTATAAGGCAAAGTTTAAAGTTCTTTGGACATGTCATGAGACGGAACGGAATAGAACGAACTCTCATACAAGAAAAAATCACCGGGATCGTAAGAAATTGACGACCGGCTATGGAAGGGTGAGTGACCAGGCTCTCCGTAGAAACTATACAACTGGCACAAATGAACGAAGATTAAGACACCTCTAATAAAAATAGCCGTGGAAAAAGGAGCCGAGGACGGCCACCGATGGGGTTCTTAGATCATATTAAAGTCGTCACAAAATTGTTTCTGTCAGAACTATAAAAAAAAATTAGCGACAACAAAAAAAAATGGCGACAAGTGGTCGCTCGATCCACTCTGGTTTATGATGGTTGGTCACGACGTCTGCAAACGGACAACACGACTGAAGAGAGATACTTTTGCAACGGACTTTGTAAAATTGCTATTTCCCGACTAAAAATTCGATCCAATCGATTCTGCTAAACCAGCGATGAAGGATTGTATTTTTAAACTATTTTTCCGGGCGCCACTAATGGTAGGACTCACATGTTTTTTGACCTGTTGATTTTAAATAAATCTTTCTGACAATTACGCGAACTTTTACTTTTCATTGAATAAGAAAAAAAAAACACCACGTACTTACGAACGGGCGGTACGCGGCGTATATTAATTAAAACTAACCTAACAAAAGAGCACAATTACCGATAATCACGAAAAATCGGAATATACCTCGTTTTTTAATCGACAGAACTAATTAACAGCACACACACATACACCCTCACAGTTATCATTTATTCTTCTCTCGTTATCAGTCGATCTTTTACCTGCCCCGCTGGTAGATCCTCACATCGGACGTCGAGAGTAGCGTATCTAGATTACGGCGCCATCATCCCTTGACCAACACGCACGCACACACTCTCGCGCTACATGAAATAACTAGATAACACATTCACATGTACTCGAGAGATGGCGCTACGATACGGATTCAGCGCGATATACACAGATTAATCGTTTTTATTTACTTCATATTCCGAACAAAAACATGAACGATGGAAAGACGGTAGACACTATTTTTGGTCGATAAAAAAGATATTTTTGCTTTCAATGAGCAAGCAATTCAGTGTTTTGGAATATTTAAATTAATTATTAATCCACAACGCAATACAAAAAAGGTGTATTAAACGAGGTGGTAGTGCATTAAATGAATCCACTTGAATTAGTTATATTTTTTAAATACGTTAATTTACATCATAATTCTGTAACGATTATTAAACATTTCAGATTTCCATTTGTCCAACTTACTACACATATTTATATTCGTAATAAGAATCTATGTATGTGTATATAAATTAGTTGATGCCTTTTTTAACAAAATTATTAACACGATTAATTTTATCAACTTCGCGCGATTTTTATTCTTTTCAGTTTGTGACATCTATCTTATAAAGTAGCAAGTAAAGAAGAAAAAAAAAAAAAAAAGTCGTACAGCCCGTTCTATTAGTAGCTAGAGAGTTAATTTCGTTTTTCAACCGACGTATTTTCCCTTCGTGAGATCATAAGAAAATTATAAAATTTTGAAAAGTGTGAAAATCAAGTTTTATAAAAAAAACTTTTTTAATAAATTTTACAAACGGTTCTATATGAGTTATTGATTTTCTTTCTAATCTACATACTAAGGGTCTCCAGAATACGGGGAAAATATAAAATTCGAAAAATTTTGATATTTAAGAACCAAATTTTGAGAACTTATACGCTTAAAAGAGGTAAGACCGGAAAATAAAAAAAAGTCCACAGCTCTTTCCATGGTAGCTGGAGGGTCAATCTTTTTTTTAAATGATGCATTTCAATCGCTACATTATAGGAAAAATACGAGACCTCCAAAATTTTAAAATTAAAAAGAAATAAAAATAAATAAAGGATTTCCTTCACCGTTTTATTTGAAAACACTTATGCTGAGATAAAATGATAAGTATCGATCGAAAAAGACATTCTTCTACACGAACGAATTAACTAGAAAAATAAAAAAAAAAACCTTATTAAAATGCGAATTTAATTGCAAATTATCTGAGATATTATGATACATATTCTTGAAAATAGAAAAGAAACGTTAAATCTGTTATTTTTACGCGATAGACAATAATAGACTGCAGTACGAAAAGAGATATGAAACATTTCGAATAATGAAGGTAATTGTAGTATAGCGACTGATTTTTACATAAAGTTTAGGATTAAAAAAATTTCTTGTTTAATCATCAATTAATTCTAAATTTTATCGCACATCCAAATACGCAAATATGAGAAAGACAAAGGTAAATTACGCTCTGATTATACGGGCAAATTAGAGTCGGTTTAAACAAAAGCTTTGCGAAGCCCGCATAGCTCATCACCGCTGATAGCATAATTATAAACGCATTTAATCATTCTTTTCGAACGATATTTATTTAACAAGTGCGTGTCATTTCCATTCAAATTTTACGTTTCGGAATAGTTTTTGTTAACTTTTCAAAAGTTACTTTTACAATATTAATCTTCGACGCAAAAAAAAAAAAAAACAAAACTGGTTCACATATAAAATTTTGAACATCTTATTGAAAATTATCAATAAAGCATTAAATAACTCTTTCGTAAACTTTACATATATATATATTTAATGTAAAAGAGGAGATTGGGGGACAAACATGGGGAAGATTGAAATACGGTTCGCAAGGCCATGTCCACTGGGGGTAGGGGGATTTAGTAATACGTACGCATGAGTAATGTAAAAAAGTGTCAGCTGATCCTTATCGTTTATGATATATAAGAAATAAAAATTTCAAATAATTACACATTATTCATCACTGTTGTTTCAGTTGTGTATCTGGTACGGGGGGACGGTTGAAATATTCCAAAGACCCTTCCACTTTTTATTAAAAATATTCTTTGTCTATATGAGCATGAGACAAAAAAATGCAAATATATTTTTAGAAACCCTACTACACTTTTTGTAAACAATATATGCCGTAAATTAATTGAGAAAATGAATGATAAGTTGGCGGTAAAATAAGAAAATTATTTCAGTTGTCCCCCTAGTCTCATCTACTAATTCCTTCAAAAAAACCTCATTGCATCTGTACAAATTCCAAACGGTAATTAGATTAAAAATAGGTATTTAAGATCGGAACGGAAACAAAAAAAGTCATGTATACTGTATGTAAAATTTATTATAAAACCACAAAACTATGATTTTTCAAACGTTTTTGACATGTTTAAAAAAGTAATCTTCAAATAAAAAAATTCGTATATTCAACCGGATGTGACTTACATTTGTGTACCTAGCAGTGTATTTCAGGGTAATTATCATTCACTCAAAAAATAAAGAAAAATAAATAGAAGAAAGACAAAGACAACAAAACGAACATTAGTCAACTAAAATTTACACAATTCACAAAGCGAAATATAGTTGTTTTTAAACGTGCATCAACGAAAACGGAACTAAATCATCAAAAACGAATCCCCACGTTACATTAAAATCTTAATTCACCAGTTTCATGAACGTACTTTCGTTTAGCGCTCGTCGTCAAACGAATTATTCGGCCACGTGTGCGCTGACTGGAGACAAGTCAATAGAATTCGAATTCCCAGAAGACCTTTTCGACATACTTTTAATTACCTTGTATATTAACAAATGACGAGAAAAATGCGATAATAAATTAAGCCAAAAGCGGGAAAATCGATTATTCTAATCATCGTTCCTTCGTATCTTCTACATTCGTCGGAGTTTAAGTATTTGTCTATTAATGAGACTTTTTTCGTCGTGTCTGTTTAATGATATCATTAATAACACTTACAAACATATATATATATATATATATGTACACGAGAAATTTTTAGCTCTGAAACGTTTTCCGGACTGGATCAGCCAAAGTCTACGGGGCCCCCCCTAAAATAATTGGTGATATTTCATGCGTGCTTCTTCTGGGGTTGATTATGAGATCCAAAAACGCTGTTCCAGAATTAAGTTTATTTATTTTCGTTTTTCATTTTTCGTTTCCCATCTGTTTCCTTTCGCGCGTTATTTACAAACGACACTCGTGCAATTCCTCGAAGGCGAATGGGGCTCTATTAATAGGTGCGGGAGGCGCTATCGAATCGACCTGAAATATGCGTGATTTAGCCTTGATGACAGATAGTAGGTTAAAATTTGGCCGCCATTCAATATAATTAGGCGCATTACCAAAAAGAAGACATCGGGCTGCTTTATGAATCACGAATTGCTGTCCCATTCATGCCACCATCTCGTTAGCAGTTGCTTGTGCAGCGCCTGGTGAATAGATGTTCTTCCGTTTACACTTCAAGTCTGATCGCTGCGAACCCGAATCGTTCGGCCCTCTTAAAAAGAAACAATCGAACCGAATCGTTATATTTTGACGGCTCCTAGCTTACTAACGCGATACGAGAGATTGTCACGCTCGACTTAATTAAGTAAATTGTGATCGGCGGACACAAGTTTTGAATTTTTAGATGCGCTCGCCAGTGTGATCTACTTTTCGACGGCCAGTCACGCCATCGGAGGTCGAGCTACGTCCCGGCCTCAAACTCCTGCCGCCGGATCGACCGCTACGCGGCATTCATCTCCGTCAGTCAGGTCGTCTGCAAATTCGCCGTTCTTCGCTGTCCAAAAGATCGCAACAGAGCCCCGTGGTGCAAGTCCCAGAAGCGGCGGCGGCAGCGGTGCCAACATGCAAGAGGAACCGCTCGCTTGCACCGATTGTCGTCAAGCGATTTCGTGAGTCTACGTACATATGTGTGCACGTGATCGTTTATCATTTGCACCGAAAATGTGTTCAACACCCGTCGATTTTTTTCCCTGGACAATCGATCATCTCTCTTTATTGCCGTCCGTCTTCCCTGAGCGGGCGTGTTATCAATTGCGATAATATCTTTTTTTTTCATTAACCCGTTAACACTCTAAACACATTTTCACCTCGACGACTCCTTAATCATTTCAAAAACCTTCCTGCGCATGCTCTCCTTAAAAGATAACAGTGTTCACTTTATATGACTTGATTTTTTTTTTTTTTTGTTTTTTAATATATGTAATTTGAAAAAGAAAAAAAAAATCCGTTACTCCAAAAGCCAAAGTTTTCCGTAGTTCCATCGTCGCTTGTTCATCCTTACAAGAAAAAGTGCTTCTACATTGTCCTCTCTTTAAATGCATGCGCGAAAAATAATTCAAAAAGGAACGTTGTTACTTCTCTCTGCACTACTTTTTTTCCTTTTACCTCGCATGACTTATTTTTTTGACCGGATTGTGTATTTCATTTTAACCGACACTTTTGTAATTGACTTTCATAAACACATCGATCCAAATTTAACGTCCTATGCTCTGATGTAGTTGGATAGAGTCTTTTATCGTTGCAGGTTTTAAAAGTTCTAATCGTTTCGATTATCATCGCCTCTTTATAAATCTTAAAAAAAGGAGAACGTTGATGGACCACAATACACGTCCTGTCTGTTAATTAGTTAATAAAAATAATTATTGTAATTCCAATCTTTCGATGTAAAATTTTAAACGCTCTACACGTAAAAATTAAATATCCCTTTTCCACTTATACCGTTGTTCTAATCGTTATCCATTTCATTATTTCTTCATCATGGTTTTTTTTTTACTTCTTTGTAAGTGGTAAAGAAGAAGTATCGTAATCATGTTTAATTCGATATTTCAACGAATATTATATTCATTTTAACCATCTCTAACTCCTTCTACGGATGATAAAAGGAAGTATATACTACTGTATTCGTGGAGTATTTTCAAATTTTTTAACGGAAATATTTGCCTAGATCCATTTTTATATGCATATGTAGACGCATATGTATCACACATAACTGAAAAACGGCTAGTTGCGGAAAGTTGAAATTTTAAATTAATTATTTTGGTTGCAATCGGTTCGAGCACAGGGGCACTTCTCTTTGAGCGTTTCGTGGAATTTTTCTTATAACTCAAAAAATAAATCGGCGGTAGCCGTAGGAAGTCTAAATTTTGGACTCGGCGGAGATTTATATTTCCAAAAATTTCAATAGTTGTACAAGTCACGTGTTGCCTACATCAGATTTTTACTCTTTATTTTTACGAGCTATTTCTCATCAATATTTTCACCGCATACAAGTGTATAGGATATGTATGTAATTTGTTGTAATTTTCGTCATTTACGACACCCTTTTTTTCCCGAAATATAAAAATCCGAATGTAGAGACGACATTTTTGAAAAGTGACTTTTTTTTTCTTTTACATTTATTTTGATACCCTCTGTATAAAAAGAACAAGCAAAAAAGCAAAATTCCGAATTTACGTTAAGACACTTTTATTATTTTATGTATGACTTTTTTTTTCGTCGTCTTTTTTCTTTATATATTTACGGGTTCATTAAATAGGAAATTAGTCCAAGAAAAGGAAAGATAGAGGGAATAAAAATAATTAAAGACAGAATTGAAATAAAATGAGGGAATATAATAAGCACTGATGATAAGGGGAGTTAGAGCATCGAGGTGTTTTAGTAGAGAGGAACGATTATTCATTAGGAAAGGCCGAACATTCAAATAAAACACGGATACTAATGTCACGAGGAATGTATGACTTTGCAGTACCGCCAGTTCTGGTAATTCGCGACTTTTTCAATTAATCCGAAGTGCAGATTAATGTATTACTTTTTCTACATCGCAACCCTTATAGTCATTATTTTTCAAATTCCAAAGCCAAACACGGAGCATCAAGTGTAATTAGAGCTGTTAGGTCTGCGTCCCGTTTAAATTTCTTCCTTTTTGATTATTCATTGTTACACACGGGCTAGCTATCAACCGCGAACATTAATCGTAGTGACGATTTGTGCGGCATCGGTGAAAACTCAAAAACCGAAATTTCGCTTAACTTGCGGAACGATTATTTGTAGTGCACCTTGAATAACTGTGCCCGCCCCCCGAAATGTGTCGGTGATCTTTTTGAAATTTTTCAAATTAAAAAATAAACGATTTTAATTAATACGCATATAAATTTCGTAACAAGAATGGAGATGTACTATTAGCAAAAACAGAACGCAAACGTTTCATTATAAACGAAAATCAGGTAAGAGCGATAAAAAAATACATATAATATATACCTTTTTTTAGTTATTTTTTTTTGGGTTCGTCTACTATGGGCATTACCCCGGTGCAAAGGGATTTCCCGTATGTTCTTAATTTACAGAATCGGGCGAAAATCTAACGCTACTACCGGTAGCTGACTAGGATGGAGAATAGAAACTCTTTATTTCGACCTTAGCTGACTGATAAAAAATAAAAGGAATCGTAATATTTTTCGAATATTTATGCATCGATTTCACTAACAGGCCGCTTACACCAATACTCCAGTCTCCTACAAGCCGATTAAACTGACTGTCAGGCCACTGTGGAGTTTCAATTGCTAAAGAAGCGATCTTCCATTTATGCATTAAGTTTCCATTTTCAATCCCTAGATAAAAGAGATAATAATGCGGATTGGGTGAGCCATATGCGCAGTGATCATCACGATCCTGGTAAATATTGTCATACTGCTCAACCATGTCTTCCGTTCGTGCCTTGGTTTTATCCTATTTGTGTTCTCCGATTAGAAATTCGTGACAGTTTTGTGTAGGCTGCGTCCCCCCGGCAATTGTCGAATGTGTTTAAACGTTTCACTGCAGAGGTTAAAATACCTTTTTTTTTTTTATTCGCTAAAGACCACTGCCGCTGCAGCCATTGCGTCCTGTCAATAGCCATTGTCCTAAGTTCTTGATATTTATATTCGACCATCCACTATAGATGCTCTTGGGCTTTTGTACCTGTATAACTTTTCCCTCTACTATTATATTTTTTATGAAAATACAGTGTCCTATTAGATGTCCTAGCAGTGCTTTATTTTCCGCTTATTAATATGATTTAATAAGCTTCTTTTTTCATCCGTTTCTTCTAGGAGTCTATTATTGTTTTCAACCTATTTTCGACTAAATTTAAGAGAAGGTATTAACACCACTTTTTACTTAACTGCCACCAATTTGGCAGAGACTCGTGTTTTCTAATGTCGTACGCTATTTATCCTCTCCACTATGTATTTTTTATCTACTCTTTGTTCCAGCGATAAGATTTTATTTTTTATATTTAAGTTTATTGAAAGAAGACTATTTTGTTTAATTTTTGCCTTATTTCATTTATTTTTTCATTACAGTTTATTATATATTTCGTTAATGCGCAGGCGGTTAGTTTTATTTTATTCTATTCTTTATCCATTTATTTATTACTTTTAAATTATTTGATTTTCATTTCACGTCGCTGAGCTATTATTGATTGAGGAGATTAAAATATTTATATATGGTCTAAGCCCAAAAAGAAAAAAAAAAAAAAAATGCGATAAAAAGGGATTAATCAGATTTTACCAATAATTCGCTAATCACGCATTGTAAAAATAATAATAATGTCTTTATAGATAAGAATGGGGGTTGAAGACGTTATTGAATCGGCGCTAAAAACAATTCTCTTCCTTCGCATGCACAACTGAGCACCAGTAACCTGTGTCTAGCCAATGCAGCGCTCCAGTGGTGCTATTATATTTTATACGTTTCTCTTCAAGATGTGGAATTCTCTTTCCTTCGAATTCTTTTTGGAAATATTTTAAGTGAATTAACTCGGTTTTTGTTAATGAAAGAGTAAAATTGGGATAATAAAGGATTACTGCTCCTTAGGCTCCGAAATAGATTTCAAAAATAATAAAATATCGAGAAATAAACAAAAATAAACCTTCTTCCTAATAATTTCCTTTTTTTTTTTGGGGGGGGGGTGCATTAGTCGGCGATTCCCTGTAAAAATGAAAAACATTCTATTTGGAATTTGTAAAGAAGCAGAAATAGCACTCGTGTTGAAAGTGAGTTTCGAAACGCTCGATCGCCGTGTCGTATAAATGCGCCGCCGACTTTAGTAAAACAATTATCGCACTTTCGATGATAATTTTCCTTTCGGAAATTTTCTAACCTCGTGAATCACGATAATTCCATTTCAGTCTACATTGCTACCCCATCATCATCATCATATGCAGTTCTACATGGTTTAAAAGTTGAAAAGAATCCACGTTTCATCGTCAATCGAAGGGCAGTTCTCCATAAAAATGTTTTTTCAGGGTTTTTTCGTGTGTTTTTGTCGGTCAAACCATATGGTAGAGCTGCCGCTATTCGTTTCCACAACATTTCTATCTTGGTGTAGCGCGTAAGGATGTGTGTCGGCTAAAGCTATCAAATTGGTTCCTTCTATTGGATTTCTGGTTCACTGCAGATCTTCCGATCTGGCAGCATAAAGCATCGCTCTTTGATCGTGACTATGCAACATGTACGGCCGTCTATCTAATTAATGCAGCCCGAGCGATGTCCATGCATCGTTCGATAGACGTGTCGCAATATCCGAACAATGTCTCATTCTGAGGATTGCTTTGGCTTTCTACCGAAGAAAACGGCGTGTACGTTACTTTTGAAATTTAAATTAAACAGCACAACGAGAATAGAGTTCTCCTTGTCTCGCATTTAAGGGGAACATTTATTTACACCTAGCCGACGTATAAATTGATATTAAGTTTCGACCGCATTTTATTTTATTTTTTTTCAAAACGGATAACGAATGAATTGAGGTCGAGTGAACGTTTTCCGATAAAATAACAAATATAATTTCATATCCTGCGTAAAAATTAACCAAGTTGCTGATTCTAACTCTAATTGCATTTTTGTTTTTGGTACAAAACTAATTCAAAAAGATTACGCGGGCTATTGTGTAAATTTCTTTTGAAACACAACGGTTTTTCGTTTTTGTTTCACGTTTTATATTTTCCGTTTTCTCGTTATTTCGGTTTTCTTTGGTTTTTTTTTTTTTTTTGGTTATTTTTTTTTGTGTAAATAATTTGTCTAACACGCTCGCAATTAACAAAGAGTGTTGGCTTTTAACCAAGGTAGGTGGTTTTATTAACTCGTGCACGTATAATACAAATGTAAAATTTTATTTAAAAAATACGTGTGTGTGTGCGCGTGTTTACTGATTTATTTACGAACACGGTTTAGCGTAAATTCAACAGTTCAAATTAAACCATTTTTTTAAAACTGCGACGTTGAATGTCATTTAGGAGAAGCGAAATGGTTTTTTTAAAAGAGCTTCCTCTAATCGTAATTTATGGAATTTTAAATGAAAATGACGTGTTTCCCCCGTAATTCAGCGACGGTAAAAAAATCGTATAAAATTATTACCAATACATTTTTGCGCTCAACTGCGAATTGAACAGCGCAATATGCGAATGTTGACTTTTTATCGCTTTCATTAAGAATAGTTAAAAATTCGATTAAAGATGTAAAACTGACTGATAATTGATTACATCGTTTTGTGCAATTCGAACATTCCCCTAACCAACTACTGATCTCCGTGTATTCCTTTCCTGTCTTCCTTATTTGACGATCCTGTCGCAGCTTCTTCTTTCAAAATCGAATCTCGTGCTTTTCCATTCCTTTTCCGTTAACACTGAAGTACCCATTTTGATTGGGCTGCAGCGTTTATTCGGCACATCTGAAAAAAAAAAAAAAAAAAGGAAATATGTAACTTCGAAATGATCAATCATTTCGGTGTTTATTTCCGATTTTTTTCATCGAGTTAGTAGCGCTACTACAATTGCCTTATTCTCGATAATGGACGGTACGCGTAATAATTACATCGACTATCGAAAATGTTGAATTGTAATTATTTCAGAGTACAACAACTCGGCGCTATGAAACTTATTTAAAAAAAATTCTCGAAGGGAGTTAAGCTAAGACCGTTTTCAATAAAACCCTAAAAAAAACTCCGAATGTAAACATTTGTGGCCAGTTTAAGAGAAAATAAAGAAAAGTTAAAAGGAATTAAACGGAATACGATTTCTTTTTTAATTCTTGTTTCCGGCTCTAGCCGACATCGAATATGTTTACCGTCCATCATATGAGGAAAAATCTTCTTCCGAAACAGCTGAAGAAATAAGGTATCCGAGAATGGAAAAGAGAATTAAAAGCGAGAGCAGAAGAAATGAGTATGAAAAAGAAAATAATGCTTTTAAAGAGGCTTGAAATGAGAGCAAAAGAAGATAGAGAGTTGCGATTGTTCGGGGTAACATTAAACAGCTCGAGCGAGCACCAAAGTTTTATTTATAGCCCGATGTCTTTTATCGATACGACAATATCTGTAAAAAAAAAGCATACGCAGTACTTAATGGAAGAAAGAGCAGCTTTCTAACACTGTATGGCACAACTGCGAAAGCAAAGTCCGCAATAATGCCGGCCGAAAGAAGGTTTGCCATTCAGGCAGAAGTGCCAATGTAGCCACAACTGCAAAAGTGGAAAAATTGTACAACGCCATGGCTACAACTCCAAAAAGGAAAAATTATTGGGCGAGATGAAACACAGAAGTGCTAGGAATGAAGAAAAACCAATGAGGGAGATTAAATTTTAATGTGACGGAATATCGAATGAAATTAGTATGATTTGCAGTCAACGGAAGGAAACAATAGAAACAAAAAAACACAATTTGGATACCAGGTGGCAATAGGTTTGAGTAAAAAAAATGTTCTCTTTCAAAAGATAATAATAAACGTTCGAAAAAAAACGAACGCGAAATGAAACTGAGCTATCATGACAAAGAGAACAGAGAGGACAAGGAGGAGAGGCTGTAACGGCAAAACCATACAGAGACCTAGACGACAGAAGGAGAAAATGAAGATGTGGAAAATCCGAAAACTACAGAAACTGGCGGAATTGAACGAATAAATAATGTGAACGTGGATTAGAAAAATGTTGCTCCGGATTTTTTTAGCAATACTAAATATGTAATGGGAACTAGCGATGAAAATTGTCTTGCTAAAAAAAACTATACAAATACTATAGCCACGTGTCGCCTTGAAATTATCCGACAAGGCACACGGACTTCCTCTAATCACTTCTATTTGGCGCTCTCAAAATGATGAACGTGTTAGGCTTGGTAAGAGCTTTTAATTTTCGTAATACGAAATGATGTCATGCAACACTACTAATTTTTACATTTTAAAATACAGAGTTTACAATTATCATTTTTGCATTTTTTTTTTTTTTTTACAAAGTTGCTAAAAATAATAATCAGTATTAAATGCTACAAAATTATTGTCATAGTCGTACATAAAAACGTGTTTCATACTTTTCCTTTAATTAAAGTACACAACATTTTTTCCTCTCTTTCGTTTTTTTACAGTATGTACCTACTTTTTTACTCGTAGGAAGATCAACTTATATAAATATTGTTTTTCCTTTTCTTTTGCAAATACCATTTGTTGTATTACGTTCATTTTCCATACTTATTTCAAGAGTTCCGTATGTATCAGAAAAAAAAAAACGGCAATTGGTCAAAACGTTCTTCACTGATATTAGACTTCAGTTTGAATCGATAATTTAATCGTATATATTAAGGGGGTAAACCACTCTAGAGGTTGAAAAATAGAGTAAACTTTGGGAATTTTTTTCAAAAAAACTAAACAACATATCGAAATTCGATAAAAACGTCTTTATTATACAAGTATTGAAGTGTGTTTGTACATTTTTTCAGAGCTATACAAAACAAAATGGCGGCTTCCCAGTATTTTTCCCTAGTCATCTTTTTTTTTGATCGCTGCGTGGCCGGACCAATAACTCCTGTAAATATAAAGATAAAATCATGAGCCAAAAAAATTTCGATTTAGTATAATATTAGCTCCAACAGTACGTAGGATTTTTTTTTTAAATTAATTTTGGCAAAAATGACGTGTTTTTGAAAAAAAAGTTAAAAAAAGTGAAAAAAAATCACTCGAAAATTGTTAATAACAATTGAACTATACATTGTAAAAAAAAAATCCTACGTAGTGTCGAAGAGAAGGTAATTTTGAACATTCAGTAAAAATTTCAAGACATTCGAACAAGAATTGTTCGAGATATCGGTCCGGCTAACTTAAAATTTGTTGTTTCGAGAAAAACGCGTTTAAAGTTTTAAGTACTGAAAAAACAAGGATTGAATGTGCATACCTTGAATCTGCAATGCCTGTGCCATAGAGTTGGCCTTCTAGATTCTCATCCTCCTCCTGCCTTTCCTTCCTTAGTGATTTTGCACTGATTCTCGCCTCTTTTTCAATGTCGGACAAGGATTTCTCCGCCTTGTTAATGAGTTTCGCGTCGATCTTGCAGCACATATTGTAAGTGTTTCGGCCAATTGTCATGCCCATAGTTTGTAATATTTGCATTATTGATGCAAATCCATCGTTGTAAATACCAATGGAGATTTGCGTGGCTACATCTAGTACTGTTTTACCACTTTGAATTGATTTTGGAGCTAGTGCCCAGACGGTGGAATTGAAAGATTCATTACTATTTTGAGTATATCCGCCTATACACCGAGTGAGAAGGTCGTCACTACTCAACTCTTCATACATTGGTTTGACGGCCTTGAATACTTCAAGATTGAGGGCTGGCTTATGCGAATAATTCTCGAGAGTATCGGTAGCTTTTACTCTCTGCCACGAACACCATGAATCTTCTCCCGCCGGGCACCTATCGTGTTGCGGCTTGTCATCAGTTGACAGTTTGTGGTACAGCGTGGCCCATATTTTATTCCTCATCTTTTCAAATGAATCAGAATTCCTGCGTATAGCTAATCTGTAATAAATAGAAAGTTGGTCGATAAGCTTCCCAGTCAATTTTCCTTTGCCACCAAGACCTTCTGTTTGTTTCTTCAAGTTGCGCAGGCGAGTACCCAGACGCTTTTGCACGTGATCAATGCATTCCGTTTTTGTTATCATGAAATTTTCATACGATTTAGCTTCTGTGACTCCTTTGAAAGTTTTTGAATCTCCATCGCCAATGTAATTAACGTACCTTAGACCGTGCAATGTTTCAGAACGCTGAAAGATTCAACGGCCGCCTACGGCTACTTTTCGGCTTTTTACCAGAGGTTGCTTTATCCCCCCTACGATCACTATACACTACTTTATCTTTCATTGCACAATCTAACAATCAAAGTCAATAGAAAAAAAACTATATAAACACCCCAATTATTAAAAAATCAGAATACAAAAATTAAAAAACATATGTTATAGCGTTCGTTTGTAACGGTCAACTGGCACGTCACACGCACTGATCTATACGTCTGTGTGTTTCAAAGGCGCTCTCTATAATTTTCAATACCACGTGGCGAACAGATCCTCCAATTTTCGATACCAACAGCGACACCTACATTACGCTCACACAGAGCAACGACAGGAACCACGCTCCAATCAAAATTCGAGCCCTTGCAAAACTTTACCATGTGATTTTTACGACGATAAGGTATATTTTAAGGAGGAAAAAAAAATTCAATTTTTCAAAAAAGTTGGAAAATGGTATTTATAGATTTCTGTCATGCATGAGACTTTGCCACATGATTTTTACGATATTAAAGTACATTTTAAGGGGGAAAAATTTTTTTTGATTTTTCAAAAATTCTAGAGTGGTTTACCCCCTTAAACTCGTAGTTGCAATCTGTAACATTAAAAGTAAAATTTTGAAAATATTTTTGTTTGTGAATAATTTTACTGGATCAATCGGTGAAGCGCACACATACGACATAATTATAAAAGCGAAAAGATTTATGAAATTTTATACCATTCCTTTTCTTATTAATCAGCTCCTCTTGAAAGTTTGGTATTGAAAAGATATCTTATCTTAATCGCAAATTACAAATACACACGCACATGCGCACACATATATATATATATAAAAATCGGACATTTTGGTCTCGCAAGGGACCCTGCCCCTTGACCATTCTTGCTCACATTTCTATCTCTTTCTCTTCTATACTTTGTACAAAATGATCAAAATTTACACGTAATTCTTAACGGTATCGACACAAAACAATAACATAACCACAAAAATCCTATCCCTATTTTATTTAAATTAAAATATTTTCAAATTAATTTTATATACTAAAAAAAAAAAAAATACAACCAATAATTTATACCATAAATTTTATTAAACTACCGAAACGGCTTACTTGGGGGGCCCGGGAAAAAAGTATGATTGGGGCCCTCTTAAAATTAAAAAAATATTAAATATTTTTCAAAACCCACTAACCCAGTACTTTTGCAAATGAATAAATAATAATATTAATGAAAAAAATTAAAAAATAATATAAAAAATAAAATACTCCCATCAATCCTGGTTTGGAGTTACTACATAGTTGGACTGTTTTGTTTTCCGTACTAGTTATTTCGTTCAGTTGATTCAAAATTAAGTACATCTAAGTTTGTTATGGAAGGTAGCGGTTATAACAATAATTGGAGAAAATTGTGCGAAAAATTATTCCAAGCCACGAAAGTAACTCCCAGCAGCACATTAATAATTGGAAAGATGGAAAGAATAATCTTGTAACTGCATCAGCTATAAAGTTCTTGAGCGAAAAATTTGGGAGAAAAAAGAAAAATGGCGGAAAATTTTACGTAGCTTGATTGATGTGTTACACTTTTCTTAGCTGAAAATAATTTACCATTTCGAGGCGGAAAGTGTACTGTTGAACACGAAAATTGTGCTTTATCAACGGTGAAATTTATATTAGTAAATATGGATCTGATTTAAAAATTCACTTGGATTCAGACGTCGGAAAGTCGAGAAGCTGGAAAAAAATTTACGCACTACATGTCTTGGAAAAGCCAAAAACTTAATTTTTAAAAGTTTGCGCTAATAAAGTTTTGGAAACAAATTTATCTGACATTAAAAAAGCTGATTACATAAGCATAATTGTTGATGGAACAACTGATACATCGCACGCTGAGTAAATTATTATAGTAATTAAATATGATCTTTAAAATGACAATAAATCGGAAACCCACGAAAGATTTTTGGAATTAGTAGATTGTGAAAAGAAAACATGAGAGAAGATATATTTAACGTGATTTTAGAAATTTTCAAAAAGCATAAAATTAATTTTCAAAATCTTGGAGGCCAAAGCTCTATGATACTGCTTTAAACATGAAAGGAAAACACAAAGGAGTGAAGACAAATAGAATTTAAAAAAAAATCAATCTGCTATTTTTCAATCTTGTATGGCTTATTCATTAAATTTATGTGGAGTTCGTGCAATGGAAACGAGCAACGGAAGTTAAATCTTATTTCGGAAATTTACAAAAACTATACAACATATTCTCATCTAGTCTTGCAAAATGGAAAATATTGAAAGAAACAGCCAAAGTATCTCTTCATTCAATATCAACTACAGGATGGAGTGCTAGAATCGAAGCTGTAAAGCCATTAGTAAAAAATTCTGAATTGATTGTAGAATCTCTTTTTAAAATTGAAGAGTTAAATTTATCATCTGAAATATATACAAGCTGAAGTTTCTGAATTAATTGATTATTTTCAATCGTTTGAATTTGTTTTGTTAACTGAAGTTTGGCATAAAATTTTGAAAGCAATTGATGATCAAAACAAAATTATTCAAAGTCCGAAACTTACGTTTCAAGAAGCCAGTGACCAAATAAAAGATTTATTTAATGAAATAAAAAAGTATTCGTGACTCTTAGGATAATATTCTTAATGAAGCAAAATTGAAGGAAATCGACATGAAAATTCCTATAGAGCTTAAAAATACATATTTAGCGTATGACGACAAAAGAAATTTCGCGACGAGGTATCATCTGATCATTTAAATTCACTTGATCAGCAGAAATTCAGAGTAGAAATTTCTGACTACGATTGATAGCCTTTTATCTGATTCGAATGAGTTAGCTAGCAGTACAAATTCTCTGTGTGTTTTTTTATGCCTATTTTAGATTTAGACAGTTTTGTGAAATTATCAGAGCAAAATCAATCTGAATCGGTACAGCCTTTATTAGATCGCTATCCTCAAGATATTGATAAAGACAACTTAATGAAAGAATTACAACTGATGTTTAAAATACAGAATTCATTGTAAGTGGATAGCCCAGGAACAACTTCTTCAGCATTGCAACTGCGCTTAATCTAATCTAAGAAAAAGGTTTTCAATTAATTTTTCCCCAAATATTTATATGCTTACGTCTTTTTATTGTTATACCTATCAGTGTTGTCAGGGCCGTATATGGTGGGGGGTCAAGCCCCCCCCCGAAATGTCTGCAAGATAATAACTGCTTGAATTAAATGAACCGAAATTCAGAATAAATTTGAAATTTTTATGAATCCTACGGAAACGACTATATTTTATTTGTTTTTATTGTACTGTTCAAATATTGCATATACAATAATTGACTACAAGGCATTAGTGTACTATTTGTTAAATAAATATACTTTACAATAATAAACACACATAAACATGTATATATATATATATATATATATATATAAATATTTTCTCCCCCACCCACCCCCACCCACTCACGAAATTTTGGTCTAGATACGGCCCTAAATGTTGCTACTGATGAACGAGGCTTTAGTAAATAAAAAATCATAAAAAATACTTTAAGGTCCCGTATGAGTCAGTCCCATTTGAATCATTGTATGATGTTATCAACAGAACGAGAATTGGCAAAAAATATAGATTATGATGATGTAATTGACGAATTTGCAGGAATGAAAGCAAGAAAAATAAAATTTTAAATATACAAATATTAATTAAAATTGTTACGTTTATTATTTAAATATGATAAATCAACAATGTATTTACATTTGGGTTTTTGACTAAAAACATAGGCATAAAGGGATTTTAACTTTTTAGGTTTTTAGGGCCCATTTTCATCTGAAGCCCGGGGCAGTGGCAGGCCTATATATATATATATATATATATTGTGAGGAACTTACGGTTAGTTGTATGTGCAGTTTTTTCTACTTTATTATTAACGTAAAATTAATGAAGGTATTTCATATAAGTATTTTTCTTTCAGTAATATAATGAGATATTTGAAAGTGTTGAGGTAGATTTGGAAAAGATTTCCTTATTGCATCGTTTTATTTGGCACATACATTTTTTTTCGGTTTAAGCAGAAATTTCGCTTTTCTAGCGGGTTTTTGGGGCTTTAAAGCCCCCCCCCCCCCAAAAAAAAAAAATCAAAAATTCAATAATTAATAATATTAACGTGTATATTAAATAAATATTATTCCTTGTATCATAAACGATTGACATTGAATAGTGAGAAAAATCTCTCCTACGTTGTAGTAGAGTTTAAATTTTTATTTCTTTGTTTTTTATATATGCTTGCTTTTGGGTTCGTCAGTTGTACGAAATTAACTCGGAGCAAAGATAAATTTACTACAACTTTTCATTATATGGCAGTAGGATTCAAACCCAGTTGTACTCGGTGAAACACCGATGCCCAAAAACAGCAGTTAGCTGACATCCAACGACTACGTGCCCAGAGCGGACTAAACGATTTTTTTCCACTCACGAATAGATGGATGCGTATCCACCAACGTTTTTTTTTAACTACACTAATCCTACTCTAAGTATATTTTTAAATATTTTACGTCAACAAATTTTATCGGATTATAAAAAGTTAATAATAACTGATGTAATAAACAATTACAACAAACAATATAAGAACAAAATAAATTTGTTACTTAGTTTTCGTGCATAACCCATCATCAGCTAAAACACAATGTGATCAGAGACAAGTTCTAAAAGTGTGTTCACGAAGAGATTCGTCGAAATAAACGCTTCAAGTAGTAGGGGCCTTCGTAGAAGGAAGCCGGCGGAAGGCGTCACCTGCTGCCCCAGAATTAGAAAAAGAAAAAAAAAAAACCGGTAAACAAAAATAAGACTACTTCGATTCTGTAATAAAATCTATACCTTTATAAAAGTAAAAAAAAAAAAAATGCAAGTGTTAGTTTTCGTTAAAAATAAAATTATGCGCAAACTAATTTAGGGCGAATATTAATTAATTTTTGATATATTATATGCTAAAAATTCTTTAAAAATGAATCCTGAATTAATTAAAAATCTAATTTTTTAGTTTTCATATAGCAGTGAAATGTTTTAATCAAAATATTTCTTTTTTTATTCAGCTTCGCTACTGAGAAAAAATCCTGCGGACGCCCGTGTCTCCGCGCAACATTTTACAACTAGTAAAAACTCTGTGGTAACCATGTCAGCCCCCGTATATAATTATTAAAATAAAACAAGACTTTTTTTGAAAAAATTCAATTTTTTAATCAATTATTTCAACTGAAAATAAAACAGCACTACTATATATAACGAGAGTATTATCGCATACAAAATTTTAATTTTTACAAGTAGATTTAACATTAAATTTTTTCCCAGTAATTGAAAATATGGAAATATTAAATTTAGAGTGTTATTTTTATTATTCAAAAGATATAATGCTTTAATGCAAAACAACTATGCGAATTTCTTAAATTTGTCTTGTAAACATAAACATATACATATGTATGTTTAGAACACATCGATAATACAATCGTTTCTAATACTGATTCTACCGATGGGACTACTAATCGCGTAGGAACTTATTGCAGATAAAATTAGCTGAATTTGAAAAAAGATGGCAAATATACTGGTGTAAAAGTATGTATTGTGCGTAATTTCTGTAGATTTCGTCGGTAGGGGCACGATATATGTGCCATAAACGAAAATTAACGAAATTATATTAATTGTTTAAGTGTTAATTACAAAATATGCATCGCAAAACCGTACACTAAACTCTTAACGTTAATAATAATAATAATAATAATAATAATAATAATAATAATAATAATAATAATAATAATAATAATAATAATAATAAAGTTCGATCAGATTGTCCGCTCTGGGGACATTCAATAATAATAGTAACAAAAAGACGTTGAATTGTCCGCTCCCTAAGAGAGCGACGTCAATACCGTTCACGAACGGTTCAAAGGACGTAATATCAGTATACGCAATGAAGAAAGCACAAAACAAGTGCTAGACAATTTCTTCTGAAAAAGCATTAATTTGGGAAAATCTGAAATCGGTTATGTACACGGCTTTTTCGATCATTGTAGGATATTGCAGAGTTATTTCGAAATTTAATCAGCACTCTTCGAACGTGAGTTGTACACATGTTCTCTGCAAAAATGCCATATATCGTGAGTTTAATTTTACGCCTCGAGTTTGCCACTGTGATACCAGAATGTGTGTGTGTATATATAATTTAATTCGTAATTTTGCTGTAATTTAATGTGAAATATGGCGAAAAAGAAGTTCACGGAGAACAAAAAAAAAAGTCATTTTTAAAGAGAAATTATCATAAACACGTTTTTTACGGCTTCGTTTTTCAATATAAAAACAAAAAAATTAGTACACCTCAAACATAATCACTGACTGAGAAATCGAAGTAAAATATAAAACTTTTTTCAACAGCGCGAGCAAGTATTTTTCATTCTGACCTTACGTTCATTTAATCAACCGAAGAAACCTTCTTTATATGTATACAAGATTTCTTACGGAATGCACTCCATTGTACGTTTTTGTTACAAGATGTCAGTCACCCTTCTTTAACAAGGAACAAGCAAATTGAAGAATCTTTTTTTTTTTTTTTTTTTTTTTATAATAAATTTCTTTGAGCGAATTGAGGAATCTTAATAACTCACGGGCAAGGTCATGGGAGTAACTATTTTTCAGATCCATGGGTGTTTGTGTAGGTTTCGCCAAGTTGCTACATTCAACCTCCGCTACAGAAAATGTCGTTTCTAATGAGTTTTTTGGTTGAATATTAGAGGAAAATACAGTGTTGTACACTGCCTAGTAAACGATGATAACCTTCAAGGTACGACACGTTTAGTTCTAGGCGATATTGACGTGTTACAAGAACTTAACTTCAATTTACAGGCGCGTTTCGATGCTGTCTCAGAAAATTCCATGCAATTTGTTGATGCATTCTCCTTTTGACAAAGCACTTTTTCTATTATTTTAACAAAAACAAAAAGGTGGAAACCCAACTTTTAACTTTACATTAATACGGTAGTAGTAATGTAAAGTCGGTCAGTTTTTATTGTTAATATCAGGTAAAAAAAGGATTACCGCCGTATTATTAAAAAATTCAGGTTTACGAAATAGATCTCGTAGTAAGCCGTATACTGTTTATGAAAAAAGCTTTTTTTTCAAAAAAAAGGCTGTTTTATCAGAGTGAATAAGAAAAGGTAAAAATTTTTCGAATTTTCTATTTTATAAAGTTTTTTTAATCTTCAAAATTTTTGGGCACTGCGGCGCCGTAAACACGTTCGTACTTACAAAAAAAAAAAGAAAAAAAAAAACATATTCAACCGCGTGTATTTTTTATTTCCGTTTTACGCTAAATGTCCCCAATAATAATAATGCGTGTTTTTTTTTATTAAAAAGATCGATTTCGACATATGTGTAGAGGAAATATGACGATGATTATCACAAGTAACCGGAGAACGGTAATGCAATTTTTCGGAGAAAAAAACGGTTTTTGAAATCGATAAAATTGAGAAAAAAAACAGATAGTAGGAAAATTTCAAACAGTATTACTGAGATTAGAAGGAAATTAAATAGGATAAACAGGACTCTGCAAAAACGGGTTGATCAGTAAAGGTTCAATAAAAAAATTACAAAAATTTCTAGGAAATATTTAAACTCTGCGACTTTTGGAGAACTCTAGGTCCATCGGGGCCAACCTTCTTCTGTTTTTTGTTAATTGTTTGTTTGTTGCTTTTTTTTTTTTTAATTGTTAAAAATGAGATTTATTAATAAATTTAAGCAATATAGAAAAAAATTTAACTCGAATTTTTTTTTATTCATAATCTCTCGAAGCGGAAGTATAGCAAAAAATCGGTAAAATTCGTTCTTTTTTATTTCCATTAAGAGATAATTCGAAACGAGAGTTTTACCATAAACGGTAATCGAATTTATTATTATCTTAAAAAGAATATTTTGCGATACAATTTTTTTTTTTTTTCAAGGAATGTCTTTAAGCGTTTGTTTTGTTTTTTTTGAGAAATTGCTTTTAATCAAAAAACGAATGAAGGCGATAATTTAACAATTTTTAAATGCGAAAATCGAAAAATGCTTACTAATATATATATTTCAGTTTTTCCGTGAATAAATTTTAATAGGCGGTATAAAAAACCGTTTAGCTAACACGATTCCGAATAATAATTCACTGTATAACCTTCTATGATGCGCGTATATGTGTGTCGTGCTAGTGTGTATAGTTAATAAACCGTGTTAATTTTTCGCAGAGGTGTTTTTGTACGCATAAAGGACAAAAACTTGCACGTCGAGTGTTTCAAGTGCGCAACTTGTGGCACATCGCTGAAGAATGTCGGCTATTACAACATAAATAATAAACTATACTGCGAGATACACGCCAAATTGATCGCCAAACAAAATCCCCCCGCACCCAATCTAGATCCGATCACAATTCCGCCACCGTCGTAAGTATATAACATACAATATTCCATCTCCTTCACCTCTGCGCCTATATCTGTCTCTGTTCTTTCTGCTGCAGACGCACTCTGTCGGCTTTTATTTATTTTTTTTTCAAATTCCTTCTCATCCGCACTCTAACGAATGCATATAGTCAAAAAAATTACCTAATTTTAGCGACGAATCTATTATCTAATATCTGCGACTTCTTCTTACTTTACCGCTTTTAATTTTTCTTCGCCTTTACTACCTGTACAAAAAAAAAAAAAGCCAAAAAAAAACAAAACACCAACTGTAAATATAGCTTTAAAAAGAAGCCATATGGCACGAGTAACTTTTGTAGAGCAAAGTTCCAAAAATAATATCGAATCGTAAATAGTAGAGTAATATAAAAGCGAATTTTAAAAAACGTCCTCTTAAAAGTCGGAACAGTCTTAAGAACGAAAACTTTAAATTCTACACTAAAGAAAATTCGAAAGGGAAAATGTAAAAAATTTCGCTCATATATTCTTTCTACTTTGCAAATAATACGCCGAGTGCATAAATATTGCGTGACATCATTTGCTAAACGAATTCTTCGACTAATTTGGAATAATGATACACGCAAATTCTTCGGCAGAACGGAAAATTGGAATTTATAAAAAATCTTAGCTTCCATGTCTTTCGAAAAAATTCTGTGCATTTTTTTGTAATAATAAATAAAATTAAATTTATAATGATAAATTAAATTTGTAATAATAAATAAAATGAAATTTGTAATAATAATGATAAATTAAATTTGTAATAATAATGATAAATTAAATTTGTAATAATAAATAAAATTAAATTTGTAATGATAAATAAAATAAAATTTGTAATGATAAATAAAATAAAATTTGTAATAATAAATAAAATTAAATTTGTAATGATAAATAAAATTAAATTTGTAATAATAAATTAAATTAAATTTATAATGATAAATAAAATTAAATTTGTAATGATAAATAAAATTAAATTTGTAATAATAAATAAAATTAAATTTGTAATGATAAATGAAATGAAATTTGTAATGATAAATAAAATAAAATTTGTAATAATAAATAAAATTAAATTTGTAATGATAAATGAAATGAAATTTGTAATGATAAATAAAATAAAATTTGTAATAATAAATAAAATTAAACTCGACAATAGATGATCGCTATGATTTTTGGGCAAATTTTCGAATTTTCCAAAGCTGCCGATTAAAATAATAACTTTTTATGTTATTATTATTAAGTATCAAAACCATTTCTGTGTATAATAAAATAAAAATATGACATAAGTGACGCACAAAATTATTATTCATAAAACATTACAAACAGCAACATGTTTCGAAGTGACGAACTATGTATTCAGAAATAGATGGTGTATTTCTTATACCGTGAATGGTTTGTCACTCTACAGAACATGTTTGGTGTTTGTAATGTTTCATAAATCTCGTGCGTCAATTATACCGTATTTTGATTTTATTAAAATAATAACTACCGAAAATACTAATTCGAACAGAAATTAAAAGGAACTCGACTTTTCATCGTTTTAGGAATTATTTTTATTTTTATTTATTTATTTGTTTTTTTTTTTGATGGCAAATTATTTTAAATTCATTTTATAACATGCCGTTGTCTTTTATTCTTTTTATGTTTTTTGGCCGCAATGCGCTGACAAAACTTTGAAATGTAGTCGCTGTATGAAGAAAAAAAAAAAAAAAAAAAAAATGAGAATAATCGGGCACTCTTCCGATTCTACAAATGAAATCAAATGGGCCAGTATTATCGTTACAACGAAAGGCAAACGTAAAATAATCAACGTCAATCTTTTGAGCGCGCATATTTCAGCCGATGGTGCTACTGTCTGAAAAAGTCAAAAATAAAAACAGGGGAAAAATCGACGCACAAATTCCTACGGACTGACGAGCTAACCGGCAAAATACACATATACTAATATACCTCCAAAATGGTATTTTCAAGTGTGGTTTCAACATACATTTGATGAAATTAAAAAAAGTACGTGAAAACCGAAAGTGAAATCTGTCAATACACGTTTTCGCTTCATATTGATGATTAGGTATTTTATGGAAGCCGACCCGAGTTGTTTGTATGAAAATTTCTCGGCCCCAACCATCGGAAAATTTTAAATCGATTCTCCCATTTTTAATCAAGTCAGCAGAATTATTCTCAGAAAGAACGCCGCAAATTCATTTCGAAATCATTTTAAGCCATACGGAAAGTGGTGCAATTCCAACATTTCAAGTTGAAGCGACTTAATGAGGTTACGTTAATTATTCGGCAGTTCAAAATATTATTTACTACTTATTTATTTGTTTATTGGAAGATGAAAAAAGAGACACGTAAAACGAGTGTTCATTTTGTTGACCAAGTGTCAAAATCCGGTAAATTAAAAATAGTAATACGGCGACTACATACTGTAAATATTTCGAAATAATTATTATTAAATATCGAAATAAACCAATTTTACTACGCTAATTTTAGTGGCCGCTCTTTCATTTTGACGGGTTAAATATTTCTCGTCTACGAAACTACATAGTAAAAAGGTTTTTAACGCCCATGCACAGCGGTGTATGCTGGGAATATTTCGAAAAATCTATTTCGATCATTAAAGATTTCATAGTCAAAAAAAAAAAAAAAATAGTATTTAATAGATTAAATGAACGCGAAAAAATAATCGAAACGCATTACAATTAAACGATGAAAAAAAGAACAGCGACTAGTTTCTAACACACCAGCACTGTGATTGAATAGTTCGAAAGTAACCGGTGTTTTTATGACATTTTTACAATAATACGTATTCAAAAATAATGCGCAATAATAAGAAATTAAATAAACGCATTATTTTTTAACTAAATATCAAACCGGATATACAGTACACATATTAATTATCTATCTTTCGTAGCTATTCAATATATTTTGGTGGTCGCCTTTAACGCGATTTTCAACACAGACCTAGTCCTACATACAAAAATTTTACACGTACAATAATTAAATATTCGACCCATAAATGATGTCGCGCGCGCTGATGGGCGTAAACTGTTTCGAAAAAAAAACGTAACTGAATAATACCTGAAACACGGCGAAAGAATTATAACAAAAAAAAAAAGAAAAAAAAAAGGAATTTATACGGAACTAAACGAAAAAACCTTCGAAATTGCACCGACAAGAATGATTTTTTCAAAGTTTTTCTTCAAACCTGCGCTATCGTCTTAAAAGTTTTAATGTTATTTTTTTATCTTCGTCTGTTGACTTCCTGGCCACTTTATTGTCGGCGGACCAGCCTATTCTATTCTAGCTTATTATCATTACTTCATTTATGCTTTTAAGAGAAATATTAACAACCCCATTCTCCGACAAGAGAAATGGTTTAATTTACCGAACTCGATGATGCTTCATTCGAAACCGTATTGAAAATATTCCGAAGTAAAGCGAAAAAAGTCATCACTACAAGTATCGTTTGCTGCTTGTTTATTTGACACCTCTTTATACGCAAGAACGTCTACTATGTAACGTGCTTCTACCGCCCCGCTTTTTTTTTTTACGTAATTTTATTTCCTTTAACCGCGATATTGTTAAAATTTTCATTTCTAAATTAAAAACACGTTAGAGTATACTGAAAATACAACGTTTTTAATATTTTGATTTGAAATTAAAAAAAAAAAGAAAAAGTTCTAAAAAGGAACAAAACATTTTTTTTTTTTGGTTTTTACGATTTTCACGTTTGAACGCACGTTAATTTTTCGCCTCCGCTCTCCGTAATAAAATCGCTTCGGCCGCCGTTCAGATTTAGCCATTTTACTGTCGCATGTTTGTTTGAATCCGACGATAACGTCTTTGATCGCGTTCACTTATAACAGATTTCGATGATTCCTTGAACCAATTTTTTGGTACTACCGTTAAAGTACTTTGTGTTTTTCTTTCATCTATTTTTTTTTTTTTTTCTGTATTTTCTGTTATTAATGAATATTCCCTTAACGTGCATTAATTTCGATAAAAACCACGTCATTATTTCACTTTCGACGTTTTGAAAACATGCTTCGACCATACATGTACAGCAGTCTGTGAACGGTGACGACACTGCTTAAATTGTATCATTTTTGGAACTCCATAGCGACGATGCTTTTCACTTGTATGCCGATTCCCGCCAATTTTATATATTTATGAAAAAAGGTTGTTTTGTTATTTTCACCATCTTTTTTCATAACTGTAGACCAGTTTCTCCATCAAAACTATCTCATCTATTTCAATTTCTGTCGCTTCTGTAGCGCGCAAAAGCCTATTTTCCAAACAGCGGCCAGTTTTTGCCAGAACCGGTTTGATTTCTGAAAACTAATTTTTCTACGCTCCCATCCATAAGTTTTTACCGAAAATTTTGCCAGGAACAGACAAACCGTAAAAGCCGTTTACATGTTTTCGTACATCTCTACACATATCTATATATATATATATATATATATATATATATATAAACTCGGCCACTTTAGCCTCGCAAGGGGCTGTGCCCCTTGACCCCTCTTGCTTTCATTTCTGTCTCTTTCTCTTCTATACTTTGTATAAAATAATCAAAATTTACAACGTAATTCTTACTGGCATCAACACACGCAAAAAATAACATAACCACAAAAATCCTATTCTAACATTTAACTTCCTTTATATAAAATTAAGACATTTTTTCGTTACATTTTTCGTTACATATTTCATTACATAAAATTGTGACATTTTTTAAATAACAATAACAAAAATCCTACAAAATATAACAAACGTTACATAAAATTGGGACATTCTTCTGGGACATTTTTTTGGGACATTTTTCTGGGACATTTTTTGGGACATTTTTCTTTTGACATTTTTTTGGGACATTTAGCGTTACATAAAATTGGGACATTTTTTCGAATGGGGGGTAGCCTAAGAATTACGTTGTAATTAATATATATATGTGTGTGTATTTATATCATTTTAGCCTTAATCAAACTCTCTTGTTTTTAAATCACGCTGTCGTAAAATCCGTCGATTTTTTAATGATCAAAAATCAAATAACATTTTCTACGATCCTTCATTTTCCCAATTTACTACAAAATTGTCGAAATACAAGCTCTTGTTTTTAAATCTCGCAATCGCAAAATCCGTCGATTTTTCAATGATTGAACATCGAATAATATTTTCTATGCTACAATTTTTCACTTTCATACCTTACTACAAAATCAAGTAAGGATGCAACATTTATAAAACCTGCTCCGGACGGTTTCATGATGCCGATATTTTTATATAACTTTACTTCTTATACGTAGAGCTTTTAATCGATACTCGGTAACATTGCGCACAATAAATCGATATCTTTACCGATTACGTCCAACAGCAAATGCCGCAACCAGCAACCAGTTTGAATTTCATCTCTTTTTTTTTCTTCTTCTTCTTCTTTGTAGATCTTCTCTCGGTCTGACATATTTTACAACGGACTTATTTTTATTGTTTCTATTACCATGATTATTATTACTATGATTATTATTATTATTATTATTAATATTATTACTATTATTATTATTAAAGTTGTTTTTTTCCGCCTCGGTTCCTAGTTCTATCCCAATTTTTCTCGGTCACCAAAGCTACAGGAAATATTTTCTTCGACCTTTTGAAGCCGTACTGTTGAAGCGGCCCTTCATCGTAAACGGTACCCCGCAGTGACTTTTGAAATTGTCAGTAAGCTTCCCTTCTTTTTTGTTTTCGTTCGTCATCTTGTACGTCTTCAACTGCACACTGTATTTATCAAAAAAAAAAAAAAAGATGAGCAGTGTTTAAATTAATAATCTGTCATTTAAAATTTTTTTTTTTTAGTTCCTCACATTGAATCCATCCGCTTGCATGCGATTTGTGCCCATCGTCGTATTTTTCCATTCGATCGATTCTTAATTAAATCAACGTATCGAAATTACACTTTTAAACGCTTCATAATGAACTGCCCAAGATTACGCAACAACGATCGGCCGAAAAGGACGGACTCACTGACGGACTAGTTAAGCGGGCAAACTGGCATTTTCCCGGTGCACCCAAGCACTTAAATTTTCTCAAAATTTTATCACCGCCTCCGCCCCTTTGCTGTAAAGCGTCCTTTTACTTCTGAATTTTCCCGGTGCGCCCTAAAAAGCCAGTTCTCCATAAGTGGACGGACTTATCTGTAAAAGAGTTAAATAACAGAACAGAACATAGAAATTTAACAAGAACAAATATAAATAAGCAAAAATTAAAAAAAAAAAAAAAAAAAAAACAAAACAATTTTAACATTTACGGCAATGATTTTCTTACAGTTTTTAATAATTAATACACTATAAATAAAAAAGAAATATTTTTAAAAAGAACACGAACTATTAAAAACGCTCTACAAAATAAGAATATAAAACCGCGGTGCTAGACCTCAATACTCGCCCATTTTTTAACACCTCGCTATTTTATAATTTAGCAACTTTTTTTTTGTAAAATTATCATTCCGAGTAAATTATTTCTTTTTTTTTATAGCATTAAAACGTTGAAACGCTTCTTTTTTTTTCCCGATTATAAATTAAAAATTGCAAATTGTTTTTTTTTTTTTTTTAATTAGAATTGTAAAAAAAGGGTTTTAAAAAAATATTTTATTTTCTACTTCTTATAATATTATTATTATTATTATTATTAAAAACGCTAATTTTTCCTGCTTGTATTTCTCTTTTTAAAAATGTAACACTGCATTTGTAGTACTTGATGGCATAACGTCACTTTTATCGAACGCTATCTATCGGTATAAACCGTCATACACAGAAACACTAATCAAAAAAAAAAAAAAAGAAAACATAATATTTATTCACTATGAAAAACTAATTTCACCTACTTGTATTGTCGCAATAGACGAATATATAAAAACCAGTGTTCCATCTTATCGTAACTTTACATTGCAAAACTCGGGTCGATTTAGACGTACATTTAACAGAAAAACACTGTGATAATTTCGATAGTTATTTTTTACTTCTGGAGATCCACATTCTCCGTATTTTTTCTCATAAATTTTCATGTCTAATTTTTCTTTGACTTTCATCGGCATACCTTGAGATTTCGCGTTCGTCAAACATTAACGCTACCACACTCTCTGCCACTCACATTGAACATTTTAATTTCATTTCCCGATTAAAAAGTTCCGCAAACAAAATATTTTACAGGTTTTTTTTTTTTTTTTTTATCTCAGAATATACATATATTGTTCTCATATAAACACGTAGTATTCTTTCCGGTCTTGCTAGCCTGAAATATTACATAATTAATTCATTGACTGCAACGGATTCGGCCTCGTCCACTTATGTTAGAACCGTAACTCCGCCAAAATTCTACAACAGATGGTTACACCCGGAAACTAATCTATGTTCTTCTTCTTCTTCGAGTCCCGACCGTTCTCGATCGTAGGTGACCTTATTAAAAAAATCTTTCGTATGCAAGGTGGACTAATAGTGTTCGGTATTCATCCCCGACCGTACCTTGATGTCGCACATACATGAGCCCTTCGTTCGACCTTCCTCTTGCTCGATATTTTTCCTAATAATATTATTTGCAACAGTGAGTATTTGGATCCACCCTTATGACTCTGTGTACAAATAGAAATTATTATCGGAATATCTTGTGTATATTTTAATTCATAAGGGGCGAACAACATGCTCGAAAAATTTCATAAAATTTTGTGCAGACGTTGAAGTATTTTTACTCACGCGATATCTTAAAATTCTTCTTCTTCTGTGTATGTGCGTAATGTTTTTAGCGAACGAACTTTTTTCGAAACTCCAATTAGGTGACTATTTCTTTTTTTTTTTCCAGTTTCCATACACTGGCACAGACGATCTCACGAGCTATTTCACTTAGCGTCATGCAAAATACGCTTCCCAGTCATGCTAACGTACACACGTACACACGGTTTTGTTTTACAATCGATTTCTTTGCGCAATCTATGTAGAAATTACGATATACATATATATATATATTACATTATGAATATTTTTTTCTTAAATTTTTCCGGTTTTTCGACGAAATATCTTAAGCAATGCATGCGGCTAACGCTTTTCTCACTCCGGCTTATTATGTCACCGTAATTTCTTTGCGGTAAAGAAAATTATTAATATTCGATGTACTTCTTTTAAAATAGTTAATTTGTTTGACAGGTGTAGTAAATCCAGTTTTAACAACGTGGGTTTTAGAAAACAATTTCACTTTCGATCGCCACGTGCGGTCGCCTTATTCTGTTAACATTAATAATTATTGCCTGATTATTCCTAGGTCACCGTTTTCAACGTTGAAAGGAACACCACCACCGCTGTCCCCGCAAACTGTAGCACCAGTTCCATTCCACGTGAGTATATTTTGTTATATTCGTTTGTATGCTACAAGCGAAAGATTATAATTTTTTTTTCTTACTTTCTATGTAATTATTCACGACGTAAACAAACTAATAATGCGTTTGTTTTTGTAATTTCAACACCGAAGTCTCATTAAGGATGAACGGTGCGAGTAATATTGCCGAAATATCGGTAGTTTTAAATATTGTCGATGCTTTTTTTGCTTTCGGCGCAAATTAACTAAGCTATACAGACTTTTCAGTGTTCTATTTTTATAAAGGAAATAAAGATCCTTCCTTGAAATTTACCATTATACTTGAAATTAATCGCGTTTTTAAAGAATCCTAAATTAATATACAAAAAGATACATATCGATGTCCAAAGACAATATTTTTTCCGACAACGATAACGAAATATTTAGACGCTTATTACATTCCGGTGTTTTAGTATGGCAATTTCCGATGAAACCTCAGCTCTTCCTAAGATAATATCGAAAAAAAAAAACAAAAAAACAGTAACACTCGCGAGTTTAAATTTCCCGTGTAAAAGTATAATAGTAGTTTTATATCACGTACACCGCGATATTCGAAAACTATTTGTCAGATACTGATTGTTTTGTTTTTTTTTAAATCTACTGTACGATAAAATTTGAATCTACTTTTTAGAAATTATTCGTTAATTTATTTCAAATAAAACTGTCGTTTTTATCGAGTAACGAAAAGTATACATTAATAGGTATATCTATTTTATAATCATACTATTTCTCACAAAATACTTTAGTTCTATTATAACAATGATATTATAAGTTATGTATTTTTAAACCTTAATTTACGTTACAAAGTTATAGTTTTAAATATTACACGGACACAAAGTACCTTTTAATTCGTTAAAACATACAACATTTATTTATATTAAATTATTACTTAAAATAAAAGTTACAGACATTATTATTCACAAAAAATATATATAAAAATTCGTCCTACCGGTTTCGTCTACTTGACATATTCATCGCGATAATCTCCTCAACAATACGCAGTCCGCATATAGAGGGGAGAAAAAAGCTGCAGATGATAACACGATACATAAAGTTTTTATAAAACCTCTGTAAAATCAATCAGATCAAAAGGATTTACAAATCTGTAAATTTGTAGCGAACAATTAGACGCTAGGAGTTTATACAATTATTATATTTTCTTACGATTTTAAAGTGAATCCTCGCTCTACATTTAGCAATAAAACCTTACAAAAATAGAAACACCGCGGGGCGTCTGAATATTTAATATATACCAAAAACAATTTTTTTTGTGGGGAAATTGATAAAACTAACGCAGTGATACTAATTAAATTATTAGAAAAAATACGTGCGGATATATGACGGATATTAGACTTTTAAAAAACTGTAAAGGCTAAGATAGTGACCGTTGATCTAAGCGAATCAAAACTTTCCTCTAAAATAACTTGTAAATTATAAAATTTGTACGTTTAAATGCGACATTTCTCCTTCTTCGTGTTTATTGCTTTCATTTGTATTTTAATTTTCAATTTTCATGAGATAATACGGAAACTATACTCATATTTATAATACATACGTATTTCGGATGTAAACTTTTGTTAAATTATAATGGTTTCTATTCTATATAAATGCGGTAGGAACCTGAAGTTGGGGCTCTGGCTTTGTGAATGATCCCTTAGTCATTTATTTATTTAAAAAAATATTTATAGAAAATTGTAAATACCCGTGTAATGTATACGATGAAAAGTTTTTTCAAATTAAAAAGTATGATAGGACTTAAAGATACAATTTTCTTCTGTGATTTTAACAATGTTTACCTTTATTCGTATTTTATTCTAGCCGGATTGAAAAACTACACTGTTATGACAAAACCCGGATTCGCTTGATCGTAGGAATTTGTAATACGGCGAAAACGCCTATAGCCGTATAAAAATAAAAATGGCGTTGCACAAATTATATTAAACTAGTTAACTTTATAATGCGTACGTCTTCAACGTGAAAGGCTACAAATGATAAGTTGCAAAAAAGACACTTTCTATATTGGCCAAAATAATGAATAGTCGTTATGAAATAAATCACGTAATGTTTTTTATACAAAGTATTTCTCGTTTTCCTTATATTACGTGAATTTATAAAAAATGTAAATTGTTGTTTGCAGACTCCAAGGCAAACGGCCAGTCATGTTTCAGCTCCTTTCGTTCAAAACCAGGTATGAAATTGGAACGCTTAGATTTAGATTTGTGGCGCATTATTTGTAAAAGGCCTGTGAAATAAATTAATACCTATTTTGAAAATATAATTTATTTTTTAGCAAGTTACGAACAATGTAAATACTATAAAACCAACTGCGGCAGTGAATTCTACCAATGTCAACAATTATTCGTCGACGTTTTCTACGCAAAAATCAGGTGAGTTTTATAATAATGCTAAAATAGACGTTTTCATTTATATTTAATAGATAAATCAATTTAGCGCGCGCATCACAATATTATGTTTATTTTGCAATACTATGAAAACAATTTGGTTCGTAATAAGTACTGTTTAATTGCGATTATAATTTTGCAAAAAAAAACAAACAAAAATACACACATTTGCTACTTGATAAAGTAAAATACACGTACGTGTTTCTTATATGCAAATATTTCGCGTTTACAATTTTCTTCGCTTCTTTATATACGCAAAGTAGTTCGTCAATTCTAACTCCCATTTTACTCATCGCAGTGCGTGAAGTCATGCAATATTTATAGTCAGTGCACTGTAGAATGCTGTTAAAATTCATTATAATCCCTACAACGTGCGTTATAAATATGCTTTCCATTCGGCTGGCTTGCCACAAACGTAAAAGTTCAATTAATAAATATTTTAAACTCTAAAATGAATTTAACAATATAACTCTGATGTGGTGGTTAACCTTCTTTCCTCGCTTAATAAATACGAATATTTTAAACAAATAGAAATATAAAAATCATTAAGAAAATTTAAAAATAGTACAAAATATAAATTTCACAAACAAGCTGACCGGTCAGTGTAAAATAAACCGGAAGCCGCGCCAAATACCCGCGGAAGGGGGAAGTTTTTTTGAATATCTCATTTGCATCCTGTTATATTATTTATCTAATAATCATTTTTTCGAATTCCCATATCGCATTAAAATACGCGCCTCCTTAATAACCGCACTGTTCAAAGAAAGAGCCAAGAATCTTCTTTAAAACTTAATCAACAGATACAAATACACGCACGTTTAGCAATAAAAAAAAAGTAATTGAATAATTCTATAACGTATCATTTTAATTACAATTCACTAAAATTCCTAATAACTACGATTAAAACATTACAATGTAGCTGTTTGTTGTATGAGGGTTGCCGTGTTCGTAAAATATGTAATAATCAGTTACGGATCAGATTGTTATTTTTTAAAGAAAATTAAAAGCGTAAAATAATGTAAAATAGATGTAAAATAAATGTAAAATAAATGTACAAGAAATGTAAAATAACTGTAAAAAATTCGGTTCTTCGTCTGAAAATAAAAAAAATAATCAATTCTACCGATGGAAATTACTTACCGTGACCATCACTAGAATGTTTTAATAATAACATTTTATCTAGTAAAAAATTGAGTCGCGCGGTTTGCCTAAATTCGTCACTAAATACAGTCCTACTAACAAAAAAGCAATGACTAATATAAAAATTAAAATTGCAACATCTCGTCGCATATTAAATATTTTTCCTACGAATATCTTTACTAACAATCCACTAGTGCAACAATAAATATCAATAAATGTCATCATTATTAATTAATAATTAAAAAGATCATTTAAATATGAAGCTTAATTATAACGAAAGATGTACAATTTTTCTTACAAATTCTGAAGAAGTCTTGCTTATGTAGCGTACATTCCGGAGGGACAATTATGCTTAGATCTGTTTCAAGCGCGTCTATTTCTGACTCGTCTTTTTTGAAATCATCGTTAAATTTGTTTTTTTTTTTTCTTTATTCTTTACTTAATATCCTTTTATGAAGCACCTGCGAAATAGAAAAAAAACGATGCCTTATTACAGATCGGCTATCTCTCATATTTCTTTTTTACATATATCGCTTAAAAAGTAATACAAAAAAAAAAAAAAGCTGAAACGAACTGCCCATTTATTTAACATGTTATTTCAGCTGAAAATTTTAGGAAAACTTATAAACAAAACGGATTCTAAAAAACGAGAAAAGAAAATAAAGAAAATACATCTAATTCGAGGAAATTTTGAAATATTTTGCTGCGAATAATTAGATTGGAAAATATATTAATTATCTCTACCACCTCAATTGATAACTTACGTTGCCGAAATTAATTTTGAATTAAATCGACAAACGAACTGTTGAATTCATACCGTGCAATCTCAGAAAATCCGAAAAGGTTAATTAAGAAGGCAATAGTTTATTTCCTTATATCCGAAAAAATCTCTAAATGCGTTGCTGTTCCATAAATAAAAATATAAAGATTATTTAGTGTCTTAATAAGTTTCAAAATTAGATTTACGATGTGACGAAAAACTATATAAATGAGGATTACGCTTAACGACTTTGTGAAAAGTTTACTTGGCGGGAAAAAAAACATATCTAGACGTTTTTTGTAATACACAATATTTTACAAGTGTATAAATGAAAAACATGTGTTAACTCGTTTACTTCTATTATTAGCTCTATTTGCAATGCCTAGATCATAAAACGAATTTTGAAATCCCGCTGGCGCCTATATTTTACTTCTAAACGAAACTTTTACCCTGACAAAAAATCATTTCAGCTAAACATTATAAAAAACTTTAACAATTACGAAAATTTTAACCGAAACTAAATTATAACACATCTAAAATTAATCAAAAATGATATTCGGTATTTCGTTTAAAAGTTCTTTTACCTCAGCTAAACAATACTCTAATGGCACTAGCATCCTCAGAATTTGTAGGCCGTTTTTATATTTATTCTGAATATTTACGTGAAAGTTGTACTTTTATTAACGGGAAAAAGTTTTAACAAATGCGATTAAAGTTTTTTTTTTTATTTTATGTTGCGATAATGTAAAAAAATAATTTTGGGAAATTTAAATTATCGTTCTTTAAGTTTTACCTGGGGAATTGTGCCCATTTGTAAAAATTTCAATGTAAATTTCAATGTTCACGGAACAATGGACGCTACTTATTTTTACATAGATAAGACTAAAAAAATAAATTATTGGTGCAAAAATATTTTCTATCCAAATGCTGAAAAATATTCTTGGATTAAATAAATTAAAACGCTGAGACCACTTTTACAAATAAAAGGAAAGGGTCACCGAATGCTTGGAGGAGAAAGAAGTTAATATTTCTAAAATCAACGCTAATATTTTTCAAAAATAAATCTACAAAATGATTTTTTTTTTTTTAGAAAAAACAAAAAAATACGGATGCTCGAGCATCTTATAGAGTGGAGTTAGACTAAAAATAAAAATTGAAAACAAATAAAAATAATTTGCGATGAGAAAATATTTATAGATTTTCCAATGTAATGAAAACTTTAAACGTTAAATAATCTGTTGTAAAATGTAATACGAAAGAAACAAAATACCAATCGGAAAAGACAGCTGCCCCATCTGTCACCCCGAGCACGTGTCTATTTATATACATAATTACATAGAAATTTCAGACACGTTTTTGCGTACAGAATATATATATATATATATATATACATATATAATAAATGTGTGTGCGTGGGTTATGTATGCATTTGGTTTAATTCATTAACAGTTCTTTATATACAATTAAAGAAATCAACTGTTAATGAATTTGAAAATGAAATATTTCTTCGCATGATCACTGTTATTATGCACATAAGTGTAAAAAAGCACAGAACGCATGTAAAATTAAAGCAATATTGAATTAATAAAGAGGTGTATCAGGCTTTTCATTTTAGAATTTAACGATAAATAACTTAAAATCGGTTTTGGGTAAATATTTTATTAACAAAGCGCTGCATTTTCGAATTATATGTTCAATGTCTTCTTCGTTGTAATTAAATTTTGTTTAGCGGCGATTCCGAGAAATGTGTTATTACTAAAAAGTATATATTTGTAGCGAAATCATCGTATCAAATTTTAAATGCATGACTTTAACATGGGAAATATTTTTTTCAAAACTCTAATTAAAATAACTATTTTTATCTTAATTTATAAAAATTCCGTTCACTTTTATTATTATAAGTAGAATGTTATAGTTTTATGTAAAACTTTTTTTCCTCTGTCATTAGTGTTATCAGATAGAGCAATTTAAAAAAAAAAAAAAAAAAAGGTTACTACTGAATAAGCTAAGTTATACTGATTTTTTTGTTATTTGTAACTTTTAATATTACATATAGGGCTTTTTTTTTTATGTTTATTACCGTTTTATATTTGTAATTAAAACATTTTCTTTACGGACAAAAATACGAATTTTCTGCAATTTACTTTATTTACGTTCTTTCTACAGATGTGTTATTTCCTTTTAAGTCTATCAGCTGATTTACCCTTAAAATCTGATTCATATAAAACGAAACTTTAGCGTATCTAATCTTCGCCTTTTTAGGTTCTTCCACGTGTTAAATATTGAAATCGTGTTTTTTTTTTAAAAATCCTTAAATTGGTAATTTTTTCCTGATTCATAAAAACCATTCGAGTGTTCGGAAATTTGAATTAAAACGTTAAACTACAAAAATTTATTGAAACCCCATTAATTTGTCATGAAGCCGACAGATGAAATGATTACTCTCGGCCGCGATAATCATCCAGATGTTGACCTTATTTTAAATAAGAAAAAAGCGACACCGCTTATAAATTCGAAAATGAAAATACTTTTTTCTTCGCGCTACACTCAATTTACACGAAAATGACTCCTTTTTTAAAAATGAATATCTCGAAAACACTACACAGCAGTGTGGTTGACAGTTATTGCAAACTGTGTGTTTCGCGTGCACTTTACAAAAAGAAAAATTATAATATTTTTCGTCCACATTTAGGGTATTTTCTTTTTTTGTAAGAAATTACGTAAACTTCCCGACTGCATTCAATTTGTTAAATATGAAAAATTTTATCAACCTAATGTTCTTTCTACTACAAATAATTCGAAACTCTGACACATTTTGCAATTTTCCTTTAATTCGAAAAAGAAGAACACAAATCAAATTATATGTACAAGTTTAACGTAAAAAAAAAAAAAAAAAAAAAAAAAAAAAAATCAAAATTAAATAAAGTTTTTTTTCCGAGTTATTCGATAATTTGTTCGTACCGAAATATTATAATATACCGAGATGTATATTGCAACGAATGTTAAAAGTAAACAAAGTAAATATCTACATAAATACAACTTTGATTTTTTGCTTTATACGAAATCAAAGCAAAATTTTTTTTTCTGTTTGATAACTCTATTCAGCGCCGTGCCCACAATTTTGAAAAGGGAGAGGGGTTTTGAAAATTTTCTTCGCATATTTATTTTATAAATAACAACAACTAATATCCCCATACTATTAATAATTTCAATAATTTTTATTAATATATTAATAATTTACATAAATGAATTACCCCGTATTAAACACATTAATATAAATTACACATATGTTATTGATTATACTTGTAATAAAAAAAATTTCCTTAAGATATTAATAAAGTGCCTAAAAGTATTTTCTTTTTTTTTTATATAAGAACACCATAGAAAATCATCAATATTTATTTTAAATTTTTTATTTTTTTCAGATTTTTGTGTATTTATAATAACTATTTCAATTCTAGTGGGGGGTAACCCCCCCCCCCCCCCGTGGACACGGCCTTGACTCTATTATCAAACGGTTTTTTTTTTTTTTTAACGTAAATGTTAAATTTTCTACTTACGGCTGTTAAATATACGTATGCGCTGTTTTTTCGTAAAGTTATGATTGTTATATTTGCGGATATTTACATGGTTTTTTATTTTTCTACCAATAGGGCAATTCTATACGCTAAAGCCGAAACAATTTAAAGGTAATATCTCGCACAAAATAATAATATCGCGTTCAATACACTTTTAAAGATCACGAATATCATACTAATGATGCAGGATTTAAAGCTATTAACGCTTCCGATTCTCGCGCTTTTCTCTTCCGTGTTAACTTCTTGTTATCGTATGTAATTCAATCTTTAAAAATTTACATTTACTCGATAATAACGAAACGAGGTTCCCTTTTCGCTTTCTACCGCGATACTTTTTGAAAAAATTAATCGCGACCGGTTTCATAATTAATTTTTGTAGTAAAATGCTTTCAAAAAAAAAAAAAAAAAAAAAAAAAAAAAAAAAAAGTATCTACAATTCGACCGCGCAAAACGAGTAATTTTACCTGTGCAAATAATTCCCTGCCCGTCGTCAGTTAATTTCGAGGCAATTTATTCCGCCGCAATATACAACAAAAATGTGCAAAAATTAACGATTAAATTCGTAAAAATATAATAAAACGCTGGCTAGTTTCGAATAGTCCCCGCCCCCGCCCCCGAAGATGTGTATAATACGCACTGTATGATCGTGAACGAGATTGTTCGAAACAAGTCGACGTTTATTTCGATGTATTTTTTAACCGTGACAACTGAAATACTTTTTATTCGTTTAGACGCTAAAAAGGTAATTCCGCGGAATATATATAAAAATTTTTCATCGCCTCTGCGCAGAAATTACCTGTCAACTTAAAAATTCAAACATTAAAAAAATCGTCGCGAATAATTGATATTACGAAAACAAAGTACTAATTACCTCATTCGTTGAAATCTTCCTTTCCCCTTAGAATATATCTTAATATCTTAAAAGAATAACACGACTCTCCTTGCTATACTGTACATTGTTTAATATCGCTTAAAAATTAACGTCTCCCTCCCTTTTCGGCTTAAAAATGATAGACGAGGTGTGCCGTAATTTTTTAAAAATTCGGACAATAAAAGTAATATTTCAACTGTGCTTTCAGCGTTTTTCACACAGACTTAATTGCTGTACGTTTTCATCGTCTTTAGCCAAAGAATTCGCATAAAATTAATCGGCGACGACTGCATCGATTACCGTTTTATTGTTCATTTATTAGCGTCGTTGACCGCCCGCGTATAGCCCCCCTCCCGGATGTGACAGTATCGGATTATTCAATATCTGCAGCCAACACACTTCTTCTAAGAACCGCCCCTAAGAAAAGATTATGCTTCAAAAAGAGCATTTTCATTGAAAGATAAAACACGATTATTCATAACCATCTGTTTCCCCGTATGTAATTGCACTTCAATACCTCTCTACTCATTCAACCCTATTATTTCTCGTTTATTAATTATTCGCCTTAGGAATTAAACCCCCACGCCAACTACTTGTTAGGGGTGTATTTTTTTCCCCTAAAGGCAAACGAGATGACTAATGAAATTTGCTAAGATTTTTTAAATTTTTACCCAATCTCTCCTATATTACTACCATACACCATTTTGTATAAATCTTCTTTTTGCTATATTTTGTAACGATTTTTGAAAAGCCGAACCTTGAGCATAGGCCTGCGGAAGAGAATAATGAGATGCTACGTGTGGACAGTACTAAAATATTCGTGTGAAACCTGGACAATGAATGCGGATATTGTAAGAAGACTGAACGCCCCTTTGAAATGTGGTGTGTTATCGAAGATTATTAAAAATACCTTGGACTGATTTTGCAACAAACGTATCAATCTTAGCAAAAAAGCGAATGAAGGAAACAGAACGATGGTTGAAAATATCAAACACCGAAAGCTGAAATACATAGCACATAAAATCCGCGAAAACGGTGTATTCATACTAGCATTACGAATTCGGAGAAAGCCCATTAAAGGAAGAAGAAGATTGGAGCTAGTAAGCACGAATGTCCAACTGTCCATGCAAAGGTGTCTAGGAGACACGATTAGATAGGCCAGAAATCGAAGAATATAGATGTACGCCAGCTCTGGAAGCAAAAGATGCGACTCCGACGACGAACGATTATTATTCGAAAAACCTCGCGATGATTATTTAATCTATATACACGCCCAAGTAATTCCTCTCCCGATTACTGCAACTTAGACGTGTTAACTATATTAAAGCTTTTTAGAGTTTTTCCGTGTTTCTCGTTTACCGTGAGATTTCTTTTTTAGGTATATGTCTAGCACCTATTTTGCGTGCTAGAATGTCGCTTAAATTTCCATATTTCCAAAATCTGCCAAATATCGAAAACATCTTGTACGCGGTAGATTAAAACTCGCGTTGATCGTAATTATTCGGCCAAGTATCTCGTTTACCCTCGGTATCCACTTTAAATGTAACGTGTTTTCTGTTCAATATTTTCAATTCCGCCATCGTAGAGAAAAATACATCTTCAATTCCGTTCACTAATGATGCTCCGAATTTCATAGAGAATCAATAATAACGAGCTCTCTCCCCTTAGTATCTGGTAGGTTTATATTTTTCACTATGCTCCAGCAATATATAGTATGTATCATTTCGTCCTCGTTGAAAGCACGCAATCCTAAATTCTGAAGTCGAATATTTTTTATCGTAAAGTTCTGTCTGAATAAGTTAATTGTTTCCTCTAGCATATGTGTAGCACCGTCATTTAATGCACGAGTAATTCGTCTATAGATTTACGGATATATATGTACATACATATATGTATATACCGTGTTCTGTATATAGTAGTCGTTTTGTTAAAGTTACCCGAGCGCTGTTTTTACAGCTCGTAATGATCGAATATGATTGTGGTACAACCGGATCGACTTATATTTTTTTTTGGGGGGGGGGGGGGGAAATTCCCTCTATAGCAACGATACTTCCGCTTGTATTCCCGATGTCTGCTTAAAAAAATATAAAAAGAAGAAACTTTTGGTGGAATGTTTTGCTAATGTTTTCTTTCGATTTTACCGATGAAAGTAATCACTATCGGGAGTCGGCATAATCAAAATTTACGTACTGGTATAGATCAAGACATCTGTATAACTGCCCCACTTTGTTTCGTTCGCAGTGCCTTTATTTTATATTCAAACTCGTTAAGCATTGGCACGTAATATAATTCAGTTCTTTGTTGCGATTCATAAAAATACACACCAATTCAATTGATTTAACGTTATTTTGCACTCGCTAAAAATATCGCTAGCCACTTCAATACGTTTTAGGGGCTCCGATTAATGCCACCGATGTACATATCGCCAAATCATTCGCAATGTATGCAAATTTCATATAAAATCCGACTTATCCTTGACAAATGTCTTTATCCCACTTTATATACTACTTACTTTTTAATCATACTTCGCCCCCCTTTTTCCCTTTCTCTGGTTCTTTCTAATGATTTCTCTGCGCTGTCCTTTTCATCATTATGATTCCGATCGATTTTTCGCTCTTAAACCTTTTCCGCTTTTTAAGCTTTATGCCCTATGCCTTGTCTCTTTTTCTTTCTCCGTCGCTCTGGTTCTAATTTCTCTTTTTTTTTCCATAATCTCTTTTTATTCCATATGTTTCTGAGCGGAATTGGTAAGTCGCCAAAACACTTCGTCGTCGCAAATCTTTTGTTTCCGTACTAATTAGAAATTCAATTTATAATATATATATTTCCACATTATCAAGGACACTTTCGAAGTCTAACTCTTTAATCTGTTTTAGTTTATATTTCAGTAAGAATAATTTTACCGATCGAAATCCGAACTTTATTTCAAGGTCGCACACGTAGGTAATGTTCATTATCGACTAGTACACAATTAGCGTAACACAAGACTTTCATTTTAATGATTTTTCCGATAATTCGAAATACACGCGATAGTGATGCATTAAAATTGTAAAACTGTCTATCGCCCAAATCGAATAATAAATTTACATTAGAGAAAACACAATTTATTCCTTTCGACGAATATCTTTATTACTATCCCAAAAAAAATTTTCCAATTTTATTCGTGATAAATTTAAACCTATCTTTCAATCTATCAGGAAACACGGTATAATCTATTCCAGCTTTTTTTTGTGTAATCGATTTTTCCAACTGTAATCCGGTTTATTCTGTGACTGTTATCGGAATTCCTGATCTTTATGAAATTCCAAAAACTTTTATTTATTATTTACTTTCGGATCCAGCGTACGCGAAATTCAGCAGTCGTGCAATTATTTTTAAGATCGCATTCGAACCCTTACAGCAACAGGGTGTGCTGTAATTTCCATTATCGAACACGGCCGTTATTTCTCTCATATCGGATTCCTACCGCTTTCGTCCGCATATTTTACCCTCGATTGCGCAGAGGTTTCTATTCTTTCCCGGCGCCGGATAATCGCAGAATTCAAGAATTTAGACGAAAGTGTTGATCTTTCACCAGAGAAACAAGCAACGATCTCCTCTTCACAAATTTGTCTTCCTATGTAGCTTGTTTTCTTTCTTTTCTTTTCTTTTCTTTTCTAGTGTTTTTACGAGATCGTATAAAACATTCTTTGACCTCTGCTGCTATTATTATGAAATCGCGAATAAGATAAATTTTTATTAAAATAACGTGAAAACTTTCAGTGTACTAACATATTGTTATTTCTGTGATTATTTTTGTATGATTTCAGATACGAATTTATTTAATTCGAAACCTAGACCATTCTCTCTAGTCCTATAAATTAATCACACAACGTACATTATTTCCTTTCTTATCCTTAATAATTTAGTTTACAAAAACAAAAAAAAATGGATTTTTTGCTCATATTTAACAAATTGCCTTTGATTAATAATGTTAGATTTTTACTTATATTTCTATATAATATATATATATGTATATATATACATATATATTGTTATATATTGTTATATATTTACATAATTTATATATATACCTATATTAGGTATTTTTTTATACAGTAATAATTACGTCGGAGTTTTAACTAAATTATAACTAACTTTTTTGTTAAATTTTCTGAAATTTGTCTATCTCATATAAACTAGAGTTACACACATAATGCCGAAAATTTTACCTACCAAATGTAAATAATTTTAATTACGAAATTTTAACCAGCTCCGTGAGCAAATTGTTCTGCGTGACCCGGAGAATAATAATAATACAAAAAAAAAAAAAAAAAAAGTACTTCAGACAAAATAGAAAAATTTTAATATTTCGTGTATACTTCATTTACAATGTTTTTACTGCGGTGATCTGGTATTGAATTTCAAATCACGCACTATCGCGCCCGCTTTATTATAATGTTTCGATAACATAATATTTAAAATCACAAGCGATCACGCGTAAAAAACCATAAGTATTTAAAGTATCAATCAATCGGAAAACTTTATATATATATATATGTAATAATTACGTTTACAGTTTATACTTTTATACATATGTATATATATATATATATATATATATATAAAAATACATACATACATATATATATATATATATATATATATATATATATATATATATATATATATATATATATGTATATATATATATATAAAATTAATCTGTCCGCTTATTAATTTCTTTCTTTTTCTTTTTCTTTTCTTTGCATGATTTAACCTGATATTTTTATCTTAATTAAAAACTAACATACACACACACGCATATCTCTGTTATGTAATTAACTCGCACGCAGACAGTAACGATACCTCTTCGCTGTCGAAAAGTTTCGTTCAAAATGTTTCCTATTCTACTTCGTCTTATTGCTATAACAATCAACGACTGCCTTTCCTTAAACCTCGTGATGACAAAACATCGGCATTTGTACCGGTCTCTAGGTCGGACAGTAAGGGTAAATTGAACATCGAGAAAGAGGAGGAGCAGCGAGCGAAACGAGCAACGGTCGAATCGACAACGGAAAAGGGCGACGATGATGATGCGGACAGTGCCGCCGTCGATGACAAACGACCGTCCATTTGCTCGCAAGAGGTACGTAAAGTGTTGGCTAGCGCAGAAGCGATAAAAACGCTATCCGCGTCGTTGGATAGGCAAATTCTGATGGACTCGATAAAAGAATCGAACAGCAGACCGCAGTCTCCGATACCGAGCGACTTTGGCAAAGATTTGACGTCCGCTTCGAGAATTCCCACCGAAAATGCTGGCCGACGGTCGCCGGAAGCGGACGCCAAAAGCGAAACTAACTCGCTGGAAGAAATAGAACATGCGCACTCGGGCCGACCTCATAGCGTTCGCTCCCTCACTCCGAACATTTACGAAAGACCGCTTACTCCGCAGCAGGTTGTGGTTTTCCCGCCGGAAATTCCTCGAACGATAAGAGCTCGTTCGAAAACACCGCTACCGAATAACGGTAATCGCTTCCGGGAAAAGTCGCCGATTATATACCAGAGTTCGTCTAATGTAATACTGAGAAACGTGCAACAACAACAACCCCGACAGAGCCCGTTAATTTCGGTGGAAAAGAGTTCCGAGGTAACGACCAGCACTAGAGAGTTGGACGACGGCATGTGCCGTTGCGAAATCGAAAGAGTTAAGGAAACCGTTCGCGTTACATCTCCGGTTCCGTTTGCTTTTTCGAATTTGCTAGCGAACGATATAAGGACAGTCTCCTCTTTGGTGGATCGGTCGTCGTTGTCGTCGTCGTCGTCGTCGTCGTTGACGGAGGCCGGTCGGACGACTACCGGCGGCGTTACGATCACGGAAATCACGAATCAAGCGCAACACAAGTCGACAACCGGTGCAAGTTCGGCAAAGGATGGTACGATTGTCGCGATAGCGGATGATAGACGCGATGTAAGTTCCGCGCCGAATTTAAAACCGATAGCGACGGAAAAACCGGAGCAGCAACAGCAACAGCAGCAAAGAAAACCGAATAATAACGAAGATAGCTGCGCGACGGACTTGGCGAGAGTGCCGGAGAAACCGCAGGGGTCAGATGTGAAGATGAACCATGGCAGCTCGGTAAAGGATTTGCCGAAACCGGTAGAAAAACCGGGCCTGATGGCTGGCGCAGTGACTACGGTACCGGACAGACCGTTTACGCCGGTGAAACCAATACAACCGCTTTATTTACAAAAACCGGTTCCTCTGCCGGCGGAAACTGTACCGTACGATCCGAACGTTGCCGCGCCGCAGGAAAACAGGCCGCTATCGCCGTTCGTTAAAGCTCTGACGACGGCTTCGGAAAGACCGTACTCGCCGCTGCCGACCGAGCACTCGGTTTTCCTAGAAAAACCGAAGCCGCCGGAAGAAAAACGGATTTCTATGTCGGAGGCGCTGGCGGTGGCGCCGAAAAAGTCGTACCGTCTGTCGGAGAAATCGGCGTCGCGCCCGGACGACGTTAAACCGGTAAGCGAACCGCTGAAGAAGTTGGAACCGTTAGACGATCCGAGTTTCATATTGAAAACGCCGATCATTGTAGAGGAAAGCAAACCGGTTAAACGACCGTTCGGCGATAGTCAACGAATGACGGTTACGACTAGCAGCAGCAGCACGGTAGCCGAGTACAGTCTATCGGACGAGCTGAAACAGTTTTTCGAGGGTAAGAACAATGCGCGAACTTCGACGACCGACGAACGCGACCGCAAATCGTCGACGCCGAGACCGATTTCGAAGACCAAGTACCCGTTCACCGGTACCGGACTTCACAAAGCGACCGGCGTTCCGTACTATCAGCAGTGCGTGGAAGAATTAGCGGCCAAGAATAAGACTCCGTGCTCCAGTTCGCGCAGTACGCCCATCATTCCGGCATCCGCACAACGATCGCACTATATGGAGAACTGTTCGCGCAAGTCTACTCCGTTAAGTTTCCAGGCCAAGGTGACCGTTGAGCACCGCTCGAAACCGCAAATAGGCGGCGCCGATTTCTCGTCGATGAACCAACGCTGTTGCTCCTCCTCTTCTTCTTTCTCCTCTTTCGCCGCTTCTTCCTCTAACTTCGGTATAGAGAAAAAACTGCAGCCGTCGATACCGTTTTTCTCCAACGAGAAGGTGGTCGGCAACGACGGACGGCGCAGCGCTAAGGGTAAGCGGGAATTTCTCGAAGAACAGAGCACGAAGGAAACGTACGTGAAAGAGGTGCAAGTGAAGGAGGAATTAACGGAAAAAGTTACCATATCGAACTTTTCGAAAGTAGTGCCGATTTCGAGCACGAGTTCGATTCCGAGCACGGGACCGATTCCGAGCACGGGACCGATTCCGGAACAGCCAAACGATCATCCGTTAGTTCCGTCATCATCTACTCGGACGACCGGTACCGATAAACTATCCTCGTCTGCGTCCTTGTCAACTCCCGGTTCGACTGTCGTGAATTTAACTAACATAGTAACACAACTAACCGAAAATCTCGCTAAACTTTCATCTTCCGTTTTGACTGACAACAAAAGTCACCACCACACCGCTACTACTAGTACGTCTTCTTCTTCTTCTTCTTCTATGTTACTACCTTTCTCTTCTAACAATTGTAATAAGAAACAGCAACAACAACAACCCGCTTGTGTAGCCACAAAACCTATAAGCTCATCAGAACCCAAACCTCTAGGTGGAGCTGACAGTGCCGGCTTTAGAGGAGGTACCGCGGCTGGATATTCGGCACCTCGTCGCGGAAAAGGAGTACTTAATCAGCAGAACTTGACTCCGGGCGCTAGAATACCACTGTGTGCTCAGTGTAATTCTCAAATCAGGTACCGTATATCTCTCTGTAGCGTTACGAATTTGCTTAATTTTTTCGTTTTTATTTTTTCAACTTGGAATGCGCAACTACTACATGTTTGTTCTCGTTTGTGTTCGGTGGAAATTTTTCAATTTGTAACGGTGGCCCTTTTTCACGCGCTTTATGGCCGCTTTGAAAAACCGCTGCCCGACAGCTTTGTAAATCGCTTTTATCCGTGTGTCGCACAGGCAAATCTGATTATTTAAATTACAACGTGCCCCTTCTTTTTTTTTTTGTCTTTTCGAAAAAGATCTTAAAACGGTAACTAAAACAGCAAAGTCTGTAATATAAAATCTTTTGTTTTTTTTTTTTTCTATAAAATAAGTTCCAAAGTGGCGTAAGCAATTCAGCCAAAGAAGTCGTGCCAGCGATTAAGAATTTTTTTTTTTTTAAAAACCGCAGCTACCTCTGCATTCTTTTTATTTTTTCCCTATACAAATATGTTGTCCATAAGCCCCGCGCTCTGATAGAAAAAATTTTTTAAAACTGGCAATTTTTCTTTTCATTACGCTCGACCTCACAAAACTGAACTGTTTGAAACCGGACACTTGTTTTTTTTTCATTTTATTACTAAGAAGAGCTATATATTCCGGAGATTGTATTTTATGTGCAGCTCAACTATTCCCAATTGTTACTTACTCGTTTTCCATACAAAAAATCCCTCCTGTCGTCACATGCGAAATATTTCACGGTGCCAATTATTTACACTTTCTCCACTTCTAGTAGCAAGCTAATTTAAAAAAAATCAAAAGAAACATCCATCCACTGACTGAAATTGTATACTTTTCGCAACAATTAATATTTTGCTCCGTATTGCAGTTGCAATTTCGTAATTGGTGAAATTTTGAAAATTCCCTTCCATTTAATAACCACAGCACATGATTTCTACCTTTTTTTTTAACTAACTCGTTTTTAAAGGTAACTCGCGTACACATCGGTTCTATTAATTGTTCTACCCACCGTCTGCATTTCGACCATATAGTCTGCTTCCCCATGTCTTTTCTTCTTTTCCATTTGAAACTTCTTTACTATTTTCTCTGTCTTAGTAGCCGGATAATTATCGAGATTTGTAATGCCGATCGTGTACTTTCTTTAAACGCCCTATTCTAAACGCTTTCAACTTTATTCTTAATTTCTAATCCTCCCTATGCATTGCAATGCTTCTCACTTTATTCATTCTCTTCCTTATCCGCTCTTTTTTCACTTCCTTGCACTTCTTTTAGACGTATTCGAATAAATATCCTTTTCGTTACTAAAGCTCTTCGTGTTGGTGAATGCAAAAAAATAAATAAATAAATAAATAAATAAATAAATAAATAAATAAATGGAAAAAAAATCCGATTTCTTCTACATTATGTTATATCTTCGCTAGGTCGTCGGCGCCATTTACGACATGTTTGAAATAAAACAGAATATCCTAGTGTTCGCGAAATTTTCTCACTATTTCCTTCACTGTTCGTTGTTCAGAATTTCGATACGCACGTTTCAGGTTAAACGTCGGAATGCAACTTTACATTTTCAGAACAATTCCAATCTATTCTTCGAAACGTTTCGAATTCTTTTTATTTTATTATTTTTTTTAATTATTACAAAAAAAAGAAAACCAGCGGTAACTCTAAAAGTGTACACTGATTATTAATATTTACGGATCTAAATTAACAAAATGGTTAAATATACGGGGATTGCTAAGCGGTTTTGGGTCGGTGTTATATAGCGACCGGATCGAAAATCGAAAAAAAAGGATTTTCTTTTTTCGTTTACCGTTTAGATTAACACTCCAGTCTAATGTTTTATTAATGGACTAAATCGACTTATTGAAATTTTTTTGGCTTTTTGAGTTTTTTAAAGTTTTTAAATAGGTTAACGCGTGTGATATTAATACGGTTTGCAAGAATGTTTTGTTTTGTTTTTATGTTGTTGTTTTGTTTGTTGTTTTTTTTTCGTTGAAATACACTGATTTTGTTTTTGCATGGTTTTCCATCCCTTGTGTGATGCTTAAAATTCTTAACACATTACTGTCGTTCTGGTGCGTGCGCAGAAGATGTCGACGATCTCGCATCATGTCGTAAGGTTTGTTCAAAATGTGCCAAACTCATTACCAGGTACATATTTTGCTAATTATTATAGTTGTACGAACAGTGTACGCGTGATATATTTTTATGTTGTTCGATGTTTTTGTTAATCACCGGTTGTTTAAAAATTCAAACCCTAAACCGGTTCTAAGATTAATCTTTTTCGTTTCCATCGGTAAAAAAAAATAGCGCATTTACTCGACTAACCAGCGCAGCCCGAAGTCGATATATGACAATCTAACACAGGTTATTATGTATGCGATATAGCTTCCGATGATAAACTCAGTTCCGTTCTTCCACTCGACACGCAGTTTAGGAATTACGAATGCAAATAACCCTAAAAAAATACATCCAAAACACGAACGCCATCTGCGCTCTCCCAAAAAAGGGCGCCAGACCGCCAATTATGGTGTCAGTTCAAGCCGCCGTATATATTGGTTTTGGACTTTGTTTTTTATATATTTACAAGATTGTAAAAAAGTTTCATCCTAGTTTTCAGAAAGAAATAAATTAAATAGATAAAAAATACTAGATATATAACAATTTTTAATTACGTTACTCTTTTGCCGCAGAACGAGAGCCTTTAACTTTCATTATTTTGAACTTCGCAGAACTGAAACGCCGAATCGTGAAATAACTTAATATTTTCATCGAGCTTTGGACACCTCCAGACACGTTGGCATCTGAAGTTCTAAAAATGAATCGGACTTTTTTAATATTCAATATATGAAATTTAAACAATCTTAATACGGTATTTAAAATATTTAAGCAAAAACTGTTCAACCGTTCTCACTGGAAATAAACAGACGGAGTACGAAATGAAATGTAAATAATCAGAGTTTATTTTGTAAAATCTAACGAAAACTGTTGAAAAAAAATTACTTGAATCGGACATTTTTGACCATCGCATTAAGAATACACTGAAAGAGTTGCATAGGCACACAGGGTGCTGGCAAGCTCTGAACCAAGATTATTATAAAAATCCAATTCCGCCGCGGACGCAGTATGATGGCTAGATACACAAAGAGCCGGATCATGTTTGACGTTGAGCCTGCTTGTATGAGAAAGCTGTCAATCTATTTTTTTGACTTGTTGTCGAGTGGCTTGATAAAAATGGTTGATTTCATTCGGCTTAAGCTCGAAGATGTGCTTAATCGTACGTAAAAGCAAATTAAGCATGCCGGTAGACCGCAAATAAGATTAACGAAATAAATGGAATTGTGGTGTTCGATTAAAGATGATAAGCGTTAATCCAATCATGGTTTTAGTCACAAATGTAATATCCGGTTATAAAAATCATAATTCTGCAACTTTAAGAATTCTACAAATAATAATAATAATAATAATAGGATTTAGACGCTGAAATGATACTATATATATATATATATATATATACCAAAGCAAAAAGAAGGGTAAAAAACGGATATGAAACAATGGAAGTAATAATTGTGTAGTTATTAGAACAAGCTGGAAGAGATTGAAATAAATAAAGTTTTGTATATAAACTGCAAAAATAAACGAATTAAAAATGGAGGAGCAAAAAGATAGTAATTATAAAAGATATAATTTCACAAAAATACCTCAAACTGGCAAAGAAGAATAGAAGATTAGAAAGGATGATAGCGCACGTAAATTAATACTAGAATGGAAAATATAATAAAAACATTATAGCGGTTGATTTAAATAAAATTTTTAGGCACATTCGAGATTAGAAAAAGAAAACGCAAACATTGATGAATATAAATAAACCTCAATACATGAAGGGATAAACAAAAACTAAGAAGGTACAAAACAAGAGAAAAAAAAAACAAGCTGACAAAGAAAGCTAGAGAATAATTTATTTCGAAAAAATCAAAAAAACGTTTTATAAACAACAACGTAAAAAGAAAGAAGTAGAGAGGAAACAAATACCTCAGAGTACATAGACCAGCACAGGAAAAAAATATAGGACAAAGAAGAAGTACATTAAAGCAAATTGGATTAGAAAGATAAAACACGAAGAAGAGAAAATGAAGGATATTAAAAACGGGTAAGCGTTAAAAATTATATAAAAAAAAATTGAATAACCCCAACCGCAATAAATAGAATACAGATTTTTTTTTTCAAATATATACTATCTTAAGTAGCAGTTATACAAGAGTATTCTCAATAACTTCATCAAAAACCCGAAAGAGAGGTCTGAATTTGCTGTAAAAATTATTCACATCTACATCAAGAAAAGCATATCAGCACTGTGCCGAAAGTAATGTTCTAGCTGAGGAACAAAAAATAGGTCGAGCTAGAACACACGGTGTAAGGAGCAACTGGTAACAGACGAAATAGTAATGGTCCAAACGTAAAGGAAAAAAAGAAACATACATATAGCACACAAATTGGCTATTACGATTCTATAACGCGCAGTTGGTTGATAGAATTACTACGGCTCTGTAAAATAAGTAGATAATTACAAGTAGACGCTTTTACAGAAATTAACGTTAAAATAAAAACAGACGCTCTCTCGCCTTAAATCCTTTATCAGACATTTTGAAGAAATAAAATTACGGCTATAAGAGAAGGAAAAGTTGCCTTTAAAAACATCTGTTTTAGGTGGATGACACAAAGTTTTATACTCAACCAACAGGAAGTTAGTCAAAATTATTAAAAATAACAGAAAGATTCTCGGGAGACATGAAATTTGGAAGTAGAACATAATCAGGAAATAATGTAAAAATCATTAAACAAGAGAAATATAAAACTACGCGAAGCAAACAGATAGAAATAATGGGTAAAGATGAAGTGCACGAAAAGGGAAAATTGATTATTAATAGCGAGGTGATTAGAGACAAAATAGATACGTAGAAATATGATTAAGACAATTAACACATACACAGTGCGTCCCGTAAGTTTTGAGACTGAGTCTATAAACTATACAAAAAAAAAATACCAAAATTTTTTCAACACGATTTTTATTCAAAATAGGCTCCATTAGACTGTATACATTTGTTTGCGTGATCCTCCAACCTTTTCATACCTTTCAAAAACGCGTCGCTTGGAATATCGTTGAGGTTCCTCGTCACAGCTTCTTGAATCTCAGGAATCGATGCAAAATGTTTTCCTGTCAGGGTCATTTTTAGTTTGGGAAACAGGAAATAGTCCGGTGGACTCATATCCAGCGAATAAGGCGGGTGGTGCAACACGGGAACCGATTTTTTTGCCAAAAACTGAACGTTAATCGCTGCGGTGTGTGCTGGAGCGTTGTCGTGTAACAGGAAAAAAGATCGATTTCTCCACAAAAATTCGGCCTGACGCGCGCGATTCTTTTACAAAGGCGATCTAGAACTTGCTGATAGAATGCAGCATTGACAGTAACACCTTGAGGAACAAATTCTTTGTGAACAATTCCTTTTGAATCAAAGAACACGATAAGCATTGTTTTTACTTTGGACTTTTGAAATCGCAATTTTTTGGGTCGCGGGGAATTTTTTCCACACCATTCCGCACTTTGCCTCTTCGTTTCAGGGTCATATGCAAAACACCAACTTTCGTCACCTGTAATTATGCTTTCAAGACAATTCGGATCGGCTTCAATCATTTCGAGAAGGTGTCGCGCGCATGAAAGACGCGTTGTTCTTGTTGCTCAGCTGTCAGAGCATGTGGAACGAAGCGCGCGCAAATCTTCCACTTCTGTAAATTGTTTCGAATAAATGCGTTGAACGATGGATTTACGGATTCCAGTTTCTTCTTCTACCAACCTACACCCCGCACTTCGATTCTCCTTCAAGAAATCGGCAACACGAGCCATGTTTTCGTCTGTTTTCGTTGTACATGGTCTCCCACCTCTCTCTTCATCTTTGATGCACTCCCTCCCCGAAGTAAACGAATTAAACCACCGAAATACAGTAGCACGAGACAAAGTAGACTCAGCATAAGCCACTTTCATCATTTCGAATGTTTCCGTCGCACTTTTACCCGCTTTCCAACAAAACTTAATTGCTGCGCCTGGTTCGAGATTTGTTTCCATTTTAAAGTTATGACAACACAGCCAACAGTATGTCACGCGCACAGTCACCAAACCGAGACTAATCATCCGATCGACTTGAAACTTGGTATGAAAGGGTAAGAAGGATGTAGTAAGAAGTTCCTAAAATTTCATGAAGATAGCTCTACTTGTTTCGATTCTATACTCGTAGTCTTAAAACTTACGGGACGCACTGTGTATGCTGCCCAACATTAAGAGTAATAAGTTGGACATTCTTCTTCTTCATCATGTGTCTCGTACGCATTGCTGCACGGTGACATCGCAGCTTTAATATCTCCCGATTACAGCAGCTCTCATCAGCTTTCCAGTGACTTCCAGTCCTGTCCATTGCTTTATATTTTGCAGCCGTGTTGTTTTCTTTCTTCCAGGCTCTCTCCTAACATCTATATTTCCTTGAATTCTAATTATGTGTCCAATAAATTGGACATTAAGCACCATTAATAATATAGATAACGCGGAAACATCATCCAAAATCTTCGAACGAACGATTACACATGAAGAGATGCGAAGGACGTCTAGAATGTCAAAGTAGGTCGAGTAAAAATGAAAAACTATTTCTACAGCAGTAGAAATATATCTAAAATGCAAGAAATAGCTGTGTAAAATCTGATAATAATGTAAGCACTGAATTTAGGAATTTAGAAAATTGTCAAAAAGAAACGGTAAATATTTAGTAAACAGATGGAGAACAAAGGCGCTACATAGAAGGTACCTCTACAAGAGTTACACAGTAGCCGCACGTAGACCAATAAGCTATAAAACGGTTGGTTAATTCCGCAAATTTTTATAATCGCACAGAATCGAGAAAACCATGAAAAATATATTATCAAAGGAAATAATATTGGGGATAAATGCGGAAGATGTGGCTACGTGTGGAAACGACAGGGCATATTTTAAAAAGGTGAAAAGAATTAGCGGGGATTATATAATTAGCGACTATAGCGGGCATAATTAATGAACAAGGCCCCATACTACAAATATAAGCCAGAAGAAATCCTAAAAAACAAAGAATGTCAATTGCACAATGGGAGATAGAACAATCCTAACGAATGGAAAAACAATAGCAGACCAAATGTAACTTTTGCAAATATAATTCAAAGGTTAATAATAAAAATCACGTAGATACGAAAGAAACATTAAGAAAAGATGAGCGAGTATGAAATTTTGAAAGAAGAAACGAGAAATATTTGAAAATAGCGTAAAGACGATTCCGCGAATGGCTGAAAATATCGGAATAATTCCAACAAGCTTGACAGAAAATTTGAAAAAATTGTATTCGACGATTGGTTTAGACAAAAAGCGAGTTTTATTAAATACAGCAACAGCAACGAGAAATTAAAGCGAAAAATATTAAAAGGCTTTGCTAATGATGGTCAGACGCTGATAATAATACCAGCGGAAGCTGAGAATCGTTTAACCATAATAATCATAATAATAATTAATAATAATACCGCAGTGACCCGTGCCAATCGGAATAGGACGACTACAGAAAAAGCACATCGGTGTCACTCCGATGATCACAAAAGCTCTTGGAACAATGTCAAAGAAACCTGAAAAAAAAAAAATCATACCGGAATCAACGACACTGCAATTACAAATAGTATACATCTCTTGAAGCGTCGATTTGATAGGTACTTAGATTTTTGGACGTTTAATCCGTGTTAGCCACAAAAAATCGCAGCTGTTAAAACGACTAATAATCGATAATAATAATAATAATGTCGCGTCGAGTTATTATCAGTCTGCTTCGATCACAATTAAAAAACTCTCTTCCTATAAAGATGTCTCCGCTGAATATTATGAAGTAGTTAGCACGGCGCTTGCTTAAAGAAATGTATAGAAATGTTTACCGCAAGTTAAAACGAAATATTGCGGTAATAAATGAAACAAAAAGACGTATGTTATTTGAAAAATTTTAAAACAGGAAGCCGTATGCAAATAAAAACTAGCCTAACAAAATGTAAAATCCGACAGATCTACAGACATTGCACTCTTTAAAAAAAAAGCATCGCTTATCTCTCAACAGTGATTGTTAGGCATACTTGAAAGCTCGCAACTTGTACATTTGACCGAGTTTATTTTATCGCCGCTCCCGATTACAGTAGTGGAAGCCATGTCAATTCCATCTTGGCGCGCTACTACATTATGTAAATGCCACGGTACTTTTTTCATACGGAATCATTTAAAACGTCCTTAAAATTTGCTCCACACTAGAATTGGTTTCTTATCGTTAACGAATGTTAAAATTAAAAGCTCCACAAAGAAAAAAAAAAAAAAAACAAAAAAAAAAACACTTGTTAAATTTAATAGAAATTTTTTTTTTATTAATTTTTGTCGAGTTTTTGAAAAACTTTCTTTTTAATCTTTGTTCGGCGGTATATAATTTCCGAGCTATACAAGTTCGAAATGTAGTTATAAAACGAATTAATATCTAGGAATTTACTCAATCTGGTGCCCGATTAATTAAACTTTTTAGCTGTTACGCGTTTTTTTTTTCGTTTTTATATTCTAATTCGTTCTCCGCAACCGGGAATAATTTGGTACTGAATTGTTTCGAGACAAAAAACGATTGTTGCCGTTCGACAGTTTGCCAAAAACCTTTTCAGGAATGTACAGCTCGTATTAAAGAAGGAAGCACTTTATATTCGAGTAAATGCGATGGACTTTCTGTTTTTCCCGCATTGTGTGAGAACACTTATTATATAAGAGAGGAAACAAAACCAGAAAAAAAGGTACATTTATAAAAAAAACTCTGTAAGACATCATTCGTGATGATTTCGATATTCTGGGCAAACTCACTTGTGTTCATGCGTACCAGCGCGATTACTTCCTGATTAGGTCCGCCGTTGATGTTCGTCCATCAAGAGCCCCAAAGCAGTTTTCTAATTTCCATGTTTGCTTATTAGCGGATATCGCTTATTCCACTATTCTTCTTTATAGAGTCGCTAATTCAATTACCGAGCGTCGTGAGTATGATTTTTCTCCATCGACTTCGACTGTTTTCCATTGTGCTCGATTCCAAGTTTGTCCACTTATTGCCATTAACATGTCTATCCTTCGAGTCGGTGATTTTCCTCGCAGCGTCCTTCATTCTGCATATTTGAACGCTTCTATTATTACCCTAGTTTTATTAGCAGATGTTTTCAAAACTATTTTGAGTTTTGGCGTACCGTGTTTTGTGTTATTTTTGACTTTTAAGACAAACACATTCGTTTTGCAAATCCGATAAAATGACAGTAGTCGCGAAAATTGTCTTCCGCATTTTTATCAAAACACTTTTAATTGTTGTTGCTGACTTCGCGAATTATCGTAGCATTTCTCAGGTAACATTGATTTCGATTTTCTTCCGTTCTCCGCACGAGTTCCATCTTTCCTGCTTCGCTCGAAATTTAAATCGCATACTTAGCGACGCCATTATAAAAAAAAAAAAAAAACGGGTCTCGCAATCTCGTCGGATTCAGTTGGATTGCCCCCAATTCTTCAAGGACAACTCTACCACGGTTGAAATTCAAAATTTCATAATCAAAAAAAAAAAGGAAAAACGAAAAAAAAACACGCAACAAACGGCCCATTATAACAGTAGTGACTCGCGTTATATTATACTCTTTTTAACGACTATGCTGATTTTCATTATCGTGTTAATCGGCCCACAATCCACACAACCATAGTGAGGAAGCCCAGTGAGGAACGATAATCTCTAACGTCGCACTAACGTCATCAGACCGCGCGTAAAATATCAACATGTAAAATGAAAGACTATTAAATATTGTTGAACAGTTTCAGTACAAAGTTGAAAAGTTGGTATTAAATGTGAACATTTTTTTCAAAGTCGAATAAAACGAAACTGAATTTTCGTATAATCGCGTGAAATCGTGCGAATTCAAATTAATCGAAATATTACTACGGCGAACTAGTAACGACGCTTTTAATAAGTATTTTATTTACCTCTCAGAGGACCATTTGTTACCGCACTGGGAAAAATCTGGTGTCCTGAACACTTTGTATGCGTAAATCAAACTTGCAATCGATCGTTAATGGACATCGGATTCGTCGAGGAACCATCCGGATTGTATTGCGAATACTGTTTCGAACAATTTCTAGCGCCGTCCTGTTCGAAATGCGAAAAAAAAGTCAAAGGGGTAAGAACTGATCGATTTTAAAAGCGAATAATTATACTGCTGAATGCGCCATATTTCTTAACATGAAAAAAAAAAACCATCCACAGCGTTTTTTGTTACTTTTTTCTTGCAAGGACTGCCCTTTCCCTGAAAGAAAAAAAAAAAAACATTTGAAACTGCGAACCATTTATTTCAAAACAAGTACAACACAATTTCTATTACTCTCTGGTTATTATCATCGACATTCCATTTTTCTTTCTTGTAATACCATCAAACCAAATTCGCACATATATTTACATTAACCTCACCTCTCATTCTTCGTGATGGTACTTCTTATTTAATACTCGCATTGATTTTTCAACATAAAAATTCTTTAAAGTTCAGATCTTGCTACACACTTCCAAGGTCTTTGAGTCTTTGAAAATGAACACTTTACACCAGCCTGACACAATCTTTACTCTTCGAACGTGGATTCGGATTCTCTTCAACTGAATGTTGCATTCTAGACGTTACCTGCAAAGCAAAAAACACGCAAAAAAAAAAAAAAAAAAAGAAAAAGAAAAAAAGTAGATAACCATTGCGAGATACTGATTATTTTTTTGGAAAATTGAATAAATTGTAATTCACTACAGGATTGTTTGAACGCAATTGGCAAACATTTTCACCCTGAATGTTTCGTATGCGCTTTCTGCGGCAAGCTGTTCGGTAACAACCCATTTTTCTTGGAAGAAGGATTACCGTACTGTGAAAATGGTAAGTATATTTAATTAATTTTTAAGTTAATTGTTCAGTTAAAGTGTAAAAATCAAAACTTCCCTTTTTTCCGTTCTACTACTCTAAGAAACATTTTTTTCCTCTGCAATATCGAACATTTTTCCTTCGGTAACTCCACTGAAAATTCCCCGATGGCATTTACGGAGCAAACAGTTAAAATAATTCTTCGCTAATTTTAAACGAGTGCTTTCATTACCGATTTTGACGCATAATGTGCGCATAAACACAATTAATTTATTAAGCAACTATATTAATACAAAAATCACTAAAAATATCTATTAAAAAAGATCAGCTATTTTCGGATAATTCCATAAAGTTTGTAACACTTTCTACCAAAAAAAAAAAAAGGAATCTCGCGTTTAAGTGGTTTTAATCGAAAGCAATGATATGGGAAACGTCAACAATCCAGCGATCATTAAGATCGATAAATATTACGTACTTGAACATCTTACAAGATCGAAGTTTATTCTACCAGATTTAACTCGTTTTTCTATATTTATCGATTCGGATCGCTCAGAGCGAACAATTTGACCGAGCCTTTCTTTTTATCATTTCGTTTAGCAAATTGGTTTTGCAGCGTACTTCATCGAAAAAGTAATTAACATTGCCACTTTGAGAAGTTTTATGATTTTCGATATATATATATATATATATATATATTTAATGCAATAATCTAAAATTGAAAAATCGGCAAGTCTGCAGAAATTAGGCAAATGTATTCAAAGGGGCTTGCTAAGGAAAAAACAAACTGCTTAAAAGACGTTTAAAGGTTGTCAGTGTAATGTATATTCACATATCTCGTTTGTTGAACAGTTAAAATTATAAACACTGCGCAATAAAAATTCGATATTACACGGGGGATATCGGAAAAGTCCTCTTTTCGGGGAATTCGCCATTTCTAGTAGTAGAAATACAAAGAAAATATATTAATAAAGATAAATTTAATGTTACATTATTTGAACACCTGAAGGAAGCCTGGGGTGATTTACGTCTGCTTTCTATAATTTACCTATACTAATATTTCTTTGATCTTCTTTTTCAGCTGAAAATAGGTGGATATTAATTTTTCCCGAAAAAATTGACACATACTTCGTTTGTAATAACATAATTCTATCATTTTAGTATTAATAATGTTTACATAATTAACATTACTATTTCAACTGTTTGTCAAATTATTAAATATTTAGGTTCATTTTTAATAAATGACTTCTTCAAAATATGCTTTTTTCGCTTTACGATAAAATTTTTATATTATGCTGAACGTGAGCGAGCTGTAGTAATTTCGCTATAATTAGCAGCTCGTTCCTACAGGTTTAAAATATCTGTTTCATCCACTCTGAATACATAACCATATTTACCATAGATCGATAAATCACAAAACACCATTGAAGAAGTTTTTTTTTTTTTTTAAATATGCCATCGAAAGCAAAATCCAGTTTCTTCACTTCCCGTTTGATAGAGATTAATTTGGTAACATCCATTAGACATCATCGCTAGGGAGAAAAAAAACACTAATGAAAGAATATTTAATCGATTGTTACAAAAAATTATAAATTACTTCATTAATTCTTAATAATGGTTCAGTACGCAGCATAAGCGATCTCTTCCAATACATTCCCATAAAAATGTTAATTCTTATATCATTCTTTATACCGGTAGCTGTACAATTCATATACTACGCTTAATAATGTACAGTAAACCCTTCGAAACATATATCCGCGTGGTATTTCCTTCTTCTAAATAGAGATACACATGATTTTCTTTTAATTTCAATATGTTCAAAGTACTACCCTTCATTCTAACTTCTGAATGGACGCGCATACGTTTTTTTCTTTAATTTCACTACTTTTAGAGTATCGTTCATTCCATTAAATTCCCTTCTTTACTATACGGTATTAAATTTCTTCGGTTGATCTTATCACAATCGTTGAAGATTTTACCGATAAATATTCCACATTGTAACCCCCCCGTTTACACTGCAGTCGGAAACCTAATTTAATAATTATCCTCTTTTTATCTGACGTATTTAACATCACTCAGGTCCTTCGCTCTGCTTTTTGAAAACGAGACTAGACAATTAGTCGTTATGAGTACCTTTTTTCCTCTTATAATTCTTAACGAATTTCAGAGCTTTCAATATAGTAGTACATATTTTCACAATAGCGTACCTTAATTAAATTTTTGTACTTCTTTTACAGCTGTCCGGCTATATCTTGCAGTTACAATGAAGTTTTTTTCTAAATTGTGATCTCTATCGCTTCAAAGAAAATGTGATCTGCATTGCATACAAAAATTGCAGCTGGCGAAGTGAAATGTGGAGAACGGAAAGGATGAAAAAAGCAGTGGCGAAAGATAGGAAAAAGACTAAATCCTAAACTAGAACAAGAAGATTATCGCAGAGCGGCGTAAGTTAGAGTTGAACAGTAAACTAAAGAAAGGAGTCAAACAAAAGGAAGTTTAATTACAGGAAGAATGTCATTGCGGCTAGTATCGGAAGAGAATTTTATGAGCCCGGAATCTGTTAATAGGAAAAGCATTATAAGAACTAAAGAGCGAGAAAGTAAATTCATTTTTTGGGTCATCATCAATTCCAGCGTGACTGGGAGTCTGAAGAAAATCGGTTTGAAACGAGTGAGAGCATACAAGGTTAAAAATGGTACAGGGAATATGAAGGTCAAATGAAAATCAAACGAGCCGCGAAAAAGATTGTTTGAGATACTATCAGGATTTTAAAAAAGTCGGGGAAAAAGGAAGTATATTAAAGAGCGTGCAGAATAATAGAAGTTAAAAAAAAAAAAAAGAACAAGCCAGACTGAAAGAAGTTTAAAGCATTCGGAATAATTGTGGGAAAGAATTACAATGAAAGCCCCAATTCCTTGAGCTTCTTTCGAGCCATCTGTGAATGATTTTAGTATGAAAAGTGTATAAGAATTATTGAATTAATTTCGAACAACTGAGTCGGGAAAAGATTTAACAATAGAGAGTAAAGTAAATTTCGAAGAAGACAGAAGACTAGAAAAGTTTAGAAAGTTGTGAGGAGGATTTATTAAGTCTATGACAGGTAAGGGATAATACAAAAATGGTTTTAAGAATGATTATGACGTATGTAAATGTACAAATCAATCGTAATATTTATCATAAATTTCCTTCCTCCTCTATATCTGAAATCTTTAGCGCATATATTTATACGTCTATATTTATAAATATAATAAAAATTGTATACATGATTTGTTCAGAAAATTGCAATCGCTTAAGTATACTTATCAACAACTTTTCTTGCAAATATAACAGGCCTTTGATATTTTTTCCTTTATATACTGTACATGATAAATTCGTGATTGATGAAAAATTCTAATATTAAGGGTTTACCGAATAATATATAGGTAAACATGTTTTTTCGGTCACTACTTGTATCGACAATTTTTTTTTCCCGTAGTTATATTACAATGTTACTAATATAATCTTTCAGTTTTTAAGTAGTAATGATTTTTTCGATGTACTAAAAATCGCGCAATTATTCTTTCATGTCGTAATATTTAATTTTTATAAAGATATCTTTCTCGATAATAAAACAACTGCGATAAACACCTGAAAAGTATTTTTTTTAACACAATGCAGAATAATAATAAAAAACAGAAAAAAAAAGCTGAATGTTTTCAACGCTCTCTACGAAAATTAAAATACTCGAGAGAGAGATCTGTTTCAATTAATAGAACCTTCATGATAAAAAAAAAAAAAGGGGAGAAAATAAATAAAACCTAATTAATTTTCTTTTTCAGATTGGAACGAATTATTCACGACCAAATGTTTCGCGTGCGGATTTCCGATTGAGGCTGGCGATCGCTGGGTAGAGGCTTTAAATAATAATTACCACAGTCCTTGCTTCAATTGCACGGTTAGTAATCAACTGAAATGTAACATTTATATTTTATTAACTGCTCGCCTCGCCACGATAATCTATTCTTGTAATTACCGCTGACGAACATTTTTGCTCTTTACGAAGCCATCTATCAACATCTTTTTCACACTGCTGCCTCTCGTTGAATCATTCAACTGTAATTTCCTTTCGCAGGTTGTTCCTCAATCTTGATCATTTTCAGTTCTCAAATTCATCTCTCGAATCCTCCTACATTGACTTGTTTTAAAAATTGCTTTTCTATATCGAGTCCATCTTTTTTTCGTTTCTTTTTTTTTTGACTACATTATTTTTTCACCAAAAAACAAATTTAACAAGCATTTATTAAAAATAGTAATCCCGATTTAAAAACAGTTTGCAATCGGTTACTACCCAAGCAGGGTTCAATTGGTTTTGTCGTTTAATTGTTTAATTTTTTTTTGAGTCTTTTTTCTTTTCTTGTTCGATTGAAATATTCTATTAAAATTATCGGTAATCAATCTTTTAACGTACACTACAATATGACCGATAAATTCTAAAAAAAATATTTTTAAAATTAAAGCGACGTAGTTCTATTGTATAATCGAATAATAATTAATAATAAGTTGCTTTACTCAAATTTATTCCTCTTTCAGCTTCTGGCTTATTTCTTGAGATTTGTTATTTAATTATCCTTAATACACTCGCCTTAGGCCAAACATATTCGAAGTACCGACCAAACTTGACGAGAAATAAAACTGCAGAATTTAGAAATGTTTCATCAAATAGTATTCAAATAAATCAACGACATGCAGACAAATAGAAATTTATACATATATATATATATTCTTCTTTATAGTGCCATACTTAATTACTGAGCGTCGGCGACTACCTATTCATACATCTCAGCTGTACCGATATAGGTAATGTACTAGGCAATTGTTATATGCAACGCAGGTGTACACGCGCAAGACTACATTCGGAACTGATTGTAATCGCTTGATTTATATCGGCATATACAAATGCAGTCCCGTGTGGGTCTGCTGTGTACTTACTGACCTAGCGCGCATATGGTGTTGTACGTAGTGGTTTGCCACTGCCTTCCACATGATTATTAGCGATTATTTATTTAATTCTTGTAATAAGTTCTGTCGTCGCTCGGGATCGAACCCGTGACCTCCGTAACGGAAGTTAAGCGCTCTAGCAACTAGGCTATCGCGACGATATATATATATATATATATATATATATATATTAATGAGTTACCCGTATAATAACAAAAAAGACTAATAATGTTGAACCCACGAAAAATAAAAAGATCGCAAAAAAAAGCCATGTACAAAATTATGAAAATTTAGACAAATATCGGATTAATTGAAATAGCTTAATAAATAGTCAGATATTGAAAAAAAAATATTTTCTAAACCTCACCATTATATACCAATTAAACTCGGATTTAGTTCATTTCTCCGAAGTGATCGTAATCGAGCCCCACGAAAAACACGCAATGATGACTTTTCAAAATTTTAAAAGAGTCAGCTAGCAGCGTAGCTCGAATTGAATTATTCTATTTAACTGATATGTATAGATAATTAGGTATTCCAACTATTTAATTATTTCTGACTCCGAGAGTGCCCTCCAAACGATCTGCTCCCCCCTTTGCGACTTCTTCTTATGATTGTATGATTCTACGCATACGATGTCTCATGCATCTTCTTTCTTCGCGTCACTCCATCCGTGTTGATTTGTTGTGGGTGCCCAGCCATGTGAGTATCGAGGGTAATGAGGCGGTGGATTCTTTTGCTCGGGTTGCTGCCTCCTCCTCATAAAATGCAACGTTCAGAAGAAAGCGACGAACATTCGAAGAGAACGTGATCAGCGTCGCAAACCGATGATTCATTCGGGTGAAAAGGGTAGTATGGAGAAGAAACTAGAGAGAGGCGGTAATGAGAGGATAGTAGAAGAGAATGATTAAAATGTAGATGAATAATAGAAACAGCAATAGAACATCAGAACGGGGGAGTGAAGGAAACTCGAAGAACCATGAAACAGAAGGAAGATCAGGTTGTACAGGCAGGTAGAAAAAACGATCGACATAGAAAGAGAAGAAGTGAATCTATCTGACCAAAATCTAAGGTGGCATTTTTTACACAGTGATGGGAAATTAGAGGATGTGATTTTGTTGAAAAAAGAGAAGGAGGAGGCAGCAACCGGAGCTAAAGAATCCGCCACCTCATTACCCTTGACACAAAAAACATGGCTGGGCGCCTACATTTGCTGAAGCTCAAGCTTCCTACTCCTTTTTGCATGTCTTACATTCTGTCCTACTCCTTCCATCATCACAGCTATTAGTGTTCCTTTATATCGTCTATACCTGATCGAATAAAAATTTAAATGACGGCTCTCTTAAAAAATAAAAAAAAAATAAAAAAAATGTATATTTGTCCTATTATTAACGAGCAAAATGTTTCAACTTTGAATAGTTGCGGCAGAATACTTCACAATTCGAAATATCTCACTATCTCCCCTTAAATTTTCGAAAATTCGTTGCTCGTTTATTTAAAAACATTTAACATTGCTTTAAGATGGCGCGACAGTTTTTAACATAGCTAGGTGCTCGCCTAATCAGAAGTGTCATTATCGCGAGTTGTTTCGTATCTCAGATCGCTGTTCCATATAGAGCTAATATGTACGTAATCGAATATACGGTATTATACCAGAAAGAAGTGATCTGGGAAAGTGAAGGCGCATCATGCTAAAAGGAGAAAGAAACTGACTTCCAGCATTCCCTTCAGATTTGCATTAGAGACCCCCTTAAGATTACATTATGAAAAGAGCTTAGTTCCCCACAGTCTAAGATGTACTATCAACGCCAGATGAGACTCAATTTATCTTTAACATTATTCTAAATCAGTTATCTCACAGATAGGGTACTATGTCAATCATTTTCGTTTCGTCTTCATTTCAACAAAAATGCCGAATATCGACGAAAACACGTTGCACGCGTTATAAAATAGTTCCTCTCCTATATATAAAGATAACTTTTTCAGCGCAAAATTCAATTTTTACGCGGCGATCGTTATCTTCTTCTTCTTCTTCTTCGGTGATAGAGTTGGACATTTTGTAATTAAGTAAAAATACCACCTGTAATCCGTTTCCAAACCGAAATATTCGGAGGCGTAATTGATTACATTCGGTAATGACAAAATTGCGACTACTTAATATGTAACTGACTTTTAGTAACATCGTTATAATTAATAAGCATACACGATTGCGAACTTGTAATCGAGATCAATCGAAAAGACTAATTATCAGTATGAACCATTTAAATTAAATATACAGATTTGGTTTAATATTCAAATACCCGGGAAGTTAAAAATAGTTTTAATCTTTTAAAATGATACGCTAATTATTAATGATGTTCATTTACGTTTTATTTGTTGCGTTTTATTCAAACAAAATTTTTTCACAGTAATATAGGCGAATATTGTTGAAAGATTAAAACTATTGTGATTCAGAATTATTCGATTGACGAGTCTCCGATTTGAAATTATTCATTAATAATCACTAAAGAGCGCAATCGATTTCACCAATCGGTCGCAATTATCATTTTTGCGATTATCAAAAGTAATCGATTGCGCTCAACACTACACTCTGGTTCAGAATCGGATTACATGTAATCTCTTGCTAACTAATTACAAAATATCTCCCAATAACTCTAGCAGGCAACGTGCAAACACAGTATATACGCAATAACTCTGTATCTGTGTGTATGCATTTCACTAACTGCACCAATCAGCGTTGAATTCAGGCAGCAGCTGAACCGCCATTACAGCATGTAGTACCGTCATTTTAAGTTTTCCCAACAAAAACAGTTTCATTTTTTTTCTCTCTCAATTTTCGTCACTAAAGAATTATTTGTAATTTTAAGAGTAATCGTAAAAAATTTTGTATTATTAATAGGCAGCTTTTTGTTTTTCTGAATATAGATTTGCAAGGTGAACCTAGAAGGACAGAGTTTCTACGCTAAAGGAGGTCGACCGTTTTGCAAAAGTCACGCTCGCTAAAGATGCCATAGAATGAATACTCATACACCATACACGCATATACAGACGGCACTCGTCTTTATCATTATATATACATATATATATATATATATACATATTAAGATTTCTATTGTAAATGTCGCCTTTTTTCTCTTTTTTTGTTTTTAAAGATTTTTCCGCGTGTGTAATAATTAATCGCAAGCATACAACATTCAGTTTTACATTCGAGAATACTGCTACACGCACAGACACACGCGCGCGTATGAATCTAAAAATTCTACTATTCAATTTTCACTGTTATTATTGTTTTACCACACGTTAAACTAACCAGCAAATTCATAATCTCATTATAATAACATATTAAATTCGCTGTTATTACGTTTATTTTCTGGAAGCGTATTTTTTAAGAACTACGAGTAGTGTGTATTTTCAAATTCAACTTACGGATAAGTTGTTACAAGTCGTTACAAGTCGTTACCGATGAAACATCGCGCATAATTGTGTATTTTGAATTTTTTTTTTCATTCTTATAAAACTATAACCGATCGTCTGGAATTACCAGAGACTATTATTCCAAGTATCATATGTGCCTACTCTACAGTGTTAGGTAAATTTCAATCTGAAAACCCCGCGAGGTACATTAAAAACACATTTTAGGAATATATCATATATGTCTTAAAGTTTACTTATAAATTTAAATTCATAAGCAATTTCCAATTTAAAAAGAAGGAAAACAAAGTGTACGAATTTTAATCGCCGAGAAATGTCTTATATTTATTAAAAGCATTATATTGTATAGGAATTTTAAACAGATCCGCGGTCAGTAATACTCAGCAAAGGTTTTACGAGAAAAACGAAATGTAATTCTTATAAATGATCGATGGGAAAAATTTGATATACGTACTCTCTCAGCTCGAGATTAAAGATACTCGAAATATTGGGCATCTTCGATAGTCTCCAAATTAACGTTTAGATTACTGGCAGAAATATACCTATGTGTTTTCTGCAACTTGGAAAATATCGCCAACTTCTTTAGGACTTTATTCTAGCCGTCAGTTCTGTAAGCACGCGCAACACACCCCGAATCGAATATATATTCTCATTTGGAAATATTTCTTCCTCCGCGAGGGTAAAGCACTTTTTTTGAGCACCCAACGCGATCGCATCGTGCCAGGCCGGATCACGAACACCTTTGATTAAACTTAGTATCAACGATTTTAGATGTAAAAATTATTTATAAAAATGACTTACGTACTGATAGTTCTTCTGCTACTTCCTTTCGATGCACTTGCTCGTTTCTTTTTCATCTGCATTCGCTTTCTTCTTTCGATCGTCGGACATTTCTTTAGCGTTTTTTCATTTGTTTCGATTCAACTATGATACCTAATGAGGATGAGAATTTTCGTTTTCGAGACAGATGGGAATGCACGATTAAAGATATAAATGACATTTTAAGCGATACATTTAAATTTTAATGAAGCTCGTGTTCTGCTATTAGTGATATAGCTCTTATAAGGTAATCTTGCTTAAATGAAATTTTTCACCGAGCCTCAGCCATAAGATCAACGCAACAGACCACGAACATGTAATATGAATTTTTGCGAAATTGTATCTCTGCCGTGCGATCCGGTATTGATTAAAACGCTCTACAACTTCTTCGAATGACGCCGATCCAGAATTTTACTCCGAATAGAGGATGAATTCTATATTAATAAATTAAATCTGCGCTATAATACCGGCTATTTTGTCAGAGGTAATTGTAGAAATCACAAAACCAAAATTTTTTTCAAACATTAAACACTGTTCAAAAACTTTCTTTTGTCCGATTTTTCGAAAAAGAACACGGTTGAAATTAACAAATAAAAATAAATAAATAAAAAAGCTTTCTTTTTTAAAAGATATCAAAACCGTAACAGTTACACAATATAATACGCTCATTGTTAATTGGAGGAAACTGGAGGAAATAGAGTTGAAAAATTTTTTCGGACATTTCATGTGAATTATCGAGCAGAACAGACCTCTCTATATTCATCGGCATAACAATCGCAGATTTATATATATATATATATATATGTGTACGTGCATCTAAGCAGGTCCCACTTTGCGTGTCGGTATGGAGTTAAGCCCAATACGATGTAGTAGAAAAAATTTCTGATCGATTAAGACCACCTCGCCTTCTAAGTACAAAACTCGCCGAGATATTTGCGCTTGAAGTTGAAATTTGAAAAAACATACTTTTGAGAAAAACGGAGTTTTGGTTAAGATTTCCAACTGCGAATGCAAATGTCTCAAAAAGTTTTGCACTTAGAAGAGACTCCGGAAGGTCTTATTCGACCGGGAATGTTGTCTAGTGTACCGCACTGGGTGGTGGAACCTGGGCATAAATGGGTATCATCGACAAAGTAGGACGTTTTCAAGAAATCTCAGGTATGCAACAGAATAACGAAATTTCACATGTTCATTTTACTTTTTTCAAAAACGTTACACTTTTTATATTCTAAATCATAGCTTCTATTTAACATCGTGATAATTAGTTTTTACTTATCAGTCGATATTACATGTTTTTTCTTTACATAACGCTCGCATCACCATCGTTCTCAGCTTTACCTCGTCCAATTGTAACTATACAAAAATACGACACGTTTCATCGAAGGAAACACTCTTCATATTTTCATGAAAATATTTCGACTAAAAACGGACGTACATTTCTTGAATCAAAGCAACGAAAACAACGCGTCAACGAGTGTAACAGAGAAACGATGATAACGCTGGGAACGAAGAGGTATACTATAAAATACGAATGCGGGGTCGGATCAGTTTGCGGCATTGGAAAGAGCAGTGTTCACTCTATCAGAAACGCTAAAAATCCCAAAATCAACATTTTTGACCTAACATCCGAAAAATCCTTTCGACAAAGTGGGACCTAGTTAGTTACACGTACACATATATACAATTCAGACGTGTGTACTTACCGCGAAACAGGTAAAAAGCGCATTTATTTCGCTCAGCTGTGCTCAATTCGCGCCATCAACAAGAATAAACTGTAGTCGCCCCAGGCGGTTCGCGAGCAAGCTTCCATCACTGTCGTCTTTCGGATTGGCTTTTTAAATTACAACTCAAATTTAATTTGTCTCGCGGATTTTAATTTAATTTTAAATTATAAATTAACGATCGTAGCGAGCGCATGAAAACTACTATAAAACATACTATATTTTTTGTATATTTTTTTTCAAATGGTCTATGATTTTTCATTTTTCAGTCTGAATTAAAAATAGGTCTCTTTATTCAAACAGCTGCGATGACGTTACAGCCGAGTGCTTTAAGCGAAATTTTAGTAGCAGCGTCTTAATTGCGGTCATCTTCACAAACATATATGAACTATGCAAAAGCAAAACTATCTTCTTGTTCGCTATTCAGTTTGCCGTCCCAATATTTCCTTTAATATTTGGATTTTTCCTTTTTTGTAATTATGTACTGCGACGCTTTTAACACATATGTTAAAGTTAAAAATATTTACTTAGTTTACACTGTGAAAAATTAACGCACCGTAGTAGCGTAAGAACTCCGTTTAATTTCATCATATTCCAGGTTCTTTTTTTCGCGTTCAACATTTTATTGACGAGAATTTTCTCCCGTTAAGGAACAAAAAATCGCAAAATATTTCGAAACGAAAAAATTATCGAATCCGTGCACGCTGTAAATTGGAATAAAGAAAAAAATATATTAATTAACGGTAAAGAATCTTGTATCGCAAAAGTTGAAATATTAAAGACATCGTCTGAAGCTCCGGAATACAATCGAATCACGGGCAAAAGCACAAAAATCTTAAACTTCCCGCATCCGGATCTTTTGCGTGAATTTTTTTCGTAACGTTGCCGAGATAATCTTTTCACAACATAGAAATCTGACAGGACAGCAATGTAATTCTAAAGCCTCGTCAAATCCTGCATTAACAGAAAGGCCTCTGCAGTATTACTCGGTATTCTTTCAAAAGTTTTCAAAAACTTACTACTCCGACATGTAAGTTCAAGAATTACGTGTTTGATGAATGGCGCAATTCAACTCCATTCCTCTTTAACGGGAATTATCAAAAAAGAGTATAGTTTACATCGACCGTGCAAAAGTTTCATTTGCTATTAACCACCGGCCAACGATATGAAAAATCTCCAGAATCATTTTTAACGCGTCGCTGCATACAACTGGATTGCCGAATACGATTCATAAAAAATACGACAGAAACTATTACCGCTTTTCGCAGGATTCAAACTGGTTAATAAAGCCGACATAGTCAATTTCATCATATACCAGGGGATTCAAATTTACTGTCATTATTCTTTAAATATCTAACGAGTGAAGTCAAAAGAATTTCAGTCGGAAGTCACATGCCGCGAACTCTATTTGCTGTTTTATTTTTTCTACGCCACTTTTTCCATTTTTCACTTATTACGCCTCCTTGCTTCTTCAATCATCTTTCTCTTTATTTTCCATTTAACATACTCCACCTTCCTGCTGCTCCTGATTATATTTCTTCCCTAATCTACGGTCTTCCATTTAATCTACTTTTCTAGCTTCGTGCTTTCAATTTTCCTTTGTCCGTACCCATTTATTCTCGTGAGATTCAATTACATATGCGACCTTGACCGCGTCTTTTTCGAATGATTACCTGACTCCCTCATCTTCTTATTTAAAACGGAGAATTCCTAAACGCAATTTCAGGGAGAGTTTTTGACAACGTATCCATTTTCATTTTAATAATTCGATAACTGGAAAGATAGCGAAATTTTTTACTTAATTATATTTGTACGCTCTATCTAAACAGAACGCTACTTTATAAATCCGGTTATTACTAAAAACTTACTTCTTAGAGTTGTTGTTTTTAAAGGGGTGACCGAAGCGTCTGTTTTAAACACCGTATATCTCGAACATCTATATTTCTGGGCTTTTTTAAATTTTGGTGCCCACTATGACGTAACTATTGTTTCGTTTCGATTATCCAGCAACGTACAATAAAAACAAGAACGAAACGATTAGTTTTTATTCGAAAATGCTTTTAAAAATTTCGATATTTCTTCCTGTAAATCTAGATCGACTATTTTTCAGATTGCGCATCAAATGTAAAACAATTAGGATTACAATTAGTTTGATTTCTCACATAAAACAGACCTAAGCGATCGAAGTATAAACATATTTTCTTAAAAGCTGTAGAAAATATCGGCGTTTTGATGCAACGCTATCAGATTTATCGCATGGCTGTGATTTTTTTTAGACTTCATAACGAATCCATGTTGTACCAAAGTTCGGAATGATCAACTTTAGGAAATAGAACTCTGCACAAGAATTTTGGTTTGGGATTTATCTCGCGAGAACTCCCATTCCTATTTTTTTCAATCTGGGGGATTAAGATATGTCGTCTGACTTTTTATCAAAATATTGTAATTATATTTATTAACTGGAACAGTTGTTTTTTTTTTTTGTTTTTTTTTTTATATTCCCAGTTTTGTTTTTTCGATCATTCGCACTGCTCGCTGCAGCGCGATCATGGTTTAGCCAGTTTTCATTTTCCTCAAGCATCCGCAAGTTGTACTTAAAAAATATACGACTGCATCTCGTAAAATTTACCCAGAAAAAATGTAATCTTCACTATCTCAACGATGAAGTAAAAACGACTTACATTTTTTTCATTAGCCGCACTAAATGACAGTTATTTTCGTACACTCCATACATGATACGTATACACGTTTACCACTCCCCTAAACTTGTTTTATCCACTTTGTATCGGAACTATTAAATTAATTTTTTTATTTCATCCGAAACAAATTCTACGTCTCTTAAATGAATTTTACATCTCGTTATAATAATTCCGAAACAAATTTTAACTTATTATTTTACTTACAATTGTTTCGTATATCAGGCAATGAACAGATTCGTAAATCCCTTAAGTATATATGATCCTTCTATTTTTACCCGTATAAAAATCCGATCGCCCTTAAAATAACTTATTAATCATTATTGAAGTATTTAGAATTACTATAGTAAAACAATACAATTTTAATTATTACGTTCGAGAGAACGTTACCGAATTACCTAAACAGTTTTCTTTTGCCGTGAACAATAACAGTTATTTTTCATAAAAGACTATATTTTTATGTCAGTAATAAATATTAAAAGCTCATTTTATTTTAATATAATCAATAATTATACAAAAATTAACCTTTGCTACAGTGAGTGATAACGAAGCTATTAAAAAGTTAAAAATAGTTGTAAAATAAAATGTCATCATCTACGCACCCCTGAAGTTAAAATATTTACAAAATATATTATCAAATTATGACCTTAAATTTTTCTCCCTTTTTAAAATTAGAAATACTTCAAAAAAATTTTTATTCCACACATTTAAGATGTATTCATGCAAAATATGAAAGTTTAGAACTTGTTTTCATTTATTGTCCATCACTTTTTAATTGTCTGTTTTTTTGTTCTAACTTTGTTATTGCAATTATAATTTTTTTCTTTATCTTTATTATTATTAGAAAAAAAAAAATTAGTTAATTAAATAATATAAAAATCGAAATGATTTGGTCGAAGCACTGTTGTTGGAATAATCCACACGTCGAAAGTCGTAGTAAATCATTGCACAAAAATTTTCACAAGTTAGTTCCATTTTTTGGCTAAGATGAAATTTCGAACTCGCTGTAACAAACAAAAATAGTGTCCGTATGGCAAAACGTTCTGAGTACATATACCATCAGAAATGTCGAACTTTACAATGAAAAAAAAATGTATAATTGAAAATAACGGGGGGTGATTCTGTGATGAAGGTCAGTTTCATTTATAAATATATTCTAGACTTTTTCTGTTTCTGATTTTTTTTTTTTTTTTTAATTCCAACGAACTCTGTTCTTCATAATTGAATTTGTTGTGAGTCCGTAAAACTATATTGCTGTCATTGTGCTTATTTATATAATACGTTTAAAACGTTTATTCATTTTTTTAAAACTCTAAAAACGCGGGGGGACCATTCTCTCTTATCTTACTATTTTCGCTAAAAAAAAACGAAGAACGTATCTTAAATATCGGAAAGAAAATCGAAATTGAAAGGCAATTTGACATTTATTGACTGCATGGTATTATTAATGGGAGATACTGACAAAATCAGGGATGACTCGATAAAAAGAAAAAAAAAGAAAAAAGACTGCAAAACTATTGCGCATTAGGAACATTCGTTTAGTCTCATTTCCGGAATAGAAAAGAAATACTTCATTATCAAATGCTTAATAATGAACCTGGTCTTCGGACCGCCATTCTACCTGTATATGGCAAAACTTTCCCTCTAAACCACACAATCCTAACATAAAAACTAATCTCTAAATGTAGAAGACAAAAAAAAATTACAGCGGAATTCACAAATACTTTTATTATACTCCATCAGTAGCGATGATTAATAATAAATTAATAACATTTCGCAGTTTCACTGAAATATGAATTCGCGTAGTTCGCGTTAAAACCAGAGCTGGAGTTTTTTCATATATTTTATATATTTTATTTATATATATAATATGTATGTATGCATATAAAAATCAACATTTAAAAAGAAAGAAAGGAAAAAACAAAGGGGAAACTTATTTATAACAAGACTAAAATACACGCCGATAAATTATCGAATAACGGCACTGCTCCTAACGTATTAATAATAGAACAGGAAATATATAATCGCAGTGACTTCTGCCGTCTATAAAATCGGGTCAACGCCAACACTCAAACAGATCGAACAGCAATACAGAATTTTCGCTGAATAAAATACGGTATTTTAAAATTCAACATACTGACATGATTAGAAGGTAATATAATAAGTACGAGAATATACGCAAATGTTCGAACGATAAGTAAATATTGCAAAACGAAAGCGGTAACTAGGATACACGGACACACAAACACAGACTTAAAGAAAATGACGATTGTTCCAAGAAGAAAAGAATCAACGTGGTTCGAAAAATATCATCGAGCGGAACTTTAAGAATTATAATTCGTATAATATATTCGATAGTATAGCGTTTTTGACCTCCACAAACTGTACGAATTATCGAACTTCAGCAAGTAAACGCCGTCCGCAGGATACTTATGGTAACCGAAGTAAACCTCTTGATGACAGTCGCGTCTGTAAATCGGCACGATGACTGAGGTGGGCGGTTTCGTTCCGTTCCTTGACGACGAGCGAGTACTTATTTGAGAATGTTCGGCATCGACGTCGCTAAAATCTAATACAGACACATACACAATTAGAACAACGCCCTTAATAATAAAACTGACACAGGGGGAACGTACATCTCAGTTTAGCTCAGCACACCGTATTATTACCTTGTTCATCCTCTAGTAGGTCATCGCTATCTTCTTCGCTTTCTGAAATATGAATGGACACTTCGTTGGTGCTCGATTTACCCCATTCGAAATAAACGCCGAACCCGATATCGTAATTATCGGTAGCGAATACCCAGTATAAATAATTGCCATCTTCTCTGGTAGGAACTCGGATCTAGAATACAAAGCGTAAGCGTCGTTGTTATCATCGTTCATGCAATTTAAATTGCCGTTACTAAAAATATTATCTAAAAAAAAGGGGCGATGGGGGAGTCAATAATAATCGCGAAGATAAAAGACACCGCTATCGCGGAATTCCTTTTCTTATAGTTAATTCGTAGTCGTCACTTGTATCGCATTTTGGTTATATTCGGCAATTCTCATATTTGCTAATTTTCGACGAAAAAAATTGAAGCAGACGAATATCTCAGGAAAGCGACAGAACCCGGTTACATATCATTAATGAAATCGGATCGAAATACGAGTTATCAGAAGAGAAAAGAACTGAAAATGTCACGTTATGCTTTTCGCAAATATCGTTTCTATTATTAATACTTTTGAAGAATAATAGCGCTGCAAGTCATAAGGAAATTATAACTAATTTTTTTAATCATATTATCCAGCGAGAAAATACCTTCGAAACACGTCCCGTGCAAGGAAAACACGAACAAAATCGTTGCCGTCAAATAAAATATGACGCAAGATGAACGAACATAATTTCAGAGTTTGCATCAGAAGGCATCTCGTGACTTGGATTCGTTGGACGAACATTATTATAGTCAATAACGAAAGTCGTATAGTCGTTATGTTCACAACAGCGGATATGACCGCAAGGAAAAGGATATGTTCCGATGCATGATGTAAAATAAAATTTTCAAAACGAAAGATAATTAAGAAAAAGAGCATCAGTCACATTGAAAAGTACATACCACCCCACATCGGCAATACGAAACGAACATTTTCTGCCAACAAAAATATACCTTATTGAATATAATGAAAGATGTATTATTTTTTACGCCGAAAAATTTAAAGATTATATTCTGGTAAAATTAACCGTTCCGCCAATTCCACTACTTAATTTTCAGGTTAATAATGCACAAAATTATCTATAATATACAAAAATATTATACTTCTAACGTAATACCATTGTAGGTAATACATATTCGGTAAATTTTTTCAATTTTCAAATACATCCTTGACAATTTTTACGTTATTAATTAAGTACGGTAATTCCATACAGCACTATAAAAATTCGTAACCCCATTCATGAATTTTAAATACCAAACTGTCAGATTGCCAAACGGTGTTTACTAGGTGACCTTTTTTGTGTAAACTATTCTTTTATGCATGGAAATTTATCAACAATAGCAGTATGCCAACTCTCTCTGTAATGAATTTACAAACACATTTGCCCTGTCTATACATTTCTGACGATTCTCGGTTCGCTGATTCCTTCTTGCTTTAATTATTATCTTTTTTTGTTTATTTTACATTTTTTATTTTGTATTTATTTTTATGTTTGAACGTAAACATGAACACACCGAATTCCAAATGAACTACAATCGTTTGGATATTTTATATTTAGGACAAATTTTTGAAAAACATACTTAAAAAGATTTATATTGATCTTAATAATGCTGGCTGAATTAAAATTTGCTAACTTTTAAGTTTAAGTAGAAAAAAACAGTGGGTCTATGGTTTAGTGAGAAAAATTTGAAGAAATACGAACCAGAAGTAGACTGACTAAAAATATAAAAATGTTTTCATATTTCAAGATTTAGAAATGAGATAGGTAAAAGGCTACGCAATACTGCACCATTACTTTTTTTATCGTACAATTCTTATCTACTCAAAGTGAACATGTTTACTTTTTCCAACTAAGAATAAATTCTAGTTTCTAATAAATGCTAAGGACAATGCCCGAAGTTTTCACTTTGTTTTTTTTTAAATGGCTAAACAAATAAAATCTACCTTCATAATTGCATGTTTCGTACATATTTTATTTCGTTAATTTCGAAATTTATTATTTTGGCAAAATTTAGTGAAGTGTTTTTTGTACATTTTCGCAAAATTCGAGAATCCCCGTAATTAATGTTCGTAATAAAAATTACACAAAAATGATTCATCGCCCTAGGATAATTAAAAGCCTACTAGGAAAGATGTAGGTAAATAAAAGTGAGAAAAATCTACTTGTTTGTAAAAACAAAATTAGAAATAAAACCTTTTTGAAACGCAACACCGAAATCGCTTTATTATCAATTTATATTTACTCGGCGTATTTTACAACCTTTTCTCGTGTACAAAATGTTTACGACGCGCTTCTATTCTGTTATCATAACAATGCCTCGTTAACTCTCCGTTCAATTTCGTACTTTTATTATTCATCTTTAAAACAATCCCTCTGCCGACAACACGGTTTTATCAGTGCGTTCATAAAATATTTAATGCGTCAGTGGTACAGATCAACGATGAAGTCATTAACACCGTCAATTTATTATGAAAAAGTTTATGGACCTATCGCAATATATATATACGAACACTTTTTCTAATTAATTTAATAAGAAAAATATAATTCTGAATTACTGCGACAGTTACCGAATTAAAAATAGCGCTTTCCGTTTAAAAACAAAATTCCAATTATTAATCTAAAAATAGCATAGTGTAACAAGGTTAAAAGAGTCTTTACATTATTTTTAAAAAATGAACATCTTAACAGAAGCCGGTTAAATAATTATTTTTTATTTTTTTAAGGAAGGAAAGCATCACGAACCATTTGGCCACTAACTAATCTTTAAATTATCTTTTCAATCTATCACTACTCGAAACAATTTCTATTTTTGGCGTTGCTAAGATCAAACCCAATAACTATGCACTAGAGCTATTCGGCTATTGCGACAACTACAATAAAACTTTAAATTTTTCCTAGAATTTTACTGCCGATCTTAATAAACGGACAAATTGACTTTTATATGTAATTCATTTTCGCTTTTGTTTTTTTTTTTCATGTTGTAAATACTTCACCGTAAATATGGACTTTTTATTCAAAACCACTTGCTGTTTCAAATGTTTTACTCGTATTCATTTATTAGAAATTATATTCAGTGGAATGGTGTGTGTTTATTAGTTTTTTTCGTTCCTCTTGATTATAGAGAAAACAATTTTTCCAGCAACAAATGCGCGTGTATAGTATTCTGCCTAAAAAAGGAAGGAAAGATAATAATAATAATAATAATAATAATAATAATAATAATAATAATAATAATAATAATAATAATAATAATAATAAAAGCGATAATCAAATTCTATGAATTTAATGAAATAAGTGTTTTGATAATTCTGCCAAAAAATACCTATTAGCAAACATTGTATATTCAATTTAAGATCTAGTGAAATAAAAATATGTAGGAAAAAAAAATACTATCGGGGTTATAAACATTACAATCTAGCAATAGGCCCCCTAATGAAACGAATAAACCCGGAAACAGATATGTTAATAACTACTGACAAGGCATAAAAGAAATTCGTATTCGATGATGGGATCAACACGGCCGCCTGTTCTATCACACTACCCCCAACATTTCCTTACTGAACGATCAACTTATTACTAAAAGCCGAAAACACATATGGATAATTTTATTGCTCAGTCCATGCTTAGTCCGACTGGTTTTTTAGAAATACTTGAAAATTATTTTTAATCAGTTACAATTAAAACCCAGCTTGACGTTAGTTAGCAGAGAAGTTAATATCTGGTAAAGAACAAACAAACTTCGATAAGCCAATTGAAATGTTATAAAAATTACAATGAAATTTATTATATTAACATAACTCACAAGACCAGGCCAATTTGAATAATTAATTTACAAAAAAAAAATAAAGTAATAATATTACCGTAACTATTTCGCCGTGTGATACTTTAATTATCGTTTCACCGCCTTCTTCTTTGATATCAGCTTTAAATTCTTCGATATTTTTTTGAGTCCACATGTACGACTGCGAAATCGGAACTACACCCACTGAAGAGAAAATATAACTAATTATACGAAACTTCCTTTTGCAACATGTACACGACTTTTAAAATTAAATATAGTTAAACCGATACATATATATGAGAACGGGCCAACGGGAGCGCTCGGCAATTTTTCCAGTCGAACGCATGTTCAACTCGCTCGCGATCACAGAGAAACAGAAAAAAAAAAAATTCAAAACATAAATAGATAGTTTTTGACCTCCTCTTTCCGATGGTGCCCTTTTTTTTTATAAAAAAAAAATTTTACACAGAAAAATTTGTTTGAAGTTTGGACCATTTTCCTGGAATTCGCCGAAATTTTTTTCAATAAATTTCGAACTAATCTGAAGAATTACTCTTCAATAACATATCCATAAATTTTCAGAATGGGATAAGAAAAAATAAATAAGTTACAAGCAAATAAATACTGCCGCTTGATCGGTACGAGGCGCTCGGTGTATATCGTCGCTATCGGGCGGTGCTTAGTGAATATCGCGAAATGCGTTGTTTATATATTTTCGTCTTTGTACCTATTTCTCCGTCATTTAAAGACATTTTTATAATTTTCATAAAAAAATATTCAATAAATATTATGCACGAAAACAATCAATTAAATAACTAATCAATATTAACTTAAAATAATGTTATAATATATTTTATCGTGCAGTATTTTTTTTTAAATAATAAAACAAAAAATAACAATAAGCGAAACAACATTACGTACTTACATTTTTAAAGTTCAGTATTTTAATATTTTACTTTTTTCTAATAATTCACTTTCACCATTAAATTTACATTTTTTGACTGATCTTGAACAATTTGAAAACTCTGCTTTTTTACTTTCACTCCATATACTAGACAATAATTGTATAAAAATAACAATTGTAAAAATATTCCTATAGAAAATAAGGAAAAAGAAAATTTCAAAATTTAATTACCTTCGCTGTCTTCCGAATCGCTATTTTCATCACTGATTACACGAGATATGGTGTCTGGATTAATCAATAAATTCATTTCATTCGATTCAGTTCCATTTTCTTTGCTGACGATAGTTTGATCGTAATTTTGCAGTGACGTAAATTCTTCACCGTTCTGTTGTCGGCGGGTATCGATAATATTCTCCACCTCAGCACTACTGTTCTTCCGGTACAGAGCGCTACTCTTTTCGTGCTTCATTTGTTTTTCTTCTGTTTGCCGAACAACGCAGTGGTGACAATGTTTACCGCCATTAACAACCAGTGAACTATTTTTAATTTTATCCTGCTGCTGACAATCTTCAGATTTAACTGATTTTCGTAATCCATTTCTTTGTTGCGATAGACTATTATTATTGATATTATCTTCGTTTTTTTTGTTTTTTTCTTGTTCTTGTTTTAAATGCAACATATATTTATGATAATGCTGATCCTGTAATTGCCTAATAAGCACTGCTTGCTAAAAAATATATGTTTCTTTTTTACTAGATATAAAAATAATATTATTAATAACAAAAATAAGATAGAACATCAATTATTTCATTTAGTTTACAGATTTATTTAAGTTTTTTTACAAAAAAAAAAAAAAAAACAAAACTAACCAACAAAATATAAAGCCAAATATAGTTATAATGTAACATTAGTCATTTAATTCTTTCTGCAGTAGTAATTTCATTATCGATCGTAAAAGTAAATTAGATATAATTTATGCCGGTGTAATTTAATTTAGCTCATTTTTTAACTCCTGCCTTTACAGATCAAAAATACCACGAAAATTAAATTAATTCTTTTCGTTGGAACATTCAAAACTTAAAGCCCACGAATAGAATGAATATAAAAGTCTTACATCTCAAAATATGATTACATTTTTTTAAAATAACTGTTCTTCACAATTTTTTGTCATTCCTCGCGTAACCTTACCGTTCTATATTTTAACCACTTAAGCAGCTCAAAATAATCCACGCACAATTAATGTGTTTTTAAAAGTTCTACTTTACTTGTATTCGCACAGAAAACCGGCTTCAAAACAGACTTTTTGAACAAAATCTTTCACAAAAACCAGAACAGGGATATATTCAAAATGCTTTAGAGTTTTAGTCTCTAAACTATTTCACTTGCAAGAATCGAAAGTTCTAACGCTGTTGCTTAGATACCAGTGAACGTGCAAAAATTAGCTTTATATCATATTTTATTTTAAAATCCGTTTCAAATCTGATTTTATATCCTACATGAAATTTTCAAAAACTAGGCATGAAAAAATACTTAAGTTCAGCGGAATGCCCTTGTTTTATAAACTGACTACCTAATAACAGATTTAAAGTTCGCTTGCCAACCTCTAGCAAAACCGTTTGCTAGCTTTGTTTTAAAGTGTAATAAATAGACGATCACAACTCAATTTTGAGACACTACCAAACAAAATTTCAAAATTATTCCAATAGTACACACTGGCGACGATAAAAACAACTTAGATTAAAACAAATATTCAATTCACCTCTTCCGGATTCCCAGGATACTGTTGTTCAGCATAGCTTTTGAACTGATGAAATGTTTGTGCGTTTAAAGCTTCTTGTATATGTCTCCTAGAAATAAAAATAATACAAATATTATGTTTCATCCATAAAATAATAATTCAGTAAAATAAGTTACAACACCGTCATATCAGGGGCGGATCGGGAAGGACATATTGGGAGTTAAATTATATAATTATGTAAAATCTTCTACGGTAGGCAGTAGATTTGAGAAATATCTTATTACATGAAGAAAATCAAATAGCGACCAGCTCTTTAAAAATTTAAAAATGTTTTAAAAATACATAGTTATCACAATTTTTAATTTAACTTTTGTTTTGTTATTAGGGGTGAAAAATAACGAATAATTATAAAATTCTACCTTAAATATGGTAGTTTAGAAATAGTAAGAAAGATAGTATTTTTATTAGACTTTATTATTTTTTTTTCATTTTTGTTAGTAATCCGATCCGAATTGTTGGTTCTTGAGCAAGTTTAAATATATATATATATATTTCTCATTGAACTATTTTTAATTAAAATTGCAAAATCAAAATTAAAAATAAATAATAAAGACAAAAGATCGATAACAGTTGGATTTAAAATAAAATAAAAACGTAACATCAATAGTTTTACTAGAAAATAGTATTAAATATTAATTATTAAATTCCTAGGTGTAAAATTTATACAAATCGTTTATAGCATAAATTAAGTTTCCCTGTTATAACAAATTTTTTCATAGAGGCTTTGGTTCTTTGGGGAGGGGATGCCCACCCACGTGGATCCACCACTGCGTCATATGTATCTTTAAATAGCAACAGTAAAACAATAATACAAATAACTTTAGAAATTAGTTTTATTCTAAAATTTACAAATTAATTTTTAATCATTCAGCTTTAAAAAAATAACGAAATTAATTAACGATGCTAAGATCTATTTTTTGTACGCATATGACCACCAATTTTATAACAAAATACACATAGTTAGGTTTTCCATAGAAATTTTATGTTTATCCGCGGTTTGAAGTAGAGTCTGTAAAAAACATTCGTTTCGAAATAACATGTTTTATAAACTGCAACCTAGCCTTTACAAAAAATCAACATGAGCAATCATGAGCCAGCTCTAACTGTTCTGATTTACGGAACATCGAGTAAGACAAATAATTACTAGGGCACAATGTAAAAGGAGGACACCGAAACAACGTGACAGAAAAAGAACCAAGAAATCGAAGAAGAGAAAGGAAAAAAATACAGAACGCAAAGCCAAAGATCGAAAGTGCAAACATTAATAAAAAATGAAACTAAAAAAGAATCTCAACAACCAAATTATTTCGCGTTCAGATCAATAATTATTAATTAAAAAGTTTTATTTATTTATTTATTTATTTATTTTTTTTGGTATATATATATCAATGTTTATGAAATATTTTTATTAAAAATTATTCTGATTTTAATTTCTAAGAATATTTAACGCCTTAAGGAATAGCGCTGAACTCAAAAAAATGCGTACTTGACAATTTCAAAATTAAACTCGAGGATTATAATTAAAAAAAAAAAAAAAAAATGCATCTTCCAACATAATCATAATATTTATAGTTGGTTTTCATAATTTACAAAGAGCTTAGTGGAACAACGATAATTTTTTTTCTATTCGATAACAGATATATGCGTATTTTTGGTTTTAATTTTTTTTTTATTATTCACGTGATAACATTTAATTAACAATATAAGTAAGTCAAACTATTTTTCCTACTGTGCAATATGTTATATACTATAAATCAGTTGAAAAAATTTAACATCCACGGAAACGAAAAATTTGTTTGTTAAAAAATATAAAAAAACCGAGACCATTTTGCACATTATAACTCTAAAATCGCGATTAACTGTAATTAACTTAATCACAATTATATAGTTATGACCAAAAAATGTTAGTTACATTACATATTAACAAATAAATGTAATAATTACTAAAAAATTTTTCAATAAAAAGCAAAAATGATTTATTTTCTTATTTGTGTCCAGAATTTCATTTTGGGGCAAAATACATCTATTTACGAGTCTGCTGTCTATCAACGATTTTAATAAAGGTACAAAAGGAATACCCATTTCGTGTGGTCGACATAATAAACTGCAATTATGCCAATATCGTTAATAACAACTTGTAACTGCATTTTAATTTCAATATCTCACCTTAAGCTGATATATGGCAAAATACTCAAGTTACAACAAAATCAAAAAAACCTACATAACAAGAATGATATTATAAATATTTCAAAAAATATATCCGATATATATGTAAGAAAAATAGAATAGAAATAGTAAATTATTTTTTTTTGTTTTACCAATAATTTCGGAAGCAATTTATTTTTCACTCTAACAACTCACATCTATGTCTTTTATTTTAATTTTTCACTTTAAAATAATAATGTGCGAAATACTTCCCCACACCCACAAAGCTAATTATGCTGAATACAACTTTTTTTCGAAATTAACAAAACTGTGTTATTTTGCAAATATTGCTCACCGTCTAATTTCTTCATCGCCACATTTTCCATCTTGTCCATTCAATTTTTCTTCTTTTTCGATTTTTGATCGCTGCTGCATTTCAATTTCAACTTTAGCTTTTTCTTCTCTGTAAAATAGGAATTTCGCAACGAATTTAGTTCGAATGAATTTGAAAAAACTTTAATCGAAAAAATAACGAACATAATTAATTTTCAAAAATTTTTTTCTAAAACAAACATAGTTCAATGTAAAAATTTACCGTTTTGAAATCTTCAGTAAAGAAAACATTTTGAAATTTTTTTTATATATATACATATATGTATGCGTGTGTATGTCTAGAAATTAAAAGAACGTCATAACATTTGGTGACAAATAAACAATAATAAAATATTTAATAAGCAAACGATTACTACTTGCTATTGGGATTATTACTACGCCTATCAGAAAATCCTAGATAACCACTGTATTTACAATACTCTTGATTAATGACAGACTGCTGGTACACATTTATATATCATATTGTAGTATTATATAAACACCGTAATTCAAAAACATCGACATATTAAAACACTTTCCGTGCGTGCACGCGTGTGTGTATGTGTTGTATAGTAGGCGTGTGACTATGTGCGTGTGTCTTCCTATGTATACAAAAAATCTTTTTTCATTTTTGATGTCTAAAGTTTATTTTTTTTTTTTTTTTTTTCTGATCTTATTTTATAATATACAAATTGTAAAATACTTCAATAATATCAATAAAAAGATCCAGAAATAATTAAATTTAATTACTGGAATAGCATTTTTGATAGTTTAACAAATAACAATGCTGCGTGGGTACTAATTAAGTGAAGAGTCCTTCTTTTACGGATGAGTGAGCGAAGCAAGCAGGGAGCTAAAGTCCCTAATGTGTGTGTGTGTGTGCAAGCGTATGATTTCAAAATTTATTACATTTCTCATTATCCGCTTTTCTTTGTGTCTATATTAATCATTTCAGGGCAATGCAAAATGAAAGAAAGAAAGAAAGAAAGATTTATTTGCATAAACAATAACATTGCATGATATAGTTATTAATATGTGTACCGACACGAGTCTTACCACATAACGAAATTAATGAGTATACCTATAAATAAGACATGATATGCGACGTTTAAGTTAGTAGGAAAAGAACCAAAAACCTACTACAGGAATGCAAAATGAAGTTACGACGATGAGCTCGTATAGAATAGTGAAGAATCTAGAAAATTTATAGTAGAACGACAATATCTTGAGGAAAGTAAGCACATTTCCAAGTGTAATTTTTCTCGGCTCATAATAAAAATTTAGACAAAATTAATTTATCAGTAGCTAAATATTACACAGCCTATAAAGGTAAAATTTATTTAATATTTTGAACATCAAGTATTTTTACACTGACTTTGCCACACCAAGTTCGCGTTAATCAGCGGTTAAATTCTACGAAATCTATTCTAAATATGATTAAAAAAAAAAAAAAAACTACATCGCGAGCATTTTTGATTATTTAGAACCTTGATTTTACAATCGATTGTCTTTCTCATCTTCACTCTTTATTTGTTCTACACTTCCAAATTTTATGAACTTATAATCATGTTCTCATAAACGCTATCTCTTCCTCATCGGAACATTTCTTGAGTCTCCATGTCAATCAACCCGCTAGTTTGATCAATGAATTTTCCTGGCGAGGGACCTCTGTTTCTCTTTTCATTTACTTCTCCCTACGTGAATATTCGCCCTTATTTTTAAGCTACAACACGATCAAAATGTTTAGTTGTATGTTCATAGATTTTTAGTAAAAGACATTCTCATGAGGGATATTATTTATTTTCTAGTACAAGACCGCTATTACGATATAACATCCGAGCTTTCCAAATCATTTTCCTGCATCGGTCCTTTTAAATAAACAATTTATTAATTAACAGCTTCTGCTTGTTACAGTCCACGATTTCGATCAATCATAGTTATTAGAAATATTAAACCTGGCACTGACCGTTTTTTTTTTTATTATTATTATTATTATTTTATCTATTTTGAGTGTCTTGTGGCTCTTTCTCTACGTAATATTCCCGTTACTAACCTTACCAACATTATCCTCATTTTCATTTTTCTTTTGCTTCCTCCTCTACATATTAATATGGCCGTAGATGGAAACTACTTCGTTTTTCAGCGAAATATCCATAATATGCGGAGTATAGTTGCTCTTCCTACCATCGAATGTGTTCATCTAATTTTAAAATCATTTACTCATCGATTTTCTTGATTTCAGGAATAACTCGAATTGTTATTTCGTATATTATAGGTTAACGACCTTTCTAGTTACCATTAATGCTTGCAGACGATTTGGTTCTTCGTAATGCCGAGAAAAATTCACCGGGTTTTTTATGTGAATCTTTGTATGCTAAACAAGATCTAGAAATGGTAGATGGTTGATTTTGTACTACTACATATATGAGTGTTAGTTCAAATCTCGCCGTAAATATTTGACATATTACAGAACTGTTAGAAAAACAATAATTTCTCAACTTTATAATAAACTTATTTATCGCATATAAAAAATTGTTTCTTTTCCCCCCATTTTTACTTAAAGAGATTTTAATTTAAAATCTATTAAAATGAACACATGATGCAACAACCAGTACAAAACATAGCAATCGAGACTAATAAAAATTTTGTTCCGACAGTTTGTAACAGACCAAATCTACGGGACAATGTTTTTTTACTAAAATTAGAAAATGGAGACATCTAACATTTAAGGTCAGTAGGCACCGAAATTTTGACGTCTTAAATTCAAAATCCGACCATTTTGTCCTCAAATCACTTGCAAATTTACGCGGTCTAAAATAAATAAATATTAGAAAAATCAGTAAAATCGAAGCAATTACTCCACAAAATCAAGCTGTGTTAACTTCACCGTCCTTAGTAATCTGCCAATGATGACCCTTTTTATTCCTTTCTATTGAAAAAGCTTTCAATATTATGTTAAAAATAGGCATAAACTTTTTGTTAAATAAAATTTAAAAAATACTTACTAAATCATTAGTACTGTTTAAATTGGAGAAATGTAAAATACCTGTTAAAAACATTCCTCGAAAAATTTAATATCTTAATTTAATTTTTCACGTTAATAAATATATTACTTTTTTTTTTTTTAACTTCATTATCAGCAGCGGAAACTTTACATTCACGATATTAAGATGTTTTTTTTTTTCAAATTTTCATGTTAAAAATCTATTTTTTATAATTTTCTAACACTGAATGCATTTTCCAAATAAATCTAAACGGCAAGAGATGAAATATCAACAACCTTTCTCCTCATCGATTACTTGTATTTTTTAACGTTAAGCAATGATAGCAACACTCAGAACAAGCGAATTTAAAACATCAAGAATTAAACTTCTGATTAAAAAAATCAAAGGATCAATTAGCAAGCCCAAACTAACTCCAATGTTTTTTTTAATAACTTTCTTAGAACGTTTACAAAGAAGAAAAATCCGCTCCAAAAATATATACTACGTTAAAAAATGACGAAAATGGAATGCATTATGCTGATTTCAATTTTAAATAACTTATTAAATACCAACAAATAAAGCAGCAAACGTCATAAACACATACAGCGCAAAAGGAGAGAGAGGTAGAGAAAAAATAATAGGGAGGAGGAAATTGAGACACCAATGTAAGCTTCTCGTTGACATTAAATCCTCCATCATATGTTTATTCTAACAACTCAAATTTTCTTACAACAATAACCATCAAAAACATATAATTTGCATAAAATACATCAAAATCGTCCACAATTGAACAACTTAAAAAACCCCACACTTCTTCCGACACTTCATTTTAAAACAAAAATTCAACAAAGCAGTGGGCCAACGAAATAATGTCCAATGGAAAACAATGTTAATTACGTAAGCACAGAACATTATGGAATGATGAAAAATTAGCATAATAACGAATGAAAGTCTTTGTTGTGCACATTACCGCGGCAAAATCTAAAAAGGTAATTTTCAAAACAATTTTCACGCCACTTCCAAAATATAACGCAAGATTTCCGAGGGAACATCATCACCTGAGAAGCTGTAGGCCATTCCCAATTTTATCTTATTCAAATTACCTAAAAACAAACACAATCTTAACCAAGTCGACGACTAAAAACACATAGGAGAAAGAACACTTCTTTAAGTTAACAATATGACAAGACCGTTTTCTTCTCTTCACATTTATTCGACGTGTTTTCTTCAAGTCCTTACGTTCCAAATTTATCTAATAAACATTATCACTAATATTGAAGCGTAAATCAGTGTATAAATGTTCCCAGCAGTTATTTCAAGCAAACTAGTGGCTACTCTAAGCTTTACTTAGACATCTCGCAAAAATTAAAAATATAAATTACTAGGAAAAATTAGTTAAAGGAATGTGAAAGAAAAAAAAAAAAATGATACGGCTCGATAATGTTTTTGAACTGACAGAATTTATATGAAATCTATCATTTATAACTTAAAAAGGGGAATCTCTTTCAATCTTTATCAAGCAGAAACTTAATAACTTACTAAATCAAATAACTGATAGGAAATAATTTGTATCGATAATTATCGACATCACATAATGCTTCGAATAAACAAAAAAAATAAATCGTTCAGCGGTGTGGCTATAATAATAAAGCTGCTTAGCAACTTATTATCCAAATACGCGATACATTAATGAAAACCAAAAATAATAAGCGTGTGTCATTTAATAAAGTATTTACCGCAATTTTATATGCTAAAAAATAACTACTGAAATAAAAAAAAAAAAAGATATTAACAAGCTAAGAAAGCTAGTCGTATTAACAACGTGCTATTTTTATAAATTTATAAAGATTCAAACCCGTACACTTTTTTTCTTTGTTCATCCATTTCTGACTTTTGTGCTTGAACAAAAGTTTTGAAATGCAAACAACTTTTATCTATAAGCTGAACAAATGCCGCCATCGCATCACGTGGTTTCATATCGCCAAGCGATTGCCAAGCTATCCTATATAACAGTAATTCATAGGTTTAAAATTTATACTTAGCAAATTAGCTTCCGGATATAAACAAACACTTGATCATTAATGTTACGTGGTTTAAGAATTCCGTATAAAACTTATAATTCAATCTGTTCTATCTGGAATTAAATTTAAAGCATACAAGCAGGTTAAATGAAAAAATGCTAAAAATGTGTAAATTTTTAAAAATAAGCAATATTAAAAAATTTTAAATTAAAAAAAAAAAAATAATAAGAAAAAGATAAACAAATAGCTCTAAGCAATGTGAAAAATCTAAAAACGTAGGATTTTGCAAATCCGAATATCGCAGAAAAGTAATATTTCAGTAATTAATTGCGAATCAAACGAAAAAACCTTCCTTAATAATCTAAAAACGTTCTTTACCTCAATTCTCAAAACAAAATGAAGTAAACGCCAGTATTTTCAAATGTAATATGATAAAAAAGTAATATGCATAATGAAGCAACAAAACGGTATTGTTCACTATCAAATTTTCACACTTTGCTTCTTAACTATTTCTAAGTAAGAGATATTTCTTATTAATTCGGACGAAATATAAATATAATGTTTTTCTCTGACGAAAAACACTTCACCTTCACTCAACTGCATGCGACAAGTTTCATACGCATTGTGCTAGTTTGCAATTATGAAACTATTGTAAATTATTAGTTCCTTTTAATTTAACCATTGCACCGATATGAATGAATTAATGAATCAGTCACTTATTGGTTAAATAAATAGTGCAAGACCGAAATAATCACTGCCGCACAAGAAATCCTCGGCATCGACGAACAGGTAAGTGATAAATCTTATCAATACCAACTTAATTAGTATTATCAAAAATAGCATACTAAAAGCAATAAATGTCATCTATAAAATACTTCGTATAAATCTCCACGAAAGATCGCTACAAGAAAATGAAAATAAGCAGATACATAAAGCAACAAAGGAAATCCGATAAAAATCATCAAAAAGTAGTAAACCTAGTTAATGGAAATGCAAAAATGAAGAAATACACGCAGTACTTTATTTCTGCACAAAACAATTAAATACAAAATAAATGAAATAAAAGAATAATAAATATATTACACAGCAAATGAAAACGAAAAACTAAAAAAAAAAGTGGAACAAAAAAAAAAAAACAGACCTCTCGGTTAAGCCAACCCAAAAGACAAAATTAGAAAAATTAATGTTTCACAAGTAGTGAAAGAAGAAATCGAAGAAATGAAAATGAAATAAATAACAACATATGACAAAGCGAAATATTGCCGGAAATATAAACCAATAAAAAATACAAACTTAAAAAGAAAGAAGAACTACCTAAACTTATAACAGTTACAGAAATAATTCAAATTTCACGAGCCAATTGTAGACAAAGAAATCGAATGTTAACAATCTCAGGAACCCTGAAGAAAACGCGTACAACATTGATACCGAAAAAATAAAATACCCCCCCCCCGCCAAAATGGCGAAAACAATACAGAATTAAAACACACTATAAAAAGTATTATTTCCAAATATTACCGAAAGGACAGAAAATTATCCAAGATGCGATACAGAAATGAAAGTAAAATCTCACAAACTAATCTATATCGTAAAGAAGTTGGAAACGATTGAATAAACAACATTCAAACTTACTAATAAAAATATCTATCATAAATAGTCATCTTTTAAAAAATTCAAATTTTTTGAAAAATTGCTATAATAAAACTTAAATACACTATAAAAAATCCTACATTACTAAACTACTACAGATTAATCGTATTAGTGTCAAGTCTAAAAATAAAATAAGAAAAAATAAGGCTTAAGCTAAATAATAAAAAGATTAAAAGAAATGTGTCGTAGTAATCAATACCGGATATATTAAAAAAAAAAAAAAAAAAAAAAACAATTGAAAAAACATGAGTGATAAAAATTTATGGAGCTCTTCATACAAAACCATATTCAGTGTCAAATTAAGTGGTGTTTTTAATCATCAGACACTAAGAAATAATGCAATATAGAATTCTACCTAATTATAGTCCTTTATAATAATGTAAACAATAGAAAAAATATAAATACCAGAAAAAATGGCATTAGGGCGCGAGCAGTGAAATAACTGTTAATAGCGGAAGTTACTAACTTGAATAAATTAAGACTATCCTTCAACCTGTTAAAGTCTAACATGTTACTGATATATTAAAAATTAAACACGAAATCAAACACTTATTAGAATTAAGTAACGAAAAACTCGAGTCAGAAACGATACAGCTAGGTGTAATAATCAATGAAAATCTTAAACGCCAATATAAATTATAAAATAGGCAAAATTAGGAAATATTATTGTAAAAGGATTACTTAATATCGCAATACTCTTTGAAATTTAAAAATAAACAAATATTATATCTAGCTTTTTCCCAACCAGTTGTAGAATATTTTATTACACAGACGTGTAAGCGAAATAAATGTGTTAATAAAGAAAATGCAACTAAAGATAATTTCTGTTAATAGAATAATCTGCTACTGCAGTGTAAACGATTGGCAGTCGAATTATCCGTAAACTTGTAATGGAAAAAATAAATTAATATTTATATTATCAAATAGAGAAAAAAAAAAAGAAGTATATAATCAGGAACAAAAAAAACATTTACAGTTTTAACGAGTATTAAAGGATAAAAATTAAAAGTAAAGTTTTACAACTAAACTAATACATAGCACAGTTTTTCGCAAATTACAGGAACTTCGGTGATTATATATAAAAAGATTAAAAAAATAACTGAAAACGAAAAAGCTGCATAAACTACAAATAAGAAATTTTATTACACCGGACGATAAGATAACTTCCTACACCTATGTGAACAATTTAGACGAAAGAATTACTTAAATATAAAATTAAAAATAACAAAGAAAATGTGATCTACACTACGAATAAAAAGAATGATACGAAAAATTACACAGAAGTTATAATAGGAAAACAAAAATTAGACTTGGTAATTATCATAAATAACAATAATTCGCTAGTTGTAACAATTCCAAAAAATTTAATTTCAAACCCCTAATATATCTGCTTACTTATGTTCTTTTAACGGTAATTTTTAATTGCAATAGCCAGAGTAAGTTAAGTAAAATTGATCTTTAGGCTAAAATCGAACAATTCACTTTTTTATTAGTGGACAAAATTTTCCCCTACTTTTTACTGCAACGAAATGTATAACGTTACATTAATGTTTCACGAATGTAATGGTTTAGAAAGGTAACTGAACAATACGGGAAGTTCTATTCGAAATAATAATGATCGAAATATACCATTAAGAAACTCCTATGCAAAAATATATGTATGTACGCGCTTAAAAATTAAAATTTCATAATTTCTCTGCAAAAAAGTGAGCTTATTTAAATTCGAAATTCTACATTTATGACTTGTACCAAGTAGAAAAAGTGAGAACATTCTACAATTCTATTTTGGATGTGAAACGGCAGAAAAACTACTACAACGAACACAATAAACTTCGCACAGCCAGAAATTACAGAACCAAATGCAAATATGTGTACATTGCGTAAAATTAAACATCAAAGATCTTAAAACCCTTAAAATTATAAGTAAACTAACAACATAACCGCTATTTTCTAGTAAGGAAAAAAAAAACAACAAAATTTACCTACGATCCCTTCCTATAACATCTAATACTCCCAAAGGAGATAATACATCTTCATTGTATTTGCCATGTGTAACCTGACGAGTATACGCAACGAGCTTTAATTTTTCTCCGTACGAAAACTGAATGACATTTCCCTCTTTCTCTACAAATACAAAATATATATATATATATAACAAAAATTAACTGAAAATAAAAAGACGCACTAACACACTTCAAGTTATTTATTGCCTATTTTTGACTACTTATACTTTTTTCTAAAAAAAGGAAACGCCATTTATTAGCCGATAAAACTCAAACGAATTATCAAAAGCTTAATGGAAAAATTAAGTTTCAAAAATTTTGCCGCGAAAAACGCATATCTTAAATATTTCCTCTAAATAAACAAACCTTTAAAAAATTTAACAGCTATAGCATATAAATCACTGAGCGGTAATCCCCATCGAAACAAATACTCCTTATCATCTTCGTCCATTGTTTTGATAGAACTATTCCGTTATCTGCAATTTTCAATCATGAAGGAGAATTTTTAAAATAAATTTTGCATCAATTTCGATCCAAAAACATTACATATTAAACTACTCTTCATGTTCATAAGAGCCGTGAGCAGCTACGTATCGATCTGAAATCTGGAAATACAATAAAGTTGTATAGCTACACAGCAGTTCTGTACAGTTTTTATTTACATTGAAATAAAAATTCACTATTTGTAACCAAATTGAAAGAAATACAGTATTAACATTAAATTAACGTACCCCTTTAACCATTTCAGCGTTATAATTACAATTCTCTGACATTAATATCAAAAATTTTAAGTTCACTTACTATAGTAAACTTTGGAAAGCGACTTTCCATAATATTATCGCGAGTTAACATACATAATATCGTTAAATTACAACGATACGTTTGTTTACCAGTTTGGGGGGAAATAGTATTGAAATAAATTTAAAATTATTTTTATTATTTTGTATTTGCAATTTTTAAAAAAGAATTCTTTGCTGTTTTTGGTGTTTTTTTTTTTTAATTACACATCTAGACATTTATAAATAAATGTAAAATAATACGTACAACATATCGTTCAACGCTTATTGGTTGCTTACTTAAAATAGTAAACCAATAAAGTTAAAGTATACAGTCGTGGTGATTTATATATATACGTGAAAAGAATCGCTTCTAAACGTAGTTTATTTTTCGAAGGATTTGTTGCCGTGTGAGCCTTATCGTGTTTAAAAATGACCGGTCGTGGTAAAGGTGGTAAAGGTCTTGGCAAAGGAGGTGCCAAACGTCATCGTAAAGTGCTTCGTGATAACATCCAAGGTATAACTAAACCTGCAATTCGTCGGTTGGCTCGTCGTGGTGGTGTCAAACGTATTTCTGGATTGATTTACGAAGAAACCCGTGGTGTATTAAAAGTATTTTTGGAAAATGTTATCCGAGATGCAGTTACATACACAGAACACGCCAAAAGGAAAACCGTCACAGCTATGGATGTTGTATATGCATTAAAAAGGCAAGGCCGCACGCTTTACGGTTTTGGTGGTTAATTTCATTTCGTACATTTTTTATCTTTTGAAACAGCCCTTTTTAGGGCTACAATTCTATTTTACGAATTGCTTTTATTTTTAAATATCAACAATGAAAAAAGTCATTTTTTTTTTATATATGTAATTCATATTTTTAAGCATAATTATACAAAATATTCTAAATTATATATTCGCGCACTATTCCTTAATCATATTATTTTATAATATTTAGAATTTATATAATTCTTATGTACGGATATTTCATATAAATTGCATCAAAATTTTATTAATACACGTTTAATAAAAAATTATTTATCATTTACATTTTTTACTTCTACTTGAATGAATTATACATATATATATATTGTAAAAAACAATATTTTCAATCGTATTTATTCCATTTTACGTAATTGTTTTTTACTATTAACATTTTTCAAATAACTATTTTTAAAATGTATTTTTAATTTAAATTGACAACATTTTTTTAAAAACAGTAAAAATTCATTAAAAATACAGTTTACAAAAAGGCGCCCTACGCGAGTCATCGTAAATACTTATACGATGTAGTAAATCAACCAATATAAAAGAAATATTAACAATTGACCAATATTTTACAATTAAAATTTAAAACGTTATTACACTTTACTCGTATTTACGTAACTATATTAGTTTATTGACCCGATTTAATTTTAAAATTGAAAAATTTTGTTACTATATTCATATGAATAAAAACAAAAATCACTTTACTACATTATAAAATAGCGTGATACGATTAATAAAACGCTTTAGAAATTTGTCGATTTTACTTTTAAATCGTACTTCAAAATATATATTTTCAAAAGTAATAACGGAAATTGCCTCTAGTTTCTTTCCTTAACTTTAAAAAATAAGTATTATTGAATTTATATTTCGAATACAAATATAAACGTGTATAGTTAAAGTACAACATTATGCAAATGTTAACTGATGCGAGACATCCATTTTATTAAGGTTACTTTATAAATGTTCATTTGTTTAAGCATCTTGCACATTCTCATTCATTACAGATATAAACCATTTTGAATTATAGATGTTACACAGTTTTTCAAATAATGGCACCGTTTAACATAATTCGGTGACTGTTGTAAAATGTTCATCTGAAACAAAAAGATGCAATTTGTTCGAATATCGCCTAAAATTTGCTCGCAAATCGTGCGTAATAAATTTCGGAACATCATTTAAAATTAGTAAATTTTTGTTTTACAGATTTTGAAAATTCACAGTAAAAAAAGTTTTATCAAAATTTTTGATATTTTTTTAATTCAATCTGGATAAAAAAACGATTAATACGAAATACAAATTTGGTCCGAAAATGAAAATGATCAAAAATCGTTTAGTACGAAAATGTATTGAACAAATTAGCGTTTGTTAACATTTCTCATAAAATCCGACTGATGACCCGAAAATATTCTTGATTATGATCATTCAAAGCGGATTAATCAAGTCAAGTTATATCAACTTGATTCGTTCGTTTAAAATTACATAATAACCATTGATGAATCTTCGGGTACTTCTCCATAGTCATGCGACGAAGTAGCAAAGTAAATTGAAAAAGGGAGAAATCTGCCACTAGTTCTTTGGCAGCAAATTTAACGAGAACCAGGTACTTTGTCACTCTAAACGATCTACATCTATACGCGTCGTAACATTTTCCGTTGCAAAATTTACTACGTTACCGTTATGCATACGCCTAATTTATAAATACGCTTGGCGAAATCCAGCGGAACTCTGTCAACTGTGAGAAATAAAAAGCGATACAGAAAAGTGAAATTGCAGCGAACCAGCGATTATTAAATCGGCAATTTAGGAAAGTTTGCTAATGTGAACAGACATATATATTCATTTTTAAATAGATTTCCTAAGGTAGGATTCCTATGCATTAACCTGCGATTGCCAATGGCCGGTTGATTTGTGTTTTCAAAATGGATGAGCACGAGTTGATTTTAGATTTATTTGCAGAAGAAAATAAAAATGAAAAAATTTTACTCGCTGAATTAGTAGAAGCGGAGAAAACTGAAGTTCATCCGGTATTTGTGACACGGATTAGGGAAGATTATTACGAAACACTCTTCCGAAGTCATTCAGTACTAGATGATGAAAAATTTCGCGAATTTCTCCGATTAAACATTAAGCAGCTTGATTATGTGCCTAATATAACAAAAATCGTCGGGAAGATACATGTACTCCATAACGACGGGGAGTAGAAATTAGCCATAACATTAAGGTAAATTAGTTAAACATAATTTAAAAATGTATTTTATAAATTATTAAAAATATTTAGGCAACATCTCAATAGTAATATGTAATCGTCTACTTCAGAAACTGATGAATTATCGCTAATCGGAACGGTTGATGAAGCTCTGGTGATGGTAAGTTGAGTTGAGATGCAGCACAATTTTCCAAATCAAAAACCATTTGTAGCGATCTAAGTTTTGCTTCATTAATTAATTCTGGTGAAGTTTTTTAATGGACATCGCAATGCGTTTAAAAAATAGATTAATCTCATCGTCGCGGTTTTAAATTAATTTCTTCTCTTTCAGCGAGCCTAGCTTCCAGCAATTGTAAAATTTTTTCGTTTTTTTTTTTTATGCTTATTTGTTAGTGGAAGTAAATCCATAGTTAGCTGAGTATTTTGGATCGAAGTATCAGTTATGTTTTGAATACTGGACGGAGCGTGATCAATTTTTTGTGATACCTGGTTTTCAGTTGTTGGTACATCATGTTCTTCATTGCTTCCGGTATCACATTGAATATTGCATATACTTATGTTAAAGAAAAAACAAGAGCAGTTCAGTGTTTCAGTAAATGCAACTTATTGATCACAAAATAAGCTCTTTGCGCCTTAAAACCGTTAAAACAATTTATAAATGAACATTATTGCAACCTAAAGAGATTTAATTACCATTTATTGCAGTTTTACAATTTGCTTTATGTTTTTATTATAAATATGCACCGAATTTTGTATATATTAATTTTAGTTACCCTTTATTGTTAAATATAAACTTTATTTTATGTCTACTGTGGGAACCACGAGCTCCTTCCTGGTCGCACTGATCGAAATTTTTTCCTCCTTTGGCAGGTCTCGGGCGAGCCATGGTCCTTTGACGGCTTGGCCGAGCCAAGATTCTTATTGATAAGTTAGTTCGGTGTCAAAAATTTTTTTATAACAGTCCGTTCGATTCGATGTTGCTCCGTCCGCACTTTTATTGAATAAATTACTTTTTCCGTGTACTTTTGTTTCTCGAGTCAACAGAGGTTACACGACACTACTACTTATTGATTGTGCTACCACGACCATTCCCGTACATATATCTTTTTATAAGCAAATATCGATTTCGATATTTCGTACAGTTTAAATTAGCATTTTTCCGATTATCAAAGTAATACATTATAAAGCTAATAAACGATAAAAATCGAGTGATATAATTTTCTTACCTGATCTCTCGGTAAATTCCGCTATTTCTTTCCAGCAATTATTTTTAACGAGTTGATTTTTACATTCACAGCTTACCACATCATAAATACATGGAAATTTTGCGACCTTTTCCACGAGTTTATCATCTTCTTCAGCCGTAAATAACACAGTTTCATTCATAGTGGCACAGCGGAAGGTCCGCAAACCCCGCGGTGCGGCGGGGCCCCACCCAGTCTAAAAAAATTGACAGTTTATTTTAAGCTGGTGCTGCAAATATATGTGAGTGTGAATGGGTCTAAATGTATGTGTACGTGTTATGTGCATGGTCGATGTGCGTTTTAAATGTCGTGAAATGTGCTGGATTCTGTGTACGGCTTTGTCGGTGTGTAAATGCGATATAACTATCCACTTAACGTGGGAACCGCTGAATTTTTTGCCTTCTAAGCACGAAAAGAATAACAGAATGACAGTTTACAGTAGAAAACGATCATTGAAAAATTCCATCACATGGCTGTAGCCATATTCGTTATAAGATATTCTTTTTAAAATCGTACTCTATAAAACCTGTACATGGATTTTATAATGTTTTTCCTTTCTTTTCTATATTAGAATCGGTATATCTTCTACTGACATCTTTACTCTTGAATATTTTAAAGACAATTATAATTCTAGGGCAAAATTATTATTATAACTTTCCGGGAAATTATCATTGTTACTAACAATACGTACCGATCGTGCTTTCTAGATCTACAGCAACGTTTCATAGAATTCGTGTTTATTTTGTATTTTGTTTTATTTGTTTGAATCAGAGTTATTTCGCAAGACAAACGGTGTTTGAAATGTATTTGTTGGTGTTTATTTTTTGTACTGAGTGAATCTATGAAACGTGTATACATATCTGAGTGGAGCGCAGAAGCGCAAAACTAGAAAAGCGAAAGAAGGTGAAGCAAAGAAAAATTTTCAGTGACTTCATAGATTAAAACACCGGATTCTGATAATATTCAAGGTAGGTTTAGTTTAAGCATTTACACACGTTTAAGTAGACAAATGTTCGACAGAAAAAAAGTTAGATTAATTAATAATGCAATAGCCCGTCGCGTTAATTCTATTCCATTGCAAAATAAACTCGATTTCGTGACTTTTTTGTTCCCTCTAAAATTTACATGTCAAAATTTTAGTTTAATAAAATATAGTATTGTAAGTAGATCTCGAGAACGCTAGACTCCATTCGCAATGCTAAAATTGATACTTTGCAACGCGACACGATCGTACCAATTTTTTTGCTTCTATCCATATCCGCGCCAGTAGATTGCGCCAGCAGATGTTAGCTGTACGCTTGATGTCCTAAAACATGTTAACAATTAACATTTATCCGGTTTTGCTGTAATTGTATAAGTTTGAATTTCAGTGTTCTAATATATTATAAAGTGTATGATGTACCCCATATTTGTATTACATAGTGTTATATTAATTGCATCCGAAAGCACAACTATGAATACTGTATGATATATTCTACTACATTACTCCCTTTCTATTGTAATCGATATAAAAATAAAGTTTTATAGTTGAACTTTAATTTGAAAAAGTTCGGATATTACACGATATTAATCCATCGAGCGAAAGATTATATTTACAAAATAGAGTTATAAAAGCGACTAACGATGAACATTTGAGAAATTATCTTCTCTATATGCAGTATGTAATGGTTTTCAAGTCATGGTTTCAACATCATAGGGGTTTGAATATTAAAAACAAAGTTGTCGATTTATAAATGCATAGTTAAAACATTACAGTTATTATTTAAATATACCCGTATGGTTACGAATTTTTTTAAGAAGCATTTTGTAATAATAATGATGAGCAGAAATAATGGTAATAAATCAAATAAAGAATTAAAAGGAAATAAAGTTCAGAAAAAATCTTACGGCAATACAACAAATTATTCAACTAACAACAATCTCAGAAACCATAATTATGTATACTCTCGAACGTAGAAAAAATGTTGTCTATTATTTATGAACTTATTTTGTATAGTACATCGAAAAATGTAATACAAACTGAGACACAGGATTTCGGAAGTAATTAAGGTGCTTTAAAAAAATTTAATGGTAAACGATCTTTACATAATGTTTACAATTACATTCAGTTAAAAGTTGTGTCTATTTAAACATTATCATTACATATTCAGATATGCAAATATAAAAACAGAATTATGCAAATTTTAATTAAATGTACAATTATGATAAGGAAGACGCGTCTTTTTATAAATAAGTAAATAAAAACTCGTAAAGCATTGACGATTTTGATAAAATGTTATGTGAGTTCCGACGGCTAATCTCTGTGGAAATTGTTCACGTAAATATTTTTTTTAAAATCATTTTCTTCCGAAAATAATTATTAAATTTATGTTTACTTCGGTTGAAATTATAGTTTTGCTTTTCCCTCCAATTCACATCTTTTTTTAAACCTTCGCTTTTTTTCACATAATTATAATAAACTAGTTTTATTTTTACAATTTTTATTTTGCACATATTTATTTAAAATAATTTTGAGTTAAAGTTAGTAGTAAGTGTATAAAAAATATTTCACATCGTTTAAAAATAAAACAACTATTAATATTCTCTACATAATTCATTATAACATTAAGAAAATTTTTCTAATATAAAATACGTAACATTTGTTTAAATATTTTAAAATAAAAAGATGACTTCGCTGTTGGTTTTGACCTCTAGTACACGCATGTGATAATGAATGCCTTAAGTATTAGACTTGCATACATTACCACTAAACCACTATTTCTCTTGGATAATTAGGTCTAAAATTTTGTAATAGTATTATATATAAAAACAGTGCGATCGTGAAGCGTTGCAAAGTATCAATTTTAGCTTTGCGAATGGAGTCTAACCTCGAGAACATGTATAACTTTCTCTTTGTAACTCTCTCGTAAAGTCATATAGGTTACTTTGAACTTGGGCGAATGTTATGTGTAAACGTAACCTTACATATTCGTAAACTTAAACTCAGCGATAATCTTATGGAAATTAAAAATATTTTTTCTTTTTTTCATTAATTCTTTTTTAAGAAGGATAAAATTGCATTTTATTACTTGTTAAAATATAACTATTGAAATTCCCTTAAAATTTATTCATTGCAGAAAATGATAACGATAGAATTAGTAATGCAGATATTAATGGCGATATTTCAAATTCGGTACTATTTAAAGAACCATCCAATCCAACTGAACTATTGCCGAGTAGCCGACCTTTTCCTTCAGATCGAGGATACCATACGTAAATTCCGCGTGATGAATTAAGAAATTCTGAATTATAATCCTTGTAAATCGAAGATGGTCCCTTTCCTGAAAATTCTCACGATAGAAAATTTTCTATTGAATATTATTTCATAAAATCTAATGATTCTCATCTTACATCACCAAAATAATGGTTGTGTTATTCGAAGATACTTGATGACAAAGTTTATTATGAACACTGTTGGTTATTTAAAAACCGAACGCATTCCCTTTGTTTCGTTCTGAATGCGTTGAAGGAGTGAATGACTGGCAAGCTCTTTCAAAAAAAGTTAAATTACATGCGAATTCCCAGTGTTATCTTGAAGCTTTCTCAAACTATGCTTTATGGAAAAACAGTAAACTAACAGTTAATTATTTAATGAGTACTGAATAAAAAGAAAAAATTAATTTTTGTAAAGAAGTTTTGAAACGTGTCGTTGATGTTATTTTTATGTTAGCCACTTGTAATTTAGCTTTTCGTGCTCACCATGAAAAAAAAGTGAATGAGTTTGATGTTCACAACAGAGGTAACTTTTTATCTGTAATCTAGCTTTTAGCAAAATTTTGTACAATGTTTTAAATTCGGAAAATAAAAGAGTCAACTATTTAGGTCCCAAAATAGAAAATGAAATAATTTCTTTATTGTCAAATTAAGTTGAACAGAGCAAATTTCATTCAATAATTTTGGATACAACTCTAGATATCTGAAAACAAGATCAATTAAGTGTGATTATTTGATATGTTAGCACCTCGTATGATGGTGATCTCAATTTTTGTGAGTTTGAAGTACAAGAGTTTCCTGGGATTTTTTCATATTTCAGATCATTAGAAACTGAAATATTAAAAACATTAGAGAATAGCAATATATTAATTGAAAATTTTCATAGTCAGGGATATGATGGAGCGAGTGTAATCAGTGGTAGTTATACTGGCTTACAAAAACGTATAATAACTATACAACCAAAGGCATCTTAGGTACATTGTGCAGTTCGCAACTCAAATTTAGTATTAGAGAATTCTGTTAAATCATTGGTGCAAATACAAACTTTTCATGAAATTCTTCAAAAGCTATATCTATTTTATAAAGCGTTGGGTGATACTGCTTCATGTGATGTCCAAAGATTCTCTAAAATATCCTATATTAAAGAAATTGTGTGGAAGGTCGTTCAGACATGATGCTACATTTACGCTTGTCGAACAGGTTTTAGATAAATTGTGAAAGCTTTATTAAAAATAATCACGATAATCAAAGATAAAGAGACCAAAAATGATGCCGAGGCCTTATATGAGCATATAAATGAATTTCAATTTATTATTTTTCTAGTCATGGAATGTGAGTTATTAGAGATGATAAATTTAATGTCAAAACAATTACAGTCAAAGAATATTGATTTACTATACGCTATAAAAACAGCACTTTAAAATGTTGCAGGATTAAGGAATAATTTCGAAGACGTCATTTGAGAAGCTTCAGTTTTAGCTGAAAGTTGGGGAATATACATAGAATTTCAAGGAAAAATACCAAAACGAACGAAAACCTTCTTTGATGAACTATCAGCTCATGAAATAATTACGAATGCAAAACACTTATTTTAAAAATACAAGTTTTCAATGCTCACATTGACATAATTATTGCACAATTAAGCAATCGATTTGAAGGAATGAGATCAATAAGCCAGCATTTTCGCTGTCTTTTCCCAGTGAATCTTCAAAAGATGAAAGATGATGAGAGTTGATTGAAGCATTACAAATGCTAATGAACTTTTATTCTCATGAATTATCAACCGACTTTATACATCAACTTTTATCACTTCGAAATTTAATTCACAAAAATACATTAGAAAACATGTCCGTTAGTTTTAAATACATAATGAAAAATCACTCATCATTTTTGAGTAATATTCCTGATGTGCTAACAGTTATAAAACTATTTTTAACATTGCCAGTTACAGTAGCGAAGGCAGAAAGATCATTCTCTAAACTGAAAATAATAAATAAAAAATGATCTACGAAGTACAATGGCACAAGTGCGATAGGCTGGTTTAGCTATATTATCGATTGAATTTGAAAGAGCTAAAAAGCTCAATATTGATGAACTCATCGACGAGTTCGCAACGAAAAATGCAAAACGTTCACAACACTTCCGTAACGATATTTCAACTTAAATAATTTCTGATGTAAGAGTTGTAGATACGAGTAAAATTTTTATTTACATCAATATAATCTGTTTAAAACTTTTATAACTTTCATAATTATTTACCTCCATAAAGTTTTACAAATTACATTTATTAATAAATTTAATAAAAAATTATCTCTATCAAATATAATTTACGTGTTGATTTATGTAACTTTTTATTTAATTTGCTTTTGTTTTTAACTAAAAAAATAATAATAGATAAAAGTAAAGGAAAAAGTGATTATTTGATGCCCTTAGGGGGCCCCATTGAGATTTTCGCGGGGGGTTTCCAAGGTTTCAGCTACACCATTGTCCATAATGTTTCAAAACAATATAAACTAAACAAAACAAAAATGTCTTCACCGAATACTGCGTCTGCGTCACTGCTCTCGAAGTAGTACAGTTGTGCGGCTATTCTCACTCAGCGACTGACACAAATTATTGACGCAGATAAGAAATCAGTTCTTTTCAGCGTTTTGCGTCAGATGAATGCGTCTGACGCAGTATAGGAATCCTACCTTTAATGTGGTCGTAATTATAAGTGATCGTTGTTTTTTTTTTTTATAAGACGAAAACGCTGTATAAATTTCACTTTATAATTTTTAAATTAAAGTTACTTAATGTTAACCTACTCCCAATTGGAACTAACTAAGAGTAGAAATAAAATGTAATTTGTTATAAATATACATAATTAAAATTTTAATGTACTTCGGCAGAAACTAAGACTTTACGATTATCTGGAGAATAGATGGTTTTAATTAATACAATGTAATCCAATGAGAAACAATTGTAATTGAAGATGTGTGAGGATCAATGAAAATTATTCCAGAAATACGTTAGATGCTCAAAAAAAATATCACGTGCAATTAAAAGACGTTTTAATTACTTTTTTCTTTATAATTTTATAGCAGAATTCGTCAAAAGTAAATATAGCAAACGTGAAATTCTTTAATGGAATGTAAATAAAATTAAAACTAAAGAAGTAATTTGGTTTCTAATTTACGATACAGTAATGAGTAATAGAAATAATAATCATCGTGTGTATTCAAAAAGTACGAATTAATGTGTAGCAGTATATTTGACGAGAATCTAAAATTTAATTTTGGCTTAGTCGTATTAAAAATATAAAAATTTTTTCAATACAACATTAATTAAAGTTCGATATTTCCCGATGATAAAATTACACTATTTTTTAGAATTACGCGCACATATAATTTACAAAAATTTAAAAATTGGCTCAGAAATGACGAAAAATTCTAATCAAAATTCAGTTTCTCGAATAGCCTAACTTACGGACTTCAAATTACAACTTAAAATACGAAAAAATGACAAACATCCGATAAAAAATTAACATTTTCAATAACCAAATATTTTAATCCTCTTTTAGGTTAAAAACAGTAAAAAATTTATCAGTAAGCGGTAGTTTACGAAAAAACTAAAATACATTTTAAACACATCTATATAGCAACTTCCAAGTTTGAAAAAAAATATTTCTTTTCTCAATCGATTTGTATATTGATAGAAAGTTGGCTATTGCAGATAGCAAAATGTTATTTCGATCCTTAATAAAACTTTTAAAATTCATGATAAGTTCTGCATTCTCTTTCAGCGATAAGTATTACACCTAAAAAATCTTCAACGTTCTAGAAACAGATATACTTACAGGAAAATTAGGATATTTTTGTTGAATTTATTTTTACACAAATATAAATCATGATAATTTTTATCAAAACATACAGAATCCTTAACATACGTAGATGGTATCTTTTTTTTTCACAATATACAAACGATTTTATACCTTGAAATGAACTATTAACGAAAAAAGAAAAAAAGGCAATGAATATTTATGACGATACAATTAAAGGCGAAGTTTTCTACATTTAAATAAACAAAAAAACGAAAACTACCTTGTTTCAATTCGTGAATTATTTTTCAAAATATGAACGAATAAATTTTTCATAAAGAATTAAACAATTAACCGACATACCAAAGAATCACATCGGAAAAAAATAGTAACTTTCGAGAAAAAGTTGTTATCGTATGTTATAAGGAAAAGTGTTTATATTCTTCCTTCTTTCGTTTTTTTTTTTTTTGAAGAAACGTTACCTATGTAATATAGTTTCTGTTTTACTGATACCACGTTTATAAAACACACAAAATATGATTTTCCGTGGTTCAAATTATAAACGTTGCAGTAAAAAGAATATACTTTTAATTATAAAAAATAACAATGTTCTTTACAAAAATACTTTTGTATTGCGAAAATATACGATTTTCAAATTTTAACCCGTACTGGTTCTGAAAATTACAACAGGCGAATATAATACTTTCAGTTTTGGTTTTTATACACTGGTGTGTAATGAGAAAAGTTGAAAAACATAAAAGCGGTATTATATCAAGTATAAAACAGTTTATATTTTAATTCTTTTAATGTTATACTCGAATTATGTTTTATAATTTTAAAAATTGAAGACCTTTAAAAATGATTTGTACTTTTTTCTTCTTTAATTTTGGAGTTACTAAGGTATTACAACATAAAAAACTAAATAATTTAAATACAATAAGCAATTTAATTTTGAATTTCAATTTTTTTTTTACATCAGTCACGTATATTTTATTCAATATTTTATCTTAATAATAAGTCTGCTTCATCATTCGAAGTTACTCTTGTTAAAAAAAATAATGTAAATGAAATGTTAATTTACAAATTTTGACGGAAAATGTAAGATTGAACAAGTAAAACATGAAATAAAACGAATATAAACAACTGTTCCCGTAAAATTAGATAATTGTTTGATATTTTTATCTTTTATATTATACGTATTTTACAGTACAATATACGAAGCATTAAAAAAAAGCATTTTACAGTTACCTAATGGCTCTATTTATAAACCCATTATACACTACGTGTAAAGAGAACTACATACGTTTCGATATTTCTACGAAAAATTTTCTTTCGCCACCTAGTCGGAAGAAATCAAGTAAAATAATAAATATCTGCCATTTTGTAATTGAAACTAATAGTTTGAAATATTTAAAAAAGTGAATTACCAATAATAATTCTAGTCTGAACCCTTTAAAGAACTTAACGTCCGAAAAGTACAAAAGAAAAACAAGATAAGCACAATATACCACGTTTGTACTTCAAGATAACTATTTTTACATTAAACTGAAATAACGTCTCGTAATAACTAATATGATAGGTGGTAGCATTAAAAAAGAGAAAAGTTTATGCCGCACGAATCAACATAAATTAAAATTCAGATATATATACATATATGTATTATTTTCTTTAGATTTAATTTCAGTTCTATCGAAAACAAGTTTGATACAATGACAAAAGAAAATTACCTTTAGAAATATAAAAAATACGCACGCTAATCATAGGAAACAAATGAAATGAAAAATATTATGAAATAAAAAGTTTTTTTGTCTCGTAGGGCTTTATTTTTTTAGAACACGTAATTTAAAGAGCAGTAAATATACATATACGTAAATATTATAATTTAATAATTACGCTATTAAAACCGATTTTTGAATAAAATATGCCGTTCACATTAAGCCGAAGCTCCGTAATATTTCAAATGCGAATTATTATGAAACGTAAAAAAACAAAAATTATAAATGAAAGATACAAAACTTAAATAATTCTGTTATTATTTGTACAACTGTGTTAGTGACAAAGTAGGAATGACGGCTAATGTTCCGCGAATAAAACTACAATACGATTCTCATTATACCGAATTATATTACGTGCTTTAACAACTATTATTCATATCGTATTTTCAAAATTCAACAATTTTAGAACATGTAATTTACAAAATTTAAACAACTTATTTTTAATTAGCTTATTACAAAAATATATCCGTTTGTTTCTGCCGTTTGCTTTAATGTTTCATTTTTTTCATCCATCACCGTTAAATGTATCAAAACAATTATTATTAGTTTACTTACAAATATACGATATAAATTAAATATTTTACATATTTTATGAAACACGTAACATTTGTAATTAGTAGTTTAACACTTTTTTAATCAACTGCCCGCGAAAAGTTTGTTCGGAATTACATTTTAATTAAAACATTATACCACCATAGTATAGATATTAAAATGTTATGGAATTTTTACAAATTTACTTTCGTCTTTTTTGCTACATATATATCCTTTCACTTATTCATAATTCATAAAAAGTAACTTTTTATTTATAACTACTCAAAAGGAATGTGGGTCATGGCTTATTTAAACAATAGTTAAAATTTGGATGATACATTGAAGCTTTTATGTAAAAACAAACTTGCCACAGAACATATAATTGTTTTATATATTGCTTTAACTACATCTCTGATTTATTATAAATTATTAATAAATTTACCAAAAACATTTGTGTTCCCCAGGAATACTAAATATAACCTTACATTTATTCTTTATTCTCCGAAAATAATTATATTCTAACTATAAAATTGTAAACATTGACAACTTTAAAAATTTATCAGCTGGGGCTTTGGGACGCGCTTACACACGCCAATTTTTATTAACGCTATACATTTTTTCCTGAATTCACTGTTCGAAACGTTTACTTTTTTTTTTTATATATCACTTTTCCCTTGAATAATCCCATGCTTAAACAAATATGTCAGTATATACGAAAATAATATTGCAATGACTTCAACAAAAACAAAATAGCAAATAAAAAGTTCGCATGAAAATACTATGAAATAAGACGATAAAGAAGATCACGTTATAAATATAAAAAGTAAATAATATTTGTATATTTAAGATAAATACATACTCCCGTTTACCGAAAATAATAAATTTTATATTGTTACATTTATAAATTAACTACGCCTCGTAATTTATTATCATTTAAAAAAAAATATATATATTTTTAAATGAAATTAACATAATATCACAAAAATTACCTTCCAATAATATAATTTTATTATATAATAACGATTTTTAATATATTTAATTTTAAGTATTTTAATTATTATATAATAACGATTTTTAATATATTTAATTTTAAGTATTTTAATTTTTATATAATAACGATTTTTAATATATTTAATTTTAAGTATTTTAATTTAATCATTATGCAATAATTCAGTTTATATATGCGATATTTAATTTTAAGTTTTTATTAGAATTATAAAATATTTATATTTATTTTAATCGGGGATGTATTTTAGTAATTTCGGAGTTTTTTTATTTATATTTATCTTTTGCCCGTTACAAAATACGATTTTCGATTAGGTTTAATCGAAATCTTATTGGTGAAAAAAGTGAGCGACCAATAATAACTCGTATTCAATATAGTGTCATTTGATTGGTTGAAATGGTTCAAAAGTAAATGTTATAAAACGATAATATTCGACCAACACGGCAGAGTTTCCAGTTTGGTTTATTCGTTTGGTTGTCTACGCAGTGTTCAAATATGTCTGGTCGCGGTAAAGGTGGTAAAGTTAAAGGTAAATCCAAAACACGATCCACTCGTGCTGGATTACAGTTTCCGGTTGGTAGGATTCATCGTTTATTACGGAAGGGAAACTACGCTGAACGAGTCGGTGCCGGCGCTCCAGTCTACTTAGCTGCCGTTATGGAGTACTTAGCCGCTGAAGTGTTGGAATTGGCCGGTAACGCTGCCAGGGATAACAAAAAGACTCGTATCATTCCTCGTCACTTACAACTGGCCATCAGGAATGACGAAGAATTGAACAAATTGTTGTCGGGAGTAACTATCGCCCAAGGTGGTGTTTTACCGAACATTCAAGCCGTTTTGTTACCGAAGAAAACCGAGAAAAAACCGTAAGACTTGTCAATACCAATAACTTAATCATTGAAACGGCCCTTTTCAGGGCCATACATATATTTTGCGGAATAATATTTCCATAACTAACTTCTTGAAATTAAATTCAAACAATAGAGTTATTTTTATAACTAGTCTCCACTAGACCCATTTTCTAAAACTCCCAACCATTTTATAATAAAAAGTTTGTAATTCACAAATAAGTGTTGCAAAAACCTAGTCAAAAAATGAAATAAAATATATCCACTGATAAAGCAGATTCAGAAAAATATTTTGAAAACAATTGTATAATTACGTAATATTTTCTTATATAACAGACAAAATAGATTTACAGAAAAAACACCTTATTTCATAAAAAAAATGAAATATGCGACCCCTTTAGAAATTTAAAAATGTTTTAAAATATATAATTATTACGATTTAAGTGAAAAATACAAAATTTATGATGTAGTAATAGATTGAATAGTAAATTTTACTAAATAAATAGAAACGCAATAAAACCCCGATTATCCATGTTAATTAATTGGTGATTCTCATAATGCACAGATACGGGAAAACACGGTTAACCCACGCCAACCGTTCCGCAAGTCGTATGTATCCCGAGTCTTGCGACCCACGTAGTATGTGGGTCGGGAGGCTCTTCACTCCATTTCATATTATGAAATATTAGCTGACCACTATGTACGATTGCAATTATATAATTTTCTGTATTGTTTTGTTTTATAATAAATATGTATAATAGTGTACTGTATATGAAATGTTAGCTGTGGTGATATAAAACCCCTTTTAGCGGGAAGGAAATTGGATTATTTAGACTAATTTTTAATCAAGTAAATACTGTATAATATACAGAAGATTTGTAATATTCTCAAAGTTTTTCATTCATTTCAAATACTGGCAAGACGAAGAAATAAGGACACAAAGTTGAGTAGAAACAAAAATGAAATGAACGTAAGGTACAGAAAAAAAAAGTGCGTTATAAAAAGACATAGAATTAGACTAGATATTAATTTTTATTAAAAAAAGTCGGTCAGTTTCTTCTGTCTGCCGGAAATCTCTTTCTGTTTTATCTTCGTCTGAAAATTTTCTAACTGCAGAACCTTTTTTTTTAGGGAGCACGCGAGTTTAAAGAGATGCCCAGTTAATCCGTCAACCGGTTAAAACATACACGGATAATCGCGGTTTTACTGTATAATATTTTTATTAGAGTTTACTTATTTTTTATTTTTCTTAGTAATACAATTCGAATTCTTTGTTCGTAAATAGGTATAAAATACATACAGCGAGTTCTAAAAATATTCGGAAATCGTTGAAAAAAATGTTTTGTTATTTTTTTATAAATGAACAAGCAATGATTTATTAATAAAAAAAGAAAAAAAAAAAAATGCTATAGACTCGTCTAGTGTATCCTAACACAACACATAAATAATAATTTAATTCGAAAAATTAAATTAACACAGCCTTTGTTAAAAATAAACTATCAGTTCAAAAAAACGGGCAATAAAAATGTTCGGAAATCTAAAATTCGCGTAAACTTACATCGACAGAGTAAAATTAAGCACGTAAATATACTTTGTTGTATATTTACCCCGTTAGAGCTCTGATAACGGCTTCCAAACGATTAGGCATATTCAGGTAATCTGATGGAATTTGTTTCCCTAAGACGTTCTTCTTTTAACTGATTTTTACTCGAAATAAAGGCTTCGTGCACTTTTCTATCTGAGTAATGCCACAAATTCTCCTTCGAGTTGTAATCAGGTGATTGCGGAGTCATTTTCAACACTTTCGGACAGTTAATAACCATTCTCATGCTTTTCGAGCTTTGTTTTTCGGATCACTATTATACTGGTAAAATTTAAACGACTTCGATATATACCTAGTTTAGTCGCACTTTGAGCAAGATTTTGTTCTGAAAAAGATATCAATGTACATTTCGGATATTGCCTTCAGTAAAAAACAGCGCGCCTACTCTACTTGCCGCAAAGCACCTCCGAACCATGACACGTTTTGCAGTTGGGTTTAAATTTTTCTCCAAAAATTCTGTATTAACTCTTTGCTCTTGTCATTTCTTCCGTCAATACTGAACACTTAAACTCGTCCGTAAAAATAATATCATTCTAAAACGATTTATTAACGAAAGCGTATTTTTTTGCAAATTCCAATCGTTTTTTTTTTTTTATTTACTTTAGAAATAGAATGTTTTTTTCTTATAGTCCTTGAATTGTACCCGTTTTCCGTTTTATTATTCTACAGACGGTTTGTAGTGAAACACTTTTTTCTCGGTCCTTATATTTATCTCAATAGTTATTTTTGGCGCCTTTATTTTCAAAGATTTTGTTATTGTTCGTGCGATGAACCGCCAATCTTGAATAGAAAGTTTCGGCGGCCTTCCTGTCTGCGGAATAGATTCAATTGTTTTTTGAACCGGTAAATAATATCGTACACGGGACTTTCTGATGTTTTCAATAATTTCGAAATTTCAAGTTAGTTCAGATCTTTTGAATGATTAAAAATAACTAATTGACGCATTTCAACCGAAGTATTACACGATTTTCTACCCATTTTCAAAACAGTCGTCACTATTTGATTATCCGCACCGTTAATTAAATACCTAACGTGTTCAAAACTGTCACGTTGTGTCTCGGAATGGGAAAAAAGTGGATTAAACGTGTTTAGCACGTGCGGTTGCGCACAATGGTATAATACCGCATATGTATTGTTTCATCGTTTCCGAATATTTTTGTTGCATGTAATTTTGGGGTTTTCCTTTTATTTTTATTATAGCCGAATCGCTGTTTTATTTTTTTTTCTTATTATGTTGATGCATTTGTGTCATTCTGGGTGTACTGTACATGTTTACAACAAAATTTTTATTATTAAACCATTGGTTATTCATTTATTAAATAAAAAATCATTTTTTTTAACGATTTCCAAATATTTTTCTAACTCCCTGTATATTTTTCTCATCGAACTAACTTCATTTACATTGCAAAATAAAAATTAAAAATAAATAAAAAAGGCAAAAGATCGATGACAATTGCGTTTAAAATGGAATAAAAAAACCTGACATTAATAGTTTTACTAGAAAACAGTATTAAATATTAGTTATTAAAATCCATAGGTGTAACATTTATACAAAGCATTTATAATATAAATTAATTTTCTTTGTTGTAACAAATTTTTTCATCGAAGTTTTGGTCCTTTTTTTTTTGGGCGGTGTTCCCTATCCGATATAAGTATTTACAACAAAATCGAGCATATTCGGAAAGAAATAACAATATTCTATTTAAGGTAACAATGTTTGAAATTATAATAATCATGTAGGTACCTCGTGTAAATTATAAAACAGATTTTGAAAGTAAAAGTGATGAAACAGATATTACGTATATATAAAACAATATATTAAAAGGAAAATAGTATAATGTTCTGAAAGAATTCAATTTTTGTCTTTTTACAATTCAATCAATAAGTGTAATAAAATTCATTTTGCGAAACAATCTCCTTCTTGTTTATACTCTAAAAATATATTTTTAATTACATATACATCCAAGGGTGTCGCCAGCCGATGAGCCGTTAGGGGGGCAAGATGATACAAAGAGGATATGAGTTATAGGAAAAACAAAATTTATAAGTGTTAAAGGTTGATATTTTATTAAACAAGAATAAAATCATAATTAAAACATAATTTTCGTGGGTTTCTGGCAAATTGTTCTACTACTTTATTATAAAAGTCTTCCAAATTGTCCATGATTACGCGCCTGTGAATACTCATCATGGTCAATTGATTAAAGTTTCAGAGCTCCGGGGGGGGGGGGGGGTAGCTGCCCCCCTGCCCCTCGCTGGTGACGCCCATGTATACATCTATTTATTTATGGGCAGTATATACAAATTTTCTTATTCCCTCAACCTAACTAGTTTCTGACAACTTGATATAGTTTCAATTGCCGCCGTCACGTCGAATAAACGCGATGCGTTTCATAAATTTTATAAGCAGTGTACTTGTTCAAGAATAAGAAAAAAATTGGAGTAGGAAAATAAGTTATTTTCCTTATTAATGGATAAGGTAGTCAATGTTTTATAAATTTACACTATTCTCAAACTTGGGTTACAAAAGAATTATAAACAGAGTATTTTTTTTTCTTTTGAATTTAGAAAAAAAATAATTACTGTTGTAAGTTCTGAACTATCTTTATATTTATAACTTAAAAATTTTTTAGAATTGTTATCAACTCTGAAACGAAATTTCCAATGTTTTTATATCAAATATCATCTTTACTCCGTTTATAAAAAGAAAATTGTATAACGAAATCTGTAACGTTTTTGCGTCACAGTTGCAAAGTTTTATTTAGAGAAGAATAATAAGTCAATTAAAACTGACTCTTTTATATCGCGCGTAAAGCTATCACAAGTTGTTCGTTTTGCGAAGAGGGACATGCATAAAGCATTGGCTCTTGCTAGGAATTAACTAGTGGGGTGCACAGAAACATCTGCGCACATTTCAAATAGGTTCCGTTTCACATATTCGAGCTATAATGTTTCGAACGATTCATCGATGTTATTTACTAACAATAAGTTAGTAGGGCGCACAAAAGCATTGTATACACTGCGAATGTACCATGAACAACTAAGACCCCACTGGAATATATGGCGGCAGATGTATCAGTAACAATGAAAAAAGAATGAAAAGAAAAAACTGGATAACTTTTACCTACGTTCTACTCCGCAAGGATTATGCCCCATAGATTGACCCGACAATCGGGTCAACTTAGTCGAGAAACGAAATTCGCTTATCACTTGCGAAGTTATTTTCAACTGAGACGGTCCCTGAAATAGCTCTACAGATATACAACACTGATTTTTTCAAATGCGTAATAGTATCGTGGCCGTCTTGTAGTTAAAATTGGCATCATAGCGAGAAGACCCAACCGGCTGATATTTATAATATCTAGATATTGTAAAGTGTTGGAGAAACCGATAGCGAAATAATTAAAAAAGAAAACGTAATGAGCATAAGAGGAATGTACTTATTACTGAAGATATGGGAGTACATATCAGCAGAAAAGAAAATTGAATTGAAGGAAAGAATAAACACAGAATACGAGTTGAGGGAAAAACTTTCGTACCCATTGCCGTTAGCAAGAACAAAGATGAGGGAGCAAACGGATAAATATATTATAATTCAGATGCTGAATAAAATACCCAAAGAAATAATAGAGAAGGAAAAAATAGGGGAAAGAAAAAGGAAAATAAAGGAATGGCTTCAGGAAGAAGAAAATATAAAAAAAAATAATAAACATAAAATAAAAAGACCAAGCGCAACAAAAAAAGTTAGGAAAAAAAACCAAAAAAAAACTGAATATAGAAAATAGAAATAGATTAGTAATTATTGATAAGTCAAATAGATAGATTAAATAAATATTACACGATCATGTATATGTATAAGTTAATTTAAGATGGTAAAATGTCAAATAGGATAATTCGTCGACAAGCGTTTTAGCTTGACGAAAATTTTTGTATGTAAAAAATTATAAATACATATTTTTCAAAAAAAAAAAAAAAAAAAAAAAGCTTATATCATTAACCAGCTATAATTTTGAGTTTTGACTTAGTTTTTTTATTCGCTATTAAACGCGTGGCTTACAAACCGACGGAACGGATTCCGTTCATCAACGATTTTCGTAATGTTGCTATTTATAAAAAATAAACAGTAAATTATTAAAAATATAATAGAAATAACAACTAATTACAGGAAACTTAGTCCGCATTTTTTAAATTTGAAATATACTAAAGTTTTCTCAGTTCGTCATTTAAATTATATAATGTTAGATACATTCGGACTTCATTGATCAGATTCTCTACATTGATTTTACCCACCATATTACAATCTAAATTATTCAAAGGACGTAAAAAATAATGTAAATAAATAGATGTCTATAACAATGCAGTATGTAAGTACATAAAGTAAAGATACATATTATATATGTATAGAAAAGATGATAGAAAACAGTGATTTAATGCATCATATTAATTTAATCTTGAGTTTGTTGTTTATAATTTATATTCTATTAAATATTTCTTTATGCATTTTAATATAACATAAATTATGTGATGCTGAAACATATTTTAAAAGAACGGTGCTATTTATGTTTAGGAAATTATTGGTAAGAAAATTTAATTTCGGACAACTGCATCTAAGTTGATACATTGTTTTACTTGTAGAAAAATCCATAGATACGAAGAAAAAATTAACTAAAACAACGAAATATGAAAGAAATACAATCATTCTTCATTTATCAGATTTTTAATTTTATTTTTCAATTTTTCGCTATTTGTTTCTTAGTTATAAATTAAAATGTCAACTGAATCAGTGAATTATTTTTCTTAAATTTAGTTTGATAAATATAAAAAAGTACTTAGTTGATTTTTAAAATTTTAACATAAAAACGAAATAAACATAACAAATAACAATACATTCAACAAGTCAGTATGTCTAAACGCCGTCGACGGAAACCGTCGTCGTTAACGGCCCGTTCCGTAGATGTGTGTTCATGCGCATCTAAAACTGTATTATTATTGAAAAATCGTCCCGTCGTCGTTTCGTTGATGTGCGGTTTGATCTTAAAGGTACTTTCAATTTCGATGCTTTGCAAAGAAACGGGTTATCAATTGCCACTAGAGCTGGGCGATTACGAATGATTTTAATAATCGAGTGATCAACGAGTTACTAATTTTGATAATCGATTATAAAAGTAGTAACCGAGTGATCTGTATAATCGAGTGATGAATGACGAGTGATGAATTATGAATGACGAATGACGAGTGACGAGTAACGATTATATAGTAATCATTTATATTATGAACAACACATGTGTCAATTGTTTTGTAAGAGTATTAGTGGCGCTTTGAACTAGTTTTTTGTAAATTTTGTGTTTTTTATATCAAAATTTATTTAACATATAAAATTAATTTTAAAACGTACACAAGCGCTCTACATATAAATATTTTGGAATTTGTTTATGTATATTTTTCTAAATTGTTACTATTGTTTAATTATGTATACTTATAAGTTTCTTTTTATTCTCAATTAAAACAACTTTTAATAACTTAATTATTGTCTAGTTATATTCCCGTACTATTATAAATTTAAGTATTTTTGTTTTCAGTTTAAATACTTTTAATTATTATACATATAAGTGTACCTTACAAAAGCACACCATTTTCTTATTTTTATACTATTGTTGCTAAATTGTATGTTTTTTAGAATAAAAAAAATGTTGCACATAAATTTTTAAAAAGAATAGTCTCTTATTCATTTTTTATTATATCCGTACATGTACAAATCTGAATTTAGTAAAATTATGTTACTAATTAATTGAAATGTCATAGTTTTCATAATCATATACTATTTTACATAATTGATATGAATAATCAGCATTCATTAGATATTCTCGGTTTTCATAATCAAGCTATTCTACATGACTAATGTTAATAATCGGTATTCACGAGTTGTTCTCAGTTCTCATAATCAAATTATTTTACACAATTGCAATTCACAATCATTATATAATTTTTGGAATATAAATCTGTCGTTACTATTAATTTCGCCGATAAAGATATCAATATTTGTCAAAAACTACCGTTAAAATTAAAATAAATAATGATTTGAAATTTAACCTTATTAATGAAATTTAAAAAAAAATCAAATCACGTAATAGTTCTCGTAAATAAACACTGAATGATGATTCGAATCATAATTCGAATGATAATTCGAGTGATGATTCGAATGGTAATTCCAGTGATGATTCGAATGATAATTCGAGTGATCATTCGAATGATAATTCGAGTGATGATTCGAATGATTAGTAGTTAACAAAAGTAGTAATCGAAATATCTCGAGATATGTTCATAATCGAGTGATTCCATTAGTATATCTCGTAATCGCCCAGCGCTAATTGCCACTGATTTAGTAATGTCTGTTTTAGTCCTTATGTGTTCACTTTTAGAATCTATTTCAGACGATAATACATGTTTATATAAATTTTCATACAGTACGCAACAGAAAACACTTCTTTGTAAATTAACGATGTATAGTATTGAAAATGAAAACATTTATTCCGAGTTTTTAGAAACTTATACTAAATGTGAAACTCCCTATTCATCATTTCTTCATAAACTGTTCTACTTTTGCAAACATTTCTATAAATAATTCCAAACAAACGAGTATGACTCAGAAAGAAGCGTCTGTTGGTAATGATACTGCATTGAAAAGTTCAAAAATATATAAATGGAGTACGTTTAAATAATTAAGTATTATCTGCTCAAACTGATCAATTCAATTACGGGTATATTTAATATTTCTTAATTTTTAAGCATAATTTATATGTATATCATGACTATTCTCAGTGTAATGTGACTTTTTAGGCATAAATAAATAAATATATATAATTGTATGTTATGTATATGAATACAGGAATTGTAACTTTATCTAAAAGATGTTTTGGTTTTAGCTGAAAGCTGTATGCTAACCGGCCTTCCTACCAGCACGGTTATGTATTAACGACGGCTACGATAGTATCAATAGAAGTGAAAAATACCTCGAACCGGTAAGTACAAACACATAATTATTTATTGAATTAACTATTAATAAAGTTAGTAAATATGCAGTAGCACTCAACGTATGTTCGGAAGTACAATAATTAATTAATATATCTTGCAAAATTATCTCAATTAAACTCTATTTTTTTTTTTTTTTTTAATTTAACAAAGAATATAATAAGGAAACTAATTTAAATAATGTCGGAACTGCTAAAATGTATTGTTAATAAAGTAACATAACAGTAACAAATGGTATTTTACTTGAGTAATAATTACTGAAATATCCTAATATTAGACAATAACTAATGGCAATGTTTTTTTAATTTACAGATTGAGAAACAATAATTAGAACAAAAATAAAAAGAAGAACAAGAAAAGAAGAAAAAACAGGAACTAAAAGAAGGAAAAAAACAGCATCTATAGAAACAACACTCATTGAAAAACACATCGAGACATCATCCATTCATCTATGGAAACATAAAATAAGAAGCCTTGGAATCCACCTGTATCTATCAGGTATGTATAAAATATCTTTGTAAACTTTTATCACATTTGAAATTGAAAAAAAAATTTTAATCCACAGTCTAACAGGTTTCAATAAGAATTTATACGACAGATATAGCAAATTATTTTCATAAAAATCATTCAATTATAACTGTATATAGAGTATTAATATATAGAATAATATTTCTTCAAATCAATGCCTAATATCAAATTTAAAATTGTAGTCGTTGAAGAAAATAAGTACAGTTTACTCTTCAGTCTAATATTCTCATCGTTTGTATATAACATGGTGACCACTTAAATATAATTTTTAAAATCCTGGTTTATTTTCGGTTTTCCTGGTCCAGATCCTACCAGTTTTTCCGGTCCAAATTCTGCTGATTTCCTGATTACTAGAATTGTACAAAAAGAAGAATTGAATTTTTTGTTACTATTTATAATATTTGATCGCTGCAGCATATTTTATATGCATAAAACAGAACTTCGTAATTTATTCTCGAGTGTGAAGTACATTAAAAAATGCATTCCTCTTTCGGTTCAAGTGATTTTTTCTTATTAAAAATATCATTTTTGGCTATTTTTACTTTTTTCCTTGGTTTTACGACAAAACTCTTGGCGTATTCCCGGTATTTTCTTGGTTTGGCGAAATTTTCGGCTTATTCCCGATTTTTTCGGTTTTCCAGTTGGGTGGCCACCCTGTGTATAAGAGAAATTTTCAATCAGTGGCATATAATATAGCGGAAAAATTCCACAGACAAATTTTATTACATTAGAGAACTCAAGTTGCTTATGCTTATACCTTTTCATTACTGTTCGAAAAGTTCCGAATGTGATAAATTTTCATTTAATATTAGTAGATATTCTAATGCTCGAAATTCTTGATCATGTCATTTAATAGAAACGGAAAGACGAACGTAAACAAATTATTTTCAAGATTTCAAAAAGAAGAAAAGTGTGTATGTTCAAAATTTATTAATATATATTATTCCGGAAATATTAATAGTAAAAATATATGTAAATGTAAAAATAAAATTAATTGTAAGGCCATATTGTGTAAGAATTATCACCTAAAAAATAATATGTATAAGCATGTAGAAAATTACGATTATATACTAAAAAAATTATTTCCTATTATACATATACAAGCACTTAGAAATATATACATATATCGACGAAATTTAAATTGTATTAAGTATAATAGAATTAGAATTAAGAAAATTCTATGAATATATATTTAATATAAAGCACTTTTAACCATGAACATAAAAATCAGTTAGAACAGGTATGCAAATATAAAAATTTAGCGTATAAAGAAGTTATAAATTTACTTTTTAATAAAAAAAAAAATATTAAAGGATCTAGCCGGATAAAATAGTCAAATTGATCCTTAAGTCATTTGGAAAAGTAATTGTATCATTATGTTGGGTATCAATGGAAACGCCGAATCCTAGATTTTTAGACCCCTAAACCCTTACAGGGCTCTATAAGGTTCGATTTTTTGATTTTTTACAATATCTCGGTCAGTTTTCAGGCTAGTAAATTTTTTCCCCTTCAAATTGTGAAGGATTTCAAGTTCTACAAAATGGTTCTTCTTTAAAAAAAACAATTTGGCGCGAAATACAAATTTTTATAGCGTTTAAAAATTTTAAAACTCGATTTCTCGAAAACAAAAACATACTCATTTCTAAAAAAAAATATTTTATGAATTTTTTCAGATTTTTAAAAGTGGTGGAACCGTACTCAAAAAACCTAAAAACCGCATATTTTCGGTTTTTTGACCATATTCAAGCCTCTGAGTCTCCCGGTAACCTGCTTGATACTCCAAACGCCATTTCTGACTTTATCCTATACTACCAAGATGGTAAAACTTGTTTCCGTATGGCTGCTTCACCGTAAACTATTATAAAACCAATAAAAATCACATCATCGAACAATCATTAATAAGTCTTAACGGCTTTTCGTGTATTAATACCGATTCTCAAGATTGATTATCGTATTTCTATACATTTAGTATGTGATTGACAACTTTGTATCGTTTATTTGTATGTACTCCAAAGGTCAATTAGGATCAATAGTTATAGGTAATGTTATTATATTTCATTTTACGTCTAATCGAAGAATAATATACGATGAGGCAACAAGGGGGAAAAATAAGACCTTAAAAAAGTACGATGGTTTATTAAAATTTTACGAAAATAAAAAACTATATTGAATTGTATAATCTATGATCACGGACCGTTTATCAGTCATCGTCACTGTCTTCTTCAATAACAGGAACCACGTGCTCTCACTTATAAATCGTTGTGAGATGTTCGGCAGGTTTCACAATTTTCAACAGGTATCTAGCATGTGACTAAAATTAAATAACGGCAGCAATGTGAGAGCAGCAACCGATCGTTCTCATGCTGTTAGCACATTCGCAATAATAACGTACAATGCCGGCGCAGCTAATCGTATCTGGTTTATAATGAACATAGCAGTTATAAAATGTGTTTTCCGTGTACCTAAATCTCACCTGTATTTTGAGAATATTAACTGATGCTTTGAAATACCTTAAATCTATTTCACCTTTCTGATCCATAATTTCGGCTAAGTAAGATATTGCTTGTTGCTACTGATAAGTTCCACGTTACTAAATCGATTTCCGTCATTTCATGAAAATCGAGCACATCAGAAGACTTAAATTTTTCAAACAAAACTATTTCTTCGGTCCCATCTTTCTGATTGCACTTTTGTAGCTAAACTGTTTTCTTTACTATTTTTTGAAAGAATGTAATTCAATATCTCTTCATTTGAAGAAGCCTTCGAAACTAGTCGTTTTCCAAATTCATTTATTAAAAAACAAACAATCTTACTGTAAAGACCAGCTTCAGCTAGACAACGATTATCTAACTGATGATGGAGAAGCCTATATTTTTAAGCTACAGCACCATGTACAGATTCCGCGACCTATCAAATCATCGTGACACAGTGGGGCGACCTGTTAGCTTTTTACACTGGCAATTGTTTTTGTCTTTTATCCTTTAATGATAGCATGAGATTCTTCTTCTAACTGCGATTTTATATCATGAAAGCCTCTTTCATGATGTAAAATCGTAGTTAGATGAAGAAAAGTATCGTGTTCTCATACTATCATTAAAGGAGAAAAGACAAAAACATAATTTTCTTTACACATCAGTTTCTTCAAATCACTTTCATTTTCATTCAAAATTTTAGTGTCGTTTTCTTTGGCATAAAATGGTCTCAAAACATTAACAATGAAACTATCAGTAGTACAAATTGTAAATGGTTTACACGGAGGAACTTTTTATAACCTGAATTAGATTTTCTTTGGTAATCGTTGTTTAGAACTCTTTTGGTGTCTTAACTAAGTTTCATCAGCAATTAGCGCAAGAGATTATCATCACTTGCACCGCGAAGGTTTTTGAGGAGAATCGTTGAATGACTACGAATCAAGTCATCTCGATTTGCGGTTTTCAAGTCAAAAGGGGAAAGAAATATGTCCTTTTTAAAAGAATTTAAAACAGATGGTCTTGAAAACTCAGAAACTTGCTGATGACGTTCAAGGCCAAGAACAATTCCCTGTTCGTAATCTAAATAAAAACACTTCGATTATCCCAGTTTCTCAAGAACACCATTTCGCGCAATCGGATTAGTTCTTCCCGATTTAATACAGTAAATATACGAATTCTCTTTTCAGAGATAGAGAAATCACCGATTCCATGGTGTAAGTCTCAATCCGAAGTTAACTTAAAGCTTTAAATAATTTAGTTATATCTACAGCCGTTATAGAACTTGAATGTAAAACTATTCTTAAACTTTCCATTTCATCTGCATAAAATCTTTTTTTTTATTAAATGTTTTCGACAACATTGATTACCCTTTGGAATGAATATCTGTTTTTCAACAAATACTTGTTGACGCGCTTCAAAAGGAACGACGAGTCCAGATCTATGTTCGCACAGAAAACAATAATTGTGTGTACAAACTACTCTTCTAAAAGATAACTCAATAATTTCTCCTTCAAGTTTTTTCTTTTTTAGTGGTTGATAAGGTGTGGGTCGTGTGATAGTGGTTCTGAAGATGTACTGGACCCTTGACTTTCGGACTGAGGAATTGTCACGTTTTGAGCTTCTTGAAGTTTTCGTTGTTTTGACTTTGTAAGACGAGCAATGCCACTGCAACTGCGACACAGAACATCACCAGTTATAATTGTCTTAGCAAAACAACCTGAGAGAGTACTTCATCGTCCGTATTAACAATTTCTTTCGATCCAACCATTTTTTTCTTCTTTTTTTGATACACCACAACGTACATATTTTTCACCAACATTTGTAGTAGACATGATAACTGGAGACTAGTAAAAAGAAACGAATTCATCAATCGGAGTGAATAATAATTAAAATAAATACTTTCATTTTTTACTTATCAATGGTAGATTTTATATGAGCATAGGGCTCAGTATTTTATACAAATTTAAAAATAAGGCACGAAAAAATATTCAGTCACAAGAATTTTTTGCCGAGTTTATTATGTGAGTACTAGTTTATAGCAACTCTCAGTGCACACACACTTCAGTATAAACTGTCACTCAATAGATGGGGGATAAACACATAGTGTACAGTTGCAGGCAATAAGCATTTTTAGGTATTTTGAATAATGACTAGTAATTAAGTAAAACGACTAAAAATGCTTACTGCCTACGACATATACAAACATGACTATGAACTTCATATCATATCATATATATCTAGAATATGTACCATGGCACTTATGTATACAAATTAATAATTAAAGCCGCGAATGCGCTCAATAAGCGCGAGTTTTGGAAATAATAATAGATATACATGGACTATTCTTAAGCTGAGTACTAAAAACTATCATTGACTGCTTTTTTATAGTCCATGTTTTGCAGTAATCATTTGTGTTCGACAATGAATGGAATAAAAATTTATAGACACTAAACTGCAGCATGCATGTTAAAAATAATCGTACATGGGCTACTGTGTTGTACCAGTATAAACTGAAATATAGTAATATTAATATATATAATATATACAAAATCAAAACAAAACAAAATAAATTTGAACAGTGAAAAATTAAAATAACATCTTAAAATAAAATTTAACATTAAACACACATATTCCCCGATCTCATAGTGGTGTGGTAGCAAGCTTCAATAATAATATACAAACTAAAAGCTAATGATTATGTATATGAAATATTAAAAATGTTAACAATATCAGTAAAAATAATAATAATCATAGTACTAATAATACAAATAGTAATACAAAATATAAATATAATAATAACACTAGTAGTTATAACAGTAACAATGATAATAATAGAAATAAAAATAAAATAAAAAATAAAAAGGAATAGTATAATGGTAATTTTGATGTATAAAATCAGACAGTAAAATGTAGATTAATACTTATTATAGAAATAAATCTCTAGAAAAATTGACTTAAAGTAAGGTAGTATACCTAAAATAATGTTAAAATAATGTTAGAAGCGCCAACTAAATTAAGTTTGCATATAAAATTAATAATAAAAATGAACGTTATACAATAATTAAATTATAATTACAATCATACACTTCTGTTTATATTTAATAATTATTATACGGAAATTATTGTAAATAACGATTAATTATCTAATACAGTTATTGTAATAAATTGTTAAGGCGGCATTACACCGGGCGTGCGAGCATGAGCAAGGAAGAGCAAAAATACGGCCTTGAATATTTATCCTCTCCAGTGTTTTCTGTTGTTCGCAAGCATACGATCGGCCTTCTGTTCACACCTACCGATTATTTTTATGATCGCTATTGATCGGGGTACTCGCTATAAACAATAATAATCCTGTGTTGTGGTCACTGTTGTTTGAGACGTTCAATTGTAGAAATATGTATGACAATGGAGAAATTGTGTGTGCTTCGTTTATTTTATTGTATAAATTATTACAAATGAGAAGAAAAAGGAGACAAAGAAGATGGTGGAGTTTAACCGTATTCAACAATCGTAATTTGCATGGTGGCAATAATTTGCTAAGAGATTTGGAAGCCGAAGATTCTGGAAAATTTAACAACTTTTGCAGAATATCGTCGATGGATTTTGAAACCCTACATAATCTAATTGAGTTGAAAATAATGAAAGAGGACACCAATTATAGGACAGCGATTTCATCCCGTGAGCGGCTGGCTATAACATTGCAATTCTTAGCAACGGGAGATTCGTACACTAGCCTACAATATTTGTTCAAAGTATCGCAGTCGGCAATATCGGGAATAGTGCCTGAAGTATGTGATGCACTAATCGAGTCATTACGAAATGAAATTAAGGTGGGTAAATAATTTATTTATTTATGTACACCGAGAAATTAATTTCACTTGCGTGGTGGCCACTGCCATATAATTTTTAAATTGCCGGTGCAAATCCTCCCATTTCCTGGTTATTAGAATTGTATAAAAGCTTACACAAACGATCTTCCGCTTGTATAATTAACCCAACAAATTGAAATGAAGTCAGATCAAATATCGGTAGAAACCAAAAAAAAAAAAAATAAAGTAAATTTTTCAACTTTTTGAAGTTGTTTTATTCACATTATATATTTTACAGTTATAATGACCCCTAACTAATTCAAGCAATATTTGCTTACTTTATTACTACAAAAGTTAATAATACAGTTTATAACAGGTTGATTTACCTTTCCTCTATTTAAATAGTTCTGACAAAATTTGATATTTAATATTTACATTTGTAATCATACATGTTGACTTCAAGGAGTTTACAGAGCTCCAGCCCCTTCAAACATTTTACTGAAAGGGTTTAACGCTTCCAATAAACTGAGATACATAATAAAAATTTATTTTTATGCGTTTCGTTAAAATTTTAACTAAAGTGCACTAACAATAAATATAAATATTGCTCATTATGAAAATAGACCTGCCGTTGTAGGGAAAGTCTTTTAATCAAAAAATAAAAAGAGAATTGTAAAAAAAGAATGGTATTTTTTGGATACTATTGATTGATGCTTGAACACCACAGCATACTTTACATCAATAAAAAATAATTTTGTAATTTATTATCGAGCAATGTACATTAAAAAAAAATTTCACTCAAAAAGATTTTTTTATCAAAACTATCGTTTTGCAATTTTCACCATTTTTCTTGGCTTTACAAGAAAGTTCCCATTTTTTTCTCAGGGTACAAAAAAACGCGGCGAATTCCCAGTTTTTCATGTCAAGTGTCCACCATGACATATGAATATGATTTTATAAACTAGTTTATTAATTTATTCAAAATTTTTCAGTATGTTGAAAAAAGTAGTTAACTAGTAACCAGCAAAAAAAATCACATCATATTAAGAATTTCTTTTTTTTACATATACATCTCGATTATTTATCAGACAAAAATATAAATGTAATAATCTGAAAACAAAAAAATCAAACCAAAATGAAATACAGTTATATAATAAACTTCCGCGAAATTCAATTTAGATATTTTAAGAATATTTTTTTCTTGCGCATGTCAGTTTATTCCCTCCCCTTACCATTACGAGCCTTTCATAGTTTAAGCCTTGTTACAAATGCAAATACTGTATATATAAAAAAAGAATTAAAATACATTTTACATAGAAATATGATGGGATAAACTATTTTATTAACTTATTGGAAACGTAGTTTTATTGCGAAAAAATGTGAAATGTTTTTATTCTATGTTTACATTCACGAGTTTGGTTTCAATTTCGCTGTAAAAAGTAAATAAATTTTAATTTGGAAATGAAATATTTTTCTTTTTAATAATTTGAAAAAAAATGTTGTATAGGAAAAATTAAAACCAAATAATTATACACATTACATACAAAACTATCTTCTTATATACATTTAATGAATAATAAAATAATTACAAGAAACAAAAAAATAATTAATGCAACAAAATATATAATGAAAAAAAAAATTATTCCGACGCAGAATGCTGTACAATTTCAATGTCTTCATACGAAACAACAGAACACACTGGTGATGGGTGCCTCCACTTGTGTATTCTCTGCAAAGTGGCCCATATCTGCCGAGAATAGTATCTCATTAAATTTGTGCTGTACTACAGCTGATGTACATTTATCGTACGACCGAAACTTTTCAGCGATGTACTCTCCATAAATCGCACAACCATCACGTATTTGTTTTTGTTCCGCCATAGATTGTATCGATTTGCATACGTTCATAAACATTTCACCTTCTTCATCTCTCCTGTTTTTTACTCGGCGGTCCTTTGCAAGATGAGAAGTTACCACTGGGGACTGGTATTTTGTTCAATATCTTCTGCTACGTCTGTCATTTCATCAGTATTGTATACAGTGACGCTTTCCCCCTATATTTGTGCCACCTAAAATAGCATAACATAATTTTATTAAATAAACTATATATTTCGCTTTCCTAGCTTAAATAAAACTATTTTAAACGCCATTGTTATAGTTAAAATTTTTTTATTTTCTTTTGATTTTGGAAGGATTACCACACATGATCATCGGGAACAACTGCACTCCCACTTAATTTTAATAATTAAAAAACAAATTTTAAATAAATAACACACGTTTAAAAAAAAAAAATTTACTATGATATTATGAAGGGACGTGCTTTATTATAGAGAAAATACCATTGTATGTGACGTAGGGTAACAAATTTGAGAGCCGATATCGATATGGTAAAAATATTAGTCCATAGGTATCATCAAAAGCTAAATCTAATTAGAAAAAGCAAAAGCAAAAATCCGAAAGCAAATTATTTTTACTTTTAATTTACGAATGGTGTTTAGCGTATATCTTTTTGCTAAGAAATCGTATAAATGGCAGCACAAGGTATATAGTAAACTTTTTATTCCTATCCGTGATTATCATTGCCCCGCTAGAAAGTGGCCGCTTGAATATTTTAGTTGATAAATATTTACATAGGAAGAAAAATTAAATATTTAATGTTCGCGCGGAGTAAAGTTTCATTTACTTTTTTTATTTTATTTACGTTTTATAGAATAATAAAAGCCTAATATCTCGTAATTTGGTATTGTAAGAAAAGAAACAAGTTTGAAATAGCCAGTGGAAATGTAATATTATAAAAGAACGTCAATTAAATTAATATAATAGACAAAATAATCTTGCATTGATTGAATCAACTAAAAATCTTCGGTTTTTATTACTTATTTTTAAGGTTTGGAACACTTGTACGGAATTTTAATATGATTCGGGGGTGATTAAAATATTACATAAAATTTAATAACTGAGGAAACTCGTAATTTATAAACTTGAAATTGTAAACATAAATTACAATTGAACAGTTCTTTAAAGCAATAACTTCGAAATATCCAATTACTTTGAATAATAAAATCAGGCAAAAGTGTGAAAAAAGATAATGTAAAATTTAAAACTATTTAAAAATTACTTTAAAATTCACAACCCAGTACCAAATAACTAGATTTAAAATATATAACTAAGGTCAAAAATTTACTATGTAATGAAAACATCTGATAACTATTTAATGTAATCTCATGTTCAGCTGAAATACTGCAACAAAAAAGGAAATTTCAGTACGAGCTAACTACAGTATAGAAATTAGAAAAATCGAGTCATATACTCAGCAAATGCGTAAAAAAGGATTTTAAACGAAACATGTAACCGATATTGCAACTAAAAATTTTCGAATTTTGAGCTGGCGCAAAGTTCATAAATTTAGAAACAACTATTTTTCTGAGAAGTTGTGTATCGTTAGAAAGCTAGTTGTTTGAGGATAATGAACCCATATGTCGATTTCTTTATAAAACATTCAGATTACGTAATCTATTCATAAAAATGTCAAAAACAAATTCATATTTTACAGCATAAATAAAACAGTTAAAAATAACAATGCAACTTTGTGAAATATGTTCATCTTTGTTACTAATTTCTTGTTTTTTTTCTTTTAATTTTTAAGCGACAAACTTCATTTTTAAGATTCCGTACATATATAATTTATCAAATTGTAATAAAATAGTTCAGAAACGACAACAATATCAAATAAAAATCAATATAACTCAAGTGAATGGTTTCAAACTTAGATCATAAATTACAATTAATATTTTTAACTGTTACTTCAAGCTAACTGATTATCCTGGGCGGTAAAAAACCCAAAATCCATCAAGAATATATAATGTGTAATTTTAAACGACCTCAAAAATCACTTAAAAATTCATAACTCATCACAAAATGATTCTCCAAAAGTGAAATTCCAAACGTAAAATAGAACGCAGAAGCTCTTTTATATAATCTAAAAATTGTGATTATAAATTATTTAAATCCCTCCTTTTCTATCAAAAACAACAAAAAAGTTATGTCCATGTACGTTGGGGAAACCAAAACTTATGTCAAACATACGTGTACAGGACCAGTTTGTAAGAAAACTGTAGTCGAACTTACAACTTTATATTTAAGCCTTTGGGGCGCTAAAAGCACGAAATTTGTGAAAAATATACTTTTCTTTCTAGTGATTCGCAGATGGAAATTCGGTCCATGAGGTTTTTTTTCGTTAACTCGTGCGGCACCCATACATCGAGCTTCTTTGTGTATCCAGCCCTTTTTCAAGTGGTTCCAAACGGTTTTTTGTGCAATGTTTAGCTCCTGGGTAATCGAAACAGTGCTTACATGACGGTCAGACTCGACGATTTCCATTATTTTATCGACATTTTCGACAATTGGCCTTCCGCAACGTGGTGCATCTTTGACATCAAAATTACTAGAACGAAATCGACGAAACCAAAATTGTGCGTGATTAGCTGTTACAGTATCAGGACCATAAACACTATTTACATTTTCAGCTGCCTGACTTGCGTTTTTGCCTTTATCGAACAGAAATTGTAGAATATAGCGTATTTTCTCTTTGCTGGTGTCCATCTTTGACGCGCACTCAAACACTACTGAGTCAAGCAATCACAAACCGGTTTTGGAAGATGTTTTAATATGAAATCTCAACTTTCTAACGCCATCTAGCGTCATCCAATCGCACTTATATAACACGAGATACAGATTACTACAGCCATCTACTGCAAAAATAATGGATTACTTTTTACTACACCTTATATTACAAATACTGCTACCAGTACATTTATTTTGTATCTACAGAACGAGAATTTACTTATAAATGTTTTTTTACACGCATCGCAAATTTTCGGGTATGCAATTGAATGGTTACATATTTTTTTATGCGACAGAAATTCAGTCTTAATTGAAAATTTATAATTACAATTTTTACGTATCCCGCAATATCGATTGTGATTAGTAAAACACCGACGATTCATAAATATTTTATCGGATATATCACATTTGGTACCATATTCAAAATATTTACCAGTAACGTTGATGGATTTACCACATTCCCGTTGCATAGGAAGCCTTTCAATCTTTACTACTATTACCAACAATATTTCTTCGATGCTGACCCTTTTTAAATTTTTGTTTCACAAATTGAACACAACAACCAACAACTGCATTCGTCCAACAAAGCCCCAAGGCAACTGATCACAAACCTACCCAGCCGTCTTTTCAGTTCCGTGTCTTTATTTGTATCGATTTACGGAATTATTTAAATCGATTGATAGATAGTTAAAATCGATTAATACATAATTAAAATAAATTTACTGGATGGTCAATATGCACTAAATAATTTAAATTAATTGTTCTTTACGTTTGCCTTTCACTAAACTTATTCATATTTCAATTGAAACATTAAACGGTCCAAATTTAAAAATATATAAAAATCGAATTTAAAAAAAAAAAATGTTTACAAAATTCTACAGCCAGTTCTGTATGAATTATTGATTTAATTTTTAACCCGCGCACCAAGGCTTCTATAATACGGGGAAAATATAAAATTCGAAAAATTTTGATATTTCGGAACCGAATTTTGAAAAAATACACCTTTTAAGCGGAAAGACTGGAAACTAAAAAATAGTCCACAGCTATTTCCATGGTGGGGGGGGGGGTCGCTATTTTTTAAAATTAGTGTATTTCAATCACTAGAATATAAGAAAAATACGAGGCCTCCAAAATTTTATAATTAAAGAGCCCAAATTTTGAAAAATAATTTAAGCGTATAAATTCTGAAATGTTTAGAGTGATGGTCAACAGTGACTTATCACTTAGATTCTGAAAAAAAAAAAACAAATGTTATCATTGCATTTAAAAAAGTAAATAATGCTAATATCTTATTTGAAAAAGAATTCAATTTAACATATTCCTGACGCATACCCTGCTAACCGTTTCAGGGTTTCAGATATTTTAATCTGAATTTTACTTTTTTGATTGATGTATTCGTGTACTTTTTTTTTTTTTTTTAAAAAAATAAATATATGTGAACGCTGCTGTTGTTATGAAAATTTACTAAGTGAAATAATTTAAAGTGCGAAGGAACGGGTCGCGAAACGCAAGTGGGAATAAAGGAAAACTAAACAATTTCACTTAATACAAAATTAAATTAGATTTAGTAACGAAATAATACAAAATTTCATTTGTAAAAACAATTTAAAAAAAATAAAAAAATAAAACGTTAGAACTTTATGTGAAGAAAAGTATTTTGGTTAGATAAATATAGAGAAATAAATAATTGTTGTGTGTAAATATATATATATGTAATTTGTATTTTTGTTTTCCATTTGTAAATAAGTGAGGAATGCCCGTAGCAAGAAATAAAAAATTAAAAATGTTAAAGACGCCTATCACATCGACTGCTAAATGCCCGTTACTTTTTAGGACTAAAATAACAACAGAACGTGTAAGCGAATATAGAAAACAATAAAATAATATTTGATACTATATTTAAAAAAGATATGTAAAATTTTTTTTTGTTGTCTTTTGTTTAGGATGATACTATGTTAAGAAAAGATATGTATACATTTTGTTTTGTTTTTTTTTTTTGTTTTATCGTTTAGTTTATTCGTTAGTTAAAAAAAAAAAACCCATAAAAAGGTTATATGTAAAAAGATAAAGAATCGAAAAAATGGACTGCTGCCCCAGTTTAAATTGTCTACCTACCACATCTGTTACTATCATCTAACTGTTCATTCCAGCTGTGTAGGCCTTCATTTTACGATTTCATTAAATTTATTTAAAAAATTTTTAAGTTTCACGAGAATTGAACGGCGCAGGATGATGAGAAATTGCACTTATTTTTTGGATTTTTCTTTGAACAACCGTAGAAAATTTGAATATTGAAAAAACGTTTCCTCAATCCGCTAATAGCAGACAAGCCAACATTCAGGCAAGACAACGTCTGCCGGGTGCGCTAGTATAAAATAAAACAAAGTATTCTCCTTTTAAACCAAAATGTTCTTAATAAAAAAATTCTCACTTTAATAAAACGTATTCTTTTTTTTTAAAATTAAAACTGTTCATTTTGAATAAAATTTAATTAGCTCGTTTAAGGTATAACCCTCATTAGCCAGAAATTATCGAAAATTGTAAGCCAGAAGCTTATTTAATTATTCGTATATTTCACACATACAAATTTATTTATACCGTTGTCAAATAATTGATATTATAATTTTCTGTGAAGCCCTATATTATGGCTAAAACTCCATAAAATATACATAAATTCCGTCAAAAGTAAAAAGTGATTAATCGAAAAATCGCCATTGAATTTTCTGTTAATATCAGAAATAAAATTGTATCATTTATTAAGCTTGTGATGAAGTAATGTCAAGTCAAGAACATCAGGAATATGGTTAATACTGTTAAATTGTGCAAGCGTGTAAAATAATACAGTTTTAGAAAATAAAGTAAGTTTTTTTCATCCGTATCTCTTGACCCTGTGATAGATTCTGTGAATAATCGAATATCAAAAACAACAGGATTGAAAAAATAAGTGATTAATAAAAGTATAGGAAAGTAATAATCTTATATAAAAATGAATCCGAATTCAACTAATAACAATGCCACAGGCAATTCAGTTTTATATGATGACTCTTGACAAAAACATTGACATACATCATTATGTCCTTGCTGCTAATATGTTGTGGAAGTAATGTTGTTCGCTCAAACCTCATCCGAAGCAGACGTGTTTTTCCATTGCACTAAGAAAATTTCATTGTTGTCTTTTCTTTTACTGAGCACTTTGAATTTAATGTGAACAATGAAATGAATTATCAAAGTTGAGTGAATTAATGAAATATAGTGGATATTTTTTTAAGGTTGTACTTTTTCAGTTTTTTATTTTTTCAACTACAAAAAATCTTAATGCATTAAAAATGAATAAATCTGGTTGGAATTTTAGGTTTAGGAGGATAAATTCTGTCAGAATAAAATATGGATTAAGTACTTTTTTGAGTTTTATCAAGGGTTTATTTTGCCGTTTATATAGATTCATGAATAACTTTAATATTTCATGTTTATGAGTGATGGGATTTTTCGGTCATAATAATATAATCAATTTTTTTTAAATATTTAATTATATTGAAAAATGTTAATAAAATGTGACTTTAGTCAGAAAAAATGTATACGAAAAATAAGTTGATGTAAAAAAGTTAGACGAGAGAAATTCTTAAAGTTAAAAATAGTAGGCTTCAACTTGTGTGTTGTGGCACAATCGAAAAACTAAGTAAATGTTTTATTCGAATTTGTGTATGAGGAAAGAGATGCTGGGGGGGGGGGGGGGGGTAGACATTTTATTTAGGAGTAATTGAAGACTTTGTTTTATAAAATATTTTGTTACTTAGAACTATGCTCTCGAATTTAAAATATTATGAATAACAGAAAATACAAAATTGAAAATCAAATTATAATTAAAGTTTAATGTGCGCAAAAATTTGAATTTCAGAACAACCATGAATTCCTTCAGTTCATGAAGGAAACACCTTTCGGTTCCAATATTACCGAAAATGAGAAGTCTGAAGCGTTTCTTTCGATTCATCGATTTGAATAAATCGGCTTCGAAGAGTGGTGCCGAACGAAGCCGTGAGTGGCGACAATGGCAAATGAATAAAAAACAAAAAATTTGCAATGTAGAACCAAAATCAATGGCCGATTCGCCGCAGGAATCACATAAACGCAAGCTCGTTCGCCTTCAAATTGGTAAACCGTATATGATCAGAGCGAATATTGACGTGCTAGATGGTCTCGTCAACGGCGCAATCGGCACTTTACGCTACATCGAACGCAACATCGAAACAAGTGTGATAAAACGATTCTGGCTGTCTTTCGACCATTCAAAAATCGGCCGTTTACTGCGCTCAAAAGTCCAGGGACACGTACTTGCAAATCCAAACATCGATCATTCGTGGATACCGATAACTCAACGTACTTGCATCGTGTAAACAAACAGTAAAATCGTTACTTGTAAAAGTCCGCCTTGTTGAAGCCTGTGCAATTACTATACACAAATCACAAGGCGCTACACTCGATCATTTACAAGTAAGGTAAGTGTCCTGGACAGCAGCTCGTTTGTGTAGCCCTTTCTCGCGTCTCTTTACTGGACTATTCCTAACACGATGGTGTGATTACACATTTTATCACCATCGCGGAGTGTTGAATCGAGATCCTTAAAGAAACGAGTTTACTCGCCTCGAACGGCATCATTTACAAACGGTAGGCGATCAGTGCCGGAATTTTCTGAATCGTTCTACGCAGACGGATTCCACGTCGTTCTCGTTGTGTACATTCAACACTCAATCGCTAAACGCACACTTGCTCGATTTAACTAGCGATTAATCCGCGATGTAAATTTCTTGCCTTGTCTGAAACGTGGATTGAAAACGATTGTTTTATTGAAATGATGGATTTCGCACTCAATTTAAAAGGAATGCGATTCGTTCTGGTGGTGTCGCCATTTGCGAAAACATAACTGTTTCCGAATAAATTGCAGTCTAATAATATCAAAAACGATTTGCGGAAGTTTGATCAAAATAATATGAGCGTGGATCAACTCGCGACATGTCATGACGGCGTTAGCGACTTTTGCTCGGTCAAGACAACAATCAATGCTAAAAGAACTCTATACTCGCATCAGTTTATATCTCACCGAATAGATCGTTTGAGAAAATTCAGCAATTCATCGTCTTAAATCTTATAGCGTACAGTCCTAAATTAAAGGTACCTGAAAAACATAATTATCACGATATACTGATGCTCGTTAGTGGAGACTTTAATTTGGATTTAAGAGGACCGCACAGACCGGAATTTATTGGATTTATGCACACCGAGTTAGGATTACAACTAAACAACGATCTCGTCATATCTACTTCACGAAGAAGCAGAAAAATAATTGATGCTGTAATCGATCATCTCGAAACACGTGAATATATAGCATACTGCAGCAGCCATCGTCCATTATAATCTATAACTTGCAATTCTGTTAATTCGAATGTTGTAAATGATGATAGATAATACAAAATAAAAATAAAATTTAAAAATTAACGGGACGTTTTGAGATTTATTCTTTTTTACTTACAAAAACAATTCTACACGGTAGCTATTTTTTTGAATATATTAAATCTCAAAGACAATATATGTACTGATACTTCTGCGAGTAACATGGAAATTTGAAGGTTTTTTTTTGGTATTTTGAATTGAAAACGATATCAGAATAAAACTATAGTTTGAAAAAATAAGTCGTCAAAACTCACTTCCAATCGCTTAATACAACTTTTTTTCCCAATGCGTTAGGAATAAATCGGGCTGGTTAGAGCGGATGTGTCTTTTGTAGCATAGCATCTGTTGCATTGCTGTTCATGTCTGCGTCTGCAGGTGTGTGCGTTTAGGGGCATCGCGGCTGACTCACGCCCATGGGCAGTGCGCCTGTGCGAGCGATTATGAAGTAAGGTTCGAACTTACCAAGCTGCGGTTTTTCTGTAAATAAATAATTTTATGAAACTACGATTGATTGTTATTAAATGACGAAGCGATAACAACAAAACACAGCTAGTACAACTAATTGTAAGTCCCACATTGATATTAATTACACAATAATCTAAAAAGAAACGAAAAAAAGATTATTATTATTATTATTTAATCAACATTGCGATTAGTACGAATAACCGTTTTGTACAATTAAACGATCCGTGAAAACTGTAAAACTGATTTTCACCCGTATTATTGGTTTTTAACTGAAACCGCGTTTACTCGGTTATCCAGTTTTTAACAGCCTTAATAAATAGTCAAATTTAAATGAACAGTGTTATTGCTTGATATCCCCCCCCCCTCATCCATAAAAAAACAACAAAAAACAAACATATATTTAGTAGATATTGTCGTTGCGATAGTCTAGTTCCTAGAGCATTTGACTTCCATTACGGAGATTATGGGTTCGATTCCGAGCGACGACGAACTTATTACAAGAATTAAATAAATAATCGCTAATAATCACATGGAAGGCAATGGCAAACCACCACGTATACCATCATACGCGCGCTAGTTCAGTACACAGCAGACACATGCGGGAGTGCACTTGTAGCGTGATAACAAGCGACTGCATTAGTTCCGGGTGTGGTCTTGCGTGCGTACATTCGCGTTGCGTATGGCAATTGTCATGAGCGCTGCCTATTCAGTACAACTAGAATGTACCAATAGGTAGTCACGACGCTCGGAATCGAGCGATACGACTCAGATGAGATGAGTGAGATATATCTTTAAACAATTCTATAAATTCACAAAAATAACCAATGCGATTGAAAAAAACATCCCATTACATTATTATAATGCTATATCAAAAGGGACTTATGATAATGGTTTTAGGTGAAAGTGTGTTGTTTGAAATTAAAATTAATTTCTGACATACAAATAAACGATAAAAAGTTGTCGATTACGTACTAAATGTATAGAAATACGATAATCAATCTTGAGAATCGGTATTAATACACGAAGAGCCGTTAAGACTTATTAATGATTGTTCGATGATGTGATTTTTATTGGTTTTATAATAGTTTACAGTGAAGCAGCCATACGGAAACAAGTTTTACCATCTTGGTAGTATAGGATAAAGTCAGAAATGGCATTCGGAGTATCAAGCAGGTTACCGGGAAAGTCTCAGAGGCTTGAATATGGTCAGGAAACCGAAAATATGCGGTTTTTAGGTTTTTTGAGTACGGTTCCACCACTTCTAAAAATCTGAAAATGCATAAAATATTTTTTTTTAGAAATGAGTATGTTTTTGTTTTCGAGAAATCAAGTTTTAAAATTTTTTAAACGCTATAAAAATTTGTATTTCGCGCCAAATTGTTTTTTTTTTAAGAAGAACCATTTTGTAGAACTTGAAATCCTTCACAATTTGAGGGGGGGGGGGATTTTCTAGCCTGAAAACTGACCGAGATATTGTAAAAAATCAAAAAATCGAGCCTTATAGAGCTCTATAAAGGTTTAGGGGTCTAAAAATCTAGAAATCGATGTTTCCATTGATGCCGAACATAATGATATAATTACTTTTCCAAATGACTTAACATTTGACCATTTTATCCAGCTAGACCCTTTGATTGATTATAATCCTACTACGCACCACATTAAGGAACAAAAGAGAGTCTCAAATTGATTAACACGTAATAATAGTGGGTAGCGTTGAAATATTATTTTCCAATGAGACCCCTTTATGTTCTGATGAGTTTGGGACTTATTATAAAAATTATTTAATGCATACCTTAGTTAGTAAAGTAAATAAAATTAGTTTTAAAAATTATCATAAATATCATCAGTTAAACATAAGTAACGTAAAAATTATTGATTATATTAATGAAAATAAATATTATTATTTAGAAGAAAAAAATATGTGCGTCGTAGGAATTGTGGAAATTCATATTATTTTATATTAAATTTGTTATTTAACGTAATATACAATTTTAATTTCGTCGTTAACAAATTTGACGATGAGAATTACATCTACTTGTATGAGCAGATTTGAAAAAATGGTTCAATATGATAGTAATTATGTATTTAGAATAAATTTATTATATATATTTTTACTTATAAGAGTAGGGATATATTAAATGCGTGCAATAAATGTAATTTATTTACGGAACCAAACGAAAGAGATAAAAAAAAATTAATCTAATAGATAACTATATTGGTATCAATGGTGGTTTGTGAATTTGCTCTGTGTTTAAAGTGATATTATAAAGTGTTGACGGACACTTTTTTGTTAGTTTTTTTTTTTAGTAAAACGATGAGTTTCATCCCGCCCTTCACTTTTCACCAACTGTTTACAACCTTTAACGTTTATTTCTCTTTTATTTACATGACAAAATTATAATAATAAGCGGTTTTAGTTTACAATTTGAAATTCTGAAAATTTAAAAATAATTTTATGTAAAGCTTTGTGGCTTTGCATTAATTTAATCGATAATACAATTATCGTGCCGCTTGTCGATTTGTTGCCATGTCGCCGGTCGCCTTGTTGATTTTGTAATGTGTACATTACATGAAAAATATATAATAAACAAATTAGTAAATAACATAGAATCTAAGGCTAGCGGGAGTGTAAATGTGTGCGTAGTTCGGCGAATGATCGGGGTTGATGATGCCTGGAGTGATGTTACGTCACGTCTGACGTAATGGAAATAATGCTGGAGGAAACGCCGTCCGACGGTGGAGGGATCTTCGATTTAGGTTCGGAGATCGGTGATACGTTCACGAACAATCGGCAGTTCGAGTAAAGAAGTCAGATTTTGGAGTCGGATAAAGACGGTTTAAATAAAGGCTGAGTGGGAGTCCGCGATTTGTTGTGAAACCGTACTCTCACTGCATTGACCATTGTCTTATTGGTAAGTGAAAAATACTATATGCCTTCGATGTTGAATATTCAGTTTCTTTTCCTTCTTTTAAGTATAATTAAACAGGTAAATATGTAAAAAAAAGAAATTCTCAAAGAGATTGAAAAACTTAATGCCACTAATAAATCTAACATTAGGTCGACAGAATCCAAAAATGTTATGAAAGCTCAAAAAGACACTATTTCTGAATATTTAGAAAAAATTGGTATTTTATTGAGTGAACTTTCAATCTTTGTTGATAGTACTAAACATAGTTGCTAGAATCATATCGAAAATATCGTCAAGGACGTTATTCATAATGAAAATGCAACCAATAAGAGAAATTCAAAACCAAACATTACATACAAAGAAAAACTCACTAGAAAAACTAAACCTAAACCAATCAATAAATAAGCTAATTACGCTGCTCTTCGTAGTGAAAAAAAAAATCAAGGTTAAGTGGAACAGTCTCTCGTTTATCGATTCCGTCCCGATTAAAAAATGTGCAAAATGTTGTAGATTCGGTCACCTTGTAAAATATTGCATGACAGACAGCAGCCCAATCGGCTTCGTCCAAAAGGTCAACAATGACGGCTCTTCTTGTAGTAATTGTATTATCGATTATATTTTAAAAAATAAACCGTATAAATCGTTAGATTTATTGAATAACGATATTGTAAGTAGCGCTATACAGAGGATTGATCACTCGGCACACAATCAGAACTATCCGATATACATGAACAATTGTCTTTACCTTACTACTCACACAGACTATGGTGGTGCGCCTTGACTACCTTAATGTTGATAACTGCTATGCAGCCCAAGAACTTTTTCTAAGACATTTTTACCAATCACAGTGTGACATAGCAGTCATCTGCGAACCCTGCTTACAGAAAAGAAACACCTCCTTTGACATCTGTAACTATACAAGTATAACATATGTAAACAATAGACCAGCCATTATAATTAAAAAGCAAATCGTGTATAACTTAATTAATTCCTTTGAAAATGTTATTGCTCTTTCTTTCAACAGATATACATTCGTTGGTTACTATCTATCTCCCAATGAGGACAGAGAACCCTACATTCAAAAAATTGAATATATAATAAAGAAAAACAGTAACAATTCTGATTTCATTATTATAGGTGACTTTAATATCAGGGGCTCCCCTCTCTTGAACACAAAATTAAACCCAATAAAAACTCACTCATGATGTATGACTTATTATTTAAGAACAACTTAAAAATATTTAATGGCAAAAGCTCTACCTTTGAAAACTGTAATGGGAGCAGTATAATCGACTATCTCATAGCTTCCTATAGAATTCACTCCCAAAATAAATTTACAATTCAACAGGCTAATCTGTGCACTCACAAATCTTTCCACATATATCTCAGTGATAAAATAGATAATACTAATTTTAATCCCTTACATGAAATTAAGGTGACTAAGTATTATCATCGCTATTGCACTACTACTTATTCTTATACCCGTTTTCTTTGTTACTTATAATTTTGTGTTAGATTTTATGTACTCACCACATTCAACACACATAATTGAAGATAGTATAAATAACTATGTTATATTAATTACATTGAATATGTTTGTATAGAGAACTGATTAATAAACTTCCCTCATCGGCTATAGCCGGACTGAGGAACAATTTAAAAAAAAAAAAAATCTAATAGATAACCCAAACTTAATAATTAATTGCAATAATTCAATATATGAAATTAGGTAAAATCGGACAAAAATAAAATAATAATGTTTGTATATAGTTTATAAGGAAAGTTAAAGTATAGTCAGTTTTTTTTTTGTTTTTTATTTTTTATTTTTTTGTGTGTTGATAGTACAGTATAATCAAATTCCTGCTTAGCAGAAACAGTTTCTGAAATAATATAATATGTTCATATGACTTGTAAGAAAAAAAAAAAAAAGATAACCGCTTAAAAAGTCATTTATGTAAGTTTCTTGACTTTATCGCCACTTTGAGAGTAAAAAAGAAAATTGCAAAGTATATATATACCATGCCTTATCAAGTTATTCGCAGTGCTATATGCAGTGTTGTATTGTTTGGTTATTTTTTAGAATTGCTTGCTGTATATGTAAGGTATGACTGCTGCTAGTAATTATTGTGTACATGAAATAACTATTCATTACAGAAATTGCCTGGCAGCATACTGAATTATTAATATTAACCTAGTTCAGCTGAATATTGATAGATTTTTATCAGATATTAGAGGAACTATAGTTGAGATAATTGAGGACAATTTTCAGACTGGAATGAAAGCTTCCTTGACTCTGCACCGTACATTCGAGAAGATGATTGCTGTAGAGGAAATGTCAATAACTGCAATGTATTTTCCCATACACACATGTTTGCTACTGCTTGGAGATGATTTTAAGAAATAGTATGAGGAATCTTCAGGAAACTTAAAGGCGGCAATTTATAAAATGGAACATGCTTCAGGGTCTGGATGGAGTATTCAGAAAATTGAAACCTTGAGATTCATCTCAACTTCAGCATGCAGGCTCCTATATAGATCTGCCCATTCCTCTAAAAAGCAAAAGAGCAGTAGTAAATGTAAAACCATCTGAAGTTGAGGACAAGCGATGTTTTATGCATACAATTCTTGCAAAATTTCTGTAACTTCATCCAGAGTGAGTTAGTCAATGTATGTCGAATCCACTGCTGAGAGCAAAGTATAACTGGACCAGGCTCTCATTCCCAACACCTCTATCTAATATTAGAATCTTTGAGCAAAATAATCCATCCGCCGTGTAGATGATAAAAATGTTGTTTTTCCTGTACAAATCACCAAGGAGATGAAAGAGCACCATCACGATCGCTTCCTCTTAAAAATGAGGACAGGCAACACTTTTGCTGCATTAGAGACTTGATATGATTAATTGCTCAGCAAATTAGTACATGTAGTCTACAAATGTTCATTTGCCAAAGATGTACAACTTGCACACATAATAAAAAAAGTATCCAGATCACATCAGATAATGCACTGACATGCCTTCCCTCAATGTTGCAGTGCCAGAGAAGGGGAAGAACATTTTAAAATTCAACACATATGAGTATCAAGAATTTATACCATTTGTTAGGTAAATATAGTGACATCTATCTTCAGACTGATGTCTTAATATTAGTTGACATATTTGAGAGTTTTTGTGATGTCTGCTATAACATATACCATCTTGATGCATGTTGGTTCTTTAGTGCTCCTACACTGAGTTTTCAGGTCATGCTGAAGGCTACAGGAATATAGTTAGAGCTCCTTACAGATTATGATACATATTTATTTTTTAAATTGGTTACCCACTGGGGGAAACATAATGTTGTAAGTAGTATTGTGAGGCACAACATTTATATGTTTCTTCATTGAGTATAACAATTGTGGAAAGGACCCAAATTACATATTCTCTATTGACTGCAACATTTTATATGGTACAGCAATGTCAAAGCCACTGCCATATAGATGGTTCCAATAGTTAACTGATGAGGAAATCATGGCCTTTAATGTTGTGGCATTCAAGGGTGATTCTCCAATCAGTTATGTCTTGGAACTTGATTTAGAATATCCAGAGAGTTGTCCCCATTGCATTCCAATTATTATCTAAAAATATCTCATAAAACTGTAATGTAAAAAAACCAGTGGCAACACTAGAAAACAAAAACAATTATATTATACATTATTCATACTTAAAATTAGTTATCAAGCATGGGCAAAATTCATAGAGCAATTAAATTTGAACAGACATTGTGGCTTAAACAATATGTTGATCTCAACACTTATCTTCAGCAACAAGAAAAAAATGAGTTTGAGAAGAACTTTACAAACTTCTTGTAAACTGTATATGTGGCAAATGTCTAGAAAATATATAGTCTTGACCTAATATTAAAATAACAAGTGATAAAGTAAAATTTTCAAAAATGGTTGGTAAATGAAAATTCAAAGATCAAATGGTATTTAGTGAAAGACTGTTCTTTTGTGCTATACATTAAACTAAATTACTATTTAATAAATCAATTTATGTAGGAATGTCAATATAAGGCATTATTAAAAAAATTATGCATAAGCATCACTATGATGTAATGATGCTGATGTATGGGCTGGATAGGTTATAACTCTTGTGCATGAATACTTTATTTATAACATATGTACAGCAGACCTCTACAAGGACATTAAACATAATATTGAAATGTATGATGCTAGTGATTATCTAAGTAATCATCTAAGTTGTAGTGTAGTACATAAGAAAAATTAGGTAAATTTAAAGATGAAGCCAACAGTGTACCAATACTTGCCTTTGTTAGACTTTGCCCTAAGGTATAGAGCATAAAAATTAGTGATACAAATATTATAAAAAAATGTAAAGGTGTTCCAAGTTCTGTTGTAACTAATGATATTAAGTTTGAATATTACTGTAATTGTATATTAAATAAAGTGTAAAATATAAGAGCACATATGTTAACTTTAATATTCACAGCATCAAACATATATTGTATGCTACAAAATCAAAACTAGCAATATCTGTAGTGGATGATAAATATATAATAGGGCTGGATAATATTCATACATATCCTATAGGGCAGGGGTGGCCAACACGTCAACCAATCCACTGCAAAGGTTTTGAAAGTAGCTTGTGAAGCTAAAGTTGAACAATTTGCTTTCACTTAAATTAATGTTTGAAAATCTTAATGTGATTATTTATTCTTACCAGAATAGACTGTGCGATGTAGCCATACTGTTTGTATATATTTCAATGAACAATGCAAGTGAATGTTAACTTTTAAATTAATTGTAGTCATAATGTATGAACATATAAATGGCAATTGCACAAAATGACGCAAAATCATGTGCCAGACATCAAATAATGAGGTTATTACCCAAAGTTCGTTTGAAGACAAATTTATATATAATAAGTTTTAATTTAAAATTATGCTAAGAGAACTTCTACCACAAATATGCATTCATATTTACAAACTAAAGGTGATTCATATCTTCAACTAAATGATCAAAAATGGCTTCTTGATCTTTCATTTTTCTGTGATACTACTGAAAAATTACACCAATTAAACCTGCAACTATAGGGTAAAGGTAAAACAATAATAGATATGATAAGCATTTTGAAGTCATTTATAGAGAAACTAAATATTCTTGCAATGCAATTAAAACATCGTGATTTAAAGCATTATCAAAATCTGGCTGATGAGTCTAAAAATAAAAAGAATTTTACAACAAATATGCCAATATTATTGCACTACTTTTAAAAGAATTTGAAAGAAGATTTCTAACATTAAGTGAACTTGAAGATTTTGCCAGTTTTTTGTCTTGCTCATTTAATGACATCAATGTTGAAAGTGTAGCTCAGAAACTAAACAACTTTCTCGATACTACAAATTTAACAAGCTTTGAAGAAGAAATAATAAATATTAAATGTGACATAAATCTTAAGTCACTGGTTTCAGATTGTAATTCTTGGAAACTGATAAGAAAAGATAAATATCCAAATATATGGACAATTGTTACATGTTTCAATGACTTCTTTGGATCAACATATTTATGTGAATCCGCATTTTCATTTATGAGTGCGATCGAAACAAGTTACTTTATTATCATCTTTTAAGGCTTGGTCTTCCTGCTCCTTTCAACGCCTCTTATGTTCTTTCTCTACCTATTCTCTCAGTTGTTCCTATTCTAGGGATGTTCCTTGATTCCATTGTCAACAAAATAAAAATATAATTTCTATTCTATTCCATGCATCTATTTCACTTTGCTGGGCTAATGCTCTCTAGTAGTAAACCCAAGAGGGGTAAAAAAAAAAAAATGCAATTAACAGATCAACATGTGGAATCATGTTTGAGAATTTCCTTAAGTTCATATGAGCCAAATTTTGAGAAACTTGCTGCACTTATGCAAGGTCACATTTTTATTCATTTGCTTATTTACAGTGTATTTTTTCTAATTAAAGAAGTATTTCATAATGAAAAAAATTAAAAAAAGTTCAATTATTATTTTTTTTCTTTATTTGCTAAAATTTTTTTGTGTACTTATTTCTTTACATTGTAATTTTTTTTTTAAATTTTATAAATATTATTGTGCTTCATAAAATAAAAAAATGTAATCATTTGTTTGCTTTATTTGCCATAATATATTTTTAAACTGAAATTCTTGTTAGTTATTTATTAAAATATCAATGAAAAATTTGAAAAATCCTGAAATTGTTTGCCCATATTCACAGTCGCCTGCAGATTACATTTTACAGAATAAGTCGCCCATAAGAGATAAAAGTTTGGCCACACCTGCTATAGGGCATATGGATGTTGTTAATTTTAAACAAAAATACAAATCAATATTAAACAAATCATTAATACTTACCTTTTATAAAAATAGCACTCTGTGAGTAGGATGGCATGGCATGTGCATATGAATGAAGGAAGTATAAATGTAGATTATATCCAGTGAAACATGATATTCATAATTTTCTGTTTACTAATTCAGAGATGAGCTTTTCACTTTCCATCATTTTCATTTTACAATGTTAATATTGTAATTATACAATAGCCTTTAATATATAAGTAATCTTAATTTTTTCATCATATTCATCATTTTTCATCATCACTACTTAAATTTAGGATATGCATATTCTCATCACATGTAATTTTTATTTTTTTTCTTACACCTTTTCTCTCATTGCTCCATACTGCTGCATGTTTTTATATTTATTCATTATATTGTACATTTGTACGTCACTGGAATATATGTCTTTTGGATACTTTATGTTTCTTAGTATTTCAAATACATATTTTTCTTTTATTTCATTTATTTGAATTTATTCCATTTTGCTATTATGTACTTGTATAATATATGTTTGATTTACTATTAAGTGTAAATTATATAGGTTATGGAAGAAAAATACTTGTTAAATAAAATTTATTAATTTTATAATTAAATATGTACAAAGATGTAAAATAACATGCAGAATTTTAAAAGATTAATCTAAAAACAAAAATAAATAATCAACTAAAATGCATGTAAGCTGTAGGTGGATGACTAACATATTCACAAACAATATTTTCATTCAAAATTCGATCAATTTTATTGTTAGATTAATTTCCAAAAGTTTCAGGATACATTTCTTGCAAAAAATTATTAAAATTTTTATGTCCACATTTTCAACAATCTTTCACCAAAGTAGGATGTACTGCACTAGTTGATAAAGAATTTGGTGTATTGTAGTTGTGGTGTTTAAAGCATGGTAAGTATTTTTTGATATTTTCATTTTTCTTCAATGTTTCATGTAATTGATTGTAAAAATCATAGATTTTATTAGAACATTCCGAGATTAATGTCTCTGCAGTAACATTCTGTAATATTTGTTGTGTAGGATATTTTAGTGCTGATAAAACTGGTCCAACTTTCATATCGAACCATTTTGACATTACATGTACGTTTTGTAATGAGCATATATTTCATGTTCCATCAGTGTGTGCGTCACATTTCATGGACTTTGATATGTTATTGTAGGTATTATTTAATTTTCTCAGGTTTGGCATACCGCAGTGACTTTTTAAATTAATAATCTTGAAATTTGTAAGCGTTGAGCTCATCAGCTTTTCCCATATAGTCTCAATTTTTGAATCTCTTTTAACGTACAAATGTAAAAGCTGTAGTGGTTTTAAAACATTTTCTAAATCGTTAGGAATACTTTTATAATTATCGTCTTCAGCGTTCCACGAAATAGAACGATAGTTTTGTGTAACCCACAAATTTGTTCGTTTTTTATTGTTAGTTAATGTATTCCAATTAAATGGAGGCTTATAAATTTGATGAAACTGGATTTCACCATCCAGAGATAACATTGTTTTAATGATGTCAGTATTATCATTATTTTTAAAACATTAGAAAGCAATGATAACATCCCATACACGCTTGAATTCTACTAACATTGTTAATATTATCAAGTAGATAATATCGAAAAAAAATAAACCAACACCAATAAATTTGTTAAAAAACAAATTATATTAATTAAAAAAGATAACACTAACAACAAGAACACACAAATGAGTATATACATCAGTCCAACAAACTAAATTCGTACTATTCAATACATGTATTTTTATACTGTTTTTCTTCTCTCCTTACAATCACAATACATTGCAACTGGTCACTTTATCATGTATTATAAGAGCATAAACTAGCGTATTTAGGGACATTTTTGTATGTTTTAAAATCTATTCGCACTTTCAGTGACCTTCTATCATCTAGAAGTTCGTTCTGAAAATTACACAGAATAATAAAGAACGGATATTTATTGAGAAAATCTTCTACACTCACTGCTGGGTGCGGTGGATTTTTTCCATAATACATTGTTTGAAAATTACAATAGATTAGGTATAGATTAGCGAACGTTTTTCGATCAAAGTCTAAATTCATTGTTTCATATAAATAACATGCTGAGTTGATGTAGACACAAATTTCGATTACACTAACATGATCAAATGTGGGAGCAACTTTTGTTAGAGTATTCTATTTATCTATCTGGAAGCTAATGACTATAGAATGAGAGCGTTGTACAGTTAAAATTGATTTTATTACCCAACTGCGATCGGTAACGTTTGAAAATGATGGTAAAACAGAAAGAGACCATGCTCTGTACTGAATAGGCGCATGCTTGATCCTTTTTATTCTGTTAAGCAGTGATATTTTTGCTCTATCATTTAACTTGACAAATGGAAGTTGCTATGCAATTGTATGCAGTGTTGCATTAACAGACTTATCGGTGCTGGGTGAGAAAACATTTTTGCCGTTATTTGCTTTCAGTAGCATCAATTCTTGAATAGTGTGTACAATTGCTCACCTGTAATCTTTTGAAAATCCAAAAATATACCGTAAAGGAATAATAAATTGGAACTCTAGAGTTGTGACTACAACAGCTTCTGCCGAAGAAGTCGCTGCCTCAACAACAGTTTTTGTTTCTCGAGTAAACATTTGTAATTCTGATGGATTTAATGCACAGGTACTATAATTATAGTCTGATTTAATATTTTCTGAGCATAATATTCGCCGCACGAGAAATGTGATCCCTGGATAATGTATAAACTCCACTGTAGTTCCATTAATTTCTTACCTTAGTTCCGAGAATAAAAAGAGCGGATCATTCGTTGCAAATTCTACTGATGGAGAGACAGTGCCTTGTAGTACTAGATAACTTTCTGACGGTAGAGTAATAACTTCTTTTTGTTGAACGGGTATTCTTATTTCATCACTAGGAACAAACTTTGAACTTGCATATGGTTTATGCATGTGTATTTCATATGCAGATATAGTCGTATCGACTACTGTATTAGCTGATTCAATCTCCAAAGTGTTCCATTATGCACTATACTGAACTGATGTTTCTTACTCAACCAACACTGTGTAACCCAACGATTTCAGTATATTGATATTTTTCTACTCAATAACTTTTTACTTTTACCTGTATTTATATGTTTTTCTATCGGCCGAAACGAAGGCAACCGTTGCTTATATACTTTTAGCATTATGTATGAAAGGCATTTTTTACTGCATAGAACTAATTCAAACTAGTTAAATGTAAATTTTAAATTAATTCCTCGTTACCAAAATCGATTAAATTGCCATTCTGATCCTTTATATATACATTTATCTCTGTAATGTACTCGGATGTTACCAGTAAGTATATTATGGATTTTGGATTTTCCATAATTTTATAACCAGGTGCTATATTTAATGGAAAAAGGTAAATGAGATGTGATGATAAGCCATTTATATATCCTCCAGTTGCTAAATTGCATTATACATTTAGAATATTAATCTGTGTTATTTGAACAGTCTGAGGACTTGTATGCTGTGTTTGTAGTTCCAGCACTTGTGACACACCATCATATAGTATTTGCTCTGAAGCACACACTTTAATGTTCTTTCATCTGCTTTCAATGTAATACTATCATCAAAATTATCTTGTAAATATACTTCCATATCTTCAATTTTATTACATTCATTCGGTAGTGTAATATACACTACCGGTTCTGTTTTATTCTGTACTGGGTTGTTTTCATAGTAATACAACGTATTACATTTTGGTATAATGTTATGTATAGAGCAATATGTTGATAGTGATACCAATGCAATACTTTATTGGCGGCTATTAGATAATAATAATGGGGGAAATATGTTACTGGTTAAATTCCCCGATTTATCACTTAGTTGAAATAAGTACGGCATTATTTAAAAGTAAATAGAAATGTTTATTACTCTAAGAGGAAATACATAAACAATACAATTACAATTGACAAATGAAGATTAATTATTTGTGTTTATATACTAAAATAACAAAAATCATTTAAACGGAGCCAGTAATGTACCTATTAGGAATCTTAAATATAATGTGCTACAGTTTACTGCAGAGTACTTTTAATATACTCGTCTGTTATAGTGCACATTAACATTAGGACCTGATTTAATGAAGTAATTTATTGTTTTTCTCTGGGAGGTATATCAAAGCTATCAAAATATTCTATTCTCCTTCTACATTTTCTGCGTGCAACCTAATGGATAATAGGACCTGTTGTTGGGTCCATATTGGCAATCCCGCTTTCATTCGCCTTGGACTTGGCAGGTAACCCATTTCGATTGAAAACTCCTCTAAAATTCGATACACATAATTTTTTCACGTACAATAAACTATCGAAAGTCGTCGCGATAGCCTAGTTGCTAGAGCGCTTGACTTCCGATATGGCGGTCACGGGTTCGATCCCGAGCGACGACGAACTTATTACAAGAATTAAATAAAAATAAATAATCGGTAATAGTCACGTGGAAGGCAATGGCAAACCACCACGTACAACATCATATGCGCGCTAGGTCATTACACAGCAGACCCACACCGAACGGACTGCACTTGTAGCGCGATAACAAGCTGCTTCAATCAGTTCCTAATGTAGTCTTGCGTGTATACACCTGCGTTGCATATTACAATTGCCTGGTACACAACCTATATCGGTACAGCTAAATGTACGAATAGGTTGCGCCAACGCGCTATGTAGCGTACGGCAACGACAAGAGCAAGGCTCTTTAAATATATAAGAAAACTATCGAAATTAGTTAGAGCTCTGTTGGTTAGTATAGAATTAATGTCGAGAAAACTGTTTATATCTCGCACCGCCCGTATATGGCGCTAAATATAACCCAATCCGCTTCGATATAAGTGTAAATAAAGACTTTTTCCAAGTTTTTTATTAATCATGCCGCTACCTAATTTAAAACTCTTTCAAGCCTTTTACTATTTTTGCTATTGATAATACTGACGATGAGATTCCGCCCAATATTGCAATACCTGCTAATAACGGAATAAGCGGAAGTACATCTCCTGTTTTGTTCATTGGAATAATTATAACATTATCAATTAATGACGGCTTTAATTTTTGAACTACTTTAATCGCTTTTTTCATTCTGCTTCTGAGGGTTTTTCCTTTTCAAACAACTTTCCGCGCTACATTTAGTACATCTCTGAAACATAGTTTTTTCCAGCAGAGGTTTTCCGCTTTTCTGCACATTTTTTACCGCGGTATCCACTACCCAGTTTTCGTTTTATCTTCACAGCGTTTTTTGTCATCCAGGCGGCCGCTTTTTCTCCAAGACTTGAAGCCTTGACTCGTTCCCAAGCTTTATTTTCTAATATTCTATCTGCTTCAGCTCGGTTTTTATTATCTGAATAATCGAGGTTATGCTACATCGTGTTCTTTGGCTGCTTCATCTAAAGGATTTATTCCGGAAACACCCGTACTCAACTGCCGGTCTAACTTTGTTCCAGGCCCTAAGTAATTATATCCCGGATAATGCAATTGAAATGGAAGTTTATTTAATACAGTACCGAGACCACGACCACGTTTTTTAATGTTTTGTACCTTACACGAATTTTTTTTCTTCATTTCGATTTTTACTTAGCACAGAACCTATATACATGGGAATCGCCAGCGAGGGGCAGGGTGGGTTGCTGCCCTTCCTGGAGCTTTGAAACTTTTTAATCAACTGGCCATGATGAGTATTCATAGGCGCGTAGTCATGGACAATTTGGAAGACTTTTATAATAAAGTAGTAGAACAATTTGCCAGAAACCCACGAAAATTATGTTTTAATTAAGATTTTATTCTTGTTTAATAAAATATTAAGCCTTTACAACTTATAAATTATATTTTTCCTATAACTCATATCCTCTTTCTATCATCTCGCCCCCCTCCCCGGCTCATCGGCTGGCGACGCCCTTGCCTATATATATATACTTTTAAACACTCGTCTTAGCGAATGGATGTTTGTATATTTATAGTATTTGTGATTGTTTCTTGTCACTTTATAAACAGCGTATAATATGAAATTTGTACCACAGAATGTTCAATTACCTGCAAGTACATTGGCACTGCTAGAATCTAATGATGAAATGACTCCTTATAAACACGGAGCACTATTTCCAAATAATATAAGATGTTTAATTATTGGTCTGAGCGTTTGTGGAAAGACAAATTCGTTATGTTTGCAATATGAAAATGTTTACATAAAGAGTACTTCTTTATATCAACTGAAATATAAACTACTAAGTAAATACCGGAGATTGGTTATTATACATTCTCCGATGAGGGACAGTTACCTAAAACCGATTCGATTAATCAAAATTTTATATTAATATTTGATGATATTCCGATATGTAGTGATCGTTCTGTTCTACGAGATTACTTTTCAATGGGTCGTCATAAAAATATAGATTGTTTCTATCTTTGTCAGATATATGTAAAGATACCGAAACGTATGTTAAGGGATAATGCCAATTTTATTATTGTTTTCGCGAAGAATGATGTAAATATGCGACTCATATACGATGAACATAATGGTGTGTGTTCGCTTCTAGAATTTAAAAAAAAATTGTCGACTGCGTTGGGAAAATAAATACTGGTTTCTTGTGATTGATAAAGAGAGTGAAGTCTATAAAGAACCGTTTTGTCAAGGTTTTTACGAATTTATAATTGTTGATGATGATGAAAAATTTAATGACAAAAAATAAAATGTCAGCTCCAGTGAATGCCGTGAAAAAAATTGAAGAAGAAATACATCTTAAAGAGGAATTGGAAAAATTATGGAAAGCTATTACAAATAAATATAATTTGTTAAAAAATAAAGTCAAGTCTGTCACAAATACAGCAGCTGTTGTGCTGTAACCGGTTACGAAGCGGTTATCTGACATTCGGGAAGCATTACAAAAACCTAAAACAATTAAAATGGATGTTGATACAATAACTGATTCTTCAAATGTAAAACGAAAACTAGTGCATAGTGCTGCCAGGAGAGGTAAAGTTGAGGATATAGATGATGAACTAGAATCCAACTCATTTCATCTAAGTGGAATAGGAGACGCTTGATTTCTAAAAAAATAAAATAAATAAAAAAAATAAAACATTTTGAAGATGTTTATTTTATTGCGGACTTTATGTCTCATAAAGACGTCTTGCAGGTGTCTCATTTTTTAGCAACATCCGACTATTTAACAACTGTTTAAAACTTTTGTTTCGTCAGAAAAAGTCGTTTGTGTGTTATCTGGGTAAGTTATAGGGAGTCTGAGAATCTTTAGTTCAATGTGAGGACCTCATTTGTTGTTGTACCATGACAGCCATATTTATCATAGTGAATGAGTCGTTTTGTAAATCTGTTAATTAAAAAACAAAAAGATATGAAAAATTATTTTTATTTAAAGCCAACGATGCGGACAATTAAGTAGATGGATAGTTTACAGAATAATTGAATGATGCGATGAAAATGAAATGACGATGAAGGAACGAACAAAAAGCAGATTAAAATCTATGGCTGCTCCAGATATGACATTTAGTTGAATCAAAGAAGTATTATTATCTCACCTCCGTTTCTCGCATAGTCTCCTTCCTTCTTCACTAAATTGCTTTTCCTCGGCTACATCTCCTAATTATCCATTGGATCATCCTGAAGGTTCTTCCAGTGTATGTTTGTGATGCGAATCACGTGCTCTTCGAGTGTTTATCGCGCGAGCGTGAGTTACTTTATTATCATCTTTTAAAGCTTGGTCTTTCTGCTTCTTTCAACGCCTCTTATGTTCTTTCTCTACCTATTCTCTCTGTTGTTCCTGTCCTAGGGGTGTTCCTTGATTCCATTGTCGACAGAATAAAAATATAATTTCTATTCTATTCCATGTATCTATTCCTTTTTGCTGGGCTAATGCTCTTTGCTAGCAAACCCAAGGGGGGGTTATAAAAAAAAAAAAAAAAAGTATTTCTGTAAAGAAAGCTCAAATGTACAGCCAAAGTCGAGAGAAACAGCTTTATTAAGTAAAAACGTTGTATTAAAAATAAGTTTGTTAATTTTTTTCGAAGCAATTGGGATATACAGTTTTGTAATTTTGTCGCGTATTAGCATAAAAAGTGGATTTTATTCGATAATATAAAAATTAAAAATAAGAGAAATTACTAAGCAGTAGTAGTTAATAAAAATGTTTACATTCAAATACTAAACGAATAAGCTTCGCGTAATCAAGCCGTCAATATCACCGTGGAACATATCACTTCCAAATCGAAGAGATGACGTAATCATCACCAGACTTCGATTGGGTCACACACGCCTCACCCACGAATACTTACTAAATGGAACTGAGGCTCCTCAGTGTACCATGTGCAATGTTTCTCTCACCATTCACCATATTCTCACCGAATGCCCTTCATATTCCTTTGAAAAGAAATTTTTCAACCTACCTTCTCCTCTTCCCCCCTCATCATTAAAGACAACTCCTCTTCGTTATCCAGTTTAATCCTTTTCCTTCATAAGTCCGGACTCTACTCACTGATCTAATCCTCCTTCTCCTTCCGTGTCTCTAGCCATAGTTGCTGCACATGGCATGTAAAATTTAATTTAATAATAATAATTTAATAACTAAATGCTTATTAACTATTTCGATTTGTTGTTATGGATTTTGTTTTAATTATTATATAAGTAATAGTTCAAAATAAAGTAAAAAGAAATTAAGTGCTTAATAGAAATATAAAGTTCACATTATATATGAAGGAGGGAAAACAACAATTAAACAGATATTTATAATTAATGCGGGTAAAACTACGGACAATAATAAATATACATATACTCGCAAAATTATATTTATACACGCATTATGTACAATGTACAGGAGTTGTTATGTTTTCGGCGGGTGAATGGAAAAATAAAAGGAAGAAAAAAATAAGAAATATTTGTCGATTGTACATTTTTCGAGTGCACTGAACGTCAGAGTGTTGGTAAGAACTTGCAACATGGTGGTATACTGGGGATACATTGTATTTCCGGAAATATGCTACTGTTTTGATGCGTGTATGAATCTTATAGTGACATGTTTTGTTTTGCACCATCGTTTTTCCTGACACCTCCTTTTGTAACGTATTTTGTGTTCGGAGGTTTCCGAGTTCCTTACGGGGGGGTCTATTACACATTTCTTTTTTTTGTTTTTTCGCGTTCGTCCTTTTTTGCCCTTCTGCTCGCCGAAAGCATTGCATTCTACGCGCAAACTCGAGGGAATAACTTTCTTAGTATGTGTATACCTTAAGGTGTTTATTTTTATTTCATAGCTTTTGTATTATATATTTTATAAAAGTATGAACTTTTATATGCTTTCGTGAATATTTTATTAATTGATTATAAATTTAATTATGAAGAATTAAATCAAATCAAAATGCTTTTATTGAGAAAATTATACATTATTAAGATACAGTAAAACCCCGATTATCCGTGTTAATTAGGGATTCATCATGCCCGGATACGAGAAAACGCGGTTAACCGTTTCGCGAGTTTTTATGTATCCCGAGCCTTGCGACCCACATAATATGTGGGTCGGGAAGCTCTTCACTCTATTTCATATTATGAAATGATAGCTAACCGTCTACGATTGCAGTTGTATAATTTTCTGTATTGTTTTGTTTTATAATAAATATGTATAATAGTGTACTGTATGTGAAATGATAGCTGTGGTGATATAAAATCCCTTTTAGCGAGAAGGAAACAGGATTATTTAGACTAATTTAATTAAGTAAATACTGAACATACAGAAAATTTATAAAATTCTCACAATTTTTATTCATTTTAAATACTGTTTATTGTCAAGACGAAGAAATAAGCACATAAAGTAGAGTACAAACAAAAATGAAATGAACGTAACGTAGAGAAAAAGTGTGTTATAAAAAGGAATAGAATAACTTAGACTAGATATTAATTTTTATTAAAAAAGATCAATCAATTTCTTCTGTCTGTCAGAAATTTCTTTCTCTTTGACGTATCTTCGTCTGGAAATTTTCTAACTGCAGGATGCCCGTGAACGTTGTATCTGTCTGCTACTCGAAATACGTGATCACAGTCTGCATACGATCCAACGCAGTTTTACAGCTTACTCACTGTTCTGCTATTTCGACTTGCTCTTTATTTCCCGATTCAGAATCCCCATTGATTTTAATTTAAATTTCTTCATTAGTAAAAATATACGGTAACCAGGATCAATTTCATCGCTTTCTATCCACACGTTCATATTTTCATCATCAACATGTTCAAATTCCTTTCCATCACAATTTGGAATCTTTTTTGCAGGAAGCACACGAATTTAAAGAGATGCGCGGTTAATCCGTCAATCGGTTAAAACACACACGGATAATTGAGGTTTTACTGTATTACACGAAAAATTAATTCCGTATAAGTAAAATTTCTTCGGCCCGTGAAGAACAAAGCTATCTCTTAACCGTCCTAAAATGTTAATCTATTATTGTTACTTTTTCAAAATGTCTATTATTTAAAAATTGATTTATTTCACCTTTTCATGACTTTTTTGATGACCTCGTTTCCATCTGTACTGTGAAAGGTACCAGTAAGTAGTCTTACATGTCCAACGGTCGTCTCTTAATCTTATATTACATGGCCAGCCCATTCTCATTTCCTTTTTCCAACATAGTTCATTACGTCAATATTGTTACCTAAAAGCCGTTTTATTCCTTTTATTCTTATTCGATCTCTTATCCTTATATTAAGTATTGATTTTTCTAGTGTGTTTTGTGTTACCATCCTTAGTTTATTTATACATTAGTTTCTTTTGATATCTGACTCCAAAAGTGCGCTTAAATGTATTTCCTTGCCGTGCATACATTCATCTTTCTTTAGATCCTGTTGTTCTTTAGAATTGATCTTTAATTTCTGTCCTCTTCCTTTTACATTGTTTGTATATAAATTTTCCTTGTGCCCCCAATCATGCGTATGTGGTCGGGAATGGGAAGAATAACGATCGTGCTCATTCAACTATCCTTTTTCGGCATTTTATCAGTCGATTTTGTTTCATTGAATTGCTAAGCATAGTCAAAACAATTCAACCCGAAAATGAGAAATTTCTTTATAGTCGTTCTTTTGAAAATCCTCATTGATTATATTTCTTTATCTTCCATCGCATACTTGGTTTTTAAACTTTCCATATTTTCATCGCGTTATTACTTTCTCGCATTTTCGATTCAGTCAAAGCTGCCTTCCCGCTTCTCTTTATCGTTTCTCCATTATAACCTCTCCTCTTTGCCCACTATGCTTAAATATGGCGCTGAAACGCTTTTCCAAGCGACCCTCTCTTCTTCTTTTTTTTTTTTTGGCCCGGCAAGAAACCATTTGGCCACCAACAACCTCTACAAATAACTTAGACTTACAGAATAGTGTGTGGCAATATTAACACTAATAATTAGACATCCACAATACAATTCAAACACACATGGCCGCCATGATATGACATAGCCCACAAGTGTCAAGAAGGATATGGAATTAACATTGAAAATTACACTCTCATAATACAACTTGACCACACATGGCCGCCATGATATAACATAGCCCACGAGTGTCAAGGAGGATATGGAATTAGCATTGAAAATTACACTCTCATAATACAACTTGATCACACATGGCCGCTATGATATAACATAGCCCACGAATGTTAAGAAGGATATGGAATTAACATTGAAAATTACACTCTCATAATACAACTTGACCACACATGGCCGCTATGATATAACATAGCCCACGAGTGTCAAGAAGGATATGGAATTAACATTGAAAATTACACTCTCATAATACAACTTGACCACACATGGCCACAATGATTACATAGCCCACGAGTGTCAAGAAGGATAAGGAATTAACATTGATATTTACACTCTCATAATACAACTTGACCACACATGGCCGCAATGATTGACATAGCCCACGAGTGTCAAGAAGGAAAGAATATAAAATTGACACTGATCACATCACACTCCAAGTGCAATAGGCACTGGGATGCGACTGGACAGCAGCAGGTCAAGGATATAGGTTTAGAACCGAGTAATTAACAAGTTGTAAGACATCGGAAGATGACATTTACTAGCCACATCAGAACTCCTTGATGGTTAACTGAAGCCGGGCCACAAAATCAAAATCAAAAACAAAAAAAAAGTAAAAAAGCAAAAAACAAACAAAAAAAACAAAAAAAAATTAAATAATGATTTTACTTCTTTTAATAAACTTGAATATTATTAACAACACACGATTACCTGAAGCGAGTAAGGGAAAAATACAATAAGGTGGAAATGAACCGCAGGCCTTTAAATCCTCCAAAAGGAAGACTCGGTCTCTGGCTAGCGCCTCGCAATTAAACAATAGGTGATTAATTTCCTCGCGATAACCTGTACTAAAATGCTCATTACAATTGGAGTGTAGAGGGATTTCAACCCCAAAATTTAGTCGCACCCTGTTATGCCCTGTACGAAGTCTGCAGATAGTAGTCACAAACTTTCGCACTAAACTATCCGGAACATTAGAAATATTGAAATACCAGGGTCTAGCTGGAAGATTCGATTGGACCAATTCGTAAGACCTGCCTGTACTAGGCGCACTCTTGATAATATTTTCCCATTCGGTTAAGTTATCTCTTTTAACCTTCTCTAAAAGATCCGTTGACGGGATGTAGGGGTATATTATCCCATCCCAGGCAGCGTCTTTAGCTGCCTGATCCACCACTTCGTTCAATATGATTCCACAGTGACTAGGGATCCAACAAAACTTTACTTTACCCCCATTGTCCCGAATGTTAGCGAGTTTTAATTTGATTTCGAATATCAACGGGTGGTTCTGATGCTTAAAGTGACTGTTCCTAAGGGCCAAAAGCCTGCTTAGACTGTCTGAGCATATTATCGATTTTCCTCTATCGTCTGCAGCGTTTAGAATAAAATCGCAGGCCTTGTCAATGGCGAGCAGCTCAGCAGTAAAAACAGAAGCCTCAGGTGGAAGCTTAAACTTAAATACTAATTTCTCTTCCGTTATGAATGCCGCGCCCGTCGCCTTCCTAGACCCTGAGAATTTGGCGCCATCCGTAAATATTCTTAGGAAAGAAGGGTATTCGGATTCCATTAATTGCAAAAAGCAAGAATTAAATACATGGAGGGGAAGGCATTCTTTCTTTAAGTTGTTTAGGAGGTCTAAATTTACGTCTATTTTAACTGCATTGATAATAAACGGGAACATGAAATACCTAGATGGCAGTACGGAAATAAGGGCGGGGCAATATGAGCTGTACCTATTGACATTTTTAATTAAAAGCGGTTTCTTACGCTGTACAAATCTCCATTCGTTTGAAATTTTAATGAATTTTTTAAAAATTAATGGCTCGAGAAAGTTGCAATATTTAATTAAAAACCGATCTGCCAGAAGAGATCTTCTTACCTGTAGGGGAGGAATTTTGGATTCCATCTGAAGACTTATAGTAGGAGCCGATCTAACATTCCCTGTTATAAGCCTCAATCCCAGATTCTGCAGAACATCTAACTTACCCAGAAGCGACTTTGAAGCCGATCCATAAAAAATCGCACCGTAATCGAGTTTAGACCTAACAATAGCTTTATACAGAAGACCTTAGGTTACTGGGTCGCCTCGCCAGGAAGTGTTGCTAATCGCCTTCAGTGGATTAAAAGTCCTGGGTAACTGTTGGAGCAACGTCTGTATATGGAATGCCCAAGTTAATCTGAAGTCTAGATACATGCCCAGATATCTCACCTGTTTAGAGTACGTAATGTTTTGATTATGCATTTTAATTATTATATCCGGTTGAGAGTAAGGCCTAAGAGTAAATAATGTAATACAAGATTTGGATGGAGACAAGTCCAAACTAATCTTTTGAAAAGCATCATGAGAAACGTTTACTGAAAATTGATTATTCTGTATACAATAAGAAAGATTTTTATCTCTACTATATACAACAACATCGTCTGAATATGATAAAATATTTGATGCAGAGGGTAGCTGAGTACATAGGATTGATCTGATATAAATGTTGAACAATACAGGACTCAACACCGATCCTTGAGCAAGTCCCCGATAAACTGTACGGAGCTCTGTTCGTTTAGAAACTGGGTTTAGGAAATAGAGCAATCTTTTCGAAAATAATTTACACAGAGTTATTACCATGAGATTTGGTATTCCTAAGTCAGTTAATTGCTTAAACAGGATGGGAATGGAAACATTGTCAAAAGCTCCCTTAACATCCAAAAATGTGGCCAGAAGAAACTCCCTATTAATGAACGACTGGTAAACGTCATTTAAAAAGCTAGCAATACAATCCAAAGTCCCTAAACCTGGACGAAACCCAAACATATTGTGCGGAAAGACGTTGTTACTTTCAAGCCACCATATTAAACGATTCTTTATAACTAGTTCAAATGCTTTTCTTAGGCAGGAAGCCAAGGAAATTGGCCGGTAAGAAGATGCTTGAGCAGGAGATTTCCCGGGTTTCAGGATAGGACATACAAGAAACCGCCCCCAGTCATCCGGAACCAAACCCCGTTGCAGCAGATCATTAAAGATGCCGACAAGAATAATTTTGGCGTTTTCAGACATGTTCTTTAGGACCGAATATGTTACGCCATTTATGCCAGGTGCTGAATCTTTCTTCTTATTTAATGGGACAAATAGTTCGGTATAGGAGATAGGTTGTAGCAAAAAATGATTCGCCGCCGTATGAGTTTGTGGCGCCTGATTGATTTCATTTAACTCATCCGCCGTAGGCACGTACGGAGGGGACACCAAGTTAACAAACTCCTGAAACCAGTCCGCATTACCTATGATATTACTCGGTGTTCTATTGTCCTTGAAGCGTTTGGCCAAAAACCAAACCTCCTTTAAAGGTGTGTTCCTATTAAATTTGCTACATAAATTCTTCCAGGAAGCTTTTTTGCTTAATTTTAAAAGTTTACGTGTTTCAGCAGCAACTTTTTTATATTCCATGTATGATTGCATGGAGCCTTCTAATTGAAATTTCCTCAAAGACTCATTACGGCTTCTGATTTTTAATTCACACTCACTATTCCACCAGGGCTTAGATTGTTTTTTCCCCTTATATAGGGTCGCTCGCGGGGTTGATTCTTGTAAAGACGTTAAAACGGCCTGCTGAAATAGATTATATTTATCCATAGGCTCGACCATGGTATTGACTTCACGAATGCCTAAGTCCAGTGCATTTTGAAATCTACTCCAATCGGTCTTTGCAAGTTTCCATCGTGAACTATTATCATCTAAGTAAGATGGGTCAGCAGCGGTGGAGTTGGAAGACTCTGAACCGATGTCAATAACGATAGGGAAATGATCGCTACCCAATGAAATGGGGAGCACTCTCCAAGAGCAGTCCAGGAAAATATCATTTGAAACTAATGTTAAATCCACTGGATTGTTTGAAAATTGCGGATTCCCGAATTTTGTAGCCGAACCATCGTTAAGGAGACAAAGTGATGAATTAGAGATAATATTCATCACTGCCCAACCTTTTCTGTCATTCCGACTACATCCCCAACATCTATTTAAAGCATTAAAATCCCCACCCAGAACGATGCGTGTTTCGCCCAAATTATCTAAGGCTCCGAGGATGGTTTCCGGGTCAAATAAATGGTTTGGAGGGGAATAATAAGAAATAAAAATTACAGAGCAGCTCCCGTAAGTAACGAAAACTGAAACTGCATTGGATTTCGTATTGTTGTTGGAATCAGTTAGGTTTAGATTAATTGGATGGTGAGTAAACGTCCTCTTGACGAGAACAGCTACCCCACCGTACCCATCCTCTCTATCATCTCGGTAGCAACTGTAATTATTAATATGAAAGTATTTATCGTTAGTAAGCCACGTTTCTGATATTAAGATGATATCCACATCGTGATTAAACAGAAATACCTCCAAGTCACACTTATTAGCGAGAATACTCCGGGCATTCCACTGCAATACTCGAAGCATTTTGGAGAGAACAACTAAGTGGCTAAAGTAATGCTGAAACAACTAAATAAAAATAGCTGGAGTAAATTAAACATAAAATTATGCTAATTCCTGAAAAATAAAATAAAAAAAAAACCAATAATAATAAATAAATAAATAAAAAAAAAAATTTAATTAATTTAAAAAAAAAAAAAAACCTTTATTATTTGTATTATTAATAAATTATTTTCTATTAATTATAATGATTTTATATTCTTTAACGGTAGTAATTTTTTGCCTTTTATATTTGTGCTTTTCTTGCTAATTGTATTATTTTTATTACTAATGTTACCAATGCTTCCATTACTATTATGATTATTATTTTTAGATTTATTACCGATAGTATCCTTCTTTGTATCAGAAGCCATCGGTTTAGTGCTATCTGAACTAGTTGTAACAGAAGATTCGGAGTTATTCCATCTTTTTTTTTTTTTTTTTTTTTTTGAGCATGTCGGCTAAGGACGTTACTCACTTCAACGGTATGATGGTATTAATAATTATAAAGGAAAAATATTACAAATGGAACATATGAAAGAAGCTAACAAAGGAATAACCAAAGGAGACGGAAAAGAAAGGATGCTGTGAGCGCTGTACGGCGTAGGGAGGCCAAGACGCAAAAGACCGGAATACAGTATCGCGCGTTCTGAAGAAATGGAAGGACATTCAAGGAAAATGTGGTTCGCATCACAAACGAAGTTTGCTTCTAACGGATCAAATGGACAAAGAGGAGACTGAGTAATGGAGAAACGAAAGAGCGAAGCAGGAAGCAAGCTGTGGTTTAACCGAAGTCTAATTATGGATGAAATAGTTGACCGCCTCATGTTGGGGAAATCAACAAACCACGGAAAAAGAGGAGGAGTGGGTTGTATGGATAAGTAAAAGGAAGCAGGATTGGAAAAAGAAGAAGGATAGAGATCAGACCAACAGTCACGATGGCAACGCGAGGAAAGAGTAAGAAGACTTTGAGCTGGGAAATCTGTTCATTGAAAGCCTATTTTTTAGAATTAATTTTCTATCATTAAACTTTTTTTCCTCGTCAGAGGACATAAAGGGCACTGTTCTTTTTAATGCGCGCGGCAATAACTGATTTGGGTCGTAGAGACCTGTCTTTCTAGACATGGGTCTAGGTTTATATGCGGGTATATTAAAATTGTCTTCTTCATGCTTCTTCGGAGTAATTGCCGGAAACTCGTCGTAATGTGTAAGCAGAGAAAATCGGTTATTAGTTCGGTTCGAATATAAACTTTACTGCTTGTACGTTTGCGGAACTTCCAACGAGGCTTCCTGGAAATTCAGATTATGAGTTGCCATTATCTCGTTAATGGCAATCTGCCGCTTTTTCTCTGGACAAGAGGGATCAGTTGACTTATGAGATTCCTTGCAATAGACACAAGCTTGGACTGAACTGGCACATTGATCTTCGACGTGGTCGGAACTTCCACATTTCAGGCATCTGGCACGTCCCTTACATTGACTGGAGATGTGCCCATACCTTAAGCAACGGAAACATTGACGGGTTCGCCTAATAAAGGGTTCACAGCTGAAACGTACGTTCCACAAAAATACATAGGCTGGCAGGGTTTGGCCTTCAAATACAATAAGCACAGAAGTGCTTGGAACGAATTTAACTTCCTTATCCACGATGGCTCTCCTCTTTAATCTTTGAATACGATTAATCAAGAAGGGCTCACAATCGATCATATCAAAAATTTCTTCCTCTGTGTACTCGATATCGACGTTTTTAATGATAGCAGATCGAGAAACTAAGTAGGATGGGATATAAGTGTTATAGCCAATCGACGTGAAACAAGGATGATCAACAAGTTCATTAGCGGAACTTGGAGAGGTGTATTGAACAATCACCCGATTCCGACTTACCTTTTTAATTTCAAATAAATTTTTTGATAGAGAATTTCTTCTTAATATTTCTGCGACTTTCAGGGCACTAATTGATATTCTATCTAATTGGTCAGAAGGAATTCGTTCAACAAAAACCTTATATATACCCGAATCGTTCGGACGATAAGATTCAGAATATCGATTTTTATTAATGATTCTACTACTACTACTAGAATTATATTTGATATAATTATCGTCATTATTACCTTCGCTATTCTTATCATCGTTATTATTATTATTATTATTGTTATTATTATTATTATTATTGTTATTATTATTATGATTACTGCTATTGCTGCCGGTGCTATTATTATTACTTTTATTTGATCTAATGATGTTGTCAGAGGACAAAGCTGATTTCGTCATTTCGGTACCTGACATATTATCAGTAACCGCCGACGAATTATCGATGCACATCTGAACATTGTTGACCGTAGCCGAGTGACCGGGAGGGGTCTCCCCCTCCCCATCATCATCTAACATACCCCGTACAAATTATATATTTCGCGCGATAAGGATATATACAGCGATAGAAATGTATACAGCGCTAGAGATATAGATAAACGGTGTATACGAAGCACCGAAAGTGTGTTGCTGTGTGTGTGACTGAAGTGTAAATGAAAGGAGATAGATGCGATAACTTCTTATCAAAGATAAACGCACGAAAAGACGTTAACGCACTAAATATTCACTGTCAACTCTCAAGTTTGGCACTTACAAGTTAAGACAGATCTGAACACGGTTTGAATAGAAAAGTAAACAAATATTTTTAGTACTCATATTATTATAAAAAAAATTGTTTTTTTTTTCTTTTTATTTTATAACATTTGAAAAAATTGTGCACTTTGTTAAAAAAAAAAAAGAAATAACATTTCGTAAAATTTATTTGTGGCCCTTAAAAGGACCTTTTTAAAATTAAATAAAGGTAAAAACAACAGAAATTTATTTTGAAATGGCTTAGAGCCTTTTTAAAATTAAACAAAGGTAAATAATTCATTTTGAACTCGTGTATTTCGTTACGGCTTTTGTTCCTTCACTAACAGCGTGTTTAGCCAATTCACCTGGTAATAGTAATCGAACAGCAGTTTGAATTTCTCTGCTGGTAATGGTTGATCGTTTGCTGTAATGTGCCAAACGGCTTGATTCGGTAGCGGTTCTCTCGAAGATGTCGTTTACGAAACTGTTCATGATGCTCATCGCTTTCGACGAGATACTGGTATCCGGATGAACTTGCTTCAATACCTTAAAGATGTAAATGGCATAGGTTTCCTTTCGTTTTTTTTGCTTCTTTTTGTCATCCTTTTTAATACTTTTCTGCGCTTTGTCCGGCGGATTTTTGGGAGCCTTTCCTCCTTTTGTTCGGGCCATATCTTAGTCGAACAACTTCGAATCCGAATCAGACGTAGTCATTTCCGCTAAGCGTATATATAGTATTTTAAGAGCACGACAATAACCAATAGAAATACTTTCGTCATTCATTGGTCGATATATTCGATAACCAATAAAGCATTTCTATACGTTTATGACATATGCGAAGGTTTTTCATAATTTATTAAAATATTTTTTATTTTAATTTTATTTGTAAATTAATTTTTTTAAATAATTTCATTTAAATTGCAGTTTATTAAAAGGGAAGTTATACTGTTTTGCTTTTTTTATCGTTTGACTCAAATTTTTTTAACATTTAAAAAAAACATATTCTCATTTTAATAACATCTTATAATAATTACAATATAAATCAAATCACTTATTTTTCAATCTATGAACAATGTTATCAACTTTTTGTTTTACGATTATGTTAAAAAATATATGTATATGAAATATATCGAAGATGGGAAATAGTTTTAAGTGTTCTAACTTACGGGACTATATCCAATTATACGAGTGGATCGCGATCAGAAAAGTGCAGCCAATCAGAACGGTGTATTTGGTATCCAATGAAATTTATTTATATTATCTTTGTTTTTATTTTTGGTCTACGTATAGCGGCAAAGTTTTAGTTGTATTGATAGAGGCTGATGAATAGAAAGAAAACGTATGAAAGAATGTTTTAGTTGTTCTAAGTGTTTTATGCAATTATCGTAAAAGCGAAGTTTAATTCGACACAAAAAAATTGTTTTGACATCAGTGAATTATCTACTATAACTAAAAATTTACCTTCGTGTCCTGAGTGTTGTCAGGGGTATACGGTCGATTAGAACCATCAAGGAATCATATTAAAAAAGGAACATGTGATGTAAATTTACTAGTTAAAAGTTTCGAATTTAACAATAGAAATATGATAAGTATTGTAAACATAATTTTCCTACATCGTTAAACTATATACCTTAACGTTTTTAAAACAAATTTTATTATTTAAATATTTCTTATTCCGTTTCTGTTTAATATGCAGAATTTGAAAAATGGAAGCAAAATAAGAAAAAAAAATTATGCTTTTATTATTCTAGCAAAAATTGGATATCGTAAGTCTTCCGTTAAGAAAGTTCACTAATTGCCATAGAAGTGTTTTTTTTTTTTCAATGTAAATCAAAAGGTGTGCGGCGTATTAAATGCCAAGAGAGCAATAAAATTCAACATGCCGATCGTCCATAGTAAGCAATAACCAGTTTTCGCAGATTATTCAGTGTATTTTTTACATACTTCGATAAATAAGTATGTAACCATAGAACCACATTTTATGCATCATTTGTATTTATTTTGATGAATTGATCCGTAGGTGGTGACAGAAGATGCAAATGGTATACATGTTGTGTACTATTTAAGTCAGTTTAGGTGTTTGGTGTACATACACCAAATATTTTTAATATTTATTTTATTTTATTATTAGTAAAAGTGCAGTCGAGGAATTTAATACTTTAATCATTTTTCGTTCCTCGATGCACAATCTCGATTTGTAAATAATGTTCGTTTTAGCTATAGTTGTCTTGTTGTTGTTCTCGCTTACCCGATATTTAGTGTGTTTTGGTTGAAAAAGTCGTTTTTTTTGACACAAATCCCGTTTTAGTTGTTTTTATCTTCGTTATCATTCTCGTCTTCGCGATTCCGCCAGATCTTATTCTCGTTGTTAGCAATTTGAAATAGCCCTTTTCAGGGCTACCCGATGGTATATCGTTCGTACGTAAGTAACTAATATATTTCGAATTCGTTTATATTTTGTTTAAATCAATTTGCGCGTGAATAACGTCTAAATATTTTGGTCCTCCGGGGGGCCGGATATACAGAAAAAGATCTGGCGCAATTGTGTTTGTTTTACCGCAAATTGAAATAACGGTTTTATTCGAATTAGTGTTTCAGTCGGTTAATTTCGATTTAAAGTTTATAGTTCATTTCGTGTAATTTAAATTATTAGACTGTTGTTTAGTTCACAAATTTAAAAACTTAAAATTTTATTCGCAAGTCGCGAGCAAATATAGTACTATAGTTGAATAATTTAAATTTAAAATATAATTAAAATTATCACGCTATTAATTGTTTCGCGATTTAAGAATTTCGTATATTCATTGACTTTCGTGGGTATAATAAATTTCGTGGAAATAAAAAAGAGTTTCGTGCATTTAATAAATTTTGATGCGTTTAATAACTTCCGCGGAAATAAAATGTTTCGTGCATTTGTTCGGTTTGTGCTAATTTAAAATTTTCAGTTTAGTTCGTGAAAATTAAATTAAAGTTCGTGAAAATTATTCGCGCTGACTTGTTAGTTTTTTGTTCTTTCGTAGAGCGGCATTAATTAAAAATCCGATTCGCGTTTTCTACGTGCGATATAAATTCTTATTATTAGAAATTCGTTCGTTATTGGCTTGAACTAGTGTCATACCAATACTATCGTTCAGGTTTCGTAAAGCCCTTCTATTCACGATTGGGGATTTTATCATTTTTTTTGTTTTTATGCAGTATTCGTCATTGAGTTAGCTTTATCTGGCCATCGTTTATTTGGCTGCGCTGTAGGTTTACGTGTTTTAATAGCATTTTTAACTTGGAAATAATTAGAGCATTATGGCAGAAAAGAGTAATTCTTTGGTCGCACTAAATCGTAATAAGCGTGCAATATTGCGCATGATAAATGCAACCAAAGGTGCTGTGGATACTGCGCTACTGGGCAGCCCGACGGAGCCGCAAGCATACCAAATTTCAGTGCTCCTAGAGACCTGGAGAACAAGTCTGCAGGAATTGAAAGAAGTTGTAGCGCAGATCACGGAGGCTACTGATGTAAAGGAAAAGACTCCCGAACAACTAGAAATTATAGAAGCTAAAATAGCTGAAGAGCTTCAAAAAAGTGAGCTAGATTGGGCAATGGCAAAAGGCGAAGTCGATACAATTTTTGCTCGACTAAAGGCTAAAGGGCAATCTCGACAATCTCTTGAATCTTCCTTTATAGCAGAGTCTGCTCCGGGCGAATCCAATGGTAAGGTTGCCAGATATTCCAGTCCCGAAGTTTGGGGGAGACATAAAGAAATTTACAGAGTGGTATGCTTTGTTTGAAGCAATGATTCACTCTAATGAAAATCTGAGGCCCATACAAAAACTGTACTTCCTCAAACAAGCGATGATCGGCGCAGCAGAAAATCTGTTAAAAGACTATGCCTTACAGGAGGGTCTTTATGAAGAAGCATGGGCCGCTGTGAAGAACCGGTACTATAACAGGAGGGCTATTATTGCAAGCCATTTTCAAGATCTAATCGGATTCCCAAAAATTTCCATGCCAACTCTACGCGCATCATTGGACAGATTGAACGCAATAATAAGAGGATTGAAGGTGTGCGATCTCAATACAGAGGCGATGTCGCCTCTTATAACATATCTGGTGGAATCCAAGCTTCCCGAGAAGCTGCGTGAAGAATGGGAAAATTCAATTTCTGATAATTCGACATATCCTTCATTTAATCCGCTGGCCACATTTCTTCAGAATCGTTGTTTTGCACATGAGAGTGTAAACATTCAAACAGACAGTAAACAACCGTTCTACAAATCTGAAGTATGGGAACCAAAAGGCAGAAAATTTACAGCGGCAACCATAGATGGGGGGCAGCTGAAACCTGCTGCTCCACAATGCGTTCTCTGTAGTAAAGATCACTATATATCGAATTGCCCACGATTCATAGAAAAAACCATAGCCGAGCGAATGACTTTTGTAAGGGATAGACGGCTGTGTAACAATTGCCTTCGGCGAAATCACTTCGCCCGCGATTGCAAGTCGTCAAGGTGCAGAGCCTGTGGCGGCTCACATCATACAATGTTGCATCGAAACAAATTATCAATGGCATCAGGAGAGTTAATGTATTCGAGCGATCACAATGAATCTAGAGTTCCGGAAGCAAGAACATCATTAGCCTGTACATCAGGTGCACCCTCCATTGTTATTTTGCCCAGTGCAGTAGTTTTTGTGCGCATCGGTGGAAGGAAGGTGCAGGCCCGTGTCCTTTTAGATGCCTGTTCACAAGTAAATCTAGTATCTGAATCGTTTCTAAGGAAAAACAAGATAAGAGCCAGGCCAACTCAAAATAAAATCACTTGCATTTCGCTGGTGGATGTGCCAGTGAATGCAGAGGTCTCTCTGTCTCTTCAATCTAGATTCAACGATTACGAATTGAAAATAGAGGCAGATGTGGTAGGACGGATTCCGTATGAAGTTTCTCCAGCCGTCATAACACAGATTGAAAATGCCGGCTGTAATTTCAGATTGGCGGAATGTTTAATGCCTTCTTCAGCAGTTGATATTCTTATTGGTGGACAACATACTAATAGGATATTGCTTTGCAAGAAGTCCTTTATAGGGAATCTGTGCCTTGAAGAAACTCCCTTTGGATGGGTGGCGGTAGGCCCATTGGCACCAGAACCATCAACCGATAAACAATGTTGCAATCTAACAACACAAGTGAAACGCATATCACATAAGTTATGGCAGGTAGAGGAGATAGCAACTTCAGAGATACCTCAGCGCAACCATCAACGATGTGAACCACGTATATATGAGAACGTGATAAACAACTGGGACAATAGGAAATCCTCAAAACGGATCACCGGGCAGTTGGACATGTGAAGATCACTGCACAAGCCTAAAGAACAGGACCGGATATTCTCGAAATCATCGGTCAGTTCGAACGCGGCCATTGAAGGGCACTTAGACCGCAACAAAAAATCGAACATGGTAATTTCCAGTAGGCCCGCTACTGGCGGCATCACTACTGTTGCCGCAGCTTCCATTGCTGGCGCGTCCATCGCTGCTGCTACTGCTTCTGCAGCTGGTAAACATGTTTCACTGGTATCATTGGCTAAGGTCATGAATAATCAATATGCGGCCGATCAGCGAGTCAAAACATCGTCCTATGATGAACAGAAACAGTCAGCCGAAAAGTCTCAACAAAGTAGTTTTGCCGAGACAGGGCTTCATGTCAAACCGAATGACATTAAAATCAAGTTCACCAAGGAAATGTTTCTTCATTCGCAGTTGCAGCTTCGTTGCAGCATAAACAGTTTGCTAAAGCTGCCTCACTGTCGTTATTTTTGCCATCTATGTTGGCAAGATAGTTGTTGTCTAAATTGTTGTCGTCTATATCGTCTTCGTTGCTCAAAGCGTCGTCGTCTGTATCATCATCGTTGCTGGAATCGTTGTCATCTGTATCGTCTTCATCATCTTCATTGTCCAAATCGTCGTCGCCCGTATCATCGTTGTCATAGCAAGTCTCATTTGATTAAAAAATCACCTCTTAAGTTGCACACCAACCCGCCATCCACAACCGCTAATAATGTCACCGATAATAACCAGAATTTGCGAAATGGGCAAATTGTAACCCTGAAGGATTACTCAATGATTGGCAGCTGTATAAGATAGCTGAGTGCTTCCCCGATGGAGCCGGAGTAGTTTGAACCATCCGAATAGAAGCGGATGGGCAATCAAAGGTAGTTCCTGTAATCCATGTTATTCCGCTTCCCAATGGAGAGGATCAGTAAGAAGCTTGCAAAACGCCACAAGCCGCTAGATCTCCCAAGACCCTTCGGGTCTTCGGGGGGGAGAATGTTTGGTGTACATACACCAAATATTTTTAATATTTATTTTATTTTATTATTAGTAAAAGTGCAGTCGAGGAATTTAATACTTTAATCATTTTTCGTTCCTCGATGCACAATCTCGATTTGTAAATAGTGTTAGTTTTAGTTTGAGATGTATTGTTGTTGTTCTCGCTCACCCGATATTTAGTATGTTTTGGTTGAAAAAGTTGTTTTTTGACATAAATCCCGTTTTAGTTGTTTTTATCCTCGTTATCATTCTCGTCTTCGCGATTCCCCCAGATCTTATTCTCGTTGTTAGCAATTTGAAATAGCCCTTTTCAGGGCTACCCGATGGTATATCGTTCGCACGTAAGTAATTGATAAATTTTGAATTCGTTGATATTTTGTTTAAATCAATTTGCGCGTGAATAACGTCTAAACATTAGGCATGAATCAAATTTTGGAAAAATGCAAATTAAGCCCAGATGAACGAACTGTGATTGCAGGTATACAACAAAATTATTTAAAACGTAGGTTTGATATTACAATTATGAATTAACTAGCTGTTACCCACAGTTTCGCCAGTGTATTAATATACCTGTTTAAATCTGTATCTGGAAATTAATAAAAAAAAAATTTGTTTTATCTGGAATTATATTTATGTAAAGATTCTTTCTTTCTTTTTTTTTTGGAGGAATCATGTTTATCACCGTCTAACAAAAAATGGTCTTCACGTTTCACGTTTAGCTGAAGATTATCGATCTTCTATAACCTGTCTGTCGTAAAGTTTCACTCAACTAAACAGCACACGCAGCCGTCATTTTGAAGGGGCCAAGTTATTCACACGATGATCTCCCATAGTTACACATTTAAGAGAACAACTTCATTCGTATCTTCCGAATTCTTCGTCTCGAGGAGTTTATTGAAATTAATTTATTACCGCAACAGCAAAACTACAGTAGATGAGTAAGGATTTCAAATTTTAGTATAAATAACATTCTCGGTAGCAAATATTAAAAATTCTGCGTTGCAGGATTTTAGGAGCGTAACTTGTATGTTTAGAACACGCCATAGAGGTTTGATGATTTCAGTAACGCAAAAAGCGAAGTAACGGAACGCGGTGTATTTACTTCCGCCAGAAGTGAATAAAATGTTCATCATTATCATCATGTGACAGCCGTCTGGCTGATTCGCCCCAGCACTATTTGCTTCCACTTGATACGGTCCATTGCTGTCCTCTTCAATTCCGTGTAGTTCCGTAAGTTGGTTTCTTTTAAAAATGCGTCCACTAATGTCATCCGGGGACGCCCACGCGGCTTCTTTCCTACTATTTTTCCTTCGATACTGATTTTGATTATACTATGTTCTGACCGCAACACATGTCCCAACCAACCCAGCCGAGTTTTACATATTCGCTCCAGTATAGTTCTTTTCTCTTCGATTCTATCGAGCACTTCTTGGTTACTAATTTTCTCCGTCCAACGTATTCGCAGGAAGCTTCCGCCAGCACCACATTTCAAATGCTTCTAATCTTTTACAATCAGCTCGTTTCATCACCCATGTTTCCACACCATACAGTGCGACTGACCAGACGAAAATTTTCATATTTAAAGTTTATTATTTACCATAGTAATCATTTTATTTGAATTTTTATGTTTAATTTATATCTACCGCAGTAATCATTTTATTTAAAATTTTATAAAAATTATTATTTTTTTATTCGTCCTGTATGCGTTTCTGTACCGCTGGTCGAAACCTCATATTTCATGAGGGAGAGGGTGTTAAAAACTCAGCCATACCTGAAAGTCTTCGTTGATACCAAGTCCGTGTCAACGGGGTGGTTTGGGGGATACCCCCCCCCCATGAGAACTGAAATAGTTATTATAAATACACAAAAATCTGAAAAAACTCACAAATTTAAAATAAATATTGATGATTTTTTAGGATGTTCTTACCTACTTTTAAAAGAAAAAAGAAAAAATATGCTCCATATTTTTAGGTACTTCATTACAATGTTATGCAAAATTTTTTATTACGAGTATAATTAATAACGTATGTAATTTTTATTAATGTACATATACGGGGTAATTAATTTATGTGAATTATTAATATATAAATCAAAATGATGGACATTATTAATAGTACGAATATTAGTGAAAAATGTATTGTTATTTATCAAATAAATATGCAAAGGAAATTTTAACCCCCCCCCCCACTCTTTAAAAAATTCTGGGCACGGGCCTGGTTGGTACAACACGAATACACCTTGAAAATTTTAGTATGATTCGTCCAGCGGTACAGAAATGCAAAGAAGACTCTCATTCATTTTTATATCTGTTATATAAAGCTACAAGAAAAAAAATCGTATAGACCGTTCTATAGTAGCTAGAGAGTTAATTTTTTTTTCAATCGACGTATTTTCTTCGTCACATCATAAGAAAATAATAAGAACCTCAAAATTTTAAAATTAAAGGGCCCAAATTTCGAAAAATGTGAAAATAAAGTTTTAAGAAACTAATTTTTAAAAAATTCCGCAGTCGGTTCTTGTGAAAATCAAGTTTTAAGAAAAGAAATTTCAAAAATTACACAGCTGGTTCTATGCAAGTTACAGTTTCGATTTTTTTTTTTTTAACGTGCACACCAAGGTTTCGGGAATGCAGGAAAAATATTAAATTTGAAAAACTTTGATATGTAGGGACCAAAATTTGGAAAAATACATACATAAAGCGGTAAAAAATAGTCCACTAGCTAAAAGGTCACTTTTTTAAAAAAAATGATGTGCACCAATAACTCAGCATGGAAAAAATACGAGATCCCCAAAATTTTAAAATTAAAAAGCCCAAATTTCGAAAAATGTGAAAATCAAAGTTTTAAGAAACTAATTTTTAAAAAATTCCGCAGCCGGTACTATATGAGTTATAGTAATAATTTTCTTTTTAATCTGGACACTAAGGTCTCCAAAATACAGGTAAAATTAAAGATTCGAAAAATTTTGATATTTAGGGAATAAAATTTGTGAAAATAAACTCTTAAAGCGATAACCCTGGAAACTAAAAAAAAGTCCACAGCCATTTCCGTAATAGCTGGAGAGTCTCCCTTTTTTTTAAATGATGTATTTCAACCGCTAGAATATAGGAAAAATACGAGACCCCAAAAATTTTTAAATCAAACGACCCAAATTTTGAAAAATGTAAAAATCAAGGTTTAAGAAAAAATTTTCAAAAAATTCCACAGCCGGATCTTTATGGGTCACGGTATTGATTTTTATTTTAACTTGCATACTAAGGTCTCCAGAATACAGGAAAAATATGAACTTTGAAAATTTTTGACATTTAAGGACCAAAATTTGGGAAAATATACTCTTAAATCGATAACCCTGGAAACTAAAAAAAAATCCACAGCTCCTTCCATGGTAGCTGGAGGACCAGTATTTTTTTTAAATGATGTATTTCAACCGCTAGAATATAGGAAAAATACGAAACCTCAGAAATTTTAAAATTAAAGGGCTCAAATTTTGAAAAATATGAAAATCAAGCTTCAAGAAAAATTTTTTAAAAAAATTCCGCAGCCGGATCTATATGTGTTACGGTTTTGATTTTCTTCTTAACCTGCACGCTAAGGTCTCCAAAATACAGGAAAAATAAGAAATTCGAAATATTTTGATATTTAGGGACCAAAATTTGGGAAGATACACGCTGAAAGCGGTAAGATTGGAAACTAAAAAAAAGTCCAAGCCCTTTCCATGATAGTTGCAGGGTCATTCTTTTTTTTTAAATGATGTATTTCAATCGCTAGAATATATGGATAATACGGGAGCCCTAAAATTTAAAAGTTAAATGCACATGAACGGTTTGATGGAATTTCTAAACAAATAATTCGAAGAACCAACGGAAGAAAAAATAAATAATAATACAAATCTAAAAATACATTTTTCACTAATATTCGTACTTTAATAATTTCCATAATTTTGATTTATATATTAATAATTCACATAAATTAATTACCCCGTATAAACACATTAATAAAAATTACACATATGTTATTGATTATACTCGTAATAAAACATTTTTCCTTAAGATATTAATGAAGTACCTAAAAATATGGAGCATATTTTTTCTTTTTTCTTTTAAAGGTAGGTAAGAACACCTTAAAAAATCATTAATATTTATTTTAAACTTTTGATTTTTTTCAGATTTTTGTGTATTTATAATAACTATTTCAGTTCTCATTGGGGGGGGGGGGGGTATCCCCCAAACCACCCTGTGGACACGACTTTGTCTATAAGGTTTTGAAGCTCTTCACAAACTTTAATGGGCTCTAACTCAATCTTTCCTTTGTGGCAACATATGTTCGATGAATTGTTAATAAACTCCTCTGCGAATAATTTTGCAGAGCAATGTGCGCATTTTTTGTCCATATCATCGACATTATGCGTTTGCACTCATTATCTTTAGGAAAAAGACGGGCAGAACAATATGTTTTCGGAAGATTATACAATATTTGCACTAATATGTTGATGGAGGTTAAGTAGGTAAGAGGATGACACGAAGTTGTTATGTTGCAGTAACTGTTGCCTGAATCTGTGTTGCCTGCGATTGCGCTGATCTTCTCTTTTTTTCTGAAGTTGAAGTTGTTTGTTCATCATTTCGCTTCGTTTGGGAATATGCCTTTTTATATTTTATAGCACGTGATGGCGACCTTGTAATTTCTTTTAAGATTTGTGATGCATCCCTTTTGCCACTTGTTTGCAACTGCATCTTCGCAGTATGAATAATAACTTTTTCATCTAGAGTGGCACGAATATCTTTAGTTTTTCTTCTTTTAGTTCTCTCGCTTGAGATACTTCAAACGATTTACATGGTCGGCCTTGGCGGTATTGGGGTCACTATTGGAATATCGAAGGTTTATCCAAGAATCATTGTTTTTTAAGAATAGTGTTTCCCTTTTTTGGTCTTTTAACCATCTTTGTTTAATTTGCGAGTTAAAATACGAAAATTTGTGTTTAAGTTCTTTTATATGAATTTCTGTATACTCTTCGCCCAATAAAATATGATTTTTTTATATAATCGTAATTTTTCGTCTAATGTAGGCAAATTTCGTTGTTGCATTTGGTCAAACAAATATCTACGAGTTATAACTCTTACTCCTGAACCGTCAGGTAAACCCATAATGAACAGAAATATTTTAAATATAATATATTAGCATAAATTAACAATTTCATTGACAATATTGTATCCCCTAAATTTAAGAAAGTCGCGATTAGTTGCGGTTCGTTTTTTCACCGTTTGACAAACAAAGGTCTAAATTGTTTCTTTTATTAAGATTTATAGTGGGGATGAACCCTGAAGTACAATTTAATGGATTCATATCTTTCTAAAATGCTCTAAAACATCTCTGCGAAAGAAGGTATTTTTAAAATTTTAAAGGAACATGAAATAAATGAAACGACACGAAGAAATTTATTGAGGTTTAACAGGTCATACCTAAATTATCGAAATCCATCACTATCACTTTCTAAATTAACCTAGAAAAATAAACACTGATTTAATAGTTGAATAGATTGTGGGTGCGCTGAAAACAGGAAGACGTACACCTGAGTGAGACTATCAACTTTCAATTGAAAAATGACAGGGAAGAAAGTAGATTAAGGGCGTGGGAGTGGTTGGTCATAGTTGCAAAACCTGTTTTCTTGTTTAGGGACTCAGTTAATGTTATGTATAGTGAGTTCTCGAAAATGTACTTTTGGCTGTCTAGATTGACCAAATACCCCTATGTGCGTCGTCGCAATACTCTAATCGCGGCGCTGTTAATGTAACTCAACTAATATCGCGTATTTTCTTTTCATTATTACTTCCACCACGAAGCAGTGGTTTAATTACTTTACGCTACTTATCACGCGCAGTTCCTTTTAGACTATTATCAGAACGTTTGTGCACGTTGGTCAGCTCCAATAGCTGCTTATATAGACGCAAATCTTCTGACGAGTACTGCTGATCGTCAACTTCCAGTCGAGTCAATAAATGGTGAAAACCTGCGGTAAGCGGAAATGATTACACAACGCAACCTTCCCGACCATTTCGAAATAGTTTAATTAGTCGTATATTTTTAAATTTCAAAATTACGAGATTTATTTTTGATGAAAAAATGAAACTTCATATATATGGAAAAAAGAAATGATCTTTTAAAATTTGACTCTGACGTTTGCTTGTTATTCTATGAAAAAACCGATATGCTTTCATTGGAAATATGCGAAAGATGTAAAATACTCACGAGCTGAAAAAATTATTCGCTGCAGTCGGTATTTTTTGTCAGCTTAAACAGGAACTATCATGGTTCACGTCTATCCATTTATCATTAATATTAATAAATTGTTTCTAAAGGTTTCTTTTCGGTTTTCATTTATTCTTTTTTTTTTTAAAGCGACATAATCTATAAACGATTTAATTTCTGTTGCTGTTGCTTTTTTTTTTTTTTTTCATTTCCAAGAAAAGTCCATTTAAAAGGCCTATCACGGCGTATTCGTTTATTATAAAATGATAATGAACCCATTAAGATATTTTTACAATATGTTCTTTAATGCTAAAATTGGAATTAATCATTTTAAAACCAATTGAGAAAACATTGTTGTTTATAATCAGTTATTTTACTTGAAATTTATCATTCGCACTTGCTTTTTTATTATTTTAAATTACGCAATAAATCATGTTTTGTATAATTTGGTTTTATTCAGGAATATCCCAAAAAAATGTTCTCAGTAAAAATATAAAAAAAATCTCTGCCCCCAAGAACATAAATCCCCCCACCCCCCGAAGCAGATTCCTGAATTCATCACTGATCAAGGGCCATACTGATTACATGCAATTCCGCCATAAATAACGATTTAATATCAAAATTAACATGCCCTAGATACATTTTTTCCTAAATGATAGAAATATGAAATATAACGTCTTCTACTTTCCTATCCACCGAACCATCGATAAAAATTAACTCGTAGTTTCTGTAGTTCTCGTACACCTTTTCGCTAAACTGAGTCTTATTACTTCTGTTATCTAGTCTTTGAATGTATTTTTCTATATTGGCCTTCAAGAGTGCCCAGAACTCCTCCTATTCTATAATATACACTTGAAGTTTTGGATTACGAAGTATATTTAACTGCTCCAATTCCCTATAACTGTTAACAAGCAAAATTATGAGCCTAGTGTTTCAAAATCTGTTCCGATGGAATTGCTAATACTTTGTATTCTTTCCTGAAAAAGCCATCTGAAATTTACATCATTCTAAATGCTATGGGGGGGTTCCGCTGTTTCTGCTATTAATACCCTATTATAATACCAATTTTGTGCGCTCTGATACTCTTCCTTAAGTTATTCGGAATAGTTATGTATTACTCCATTTGCATTATAATGCTTTATGTTGACGGTTAGTACGTATACCTGTATATGTTTATAGTAATATTTTAAAGCCATGATTTAATAAGCGTTATTAAAGTTTTGAAACAAATTGAACATATTTTTCGCTGGCGATTGTATCAACGCCGTTTATATTTTTAATGCATATGTCTCATTGATAAAGGGAAAAATTAGCAAAACACTATTCAATTTCCAAAGTAGTACAGTTTACTAATTTTTTCATTCATCTCTCCATTTCTGAGCCAGTAGTGTTTACAAATTCCGAATAATTATATTTTCATCCTTTTCATTTGCTGAAGAACATTCGAACTTACTACAATGGTACAGGCTTCGAATGCTCCACATGACTGTTTGCATTTTCTTATGTGAGCCCATAAAGTTGATATTGGTGTTATTATTACCACTGTAATGATGTTTGCGGCTTTTAATGTTTTACCACAAAGCTGAACAGTGTGTTCATTCCTTTACAATTTTGCATCAAAAATAAACCCGGGAATTTTAAGCCGAGTGTGTTATAAATTAAATCCCTCGGGGGACGAAATCCGCCTATACGTGCAAACAACTACTCAGCTTTTACTAGTGGAAATGTTCACACCCGAGTTTGCTATACAATTAAAAATAGTTGTAACATCATTCTGTGAAGTGCTTGTGACGCGCTACGAATTACCTACGGAAGATACAATCTTGATGTTTATATGCAACTTAGAAATTGAAAAAAATATATAGATTAAACAGCAAAGGGCCAACTTTAAAGCACTACGGAAGATCCGTACGGATGTCCTATATATGACTTCATTTGAAGGTTAAAGTCGGAATGTCACTGTGCGGCTTTCAAATAAATTTTCTTGTTGCACAAAACATATTCAAAAAAATTAATGCGAGACAAAAAAACGAAAGATGTACTGAGTTAATGGCTTCATGGATATTTAGAATTGCAAGGATGAGAAATGTCTTATTCAGGAGAGAAATACGTTTACTGTTGAGAAAAAAAATGCAGTCTGCAGTAATCATTTTGTGGTTAGAACGCTGAAATAACGATCGGACAAGGTATTAATTCAAGCTCCTGCATGAGCCTACTTTTAATAACCAATTAGAATTAGTTTTTTAGGCACATGTGAGAGCAATATGTAGATAAAATTTAGCTGATTTATGATTTATTATAGATTTTTTGACCACGAAAATAGCAAATTTTATCCATTGTGAAGATATATCATAAACACCAAAAAGGCTGTTAAAAATATTGCATATTGAGTGATGTTGCAAAACTGCATAGTTAATTTGATTCTTCCCGTGGCTAGTATATTTTTTGTTATTGAAGGTTAATTTAATTTCTAAGAAGATAATGGTCTATTGGAAACGTTATTATATGCCGAAATATAAGAACCCACAGTTATTCTGATTTCTTCCTCAATTGGTAGATATGTACAAACGGGTAATGTCCTCGACTGGCGATCCCAAAAAAAAAAAAAAAAGATGTTCCAAAAAAGGTTCATTTGGTAACGCATTGAACTGATGGAACTTAATTATTACAAATGTTTCCAGATATTTCTTACACTTAAGATAAAGATGGTGGATCTATCAAATGAGAAAAATGATAATTCTCGGGCCAAATATTTTTATTTTGCAAGAGTAGGTCTGTTTCGGGTCACCTTTTTTATAATACCGATAACTTAATAACTTGGTTCAACAGTACAAACAAAAAACTTTATTCCTCTCTGATTGCAAACGATATATTAATCTCTAACTTTAGGATAACTAAATAAAAACAAAATCTCTGTGTTGCCACTGATTGATCTGAATGTGTCCGGGGGGAGGGGATCAAACGGTTTTATTTGTGGAACGCTGTTTAGTTAACATTAGATTATGCAGATAATGCATTTATGCAGCAATGCCACCAACGTTCACGGCTGTTTTTCGTAAAAAGAATGAGAACGTATGTCGAACACTTTAGTATTCCTATTTTCAATTTTTTTTTGTATTACGGATTTTTTCTACAAATTTCAATATACGATTAAATTAATTGTTAAATTATATTATTTTGACTCATTCTTTTCTCGGGTTATTGTAATACTTATATATTTGTTTTTATATTTAACAAACAATATCAATAAAACTATTTTTTAAATATGAATAAGATATGTATTCTTTTCTACCAAGTCATTCTAATGAGAACGTTTTTTGTATAATCAGCAATAAAAGAAGTAAATCTTGCAATCCATTCGGTAGACCAATTTTCGGAAATAATTGCTCTTGTAATTTCATGAATGTTTCGAACTTATTTCGCAAGAAACTTTTAGAAGAATGAGGTATTCTAACTAGATTTATGTTCAGGTGCGTAATAAGTTGAAAAAGTTATGTAAATCATTAAAAACAATTTCGAACCTAATTTTTTATCTTGGGTATGTGGGCAGTACGCAAAAAAGCAAAAATAGAGCAAACATAAATTTCTGTTAAATTTGATTCAATTTAATAAAACCTGACAGGATTCTTTAATATTTCCTCGAAGAAAGTACTTACCGCGATAAGACATATTAGGATGGTTCAAATATAAACCGGAATTTTGTCATAAAAATTTTCATTTTATACTTACAGTGCTCATATTTTTTACAATTTTTCGAGATAACCCCCTCGCACGCTACGCACTTTTTCCACCTCTCCGGCAATTTTTTTATTTCTTTTTCGTAAAAATCTCGCGGCTTGTCACATAGCCATTTGCGCACGAACGATTCCACCTCATCGTTGCTGTCGAAACGTTGTCCACCAAGTGCTTCTTTCAACGGGCCAAAGAAATAATAATCACAAGGCGACAAATCTGGACTGTAAGGAGGTGGTTCAAGTGTTTCCCAGCCCAATTCGGCCAATGTCTCCATCGTGAGCCGAGCGGTATGTGGCCTGGCGTTGTCTTGAAGCAGTATCGCACTACGGATCGGAATTTCGCGCCTTTTTGTTCGATAGGCCGGTTTGGCTGTGTTTTTTAGGAGGTTACTGTAATACTGCGCCGTCACAGTACGTTGTTCAGTTAGGAAATCGACTGCGATCACTCCATTCATGTCCCAAAACACGGTACACAACACCTTCCCAGCTGACTGTGTAACCTTCGCTTTGACTGGCGCTCCCTCTTTTTTCTTCCGCCACTCCATAGACGAGCGTTTACTCTCCGGCGTATAGTAGTGTACCCAAGTTTCGTCCGTGGTGAATATTCGCCGCAATAAATTCTCTCCTTCCTCTTCATACCGCTGCAGGAGACGCGTACAAACTTCCCAACGAGTGAATTTCTGTTCAAAATTCAGAAGTCTTGGCACCCATCTGGCTGCAATTTTGCGATAACCTAGCCGATCATGAATTATTGTCTCAATACTACCTATGCTGATGCCCAATTCGTCGGTCATATCGCGTACACGGACGCGTCGGTCAGCCAAAATGAGTTGTTCGATGGCTTTGACGTGTTCATCTGTAATGCTGGTTTTTGGGCGCCGCGCATGTGGTATGTTTGACACCACTTCACGTCCTTTTCGAAACGCGGAACACCACTCGTACACTTGAGTTTTGGAGAGACACTCATCGCCGAACTGTTCGCGTAATTTTCGGTAAATTTCCACGGATTTTACGTCGTCTTTGACTAAAAAACGAATAATGATGCGTTGCGCAACAGACACTGGTACTTCTTTTTCACTCATGGCTCTAACTACACTAAAAAGTGAGCTTACGCGGCTCTAATTGCTCTACACGCTTCGTAACAAACCGGTCTAACTGCCAGTGCAACCACTTTTTCCACAATAAATTTTTCGCGCGTTTATTTAAAAATTCCGGTTTATATTTGAACCACCCTCGTAAAAAATTAAACAATTTCTCTATAAGCGCTGAATTTAAAAGACGTTGAAATAAATCACGTAAACACAAACGATCGAAGTTTATTAGATTTTATGATAGGTTCATTCTCATAAGAAATGTGTTCAATGAAAGTACCGAATGTATCCACTTAGCGAACTAAAATACCTAAAATCATAGTTAAATAACTTTCAACGAAATCCTTTACAGTCACAGTGTAACTTTGATTAGGCTCGTTTTAGAAACTAAACGAAACGAAATATCACTCAAAGTAATAAAGTGAAGATATTTTTCTAAAATATGTACACTAGACCTGGTTGTAAAATTTGAACCTAGTCAATAGTATAATGAAAATTTTATTACACATTAATTTTATGACTTTTTAATGAAACCGTTAAATGGTAATTGCAGCATTTCTCGGTTTCGTAAAAACAGATTAATGTTCGTTGAACATTCGAAACAATTAGTTATTTTGTGATCAGACGTAGTTTGTTTATCCATCTAATATTAGTATAGCTAATTTTTCATTGCAGTTATTAAATTTTCTCAAATTTATTAAACGTTTCAACAGGTACGTAATTGATACTACGCTCGTTTTACAAATAATTTGTTTATAACGAGTTCTTTGCAAGTATATCGTAAGCTTTTTAATTTCATATTTTAATTTTAATTATTGGTTAAATTTTTAAAAGTTTTCGTTTATTTACAATCATTGCAATTTTTTCAAACTGTTTCAAACAATACTGAGTACAATTTCATTTTTTAAAATATTTTTTTAATTAAATAATATTATTTCTGTAGGATTTTTTTTCAAATTATGGAATGTATATAATGAAGAAAAAACATCTAAAATTGTTGCTAATAAAATATTCAAACTAAAATTGAAGGAAATATTTATTAATTTTTTTTTTACAAGTATGCATACAAGACAAAGACGTATACTACTAGAATGGATTTTTATATATACAAGGTACAACCAGTGTTCATACAGCTAGTCGAATTAGAAATTATGTTTTTCCTCTTTCACATTTTCCCAACAAAATAAGAGTTTGCAATTATAATATAATAGTAATAGCATTATTTACAAATATAGAAATAAACGATTTCGAAATCTTACATATACACCTAAGTAATAATAATAATAATACCTATAATACATGCAAAACACTAAAGTTAACTAATTACATTATGTGCTACACCACGAAGATAATCTTCAAGCTGAAGCTGATTATAATTTGTTGCGACTTTCAACAAACGTTTGTCGCAATCGACATATTTCTTTTTTTTACTCGGTCACTTTTATCAATAAGACTATGTTTTCTTCATTTTGTTGATATTATATCACGTTCATAGACGAATGACAAAAACCATTATGTGTCAACATCCTTTGCGGCATTCTTTTTTTTTTCGGAACAGGAAAGTAAAAATAACAATAATGGCAAGTTTTACACGCATTCATTGTACATTTTGTTATGTTGTTCTGTTAGGAAAATTAACCATTTTCTTAAAAATTAAAAACCGAATAGCCAATCGTACAGGTTATGAACAATGCAGGTAAATAAATTTCACCCTATTCAGGATTTGGTAAAATAAACAAACTGAAGCACTACACTTATTTACAGAAAACAGTTTCATTCGTTAATTCTCCGTACTACGGTCATTATTAAGAATAGTCTATTCGAAAAATATTCTAGTAATTCTTCTTCCGCCGAAATAATAACAACTGCTTTACAATAAACCTATAGTTAATTCCAAGAAAAATATACGATTTTTTCCATGACGATTTTATCACTTTTTCTTCTTTTAGTCCTACAAATTCGCATATTGTAAAATATTCGAGGTCCTATTCATTACCTCTTTTCAATCACTCGCAGGAAATCCCCCATGGTGAGAACCAAACCGACAAAAAAAAATTGACGCCCGTTTGAGAAACATGAGTAGTTTACAATATATCCATAAAATTATTTTCTTAGTGCTGTTGTATTTTTTCGGAATACTCACTGCCGATCAATATTTACTTGTTTTCTAAAATAATTACATAGAACGGTTATAAAACAAATATATATTTTTAAGAATGTAAAATAGTTGTTTAAAAATCGGAAAATTGTTGTTACTTAATTATGTTAATTTTATTACTAAATGAGCTGCTTTATTGATGTTTTTGCATGGTTTAAAAATGAATTCTGGTTTATGTTGGTCATATTTCATAGTAATAAGAAAAAATGATTCCAAGTAATTAATCCGTGTTACATAACGTGCAGAATTAAATATCTAGCTCTAAAATATTTATTTTGCAGATAACTGTATTTTAGAAAAAATAAATAAAAAATAAAATAAAATATAATTTTATCGCAAATACAGCAAAGCAGTTGAGCATAATGTGTCAACCGCCAAGGATTTAATATGATAAGTATGAATTATCGTAATTTCAATTTACATAATACTAAATTAAAAACAGGGCCAGTCGGTTTGGCTCAAACGAATGGGTTCCGTTAAAAATAAACATAAAAATAGAAGAAGAATTTCTTAAAAGTAATAAACGATTTTTTTTAGTAGTTTTTCATAATCATTAAAGTTAATTTTATTTTATTTTTTTGCGAATGTAAAAATTTATTATAAAGCACATGGATTTCCTTTGAAAGCAGAAAATCTGTCACAGAGGAAAATTATTCCTATGATCTACTAATTCTTTCTGAAATTTTTTATTGAAATAACCCGCTAAACGAATACATAATCAGAACTTCAAGTCTTTATAACCAAAAATAATTCTTTTTGCGATATACGAACGCAAAAGAAACATTGAAAACAGCTGGTTTATTTTCTAAACAAATTAATTACTACTTTCACGGGTGTTCTTTTTTGATTCATTACGCCTTAAATATGATAATTATAGAAGAAAAAAGAATTAAAAACTCACTAAGGCTAAACTAGGTCTACTTGGAAAAAAGACGAATTCGAAATGTAACGAGACGAATCGTGTTGCGGCCGAAACGAAATGACTCTCCAGGTAGGTATAAAAAGATTATAAAAAAATGTGATTACTCCTACACCCGGCATAAACATGTAGGTTACTAATTAAGACTTAGTAGCTGGAAAATAAAAAAGAAAATCGCGATACTGCATTTTTAATTTTGTGAAAACTATCCGCCAAGGTACGCCAGTTTATTAATTAATAAATATTCTAAAAACTTTCAATTATTATATGTATAAAAATTTTCACTGACTGCTTTTACTCGGACTTGGGTCGTTAATGTTCACCACACTAAGGTTAATGAATCATTATATAATTACTAAGTCATTAATATTTTTAAGTTAATTCTAAAAACGGGGAATATGTCAATTTATATATTCTTGCTTGTACGCAATTTCAGGTAAATACGAAAAGGTTATAAAAACTGTGATTTTAATTCGTCATTTAATTTGATGAGTCCATGCTATTCAGTAGGAGCGTTATTCTAGGTTGATTAAATCATTTTGCAATGTAGATGTATCTCATATATTTACAGTTTGCCACTTCAGTCACTTGTATATAAATACTAGCGTTCCCTCAATGGTCCAAATTCGACCTTAATTATCATTAAAAATTTTAGAAAAATATATACGAATTTGTATATTTCCAAAATTTTTCTCCCACTCTTATACATTCGTTCATTATATATCTGAGAACATATACTTTTATATGTACTTTCAATACAAAAATTAAATAACACCTTAAGATTTAGTACACTTTAAAAAAGCCAATAATGATGATTATTAAGAAAAATTAAAACATTTCAATAAGAACAGATTTACTGGCTGCAGCGACTTCCTTTTTCAATTTTTGTATTACTTTTTTATTTAAATACGAAATAAAAAGTATAACTGTTTCCAAAATTTTGTGTACTGATAGCTCTAAAGATCATCAATAGTTACTAAATAGAAAAAAAAAAGCAAGAAAATCGGTTAATAAATAGTGGAGAAGAAGGTACTGAACCGTTTTGTCTTTGCATATTTATATACAGAAGAAGATTATCCATTATTTTTAAAATAGAATTTCCCGCAGTGCATTTATCGGGAATATTTAAACAAATTCAAAGTTTGAAAGATTCTTCCTTATTGGCTTTATTAAAATTTTTACGAAAATAATATTAGTTCAGTGTTTTGAAGATTTAAAATTTTTCTAAACGAACTAAAAGAAAAAAAAAAAAAGGTTAGCCGGGCAGGATGTTTTATGTACTGAACATTCTGTGAGTTAATTTAAAGATTACCATAATTTACATTTACATAATATTAAATTCAAAACAAAGATATTTAATCTTTAATTTGAAATATCGTATTAATTTCTCGCCCAGTATTAACATAAATGTGTTTATGTTTAAAAATTTTTGCGCCTTTGTTTGTCTTTTTCGATATTTTTTTGAAACCAGGGTTGATTCGTCAAGGAATTAAATATATAATTAAAATCGTAGATAACAAAAAAAACTTCAATAAACGTATCCATACGTTAGTAAAAAAAAAAAAATTAAGAAAACCGACAATTCATTTGACCGGTTATTAATATTAATAATTTTCGTCCGTTTCATGTCACCATTGCTAACAGAACTCTTAAATTTACATCGCGAAAGTCTGTTTATGAGTATTTCACGGTGAAGTCGTAATTTCAAAAAAAAAAAAAAAAAAAATAGAAAATATTTTTAAAAAGCGAATAACCAAATAAAATCATGTAAAACATGTGTCTTGTGATTATATATATATTTATGCATATAAAAACATGCTATACGCGCGGAAAAACTAAATCGTTAACGAAGAACGGTATTTTTTGGACGGAATTTCTGATAGCTGTATTTGGTAACTCGTGTTTCTCACTAACACAGATGACAACGTTTAACGGATGATACCTGAAAATCACCGTAGGTGGTCTGCAAAAAGGTCTGAGTTCGCCTGCGCCCGAAAGAGGCTGCGCCCAATCGATCGCTCCCGAAAGATCGCCCCCGAAAGAGGGTGACCCCCAATAACAGTGCTGACAGGAAAAGAGAATCCAGGGTTACTACGTGAACGAGTAGAGTATCCGGAGAAATCGATAATAAATCATAGGAGGTTAATTGAAACGGTCCGGGAAAGAATAGAATACGTCGGAAAGAGAAACATGAAAAAAATAAATAATAGAATGCTAGAATTAAGTGTTGGTGATCCAGTATATGTATATCCGGAATCATACACTATCTGATAAAGCCAAGAACAAATCAAAAAAGTTAAGTGACGTTTATAAAGGGCCATTTAAGATCGGTAAGAAAATAGGAACTAACACATATGAGATAGTAGATCAGAATAATCAAAGTCTCGGAATACAAAATGTAAAGAATTTTAAAAAAGGGTAATGTTGAAAGTGAATGAGAGTCAAATTAGTTGACTTGGAGAAGGGAAGATTTAAAGTAAGTAGAATAATAAATAAATCTTTAGGATTATGAAAACAGTTAATATTACCTATTTATGCGAATGATATTTAGTTACCTGCTGTTGTACCTAAAATATTCGGTTAAAATGTATATATGGTATGTAAATAAGTTGTGGTAATAAAACGTGCGCGTATCGGTTTATCTGTATATAAAAAGAAAAAAAAAATGTTTATAGATTATTTTAAATAAGTTGTTACGGCAACAAAATGTGCGTAAAATTAATAAAAAACATGTAATATGATTGGTAGGAAATAATTTGAGTTGCAATGTGTGATTCGCAGTCTATTGGATGAGTAAATGAGAGTGTAAGAAGAATATTAAATGTGGCGTATCGGTTAAAAGGGTAGTATGTAATTTGCAGTGGTACTGAGTGTGGTAAGCTAATCAGATCATTAGATCTGGTGGAGGAGTGTTCATTAATAAACATTGATGCCGGTGCGTGATTCTTCGTGTGCGTGTGACATCAGTGTCTCTGAAAAATAGTGGCGATTAGAATTCGTCAGATCAATTGTCGCTTATCAGCTAAATTTCGCGTCGAATCGGAACGCGATTATTCACAGCGTCTCTACAATATAATATGTTATCTCCGCCTTATGATTTGAAAAAGAATATAAACAATTTATCATTTTGTTCAAACTTTACCAAAAAGGATCCTTGCTGTATTAAGATGATTTTCTTTTAAATGTTACGATGTAAGAATGGAATTATCATTAAAATTCAAGGGCAAAAATTTTTTTTTGAAAAAAAAAAATTTTTTTTTTTAGAACGCAGTGATATATTGTGATACGATATAGATGGGGTAGGCGAGAAAATTGGAATTATTTGAATACAAATATGATGAAATAATTTAAAATACGAAATAGAGAATTAGTTCTGAAATATACATATATATATATAATAGAAATTCCATTAATATAGGTAATTCATAAGCATACCGCTGATCATCTGACAGGGTATCTAAAATGAGAAGGGAATTTCGCAAAGATGACTATGTAAGATGATAAGAGACGGATGAATAGAGCGGAATCTGTTCGATCTAGGCGCACGGAAATTACTTTGATTTTGTTAGCGGCTGTGTGAATCCGCTCTACGCGCAAACGTGTGTCCTTTACGTACCTGCATTTTCTAGTCAGTTTTTTTTTTAGTTATTTGTATATAGTTATAATCGCGTTACATCGAAAGTCATCATCCTAGTCACTACAAAAGCATATTGTTTTAAGAAGGAGGCGCAATAATCGAAGAAAATAAAAAAAAAAAAAAAAGAATAAGGAACAGCTTCGAAATAGTGTAGCCGGAGAAAAAAAAAAACTTCGAAGACCGAGGGTGGACGAAAGCGCTCGAAAGTCACCAGTGCCTATACGGTAGCTACTGGAGGAGCTAAGAAGCCCAGCCTTCGCAGTCACTAGTCAATCAGGCGGATAGATTGCAGTCAAGGAAAATACAGGCCAGATTTATGTATTCATATTTTATATCGTTTTATTGTTGTTGTTTAAAAATTTGTGAGTTCTGCGATTGAATGAGTATAGGCTAAAGTATATGTATATGGTATATGTGGATTGCCCCGCGGAGTACAGGCTGTATGTCGCTAGAGATAATTCTCTAGATAGTAGTCACTCGTTGCCAATAGATGCCAGTCCATCGACAGCGACACGAATGACAACAGCCACGAATTTCCGTGCGTCCACGTCGTGCGGGGTGGTAATTTTCTTTCAATAGACTTGGTACTGAAAAGAAGAGCTAAAACGGAAATTCATATAGCTGATGGGAAAACGGTGGGGTGTTGTTGGCCGATAACAATACACCAATAAATACCGATAAGCATAATATTGCAGCTACATCTTGCAGGCCATCAGCAGCTCACCCATAACCAAAGTGCCCCAGGCAAGACTAATACTATTATGTCTTGGGGTGAGCAGGCGAGTATCCAGCACCTTAAAACTGGACCTGTCGGCTAGGGGAGTAAACCCCGACAGAAAATCATGACGGAAGGCAACGGGATACCACCGTCATTTCAATTTTCCCTAGAACTACATCTATGTACGTCGATAAAAAAATGGCCCTAAGTCTCCGTCAGGCTGTTACTGATCCGCCCAGACAGCTAAATAGGGTGCTAAGAATACACGGAGTTAAAGCAAGGCGGAAAAACTTCATAAACATTGGAACTTGGAACGTAAGATCGGCATATCAGATCGGAAAGCTAGCAAATATCATATCAGAAGTAAAAAGATTAAACATAGACATACTGGGCATTAGTGAAACGAGATGGACAGGAAACGGGAGAATAAAATCTGACAACGACTATGAAATGATCTACGCCGGAAAAGATAAACATGAACATGGAGTAGGAGTACTGATACATACGAGACTGGCCAATAAAATAAGCGCAGTGATACCTAAATCAGAAAGAATCATCCTTATTAGAATTGATACGAAACCAAAACCTATCGTGGTAATACAAGTGTTGCTGGTAATTGTGATCTGAAAATTTGAGCACGGGAGCCCTGAAAAGGGCTTTTTCTAAAAATACGAAACGTAAACAGATAATAAAGGAGGAATGAAATTAGGAAATGACGCAAATTAATAACGGGATTATTTAAACGAAGAAAATTAACGGACGAGAGGATAAAGGTAAGAAAAACGGGACTATTGAAAACGGGAATAAATAAAACAAAACACAGCGAAAGAAAACGGGATAAATAAACAAAAAAAACAAAGGATGATAACAAAAACACGGTGATATATTCTTGGGTTATAACGAACGAATAACGGACATATTTTATTATAAAGCAGCGCTACGCGAAGTGGCAGCTGATAAGCCACAGATAATACAGAACTGTAGCTTCCCGATAGCGCAGCATTATTTAACAAAAGCGATAGCGAACATATTCAAATAAAGCTTTACGGCTTAGCATTAAATGTCAAATATTTCACGAACAGCACTCCCCCACCGGATGAACAGGGAGGTTCATCAGGCAGTAATGGTACCAGGGAATTGGTAGCCTTCTTCCGAAGGGTCCCCGCGACCAACACGTCTACGGTACGGACATCGCCATTCGCATCGGGATAAAGCTTCATTACCCGACCGAGCTTGTACTGATGTGGCTTCAGGTTCTCATCTTTTAGCAGAACAACACCTCCGATTTTCATGTTGTCTGATTTAGTAAACCATTTGTGTCGCAGCTGTAACTGCGACAAATAATCCTTTGACCATAACCGCCAGAACGAGTTAATTTTGTTTCGGACGGCGATGCATCGCCTAAACAAGGGTAGGGATTCGTCTTCGGCTTCTGGTAACGAGACCAAAGCATCACCTATAAGGAAGCGGCCTGGTGTAATTACATCGATAGTTTCGGCGGAACTCTTGCCGGCCAGGGGGCGAGAATTCAGGATAGATTCGATTCTTGCGAATATTGTAGCGTAATCTTCATAATTCAGGGACTCGCCTTTCAGGACACGAGTCAGATGAAATTTAGCGGACTTTATCGCGGCTTCCCATAGACCTCCACGGTGCGGCGACCTTGGCGGGATAAAGCGCCAATTTATTTTCTCTTCTGCCGCTTGCTCTTCAGACGACAAAAACGAAGTATGACGAGCACGGGCCCGAACGGTCAACACAGCGCAGGTAAATAACTGCACTATAAGCTTTCTCGGAGGCATCGGCGAATCCGACCAGTTGGTTGATTGTAACATCGTGTAAAGAAGTATAAACCCGTCGTATCTTGAAACTTTCCAGCGCTCGTAACTCGAGGGCGAACTTGCGAAATTCCCGCGATAAAAGTTCGGAGACGGGATCATCCCAGCCGATCCCTTTTTTCCAAAGCCGCTGAAGGAATATCTTCGCTCTTATCGTAATGGGTGCTACGAATCCAAGTGGGTCGAATATTCGGAAAATTTGAGACAACACGAGCCTTTTGGTCAACACCGGCTGGTCTGTCAAGTAAACGTCATGTAGCTGGATGTAAAAATTATCGCTCCTTGGACACCAAGAGAGACCTAACAGCGAGATGGTTAGCTCATGAATATTGACGATACCGCTGCTCTCCACGAATGCAGGATCGATCTTTGCTAACAAAGTCGGTGAGTTGGACTGATATTTCCTCAAGAGGAAGCCAGCAGACGACAAAGTACTATGGATATGCTTCTGCAACTCCGACGCATTTTCCAAGGAATCCGAGCCGGTGAGCAAGTCATCCATATAAAAGTCGTTGAGAATCGAACGGGACACAAGAGGAAGAGAGCGCGCAACTGACTTGCCTAGGATGTCCAGGCACTTTGTGGCTAGAAACGAGGCTGGCGTGGTGCCGTAGGTGACTGTATTTAATGAATACTCCTTCACCCTTTGAGACTCTGCACTGCGCCAGAGGATTTGCTGCCAACGTCGGTCATCCGGATGGACAAGTATACAACGATACATCTTTTCGATATCCGCCGAGAATGCGATCCGATGGCTCCTAAAGCGTAGTAAAACGTCGAATAACTCAGGCTGGATAGTCGGGCCCTTCATGAGCGTATCGTTTAAGGATATTCCGCTCTCCGTTTTGCTGCTCGCGTTAAACACCACACGAAGTTTGGTAGTGGTGCTATTCGGACGGAATACGGCCCTATGAGGTATATAATGCGCGTTCGGGAAGATACTAGGAGTCAAAACGGACATATGGCCCCGATTTTCGTAATCCGACATGAACTCGGCATATAAGTTACGTACACTTTCCGTTTGACGTCTTTCCATTCGGAGTAACTGGCAATAGGCTTGTTTGCGATTGTTTCGCAGTAGATTTGGATCCATTTTGAATGGTAATCTCACCAAGAATTTTCCATCGGGGTCTCTCGAGTAAGTACTTTCAAAATGTCGCCCGCATTCCGTCTCCTCTGTGGTTGTTTTGTCGGACGGAGTGCACACATTCTCTATCTCCCAAAACCGTCTTAATTGTGCTTCAATATCCACGGATGAAGTCAAGTGACTATACAACACGTTTGACACGAACGTGCTTTCTTGGGTTACATCGGGCAATAAGCAACCGGTTATGATCCAGCCGAATTTCGTGTTTCGAAACGTCAAGTCATCGATTTTCTCCGTGTCATTATTTAAACACGATTCAAAATATTCGGCACCCAACAAAATGTCGATGCTCGGGATATTAACAACACGATCATAGAATACAGGGTCCGCTAACTCTAACCTTAGCGCGTGTTTACGAATGTTTTGGAACGGTAAGTTACTCACCCTATAGGCTAGACAGGAGGCGGCAACAACATCGGCGTCAATCTTAATTTCAAATTTTGAACTACGCGATTTTAGTTTTAAACGACACGAATAACACGAGAAAATTGAACAGTTACCGACTCCTTTAATGGTTACGTTATCGGCGGAGGCGAAAGTAGGTATGCGGAATCGCTTGACGAACGCGTCGGAAACCAACGTCGGCTGGGAGCAGCTGTCTAACAATACACGGGCGGTGCCTTCCATCCCATTGCATTCAAAGTTTACCAGTGCCGATGGAAGTAGTGTCGTCTTCCGAACTGCCGCAACGCTGATACAGGAGAAACTGGTTGTCGTGGCGGAATTATTTTCGGAGGAATTCTGGTCGTTGACATTCGAATTTGCTGCAATGGTCGGTGGCTGCGCCCCGATTTCCTTGTCGAAATGCAGTAGCGTGTGGTGTCTTCCGCCACATCTAAAACATAACTTCGACGTACAATTAACTACGGAATGTCCTAAACGGAAGCACACGTAACAGCGACGATTTCGTTTAATAATTTCGTAGCGTTCAGCGGGCGATTCTGTCGTTGACAAACTATACAAGTCGGCTTTGACGATACAAAAAAGGATTTTTTATTCGCGTTACATTTGAATTTTTCAGTTTGTTTTTCCCGCGCCTCAATGCTCGATGCACGAGTTTTGAGGAACTCCTGTAAACTTTCGAACGACGGGTAGACGTTATTGTCGGTCAACGAATTTTCAAATGCCTCTCTAGTTTTCTCGTCCAACCGAGTGGACACGAAATAGAAAATTATTATACTCCACCCATCGGTGTTCTCACCACATACTTTCAGGCCTTTTAAAGCGAGATCTACTCGGTCGAGTAAATCTCTTAAACTGAATTCAGAGTCGATTTTTTTTATTGCGAATAAATTGCGTAAATGGGTGAGGATTATTAACCGCTTGTTAGCGAATCGGTCGTTCACCCGTCGCCAAGCTTGGTCGTAAGCACTTTCTGATAACCCAATATCACGAATAACTAACGCAGCGTCTCCTTCCAACGCCTGTTTTAAATAGTACAGTTTTTGAACTTTCGGTATTGCGTCTTCGTTATGAACTAAGTTCTCAAATAGGGCCCTGAAATCCATGAACTTACATATGTCGCCATCAAATTTGGGGATAGCGATTTTCGGTAATTTAACGGACGAACTATGGCCTTGGTTAAAACTGTTCATGGTAGACGATCTTAACAACGAATTACGATCAGATTTATCGAGGTACTTGGTTTTAAAATGCTTACCTTTTGCTATCGTATTCATAACTAAATCGCTTACGACGGCTTTTTCATCGAAAAGCTTGTTTTCTTCTTCTTCCAATTTTTTTCCATCCAACTTATTCATCTGCTGGAGAATTAAATCGCAAAATCGAACTTTTTCTCCGCTAAGTTCAGCGATCAGTAGTTCTAATTTCTCTAAACTTTCGTCTTCTAATTCGTTCGCAATAATTTTCAGAATGCTTTCCGCTAGACGGTTAATTTCACGACGCGAAACCCGCAAATTTCTTTTTAAATCGGAATCGGCCATAATTTAAATTCGAATTAACACAAATCACAATTGATGAGCGACGATTAAATTACTTACCGGCGTGATAAGATCTTAAACAACCGCAGCGATTGCTTAGGAGCGGACTTCAACGAAATGCTGGAATAAATTACCTTATCAATCCGGCCCGGAGGACCAAAAAATGTTGCTGGTAATTGTGATCTGAAAATTTGAGCACGGGAGCCCTGAAAAGGGCTTTTTCTAAAAATACGAAACGTAAACAGATAATAAAGGAGGAATGAAATTAGGAAATGACGCAAATTAATAACGGGATTATTTAAACGAAGAAAATTAACGGACGAGAGGATAAAGGTAAGAAAAACGGGACTATTGAAAACGGGAATAAATAAAACAAAACACAGCGAAAGAAAACGGGATAAATAAACAAAAAAAACAAAGGATGATAACAAAAACACGGTGATATATTCTTGGGTTATAACGAACGAATAACGGACATATTTTTATTATAAAGCAGCGCTACGCGAAGTGGCAGCTGATAAGCCACAGATAATACAGAACTGTAGCTTCCCGATAGCGCAGCATTATTTAACAAAAGCGATAGCGAACATATTCAAATAAAGCTTTACGGCTTAGCATTAAATGTCAAATATTTCACGAACAACAAGTATACGCGCCAACCGCAGATAGCAAAAAAGGAGAAATAGAACGTTTCTATCACGATCTAGAAGAAACCAGAAAGTGCACGAAAAACAAAGATGTCGTATTCGTAATTGGAGATTTTAACGCCAAAGTTGATAAAGATCATGGTAGCGAAATAGCTGGAAAATACGCGCTCGGAGATAAAAACGAAAGAGGCGAAATGCTGATTGATTTCGCAGAAAAGAATGATTATGTGATTTGTAACACATGGTTCAAACAACACGTAAGAAGGTTGTACACGTGGGTTAGCCCTGGAGATAAAGCTAGAAATCAAATTGATTACATTCTGGTGAACCAGCGATATAAAAATGTTGTGAAAAATTGCCATACATACCCGGGAGCTGACTGTAATACGGATCATGTGCTACTCCTCGCCAAATGCCGCATAGCATTGAAAAGTCGAAAGGAGAAACTGAAGAAACAGCAACAGATAGACACAAATTGTCTAAAAGACCACGGAATACGAGAGAAATTCCAGGCTGAACTGAGAAGACAAAACAAGACCGAGGCGCACGAAAATGAAAATATCGATGAAATGTGGTCTACATGGAAAAACAAAGTTATTGCAGCTGCCAGTGATGTAATACCGGTTAAAGAAAAAAGAAGGCATAATCCTTGGATGACGATAGAAATACCAAAGATGATGGAAGAAAGAAGAAAGATTAAAAACAGATTCGGACCTGAATATGTCAGATTAAATAAGAACATACAACAGAAATGTACAAAGGAGAAAAGTAAATGATACGATAGAAAATGTCAAGAGATCGAAGAACTCGACGCAAAACATAGCGACAGAGAACTACACACTAAAATTAAGCAAATGATGCAGATACATAAGAAAAAGAAGAACAGCATCTCATACATACGCAATAAAGACGGAAACTACTGCATGAATAAAAAAGAAACGTAAGAAGTTTGGCTAGAATACGTGAAGGAACTCTATGACGACGCTGCAAGACCTACCCAAATCGACAGCGCAACAAAAGAATCAGCCCCAAAAATAGAAATATGGGAGCTGAGAAATGCAATCAAAAGAGGTAGAAATCACAAAGCTGTAGGTAAAGATCAATTGTCGATAGACTTAATAAAACACATAACGCCAGAATATGAAAAAGAACTATTACAGATCATTAATAAAATATACAAAGAAGGCAAACTACCTGTAGATTTCAAAGAAGTAAATTTCATACCGATACCAAAGAAAAGCTCCTTCCAAGTATGTTCTGAATACAGAACCATCGCATTGATGAGCCACTCTCTGAAACTTCTATTGGCAATAATTAACGCCAGAATTGAACGGAAAATCGATGAAAACCTAAGCGAAACACAATACGGATTTGTTCCAAAAAGAGGAACCAGGGACGCCATTGTGCTCCTGAAAATAGTTATACAAAGAGCTTTGAATGCAAACAGAGATATCGTCGCGTGTTTCATTGATTACGAAAAAGCTTTTGATAGTGTAAAACATGAAAAATTAATCAAGATATTGAAGAAATACAATATTGACGACAAAGATTTACAGGTAATAAAGGATTTATACTGGGAACAGTACGCGAATATCAAGATAGGCGCAGAATACTCCACTGGGCAATGCAGTATAAAGAGGGGTGTAAGACAAGGATGCCCACTCTCTCCACGGTTATTTAACATCTACGCAGACGAAATAATAAAAGAGGCACGAATTGAAGGAATGGGTCTGAAGATCAATGGACAAAGAATCAATGAAATAAGCTATGCGGACGATAAGGTATTTATAGCTGAAACAGAAGCTCAAATGCAGAAAATGATCGATAGGATAAACCGTGCGGGAAGGAAATTCGGAATGAAAATAAACACGGAAAAAACGAAAGTCATGAGATTTTCGAGAACCAATAACAAAAAAGTAGTAATCATAATAGACAATGAAAAAATCGAGAATGTCACTGAGTTTAGATATTTAGATGCTCTCATAAGTAAGGACGGAAGAGACCTAAAAGAAGTCAAAAGTAGAATCGGTATGGCAAAGACCGCCTTTAATAACCTTAGCAATGTCTTAAAAAACAGAACCTTAAGCATGGGCCTGCGGAAGAGAATAATGAGATGCTACGTTTGGACAGTATTAAAATATGCGTGTGAAACCTGGACAATGAGTGCGGATATTGTAAGAAGACTGAACGCGTTTGAAATGTGGTGCTTTCGGAGATTATTAAAAATACCTTGAACTGATTTTGCAACAAACGTATCAGTCTTAACAAAAGTAAATGAAGAAAACAAAACGATAGTTGAAAATATTAAGCACCGAAAGCTGAAATATATAGCACATAAAATCCGGGAAAACGGTGTTTTCATGTTGGCATTGCAAGGACGAGTTCAGGGAAAACCCATTAAAGGAAGAAGAAGATTCGAGCTAGCAACTACGAATGCACCAGCCAACTTTCCATGTAAAAGTATACAGGACACAATTAGATACGCCAGGAATCGAAGAATATAGATGTACGCAACCTTTTGAGGCAAGAGATGCGACCCCGACGACGACGACGATGTGTGGATTGATTTGTGTTAATTTTTTTTTATATGCAGCTGCCTCTCCCAATCGTTTAGTGTCTCGGTGTTTTAAAAATATAGAAAAATTTTGTGTACGAAGTGTTGGATTATTGCCTGTGTGAGTGTGCGAAGTAATTTCCAGAAGACCGAGTAAAAAATATTAAAGACAGAGATAAAAGTAGTAAGAAGTATAAATTAACTTCATTTAAAAGAAATATATATATTATCACAGAACTGGCTACCTCTGGTGGCGGGTAACATGATAGCTTTAAACATTATACTTTGGTTAATTTAAAAAAATCACGGTATCGCGAACGATCGAAACGTGTTCGAGAACGATGCGTGCGCTTTTACTACCTTTAAATCGATTGTGGCAGTGGAAAGTCATTCCGTTGATGTGTACTGAATAAAGTAATCAAGGACTTTGAGTATGAGTGTATGTTTGCGTGAGTATGTACATGTAGGGTGTGGTTCCGTAATAAGTCATAGACTGGAATAGAAATTATAAGAACGTTAAGATCTGGTTTCAACGGTAGCGTTAGCATTTTCGCTTTTACAGTGTGTGAGATAGACTTACCCCCATATATAATGTATCGGACAAAGAAAAGTTTTACGCAACTAATCGAATGAAAATCTTCGCGATTTCTGGAAATACCGAAAATGGCGAAAACCTGTATTTTAATGCAATTCCTACATGCTGGCCACTGATAAGATTGATAACAACAAAATTCAATAATGATAATAACTCATTTTACATATGTGTACCAACGCTCGTAACCGTATATACATCATTGTGTGTGTGCATAATCCTCCAAAATCAGTCGCTACTGAATAACGGTAATTTACGTACAAGTAAAGACATGCAACGATCAATTGATTGACAGCGTTAGCATTTGTATGTAGCGCTATGAGAGAAGCATTTTCGCTTTTGCGATGTGCGAGATAGACTTACCCCCCCCCCCGTACATAATGTATCGGACAAAGAAAAGTTTACACAACTGACCGAACGAAAATCTTCGCGTTTCCGAGAAATAGTGGAACGATGAAAACCTGCATTTTACCGTGATTCCTGCAGACTGACCACTGATAACATTGATAACAACAAAAATCAATAATGATAACAACTAATTTTACATATGTGTACGGACGCTCCTAACCGTATATACATCATTGTGTGCGTAATCCTCTAAAACCAGTCGCTATCGAATAACGGTAATTTACATACAAGTAAGGCATGCAACGATCAAATGATTGACAGGTGCAAGGTCACTTGCGATGGCACGCGTACAAATTTACCGCGGTAGTGATGATGATGGTGATTTTTACATGTGTGTGCAGACGTATACACACGTACATGTGCATGTGTGTGTGTTAATTAAGGGATCGATAATTAAATGGAATGCGGTTCTGCGGTTCGAGACGCTCCGGAAACGGCTCTCGAAGGCCTAACGGTGGCGGCATCCTTTGAGTTTGAACTGTCCTTTTCCCTCTACTTACGAAGAATAAATTTAATAATTCTGCATTCGTTACGAAGCGATAAACGAATTTAATAGCGCAAATAACTGAATTTAGGGTAACGCGTATGAATTTTGATGGTTACGAATGTTAGACCTTAAGGGATCTCCCTGGTGTGACTGCCCAAAAATGAAGTGATTCTGAGGATTTTTTTTTTCAAAGAAGAATTCCATAAAATATTTCCAAACTTTGGTAATATATATATATGTGATTCAAGTAATTACAATTTTTTTTTTTGTATAAAAATATGGAAACACAAGCCACTTATGTAAATGTAATTTTTCCCAGACCTCCTAAAAAAAAAAGTAATTTCTCTGCTGCAGTGATTTCTGCCGTCAGTGTCTGAAAAAAAAAAAAAATTTCCTTCGACTTGAAGACATTTGCTGTGCAATGACATAGAGTTATGAAAAAATATAAAAATTTGATGAAACGACAGAATTTTTAAAAAATATATGAAATTTCGACTGAAAAATGGTGTTCCTTTTTTGTACAGAAAATTGACATTTTTTATACAAACATAAAAATTCTACGTCATTGTATGACAAAAAAGGTGCTGAACACGTTAAAAAAAGTTCCAAGCCGACCCGTTAATTTTTGTTTTAATTAGAATTGCAGCAAATTTGAAAAATGATGTTTTGAGAAAAACTTGTTTAGAGTTTCAACTCTTAATTTCGTCATCACAGAATGGAATTTATGATACTTACGGCTGCGTTTCGCCAGCCCCGCCCATTTTGAGTTGAGAAACCAAAATAGGCTTATTCGTTTGTGCTTCTTTGTGCCACTAAGTTTCTTGTTTGTGCTCTCCCCCTTTATAGGTTAATTAAAAAAGTCTTTGGGCGGGGCTGGCGAAACGCAGCCCCGCCTATGTAAAATTAAGGGATGAAAATTATGTCATTCGTTTGTGCTTCATTTGTGCTTCTTTGTGCACGGCTTTTTTTGTTTGTGCTCATCCCCTTCCTGATTTGGAAATGGTGGGACTAGCCCCACCCATGTAAAATTAAGGGATGAAAATTATGTCATTTGTTTGTGCTTCTTTGTGGACTACTTGTTTTTGTTTGTACTCATCCCTTTCTTAATTTAGTAAGGGTGGAACTAGCCCTTCCCATGTTGAGATAAAGGTTAAAAACAGTGTTACTCATTTGTGCTTTGTTTTGTGCTTCATTGGGCCCGGATTTTTTTATTTGTAGTGAATTTGAATGGGCGAGGCTGGAGAAACAGTACCTTAGGGGTATGAAATGGGATGTTGTAAATACAAATATATACGCTTCTGACAGTATAGTGCGTGCTATAATGAAATTTAACCATCAATCTTCTATCTAATAGACAATTCGAAATTAGCTCAATTATTTGTTTCTTCGGCCTAGCGTTTTTAAATTCATTTCTTTCAGGGACAATATATTAAGAAAATAATGCTACACACATACTAGGCAAAGCATTAAAATACAAGAGTATAACAACGAGTCATTTTGATTCTAATTTGCAACTTCAGTTTTTCAAACTTCCTATATTTTACGTTGTTTTCTCAATTTTTCATATATCTTGTTTTAACCTGTGAAAATTTTTTTTTGTCTATTTTAGGATAAATTTTAAGTTTTGTAAAATTTTTTATTATTTCATCATTTTAAAGTTTTTAGAAAATATAAAACTTTTTAGAAACCCTAAAAAGTGTACCTCTATTTAAATTTTTAATTAACAAAAAAAAAATTAATTTTACTTAATTTCATGTGTTTTAATATAATGCGATTGCCATAGTTTTGGAATTCAACTCAATTAATTTAATTTAAATTGGTTTAAACTTAATTATAATTTTTAATAATCTTACATTTATAAACACATTTTCTTGATTTTAATTCGATTTTATTTAACATAATAATTCAGATCTAGTCTTACTTTTAATTTGAAAGCCACTGTTTTATAATATTCAGAAAAATTAATATAGTTTCATTAATACTGAGACGGATTCGGAAGCTGTAGCGTTTTTATTACGTTTTATACGCTTTCTGATAATGCTGTCCAAGGTAGAAATTATTATTTCGATTTTAATATCATTTATATTTCGGGGTTTTTCTCGGGCAGCAGAGAAGACGGTGAATTGCGATCGGAGAAGCTATTTCGACCGAGAAGCCTGGTTATCCCGAACGCAGCCGTTCTGTCGGATGTGTTGCTTGAGTGAACTGGTTTCGCGGGGGAAATCGCGGTCGCGTTTACCGTCGAAATGTATAGCTACGAGAAGTCGCGAGAGAATTTGTAAAATCCTGGAAAGACAGGGTAGTAGCCGCTTTAAAATATAATATAAAATGTAAAATGTTCTAGAAATATCGGCGTTAGAATTAATTGATAAGGTACGGGGTAATTTTCAGCGATTCGACTATGTCGTTTGGAATAGCCCATTGTGTACCAAAAATCTTCGTTCGTGCATTGCACTATAAATCGAGAGCAGATTAATTAATTGTTCACGCGAGAGAGTCGGTTTATTTCAGTGTTCGGTAATGATCGTTCGCTTTAATTTTTGTCGTATAATCACGCCGTCGCGTGTATCTGTTTTACGCTAGTCAATATTAGTTTTCCGCGTGCATTCATTAGAATTTAGAGTGAAATTTTGTTTTTTTGGTGTAATTTTTGTGATTTTGTTGAATACATACGTTTTATTATAAAATATTTCATTTGGACACGTGGTGGGCTCGTGATATCTCCACCGGGGAGACACTACCGCCTTCGAACGGCGGATTTCGCAAGTTTTTTTTTTGTATTTTTCTTGTATTTCGTTAAAAGCCTAGAGCTCTGCTCGGCAGAGCTTTCCGGTAGTGGCAAGCCGTTACTTTGCCACTGACGCCCACATCTTTTGGTTTATATTTTTTGGTATATATATTTTTTTATATTTTTTTAATATTCAATTATCTTGGAAAATTGATATCAAAGATCAGAGTAGTGTCAATATGAATGTCATATATATTTGACTTTTATTTTCTTTTTATTTTTGAGTCTAGTGTTCTAATAGTATTTATTATTGAATGAATTTTTTGCATATATGAAAGTATTTAATTGCCGTTATATAAAATAAAAAAAGGAAAAAACGGACGCTAAAAACTTTATGTAAAAATATTAGAAAGTAAAGTATAAAATCTTCTTCAACAACAATAAAATTAGTGCTAAATAATAATGATGAAATATACAAATAAAAATTATAATTTAAATGAAATAATAATATTTTAATGTAACATTTTATATTTCAAGATTAAAATTTGAAATTTCAATTAAAATATTATCACAAAAAGTAATTTGATTTATTTTTAAACATAGCATGTTCGTAATGACTGTAGGTTTCAACTGTCCTCAAAAATGAGCAATTTTGCAATCCCGACAGTTTTGCCGGTGACGAGTCGTGTTTCGGAAATGTTTTTTTGTTAGTTATTATTAATATTCTTTTTGGTAAAAGTCGTTCAATTCAGTATTTAATTTCTAGCCATCGCACTTCATCTGATTCATGTTATTTTTCTATGCTAACTGTCGCAGCTGACGATCTATTGAAATTGTATTTTATTTATTTTAGTCTGGAGCCATGCCAAATTTATTTTCTAATCGAAATTGCTAGCGTACTTATATTTTGTTTCTTCTACGTTGAATAAACATGTAGTATTTAGTAAATAGTAAACAATTTAGCCAGTTCGTTTTCATATGTATTGACTGTTTCGTCTATTCTAATTTTTCTAAAATGGATCGGCAGGAAGAAAGAATTTTAAGATTGTTAGCCAATATTAACGAGGAACCGGAATGTCTTGCAGTAATTGTTCCGATGAATCTAATATTGATGTATCGGAATGCATTGATCATGATTCGAATTCGGAAATTTCTAACGATGAAATATGTGAAAATAATGAAGGAAATTATTTAAGTCCAAATGATGCACCGCAATTGGTGTATACTGGAAAAGATGGCCACACTTTGTGGAATATACGCTCACCTCCGAAAAATATTAAAATTCCGAAGAAAAATATTTTACAAATTCGTATACCCCGAGTAATTGATAGCGCTCAAGATATTAACACGCCCACAGATATCTGGAAGTTATTTTTTACCAATAAAATTGCTGAAAATATCAAAACAAACACGAATATATGGATTCACAAAAATAAGGATAAATTCAGTAGAGAAAGTGATTGCAACTGAAATACCGTCAGTAAAGTTTAAAGGTCTTTTGTGAACTACTATATTTAGAAGGAGTTCATAAATCTTCTCACATTAATTTAGAAGACTTATGGACAACAAATGGAACCGGAATACAATTCTTTAGAATTTGCATGGCACAAAATCGGTTTAAATTTTTACTGCGAGCGATACGGTTTGGTAATTTAAATTCTCAGGAAGAAAGAAAAGGAGTGGATAAACTAGCACCAATAAAAGACCTTTTTGAACCATTTGTTGGGGGAACTGTAAAAGCAATTTCAGTCTTATGGAACATTGAAATGCTACACCTTTCTGCGGTCGATGAACTGATGTGTTTTGATTTATTTGTATAGAAATTAAAATTAATTTTTTTTATAATCGTTAAAAACATTTTTATGTTTTTACATGGTATTTTTAGAGAAACATAAGATGATGCATTAAAATGTGTGCAATATTTTTCGAAATCCTTAAAACTAATACTATCATACACATATATGCTAACATTTTTAGTTTTTCATGTAGAAGGATAGGTCTGGTACCATTTCGCCTAATTCCCAATTCGCCCAAACCCCATTTCGCCTAAATTTAGGGTCGGGTTACTCAGGTAATAAAAAAAAGGTCAGACAAACATACGAATGATTTCGTGTTGGCAACAGCGCGTCATCATTATCGAATTTTAAGCAGACTAAACGCATCATTTTTTTTTCTATTTGATTCCACTGTTAAGGTTTTTTTTTCTTTCCGAAATACAACAAAAAGGTTTATATGAAAATCAGAAGTGAAAAAATACAGCTAAAAATGTTTGATGTAAATATACGCGAAACGACCACTCCGATTAATATTTGCGAGTTATTTTATTGGATGTCCAGTGCTGTATTAGCCTGACTCTAAATTTTTATTTTATTCACAAGCGAAAATTTTAATATTCAAGATAGAAGAATAGTTTCCTTCAGAACGTTGATACCCACTCAACCCAGAATAAATTGTGACCTCATAGCATAAAACAGTCAGTATGCGGTGATTTTCCGCATATTGAGATGGATTTGGCATTTCTTACGACCTTTGAAAATATTAAAATTTTGGTAATAATCATTCAATTTCTCGGAAGGTCTCGGCAGCGGACAAACGCGGCATTGTTTGTCAAAGACGCATTCTCGGTTAAAAAATCGAAGGATCTGACCGCTACGCAGGGGTTTTTTTTTTTTTTTTTTCCTTGTTTGGGCTTTTCCCTGGGCTTGTCAGCAACAGACGATTACCCATCAACATGTGTACATAGCAGCAATTAGGAGTAACAAGGAATGGAATCTGACAAAGAATGCTATACCAAAGATGGAGAAACAATAACAATCAACGTCGAAAAATGCCAAACGTATGTATCCTGAAAAGAAAAGAAATGACGAAGGTAAGAGCAAAAGGAATTAGCTGTCCCATACCATGGCCACATCTGCAATTACAGAGCCCACAGTACAAACGGACAAAGGAATCTGGCTATAAATAATTAAGGAAGAAGAAACACGGGATGTTTAAAAAGCAGTTAGATCCATCAAGCACGAAACCTATATAGAACACAGCGCTTAGCGTCCGTAAACAATTATCCGAAAGTTCAATGACTTTCTCCATCACTATAAAGCAAAGTTTATAGTTTTTAATTATGAAACATTAATCATATTTATGGCGACGACTGCGGAAACAGCGCCTACCATTCTGTTAAAAGGAAATGAGCAGAATTTTCACCGAGCGAACTAGTTTCGTTACGCGTGGCCGGGAAGCGGAAATAGAGCACTTGCTGACAGTATAGGCGTTTGAAATGCGTACCGAGCTACGTTGTGCCGGAAGAAGTTATTTTGATAAAAAGCTTAGAAAAGGCAAAAAGGCAGGGTGAATTAAATGGAGCTTTATTTATATTTTCCTAATTTTAACATTTACTTTTTGTATGTACTTATAATTGTAATTTTAATAATCAATAATAAAATTACCGCTGTAATGATCATTCGATATCATGTCATTATTGTTAATTCTATTCGATTTTTATTCCTTTTTTCTTACATAAACGCGACCACTTCGAAACTACACCTAATTATAATTTAGCTTTTTTATTATTTTTTCTGCAACTCCGAACCTTAATGTTTTTGTCACACTAAATATCAATAAGGCTTTTACATACTGACTGATAAGGCGGGTGGGATTTATACAGCACTGGACATCCAATAAAATAACTTGGAAATATTAATCGGAGTGGTCGTTTCGCGTATATTTACATCAAACATTTTTAGCGGTATTTTTTCACTTCTGATTTTCATATAAACCTTTTTGTTGTATTTCGGAAAGAAAAAAAAACCTTAACAGTGGAATCAAATAGAAAAAAAAGTGATGCGTTTAGTCTGCTTAAAATTCGATAATGATGACGCGCTGTTGCCAACACGAAATCATTCGCATGTTTGTCTGACCTTTTTTTTATTACCTGAGTAACCCGACCCTACATTTAGGCGAAATGGGAATTAGGCGAATTGGGAATTAGGCGAAATGGGAATTCACCGAAGGATAACTACATAATGTATGTATGTATATTCTTATAACTTTTAAAACGTTAGTAGTGTATGTTAAAATATAAAATTTAGTGACCCAGAGAACTCACGGGTTAAATTGTTTTCAAGGAAGATGGAAACATAGGGATGGAAAGTTTTTTGGGAATAATTATTTATGCCTTCAAATGTTGCGGCCGAAATGCTTGCAAAAACATTAGCAGTAATATAACAACTGATAAAAATCTTATACATACATAGTCTTTATAAATGAGACCGAATTGTAAAACTGTGAAAATCATTGTTAAAACGAAATGTCAATCGTTGTGTTCGTAAAACGCATCCTGCTCGGTTGTGGATGTGAACATTTTATTTTAGTTGTCTCCGAATAGTTTTGCTTTGTCGGTTATCAAAAACTAATTGTCTCTTAAAAGTAGACCGTCTGGATAAATAATGTTATTACAGTAATAAATTATATGATATTAACCAACATATTTTTATAACTAAAAGTAAATACTGTAAGTGAATATAAAAAATAAAATAAACATATTACTTATTTACTAAAATCAATTTCAGATATAAAAAAAAGCGAGGGATGTACAATTTATTTACCAAACACGGTATTTAATTATCGACTGTTAAGAATATGTAAAAAAAAAAATAGAAGATCTGAATTCGTATATAATCAACTGTGTATTAAGAGAACAAAAATCTAAAATTTGTAAGCACTCAATTTAATCAAAATTAATAAATGATCATAAAAATTTACTCACAGAAGAAACACAAACTGGCAGAAATAAAGGCAAAACAGAACTCGTTATCTGGAAAAGACAGCGTTACTATTATTAGAGAGAGAAAACAATAAGAGAAGAAAATGATTACAAACAAAAAGGAATTTAATATTTTGGTGCATTTACATTAGTGTAAATCGACGCGGTGTACATTTACTGTTAGGAGCAATTGTTGACAAGATGATAGTAATACGTGTGAATTCCTCAAAAATCAGCAAACCAATATGCTCAATGGATGAAAATTATAAATATGTAACTATGGCCAGACTCGAATTGCGCACCGTCGTTTACCTGGCCGACGACGTTTAAAAAAGGTCTAGTAACCTAAACACTCGAATTGCGCACCGCACCTTTGCCGCTGTGAAATATAAAAAAACAAATGAAAACGGCACCGGGACCCCATGATATTTGTTGGACTCGATGGTCCCAAAACTGACTGCCGCCGCTTTATAACATTTGAGTGTTCGATGGCTTTAAACATTTTTACGCGTCATCGTATAGTTAAAAAATGACATTTCGTCACTTAACAAACCTCTGTCGTCCTTGCATTATTTAATTTTTATCAATATAGGACATGTAATGTTAGTTCGGTTGTGTATTTGTAAATAGATGATTCTTCATAATTCTCCTACTTAATTTTACACTTCGATTAACTAATAAAATAAATTTGAATTTTGAATAACATTTAATGAAAACACATCAAATAGACATCCGTTTGTTTTCATTAAACAGCATACAATATCGAACACCATTAAGGTTACACTTTAAATTTGTCACCAGTGCTTGCGTGATTGAAATAAATTGAGAAATTTAGAGGTCAGTTAATTTACATTTAGTAGCTAATCATTTGTCGGCCACCATTACATTTTGGAACATACTGTGCATAACACTAACCTACCTAACTTAAACTTTTATAAATGTAGAATCCACACAGTAGCGAAATAATATATACATAAATATTTCAACAACTTTTTCAGTATACAGCCAATTTTTTGTAAAATCCGAGCTAATTTCGAAACAAACGAAGCATAAACGAATAAGCCTATTTTGGTTTCCCAACTCAAAATGGGCGGGGCTGGCGAAACGCAGCCGATACTTACAGTTAATCTGCTATTCCGGATCCATACAATGGACTTTCCTGTTCTTCAAAAAGCATTTGTTGGGCAGCTGTAGCTTTCCTCCGAGCTCTTTGACCCTCTCTTGAAGCCGCCTGATGTATTTCTGCTACATGAATCCTATTGGCATCTTTTCGTCGACATAATTTTTTGCAATGGGCCCAATGATGACTTCCATTATTTGAAATATTTTTAATATAGATTGAAAACCATCGTTGAAAATTGCAACAGCAAAAAAATTAGCAATTTCGCTGGTTTTTGCGCCGCTGTGAAGGTTCTTTGGAGCAAAGTGCCAAAATAAACCATTACAGCTTTCATTATTATTTTGTGTATTGCTTCGCTTGCATCTTTCTAATAATTTCCGCTTACTGAATTCAGAATATATATACTCTGCTCAACATCTTCCATGTGACTGTTATGCTGATGTATGGTAAGAGAGTCCGTCAGTTCGATCATGTCGTAGATATTGACCAGACATCTGCACAGCACGTTCACACAGCTGCCCTGTACAGTAAGGGTATCTTTAAGTGCCCCTCTCAACCTTTCCTATTGGGCTGGTGGCAGCAAGGGCCTTATGCAACCATTTACCAATTACCATATTCGTGACAATCACCGCTGCACAGGCATGTAGTAAATGTTTTCATCCGTATAATATTCTCATGTTTTAACCCTGTTACACCACTTCCATCATCCTTAACTAATTATAGACAATTTTCCACTATTTTTCATAATTTTCTTTACATTTTAGCAGTTTTACACTGTTTTCATAAATTTTTGATATTTCTCACTATTTTCCTTCATTTTAACATCATTCACACAATTTTCCTCAATTTTTCACTGTCTTTGTAAGGTTTATTGTTTCTTCCAATTCTTAACTACATTATTCTTCGTCCGCAAATGCTTCAGGAATATGTTCTACTATATCTATAACCAATCAATGCTAATATAACTTGCTAACTATGATACGATGTGGTGTGTATGTGGCTGTGTATATGTATGTGTGAGCGAGGAAGGTGATTGTATATGTGTGTGCTTTTGCGCGTGAATGTGTGGGTCCATGCGAGTATGTGTGGGTGCGACATGCACGTGATTATTACATCGTTGCAGTCATCGTCATCGTCGTTGTAGGCATCATCATAATTATTATAAAAATTGTAAAAACATATTTGTCAACGTAATAACCGAAATTAACATTAGTATATTCCATCAGGTACACTAGCACCGATAAAATATACTTTAGAGGCAGAGTTAAACTGGGATGCGGACAGTGGAGAAATAGTCGTGACTGAAATGTCCGCTAAATATATGGATTTCCTTATCAAATTTTAAGAAGATGTATCTTTTTCTGTAAATAGGGAATAGTAGTCTCTTGATTAGAATTCGAGATGTCAGAGTGTTGGTTATAATCATAAGTCCGATCCTTTTAAGCTGGTGAAAGCAAGGGACTCATGCAACTGTTTCCCAATCACTACTTCGTCGTCCGTCACATAAGCCTCAGTCGCATGCACTGTCATGCAGGAATTGTTTCCGTCCTTATCATATTCTTATGTTTTAAACACCATTTTCCTCAATTTAACTAATTATAGCCAATTTTCCACCGGTTCTCCTCATTTTCTTACATTTCAGTACTTTTACACTGTTTTAGTCAATTTTTGCTATTTCTAACCATTTTCAATTGTTTTTAGCACCTTCCACACAATTTTCCTCAATTTTTAACCATCTTTGTAAGAGTTTTTTTTTTTCTTCTTCAAAATCTTTACTATGTCGGTAGTCGTCAGTGATAACCGTCCCTATTTTTTCTTTCAGGCCCTCCACTTCGTCCGTGCACATCTCCAGCTTGGTAATTGACGCGGCCGTTGAACGTTGTTGCTATGCAATCGCGGTCTGCATTTGATTATTGGGTTTACCGGTAGCATCTTTGAGCGCATGGTTTAATACACCCAGTCGGGCTGTGTCTTCGGCCGCCCGATGCAGGAGGTTCCGTTCGATATCTTTAACAGACTACCGTGTTGACGTTTAATAAGACCATTCGTCGAATCTAAGACGTATGTTGCACGTTTGCCCAGCACCATCACAGAGATACCCTATACACTAAGGAAATCTTGAAACGTCTCTGTAACCATTCCTTTTATGCTGGTGGAAGTAAAGAACTCCTATAACCGTTTACCAATAACTACTTCACCATCCAACGTCAGAGCTTTAATCGCCGCTGCATCGCCATGTAGTAAACGTTTTCCTCTCTATCATATTCTCATGCTTTAACACTATTATACCATTTTCCTCATTTCTAACTAATTATAACCAATTTTCCACTATTCTTCAGCATGTTCTTATGTTTTAGGTGTTTTTACGCTATTTTTCACTAGTTTGTGCTATTTTCCAACATTTTCTTGTGCTTTAATGCCGTTCACACAATTTTACTCAATTTTTCGCCATCTTTCTCAGATTTGCAACAATTCGGCTTTCCAACCAGTACTATAATTTAAAAGTGACTTCTATGTTTGAATGTCAGCACTTCTCTTGCGTAAATCCTATGATTTCCCAGATGCTGTATATTCTGCTATAATATCCACACCATCTTTTTTTTTGACTTGTTTAATGATGTGATATTGGTTACCGTCTTTGGGTTGATTGAGCGTTACTCTAAACTCAATCTGTTTATTAAACATATGATTTATTGTCAAATCATCAGACCGATATGGATGTATGGTATTCAATTGCTGTTTATCGATCTCCAAGTAAAAATGTAGGTGAATTCATAAAAGAAACCGTAACGCTTTTAAAAAAACTAAATAATAAGGATAATTTTTTGATATGTGGGGATTTCAATATTAATTTACTTCTTCATAATGCTCAGACGGAGAACTTACTAAACGTAATTTACGGGTCAGGAGGGATACAGATAATAAGTGGAATTACAAGAGAGGAAGATCGGACGGATAAAAGTACTCAGTCATGCATAGATAATATCTTTATGAAGTTTAAAACTAACGAAATTACTTCGGGAATAGTCAATACGAAAATATCTGGCCATTATATCATCTGCAGTGCTTTTCGTATAGCGAACCTGAAAATAACTTATTATAAAAATCCGCTGAAATGTGTTTTTGAAGAAGGAAGACTGCAGAACCAAATTAGTAATTATACCTGGAGCAAAGTAGGTAACTCCTCAACGGTAGGAAACGTATACCATCGTTTTCGTTCAGTGTTCCAAAACATATATAAAGATTGCAAAGTGGAGGTGAGTAAGGGGAAAAGGGGATGTAAATATAATCCTAAAAACGAATGGATGAGTCCGAAAATAATTAATTTTATGAAAATCAGAGATCAATACTTTAAACTCAGTAAGGGAAATAGAACTAGCGTGAGATATAAAAATCTGTTCAAAAAATATCGGAATTTAGTTAAAACAGAAATAAGGGATGCCAAGCAGAAGTATTATCAAAGACAAGGCAAACAACGATAGCAAAAAAAACATGGGGTATAATCAATAATATTGTTAGTAAAAAAAAACAAAACGACAGTAGATGATTTCATTACTAAACATTTTGGGGATAGTTCAACAGCAGCTGAACAATTTAGCGAAAACTTCGTACGTCCGGTAGAAGAGCATAGACACACTTGTGACATTCAGTTACTGAGTACTAACGTTGACAAGTTAAATATGACCTCATTCTTCATTCCACTTGCAAATGTTTCTCAAATAGAAGAAATAATTACGATCTAAAAATTCACAAAGCACCAGGATGGGACGAGATTAGGGTGAAAGACATTAAATAAAACTCGCTCTAGTAACTAGGCTATCGCGACAGTGCAAATATTTTTAAATTGTCTCGCATTTTTGATTCGTTCGATCACTGTCTGTATGTTAAACCAACGCTCTCTTCAAACCTGTTTGGTTTTTTGATTTCCTCTTACTTCGACATTCTGCCATCATTTCCATTATTCGCTTTCGGCCTAACCATTCACTGCTAGCTTAGCCTACGATGCTCCAGGTAAAAACGGTAAAAGAACAAAAAATGACGAGAAAAGAAAAAACCGAAGTAACCGATTACAGATGGTAATATTAAGAACAAGAATTTAAACACAATTGGAATAACTGGCAGTAAACGTAACGCGAGAATAAAAGTTGTCTTCTTACAGAGAACTAACGTTCCTTGATATTCCCATTCTTTAATGGGAATATCAAGGGACATTGGTTCTTTGTAAGAAGAGAGGGTAAAATATTTTATCATATGCAGACGATGTTGTTGTATATAGTAGAGATAAAAATCTTTCTTATTGTATACAGAATAATCAATTTTCAGTAAACGTTTCTCATGATGCTTTTCAAAAGATTAGTTTGAACTTGTCTCTATCCAAATCTTGTATTACATTATTTACTCTTAGGCCTTACTCCCAACCGGATATAATAATTAAAATGCATAATCAAAACATTACGTACTCTAAACAGGTGAGATATCTGGGCATGTATCTAGACTCCAGATTAACTTGGGCATTCCATATACAGACGTTGCTCCAACAGTTACCCAGGACTTTTAATCCACTGAAGGCGATTAGCAACACTTCCTGGCGAGGCGACCCAGTAACCTTAGGTCTTCTGTATAAAGCTATTGTTAGGTCTAAACTCGATTACGGTGCGATTTTTTATGGATCGGCTTCAAAGTCGCTTCTGGGTAAGTTAGATGTTCTGCAGAATCTGGGATTGAGGCTTATAACAGGGAATGTTAGATCGGCTCCTACTATAAGTCTTCAGATGGAATCCAAAATTCCTCCCCTACAGGTAAGAAGATCTCTTCTGGCAGATCGGTTTTTAATTAAATATTGCAACTTTCTCCAGTCATTAATTTTTAAAAAATTCATTAAAATTTCAAACGAATGGAGATTTGTACAGCGTAAGAAACCGCTTTTAATTAAAAATGTCAATAGGTACAGCTCATATTGCCCCGCCCTTATTTCCGTACTGCCATCTAGGTATTTTATGTTCCCGTTTATTATCAATGCAGTTAAAGTAGACGTAAATTTAGACCTCCTAAACAACTTAAAGAAAGAATGCCTTCCCCTCCATGTATTTAATTCTTGCTTTTTGCAATTAATGGAATCCGAATACCCTTCTTTCCTAAGAATATTTACGGATGGCGCCAAGTTCTCAGGGTCTAGGAAGAGAAATTAGTATTTAAGTTTAAGCTTCCGCCTGAGGCTTCTGTTTTTACTGCTGAGTTGCTCGCCATTGACAAGGTCTGCGATTTTATTCTAAACGCTGCAGACGATAGAGGAAAATCGATAATATGCTCAGACAGTCTAAGCAGCCTTTTGGCCCTTAGGAACAGTCACTTTAAGCATCAGAACCACCCGTTGATATTCGAAATCAAATTAAAACTCGCTAACATTCGGGACAATGGGGGTACAGTAAAGTTTTGTTGGATCCCTAGTCACTGTGGGATCATACTGAACGAAGTGGTGGATCAGGCAGCTAAAGACGCTGCCTGGGATGGAATAATATACCCCTACATCTCGTCAACGGATCTTTTAGAGAAGGTTAAAAGAGATAACTTAACCGCATGGGAAAATATTATCAAGAGTGCGCCTAGTACAGGCAGGTCTTACGAATTGGTCCAATCGACTCTTCCAGTTAGACCCTGGTATTTCAATATTTCTAATGTTCCGGATAGTTTAGTGCGAAAGTTTGTAACTACTATCTGCAGACTTCGTCTAGGGCATAACAGGGTGCGACTAAATTTTGGGGTTGAAATCCCTCTACATTCCAATTGTAATGAGCATTTTAGTACAGGTTATCGTGAGGAAATTAATCACCTGTTGTTTAATTGCGAGGCGCTAGCCAGAGACCGAGTCTTCCTTTTGGAGGATTTAAAGGCCTACGGTTCGTTTCCACCTTATTGTATTTTTCCCTTACTCGCTTTAGGTAATCGTGTGTTGTTAATAATATTCAAGTTTATTAAAAGAAGTAAAATCATTATTTAATTTTTTTTTGTTTTTTTTGTTTGTTTTTTGCTTTTTTACTTTTTTTTTGTTTTTGATTTTGATTTTGTGGCCCGGCTTCAGTTAACCATCAAGGAGTTCTGATGTGGCTAGTAAATGTCATCTTCCGATGTCTTACAACTTATTAATTACTCGGTTCTAAACCTATATCCTTGACCTGCTGCTGTCCAGTCGCATCCCAGTGCCTATTGCACTTGGAGTGTGATGTGATCAGTGTCAATTTTATATTCTTTCCTTCTTGACACTCATGGGCTATGTCAATCATTGCGGCCATGTGTGGTCAAGTTGTATTATGAGAGTGTAATTTTCAATGTTAATTCCATATCCTTCTTGACACTCGTGGGCTATGTCATATCACGGCGGCCATGTGTGGTCAAGTTGTATTATGAGAGTGTAATTTTCAACGTTAATTCCATATCCTTCTTGACACTCGTGGGCTATGTTATATCATGGCGGCCATGTGTGGTCAAGTTGTATTATGAGAGTGTAATTTTCAATGTTAATTCCATATCCTTCTTGACACTCGTGGGCTATGTCATAGCATGGCTACCATGTGTGTTTGAATTGTATTGTGGATGCTTAATTATTAGTGTTAATATTGCCACACACTATTCTGTAAGTCTAAGTTATTTGTAGAGGTTGTTGGTGGCCAAATGGTTTCTTGCCGGGCCAAAAAAAAAAAAAGAAGAAGAGAGGGTCGCTTGGAAAAGCGTTTCAGCGCCATATTTAAGCATAGTGGGCAAAGAGGAGAGGTTATAATGGAGAAACGATAAAGAGAAGCGGGAAGGCAGCTTTGACTGAATCGAAAATGCGAGAAAGTAATAACGCGATGAAAATATGGAAAGTTTAAAAACCAAGTATGCGATGGAAGATAAAGAAATATAATCAATGAGGATTTTCAAAAGAACGACTATAAAGAAATTTCTCATTTTCGGGTTGAATTGTTTTGACTATGCTTAGCAATTCAATGAAACAAAATCGACTGATAAAATGCCGAAAAAGGATAGTTGAATGAGCACGATCGTTATTCTTCCCATTCCCGACCACATACGCATGATTGGGGGCACAAGGAAAATTTATATACAAACAATGTAAAAGGAAGAGGACAGAAATTAAAGATCAATTCTAAAGAACAACAGGATCTAAAGAAAGATGAATGTATGCACGGCAAGGAAATACATTTAAGCGCACTTTTGGAGTCAGATATCAAAAGAAACTTTTTGCACTCGGAAATGAAATTGCCAACGATTCTGCGTAGCTAACATGGAAAAGATTGCAATTAAGGATGTGTGGAAAAATTAAAAATTTTTTAGTGCATGTTAAATGAGCATGCGCTTTTGTTGTAATTAGGAAAGTTCCTAAAAAACGGATAGTACTTTTACGAGAGAAAACAAGAGAAGGTAATAATAACTTTATCTAAACAATCACGCTCGAGATTTAAAAAATCTAAAATGTAACGTACTATAATTATTAGAATTACTAAGGACGATAGCACAGTAATTTCAAATTTTTAAAAAAGTATGAATTGCAACTTAAAATACTTTAAGTAAAAGAAAAAACGTATGATTGTGAATATTTCTTTTTGACAATTTGTTTAGATTTGATTAAATGGAATTATCTAAAATGAATACATCGCCGTTGCAGAACTTATTTAAGATAAATACATCGAAATTCCGATTATTGTTGATTGGAATCGTTTTACTATTTTTAATGCAACTGCTAATATCATCAACGATTGTAAGTAAAAATTTAAAATAACCAAATAAAAAATTCGTCATAATTTTAGAACATTTATCGCAGATCAAATACTCCGTTGTTCTGTCTTCACTTTCTTCCTCCCTCGTATAACGAAATTCCCACTTTGCCTAAAGATATGTTTACATGAAAAATAATAAATAAAAAAAGAAAAGGAAACATATCGCGACGATGTTTATAAATAACACTCAGTTAATATGTAGATACAGAGACTGCACCATTTTTCATGTAAAAATTTAATCTTTCATTTGACAGGATCACTCTCTTGTGTACTATTCCAAGTTTTGCGTCAGTTCTTTCAACCGTTATTGGCAATGATAATAATATTACTCCGCATCCAAATATATAATAAAGATTTCTGAAAGACAGGAGAACTTTGTTAGCAATATTTTATAGTATCTATAAATAATTAATACTTATTAAAATAATATATTAAAATTTAATTCTTGACTCTTTTCGAAGATTAACGCTTCATGATAACGGAATATTGTTTGCAATATTCCGTCATCATAAAAAGCGTATTATCGGAATACTGGTAGTTCAAGGAGCTTTCAGGCAGCCTCAAGCCCAGAACTAAACACAACTGTCCGTAAAATAAATTACGACTCGCTTGATGTCGAGGGACTGACTAAAGAAAGTAAAAAACAAGAAGGGTTTGGTATAATTCACACAATCGAGCTGAAAAAATTATATTTAATAGAGATTTAGCAACCACCTAAATTAGTTAACAAAGAGCATTCATTTTTTATTTCTTTTTTGGCCCCGTCTACACGGGACCTCTGCCCAAAAGCGATGAAGACAAAAAAAGTGGCAATCATATACTGATCCGGCAGAAACAGATGGAATGAAAAAACTAGGAGTAAAGGGATCGAACGGTAGAGGCACTCTGAGGAGTAGAAAGCCAAAGGATAACAATCTAGAATAAAGCATTCTACGTTCGTCGGAATGTAAAGGGCACTCAAAAAAGATATGATTATGATCACAAATAATTTCATAATCACGATGAAGATATCAATTTAGAGAGTGTGTAAAATGAAGGCGGAATCGTGAAAATTATAGCAAAGTGACATATAAATTATTAAACCAGGGAAGACTATGAAGGCGTAGTTGGACAGATACAGGTGAAACGAAAATTTCTTAGAAAAGGAAGGAACATAGATACCTGACCAGAATCTAGTATGGAATTTTTTGCACAGAAAAAGCAAGTTAGCAACCGGAATTTTAGATGAGTGAAGGAAAAGCAAAGAATACTATGAGGAGAAATAAAATAAGGTGAAAAAAGAACTCGGAGGCGAAAAAGTATATAAAATTCAGACGGTGTGCATAGGTCACACCAAATTCTGATAATTAGTGGTAAATAAACATCGAAAGTGATGCATACTACATTGTAACAGGTGCTGCGACCGGTGTAAACGTTCTTATTATTGTTCTATCAACGGACGTCATACCGCAGTCGAAAGCACGCTATATTTCAAGGTAATGCAGTATTGTTTGTTTTTTTTGTTTTCTGCGAAAGTTATTATGGCGATATAAAGCGCTACATACGGTGTTAGAGAAGCGAACTTAAAACAGTATTTCATTTCCTTAACGAAACATTCAAAGTTAATGAGAAGTTAAAAAAAGCGCGAAAACTGATACGTAGCCCCCCTTTATGACTGGAGTATTATAGCTAAAAATTTGGAAAAAGGTTAAAAATATGTACATTCCCGTATATTTGTCTAGTTTGGAGCTAGGAGTGTCGAAGAAAAAGAGGAGGAATGTGAGATTCAGCGTGCCGAGCTGGTATAGGAGTAGATTTTCGGGGTCTAAAGCACAGGCGGAGGTATGTATTTTGAACCCGATCGAGTTTAGACAAGAGGAATCTAGAAGAAATTTCATAAATATAGGAACAATAATCAAGAATAGAGCGGATTAATGATTTGTAAAACACAAGCAGGATCACAGAATCACCGTCCCAATCAGTATGAGAAAGGGATTTAATGAGGTTGAGCCTTTTGCAGGCGGACACGAATAGATGGTTGATATGGTCGTGGAATATAAGTCGACTATCCAGGAAAACACCCAAATAACGAAAGGAGGAACAAAGAGGGATTGGGCCATTATTTAAAACGAGGTTGATTAAGGAAGGAATAAAAGGGCACAAAGTAAAGACAACGGTAGAATATTTAATAGAGGAGATGAAAAGATGGATGTTCGATAAAGCATCTTGCAATGAAATTAAGGAGTTTTGAAGCTGGGAGTTCGCCTGCGCGATGTTGCGATTATTATAGCGTATTCGGTCGGTTTAAATGCCTCTGGTCGTCCAAAATTTTAGAAACTTGACAGTTTCCTGGTCAATATCCTGATTAAGCTTCTTTTTTTCAAAAATTCCAAATAACTTACAATTAAATATGTGTTTTTCATCCTGCGGTTCGCCACAATCGCACTGAACGTTATCTGTCAAACCCCATTTTACTAAATTATGTTTCGTTCTGGCTGTACCGCTACGTAATCTGTTTAATGTTCTCCATAGTTTATAGTTCAGGCAAGCGCCTTTTGGGAGAGACTTTTTTGGTTTCCCTTTCGTGCGTGTACTCCACATCCGAAGCCTTTCAGCTTGATCTTCGTGTTCGAGGTCCTCCACCGTGGCTAGAAAGCTACGGCGGGATTTTAGACGGCTTTCAGCTAGCTCTTTGTATCCATGTAGGGGATGGCGATTGTCATGGCTAGATTTCCATTTTTCTTTTTTTTCTGCTACTGTTCTTCTGATATCAGGTGGTGCTATGCCGCTTAGTTCGTATAGTATACGAACCGCTGCTGGTTTTAAGCAGCCAGTGATTATTCTGCATACTTCGATAAGAGCAGTATCCACCTTTTTTGCATGAGCAGATCGACTCCAAACCGGGCACGCATATTCTCCAACAGAGTAGCAGAGTGCGATGGATGACGTTCTTAATAAATTTGGTTTGGCTCCCCAGCTACAATTTACTAGTTTCTTAATACTTGTTCTTGACATAATTTTCGCTTTTGTGGTCTCGCAATGACGTTTGAAAGTAAGATACCTGTCAAATATAACACCCAGATATTTAGGGTAGTCAGTGTGGCTCAGTTTAGTTCCGTTCCATTGAAGTTGTAATTGGCGATTTGCATTTCGATTTCTGAGATGAAAGGCGGTTGTTTCGGTCTTAGCCGGATTAGGCTTCAGCTGATTAGCGAGATAGTATAAGTTTATGGTTTTGATTGCTTTGTTTAATGTATTTTCAACTTCTTCAAAGGTCCCATGTTGGGCCGCTACTGCGTGATCGTCTGCATATATGAAATGCTTAGTGTCCTTCCCAATTGGTTGGTCGTTGGTATAGATATTGAATAGAGTTGGAGCTAAGACACTTCCTTGAGGTAGTCCGTTTTTCAGTCTCCTCCATGCGCTGTTCTTCCCGTTTAGTAACACATAGAATCTTCTGTCTTTCAGCAACATTAGGATTATCTGGGTAAACTTGTAGTCCTTTGTAATATCATAGACCTTTTTGATGAGCATTCTGTGTGAGACTGTGTCGAAGGCTGCAGAGAGGTCTACAAAGACCACTCCTGTGATTTTGCGTTTCTCAAAGCCATCTTCTATATATTGGGCTAAGTGCAGTGCTTGTCCCGTGCACGACTTTCCTGGTCTGAATCCTGCCTGTTGAGGGATGAGTTTTGAGTCAATTGTTTTGCTAATTCTGTTCAGGATGATTCTTTCAAAGATTTTATACAGATGGCATAGAAGCGATATTGGGCGGTAGTTCTTTGGGTGGTTAGGTTCTTTACCAGGCTTTAATAATGCGATGACATGTGCTTTTCTCCAAAGTATAGGGATAATTGTTCCATTAATACAGTTATTAAACATTTGTTGAATCCATTTAATCGTTTCACTTTCAAAGTGTTTTATTTGTTCCACTAGCATGCCATCGACGCCTGGGGCCTTCCGATTTTTAGTATTTTTAATTGCGTTATTAATCTCTAGCTCGGCAATTGGTTGTTGAAAGTGATCTGTTTCTGTGGCATGACATCTTAGAATCCGATTTTTGCTTTTTGATAGTTTTGCTTTTTGGTCTGCTTTGCCATTCACTAGCAACTGATGGGCGACCTGATTAGCAGTGACATTCGGTGTTTCTTTGCGTCCAGTATCTTCACTCTTTAATTTCTTCAACAACTGCCATGCTTTCCTACTATCCTTGCTGAAGTCTAAGTTTTCGACCAATCCCTGCCATTTTTTACTACGTTCCGCAGCAACCTGTTCTGCTACCTCTATACCACATTTAATGGTTTCGTCGTTGAACGGGTCTGCGTTAAATTTGTGAACGTATTCTTCATATTGTTCTTTCAAATGATTGGACATACCAGGTATGTATAGCTTCCGCACACCACATTTACCAGATACTGCTTTAACAGTTTTAACAAAGGTCTCATATTCTTCTACTATTGGCGGTATGTGTTTGACATGAATTTCCAGTTCTTCTGTGAAACGGATCCAGTTAGCTTTTTTAAAATTGTAGCGCATTTTGGAATGTAGTGGACCTACACATATTATTGGCCTGTGCTGCGTGTGGAGTATTGGATTTGACACTTTCTTGGTGCACATGTGAGCAATATTATTTGTAACGAATATGTTGTCTGGGTTATATCCTCGTTTCCATCTTCCGCTATTAAAAGAGGCTGGAAGTTTTGGATCAAATATTAAGCTTAGACCATTTCTTTCCGCCTAGTTTTCCACAAGTTCTCCATTCAGATCATCTTCATTGTAGCCCCAATTAACACTGTTACTATTATAGTCACCTAAAATGATTTCTGTTTTGTGTATTTCATTGGGGTATTGAAATGTTGTGTTCGGTGGTTTATATATTGAGGTGACTGTACAGCTACCGATGTCTATTGACAAAATCTCAATGTCGTTAGTTTCTGTCCTGACTGATTTTACTACGTCAATATGTTTTTTAGTAAAATGGCACTGCCGTACTTGCTATGAGGCCTGTCGACTGCTAACTTCATTCCTTCTATTCTAGGTCTTCGATTGGTTTCAGTGCGATGGGTTTCCTGGAGGACAAGTATGTCAATTTTCTCATTTTTAATAATATCGGATAAAATAATTTCTTTAACTGGCGTTAATCCTTCTATGTTTATTGACATTATTCTAAACGGATTCGCCATCGTTTGCGGCCCTGAAAAGGGCCGTTTAAACCCGAAAATAGGGCTTGTTGCCGACCGGGTGTGGGATGATTGGCCGGACTTCGAATGAAATCCGTTTCCAGGGGACGCCAGCTGCGTAGGTATTTTCATTTTTTTTTGATTTTGAATCGCTTGTTTATAGCTTGAATTTTGTAACTTGAATATCACATAGAAATCGCAGCGTGCGTGGAGGCTCATCCCGTGCCCCCCGATGTTGCGATGAACGGAATAAATAAGAATGTCGTCAGCAAAAAAATGAGGGAAGAGGAACTTAGAGACAATGAAGCAATATTGATGAAATAGACATTGAACGAAGTTGGGCTGAGGCAGGAGCCCTGCGGTATTCCACGAGCTTGACAATTTACACTTCGGAGAAGAATCCACCTCCATTAAATTGAGAGACAGATTAGTCTTGGAGGTTGGGCTCCCTTGGCTGTGCTTGTTTAAACAATAACACAAATAATACACAAGTTGGGCTTAAAAAGATAAAATGAAAAGTATAATCTTCTATAGAAAATGAAAATTGAATCGCTTTATAAATAAATATGTAACAAAGGAAAGACGCTAATAGTTGTAGCGACAAGATTTAAATGAATAATCGGAACGAACTCACTGAGGTAAATCCTTACCGACTACCTAAATGCGAGAATAATAAATCATAGTCGTTATCAACCTGAACCGTAGCAGCGAATTTCTGTACGTTATCACATTGCACAAAAAACATGCTTTTACTTTACCGTATAAGCACCATTTGCTGCGTTTTTTTAAATAGTCACCATAACATAATAATAAAAATAAACCTTTATTAAGGAAATTCTTAAACTATATAACAAACATGAATAGCATAAATTTGATATAAAAAAAAACTAAATATTCAATTTCCTCGGCCAATGATGAACAAAGGTTTCCTGTAATTTTTCCCATTCAATCCTATGATTCGGAATTTTACTGGTGACTGATTCCTTGCAGTCCATACGTGCTTTGCAGTCAGATCACCCGGAGTCACCAATGGTCCTAGAATTTCTGGCTATCTTATACCAGCTGAGCCGAAGGGTATGCCGAGTTGTTTTTTTATGGATCCCCTGTCATGCCGGTGATCCGGGGAATGAGCGGGTTGACCTGGTCGCTCAGTCATTCATGATGTGCCCAATGCCGTTGAGGCTCAATCACATCGATTGAAGACATCCTCTCAAATACCTCTACCGCTTTGTTATGACTTTCGTTCAGGCTAGCAAGCTAAGGAATCTATTCTAAACGTGGGTCCACTCACTGCGATAACCTAGGTAGTTACATGCAGCGAGTGGTTTAGTACCCCTTCTTAAATAAAAAAAATATTGTAGCGAACGACCTTCTGAAACCAGTTGATTCTACAGGTTGCTCTACTCTTATAACAGGCTGTATATTCTATTTCCTAACAACATTGAAAAATTTTTGGAAATGGTCAAACTTAAAGATATTGGACGATAGTTTTCAATTTTGTATCGATCCCCCTTTTTAAACAACAATATTATATCGGAAGTATTTCCATTTACAGGGAATAATGCCTGTTTTTAAAATTCGATTAAATAGGATCGCTAAGATTTTTATTCATCGTAAACCTCCCAATTTTATGTGTTTGGTGATTATTTTGTCGTTGTCCGGGCTTTTGTTGCGTCTCAGTCATTTTACTATCTCCTCGACTTCTTCATTCAGAAATTCTAGTTCCAGTGGGAAACTAGTTTCAAAAGAATTACTTACACACCGTGATCATTACCTATGTCATTATACAAACTTTTATAATATTCAGTTATGAAATTATTTCTTCTCAATGGTATATTTTCTCCCCTTTCAGGTTTTTAAAATGAGTTGTCCATTGTATACCTATACTGAGTTTCTTTTTTAACAGTTTTATATTTTTACTTCCTTCTAAAATATCATTAATAGTTTCATTTTTTTGACTTCAGTCACGTTCTTCTATTTTATTTCTTATAGCTCTCGACACTAAAGTGTTAATTCAATCTTTTCTTTTGGAGACCTGTTAACGATTTTTAAAATTTTCATTAATTCTTTTTCGTAGTTGATAAATGTTATCTACTTTGTCTATCTGTGGGATATTTACACTTTTTTTCTTGGATATGTTTGTGAACGTTGACGTTATGGTTTGAGATATGGCGTTATATAGTTCGTCAATCTCTTGATCTCCACTTAAATCTTCCCTAATTCTTCACTAATTATGTTTTTGTACTTTTCGTAGTCTAGTCTTGTTCGTGAATTTTTTATGATTCTCTTGCAGTATTTTTCTTCATCAGTTGCAATTGTTATAATTAGTAGTCTATGATCTGTATAGAAGCTGAACACTTATTCAAACCTTTCATTTCGAAATCTATAATTGACTGATTCTTGCTAGGTACTAGTATATAGTCTATAAATGATTTATACTGTTGCTTTGAAGATATCCATGACCATCTGTTTTCGGATTCTTTTTTTAAACAGACTATTTACTATTTTTAGATTGAATTCTTGACAGAATCTTATGAACATCCGACCCCTTTCATTACATTTCCCAAAACCGTACAAACCCGTTGTTTGTTTTTCACTGTTTTCTCTTGGCTCTATCTGGCTATTCTAGTCTCCCATAATTATTAAGTTGTTGTTTTTTTGTTTTAATTGAATTCAAAATGTTTCCCAAATTTTCGTTGACATTTTCTACTTCCCAATCTTCTGCAGCTGTAGTCGGAGCATAAACTTGAATACATATCAGTATAACTTGATTGATTGTTATTTTTAAGATTGCTATTCTGTCGTTAATCCTTTTTGTCTCTACTACATTACTTATATATTCATTTTTAATAATAAAACCGAGTCCTTTTTGTCCTGAGTTGTTACCTATAAAATAAAATAGGTTCCCCTTTTGTGTGTGTATCATTTTCTCTCCAAGTCTTCTTACTTCGCACAATCCCAAAATTTTAATATTAGATTTCTGAAATGCCTCTTCTAACTCAGTCAGACTTTCTGGCCGTTTAAGTAACCTTGCATTCAGAGTAGCTATATGAACTTTGTGTTTTATTTTATTTTTATTAATTTTTTGCATTATTCGTTTGATTTAATTTGCGCTTAACTCAACTTCTAGTAGTATTTTTAAATAACGGAAGTGATGGAGGAAAAAAGGTATATTCACCCTCACTTACTGGCGTTTCCGGGTGAGGACAGTTCGCGCTCATAACAGGCCGAGAAACGTTTCATTTATTTATAATATTTTGTTTATTTCCTGCATACGTGGTTAGAGGTGATTGTGTTATCGTTTGTGTGCTGCTGATGCTGGTGTTAGAGACTGTGTGTATGATGTGGGCGTTATCAATACAAACTTATTGATAGAACTCTGCTTCTGGTCACCTTTGTGTTTTCCACTGTGTTTTACTGCCGAATCGATTGCACTAATCTTGTCTATCTGCTTGGTTGCATGGCTGATGTTCTGAGTATTGGTACTCTCCTGAGTCCAATAATCAGTCAGCCGTTCGAGATCTGATTCACTAGTTATTATTTTCGCTTTACTTGAGTCTGTTTACCGTACATATACTTTACGTCTCTGTACCATGCTTGGCTTATTTTATTTTTCTGACGCGCTAGCCTAGAAACTGCACAGAGTTTCCTAACGTGGTCAATCAGATCTTGATCTATATAAATCGGTACTAATTGGGGTAAACCAACATCGTTTATGTTTATCTTCAACTTCTTTGCATTACTTAGTAGTTGTAATTTATTTCCCTCTATCGTGAAGTTTCACGATTATCAGCGCCGGTACAGAATCGCTGGCCTTTTTAGACAGACGATGTACTGCTTTGATATCCCACTCCGCCAACTGCACACCTAGTTTTGTTCCAATCCCATTTATTAACGATTATATATTCTCCCCTTTTATGGATGATACTCCACAAACTGTCACATTATCCACCCTGGAGTACTTAATCAATTTTTGCAGTTTCTGTTTTAATAGTTCGTTCGTTTTTTTGACGTATCCAATCTCGCTCCTTAAGTCTTCATTTTCTTTCCTTAATTTATTAATTTCTTCCATTACTTGTGTCGCTTTAGGTTAACCCTACACCTTTTATTTCCCCGTGCGTTTGATTAAGCTTATCAAAAAGTTAATTTTCCATTTTTATACTTCTCAATTCGAACGAAATAGTAAGGTTATTTGAAATTATTTGTCGAGTCTCGTATTTCTGACAAACGCAGATCGTGTTACATATAACGAAAGCCGAAACGGAATACACTTAGTTGTTTGTGTTAGTAAATAAGTGAATGAAACACTCTTACTTTGCTGGTTGAAAAATTCTTTACGCCAAGAATCGCAAGAACGCGCTCTTAGAGTTCATCAATTTAAACGCGAAAACAAAATAAACTGGAAAACAAACCACACCACGTGACTCAATAATCACTATACTACTAATAATTTTATTATATACTTATACATATTCATCAATTTTTTTTATGATATTTTTAATCGTTTGTTTAAAGCATTACACTTATATTTTCAGGCTGTGGAATCCCGTACCATTGAAAGAGTTCCAAAAGACCCTGGTCTGAGTCATAATAAATAAACGCGTCAATATTACAAATAATAATGTGTATATTTTTGTTTAATAATGACTCGTCAAACAAATATGTTATTATTTTCTTGCTTTCTTATTTGGCAGTATGAGTAGACATTTTCTAGTTCTAAGATGAAGAAAAAGACAGCGAGGAAAATCTGTGAAAAAAAACAACCGCACGGTGTCTTTCAATGAGTATTACTGATGGAATTTATTTGTCATGCCAGTTCATTGAATTCACTCGAAAAAATTTTTTACAAAACATATTGTTGTTGACTGTTATTATTGATCAAATAAAAATTGGAGTACAAAACCCACAATGTATGGAATAGTTAAACAGGATATTTTAAAACATCTAGATCCAATTTTTTTATTTTTTAATGTTTGTATAGTTGCATAGACTCCCCACGTTAACCAAAAAAGCTGTCCTCTTTGTGAAATAAGCGAACGATCATAAAAACTGCAATGGAAATTGAATTACATAGTAATGTCAAATATTAAGGTCCCTGTCGGCCATTCAATGAACTAATTAGTCTGATATACTTTTTTCATAAACAATTAGGATCAGTTACAGTTTATGATATATTAAGTACAAAAAGGTCATATCATCTCACAATTAATTTAAACGTTTATGATTTTATTGGATCATAGTTCCCCCTTTAGATATATAATGTAATATATGGTAAATGTAAGAAGCATTTCAAAAGCAAAATATAAACTGTATTTGAGCACGATACACAATACTATGTTAAAACAACTGAGTTCATGAAACAAAATAATACATAGTTAATCTAGAGAACTACAGTTTTCTCTATTACTGTAGTACATGATGCTATCTCAGTATAGTAAACCTTATTAGTCCTGCCTGCTTTCTTAGTTAACACTAGTGCAGGACCACACATTGAACAGTAACAACGCCCGTTCAGTTTGGAGATTAAAAGGAGGTTTTAACCAGCCAATTACAGTTTTATTAACCTGCACTAAGATGCTTTGTACACTCACATATTTGTGTGTGTGTGTTGAGGGTACATTTATGATTGCCAAAGTGATGTAATATATTAATAACCAGTATCATCTGTTTATGTTTGTGTCCACTTTGAGAATATGTTTTACTACTGACAACCGACCTTTAAACTTTTCCAACTCACTAAATAACGTGTGTGTGTGTGTGCGCGCGCACGTGTGTGTGTATAGTGTAATGGTATGCATGCGATGCAACAATAATGATGATGTTGACATGTATGCTTGTGTAGCCATGGATATGTATGCGTACACTTTCTAATGCAATGAAACAATGTGTACCCCTAAAATTACCAATCATAACAGATTGGGAATATGCAGTTGTTTAGTGTACTTTAAAATCAGAAAATCAAACTGATTGTAGGCATTCCGATTTTGACGAGCAACTTATGTCTGCTGGTGTAAACAATTAATGTATAGTAACAACATATAAGAACTAATTTTGACCGTTCATATTAACTACCTTGGATGAGCATAATGAGTGTAGTGTACAGTTTAATTACCAATTATCAATCATAAGCTTGCTGGGACACACCTTCTTCCTCTCACCGCCAGTATTATTACCTGACCGACATAATTACGCCCCCCGGAATTCTACAATACATATCTTCTCAACCAAACAGCACCAACATCTCAGTAACCCACCTAAGCTGCTGCACCGGCATTTGCTATGCGACCAGTGAAATGTGAGAACTGTAAATTTCTACTGCATACCTCCAAACATCACAAACAGGGATTAAGATAAATGTAGTATCATGGAATGAAGCGCTCAATTTAAATTAAAATCGCCATTTTCATACAAATTATAACATTCAGGACTAAAATGCCCACATTTTATGCAAATCATTAAATTTTAGAAGAAATGGCCATTTCACGCAAAAATATCTCCATTTTAGATACAAGAGACTTCTCTAATTCGTGTTAGATTTATCACGTGTGTTGTGCGTTCGTATATTTCTGTTTGAATATTTATCGAAGTTTGCGTCCCGTTCGTATACGCGAACTTGGCTCACTGATATTCGTCTGGGCGACGTGTCGCGTACTCGTTATCAGTTTTGCCTTCCTCCGCTGTAGAAGACATGATACATCCGCCGAAACTCCGTCACGGCAACGAGATAGCCAAATCTACTGATAAGGCTCTTGTTCAGCCTAAACTGAAATCTAATCAAAGCACACCCGTTCCACCGCACTCCGACTCAGTCAGCGACTATCAAGTACCGATGGACACTGACGGTAGTATCTCCGAAGTAAAATCAATACATTCCGGTTCACACACACAAATGATAGCAGGTAACAACTTTTCAATTTATAATAACTGCGCCGTCGATTCATATCAACAACAACGCTCTAATAATGATAGTAATATTCTTAGCGAAGTAAATACGACCAATTCCGATGTGCTAATTCAAGCAAAAGATAGTCTCTTACAAAATACAATGCCGATATCTAAAAATAATAAAAAAGATTCCGCAAAACTACCCCCAATTAAAATTATCCGAGATACAACATTATCAAATACGAATGGCAAGTTGTTAGCTATCATAAAGACAATAAAAAAAGACAAAGGGAAATAAATCCGTGCTCGTCCGAACCCAATCAAAAAGTTAAAATTATAACAAAAAATAGATTCTCTCTGCTGCAAACGGAACACTGCGGTGATGGAGAAAACTCCCCTACCAACAGTCAAGTATTAAATGAACCCAAGAAAGAATTGAAACCTCCACCAATATTTATTCCAAGTGTAAACAACTTTCAAAAGTTGAAAGAAAAAATTGAAGAAAGTCTACCCTCTGATTCCTTCAGCTATAAAACTATTAATGGCAATGGTCTAATTAAAATGACCGCTAAAGGCCCCCAAGACTATAGAGATATAGTTAAAATATTAATTAAGGAAAATGCAGCTTTTCATACATATCAATTAAAAGAAGAACGACCATTTAAAGTTGTATTAAAAAATATTCACCCGTCAGTACCAATCGAGGATATAAAAGCTTCTTCGGCCGAAAATTGACATCAAGTAAGAAATATAGTAAACATTAAACACAGATTATACAAACATCCACTGCCGCTATTTTTCATAGATATCGAACCTAGCAGTAATAACAAAGATATATACAATATTGAGTACTTATTAAACGCCCGGGTTCGATTTGAACAACCTAGGAAAAAAAGCACTATAGTTCAATGTATGAGATGCCAGTTATATGGCCATACAAAAGCGTACTGTACGAGACCATTTAGATGTGTCAAATGCGGACAAGGACATGAAACATCCAAATGCGATAAAGATAAAGGCACGGATGCTTCCTGCGCTCTTTGCAATGGAAAACATACATCAAATTATAAGGGATGTGCTGTTTATCAAGAAATATTAAACAGGAGGAATAAAGCACAAAAGGTAAACAATTTAACACAACATAATACGCAAATAAAACAAATAACCCAAGAGGGTGTTCCATATAACGAAAGAGATTTTCCTCAAATTAATAAAAACTCACTGAACGGAAATGCAAGTAATTCTAATCCTACTTACGCCCAAGTTTTAAATGAAAATAAAATAAGTAGTAATCCGCATCATATTTATCATTTTTTTTTTTTTTTTTTTTTAACTTTTTTATTGGGCTTGTCAGCTACGGACGATTACCCATCAAGAAGGAAGAACGTAGGACAAAGGAAGTTGAGGACACTAAGAAAGTTATTTGGGGAAGGTGGAAACGGCCAGAACTACTATGAAGAGATAGCAAGGGAGTCACAAAAAGATCGGTACTAAAACTCGTGCAATTAGCAGTCCGAAGGGAAATAAATGTGTAAACAAAAAATTATACAGGATATCTTAAAGGAAAGGAAAGCTCTCATGTCTTGTTAGCCGTTATACCTCATTATCATATATTATCTATATTTAAGCGTGTGACCAGCATAAAAAGAAAAGTATTTTTATCTATGTCTGCGATTGTTGGGCTGCGCCCACAAAAAGATCATCATCAACAATATGGCCGCAACTGCAATGCAGTGCCCACAGTGCTCGATGAGGCAAGAGACAAGACATCGCTATTTGCCTACGGTTGCGACTGCAAAGCAGTGCTCGTAATTCCCATCCAGAAAAGCAAAATAATTGATTATCCATTATTCAAACGGCATCTGCGGACGACGAGCTTACGATATGTTAAGGATAAACAGGAAAGTGACTCCACATCGGAAGCGGGCAGCATGATCGCCAAATAGAGTAGCGTTCATACTAACTCCGGAAAATCCGCACCACCTTGACCCAGTTCCACTATGGCCACCATCCGAGCAAAAAGGCCCACAATGTACCATGTGAAGGCGGCGGGGGAACCAAAATCTTAAGATAAGAAAAGGATGAGGGATTTGCTTAAATGTTTATACGGTCGCGGATTAAAGACAAGAATGTAGCAATAGCAGGGACAACAGACAGTGAAGGAAAGGCGAGGATAAAGGAAGCACAGTACGGCGTGGGGATATTAAGGGATAGTAGATCTGAGTATAGTACCAATCTTTCGGAAGACAAAGATGCACACTCAAAGAAAATGTGATCAGCGTCACAATCGAGTGTGTTATCTACACATAACGGACAGAGGGGAAGGGAAGTAATAGAAAATCGATAAAGAGAAGCAGGAAGACAGCTGTGACCAAAGCGAAGGCGACAAAGAGAGGATATAGTAGAACGACGAAGGTGTGGGAAGTCCAGGAACCAAGGGTGTGAGGGTGGAAAGGATTGAATAGACAAATATAAGGACCGCGGATTTGTAAAGGAAGGACCATACAAAGATTTCCAATTTTCAAATTGAATTTTTTTTGCTATACTTAGCAATTCGGAGGAGGGAAATCGTCGGACAAGACGCCCGGAAGCCAAAGCCGAACGAGCAAGGTAGTCAGCCTTCTCATTACCATGAATCCCAACGTGACTGGGGACCCATAGGAATCTTATATGCAATGAACGTGAGCGAGAGAGGACAGAAATTAAGGATCGAATATTTAAGATGACTGGGTCTGAAGAAGGATGAATATAGGGAGAGGAAATACAATCAAGAACGCTTCTGGAGTCAGATATCAAAAGAAAATTTGTTTGGACAGTAAGAGAACTAGTGAATTCAATGGCGCGTAGAATTGCAAACGACTCTGCGTAGTAAATAGAGCAGAATGATGGTAATTTAAAAACATTTGAGTGGTTAAGCGCAGGAATGAAGATCGATGCACCCACCCCGTGAGCCATTTTAGATCCATCAGTATAGACGAGTGTATGGTCGGGGAACGCGGATGTTACTAACTGGTTAAATTCGTTAATAGATGCCGAGGGGGGAAGAGACTTTAAACCAGGAGGCAAGGAGAACAGAGTCGGAGGATGAATAAGGTCAAAAAAATTGAAGTGAAAATATGGGAGTTTATCAAAAGAAATAACAAAAGGAGCAAACTTAAATAGACGAGCGGAAACCTGGGAGAGAATGGGGATTTTACTAGAGGCAAAACGCCAATCCTGCAGTAGGGAATGGTATGAATCAATAAGATTATTTGAGGAGATAGGAAGGCGCTTGATGAGGAACCGGTAGGCAAGATAGTATCTACGAAGGGAGAGGGGAGGAACACCAGACTCAGCCAGGATCGCCGGAGTAGGGCTGGATTTTAAAACGCCAAGGCATAAGCGGAGGGCTGCATTCTGGACCGTATTCAGTTTGGAGAGAAGAGATTGGGATACGTTGCCGTAAAGAAAACTACCGTAATCAAACTTAGAGCGGATAATAGATTTATAGAGTATGAGGAGTACTACAGGATCTCCGCCCCAGTTGGAAGACGACAAAGCCTTTAAGATATTTAACCGTTTTAGTGTAGATGAATGAAGATAATTTATATGTTCTGAGAAGGATAGTCGACTATTGAGATAGATTCCTAAATATCGGAAGGAGGTAACAAAGGGTAGACGCAGGTTATTGATTGATATGTTGATTAATGCTGGATTGTAGGGGCGGTAAGTAAAAATAGTACATGAGGATTTTAAAGGAGCAATCGTAAGGTGGATTTCTGATAGGGAACTTTCCAGAATATGTAAGGACTCCTGCAGCTTGTGACGAGCTTCTGGGATATTCGAAGCGGCTGTATAAAGGAGTATATCATCCGCAAAGAACAAAGAGGAAGAAGGTATAGGAAGTGAAGCGATGTTTAGAGTATATATATTAAAGAGAGTGGGGCTAGGACAAGACCCCTGTGGTAGACCGTGGAAAACTTTTCGTATAATTGACTCATCGGCTGAACTTAAATGAATGGTTCTATTTTGAAAGAGATTCATAATTAGGAAGATGAAATGAGGAGGTAAATTAATGGAGAACATTTTATTTCGGAGAGTTGGAAGATGAACGCTGTCAAAGGCACTTGAGACATCAACAAAAGCGGCTAAAGTGAAGTTTTTTTGGATGAATGATTTGTATATATAGTATAGGAAAGAGGCAACACAATCAGAAGGACCACGGCCAGGACGAAATCCATACATATTATCAGGGAGTACCTTATTATTCTCCAACCACCAAACAAGACGTTTGTTTAACATGGATTCGAATAGTTTCCTAAGACAGCTAGCGAGGGAAATGCAGCGAAAAGCCGAAGAGTCTTTATCCTTTGGAATAGGGACAATTTTGAAGGAGTTCCATGTGGGAGGCGTATAGCCAGAAAAGAGAATAGAGTTAAAAATGTTTAAGAGGATTCCATAGAATTGTTTAGGAAGATTTTTAAGAACAGAATAAGGGATTCCGTCTAAGCCTGGAGATGAGTTTATATTTTTAGGAAAAGCTGCAAAGAGCTCGCTAATAGTAAAAGGAGAGGTTAAGAAGTGAGGAGGGGAGTTTGAACTATGCGAAGAAGGATTTATTTCCTCGGCAGAAGGAACATAAGGGGGGGCTACGCCATCAACGAAGGAGGAAAGTTTATCTGCTGAAAGATCCACATAGGAAAGACTGGTAGATCGTGAATTTTGAAAAGCTTTTGCCAACTTCCAAATTCGGGAAAGTGGAGTACATCTGGAAAAGGATGCGCAAAATGCAGCCCAAGACGCTTTCTTTGCCTTTTTGCAAACATATCTTGATTTAGCATTAGCTTGTTTGTATGTCAAGAAGTTAACGACGGTAGGATTAGAGCGAAAGGTGCGAAATGCGGACAAACTAGATTGGTAAGCTAACGAACAATCAGCATTCCACCACAAAGACGACGGATAGATACGCCTGGTATTTCCGGTGGGACTCTTCTTAGGAGGGGAGGAAGAAGATAAAGCCGAAGAAATCAACTGGATAAACTCTTGATACTGAGGGATAGGATCACGGTTAGGATTGAAACAAAAAGTCGAGGATTCAAGAAAAGAATGGAATTTGGGCCAATCAGTTTTCGAAAGGTTCCAGCGAGGAGTGACCGAAGTGTTGTGTTGAATGGATGAAGCGGCAACATGAACAGAGACAATTATGGGGACGTGGTCACTGCCAAAAGTCCCGTCCAGAGTGCTCCATGAACATTTCCAACTTAAATTAGGAGAGCAGAAAGTAAGATCAATAGAACTGAAAGTGGAAGCGTTTTTAAAATATGTAGGGGAACCATCGTTGAGAATGACAAAATTATGGGCTAATAACAAAGATTGAAGGAGGGAACCATTACGATTTTGGGATGAGAGACCCCAGGCAGAAGAGCAGGCGTTCCAGTCTCCGCCAATAATAAACGGATGAGGAAGGGAATCAAAAAAAGATGGTAAATAAAGATCTTTAAGGTTGCATAAGGGAGGAATGTATACAGAGACCAAGTTAAGAGGGTGGCGTAATTTAGTGAATGAGGAAGGGATAGAAATGTAAACAAAATTTGGAGTATGGGAAGGGCTAGACATGTTTGGAAGGTTAATGCTATGGGTGGTGAATGGAATGCCCATTCTAACCAGAATGGCAGCTCCTCCATAGCCATCCTCGCGATCGCATCTAATTATCTGAAAGCCTCTGACGGAGAAATCTACTGAATCTGTGAGCCAGGTTTCAGATAGAAAAGCTACATGGATGTCATGAATATCCAGCAAACTTTCAAGGGCTAATTTGTTTGCCCGAACGCTGCGACAGTTCCATTGAAGAATCTTAATCATGGCATTGTTGAGTAAATTAAAAAAAACAAAGAAATAAAGCTGGAGGGAGGGAATAAGGAAGGAGAGGTGAGATACTGAACGTAAGTATACTGGTGAGAAAGGAGAAGAGAGATACTACAGTAAGTGGAAAAGGAAACATGATACGTACATAAATAATTAAAAACTAACATAATTAATTAAGATTGATAAAATTAGCTAAGAAAAGCGGTAAAGATTCAGCAAGGGAAGGAGAAGAGGCAATGTTTTTAGATGCCAAAAGCTCCAAGAAACTTTCGGATAGGGAGGAAACTAATGGGAAGGAAGTAGTGGGAGGAGAATTAGAGGACGATAAGGAAGAAGGATTAACGGTACTAAGTGCGGAGTGGCTACTTTTGTTGGGAGTGGAATTGCCAGAGAAGGAGGCGGATCTATTAAGAGCCCACCCATTAGAAGGAGAGGGAAAACGATTAGAAGGGAGATTAGGAAATTGTGAAGGAGAATTGAAGTGAGGTTTCGGAGAAGAAAATTTGTGAAAAGTGGGCGATTTAGGACGAGGCATTAATTTAGGCAGCGAAAGAGACGACGAAGGAGAAGAACTGGAAGATAAATTATTAGACCTGGCACGGGAGACATTAGGATTTATTTTTCTGTTGGCGATATCAGCGAAAGAAAACGCAGACGAAGTACGATTTTCCTTTTTTAGTTGGCAGGCTTCACTAAAGGATATATTTTCAAATGCCATAATTTTTTTTAATTCCAGTTGTTCGAGAAAGACTGGGCATTGGCGGTTAGTTGAATCATGAGCACCTTCACAGTTGAGACATTTTAATGGTAAAGGGGGACTAGAGCACTCATTAGCTTGGTGGGAGTCACCACACTTAACACATCTAGGTTTGCCGCGGCACATTTTTTCTGTGTGTCCGAAGCGGAAGCAAGAACGACACTGGATGGGAAGTCTGACACTAGGTTCAACCGGACAACGAAGATGAAAGAAATGGACAAAATCAGGAATTTTATTGGAAAGAAATTTGATTTCGATTAAAGGAATGGGACAGAGTTTATCCTCTTTCCTTTTTTTAAGACGCCGTATAGAAACAACAGGAACCAACGAGGAGACATCATTAAGAAGATCATCTTCAGAGAAATCAACCGGAATATCTCGAACAATACCAAATGAGAAGAGGAGAGAACTAGGAATAAAAGCTTTAAATTGGTACTCTTCTAGAAAAGATGTATGTAACAGAAATTTGTTAGCCGCGGAGATATCGGTGAAAAATAACCGGAGCCTATTCCTGCCGGCTCGCACGATTTCCTTAATTGCAGTAGTCTTGCGAAATAAAAATTTTGCAGCTGCAAAAGGATGCAGACTACCGATATTTTTATCGGAAAGAGATTCAAGCATTACTTGGATAGAACCGGTGAAGGTGCTAGGGAAAAGATCGACGTTACGTGAAGTTGGAATGTTATTGTGAGCGAAGTTACCTTCATTATTGTTGCTGTTATCTTTGTTATTTGTATTATTAATCTCATTATTTTCAGCTTTCCTTACGTTAAGATTGTCTTTATCGTCGTCTTTAATTTTAAAATTCTCGACAGCGCTGCTTATAACTGAATTTGCTGAACTAACTAAGTCTGTTTGCGATAGACGAAACTCCTTAACAGGCAGATCGGCTTTTGGAGAGACTGGGCTGGAGGGTTTTCGTTTGTTGGAGGTATCTACCTCCATTACATTGACAGAAAGTGCAGGTCTGGAGGAGGCCGCCGTGCGACCTCCCTTAGACGAACTCATCAGCTAATATAAAAATTAAATATAAATGGGATGACAGTGAATTATAAAAGAAAGAAAAAAAAAAAAAAAAAAACGAAAATAAAATTAGAAATAAGACAGCGGAAAGAATCAATAAGAAACGTGAAGCGCAAGTAATAGTTAATTTAAGCAAATATAAGGAACGAGCTCACCGATTTCGGATGCTTATCAGTAAGTTGCAGGCGAGAACAATTATCCGCGTAGAGAATAGCGATATACGAATAGAATTATCGGAATACCGTTATCGCATGAAACAATGAACGCGTAAGAAACAACTGATATTAAAACGTGATAACAGACGAAACTCATGATGATACTTCAAATACCGAGGTCATTTTAAACAAATTCGTGAAAGAAATTAAGGATGTATTCATCCAGATGCTAAATCAACAAAATAATATGATAAATGGACTAATACAAACAGTCATGTCTGTCTTAATAAACAAAAAATGAACTTTTTAAAAATTGTTAATTGGAATGCTAATGGCATTCTGCAACGTAAAGCAGAAATAGAATTATATTTGAATCAAGAAAAAATAGATACATTATTAATATCGGAGTCCCATATTGCAGATGTAAGTTACTTTCATGTATAAAAACGAAACGACTCAAAGGAATCTGTTAGCAATGAACACTGATACCGCAGCCTTGTGGAACAATACGAAGAAATTGCTACAGTACGAAAAGGAACAATTCAATATAAAAGTAGACAACAGTTGGGCCAAAACCGATAAGGATAAGGCAAACGCATTTGCAGAACACCTCAGCTCAGTTTTCACACCGCATCCAGATATGCGCATTGAGCGCTCAGAACTGATGCAACGTATGTCAAAGGTTTCCTGCACGTTAGGAAGATCAAAAATGTTTACGCCGAAAGAGGTATTCGAATGTCTGCGCAAGGCACCGCTACGGAAAAACCCTGGAGCAGATAACATCACTGGCGAAATTATCTCACGACTCCCACCGAAGGCAGCTACCCTGTTGTGTTACATATTCAATGGAATATTACGAACTGGATACTTCCTTGAAGCATGGAAGAAGTCAGTAATAGTAATGATCCCCAAGCAGGGTAAGCCGAAAATGGACGTTTCCTCTTATAGACCTATCAGCTTGCTCTGCTCCTTATCCAAGGTGTTAGAGAGATTAATCCTAAATCGTATTCAGCCGCTTATAACCAGTCACGGTATTATACCGAGTCATCAATTCGGGTTTCGCAGGAAACATTCTACAGTGCAACAGTGTCATCGGTTGGTAGATGCGATTTCGTCAACTCTGGAGAGGAAGGAGGTATGCTCTGCAGTTTTCCTGGATGTTGCACAAGCCTTCGATAAAGTGTGGCATCCTGGATTACTTTGTAAATTGAGGCAGTTTCTCACTTCTGATTTATACGCGTTACTTCAGTCGTACTTGAACAGCAGAACTTTCGTCGTAAATATCAATGGTTGTCTTTCAAAAGTAGGTATGATTCTATCGTCAGTTCCGCAGGGTAGTCTGATCGGACCTCTTTTGTATTCAATCTACACGGCAGACATACCGATCAGTAATCAGACGATCCTAGCAACGTATGCTGATGATATCGCCATTCTTGCATCCAACTCAGTGGTCACGTACGCGAACGATGCTGTACAAAACCACCTAGACAAGCTGGCTGAATGGGCACAGAGCTGGCGCATAATGTTTAACCCCAACAAGTGTCAACACGTCGTGTTTACAAACAGGAAAATTAGCTGTCCAGCGGTGAAAATTGGCAACGCTCAAATTCCCCAAACCAACTCGGTACGGTATCTCGGCATGTACCTGGACAGGAGACTTACTTGGCGAATACACGTGGCACAAATCAGAAGAGCCATTGCTGCTCGCGCGAAGTCGCTACATCCGCTTTTGGGACGGAAGTCTGCTCTCAACTTAACTACCAAACGAATCATTTACCTAGCTGCAATCGCTCCCATTTGGCGCTATGGAATTGAATTGTATGGAAGTACTTGTAAAAGCAACCTTCGAAGAATTCAGCAGCAGCAGTCCAGGATACTCCGCACTATCACGTCTGCTCCACCTTACGTGTCCAATTTGACGTTACATAATGACCTCAGGGTCCCATATGTCAGTGATGCACACACTGCACAGTACAAAAGATTGTTTGACAAATTCGAGTGTAGCAGCAATCCTGTCATCCGTAGGATGCATACGGACAGTCTTCCAGATAATCCTCCAAGGTGACTTAAAAGGAAATGGTGTCGGGATGCTATCCCGATCACTTAATTCCTCACTTTAATTTACTTGCATAATAACATGTACTTATTCTTAATCACGGCACGCGTTCATTCCTATAATTGATCCTCTGAACATTCTTATCTTATTGTGTTACTCCTTTTCCCTTCTCACAACCTAATGTCTCGCTGGAGTCATTAGATTTTATTATTATTAGTTCCTCTTCCTACAATATCGCCGTTGTTTGCAGCAAGTTGTGCTGGTATGACGTATAAAAAAAAAAAAAAAAAAAAAAAAAAGTTACTTTCATATTAATGGCTACTCGTTTTATAATACCCCCCATCCGGATGGTATGGCCCATGGAGGATCAGCTATAATAATTAAAAACAATATAGCACATCATGAAATTGTAAAATATCAAGAAAACTACCTTCAGGCAACCAGTATAAAAGTTCAGTGCGTAAATAAAAACATAGTAATGTCTGCGGTGTACTGTCCACCTAAACACAAAATTCTTCATCATCAGTTCAACTCTTTCTTACGCACTCTTGGTAATACATATATAGTTGGAGGCGACTATAATGCTAAAAATACGTACTGGGGGTCGAGGCTGATTACATCTAGAGGCAGAGAACTCAAGAAATCATTGGATTCTAACGGATACAGCATCACAACGAGTGGATCGCCAACATACTGACCTATCGATAGAGAAAAAATTCCTGACTTACTAGATTTTTTCATAGTCAAGGGACTAGCTTCAAACCACATATTAACAGAATCAAAGTTTGGTTTTTCATCTGATCATTCCCCAGTGATTCTTATAATAAGCAATACTGTTATAACTAAAAAAAGCCAAACCAAAACTTCATAGTAAACACACTGATTGGGAAATGTTCCGAAAGGAAGTCGAAGAAAATACCACACTACGCGTATCAATCCGGAATAAACTTGTCATAGAAAACGTATTGCAGCAATTTATTAAAACCATTCAAGAAGCGGCTTGGAACAACACACCGCAAATTAGAATAACTTCACCAGTTATTTGTTATCCAACACAAATCCTGAACAAAGTAAAATATAAGCGTAAATTAAGAATAAGGTGGCAAACAAGCAGACATCCAGGAGATAAGAGGAAATTGAATAAACAAGTAAAAAAGGTTAAACAGTTACTTCAAAAACTAAAAAATGATACTTTCAATCAATATGTATCTTCCTTATCTCCTATTGATAATGAGTACTCATTATGGAAAGCAACGAGAAGTTTAAAGAGATCAAAAAATCCAGTCCACCCTATTAGGAAATGTGATGGTAGCTGGGCTCACAGTGACAAAGAAAAAGCGGAAGAATTCGCTAAACACCTTGCCAACGTCTTTACTCCAAATCCTAGAGACGATACACTACCTACGAATGAAAATAACTTTAATGTCTATCCTCCTATCAAGCCAGCATCACCAGGGGAGATTAAGGCTGCAATTAAAACTATGAACCCCAAAAAAGCGCCAGGCTACGAATAACCGCTAAGATCTTAAAGGAGTTACCGCGCAAAGGGTTACTGCTATTAACATATATATCCAACGCTTTGCTAAGATTAACCTACTACCCTGCGCAATTAAAATTTTTGCAAATAGTAGTAATACCGAAGCCTAATAAACCACCTATGGAGGTTGCCTCATACAGGCCTATCTCATTAATACCAGTGATATCGAAATTATATGAAACCCTGTTATTAAGAAGAGTACTTCCTTTAGTTAATGAATATCAAATAGTACCATTTCATCAGTACGGATTTAGAGCTAAACACTCTACAGTCCAACAAGTACATAGAGTGGTACAACAGATTGAATCCGATTTAGAGGAGAAAAGGATTTGCGATGCCATATTTCTGGATATAAGTCAGGCTTTTGACAAAGTATGGTATAACGGTTTATTGTATAAAATAAAAAAAAGTTTTCCAAATCACTATTACAAGTTGTTTTTTTTTTTTTTTTAAATTTAAATAATGTGCGGGTCCCACAAGGCAATTGCCCGTCTGTGGGTTCCCAACATAATTATATCGTTTATTCATTATATACATCTTAAGTCTAATACATCATATTCGTCTTATATATAATTACTTAATTCAACTTAACTTCTATTTTTACTATTCTACGTCTAATTTTAATTCACAACATTTATACCTATCGCACATCGTACCACAATATTTTCACATAAGCCATAAGTAATGTAGCTAGAACTGAGCATTTTTTTTTTTTTTTATTTATTTATTTTTTTTTTTTCATTAAATCATTTATAATTCTTTCCTCTTTCAATCAATTACCCGTCTTATCGCTGTTCCTTTCCTATGACTATCCATTTCTCATTCTTTGCAATCAACCATATTTTTATTTTGTCTTTCCATATATTCGAATTACATTCGTCTCTTAATTCCTTTGGTAAGTTACCCAGTAAATGACTCATAAATTCCTCTTCGGCATTATCAATTTTATTATTAATCCCTTTAGGTTTTATAAAACATAAATTGTCATAGTTCCTAGTCCCATATACCTTTTCCCTTGTCGGTAATCTTATTTTTTCTGTTTTATACCTTAAAAGTTTACTGTAATAAAAAAACATTTTTGGCGACATTTCTTTATTATTGTCCCACCCCAAGTAGAATTCGTTACAAGATTCGCACTTCTCCAATTCGGTAACAAAATTTTTAAACATCTTTTCTGTAGCCTACTAATTTTCCTTAATTCCGTTTTTTTTTTGCCTCCCCCCAAATTTCGAGTCCGTATCTAATCCTAGTCATTATTAGTGAGTGTCAAAATACAGTCTCGTAGTTTTGTAGTTCATAACTTGTTTCAATTTTATAACGCCGGCATAGTCTGCCTAATTTTCCTAGCAATGTTATCTATGTGAACTCTCCAAGTTAACGCCTTATCGAATGTTATTCCCAGGTATTTGAAATTATCAGCCGTTTCTAACGGCTCACAACGGCATACTTCCGATCCGTGAAGGCAATCTACCTTGTGCAAAACTATTTTAGGCACGAACTTTCTAAATCTACTCGGTGTTCTTACGTACATCACTTTTGATTTTTCTTGGCATTTATTAATAATTTTTTATCGTGTACCCAACTGCAAACCATATTGAGGTCCTCCTGAAGAGCAGCCTTTCTTCTATTTCTACATCTTGGTGTTCAATTACCAGAGCAATGTCATCAGCATATGCGTAAAGTTTGGCGTTCCTAATACAATTGTGAATGGAATTGATGTAAATTAAAAACAGTAACGGTGCTAATATAGTTCCTTGTCCTACTCCATATTTCGTTTTCCCCACATCACTATATTCATTACCAATTTTTACTAAACATTCCCTTTCATGTAAATAGCTTCTAAACCAATTGAGATATTTCCCTGTTATACCAATTTTGCTTAGGTCTTCTATCAATATTTTCCTATCCATTAAGTAAAAAGCCTTAGTAAGGTTTAGAAAGACTATCAAAAATTGTTTTCCGGATGCTAATCCCTTAGTTATCGCAGATGTAAAAGTTCTGAGCAGAGTTACTGTTGATTTCCCCCGTTCTGAACCCAAATTGGTTATGATATATTAGGTTGTTCTCTTCCAGATATAATTTAAGATAGTTACCTACGTAGTGCTCAACCACTTTAGCAATAACTGATATTAACGTAATTGGTCTATAGTTTTCACAAAGTTTTTTATCCCCATTTTTATATATTGGTCTTATTATCCCTACTTTTAACTCCCTGGGGAATATACCTTCTTTTACCGACCCATTAATAATTTTTGTTAACAGCGGAGCAAGCTTTTTTGCATGTGTAATTACATCTTTCACCCGTATACCATCATCAGAAAAGGTGTTTGAAACTTATACTCCCCTACTGGAAGCAAAACGATTCCGAATCAACTTGGTGGAAAGAAAACAACGAAATGTCCCCCAAGATGTACTATTTCTATTATAGATTACTTGAATTTAATGTCAATAATATAAAATTACCATCTAGGCAAAAAACTCGATTAACAAGAGACCAAAATAATACATATTACATCTACCCTCGAGGCGTAAATCTACGAACTGATAATACTGATGACTTAGTTCTAATTAAACTAATTAGTAAAATACCCCATAATATATTAAACGAAAAAAAACTTGGTTTGTGGAAAGGGGAAATAAGGAAATGGTTGAAAGAATGGTGTAGAGAGTAAAACCCACGATACGGTTCGAATGATCACATTTTATAATTTTATATTATTGTTTCTTTCTTTTTCTTTCTTTCTTTATTTACTCTTTCTTCTTCTCTTCTTTTCTTTTCTTTTCTTTGTATTTGAAGATATTTTGCTACCCTCATGTATCGGTATGTAGATTACTTGCTGTGTGTGTATGTAATTGTATGTGTGTACTATGCCATAAGTTATATAAACTTAGTTGACTATAATTATGATGTATAGGATAAGCTAGAATAATTGTAATTTAGTATCTTAAATAAACGGTAATAAGAGTGTCGGGCACTCATACAACGGGCATACTTGCCCTGTGAGACCCACAACTTATTTAAAAAAAAAAACAAAAAAAAACCACCCGGGTCCTTATTCAGTTATAGTCGAGCACACCTCGGCTGATGCTAATATAGGTAATTGCCACCCCCTGGCTTTGGCCAAACTTCTTAGTTCCGTTTCTTCTTCTTTTACTGATATTACTCCGCGAGGAAAAAATCGCGTTGCTGTCGTTTTCTCTTCTTCTTCTGCAGCCAACTCTTTCCTTCAAAATCTTAATTTTCTTACTAAGCATAATCTTAAAGCATTTATCCCTGTTACCTCATTATATAGGTTAGACGTGATCTCAGGAATTCATCCTTCCTTCTCTGAAAATGACATTTTAGAGGGCCTAGAATCACCTGATGTCCCGGTAATCTCAGCCAGAAGAATCCTGCGCACTGCCGAAGGCAAGAAGGTTCCAACGAATTCGGTTGAACTTAAGTTCTCCAAAACCGTCCTTCCTAACTTCATTTCCATCTTTAAACTTCGTTTTCCTGTCTCTCCGAGTGTTAAACCTCCAATGCAATGTGCTAAGTGTTTCCTGTTCGGACATATTGCTAGACACTGCCGGAGTTCTTCAGTTGTTTGTTCCCATTGTTCCTAAAAGCATTCCGTCTCAGAATGTACTGATCTTCATAACCCCCCGTTATGCCGAAACTGCAAGGGCGCACATTGTTCCAACGACCGTAGTTGTCCGGAATGGACTAAACAAAGGGATATCAAAAAAATAATGTCCTTTGAAAACGTTTCCTTTCAGGAGGCTTCAGTCATTAGAAGCAATTCTTATTCTACACAAGCTTTCTCATATGCCAACCGAGCCGCTATCCCTCCTTCTAAAGCTAGTGTTCCCCTCAATATTTCTGTCCCTAATCCACAACTTCCCCTCAAGTCCCCCACTTTTCGTAAACAGAGCAAATCGAAAGCGCCTCATAAGTCTATTCCTCAATTTCCTCCTCTCCCTTCCAATCAAATTCCGTACCCGTCCAGGGGCTGAGCTCTCACTCAACATAACTCAAACGACAATTCCTCCTACGCTGACTTAAATATAGCCTTACCTTCCTCATCCTCGGACGGGATACCGACCAATGCGTCGGGTTCATCCCCATCCGTCGTCAATAACCTATCCGCAGCAATTTTAGAACTGCTTTCTTCCCACAATATAGCTTCCTCTCCTAACTTTGTCACATCTCTTTCTGCATTTCTCTCTAGTAACTTACATTTCTGCTAATTCTTATTTTACTTTCTTCCCTGTTGTATCCCTCTGGCTTATTGTTATGTTCTGTTATCGAGCAACCCACAGTATTATAGATATTTCTTCCGCACTTTTTCTCCGCTATAGCACTTTGGTCGGGAGAACCGCTGTGGGATGGCCTAAACCCATCTTCGCACAGTGGAGCCTCTCAAGGATAGCCATTGTAAAGCTAATCGCATTCGATTATGCTTATAGGCTCATCAAGAATAGCACTCGTTTGGAGAATTTCTCCATGGTAGCTATTGATCGCATTTATAACGATTTGCCTTTCTGGGCGGCGATTCTATTAACTAACCGCGTATGCGTTCTGCTACGTCTTCGACTGGCAACCGAAAATGAGGATTGTCATGCTGTACTGTGGATTGTCTTGTGGTGCAAACTGACAGTAACTTCCAAGATCGAGGTCAAGGCCTCTAACCTTTGGTATGTCTCTGCTGAATATACTCTTCGCTGGATTGCTGCGGATTCATTTTCCATTATTTGTTTTGTTTCTGCCCTAGTCCTGTTGGCTGCATGGTTCGCCTTTGCCAATTGGCTTCTGCTTCTTGCGTTGGCGTTCTGGTCCAGCCATTCGTCTCATCCTACGAATTCTTTTCACGTCTCATAAGTTGAATATTCTCCAATGGAATTGTCGGAGCCTGAGAGCCAACAAACAGGCCTTGGAAGGGATTCTTGACTCTTACTTCATCCATATTGCTCTGTTGTCCGAAACTTGGCTTACTGAGTCCATGAATATATTCATTCGTGGATTTAAGTTAATCCGTTCTGATCGTGCGGATGGATATGGCGGCGCCGCCATATTGATAAGGAACGATATTTATTTTCAAGTTCACGATCACTCCGCTTGTTTTCCTTCTGACGTTCGGTCACCAAACCTGGTGCATATCTCTGTTCCTAATATTCATCCTCAACCAGTCCATATTATCTCAACATACGTTCCTCCGCATTTTGATCTCCACAATTTTCCTTTTAAATTATAGTCCAATTTTCTTTCTTTTCCCTTTATTTTTGGTGGTGACTGGAATGCTCACTCTCCTCTATGGGGCTCGGTTGGTTATAACTGTAATGGTCGTGTTCTTGAAAATTTCATCTCTAACAATAGCTTCGTTATTCTTAATGATCATTCTCCGACGTTCTTTAGAGGCGCGCAGACTTGCAGTTCGGTTGACATTTCCTTCACTTCTCCCAACTTTGGTCTCAGCTGTCGTTGAAGAACCTTGCAGGGTACCTTCGGTAGTGACCATGTTCCAATTATTCTTTCCTTTCACGATTTTCGTCCTCCTCCTGATCCCAGTTGTCCCAGAGTTTCCCATGCTTCCAAATGGTCCCTAAACAAAGTTGATTGGGATAAATTTCGGGCTGGAGTCGATTCCGCCCTCCCCAACATACATTCCCAAACAGATCCTGTTCTTCAATACAACAGGTTCATCGACTCGATTACCTCCGCGTTGTCGGCCTCTTCTCTTCCTATCCGCTTCTCTAAAAAGAACCCTAATCTTCTTGCTTCTTCCCTATGGTGGAACAACGATTGTTCGGTCGCTTTTAGAGACAGTTCTTTGAAGTTCAGGGCCTTCCGTTCCTGCTCTTCCTTCGATAATTTCATAGCTTATAGGGAGGCCAATGCTAAGGCCAGATTTATTCTCAAAAAGAGCAAAAAAAGCGCGTGGAAGAAATTCTGTTCATCATTCACTAGATCCACCTCCCTCTCTCATCTTTGGAAAATGGCGAAAGCCTTTCAGTCCCCACGGTCCGAACGTCCCTCCTATTACAACCTTCCTTCGGAGAAGCTCATCTCTTTTCTGGACTCAATTGCTCCCTTATATGTTCCATCCTTGGAGGAAATATGCCCTCCGGCGTTTCCACCTACATCCTCTATGCACGTTCTGTCTTCCGATTCTAACATCAATGAACTCCATTCTTCCTTAAAGAATTCCTCCTCCTCCTCTAGTCCGGGAGTGGACGGCATTCCTTTCCTGGTTATTAAGAGCTTATCAATCTCCGCACTGAATACCTTGCTTTCTATCTACAACTCCTTCTTGCATACCTGTAACACGCCACCAATTTGGAACTCCTTTATTGTTATTCCTATTCCAAAAAAGAATCCTAATTCTTTCCGTCCTATTTCCTTGGCTTCGTGTTTTAGAAAATTGTTTGAACAAATGATTAATAAACGCCTAGTCTGGTGGCTGGAATTCAACAATATTCTTCCCAGTAACATGCTCGGTTTCCGTACGGGACTGGGAACGGCGGACTGTTTATCGTTGTTTTTATCTGACGTGTACAAATCTCTTATTCGCAAAGAATACACTGTCTCTGCTTTCCTTGATGTTACCTCCGCATTCGATCATGTTCACCTACCTTCTCTTCTACGTAAAATGTGTTCCATTAATGTTCCTCTACAGGTCGCTTCTTTAATTCTCAAGCTTTTCTACAATAGATCAATTCAGCTCTCCACTCCCTTTTTCTCAGAGTCTAAAGTGGTCTTTCGGGGTCTTCCGCAAAGGATCATGTCTTAGCCCTACTCTCTTTAACATCTATTTCCATAGCCTAGCTACTCTTCAGATATCGTCTACTTCCTTATTCTTTGCCGATGATATACTTATCTACTCTTCCTCAGTTAATCTTTCTTCCGCCGTCGTGGAGCTTAACAACTCTCTTTTCTCTCTGGATAATGCGTTATCCGATCTTCACCTTTTTACTTCTCCTGAGAAATCAGCAGCTATGGTTTTCACTTATCGTCCTTATAGTCGTTCCTCAGTCAATCTATCCGTGTGCCATCTTCCTATTCCTTTAGTTAGTTCTGTCCCCTACCTTGGCATTGTTCTTAGCAGTAACTTGTCCTTTCACCATCACATAAATTATCTCTATACGTCGGCTCTCAAGAGGATTAATTGGTTGAAGGCTCTCTCCTCCCGTAATTGGGTGGGGATCCTTATATCATTTTGATGCTATAAAGGGCCACTATCCTTTCTAAATTCGATTATTGCTCGTTCCTTTACGCCAGTGCTACTAAATATCTTCTCCTTAAACTTGATAAAATCCATAATATGTGTCTCCGCCTTTGTATCGGTGCCTTGAACTCCTCTCCTATTGCAGCCATTTTGGAAGAAACTGGTTCCTGTCCTTTATTCATCCGAAGACTTTATCTAGGTGAACGATTTCTGATTAAACGTCTTCATATTTCCAATTCCTACTTGCTAAATTCCTACTGGTTTATATTCAACAACTGGCGTTTCTCTCCTCGTAAAACCCCAATCCTTTCCTTGATTTCTTCACGACTCAGGGCCTTCTCTCCTTTTATTCTATCCTACAATAAATGCACTTATTTTACCTATAATTTCCTAGATTTTATTTACTCACCCAGTTTACTTTTTCTTCATTCGTATGTCAAGTCTCTTCCCTCTCCCGCTGCTCATAACGAATTTAACTATATTTTATCCTCGCTCTTTCCTTCGTATACCTTAATTTTTACAGATGGCTCAAAGTCAGCTTTGGGGGTTGGAGCGGCTTTTACTTTGCCGGATTTCGGCTATTCTGAGTCGTTCAAACTCCCCTCGTTCTCCTCCATATTCCTAGCCGAATCTATTGCGATCTTACAGGCAATCATTTTTATAGCCTCCTCTAACAATATATCCAAGGTTCTCTTATCTTCTGATTCAAAAGGCGTTTTACAAGCCATTGCTACTCCCTTTCCTAAACCATCCGCTGATCCTATCGTGCTCCACATACGTTCCTTAATTTCACATCTATTTCATTCCCGTTCTGTTCGTATTGATCTATTGTGGATTCCTAGTCATTGTGGAATTTCGGGCAACGAGTTAGTCGACTCGTTGGCACGTTCGGCTGCTTTAAACGGTCGCTTTATTAGGAATTTCCCAGCTCAATGTCTTCTTACTCTTTCCTCGCGTTGCCACCGTGACTGTTGGTCTGATCTCTGTCCTTCTTCTTTTTCCAATCCTGCTTCCTTTTACTTATCCATACAACCCACTCCTCCTCTTTTTCCGTGGTTTCTTGATTTCCCCAACATGAGGCGGTCAACTATTTCATCCATAATTAGACTTCGGTTGAGCCACAGCTTGCTTCCTGCTTCGCTCTTTCGTTTCTCTATTACTCAGTCTCCTCTTTGTCCATTTGATCCGTCAGAAGCAAACTTTGTTTGTGATGCGAACCACATTTTACTTGAATGTCCTTCCATTTCTTCAGAACGCGCGATACTGTATTCCGGTCTTTTGCGTCTTGGCCTTCCTACGCCCTACAGCGCTCACAGCATCCTTTCTTTTCTGTCTCCCTTGGTTATTCCTTTGTTAGCTTCTTTCGTATGTTCCATGCGAATAGCGGCGTTATGGATTGGGTCAAGTGTTTTTAGCAGGGAACCACTCGCCGACGAGTACACCTGACTCCCATAATTGATTTTGCTGAGGACCAATGATTTATAAATATTTAAGAGAAACTTTGGTTGAACATTAAATTTGGGATTTGACAAGAACTTGATTACCCTTTAAGACTGAAGGGATTTAGTTTTTAAATCAGATATAAAGGGCTCCACATCAGGCTGGCGTCCATCAAGATGCCTAGGAAAGTTGCTGTTGTTTTATAAGGAATTGTACTATTGTTCACTTGTAGTGATGCCGGATTCTGAACAGGACGACCTCTATGGAATACAACGTATTGAGACTTCTGAGAGGAGAAATCCAGTCCATTCTTTCCTGACCATTGCTGCAATCTATTAATTGTATTTTGCAGTATAGACTGGGCCAAGGAAGGAATGTTAGATGCCACGGATATGTTTAGATCATCTATATATAGGCGAGCACTTACTGGAGGCCTGATGCAGTCAACAATATCGTTTATATAGAGGATAAAAAGGGTAACACTTAAGGCGAAACCTTGAGGTACCCCGTTCTCTATTGGAACTTTTCTCGATATCGAGGAGCCAATTCGGATTTGAATCCATCTATCGCTCAGATAGTTGTGAATGTATCGCCCCAGCTTACCGCCCACCCCGACCGCTTTTAATTTCCGAAGCAAGTGTTGCCTCGATACGCGGTCGAATGCCTTCTCCATATCGAAGAATACTGCATAAAGGTGGTGTCGACGATGAAAGGCAGATACAATTTGTCTTTGAGGGCTCAATAAATGGTTAATAGTTGACTTTGATTTTCGGCCTCCAGCTTGAATTGGTGATAGGACAGCGTTTGCTTCAAGGAAATGCAGAAGTCGCCTGTTCACCATTTTTAAATCGTTTTAGACAGGACAGACAGCAATGATATTGGTCGGTAACTTTCAACTTGGAAAGGATTTTTATTCACCTTTGGGATAGGAATGACGGTCGCAACTTTCCATGCATCCGGAATAGCCCCAGCTGACCGTACCTGATTATATATATTCAGTAGGAATTCCTTAACATGGCCCGGAGATATTTCAACATGTAGGGGTGTATCGAATCTTCACCGGGTGCACTGTTCCTGGTGTGATACTTAAGTTGGAACTCTAGTTCAGCCATAGAAAATGGGCAGTTATAAGGATCGTCAGCATTGGAATCGAAATTAATGGACTGTTGCTCATAAAGTGTCGTCGCGATAGCCTAGTTGCTAGAGCGCTTGACTTCCAATATGGTGGTCACGGGTTCGATCCCGAGCGACGACGAACTTATTACAAGAATTAAATAAATAAATAATCGCTAATAGTCACGTGGAAGGCAATGGCAAACCACCACGTACAACATCATATGCGCGCTAGGTCAGTACACAGCAGACCCACACCGGACTGCACTTGTAGCGCGATAACAAGCGACTACTATCAGTTCCGAATGTAGTCTTGTGTGTGTACACCTGCGTTGCATATTACAATTGCTACACAACCTATATCTGTACAGCTAAATGTACGAATAGGTTGCGCCAACGCGCTATGTAGCGTACGGCGGCACCTGAGAGAGAGCTCATAAAGTGTTTTTTGCTGTTGGAAATTGCTGGAATACTTCAGTGCCGAGAATTCTGTGGAAAAATAATGTGCAAATGCTTCTGCAACATCTCTAGTCTCTGTTATGTGAACTCCATTGATTTTTAATGTTGGGTGCGTACGGGTACTATTGCTGTTGCTAATAGTTCTGATTTTTTCCCACATTAAGTGAGCATTAACTGTTTGAGGAATTGATGCTGCAAAAGAATTCCACGACTCCTGTTTTTTGCTGCGGATGAGGTCTCGGGCAGCTGCTCTACACTTCTTAAATGTGATTAGGTCCTCAACTTTTCCAGTTGACTTATATTTCTTGAGAGCTCGTTTTCGCTCTGTTATCGCTTTTTTAATGTCATCGCACCACCACGGAACTGGTCTGCTCCGCTTTGTTTGTGATACTTTTGGAATTGTTGCGTTGGCTGCCACCGAAATCACATTTTTTAAGATATTTATATTGATTTCTATTGACTCTGTTGGTTGAGGAAGAGTCGTCACTCTCTTCGAATATGCCTCCCAATCTGCTCTTTGAAAAATGAAACGCGACATTAATCCATCAAGCTGGTTGGGTGTCAGTGTACTTTTAAACTCTATTATTATAGGAAAGTGGTCGCTCGAGCATAAGTCATCCATCACCCGTAGGGAAAATTTAGGGGCCAGCAAGCTTGAGCACAGGGCTAGATCTATCGTTGAGAAAGTGTGATGTGTAAAATTATAATGAGTGGGTGAAGTTGTAGTGAGTAGCACCAGGTCGCTATTAATCACAATATCGGATAATACTCGTCCATGCTGATTTGAGGACAACGAGCCCCATAATGGCGAGTGAGCATTAAAGTCTCCGAGGAGCATTACATCACTTCCGAGCGCATTGATGAGGGAATCCATTTGGCTGCGGGTTACCTCGCTTCCAGGAGGTAGGTAGCAATTACAAATTTTTACTTCTGACGAGGAAAGAGAAGGGATGTTGACTCGTATAGTTACAGCTTGAAAAGTGGTTTTAATTGGTATCAGTTGCGCTGGTAGTGATGTGTGCACTAGCGTCGCCACACCGCCACTCGCTCTCTCCCCGTTTGGATTATCATACCGGAAAATATTATAATTCTTAATGGACGTTCTGGCATCTGGCTTAAGTCTGGTTTCTTGCAGGCATACTATTAGTGGAGAAATCTCGGCTATTATCTGTTCTAGTTCGGCCCTATTGCTTGCGAAACTTCGACAGTTCCACTGCATTATCACTCCTTTATTTGCCAAATCCATTTTTATTTATCATGAAAAAAGTTACTGTAATATTAAAGTTCTTACTGTGGGGCCGCTGAGAGTGTCTTATTCAGCAAACGTTATGGTGAGGAGTCTTTATTATCTGCACGAAGTTCATCGTTATTTATCTTGTCTGGTGCGTTTTGCATTTTTGAAATTTTATTTAGTTCTTTTATTATACGAGTGCATCTATTTTTAGCGTTTGGAGCATTTAAAAATGGTTTTACCGTTGATAACATGTGAATGAGACCATCTTTGTCCTCGGTGTAATCATTGGCATAATTTATAAAATCGAGGTCTGAACATATATTTTTCATAAATAACTTGAACTCCTCATAATTCATATATAAAGGGGAGTTTTTGCTGTTAAAGAGGTGTTTAGCCCCTGCAATTATTTTTTCTACTTCTACCGATTTATTGGGCTTTTGAGTAGGGTTGGTGGCCGCTGTTGTCGATGTAGTCGGCTGCGCCGAATCCATTTGTATCGGCATGGTCACAGTCTCCTGCATCTTTCTCTCCGAATCTTCATTTTCCATACTCTTCCGCTTGGTTTCTGACTGGAAAGAAAAATTCGGCTGTAACTGATCTGCGACGGGGGGTGGCGGCGATATTGGGTGGGGGCGTTTTTGGGCTGCGCTAGCTTGATCATTGGTACTTTCATCCACACTATGCCTTTGTTCGTCCTGTTGTATCGCTATGTGTTCTGGCTCGTTTGCTTTATCTTATTTAGTTTTGGTACGTTTACAATTTGTACAACCATGATCTTCGAGGTGGGTGAAAATGCGGTATTCGTGGTCAATGTGCTTAATTAGGAAAGATTCAGGGATGTGAAGGCAGTCGACGCTTTCAATGTAGATCTGTCGCCTCCAGCTAATTATGTGTCCGAATTCTGGATCGGAAGGATTAACCTGCAATATAGCTATCGGTGAGAAGTGTTTAACCCCCATGATAGACGACAAGTATTGCGCGATTATTTCGTTCGGTATGGTGGCTGAAACGTTAGACAGCACGAGTTTATTAGTCGAATTTCTCAGCCTGCGTGCTTGGATTGTTTCTTCAACTATCGTTATTGTTCCGTTATCTTTGAAGAACAAGTCTGTTAAGTGGACGGATTTTAAGAAGATTATTATTCTATCGCCGCTGATACGAGAGCCGGCCGTGATATTGTGAGCACCACCGACTTTGTCTTTCAGCGCTACGAAATAGTCGCGAATTGATAGAGGAGAGATGTATGGGAATATTATGCCCTGTTCGTCTTTAGGGTGTTCAAATTTCGTTAGAGGAATAACTTTTTTCGTTGTTTTAATTTTTTCCGCGAAGGTTTGTTTGGATCGTGTATTTGAAAACTTAGAGGGCGCATTTATCGACAGTAGTAAAGCGGGGAAATCGTGATCAGATGTACAGCTAGGCAGTGCAGAGCTGTTCGTGCTATGTGTAATGGTCGTGTTATCAGTGAAAGAGTGTTGGTGTGTGTCTGTGTGGGGTTGTGTGTGAGTCGCATGTTTCGGTATCGAAAGAAATGAAACGGTATAACCTGATTGCTGTGGTTGTAGATTTGTTTGGTTTATCGGCGATTGAGCCGGATTCCCGGTCGATGATGAAGCGGGTAGCATCGCTCCGTTCAATTATCACCGAACGGTATGCGACGTACAGATAATACGATATTACGAGAAATCGAATTAATTATTACACTGAACGCGTTAAATACAACTTGTTAGAAACGATAAATCACTTAAAGCGCTGTTGTATCCATCCGTGTTATTGATATTAAAAGTTATCGCAGTTTTTCCTTCGTTAGATTTGTGCGTCGTAAAATTCTGTGAGTAAAATTTAATATTATGTAAATGTAAATTATGGTAATCTTTAAATTAACTCACAGAATGTTTAGTACATAAAACATCCTGCCCGACTAACATTTTTTTTTCTTTTTAGTTCGTTTAGAGAAATTTTCTATCTTCAAAACACTGGACTAATATTATTTTCTTAAAAATTTTAATAAAGCCAATAAGAAAGAGGCTTTCAAAACTTCTATTTCTTTCAATATTCCCGATATTTAAAAAAAAAATGGATAATCTTCTTCTGTATATAAATAGACAAAGACAAAATAGTTCAGTACCTTCTTCTCCACTGTTTAAACCGATTTTCTTGCTTTTTTTTTCTGTTTAGTAACTATTGATGATCTTTAGAGTTATCAGTACACAAAATTTTGGGAACAGTTATACTTTTTTTTTCGTATTTAAATAAAAAAGTAATACAAGAATTGAAAAAAGGAATCGCTGCAGCCAGTAAATCTGTTCTTATTGAAATGTTTTAATTTTTCTTAATAATCATCATTATCGGCTTTTTTACGGTGTACTAAATCTTAGATTGTCATTTAATTTTTGTATTGAAAGTACATATAAAATTATATGTTCTCAGATATATAATGAACGAATGTATAAGAGTGGGAAAAAATTTTTGGAAATATACGAGGATGGTTCAAATATAAACCGGAATATTTAAATAAACGCGCGAAAAATTTATTGTCGAAAAAGTGGTTGCACCGGCAGTTAGAACGGTTTGTTACGAAGCGTGTAGAGCAATTAGAACCGCGTAACCTCACTTTTTAGTGTAGTTAGAGCCATGAGTGAAAAAGAAGTACCAGTGTCTGTTGCGCAACGCATCATTATTCGTTTTTTAGTCAAAGACGACGTAAAATCCGTGGAAATTTACCGAAAATTACGCGAACAGTTCGGCGATGAGTGTCTCTCCAAAACTCAAGTGTACGAGTGGTGTTCCGCGTTTCGAAAAGGACGTGAAGTGGTGTCAAACATATCACATGCGCGGCGCCCAAAAACCAGCATTACAGATGAACACGTCAAAGCCATCGAACAACTCATTTTGGCTGACCGACGCGTCCGTGTACGCGATATGACCGACGAATTGGACATCAGCATAGGTAGTATTGAGACAATAATTCATGATCGGCTAGGTTATCGCAAAATTGCAGCCAGATGGGTGCCAAGACTTCTGAATTTTGAACAGAAATTCACTCGTTGGGAAGTTTGTACGCGTCTCCTGCAGCGGTATGAAGAGGAAGGAGAGAATTTATTGCGGCGAATATTCACCACGGACGAAACTTGGGTACACTACTATACGCCGGAGAGTAAACGCTCGTCTATGGAGTGGCGGAAGAAAAAAGAGGGAGCGCCAGTCAAAGCGAAGGTTACACAGTCAGCTGGGAAGGTGTTATGTACTGTGTTTTGGGACATGAAGGGAGTGATCGCAGTCGATTTCCTAACTGAACGACGTACTGTGACGGCGCAGTATTACAGTAACCTCCTAAAAAACACAGTCAAACCGGCCTATCGAACAAAAAGGCGCGAAATTCCGATCCGTAGTGCGATACTGCTTCAAGACAACGCCAGGCCACATACCGCTCGGCTCACGATGGAGACATTGGCCGAATTGGGCTGGGAAACACTTGAACCACCTCCTTACAGTCCAGATTTGTCGCCTTGTGATTATTATTTCTTTGACCCGTTGAAAGAAGCACTTGGTGGACAACGTTTCGACAGCAACGATGAGGTGGAATCGTTCGTGCGCAAATGGCTATGTGACAAGCCGCGAGATTTTTACGAAAAAGAAATAAAAAAATTGCCGGAGAGGTGGAAAAAGTGCGTAGCTTGCGAGGGGGGTTATCTCGAAAAATTGTAAAAAATATGAGCACTGTAAGTATAAAATAAAAATTTTTATGACGAAATTCCGGTTTATATTTGAACCTTATACAAATTCATATATATTTACCTAAAATTTTTAATGATAATTATGGTCGAATTTGGATCATTGGGGAAACGTTAGTATTTATAAACACGTGACTGAAGTGGCAAACTGTAAATATATGAGATACATCTACATTGCAAAATGATTTAATCAACCCAGAATAACACTCCTACTGAATAGCATGGACACATCGAAATTAAATGACGAATTAAAATCACGGTTTTTATAATCTATTTGTATTTACCTGAAATTGCGCACAAGCAAGAATATATAAATTGACACATTCCCCGTTTTTAGAATTAACTAAAAAATATTAATGACTTAGTAATTATATAATGATTCATTAACCTTAGTGTAGTGAACATTAACGTCCCAAGTCCGAGTAAAAACAGTCAGTGAAAGTTTCTATACATATAATAATTGAAAGTTTTTAGAATATTTATTAATTAATAAACTGGCGTATCTTGGCGGATAGTTTTTACAAAATTAAAAATGTAGTATCGCGATTTTTTTTTTATTTGCTAGCTACTAATGCTTAATTAGTAACCTACACGTTTATGCCAAGTGTAGGAGTAATCACATTTTTTTATAATCTTTTTATACCTACCTGGAGAGTCACTTCGTTTCGGCCGCAACACGATTCGCCTCGTTACATTTCGATTTCGTCCTTTTTCCAAGTAGGTCTAGTTTAGCCTTAGTGAGTTTTTAATTTTTTTTTTTCTATAATTATCATATTTATGGCGTAATGAATCAAAAACCAGCTGTTTTCAATGCTTCTTTTGCGTTCGTATATCGCAAAAACAAATTGTTTTCGGTTATAAAGGCTTGAAGTGCTGATTATGTTTTCGTTTAGCAGGTTATTAAAGAATTACTAGATCACAGGAATAATTTCCCTCTATGACAGATTTTCTGCTTTCAAAGGAAATCCATCTGCTTTATAATAAATGTTTACATTCGCGAAAAATTAAAATTAAATTAACTTCAATGATTATGAAAAACTACTAAAAAAAATTTTTTATTACTTTTAAGAAATTATTCTTTTATTTTTATGTTTATTTTTAACGGAACCCATTCGTTTGAGCCAAATCGACTGACCCTGTTTTTAATTTAGTATTATGCAAATTGAAATTACGGTAATTCATACTTATCATATTAAATCCTTGGCGGTTGACACATTGTGCTCAACTGCTTTGCTGTATTTGCGATAAAGTTATATATTTTTTTTTTTTTATTTATTTATTAATTTTTTCTAAAATATAGTTACCTGCAAAATAAATATTTTAGAGCTAGATATTAAATTCTGCACGTTATGTAACACGAATTAATTACTTGGAATCATTTTTTCTTATTATTGTGAAATATGACCTACATAAACCAGAATTCATTTTTAAACCATGCAAAAACATCAATAAAGCAGCTCATTTAGTAATAAAATTAACATAATTAAGTAACAAAAATTTTCCGATTTTTAAACAACTATTTGACATTCTTAAAAATATATGTTTGTTTTATAACCGTTATGTGTAATTATTTTAGAAAACAAGTAAATATTAATCGCCAGTGTGTATTCGTAAAAAATACAACTGCACTAAAAGCATATATGCATAAAAATAATTTTTTGGATATATTGTAAACTGCTCATATTTCTCAACCGGGCGCCAATTTTTTTTTGTCGGTTCGGTTCTCACCATAGAATATTTCCTGCGAATGACTGAAAAGAGGTAGTGAATGGGACCTCGAATATTTTACAATATGCGAATCCGTATGAATAAAAGAAGAAACAAAAAAGAAAAACTCAGTTTTCATGGAAAGTGAACAGTCGTGCGCTCTCGCGTTAAATTACCTTTTTTTCACGTGTTCCTTATCTAATTTGAAAACACAGTTAAATCGTAAAGTTGTTCGGCCTAGTTTTCGTGTTACAAAACGTATTAGAACTCTTATCTTATCTACTCGAATACAATAAAGTTTTTTTCTTTCTCTTCTTCTTCTTTTTTTTTTTTTTTTTTGGGCTCGTCAACCAAGGACCTTTACCCAGAAACAAAAGGTAAGGAAAGAAGTCGGTTATATTTTGATTCGATCAGAAATTTTAACTAAAAAGGAACAAATAGCAGGAATAATTAGTGGGGAAGGAAAGGACAGGATATAGGATGCACAATAAGGGGTAGGAAGTCCAAGCTTAAGCAAATAAGAATATAAGGCAGAACGCTCCACGGAGAGGGATGAACACTGGAAGAACACATGATCGGCGTCGCAAATAATTGCATCATCCGGATGAAGAGGACAGTGTGGAGAAGAAATCAAGGAGAAACGAAATCTGGAGGAAGGCAGCAAAGAATGGCCAAAGCGCATACGAACAATGGAAACAACTTCAGAACGACGAAGGGAGGGATGCAAAAGAAACCATGAATATGAAGGAAGAGTAGGCTGGACTGACAGGTAAAAGGAACAACTGTTTGAAAAAGAAGAAACATAGGTATCCGACCAAAATCGGATATGAAAGCTTTTACAAACTGATAGCAGGTTAACGGATGGAATTTTTTTAAAAAAAAGACGAGAGGAAGCGGCAGCAGCCCGAGCCAAGGAATCAGCCGCTTCATTGCCAAATATGCCCGAGTGGCCACTTTTCTTTTCTTATTACTGTGTGCCTGCTGACCTTGTACATAAAGGTCTTTTATCTACAGTGAATCTCTGTTCCAAGAGATTCAACTGCTGTAGCAATGGCCTCAACGAGAAATTACTCTAATGCTTTGTGTACCAAAACTGTCCCCTCTAAAGACCAGGCAATCATCTTAGACGCTATCGATGGAGTACAAATACATGAATATGCCGTCGCAATCGAAACAAAAATTGGCCCGGAAAACTTAAGACATTTATCCAGAATCTCGAACAATCGTGTCTGCATCTACGTCGCAACGAAAGAAATCGCTGATTCACTTATTGACAACCACAAAACAGTTAAAGTGCGAGACTCTATTATTATTATAAGGCCACTAATTACTCGTAATAAGAGAGTAATTTTGTCAAACATTCCACCGATAATACCGAATAACGTCATCTTAGACAAATTCAAGGAATCGGAGATAGAGCCGGCGTCCAGTATTACTACGCTCCGAGCTGGATTAAACATTCCTGGCTACCAACACATACTTAGTTTTAGGCGCCACGTCTTTTTAAAGCCAGAAGATATAAACAACCTTCTCATACTATGGAAAACTGAACACGACGACACAACGTACTTCATCTATCCTTCTCTCGATGCTGTGATATGTTTCAATTGCAAGATGGAAAGTCATTTGGCGCGAACTTGCCCAGCTAATCTAAACCTTCTAGATGCTCCAGGTTCTTCTCCACAAGAAAATGGCCTACCCACGCCACATTCCGAGAAATCTGTTACTCCAAAGAAGCCAGAATTTCCATCTCTCCTGCCAAAACCGGCTGAAATGAAGGGAACGATGGCAACTCCAGATATAATTGCTCTACCTAGTAATCCCAAGCGACCAAGATCGGAGGGATCATCCGAAACATCGTTGCCTTCTCAACAACAGCCTTTTAAAAAACCATCTAAGGTAAATGAAAAAAAAACGAGCGAAGAAAGCTAAATATAAGTCTCATGTCTTAGCGCTACCAAACACGATTGAACAGGCTATGACAAGCTGCCCCACTGAGTTCCCATGCACATTCACCCAACTAGTCAGCTTTGTGAATGATGCACCCAGAATCTACAGTATCGAGGAAGTATTACAAAAACACGGTCTTGGTGCCGCAGAAGCAGTGGTAATGTTGCGGAAGTTATATGACCACCTTGAGAATCGGCAACAGAGGTTCCGTTTTACCCGAATCACGACACGCATCGAGGGCGGCGTCCTCGATGAGGTATCATCGCAAAGCTCAACGAACTCCAACTCCAACACTAGCCCGATGGACGCCGATGGCACCATCTCAGACCTCGCTCCAGAGTCCACGGACTCCCAGGAGTATTAGTAGTTCTCAATGCACAACACTAATTCCCAGATGCCTAATAATTAACGCTGCAGTGATGCGCATCTTACAATGGAATATTAATGGCTTCTTCTCCAAGAAAGAAGCCCTCGAACTGCTTATGAAGAATCCGGACTATGACTGCATTTGCTTACAAGAAACTAATTTTAAGGATAACTTTTGTGCCAAAATCCGCGGGTGCCAAGCTATTAATAAAAACCGTAACTCTGCGCTTAGAGCGAGCGGAGGGGTTGCCGTTTTAGTCAAGGACAGCATGATCATAGAAGAGCTTCAGCTCACGACGCCACTCGAAGCTGTCGCCGTAAGAATCAAAAGTGCCCGACCCGTTACAATCTGCAACATCTATTTACCTAACAGTCACCCTTTATTTAAAGATGCGGTATTAGATCTCTTTGAACAATTACCCACTCCATACATCATCCTTGGTGATTTTAATGCACACAATACGCTATGAGGATCTAGCAGCATTGACACACGCGGTAAAGTTATAGAAAGTGTATATGATGAGCTGGATCAAGCTATACTTCTTAACAACGGTGCCAACACCCATTTTGATGTTAAATCAGCACAACAAAGTGCGATTGATTTAACTTTTGTCTTCGCTTCCATTGTGTGTGACACGGAATTGTGTGTGAGTGATGATAACTGTAGCAGTGATCATTACCCAATCACTATCACCTTCCACGGATCAGCTGATGACTCAGCTTACTACCCCAAGAATTGGATTCTCAAGAAGGCTAACTGGGGCCACTACTACCAACTCCTCACCGAGCAAGAGCTATTGCTGCCGCAATCGTCATCCTTCTCGAATCTAACTGCAAACGAAATTATCGATGCTCTCGTGAATGTTATAAACGATGCAGCCAATGAATCTATCCCTAAAACAACTGGAAATTCGCTAAAGAAATCGGTACCATGGTGGAACGAGGAGTGTAAGATAGCGATCAAGGACTCCAAGAGGGCTTTCCGTCGCTACAAAAAAAAACCGAGCCTAGATGACATGATCGCTTTTAAAAAATGCAGAGCGGTCACCCGACGCATAATTAAACAAAGTAAAATGGATAGCTGGAACACCTTCGCATCCACTATTAACGACGAAACACCTTCCTCTGTCGTGTGGGGAAAAATCAGACGCATTTCCGGAAAAAGTCTTCTCTCTACACACCCACATTGGTAGACACAACTGGTAAAACTGCAGATGAACCGCATACAACTGCTAAATTATTGGCTAATGCATTCGCCTTCAACTCAAACGGCCCTGATTTCACGCAAACTGATTGGGACTCTGTTCTCAATCAAGCCCGCATACAAGAGCAAATGGACCCGCAGCCTATAAACGACGCTTTCACCCTTGATGAGCTGCGCCAGGCCGTCGCTAGCTGCCGTAACTCCAGCCCTGGACCGGATGGCATTTCAAACGCACTAATCAAGAACCTACCACTTTCTTACCTTGAGTACCTCCTGTCTATTTATAGCCACTTTTGGCACACCCACACCTTTGGGGACCAACGGAGAGAAGCGATTGTTATCCCGATACACAAATCGGGCAAAGATCGCTCAAAAACCTCAAGCTACAGGCCCATATCACTTACGTGCAATTTATGTAAGATACGGGAAAAAATAATTTGTCGACGTCTTAGATGGCAACTGGAGAAACATGAATTGCTTTTCCCATACCAGTTCGGATCTCGCAACTTCAGATCTACCAGTGACTACCTAGTAAGTCTTGAAGATGACATGTGTAACGCGCTGGCAGATAATGCACACCCCCTCAAGGTCTCCCTAGATATTGAGAAGGCATACGAAAAAACCAGGATCCATAAAGTTATTGAGGTAATGGTGAATCTTAAGCTCACGGGGAATCTTATGGCCTTCGTGATTAACTTCTTAACGCAGCGCACCATGAAAGTTCGTGTAAAAGGAATCCTGTCTGAGCCAGTTACCATCAATGGACTTCCTCAAGGATCGGTGCTTAGCGTAATCTTATTCATTGTAACAATTAATCGTGCTCTACGTATTGTTAAATCCCCTCTCCGAGGACGCCTATTCGTTGACGATTACTCGATCACCTGTTGGGGAAAAAACATCGAGTTTACGTTTCACATCGTCCAAGAGGCTCTCAATAATATCCAAGCCTGGGCTGATAACTGCGGTTTCCAATTCTCAGCAGCCAAGTCGCAGTTCGTGATTATCTCGCGTAAAAATCACTATAAAAATCAGAACTTATAACTGTCTATCAATGAACAACCACTACAAAAGAGAGAAGAAATCAAAATCTTCGGGCTCACAATCGACCGGAAACTGACCGGGAAAACTCACATCAAGTTACTGAAATAAGATTACCAGAGCCGGTTAAACCTCCTGAAGATTCTAGCTGGAAAGCAGTGGGGTAGCAGTACAACGGCATTATTAAGGATCTATCGGAGTCTCATAAGATCAAAACTTGATTACGGTGCTTTTTTGTATGACTCAGCTAAAGATTCACTCTTGAACTCTCTCCAAACGATTTGCTAACTCTGCATGTCGCAATTGCCTAGGCGCGTTTAGAACAGGCTCTGTTAATAGCCTGCTGGTAGAGGCTGGTGAACTACAACTCACCATCCGACACAAAGAGCTCGCTCTCAAATACGCCGCAGCTATCGCCTCAACAACCAACAATCCGGTGTCCCAGTGTATATACAAAAATCCAACTCTTGACCGGCACCGTGAACTAAACTCGCCGAACCCATTGAGGATTCGGGTACTCTATTATGCTGCACAGCTAGGAATTACGCTTCCCAACATCTATGAGCGATCGCTCGGTTAATATCCTCCATGGCATTCACTGGACTTGACGATTGATCTGCAGCTTAACGACCAAGAATGTCGAACCACGCCTCCTGAAATCGTTAGACTGCGGTTCCACGAACTACGGGATAAGTATCTCTCAAGTATCGAGTATTACACCGATGGCTCGGCAATCAACAATAAAACCGGATATGCAGTAATCTCTGACACCAACACGCTGGCGGCCCGAAGGACACATGACCAAAACTCCGTCTTCACATGTGAAGCCAGGGCGATCCTCCACACTCTGGAATTAATAAGTAACAGACAAGATAACATGAACAGCACCATTTACTCAGACTCTATGTCTTGCCTAAATACCATCGGAAACCGTTTTACTGCGAATCCTATCATACAAAGTGTTCACAAAATTCTAGAACAGCTAAGGACCTCCAATAAAACCGTCAACTTTGTCTGGATACCAGCCCATATTGGTATCGAAGGAAACGAATTAGCTGACCAGGCGGCCAAATCTGCAACCACGGCCGAATTCTCGCCAGACAATAGGCTAACACTTACTGAAGCTTCCGAGATGATCCGTAAGGCTTCAATCAGCTACTGGAACTCTGTTTGGCTGCAAACACCCAGTAAGCTTCACAACTTGAGAAATACTGTATCTGACATAGTACATCTGTCGCTCTACAGCAGGTGGGAACAACAAGTGATCACTCGGATACGTATTGGACATACGCACCTCACTCACTCCTATCTAATTTCTAAGGAACCACAAACTTTGTGCCAACGGTGTGACAACCCAGTGACGATCAAACATCTCCTGTTCGATTGTAACGCCTACCAGCCAAACAGAGTCCGAGCTGGACTCAATGATATTTATCCAGGTTTGACAATGGACGACAATATATGTAAAAAAGTAATCGATTTTTTAAAAAACGTTTCACTTTTTAAATTGATTTAAATTTTCATGTACAACTACGCTTATCACACATCGCGTGACCCTTTTGTTTTGTTTTGTTTTCCTTTTTTTTTTCTTTTCTTTTCTTTTCTTTGCTTGTTAAGTAATACTGAAATAACTTTTGTAAATGTAAACGATGTATTATACGTAATCTTTAAGAACCGAATGTAAATTTCGAGGTCGCTGAAGGCCAAGATGTCATATAGCGACCATAAATAAAAATATAATAAATAAATAAAAGAAAGAAGAAACAAAAGTGATAAAATCGTCAAAATGGTATCTTTTTCTTGGAATTGACCATAGGTTTATTGTAAAGCAGTTATTATTTCGACGGAAGAAGAATTACTAGAATATTTTTCGAATAGACTATTCTTAATAATGACCGTAGTACGGAGAATTAACGAATGAAACTGTTTTCTGTAAATAAGTGTAGTGCTTTAGTTTGTTTATTTTACCAAATCCTGAATAGCTTCATAAGAGGTGAAATTTATTTACCTGCTTGTTCATAACCCGTACGATTGGCTATTCAGTTTTTAATTTCTAAGAAAATGGTTAATTTTCCTAACAGAAAAACATAACAAAATGTGCAATGAATGCGTGTAAAACATGCCATTATTGTTATTTTTACCTTTCTGTTCCGAAAAAAAAAAAGAATGCCGCAAAGGATGTTGACATATAATGGTTTCTGTCATTCGTCTATGAACGTGATATAATATCAACAAAATAAAGAAAACATAATCTTATTGATAAAAGTAACTGAGTAAAAAAAAAGAAATATGTCGATTGTGACAAACGTTTGTTGAAAGTCGCAACAAATTATAATCAGCTCCAGCTTGAAGATTATCTTCGTGGTGTACCACATAAAGTAATTAATTACCTTTAGTGTTTGCATGTATTATAGGTACTATCATTATTACTTATATGTAAGATTTCGAAATCGTTTATTTCTATATTTGTAATTAATGCTATTATTATTATATTATAATTGCAAACTCTTATTTTGTTGGGAAAACCTGAAAGAGGAAAAACATAATTTCTAATTCGACTAGCTGTATGAACACTGGTTGTACCTTGTATATATATATATAGTTTGAGAAATTATCATTCCTGCGGAAAGGGGGGATAATTTTTTTTGCGACAGTTTTATCGCAATACATACTATAGGTTTCAAATTGTTGGTAACTTAAATATTGTTTATGCGTGTTACAGAAAATACCGATTTATTAAATAAAACTGTATCCATTTCATATAAGAAAAATTGATTCCTTATCGAAGAATAATGAGGATATTGTTCCAATTTTGTGGTTTTTAAAAATTTCAGTTATTACTAAACGACCAAACATTGTAATTTGTGTAGTATGCTGTAAGCTAATTTAACAGGCTCAGCTTGATATCGGCACAGTTGTGTTTAAGCCGTATGCGAAAAAAAGAAACAAAAAAAAAACGACGGACTAGAATATTATTTTTCTTATAAATATGTTCAAAATTTATCCTCTTCTCTTCTCCATGCCTACTTCATGCGACATTTTATGTTTTCGTTTACTACAAAACATGCACGCAGAAGCAAGTTCATTTTTTCATAAATATTAAACATTTTTTTCTTTCTGTGCGTTTTACTTTTAGGCCAAATGAGGTTAAATCTGAAAAAGCAACCTAAAGGAATCGAACAAAAATAAAAACAAACATACTAAGGCTAACTGACGAATCATTCTGAATAAATTAATGAAATCTATATATATAAAAATGTTAAGTTGGTTTGTGTGTGCTTCATAAACTCAAAAAGTTCTGCACTGATTGAGCTCAAATTTTGACACGATATACAACCCGCTCCAAAGAATGTTTTTATCTATTTCCCATGGGCCAGCAACCGCAGCTTCTGCCGGATGCCAGGGGAGGTACTTTTGTGTAATCAAGTGGTGATTAAGCTAAATTTTCAGAAAAAATCAAAATTTATTAAAAATTTCAGGCTTATGACATTTGAATTTTTTAAATTGAATAGTGAATAAAGAATAATTCGTTTATCTACACACTGTGTTAAACAGAAAATTGAAATCTCACGACGAAATAAATGCGTTAACATTTACAATTGAAAAATACGGTGGTGCCCCCGTATGCAGCCGTAATATTTCTATTTAAATCGTGTGGTGATTGAGCTGCGCCATTCGCTAAATCGTAAGTAAAGGTTATGTTTTGTATGAGAGATGGACAGAAAAAATATTAATTTTTTATAATTATTATTTAACTATTTCATTTAGCTAATATTTCGGGTTGTATATCGTGTCAAAATTTGAGCTCAATCATTGCAGAAATTTTTGAGTTTATGAAGCGTACACAAACCAACTTAACATTTTTCACCTGTTCCCAATTACATTATTTATTAACAAAAAAAAACGTATCTACTTGCATCCCATTCAGATTATTATACAATTTGAATTAAATATTCACCTTAATTGATTAAGGTACTTTTGTGTAATTATGTGGTGATTGAGCTAAATTTTCATAGAAAATTAAAATTTATTAAAAATTTCTGGCTTATGATATTTGAATTTTTTAAATTGAATAGTGAATAAAGAATAATTCGTTTATTTACACACTGTGTTAAACAGAAAATTAATGTCTCGCGACGAAATAAATGCGTTAATGATATTTACATGGAACGATTTTTAGTACATTAAGTAAATTAAAATACACATTTAGAATTGAAAAATACGGTGGTGCCCCCGTATGCAGCCGTAATATTTCTATTTAAATCGTGTGGTGATTGAGCTGCGCCATTCGCTAAATCGTAAGTAAAGGTTATGTTTTGTATGAGAGATGGACAGAAAAAATATTAATTTTTGATAATTATTATTTAACTATTTTATTTATTGCCCTATCTCTCATGATTTTCAACCTAGAGCTGTGAGAGCCATAAGAGGTCATAATCTTATCCCTTCCTTCTGTTCCAGTGAAAACTGAAATAATGCCTCGCAGGAAAACGAATTTGGGTCGTCGTACTCGCTACACAGAAGGATCGAGAACACGGTTTTCGAATATGACTATGGAAGAGCGGGTATCCGTACGAGAGAGGAACAGATTAAGCACCATCCAGCTACGTAACGCGGAACCAGCAGAAAAACGAGCCGCCAGGCTCCAACTATAGATGAAGTAGCAATTGTCATAGTCAGAGATCAGTTCCAACCTAGATATATTGTTCTCCATCGAAGAAACGATCAGTTGATAAACGTTGCAGAAACTCACCGTTATTACGATGCTTTGCAATATCCAGTTATCTTCTGGGATGGTGCCGACGAATATCATTTCAATGTGAAGATGATAAATCCAATGAATGGTGGAGAAATCAATAAAAAGTGCAGCGCAATGAACTTTTACGCATACCGCTTAATGATTCAAAGGAACGAGGATAATTATATTTTGAAATGCCGTCAGTTGTTTCACCAGTACATTGTGGATATGTATGCAAAAATTGAAACAGAACGTTTGCTATTCCTTCGTTTGAATCAGACCAAACTCCGCTCCGAAAAATACATTCATTTGCGAGATGCAGTTGTGAATGACGGTAATACAACCAACGTTGGAAAGTTAACTATTTTGCCGTCTTCATACATAGGCAGTCCACGTAACATGCAGGAATATGTTCAAGATGCAATGGCATATGTTCGTCATTATGGGCGTCCAGACTTATTTATCACCTTCACATGCAATCCAGCTTGGGACGAGATACAGGAGCTGTTACTTCCTGGGCAATCAACCGTGGATAGGCATGACATCACAGCGCGTGTTTTCAGACAAAAGCTTAAGTCGTTGATAGATTTCATTGTGAGACATGAAGTGTTTGGATCTGTGCGCTGCTAGATGTATTCAGTGGAATGGCAAAAGAGAGGATTGCCACATGCGCATATACTAATCTGGCTCTATGATAAAATAACTTCAGACGAAATCGACGATGTCATATGCGCTGAGATTCCACGGGCCGACGTAGATAAGGATTTGCATGCAGTTGTTATCAAAAATATGATACATGGACCATGCGATACACTAAATCCGAATTAACCATGCATGGTAGACGGGGAATGTTCTAAGCAATATCCTCGAGCATTCGCAGCTAATACAGTAACAGGAGAGGATGGATATCCTCGGTATAGAAGACGATCAACTGAAGATGGCGGGAATTCGGCAACAATACACACGCAAAATGGTGTTATTAATGTAGACAACCGTTGGGTGGTTCCATATTCACCTCTGTTGTCACAAACATACAAAGCGCACATAAACGTAGAATATTGCAATTCCGTCAAATCAATTAAATACATCTGCAAGTATGTGAATAAAGGCAGCGACATAGCTGTTTTTGGTGTGCAACCAGAAAATAGTGACAGAAATGCAGTAGAAGTTATCGATGAAATTGCACAATACCAGGCTGGAAGATACATAAGCAGCAATGAGGCTGCAAGGCGAATTTTTTCATTTTCCATGCATGAACGCAATCCAGCTGTGGTTCACTTAGCAATACATTTAGAGAATGGACAGCGTGTTTATTTCACAGATGCAAATGTGCAACAAAGAGCCCTTAATCCACCTGGTACAACTCTAACTGCTTTCTTCACCTTATGTCAGGAGACGCTTTCGCCAGAACACTGATGTATTCAGAAGTGCCCACTTATTACACGTGGAATGAAACTATAAAAGCATTCATACGACGCTGACGAGGGGAGCCAGTCGACGGTCAATCTGGCATTTTCAGAGAAAATACAATTGGTAGACTTTATACAGTGCGTCCGAATCAAAATTAATGTTTCTTCCTTCGCATGCTGTTGGTAAATGTGCCTGGTCCTAGATCTTTCCAACAATTGAAAATTGTTGACGGTGTCACACATGCCACTTTCCGCAGTGCGTGTCAAGCTTTGAATTTATTAGAAAACGACCAATAGTGGGATATATGTATTAATGACGCGTGCAACACTGCACACCCAAACCAAATTCGTGCATTATTCGCAATTATATTGACCGCTTGCTTCCCTTCATCTCCCATAGCGCTATGGGAAAGATATCGGTGGCATATGGCTGAGGATATTTTGCATAGAGTACGCCTAGAAAATGCCAATATGGCCATGGAATTTACAGAAGGCATCTACAACGAAACATTTATAAATATTGAAAACAAGTGCTTAGCTATTGCAAATAAAGTTCTTAGTCAATTGGGAATGCCAGCACCCACCCGAGCTGCGACTACTTCATTCCATGTGGATTTGCGCCGTGAACAGAGTTACAACACTGGTGATCTCCAGTCATATGTCCAATCAAACGTTCCCAAATTAACGCGTGAACAGAAGAGCATTTATGATCGCATAATGCAAATGATAAATGACGGAGTTGGGGGGACCTTCTTCTTGGATGCGCCAGGAGGAACTGGGAAAACATTCCTTATCAGATTGATTTTAGCAACGGTTCGATCAAAAAATGACATAGCCTTAGCTCTCGCTTCGTCTGGAATAGCTGAGACATTGTTACCAGGAGGAAGGACTGCTCATTCAACTCTGAAGTTGCCATTGAACATGCAATTTATCGAGACTCCCACGTGCAATATTTCAAAAGCATCCGGTATGGGAAAAGTATTACAAAAATGTAAACTCATTGTTTGGGATGAATGTACAATGGCACATAAAAAATCGCTTGAAGCACTTGATCGATCGTTGCGAGATTTGCGTGGAAACGTTCAACCATTCGGGAATGCATTGATATTGCTCGCAGGAGATTTTAGACAAACATTGCCTGTAATTTCTCGATCAACACCAGCGGACGAAATAAATGCTTGCCTGAAATATTCAACATTGTGGCGACGCGTACGTACATTGCAGATGACTACGAATATGCGTGTCTAGCTACAGAACGATCAAACAGCCGAGGTATTCTCACGACAGTTACTGGACATTGGGAACGGACAGCTGCCAGTCGATGAGACGTCAAGAAAAATATCATTTCCTGATAATTTTTGTAATTTAGTAACATCAAAAGAAGAACTTATCGATAAAGTATTTCCGAATATTCAGATTAATTATCGGAATCACGATTGGCTCAGTGAACGAGCTGTCCTTGCCGCGAAGAATAAAGATGTCTATCTACTTAATAATGTTATTCAATCCAGCATTCAAAGTGAGGAAATTATATATAAGTCGATAGACACCGTTGTGGAAGCAGATGAAGTAGTTAATTATCCAACAGAATTTTTGAACTCACTTGATCTGCCAGGGATGCCACCACACATATTAAAATTGAAAATAGGTGTGCCAATTATCATGTTGCGGAATATTAATCAGCCAAAACTCTGCAACGGCACGCGACTCGCAGTTAAGAAATTGATGAACAACGTAGTGGAAGCAACGATTTTAACGGGGCCTTTCAAAGGTGAAAATGTCCTCATTCCTCGAATTCCCATGATCTCGACCGATACACCATTTCAATTTAAAAGATTGCAATTCCCTATTCAATTGGCATTCGCAATCACAATCAATAAAGCTCAAGGTCAATCTTTAGAATTGTGTGCTTTAGATTTAGATGCGGATTGCTTTTCACATGGACAACTGTATGTTGCGTGTTCCCGTGTCGGCAAACCAGACAGCCTTTATATCTACGCAGATAATGGAAAAACAAGAAATATTGTATACCCACAAGTATTGCAAATTTAACCTTATATGAAACGTATGTTTTGTTTCGTTCCTCATTTCTCATCCATGCAACCACAATGTGCCACAGCGAAACGTGGCAGGGTACAGCTAGTAACTATATAAAAACAAGTAGGCGATTGTGCTTATTTTAACAATTACTCATTTATTGTTTGATCACATTTTGCCTCAACGGGATGAGTATCGAAATGCAAACCGGGTAAAGGACCTTGATTGACGTGCCCAAATAAATAAATAAGACTGAGGTCGAAAAAGGTAATTCTCATTTAGGTTTTGTAGTCATTACCAATAAGCAGATATAGAGAACTAAATATAGCTTCTTTCATATTATTCACTACCGCCACTAAAGAATTTTTTTTTTTCCAAATGAAACCAAAAAACCTTTATTAAAGAAAGCCGATATGATGAGAAACAGAAGACAAAAAAGTTACTATTAAAAATATTTAATGTAAATTGATAGAACGGTGATCCGAATAATGAATACCTGCAAATAATTCCTCTTAAATTCAAATCTCATGATCATCTCCTACTTAATTGCGAGCCCCCTTTCGAATGCCCCTTTTTCTCCCTTCCCCCCTCTCCTACAGTAAAACACCTGCTCCTGGAGTGCCCATCCTTCGCGCTCCAGCGCGCCCAGCACCGGATAGCGTCTTTGCAGTCGTCTTTGGCCAACTCGCCTTTGAACATTGCAGACACTATTCGGTTTCTTCATACAACTAACCTATTTCGAACCATTTAACTCTCCGATTGCCATAGTGTCGTAATAGCCCCGCCAGCTGTACACGACACTTAAAAAAAAAAAAAAAAAAAAAAAAAAAATCTAACCCTCCTGAATTGGCAATATTTAGAAAGTATTATTGCAATTTAGTGTGATAAGTTAGTAATTCTAGAAAAAAAATTCGGTTAAAGCGCGTTTTGTAACTAACAAACGTGTTAATTACAAAGTAGCCATTGACGGTTCTTTTCCTTTTTTTATTAAACACTGTTTCACAGTGGAAAATTACTTAATCGCTTCTGTTTCTCAACTTACTTCTTTACTTTTTTCCCCCCCTACAAAACACGCATTAGGTATTTCTAAGTCGATTTTTCTAATTATTATTATTATTTTATGAGCCGCTGCTTCATTATTAGGCAAAACAAGAAAAGCTTCTTGCTTATTGGCTTTATTAAAATTTTTACGAAAATAATATTAGTCCAGTGTTTTGAAGATTGGAAATTTTTCTAAACGAACTAAAAAAAAAAAAGAAGTTAGCTGGGCAGGATGTTTCATATACTAAACATCCTGTGAGTTAATTTAAAGATTACCGTAATTAACATTTACATAACATTAAATTCAAAATAAAGATATTTAATTTTTAATTTGTAATATCGTATGTATTTCTCACCCAGTATTAACATAAATGTGTTTGTTTAAAAATTTTTGCGCCTTTGTTTGTGTTTTTCGATATTTCTTTGAAACCAGGGTTGATTCGTCAAGGAATTAAATATATAATTAAAATCATAGATCACAGAAAAAACTTCAATAAACGTATCCTCAAATAAACTTACTAGATACGAATAAAAAAGAAAAATAATATAAGGAATATGTATCATCAGTTACAGTGTGTTCGATTCAATCGGTCGTTTTCGTGCGTTTCGGTTTTATCTAGTATATCTGTTAATTTAGTTTAATTTACCTCTACCGTTATCGGATTTCGTATTATTATAAACTCCGCGCATCACTATCAGTTGCAGCGGACCCCCCCGCCAACCCGGAAACAATTAACGATGCCCGGTGAAGCGAGCTTATCTACGTCGCAGACATTACCTACAAAGACAACAGCAGCATCTCTTCTTGTACAAACCGGCCGGACAGTTACACCTGCAGCGTCCGATAACAAAAAAAATAAAAACGCGTCTTCTTCATCAAACACAAGTAAGATCTTCCGCTGTACGGATCGGTCTTTTGTTCTCGTGTTTAATTTCTTATCGTGTTCGACAGCTGATAAGGATTTATTCGGTGAGTTCGTTCCGTTTATCTTTCTATTTCGATTATTGTTTCAGTTTTGATTTGTAATATTCATTTTATTTCGTACAGTTAACTCGTCTCATTTATTTTTATTTATTTATTTTATTTCAGTTGTTTATTTTTTATTTATTTTTTTTAAATTTAATTATTTATTTATTTTATTCTAATTTACCTATTTATCTGCGTATTCGATGAGCTCGTCTAGTGGGGGCCGCCAGGCGGTCTCCTCTAAAGATACTAAACCGTTAAAGACGGGGTTATCTCTTCCCCTGATGGAAGTTGACGTTTCCATGAAACGCAAACCTTCTGATCCTCTCTCGCCAGTTACGTCATTCCCCAATAAGGATTTGCGACTGTCACAGTCCGATGTATCCAAACTTCCCAACAAAATTAATAGCAATAATAATAATAATAATAATAATAATAATGATGTCAACGATATGGTCAGTAATAATATTAATAAAGAACTTACCTTTCCGTTAGACCATCCTGGCCCTTTTTTAATATATTTAGAGCATCTCGAAAAAAATATTGCAAATGCACATCCCTTGGCCATAGCTAAGTTGCTGTTTAAATCAACTACGGAATGTTTAAACGTCAAAAAACAAGGTGGGAACCGCTTATCGGTTTTATCCCCCTCTATTCTTAGATCAACATGATTTTATGAGGAAAAATAGTCTTAAAGCATTCGTACCCAATCATGTTTTCTTCCGATTCGGAATAATTTCTGATGTGCATGCTTCCTTTTCGGAGGAAGATATCATGGAAGGTATCTCCTCGTCCATTCCTGTTGCTTCAGTTAGGAGAATTTCTAAAAACGTGGATGGTGTTCGTCTGCCCACTCGATCGGTAGAGATTAAATTTGTTTCCTCCGTACTTCCTTCCCATATCTCTATTTTTAGATTAATTTTTCAGGTATCGCCCAGTATTAGATCTCCTATTCAATGTAATAAGTGCCATCGTTTTGGTCATATTTCTAATCTTTGTCGTAGTACCTCAACTTTCTGCGTTCATTGCAGCGACAAACATTCATTCTCAGAATGCCCTTCGATTAATTCTGCTCCCGTATGCCGAAATTGCAGAGGAGATCGTCGTTCTTCGGATCGACGCTGCCCTGAATGGCTTCGACAAAAGGAGATAAAACGTATTATGGCCTATGAGAACATTCCGTTCCAAGAAGCTTGCGATATGAAAAGTAAATCTTTCGCATCATCAGCCTTTTTTTACGCTGACAGAGCCGCAGCTCAACCCAGGGATCCAGTCTCTTCATTAACAAATCCTTCATCTGAAAAAATGTTTCCTCAGATGAGAGCACCAAGGCCAATAAAAGGCCAGTACTTTCACCGTCAATCTAATAAAAAACCGCAAACTAAAACTTTTCCTCAATTTCTGTCTCTACCGTCCAATCGCATACCTTCTCCATCTAATAGTTGGGCTTTGAAATCTAATGCCATTAATTTGAATAACTCTGCTGATCTTGTTACTTCTGATGATTCTTTTAATGAGACGCCCTCGCAAATTTCCTCCCCAGTTGAGTCTTTCTCCTCTGCATTTATGCAGCTCTTAGCTAGACATAACATTGCAGCTTCATCCGAACTTGAAAAATCTCTTCAATTTTTGCTCCAGAGCTTTATCCGAACTTGAAAAATCTCTTCAATTTTTGCTCCAGAGCTTTATGCCTCATACCTTGTAATATATTAACATATACAACATTTAAAATTTTGTTATATTCTGAACTATATTTGTTTATTTGTTTTTGTTTTTTTTTATTCTCTCTTTTTCTTCTCTTTTACACTTTTTCATCCTTTATAAATTGTACATTTTTCCTTTCCATGTATTCCATTCTCTTACTTTTTTTTTTTTTTTTTATCCTGTTCCCCTACTGCCCTGGCATATTATTTTTATATTAACCCATTATACTTTTTTACCTACCCTCACTCTCATTATCATGTCTTCGCCTATCTTAATTTACTCCTGATCTATATTCATAATGGCTTACAAACTTAATATTCTGCAATGGAATTGTCGCAGTCTTAGAGTCAACAAGGATGCTTTGGAGGGCTTGCTGGACTTTCACAAAATCGGCGTGGCTTTGCTTTCTGAGATATGGTTAAAGCATTCTTCTGACATCAACTTTAAAGGTTTCACCTTAGTCAGTTCCTGTCGAAATGATGGCTATGGAGGAGCTGCTGTTTTGATTAGAAATGACATTCTTTTCTATTCTCACAATATTCGCTTATTCAGTTCATCCTCCTCCCTACTTCCTAATTTAGTTCATATTTCCATTCCAAACAACTTTGCTTGTCCTCTTAACTTTATCTCTGTCTACATTCCTCCTAATTTTGATCTTCGGAACTTTTCTTTTTCTGGTTTTTTTGATTCGCTTCCTTCCCCTTTTATTATAGGAGGAGACTGGAACGCTCGTTCTCCTTTTTGGGGTTGCTCCAATTATAATAGTAACGGTGTTATTCTTGAAGACATTTTTCTCCGTAATAATCTTTTTTTGCTGAATGATAATTCTCCTACCTTTTATAGGAATCCAACTACGTTTAGTTCAATTGACTTAACCTTTACATCTCCTAACCTCGGTTTTAACTGTTCGTGGAAAACCTTAAATGGCACGTTTGGAAGCGACCATGTTCCCATTATCATATCCCTTAACAACTTTTCTCCTCCTGTGCAGCCTGAACTCCTTCATACTCCTCAATGGTACCTTCCTAAAACCGATTGGTCGATGTTTCGCCGTGTTGTCGATTCATTTCTTCCTTTTATCAATGTTGACAGGAATCCTATATCCCAATATCAGTCATTCACTCAATCTATTTCCTTTGCTCTTTCCTTATCTGCTCCTCCGCACCATTCTTCATTAAAAAATAGATCTATATATGCTTCATCCCTGTGGTGGAATAATGATTGCAAGTCTGCGTTCGATCTCTGTACTTCCACTTTTAGATCTTTTCGCTCCTGTCCTTCTTTTCCCAACTTCCTTGCACATAAAAGAGCTAATGCTAAGGCTAGGTTCGTTCTTAAACGCTCAAAAAGAGCCGCTTGGATAAAGTTCTGTTCGTCTTTCTCCCGCTCTGCTCCAATGACTCATGTCTGGAAAATGGCTAAAGCGTTTAGAACTCCTTAATCGAAACGACCTTCTTATCTTAATATCCCGAAAGATAGCCTCATTTCATTTATGGACTCCGTAGCTCCTTCCTATGTCCCTTGCCTCGAAGAGTTTCATTCTCCTTCTCCTTCTATTAATTCTACTTCTCACTTTTTATCTTCTAGCTTTAGTCTTAATGAACTTCGTGCTTCTTTAAGTAAGTCCTCCTCCAAATCCTCCCCTGGTATTGATGGTATATCTTTTCTCATTATAAAAAACCTCTCTATTCAATCTCTTGAGACTCTTCTTAGTATATATAATTCTTTTCTTCTTTCTTGTTCCACTCCTCCTTCTTGGAATGCCTTTATCGTTATACGCATACCAAAGAAAAACTCCTCTTCTTTTCGTCCTATCTCACTTGCTCCCTGTTTAAGGAAGCTCTTTGAGAGCATGTTAAATAAACGGCTTGTCTGGTTTCTCGAACACAATAACTTAATTCCTAATAATATACTTTTTAATATTTAGGTTAAAATTATTTTCTTCCATTTCTGTATTAACACTTTAATGAACAATATAAAAATCTTTATTAAACAGAAATTATTTTAAATTAAAAATTAAACCGTGCCGACATGTTTCGGAGTCACTTGCTCCATATTCATGGCGTTAATAATTAAAGTTAAAAATTGAAACGATGACGTATTTGTCTTCTTAAATCTAATGTAATATATCGATATGTCATGAATATTTAATTTTATATAGCGGGTTATTATTAATTATAAGATTATTATTAATTAAGTTGTCTTTAAATTTATTAATGTAATACGTTTCGGCGCTATTGAGTATGTTATAATTATTAATATATTTTATTATTTCGAGATCGTCATTTATATTTAATTTTAGTCTATGTTTATTAATAATAATGTGTTCCGCAACAGATGATTTACTAATATGCCCGTGTGTAATGGCAGCAATATGTTCGTTATATCGGATACGGAAAGTTCGACGCGTTTGTCCTATATATATTTTATTGCACGTACTACATTTAATTTTATATATACCGGATTTGTTATATTTATCTATGTTTATAAATTTATTTGTATTAATTAATTGGTGATATAAGTTATTATTTGTTCTGTAAGATATTTTGATCGATTTCCGAAATAGGTTGGTAAGACTGGAAATCGATCAAAATATCTTACAGAACAAATAATAACTTATATCACCAATTAATTAATACAAATAAATTTATAAACATAGATAAATATAACAAATCCGGTATATATAAAATTAAATGTAGTACGTGCAATAAAATATATATAGGACAAACGCGTCGAACTTTCCGTATCCGATATAACGAACATATTGCTGCCATTACACACGGGCATATTAGTAAATCATCTGTTGCGGAACACATTATTATTAATAAACATAGACTAAAATTAAATATAAATGACGATCTCGAAATAATAAAATATATTAATAATTATAACATACTCAATAGCGCCGAAACGTATTACATTAATAAATTTAAAGACAACTTAATTAATAATAATCTTATAATTAATAATAACCCGCTATATAAAATTAAATATTCATGACATATCGATATATTACATTAGATTTAAGAAGACAAATACGTCATCGTTTCAATTTTTAACTTTAATTATTAACGCCATGAATATGGAGCAAGTGACTCCGAAACATGTCGGCACGGTTTAATTTTTAATTAAAATAATTTCTGTTTAATAAAGATTTTTTATATTGTTCATTAAAGTCCTAATAATATGTTCGGTTTCCGTCCCTGTCTTGGTCCTCCTGATTGCATTAGTGTTTTCCTTTCTGACATTTATAATTCCTATATAAACCAAAATTTTACTATCGCAGCCTTTATTGATGTTTCCAGTGCATTTGACAATGTTCACCTCCCTACTCTCAGAAATATAATGCTGTCACTGCATCTTCCGGACTGTGTTGTTTCCCTTATTATTAATCTCTTCCAAAGCCGGACTGTACATCTATCCACTTCTTGTTATTCCACTTCAAGAAAAGTTTTTTGTGGTCTTCCTCAGGGTTCCTGTCTTAGTCCTACTCTCTTCAACATCTATAATTCTCATATTGCTTCTCTTCCATTAAATTCATCGTCCCTATTCTATGCTGATGATATCCTTATTTACTCTTCTTCTCGCAACTTAACAGATGCTGTCTTAGAACTAAATAGGTCATTAGCCACTATAGAAAATGCTCTTTCCAATATTCATCTTTTTGTCTCTCCTCATAAATCCGCGGCCATGGTTTTTACTTTCCGTTCATATAATCCTTCCTCAATCAATCTAACCTTAAGTCATTATCCTGTCCCTCTGGTGGAGAGTTTCTGTTATTTGGGTGTGCTTCTTAACGGCCGTCTTTCCTTTCACGAACATATTAGTCGCCTGTATACTTCTTGCCTTAAAAGGATTAATCTTTTAAAATCACTCTCATCGTACAGGTGGGGTGGTGATCCTTACATTCTTTCCTTATTGTATAAGTCTCTTATTCTTTCTAAGTTGGACTACTGTTCCTATATATACGGCAACGCTTCTAAATCTCTTCTGTTAAAGCTTGACCGCATTCTAAATTCCTGTCTTCGTCTTTGTCTGGGTGCACGTAAATCTACTCCAATTCCTGCCATCCTCTCTGAATCCAAATCACTCCCTTTGTTCATCCGCAGATCCTATCTAGGCTATCGTTTCCTAATCAAACGCCTTCCCTCCTTTTCCTCTAGAATTATAGCTGCCTATTGCTCTATTTTTCACAACTGGCGTTTTACTCCCAACAGAATTCCAATTTTATCTTTCATTTCTGTTCGTCTTGCCAATTTTTCTCCTTATATTTTCTCCTATGATAAATCTCCGTACTTTTCTCTTAATTATTTCAGTCTCTTACATCCTCCTCACGTATTTCATTTGTCAAGTTCCGTCAAATTCCTTCCTCACTCTATAGTTAGATCTGAATTTCACATGGTTTTAAGCTCTTTATATCCCAATCATTCCGTTATTTTTACTGATGGTTCTAAGAGTGCTGATGGGGTTGGTGCCGCCTTTGTTTTTCCTTCTCACAACTACTCCGAATCCTTTAAACTTCCTTCCTGCTGCTCTATATTTACTGCTGAATCTGCTGCTATGCTTCATGCAATTCTTTTTATCTCTTCCTCTTCTATCCTCTCGGATAAATTTCTCTTAATAGCTGACTCTAAAAGTGTCTTGAAGGCGGTCTCTTCTCCCTTACCGTTGCCCTCTTTTGATCCTTTCATTCTCCTTATTCGCAATCTAATTCACAAATTATTCCTGTTCCGTTCGATCCAAATTGATTTATTGTGGATTCCTAGCCATGCTGGAATTGAGGGTAATGAGGTGGCTGATTCCTTGGCTCTCTCAGCAGCTTCCAATGGACATCCTCTTCATAAATTTTCCGCTCACAATATTAATCATATTTCCAAACAGTTTCATCTTAGATTATGGAAGGATATTTATTTTTCCCTTTTCTCAAATCCGAATTCCTTTTATCTTTCCGTTCAGCCCTTACCTTCTTTGACCAGATGGTTCGACATGTTTCCTTCCCTTTGTCGTCCCCTGATCACCGCTATATGCCGTCTTCGTTTCGGTCATACCTTTCTTCCTTCGTCACTATATCGTTTTTCCCTCGTCTCTTCTCCGCGATGCCCTCTTCACCCAGAGGACTCCTTTTTTCTGTGTGATATCAATCACGTCTTCTTCGAATGTTCCTCACTCTCTTCAGAACGTTCTCTCTTTTATTCTCGGCTTTTGGATCTTCGTCTTCCTACTCCATACAATGACTCTTATGTTCTCTCATTTCCTTCCTTGTCAGTTGTTCCTATTCTAGCTTCTTTTATTCATTCAATCTCGCACCAGATTGAAATCTAATATGTTATTCTCCTTTTGAACTATTACCTAGATTCCTTGGCTGATTGGGCTGTTGCTCTTCGTTGGCGTACCCATAAAAAAAAAAAAAAATTATTTCTAACATGCAAAACTCTTCCGCCTTTCCAAAAACATATTTAACGGCAAATGAAACAAGTAAGCCTGCAAACTTAAAAAGCAAGCTCGATACACCTATTTCACAGACCCCAACCGCTACTACAATAAACTTAACAGCAAATAATAAAACATCCCCAAGCACAAACATCATGACCAATTCAATCTCCTTTTCCGACAAACTAAAATCTCGAAAACCTACCCCTCCTATAACAGATTTCGATTTTCCTACAGAAGACCAAGGCGTATTATTTCCGTACGTCGAAAATGCGAATCCTTTAGACTATTTTAACGCCCTTAAAAACCCAGTAGGAGGCCCAAAAAACATAATTGCAGGCTCCAAAATTAGCAACAATCGAGTCCTCATTTTTTTGAAATCGAAAAACATCACATAAAACCTTTTTTCATAACGGAGCCGTTATTACCGTAAATAATAATACAATCACCGGTCAAAGGTTAAAAAACCCTACTCAGAAAATTATATTATCTAACGTATCTCCAACCATCCCAAACTCTGTTGTTAAAGCCTATCTTGAGGGAATATTAAATTTAAAATTAGTCTCGGCAATTTCTCTACTCCGTGTTAAACCCAATGATCCAGAGTTCGACCATATAATCAGCTGGAGGAGGCAGCTGTATGTTGATAGCGCCAATCTCCCACCCTTACCCGACTCTTTCATAATAGTTCATAATGAACGTGAACATCGAATATTTATCCAAACGGATATGCAGAACATGCCGTCCATTGCCCCATCTGTTGAAGATAGTGTTTCCCCTGCTACAGACACTAAAGTCGCTCCAGCCCCGCAAAACATAACCGCCATCGCTGAGGAAAACACTCAAACCTCTATCTTTGAAAATAACACAACAGTCAGCACCGAGGAAACCCCAGCAGCAACTAAGCGACCCCACCCACAAACCCCTGATGCTTCTCAGAAGACTACGGAGCCCGACTTTACAAATAGCACAAGAGCTATTCTTTTCCCTCTACAAATGCAGACAAACGAACCAGAAAACAGAGAGCATCCGAATGCGGTAGAAACCAGAGACAACGGAGCAAACGTAGATTTCAAACCTCCACCATCAAAACTTAAAAAACAAAAATTGCCTACTGTTGAACTCCTAAAGCCCGCAGAAAGCAATATCAACAATAAAGATTATCCATTGTCTTTCAATGACTTCGTAACCTTAATGGAAACGATTCAAGGACAACACGACCCGGCGAGTATAGTAACCAACTTCACTGAAGACATAGATGGATTTATCCACATGCTCTCAGATAATTACTCCTTACTTCAAAACCGATCAATGAAGACACGTTTCACTAAACTAATCAACAAACTTGCTAGACAGTCGGATTCAGATCGAACAGCAGACTAAACATATTTGAAAAGCTAATAGTGGTCATGGTTCGTAACATTTTTTTTTTTTTTTTTTTTTTTTTTTTAAATAAGTTGTGGGTCTCACAGGGCAAATATGCTCGTTGTGTGAGTGCCCGACACTCTTATTAACGTTTATTCAAAAAATATATACAATACAAAAAATTATAATTTATCTTAACTTATTTTATACTTATAATATTAGAACTCTAGCGTTAAGATTAAGTATAAATATATAAACGCATGCAACTACGTAACACGCCCCGTAATACGTATTTGTACATTATCACATGCCGACAGTTCAATATTTAAAATGGGAAACCTTATCTTCTTTACCACTTAATGACTGGTAAAGACACCAGGAAATCAAAAACAAAAACGTATAAAGAAAGGAGCATTAGAAGGTAGGGAGATTCAGAACGTAGCTTGTTATTCAATCTTTGCACCATTCCTTTAACCAAATTTCCACCTCCTTTTTCCACACACCAATTCTTTTTCCCTCTAATATATGATTCGGGATTGTACTTATTAATTTAATTAAAACCGAATCATCCGTATTATCAATTCGCAGATTTACCCCACGAGGATAGATGTAGTATGTATTACTTTGGTTTCTTGTCAATCGAGTTTTTTGCCTAGATGGTAATTTAATATTATTGACGTTAAATTCTAGTAGTCTGTAATAATAATAGTACATCTTGGAGGACATTTCATTGTTTTCCTTCCACCATGTTGATCCAGGGACGTTTTGCTTCCAATGGGGGAGTATGAGTTTCAAACACCTCTTCTGTATTCTACTTATTTTATTTAATTCAGTTTTCTTAGCCTCGCCCCATATTTGAATTCCATATAAAATTCTAGACATTATAATTGAGTTATAGTATATACGTAATGTTCGATATGATAGTACCTGCTTTATTTTATATAAAGCTGGAATTGTCTGTCTTATTTTTGAGTTTAAACTTAGAATGTGTTTTTTCCAATTCAGGGATTTATCTATATATACACCTAAATATTTAAAGTCATTTACGTTTTCTAACGGTGGACAAGGACATAAATGGGTGTTGATATTTACATGAAGCTCATGAATGCAATTGTTACTGTGGAGGATAATTCGCGGATCGCGTATTTTATATTTAGAACTATTCCGAATGTGTAATACTTTTGATTTATTTATGTTTACACATAACTTCCTATCATGTGCCCATTTACTAAAATTATCTACATCATCTTGTAGTAATTTTTCCGCCATCTCAAAATTGTTGTGCTCGATTAACAAAGCAATATCATCAGCAAAAACATATACCTTTGCATTTTTAATATGTTTGTGTAACGAGTTGGTATAAATAAGAAAAAGAATCGGGGCCAATATGGTACCCTGACCTACTCCATAATGAATATTTTTTTCATTACTTATATTCCCTGCAATTTTGACCATGCTTTTCCTATTTGTTATATAATTCTTAAACCACTCAAGTTGATTGTTTTTAATGCCTAGATTTTCTAAATCCTTGATCAGTAATTCATGATCAACTAAATCAAACGCTTTGGATAGGTCAATAAATGAAATTAAAAATTGGTTCCCCATCGACAATCCCCCATATTTATCCTATTTACAATTGTTCTCAATAATGTTATCGTGGATCTTTTTTCTCTAAAACCGTGTTGGTTTTCGTAGAGTAGATTGTTTTTTTCCAGATAATTTCTTAAGTGTTTATCAATGTAGTGTTCTAAAATTTTAGTTATCACAGATGTTATTGTTATTGGACGGTAGTTTTCATACTGATTTTTCATTCCTTTTTTATATATTGGTCTAACAATACCTCTTTTAAGCCCATCAGGAGTAATAGCTTCCTTTATAGAATAGTTAACCATGTTAGTCAAAATAGGAACAAATATATTTAAGTTTTGTTTTATATCTTTAACCCTAATTTCATCCCATCCAGGTGCCTTATAAACTTTTAGATCATTAATTATTGCTTCTATTTGGTATTTATTTGCTGGCGGAATAAAAAAGGAAGAATAAATACGATTATCAAAATTCGAATTCAGTAACTGAATGTGACATTCGTGTCTATGATGTTCCATTGAACATATAAAATAATCACTAAATTGTTCAGCAACTGATGCAGTATTTCCAAAATGTTTTATGATGAAATCATCGATTGATGTTTTATTGTTTTTATTAACAATATTATTAATTACATTCCATACTTTTTTACAATCATTGTTTGCTTTAACTATTTGACTCCGATAATAATTCTGTTTGGCATTCCTTATTTCAGTTGTAACCATATTTCGATATTTCCTAAATAAGTTTTTATATCGAATATTGGTTCTATTCCCTTTACTAAGTTTAAAGTACTGATCTCTGATTTTCATAAAATTGATTATTTTTTGACTCATCCATTCATTTTTAGGACAGTATTTAGTCACCTTTTTACTCTGCCGTACTTCTATTTTGCATTCTTTGTAAAAGCCTTTAAAAACTGACTGTATATTATCATATATATTTCCTGCCGCTGTAGAGATCCTTACCTCATTCCAGTTATGATTAATTATCTTATTATGCAATCTCTTTTCATCGAAAACATATTTCAAAGGGTTACTAATAGATTGAAAACTCCGATTTGAGATACTAAATTTGCACAACAAATGATGTAATGATCCGATATTTTCGAGTGAATAATTCCCGAAGTAATTTCATTTGTATTATACTTAATAAATATGTTGTCTATACATGACTGAGTACTTCTATCAATCCGTTCTTCTTCTCTCGTTATTCCATTTATTAACTGTATTCCTCCTGACCCATAAATTACGTTTAAAAAATTCTCAGCCTGTACATTACGAATAGATAAATCAATATTAAAATCACCACAAATCAGGAAATTATCTTTATTGCTTAATTTTTTTAAGAGTGAAGCGGTTTCGTTTATAAATTCGCCTACGTTTTTACTCGGTGATCTGTACATAGCAATTAAGCGTAAAGGGTTGTTTTTGCAAATCTCTATATCTATCATCACCAGGTCCATACTTGGTCTATTATTAACCTCCCGAACGTGATATTTAAACTTATTATTTATAAACACAAGTATTCCTCCATTAAACCCTATAGGTCTTTGTAGTCCAATATTCGTGAATCCAGTTATATTATATAGATTTAATTCGTCCTTACTTATATTAATTTCAGTTAATATGATGACACTTAAAGATGACCTGTGAATGTAAGTTATAAATTCATCCCAGTTACGTCTCAGGGTTCTTATGTTTAAGTGCAACACATGAAAAAGCTCCGTATTAATTTGTAGTGAATTATTTAAATTTAGTGTGCTGTTTACATTGTCAGTCCATTTTTTGATATTAATATAATTGTTGCAATTTTGTTTACTGCGATATTGAATTAGAGAAGTCATATTTGAGGTGAGAATCAAAAACTATTATTACTGGAAATTATGTTTTTTTTTTTTTTTTTTTTTTTTCTGTTTTGCAAAATTGAATTATAGACGACAATATTGTAACGTTAAAGGACGGTATAGAGAAAAAGAGTTGATCATATTTCGACAAATATTGAGCTATCACAGATTGTATTCGGAAAACGGTTATCGATGTTGCACTATTAATCGCCAAAATTATCAGTAATTGGACTAGTATATTAATATACCGATATTTACTCGTATATAAAACAGAGTATCTAGTATACACACATAAACACACCCACCTTATATAGACACAATCACACTTCCGCACACTCACAGACAAATTACAGTTGAACGTTCTGTACACTTTCATTTTATGTACATATGCACAATTCCGCATACTCGCACACACGATACAGTCGACTGTCCTGTGAACAATATATACGTATAATGCGAAATTTAGTATATAACGACACGAAATAAAAATTATCAACCGCTCAAACGCCACCACCAGAAAACCCTTATAATAGAGATACGTCTCCGGCGTGGCCGATGCACTTGATGCAGCAGCACGCTCACGCTTCTCTCTCTCTTCCGTAACATTCCGATTCCTACGCCCGTTCGTTCTTCCTCTACCGTAAACCACGACACTGACTGAAAATATATACATCTTTATACACACACCCATTATCACACCATTATCACTTACTGCACATACATCACTACAACATATCCACCGCTGCGTCGTTCTCCACCAGTGTAGCCTCCTTTTACTACCTCCTCTCTGTTGCAACAACTCACCCTTGCCCAACCGGCGACGTATTACGACGCGACGCACATACACCACATTCAATTCATAGTATTCGAAAAGGACGCTAAAGCATTCCCCCCACATACCGCCACCGATAGTTATAACTTGTAATATTCGCGATCCCACGCGCGGATATACAACAATACGCATTTATAATAATTTATTTAAATCCATCTCGGATCGAATATGCAGGACGCGATCTTCCTGGTCTTTCCTCACGTAAATTTTTCCCCTTTTTGACCAGACAAAGCGAAATTTGAGTAATCGTGCCTTTTGCTTCGTCTTCCACAGTAAGTCCTTGTAAAATCTGGACAGGTTTTCATTTATATAAACTTGCCGTTCACTATTACAATTTTTACTGATATCTTTATCCAGTATTCCGTGATCTCTTTTTTTCCCCAATATTTTGTCAGCTATTCTCCGAGTTGTCTTTAATATTATTGGCTTGGGCAAACTTACATTCCTGGAGGGTAATCTGTGTGCGGCCACAATGTCGTCTTCGTTTATCTCCACACCAATTTTCTGGCAAACTTGTAAGATTATTTGCTGTAAGTTCTCGTCAGGAGCTTCCGATATTCCATGCATCTCTACATTTTCCCGGCGACCGTACTGTTCGAGTTCATGAACAGTAATTGAAAGCTCATGGATCTGCTGGTCCTTTTGTTGGAGTTGATTCGTTAAGCTCTCTACTTGCTGACGTAACGCCTTTACTTCTGTTATTAGATCCTGGGTACTGCATTGCATAGCATCGTACTTATCCGATACAAATTCTATGCATTTTTTCATTTCGCTAACTTCGCGCCTTATTACGTTTACTGCCAGTGAAATCGATGTGTTTCCAGCCTCATCATCTTCAAAATCATCTTGATGTGACGATCTCTCTGCTCTGATTTTTTTTTTTACATCCTCTTCGCTCTTTTCGCTCAGTTGCCTCTTAATATTCTGCTTGCTATTTTTCTTTGCTGGCATCTTTAATGAGCACTTGAAGATATGAAAAGTAATTCATTATGCGAATAAATGGTATTAAAATACTAGTTATTAATCTATTGTTATAAATAATATAGTTTATTAGTCTTTCGTATACGCTGATAAGAGATAATTAACTTAACGCGATAACAATGAACTCACTACAAAACAAATATAATAAACTGTCGAGGATTCTACCCTCAACTTGCTGAATTAAAACGACTTATTTCAAATCACTCTCCTGCTGTGGTATGTCTACAGGAAACTCATTTGAAGCCCACAGATAACCCAGCCCTACAAAACTACTCCCTTTTCACTTTCAACAATGATCAAGGGTTTCGAGCAAACGGAGGGGTTACCATTATGGTCCACTCCTCTGTCCCAGCAACACAGTTAAATTTTAGTACCCCCTTACAAATGATTGCAGTGGTCGTCCATCTTCCTCAGATATCTGCCACCCCGATAACTCTATGTAACTGCTATGTGCCTCCGAACTATATAATCACTGCAGATATGTTTCAGTCAGTACTATCACAGGTCAGACCGCCACTAATATTATTCGGTGATTTTAATGCCCACTCACCTTTGTGGGGAGCAACAATGGAAAACAGACATGGCTCTGTCATCAATAAACTGGTCCTAGATAACGATCTGATACTGCTTCCCTCCCCAGGTTACACCCATTTCAATTTGTCCCACGATACTTTCTCAACAATCGACCTACAACTTGTTTCCACTTCCATCTTCCCTCACCTGAGCACTTTTGTGCTATAGGACTTATGCTCTAGCGACCATTTTCCTATACTCATATGCCCGTCCAAAGCCATCCCTACACAAACCCTCCCACCTAAGCCTCAATTTCTATTTCACGAGGCGGATTGGGATATGTTTTCAATTAAAGTAAACGTTCCCAGCGAGCTATCCGAGTCTTTATCAGAGAACATCAACTCCTTTATCGACGGTATTACGAATGCTGCTCTAGCATCCATTCCTAGGTCTGTCCCAACAAACAGATCCCGACGGGTCCCATGGTGGTGCCCCGAAATAGGAACAGCCATACGCCAACGTAAACATGCCCTTAGGAAGTTTAAATCAACAGGCTTATATCCTGATTTGATCGAATTTAAAAAACGCCGTGCAGCTGCGAGGAGCCTCATTAGGCGCAAAAACAGGAATCTTGGCAGCAATTTATGCATTCAATCTCCATAAATACTTCTAGTTACAATATTTGGCACAAAATTAAGGCACTGAATGGTATTAATCGTGCGACCCCTTCCTTTTCGATAAATCAGAATGGTTCCATGTTATCTGACCCGTTAGAAATCGCAGATGCTTTTGCGAATCATTTTTCAATGGAGTCATCCTCATCGTCATATTCGTCTACCTTCTCTTTAAAGAAATATTCAATGGAACAATAACCAATAACTATCATCTCTGACTCCTCGCTTCCCTACAATTGCCATTTCACCATTTCTGAACTAGACTATCAACTCCAGTACCATACTGCAAACAGCGCGCCTGGGCCCGATTCCATTCATCCTTATATGTTAAAACACTTACCTCCGTCAGCGAAAAACTTCCTCTTACATATCTATAACCAAATATGGTCCTCCGGATCGATCCCTGAGCCATAGAAATTAGCAGTTGTTATTCCTATTCTGAAACAAAATAAAGATCCTCTTTTTTCACAAAACTACAGGACTATATCTCTCATAAGTGTCCTCGCAAAAAGGCTGGAAAAAATGGTTAATCGGCGTCTCTTTTTCTTCCTTGAACAGAATAATCTCCTATTCTCGTCACAAGCCGGAGGACGTAAGAAGCGTACTACAGTTAATCATCTGCTGAGCCTACAAAGGCAAATATTAACAGCATTTCACAGACGCCAACATGTATACTCCGTCTTTTTCGATATAGAAAAGGTGTTCGACAGAGTATGGCGATACGGCCTCTTATCCGAGCTGACAACAGCTGGTATAAGTGGAAACATGGCCAAGTATCTGAATAATTTTTTAACAAACAGAACGTTTCATGTTAAGATTGGTTCGTCAACATCGAGCACCATTCAAACTGAGAATGGCTTACCACAAGGATCTGCCCTTAGTGCAATCTTGTTTATTTTTTATATCAATGATATAAATGATTGTATTGCTCCGCCTGTAAACGCCCGGCTCTACCTTGACGACTTAAACATTTCCCTGTCTTCCAGTTTTCCAGCAAATGCTCAAAAAATCCTACAAAAGCTATTTCAAAAGTACAATCCTGGTGTAACAATAATGGTCTTGTGTTTTCTCCATCTAAGTCTATCTGTGTTGATTTCTGTATGGGACGTCAAAACTCTTCCAGCATCCGCCTCAATCTAGAAAATTCCTCACTTCATTTCCACCGTACTGCTACTTTTCTTGGACTACTGTTCGATCAAAAGCTAACTTGGAGATCCCACATATCCAATCTTAAAGTTAAATGTCATAAATTCCTATCTATTCTTAAATATGTATCAAACACAAAGTATAATTTACCTCCGAAAACTCTCCTCTCCATATACAAAACCTTAGTCATTTCCAGAATAAACTACGGGTTCCAGGCGTATTCGTCAGCCAGTCCCTCTTTACTTAAATCCCTTGATTCAATACACCACACGGCGCTCCGCACGATACTTAGCGCACATATAACTTCCCTGTCTGTAAGTTTGTGTGCCTTGTTAGGCACTCCCCCACTAAAGTATTTCCGAACCTTTTATTACCACCGTGAGACCCTCGATATTTTCTCTAGTAAACGTGCCTGTCCTATTGACACAAATGACCTCCCAAATACCCCAGAGTTCCCTAATGACCCTCTCCCAGAAATCTTGGCCCTCCTATCGCAGCACAACGTGAGCGTTATCCCTTTCCCTAACCTAGCTCCTAACACCATGATTCCGCCGTGGGCCCCTTTAAACATTGATGTTAATTTTTCCCTGACGAAGTATAATAAACCCCTGCACCCGAATACCGTTCAGTTGACAGCAGCAACAATGCAAAAATACCCCGACCACCTCTTTTTCTACACGGATGCTGACAAGGCTACCCCAGAGGCTACTTCATCCCCAACCGCCTGTTCCTTTGAAGTCTGCGACGTGATTCGAAGCATTCGACTGAATGACAATTGCTCGGTACTGGATGCTGAAATATACGCAGTATTTTTCTGTTTGGAATATTTTCTTTCTACAGAGCCTACATCACAGAAAGCCCTGCTGGTATCTGATTCATCCGCAGCTTTATTGAAAATTTCTAATCCCCTCACCAAGCATCCTGTAGCAATTCGAACCCAGCAGGTATTATACGAACTTATTAAGAGACAGTGCTCCGTATCCTTTCTGTGGGTGCCCAGCCATGCAGGGATTCCTGGAAATGAACGCGTCGATACATCCGCCCGAGCAGAAATATATTGCCCCTTGCCTAGTAACAGCCCACTTCCACCTTATATCTCGAACATAATCTTTAATAATCTCACGTCCTTATGGAAAACCCATTGGTCCTCGTGCCAGATTTTCTCGAGGTTAATTAAACCGTCAACGGAACCATGGTGGCCAGAAAAAAGCATTTCCCGCAGAGATTTCTGTGCACTTAGCCGCTTGCGCACAGGCCATACGGCCATGTCGCATAATTTTATTTTGCGAAGAACCCCCTCTCCTATGAATTGTCCTTTCTGTGGCCAAGATGTTGCTCCTTCAACCCCTCACATACTTTGCGACTGTCCAGCACTATCACCTCACCGGCCCCCTGCAATTAATAACGAAACAGTCACCAACATTCTTGAGAATTCCCCCAATGCAACTTTATCCGTAACACAATTTATCAGAACTAGCGAAATAGGCAGATATCTATAAAAAGAAACTGCGCATCTTCGTACCGAAATAGCCACAGCAGTTAAGCACGGTACAGAATGTTGCTTTCACAAAAAAAAAAATAAATAAAAAAAAAAAAATAATAATTTTTGTCCGTTTCGTATCACTATTGCTAACAGAACTCTTAAATTTACATCGCAAAAGTCTGTTTATTTGTATTTCGCGCTAAAGTCGTTATTTTAAAAAAGTGAATAACCAAATAAAATCATGTAAAATATGTATTTCCTGATTACATATGTGTATGCATATACATCATGCTATACGCGCGGAAAAACTAATCGTTCACGAAGAACGGTATTTTTTGGAAGGAATTTCTGATAGCAGTATTTGGTAACTCGTCTTTCTCACTAACACAGATGATAACGTTTAACGGATAATACCTGACAATCACTGTAGGTGGTCTGTAAAAGGCTGCCCCCGATAGTGTCGCGCCCGCTTTTTCACGCCCGAAAGAGCGGTCCCCCCTAGGAATATATATCGATAAATCATTGAACTGGAAAAAACAGATACAAAACTTAAATTCGAAAGTAAGACAGTCAATTCCAGCGTTATATAAACTGAAGACGGTTCTTTCATATGAAACATTACGAATATACTATAATGCATTAATAATGTCTAGAATTTTATATGGGATCCAAATATGCGGTGAGGCTAAAAAAACGGAAATCAATAAAATAGGCAAAATTCAGAAAAGGTGTTTGAAACTTAAACTACCCCATTGGAAGCCGAGTGATACTACATCAACCTGGTGGAAGGAAAATAATGAAATGTCTCCCAAAATGCATTATTATTATTACAGATTACTTGAACTTAAATGCAATAACGTAAAGTTACCTTCCAGACCAAAAACTCGACTAACAAGGAATCAAAATAATACCTGTTACATTCATCCTAGAGGGGTAAATCTACGAATCGACAATACAGATGATTCGGTTTTAATTCAATTAATGAGTACTATGCCCAGTCACATAATAAACAAAAAACGCATTGGTGTATGGAAGAGGGAAGTGAGGAAGTGGTTGAAAGAATGATGCAAAGATTAAGGAATTTTGCTGCATCCTCTTTTCCATTTATTTTTATTGCTGCATTTTTTAGGGCTCTTTTAGACCATCTATTTACCAGTTTCCTTTTCTTTTTTCTTTCCTGTACATTAATATATGCAATGTCTAATATATAAGCGGCTCCTGTGTATGGGTGTATTATTGTGTAATTCATATATATATATTTGCGTCGATTGATATATTTTATTTTTATTTTTTTTTGGTTTAATACGTTCGATCTAAGTAATAAGAATGATTAATTGTAATTTAGTTTACTAGAATAAACGATAATAAGAGTGTTGGGCACTCACGCAACGGGCATACTTGCTCAGTGAGACCCACAACTTATTTATTTATAAAAAAAAAAAAAACCTCTGGGACTGTGCAAAGACATCCAATCGGTTGATTATTATTCAGCGCGCTCAAAACAAAATATCTCCGAAACATCACTGGAGCTTTCTGGTATTAACGAAACGAATAAATACATTCCGATTTAAATATTCCACGGATCGATGAAGTCATACGTTATATTGCAGAAACGCACGAACACCGACTTCACAGTCAACTGAATATCGAGAGGCAATAGAACTGCTACTTTCCGATGATGACTTAAGGCACCTTAAGCGCACAAAACCTTATGAGCTAGTCACCTAATTTGTTCTTTAATATATTCGTACGTATGTATTTTGGGGACATGTGCATATAATTGGTGTACGCGCGTGAGATTATTTATATATCTTTATAATATTAGGAGTTATGTAATTGTACATAGTTTCTCTACTCTGTCCATGTTAGAAATTAGTTAGATTAAGTTGTAACACTGTTTTAAAAGTAGTGCTTATTTATTTACTGTAATAAGATTATACTAAAATATATGTGTAAAAAATATAAAAAATAAAAAAGCGCAAAAGCATTAAATTCTTTAATCATTTTTTCTTATTTTCTCTGGGATTTAATTTAATATGTTTTGCATCTTTCAATTGGTCACTATTGTACAGATAACTCATAGTGAAGTTTTGTTCTTTATCTACGTGTAGTCCAATATATATTTTGATGGTGGGGTCATTTTTATCAACTTTCTTAAATGCTTCATAATATTTATGTGAAATAATTTGTTTTAGAGCTTCTCGGCTGCTTTGTTCTGCACGTTTTGTTTCAATTATAATTCCTTTTTTTTCTTCTGTAATGAATATCAGGTCTGCGCGTTTTCTGTTAATATAAAGTTCAGTCGTAGCTTGAAATTTTGAATGTAGCAGAGGGATTGCAAATAGTATGGCTTGAAAATCGTTTTCCGATCTTATTATTACATTTTTATGCATGTCTCTTATTACTTCTAAAAGCTTTGTAAATGATTTTTTTGTTGAATTTAAATTTTTAAGTGCTTCGGTATATTGCCCTCTAGCTAATAATGATACGTTGAATTTGTTTCCTAATAAATCGTCTCGCTGGCATTGCCGCTTTATTTCATATTCAATTTCTTTATTTGGTATTTTTAGTTGGAATGTGAACATATTACCGATTACATCGGTTTTAATACTCGTTAGATATCCAAGTTCCATAAGCATATTAAAGTATAAATTATGTAGTTTTTTATTAACAATTTTTGGGTCTTCTATCGCTGCTTTTATTTCTAATATGTTCTTTGTAGTTATATATTTGCTTACCTCTAGTGGTACAGTCTCTTTCTGTAGTAATAGTATAATTGTCTCATATACGTTTTGATTCGATGAAAATTCTACTATTTGCAAGTGATCATCCGTTTTTGACCAGTAGTTTTCACTTCTATTGGTTTTACAGAATACTGAAATGGAATATGGATTAAATAAAATAGTTCCATTGCGTGATCTATAACCATCATACCATTCTTTGACGACTTTTTGACGTTCTTCCATATGAAATCTGGTTAATAAAATTTCTACATCTTCTTGTAAGAAACCGTAATAGTTGACAAAATCGTCATTATTCGAAAAAGGATAGTTTTCGATATTATTTGCATACGGACTTAATATTTCAGATATTCTTAAACATGAGTTTAGAAGGCTGCCCAAAACAAATTCATTTCCTTTCAACAGTTGTCCTATTATTCTGCCAATTAAATGTAATATTGCGTCAGTATCGTTTGAAGGCCTAAAAAGTGCTCTTTGCACTGGTGTATCATACTCATCTACTAAAACAATTACTTTCGTTTTAAATTTATCATAGAGCGCAGCTGATAAGGAGTATAATACCATAACACAATCTGATTCATCTAGCTTTTTCATCTTGCTTCTTTCATAATAATCCCTTAGCGATATACTGCGAATTGATTGCTTTCGATCTTGTAGCCATAAATACGAATAATTCTCAAGTAGAATCTTGAACATTTCACAAAAAGATGTTAAAAATATTCTCATGCTTGTACCGTCTAAATTTTTAAAATGGAGGCGAAGGACGGGGTATTTTCCGAAATGTTCCTTGAAGAAATCTTTCTCCTCATATATTTTTAAGTGTTTTTCATTATACTTTTTCGAAAATAACTTGTGAGTTTTGGTTTCATTTTCTGGTATTCTATCTCCATTTTCATTTGTCTGTATCGCGAGAAACGAATCCAACATATCCATATTTATCGATTTTCCAAATCTTCTTGGTGCGCTTATTTGTATATGACAGTGTCTCAAAAATTCTTTAATAAACATTGTTTTGTCAATGAATACTCGTGATTCAACAATACCTTCAAATATATCTTCTGCAAGCCCAGTCTTTTGAATTTTTTTTGCTCCAAGTTCGATACCTTCCGCCTATTTACAAATAAACACAAATTAAATGATTGACAGGAATATTTTTATAAATGAAGTAGTGTGAAAATTTAAGAAAAAAATGCAAATTAGGCTGCAGTTTAATTTAAAATTAGAAACGCATATCCTACTGCATTTAATCAAGAATTTAAAATTTTTTAGGGAAGTATGATCATTATCGCAATAAAAAGAATATGCCTTAAATAATATGTGAAAAAATGTGGAGTGCAATTAATGATACAATTTTTCCGCTTTTCTTCTTTTAATGTCGAATAATCTTGAATTATAGAACGAAATGTTTATAAAAATGAAATCCTACATAACAAAAAGAAATTATTTAAATTCACAAAATTTCTCTTACAATTATATCATTTTAATACTTCTAAAATCAGAAAAAAAATTGCTCACAATGACTGCTTAATAAAAAATTAGTAGAAAAAAAAAACAAAAACTTTCTCGATCAACAGGAGATACGCTAGAAAAATAAATAATATTTTCAGTAAAGAAATTTGGTAATATTTTGGTGCTCCTCAAGGGAGTAGATGGGTCCTATAATGTTCCTAGTTTACATTAACGCCGATGTAATTTGAATGTGCAGTGGAAATTAATTACTTATGCAGATGATACGGTTTTGTTAGTAAAAAAATTGACTTACAGTGCGTCTAATTGAATTGTAAGATAGGTAAATGTAACAACAATATAGTTTTACTAGAAAACAGTATCAAATATTGATTATAATTAAATCCATATGTGTAACATTTATACAAATCTTTTATAGTATAAATTAAATTTCTCTGTTATAATAAATTTTTTCATACAGGCTTTTTGTTCATGGGAGAGATACTCCTTACCCCCCCCCCCCGGACACACCCGCGTTTCATACTATTTCATGTTATTATATGCAGTGTTACATCACAAATATATGTTGACTTATTATATATCACAGTTTCATGTTCGAGTTGTGTTCAATGTTTTCATGTTTCTAGGAATCTATCGCATTATCATCTATAAATGCAGATTGGTAAGATAAAACCATTATATTTTTCGTATTGTACGGTTTTTGTAAATTATTATTCCACGTGTCTTTATCTGATAATTAGATCCACATACACACATAAGTGCGGACCACTGTTGTCGCTGATATGACGACAATGGTGGCTGCGCCAGTTTACACAGTGGAACCAGTGTATCATGTGGCTGGCGCTCACACACAACACAGCGAAAAAAACGAAATTATAAAATTCCAGCTGAAAAGGTAGTTTAGAAATAGTAAGAAGGAGAGTATTTTTATTAGACTTTACTTTTTTGTTTTTACTTTTGTTAGTAATCTGATCCGAATTCTTTGTTCCCCAGCAAGTTTAAATATATGTGTATATATTGAGGTGTTGTATGTAACAAAAATCATCTAATTCGAGAAACTAAATTGCATTATTATTCCAGTTAAAAATAAGATTTTGATTACGGCACACTTTATAGCCCAATAAATTTTTTTTGGTTACCACCACATTTATAAAGTATTCTTTCCGTTTTTCTTTTTTTTTATTAAAAAACTCATTGAACTATTTCTTCATTAAATTTACAAAATAGATATTAAAAATAAATAAGAAAGGTAAATGTAACAACAATATAGTTTTACTAGAAAACAGTATCAAATATTGATTATAATTAAATCCATATGTGTAACATTTATACAAATCTTTTATAGTATAAATTAAATTTCTCTGTTATAATAAATTTTTTCATACAGGCTTTTTATTCTTGGGAGAGATACTCCTTACCACCCCCCCCCTCCGGATCCACCCGCGTTTCATACTATTTCATGTTATTATATGCAGTGTTACATCACAAATATATGTTGACTTATTATATATCACAGTTTCATGTTCGAGTTGTGTTCAATGTTTTCATGTTTCTAGGAATCTATCGCGTTATCATCTATAAATGCAGATTGGTAAGATAAAACCATTATATTTTTCGTATTGTACAGTTTTTGTAAATTATTATTCCACGTGTCTTAATCTGATAATTAGATCCACATACACACATAAGTGCGGACCACGGTTGTCCCTGATATGACGACAATGGTGGCTGCGCCAGTTTCCCCAGTGGAACCAGTGTATCATGTGGCTGGCGCTCACACACAACACAGCGAAAAAAACGAAATTATAAAATTCCAGCTGAAAAGGTAGTTTAGAAATAGTAAGAAAGAGAGTATTTTTATTAGACTTTACTTTTTTGTTTTTACTTTTGTTAGTAATCTGATCCGAATTCTTTGTTCCCCAGCAAGTTTAAATATATGTGTATATATTGGGGTGTTGTATGTAACAAAAATCATCTAATTCGAGAAACTAAATTGCATTATTATTCCAGTTAAAAATAAGATTTTGATTACAGCACACCTTATAGCCCAATAATTTTTTTTTGGTTACCACCACATTTATAAAGTATTCTTTCAGTTTTTCTTTTTTTTTATTAAAAAACTCATTGAACTATTTCTTCATTAAAATTACAAAATAGATATTAAAAATAAATAAGAAAGGTAAATGTAACAACAATATAGTTTTACTAGAAAACAGTATCAAATATTGATTATAATTAAATCCATATGTGTAACATTTATACAAATCTTTTATAGTATAAATTAAATTTCTCTGTTATAATAAATTTTTTCATACAGGCTTTTTGTTCTTGGGAGAGATACTCCTTACCCCCCGCCCCCGGATCCACCCGCGTTTCATACTATTTCATGTTATTATATGCAGTGTTACATCACAAATATATGTTGACTTATTATATATCACAGTTTCATGTTCGAGTTGTGTTCAATGTTTTCATGTTTCTAGGAATCTATCTCGTTGTCATCTATAAATGCAGATTGGTAAGATAAAACCATTATATTTTTCGTATTGTACGGTTTTTGTAAATTATTATTCCACGTGTCTTTATCTGATAATTAGATCCACATACACACATAAGTGCGGACCACTGTTGTCGCTGATATGACGACAATGGTGGCTGCGCCAGTTTACACAGTGGAACCAGTGTATCATGTGGCTGGTGCTCACACACAACACAGCGAAAAAAACGAAATTATATAATTCCAGCTGAAAAGGTAGTTTAGAAATAGTAAGAAAGAGAGTATTTTTATTAGACTTTACTTTTTTGTTTTTACTTTTGTTAGTAATCTGATCCGAATTCTTTGTTCCCCAGCAAGTTTAAATATATGTGTATATATTGGGGTGTTGTATGTAACAAAAATCATCTAATTCGAGAAACTAAATTGCATTATTATTCCAGTTAAAAATAAGATTTTGATTACAGCACACCTTATAGCCCAATAATTTTTTTTTGGTTACCACCACATTTATAAAGTATTCTTTCAGTTTTTCTTTTTTTTTATTAAAAAACTCATTGAACTATTTCTTCATTAAAATTACAAAATAGATATTAAAAATAAATAAGAAAGGTAAATGTAACAACAATATAGTTTTACTAGAAAACAGTATCAAATATTGATTATAATTAAATCCATATGTGTAACATTTATACAAATCTTTTATAGTATAAATTAAATTTCTCTGTTATAATAAATTTTTTCATACAGGCTTTTTGTTCTTGGGAGAGATACTCCTTACCCCCCGCCCCCGGATCCACCCGCGTTTCATACTATTTCATGTTATTATATGCAGTGTTACATCACAAATATATGTTGACTTATTATATATCACAGTTTCATGTTCGAGTTGTGTTCAATGTTTTCATGTTTCTAGGAATCTATCTCGTTGTCATCTATAAATGCAGATTGGTAAGATAAAACCATTATATTTTTCGTATTGTACGGTTTTCATAAATTATTATTCCACGTGTCTTTATCGGATAATTAGATCCACATACACACATAAGTGCGGACCACTGTTGTCGCTGATATGACGACAATGGTGGCTGCGCCAGTTTACACAGTGGAACCAGTGTATCATGTGGCTGGCGCTCACACACAACACAGCGAAAAAAACGAAATTATAAAATTCCAGCTGAAAAGGTAGTTTAGAAATAGTAAGAAGGAGAGTATTTTTATTAGACTTTACTTTTTTGTTTTTACTTTTGTTAGTAATCTGATCCGAATTCTTTGATCCCCAGCAAGTTTAAATATATGTGTATATATTGGGGTGTTGTATGTAACAAAAATCATTTAATTCGAGAAACTAAATTGCATTATTATTCCAGTTAAAAATAAGATTTTGATTACAGCACACCTTATAGCCCATTAAATTTTTTTTGGTTACCACCACATTTATAAAGTATTCTTTCCGTTTTTCTTTTTTTTTATTAAAAAACTCATTGAACTATTTCTTCATTAAAATTACAAAATAGATATTAAAAATAAATAAGAAAGGTAAATGTAACAACAATATAGTTTTACTAGAAAACAGTATCAAATATTGATTATAATTAAATCCATATGTGTAACATTTATACAAATCTTTTATAGTATAAATTAAATTTCTCTGTTATAATAAATTTTTTCATACAGGATTTTTGTTCTTGGGAGAGATACTCCTTACCCCCCCCCCTCCGGATCCACCCGCGTTTCATATTATTTCATGTTATTATATGCAGTGTTACATCACAAATATATGTTGACTTATTATATATCACAGTTTCATGTTCGAGTTGTGTTCAATGTTTTCATGTTTCTAGGAATCTATCGCGTTATCATCTATAAATGCAGATTGGTAAGATAAAACCATTATATTTTTCGTATTGTACGGTTTTTGTAAATTATTATTCCACGTGTCTTTATCTGATAATTAGATCCACATACACACATAAGTGCGGACCACTGTTGTCGCTGATATGACGACAATGGTGGCTGCGCCAGTTTACACAGTGGAACCAGTGTATCATGTGGCTGGTGCTCACACACAACACAGCGAAAAAAACGAAATTATATAATTCCAGCTGAAAAGGTAGTTTAGAAATAGTAAGAAAGAGAGTATTTTTATTAGACTTTACTTTTTTGTTTTTACTTTTGTTAGTAATCTGATCCGAATTCTTTGTTCCCCAGCAAGTTTAAATATATGTGTATATATTGGGGTGTTGTATGTAACAAAAATCATCTAATTCGAGAAACTAAATTGCATTATTATTCCAGTTAAATATAAGATTTTGATTACAGCACACCTTATAGCCCAATAATTTTTTTTTGGTTACCACCACATTTATAAAGTATTCTTTCAGTTTTTCTTTTTTTTTATTAAAAAACTCATTGAACTATTTCTTCATTAAAATTACAAAATAGATATTAAAAATAAATAAGAAAGGTAAATGTAACAACAATATAGTTTTACTAGAAAACAGTATCAAATATTGATTATAATTAAATCCATATGTGTAACATTTATACAAATCTTTTATAGTATAAATTAAATTTCTCTGTTATAATAAATTTTTTCATACAGGCTTTTTGTTCTTGGGAGAGATACTCCTTACCCCCCCCCCGGATCCTCCCGCGTTTCATACTATTTCATGTTATTATATGCAGTGTTACATCACAAATATATGTTGACTTATTATATATCACAGTTTCATGTTCGAGTTGTGTTCAATGTTTTCATGTTTCTAGGAATCTATCTCGTTGTCATCTATAAATGCAGATTGGTAAGATAAAACCATTATATTTTTCGTATTGTACGGTTTTCATAAATTATTATTCCACGTGTCTTTATCGAATAATTAGATCCACATACACACATAAGTGCGGACCACTGTTGTCGCTGATATGACGACAATGGTGGCTGCGCCAGTTTACACAGTGGAACCAGTGTATCATGTGGCTGGCGCTCACACACAACACAGCGAAAAAAACGAAATTATAAAATTCCAGCTGAAAAGGTAGTTTAGAAATAGTAAGAAAGAGAGTATTTTTATTAGACTTTACTTTTTTGTTTTTACTTTTGTTAGTAATCTGATCCGAATTCTTTGTTCCCCAGCAAGTTTAAATATATGTGTATATATTGGGGTGTTGTATGTAACAAAAATCATCTAATTCGAGAAACTAAATTGCATTATTATTCCAGTTAAAAATAAGATTTTGATTACAGCACACCTTATAGCCCAATAATTTTTTTTTGGTTACCACCACATTTATAAAGTATTCTTTCAGTTTTTCTTTTTTTTTATTAAAAAACTCATTGAACTATTTCTTCATTAAAATTACAAAATAGATATTAAAAATAAATAAGAAAGGTAAATGTAACAACAATATAGTTTTACTAGAAAACAGTATCAAATATTGATTATAATTAAATCCATATGTGTAACATTTATACAAATCTTTTATAGTATAAATTAAATTTCTCTGTTATAATAAATTTTTTCATACAGGCTTTTTGTTCTTGGGAGAGATACTCCTTACCCCCCGCCCCCGGATCCACCCGCGTTTCATACTATTTCATGTTATTATATGCAGTGTTACATCACAAATATATGTTGACTTATTATATATCACAGTTTCATGTTCGAGTTGTGTTCAATGTTTTCATGTTTCTAGGAATCTATCTCGTTGTCATCTATAAATGCAGATTGGTAAGATAAAACCATTATATTTTTCGTATTGTACGGTTTTCATAAATTATTATTCCACGTGTCTTTATCGGATAATTAGATCCACATACACACATAAGTGCGGACCACGGTTGTCGCTGATATGACGACAATGGTGGCTGCACCAGTTTCCCCAGTGGAACCAGTGTATCATGTGGCTGGCGCTCACACACAACACAGCGAAAAAAACGAAATTATAAAATTCCAGCTGAAAAGGTAGTTTAGAAATAGTAAGAAAGAGAGTATTTTTATTAGACTTTACTTTTTTGTTTTTACTTTTGTTAGTAATCTGATCCGAATTCTTTGTTCCCCAGCAAGTTTAAATATATGTGTATATATTGGGGTGTTGTATGTAACAAAAATCATCTAATTCGAGAAACTAAATTGCATTATTATTCCAGTTAAAAATAAGATTTTGATTACAGCACACTTTATAGCCCAATAAATTTTTTTTGGTTACCACCACATTTTTAAAGTATTCTTTCCGTTTTTCTTTTTTTTTATTAAAAAACTCATTGAACTATTTCTTCATTAAATTTACAAAATAGATATTAAAAATAAATAAGAAAGGTAAATGTAACAACAATATAGTTTTACTAGAAAACAGTATCAAATATTGATTATAATTAAATCCATATGTGTAACATTTATACAAATCTTTTATAGTATAAATTAAATTTCTCTGTTATAATAAATTTTTTCATACAGGCTTTTTGTTCTTGGGAGAGATACTCCTTACCACCCCCCCCCCCCTCCGGATCCACCCGCGTTTCATACTATTTCATGTTATTATATGCAGTGTTACATCACAAATATATGTTGACTTATTATATATCACAGTTTCATGTTCGAGTTGTGTTCAATGTTTTCATGTTTCTAGGAATCTATCGCATTATCATCTATAAATGCAGATTGGTAAGATAAAACCATTATATTTTTCGTATTGTACGGTTTTTGTAAATTATTATTCCACGTGTCTTTATCTGATAATTAGATACACATACACACATAAGTGCGGACCATGGTTGTCGCTGATATGACGACAATGGTGGCTGCGCCAGTTTCCCCAGTGGAACCAGTGTATCATGTGGCTGGCGCTCACACACAACACAGCGAAAAAAACGAAATTATAAAATTCCAGCTGAAAAGGTAGTTTAGAAATAGTAAGAAAGAGAGTATTTTTATTAGACTTTACTTTTTTGTTTTTACTTTTGTTAGTAATCTGATCCGAATTCTTTGTTCCCCAGCAAGTTTAAATATATGTGTATATATTGGGGTGTTGTATGTAACAAAAATCATCTAATTCGAGAAACTAAATTGCATTATTATTCCAGTTAAAAATAAGATTTTGATTACAGCACACTTTATAGCCCAATAAATTTTTTTTGGTTACCACCACATTTATAAAGTATTCTTTCCGTTTTTCTTTTTTTTTATTAAAAAACTCATTGAACTATTTCTTCATTAAATTTACAAAATAGATATTAAAAATAAATAAGAAAGGTAAATGTAACAACAATATAGTTTTACTAGAAAACAGTATCAAATATTGATTATAATTAAATCCATATGTGTAACATTTATACAAATCTTTTATAGTATAAATTAAATTTCTCTGTTATAATAAATTTTTTCACACAGGCTTTTTGTTCTTGGGAGAGATACTCCTTACCCCCCCCCCCGGATCCACCCGCGTTTCATGCTATTTCATGTTATTATATGCAGTGTTACATCACAAATATATGTTGACTTATTATATATCACAGTTTCATGTTCGAGTTGTGTTCAATGTTTTCATGTTTCTAGGAATCTATCGCGTTATCATCTATAAATGCAGATTGGTAAGATAAAACCATTATATTTTTCGTATTGTACGGTTTTCATAAATTATTATTCCACGTGCATTTATCGAATAATTAGATCCACATACACACATAAGTGCGGACCACTGTTGTCGCTGATATGACGACAATGGTGGCTGCGCCAGTTTACACAGTGGAACCAGTGTATCATGTGGCTGGCGCTCACACACAACACAGCGAAAAAAACGAAATTATAAAATTCCAGCTGAAAAGGTAGTTTAGAAATAGTAAGAAAGAGAGTATTTTTATTAGACTTTACTTTTTTGTTTTTACTTTTGTTAGTAATCTGATCCGAATTCTTTGTTCCCCAGCAAGTTTAAATATATGTGTATATATTGGGGTGTTGTATGTAACAAAAATCATCTAATTCGAGAAACTAAATTGCATTATTATTCCAGTTAAAAATAAGATTTTGATTACAGCACACCTTATAGCCCAATAATTTTTTTTTGGTTACCACCACATTTATAAAGTATTCTTTCAGTTTTTCTTTTTTTTTATTAAAAAACTCATTGAACTATTTCTTCATTAAAATTACAAAATAGATATTAAAAATAAATAAGAAAGGTAAATGTAACAACAATATAGTTTTACTAGAAAACAGTATCAAATATTGATTATAATTAAATCCATATGTGTAACATTTATACAAATCTTTTATAGTATAAATTAAATTTCTCTGTTATAATAAATTTTTTCATACAGGCTTTTTGTTCTTGGGAGAGATACTCCTTACCCCCCCCCGGATCCTCCCGCGTTTCATACTATTTCATGTTATTATATGCAGTGTTACATCACAAATATATGTTGACTTATTATATATCACAGTTTCATGTTCGAGTTGTGTTCAATGTTTTCATGTTTCTAGGAATCTATCTCGTTGTCATCTATAAATGCAGATTGGTAAGATAAAACCATTATATTTTTCGTATTGTACGGTTTTCATAAATTATTATTCCACGTGTCTTTATCGGATAATTAGATCCACATACACACATAAGTGCGGACCACTGTTGTCGCTGATATGACGACAATGGTGGCTGCGCCAGTTTACACAGTGGAACCAGTGTATCATGTGGCTGGCGCTCACACACAACACAGCGAAAAAAACGAAATTATAAAATTCCAGCTGAAAAGGTAGTTTAGAAATAGTAAGAAGGAGAGTATTTTTATTAGACTTTACTTTTTTGTTTTTACTTTTGTTAGTAATCTGATCCGAATTCTTTGTTCCCCAGCAAGTTTAAATATATGTGTATATATTGGGGTGTTGTATGTAACAAAAATCATCTAATTCGAGAAACTAAATTGCATTATTATTCCAGTTAAAAATAAGATTTTGATTACAGCACACCTTATAGCCCAATAATTTTTTTTTGGTTACCACCACATTTATAAAGTATTCTTTCAGTTTTTCTTTTTTTTTATTAAAAAACTCATTGAACTATTTCTTCATTAAAATTACAAAATAGATATTAAAAATAAATAAGAAAGGTAAATGTAACAACAATATAGTTTTACTAGAAAACAGTATCAAATATTGATTATAATTAAATCCATATGTGTAACATTTATACAAATCTTTTATAGTATAAATTAAATTTCTCTGTTATAATAAATTTTTTCATACAGGCTTTTTGTTCTTGGGAGAGATACTCCTTACCCCCCCCCGGATCCTCCCGCGTTTCATACTATTTCATGTTATTATATGCAGTGTTACATCACAAATATATGTTGACTTATTATATATCACAGTTTCATGTTCGAGTTGTGTTCAATGTTTTCATGTTTCTAGGAATCTATCGCGTTATCATCTATAAATGCAGATTGGTAAGATAAAACCATTATATTTTTCGTATTGTATGGTTTTTGTAAATTATTATTCCACGTGTCTTTATCTGATAATTAGATCCACATACACACATAAGTGCGGACCACGGTTGTCGCTGATATGACGACAATGGTGGCTGCACCAGTTTCCCCAGTGGAACCAGTGTATCATGTGGCTGGCGCTCACACACAACACAGCGAAAAAAACGAAATTATAAAATTCCAGCTGAAAAGGTAGTTTAGAAATAGTAAGAAAGAGAGTATTTTTATTAGACTTTACTTTTTTGTTTTTACTTTTGTTAGTAATCTGATCCGAATTCTTTGTTCCCCAGCAAGTTTAAATATATGTGTATATATTGGGGTGTTGTATGTAACAAAAATCATCTAATTCGAGAAACTAAATTGCATTATTATTCCAGTTAAAAATAAGATTTTGATTACAGCACACTTTATAGCCCAATAAATTTGTTTTGGTTACCACCACATTTATAAAGTATTCTTTCCGTTTTTCTTTTTTTTTATTAAAAAACTCATTGAACTATTTCTTCATTAAATTTACAAAATAGATATTAAAAATAAATAAGAAAGGTAAATGTAACAACAATATAGTTTTACTAGAAAACAGTATCAAATATTGATTATAATTAAATCCATATGTGTAACATTTATACAAATCTTTTATAGTATAAATTAAATTTCTCTGTTATAATAAATTTTTTCACACAGGCTTTTTGTTCTTGGGAGAGATACTCCTTACCCCCCCCCCCCCGGATCCACCCGCGTTTCATGCTATTTCATGTTATTATATGCAGTGTTACATCACAAATATATGTTGACTTATTATATATCACAGTTTCATGTTCGAGTTGTGTTCAATGTTTTCATGTTTCTAGGAATCTATCGCGTTATCATCTATAAATGCAGATTGGTAAGATAAAACCATTATATTTTTCGTATTGTACGGTTTTTGTAAATTATTATTCCACGTGTCTTTATCTGATAATTAGATCCACATACACACATAAGTGCGGACCACTGTTGTCGCTGATATGACGACAATGGTGGCTGCGCCAGTTTACACAGTGGAACCAGTGTATCATGTGGCTGGCGCTCACACACAACACAGCGAAAAAAACGAAATTATAAAATTCCAGCTGAAAAGGTAGTTTAGAAATAGTAAGAAAGAGAGTATTTTTATTAGACTTTACTTTTTTGTTTTTACTTTTGTTAGTAATCTGATCCGAATTCTTTGTTCCCCAGCAAGTTTAAATATATGTGTATATATTGGGGTGTTGTATGTAACAAAAATCATCTAATTCGAGAAACTAAATTGCATTATTATTCCAGTTAAATATAAGATTTTGATTACAGCACACCTTATAGCCCAATAATTTTTTTTTGGTTACCACCACATTTATAAAGTATTCTTTCAGTTTTTCTTTTTTTTTATTAAAAAACTCATTGAACTATTTCTTCATTAAAATTACAAAATAGATATTAAAAATAAATAAGAAAGGTAAATGTAACAACAATATAGTTTTACTAGAAAACAGTATCAAATATTGATTATAATTAAATCCATATGTGTAACATTTATACAAATCTTTTATAGTATAAATTAAATTTCTCTGTTATAATAAATTTTTTCATACAGGCTTTTTGTTCTTGGGAGAGATACTCCTTACCCCCCCCCCGGATCCTCCCGCGTTTCATACTATTTCATGTTATTATATGCAGTGTTACATCACAAATATATGTTGACTTATTATATATCACAGTTTCATGTTCGAGTTGTGTTCAATGTTTTCATGTTTCTAGGAATCTATCGCGTTATCATCTATAAATGCAGATTGGTAAGATAAAACCATTATATTTTTCGTATTGTACGGTTTTTGTAAATTATTATTCCACGTGTCTTTATCTGATAATTAGATCCACATACACACATAAGTGCGGACCACTGTTGTCGCTGATATGACGACAATGGTGGCTGCGCCAGTTTACACAGTGGAACCAGTGTATCATGTGGCTGGCGCTCACACACAACACAGCGGAAAAAACGAAATTATAAAATTCCAGCTGAAAAGGTAGTTTAGAAATAGTAAGAAGGAGAGTATTTTTATTAGACTTTACTTTTTTGTTTTTACTTTTGTTAGTAATCTGATCCGAATTCTTTGTTCCCCAGCAAGTTTAAATATATGTGTATATATTGGGGTGTTGTATGTAACAAAAATCATCTAATTCGAGAAACTAAATTGCATTATTATTCCAGTTAAAAATAAGATTTTGATTACAGCACACTTTATAGCCCAATAAATTTTTTTTGGTTACCACCACATTTATAAAGTATTCTTTCCGTTTTTCTTTTTTTTTATTAAAAAACTCATTGAACTATTTCTTCATTAAATTTACAAAATAGATATTAAAAATAAATAAGAAAGGTAAATGTAACAACAATATAGTTTTACTAGAAAACAGTATCAAATATTGATTATAATTAAATCCATATGTGTAACATTTATACAAATCTTTTATAGTATAAATTAAATTTCTCTGTTATAATAAATTTTTTCATACAGGCTTTTTGTTCTTGGGAGAGATACTCCTTACCCCCCCCGGATCCTCCCGCGTTTCATACTATTTCATGTTATTATATGCAGTGTTACATCACAAATATATGTTGACTTATTATATATCACAGTTTCATGTTCGAGTTGTGTTCAATGTTTTCATGTTTCTAGGAATCTATCGCGTTATCATCTATAAATGCAGATTGGTAAGATAAAACCATTATATTTTTCGTATTGTACGGTTTTTGTAAATTATTATTCCACGTGTCTTTATCTGATAATTAGATCCACATACACACATAAGTGCGGACCACGGTTGTCGCTGATATGACGACAATGGTGGCTGCACCAGTTTCCCCAGTGGAACCAGTGTATCATGTGGCTGGCGCTCACACACAACACAGCGAAAAAAACGAAATTATAAAATTCCAGCTGAAAAGGTAGTTTAGAAATAGTAAGAAAGAGAGTATTTTTATTAGACTTTACTTTTTTGTTTTTACTTTTGTTAGTAATCTGATCCGAATTCTTTGTTCCCCAGCAAGTTTAAATATATGTGTATATATTGGGGTGTTGTATGTAACAAAAATCATCTAATTCGAGAAACTAAATTGCATTATTATTCCAGTTAAAAATAAGATTTTGATTACAGCACACTTTATAGCCCAATAAATTTTTTTTGGTTACCACCACATTTATAAAGTATTCTTTCCGTTTTTCTTTTTTTTTATTAAAAAACTCATTGAACTATTTCTTCATTAAATTTACAAAATAGATATTAAAAATAAATAAGAAAGGTAAATGTAACAACAATATAGTTTTACTAGAAAACAGTATCAAATATTGATTATAATTAAATCCATATGTGTAACATTTATACAAATCTTTTATAGTATAAATTAAATTTCTCTGTTATAATAAATTTTTTCATACAGGCTTTTTGTTCTTGGGAGAGATACTCCTTACCACCCCCCCCCCCCCTCCGGATCCACCCGCGTTTCATACTATTTCATGTTATTATATGCAGTGTTACATCACAAATATATGTTGACTTATTATATATCACAGTTTCATGTTCGAGTTGTGTTCAATGTTTTCATGTTTCTAGGAATCTATCGCGTTATCATCTATAAATGCAGATTGGTAAGATAAAACCATTATATTTTTCGTATTGTACGGTTTTTGTAAATTATTATTCCACGTGTCTTTATCTGATAATTAGATCCACATACACACATAAGTGCGGACCATGGTTGTCGCTGATATGACGACAATGGTGGCTGCGCCAGTTTCCCCAGTGGAACCAGTGTATCATGTGGCTGGCGCTCACACACAACACAGCGAAAAAAACGAAATTATAAAATTCCAGCTGAAAAGGTAGTTTAGAAATAGTAAGAAAGAGAGTATTTTTATTAGACTTTACTTTTTTGTTTTTACTTTTGTTAGTAATCTGATCCGAATTCTTTGTTCCCCAGCAAGTTTAAATATATGTGTATATATTGGGGTGTTGTATGTAACAAAAATCATCTAATTCGAGAAACTAAATTGCATTATTATTCCAGTTAAATATAAGATTTTGATTACAGCACACCTTATAGCCCAATAATTTTTTTTTGGTTACCACCACATTTATAAAGTATTCTTTCAGTTTTTCTTTTTTTTTATTAAAAAACTCATTGAACTATTTCTTCATTAAAATTACAAAATAGATATTAAAAATAAATAAGAAAGGTAAATGTAACAACAATATAGTTTTACTAGAAAACAGTATCAAATATTGATTATAATTAAATCCATATGTGTAACATTTATACAAATCTTTTATAGTATAAATTAAATTTCTCTGTTATAATAAATTTTTTCATACAGGCTTTTTGTTCTTGGGAGAGATACTCCTTACCCCCCCCCGGATCCTCCCGCGTTTCATACTATTTCATGTTATTATATGCAGTGTTACATCACAAATATATGTTGACTTATTATATATCACAGTTTCATGTTCGAGTTGTGTTCAATGTTTTCATGTTTCTAGGAATCTATCGCGTTATCATCTATAAATGCAGATTGGTAAGATAAAACCATTATATTTTTCGTATTGTACGGTTTTTGTAAATTATTATTCCACGTGTCTTTATCTGATAATTAGATCCACATACACACATAAGTGCGGACCACTGTTGTCGCTGATATGACGACAATGGTGGCTGCGTCAGTTTACACAGTGGAACCAGTGTATCATGTGGCTGGCGCTCACACACAACACAGCGGAAAAAACGAAATTATAAAATTCCAGCTGAAAAGGTAGTTTAGAAATAGTAAGAAGGAGAGTATTTTTATTAGACTTTACTTTTTTGTTTTTACTTTTGTTAGTAATCTGATCCGAATTCTTTGTTCCCCAGCAAGTTTAAATATATGTGTATATATTGGGGTGTTGTATGTAACAAAAATCATCTAATTCGAGAAACTAAATTGCATTATTATTCCAGTTAAAAATAAGATTTTGATTACAGCACACTTTATAGCCCAATAAATTTTTTTTGGTTACCACCACATTTATAAAGTATTCTTTCCGTTTTTCTTTTTTTTTATTAAAAAACTCATTGAACTATTTCTTCATTAAATTTACAAAATAGATATTAAAAATAAATAAGAAAGGTAAATGTAACAACAATATAGTTTTACTAGAAAACAGTATCAAATATTGATTATAATTAAATCCATATGTGTAACATTTATACAAATCTTTTATAGTATAAATTAAATTTCTCTGTTATAATAAATTTTTTCATACAGGCTTTTTGTTCTTGGGAGAGATACTCCTTACCCCCCCCGGATCCTCCCGCGTTTCATACTATTTCATGTTATTATATGCAGTGTTACATCACAAATATATGTTGACTTATTATATATCACAGTTTCATGTTCGAGTTGTGTTCAATGTTTTCATGTTTCTAGGAATCTATCGCGTTATCATCTATAAATGCAGATTGGTAAGATAAAACCATTATATTTTTCGTATTGTACGGTTTTTGTAAATTATTATTCCACGTGTCTTTATCTGATAATTAGATCCACATACACACATAAGTGCGGACCACGGTTTTCGCTGATATGACGACAATGGTGGCTGCACCAGTTTCCCCAGTGGAACCAGTGTATCATGTGGCTGGCGCTCACACACAACACAGCGAAAAAAACGAAATTATAAAATTCCAGCTGAAAAGGTAGTTTAGAAATAGTAAGAAAGAGAGTATTTTTATTAGACTTTACTTTTTTGTTTTTACTTTTGTTAGTAATCTGATCCGAATTCTTTGTTCCCCAGCAAGTTTAAATATATGTGTATATATTGGGGTGTTGTATGTAACAAAAATCATCTAATTCGAGAAACTAAATTGCATTATTATTCCAGTTAAAAATAAGATTTTGATTACAGCACACTTTATAGCCCAATAAATTTTTTTTGGTTACCACCACATTTATAAAGTATTCTTTCCGTTTTTCTTTTTTTTTATTAAAAAACTCATTGAACTATTTCTTCATTAAATTTACAAAATAGATATTAAAAATAAATAAGAAAGGTAAATGTAACAACAATATAGTTTTACTAGAAAACAGTATCAAATATTGATTATAATTAAATCCATATGTGTAACATTTATACAAATCTTTTATAGTATAAATTAAATTTCTCTGTTATAATAAATTTTTTCATACAGGCTTTTTGTTCTTGGGAGAGATACTCCTTACCACCCCCCCCCCCCTCCGGATCCACCCGCGTTTCATACTATTTCATGTTATTATATGCAGTGTTACATCACAAATATATGTTGACTTATTATATATCACAGTTTCATGTTCGAGTTGTGTTCAATGTTTTCATGTTTCTAGGAATCTATCGCGTTATCATCTATAAATGCAGATTGGTAAGATAAAACCATTATATTTTTCGTATTGTACGGTTTTTGTAAATTATTATTCCACGTGTCTTTATCTGATAATTAGATCCACATACACACATAAGTGCGGACCATGGTTGTCGCTGATATGACGACAATGGTGGCTGCGCCAGTTTCCCCAGTGGAACCAGTGTATCATGTGGCTGGCGCTCACACACAACACAGCGAAAAAAACGAAATTATAAAATTCCAGCTGAAAAGGTAGTTTAGAAATAGTAAGAAAGAGAGTATTTTTATTAGACTTTACTTTTTTGTTTTTACTTTTGTTAGTAATCTGATCCGAATTCTTTGTTCCACAGCAAGTTTAAATATATGTGTATATATTGGGGTGTTGTATGTAACAAAAATCATCTAATTCGAGAAACTAAATTGCATTATTATTCCAGTTAAAAATAAGATTTTGATTACAGCACACTTTATAGCCCAATAAATTTTTTTTGGTTACCACCACATTTATAAAGTATTCTTTCCGTTTTTCTTTTTTTTTTATTAAAAAACTCATTGAACTATTTCTTCATTAAATTTACAAAATAGATATTAAAAATAAATAAGAAAGGTAAATGTAACAACAATATAGTTTTACTAGAAAACAGTATCAAATATTGATTATAATTAAATCCATATGTGTAACATTTATACAAATCTTTTATAGTATAAATTAAATTTCTCTGTTATAATAAATTTTTTCACACAGGCTTTTTGTTCTTGGGAGAGATACTCCTTACCCCCCCCCCCCCGGATCCACCCGCGTTTCATGCTATTTCATGTTATTATATGCAGTGTTACATCACAAATATATGTTGACTTATTATATATCACAGTTTCATGTTCGAGTTGTGTTCAATGTTTTCATGTTTCTAGGAATCTATCGCGTTATCATCTATAAATGCAGATTGGTAAGATAAAACCATTATATTTTTCGTATTGTACGGTTTTTGTAAATTATTATTCCACGTGTCTTTATCTGATAATTAGATCCACATACACACATAAGTGCGGACCACTGTTGTCGCTGATATGACGACAATGGTGGCTGCGCCAGTTTACACAGTGGAACCAGTGTATCATGTGGCTGGCGCTCACACACAACACAGCGAAAAAAACGAAATTATAAAATTCCAGCTGAAAAGGTAGTTTAGAAATAGTAAGAAAGAGAGTATTTTTATTAGACTTTACTTTTTTGTTTTTACTTTTGTTAGTAATCTGATCCGAATTCTTTGTTCCCCAGCAAGTTTAAATATATGTGTATATATTGGGGTGTTGTATGTAACAAAAATCATCTAATTCGAGAAACTAAATTGCATTATTATTCCAGTTAAATATAAGATTTCGATTACAGCACACCTTATAGCCCAATAATTTTTTTTTGGTTACCACCACATTTATAAAGTATTCTTTCAGTTTTTCTTTTTTTTTATTAAAAAACTCATTGAACTATTTCTTCATTAAAATTACAAAATAGATATTAAAAATAAATAAGAAAGGTAAATGTAACAACAATATAGTTTTACTAGAAAACAGTATCAAATATTGATTATAATTAAATCCATATGTGTAACATTTATACAAATCTTTTATAGTATAAATTAAATTTCTCTGTTATAATAAATTTTTTCATACAGGCTTTTTGTTCTTGGGAGAGATACTCCTTACCCCCCCCCGGATCCTCCCGCGTTTCATACTATTTCATGTTATTATATGCAGTGTTACATCACAAATATATGTTGACTTATTATATATCACAGTTTCATGTTCGAGTTGTGTTCAATGTTTTCATGTTTCTAGGAATCTATCTCGTTGTCATCTATAAATGCAGATTGGTAAGATAAAACCATTATATTTTTCGTATTGTACGGTTTTCATAAATTATTATTCCACGTGTCTTTATCGGATAATTAGATCCACATACACACATAAGTGCGGACCACTGTTGTCGCTGATATGACGACAATGGTGGCTGCGCCAGTTTACACAGTGGAACCAGTGTATCATGTGGCTGGCGCTCACACACAACACAGCGAAAAAAACGAAATTATAAAATTCCAGCTGAAAAGGTAGTTTAGAAATAGTAAGAAGGAGAGTATTTTTATTAGACTTTACTTTTTTGTTTTTACTTTTGTTAGTAATCTGATCCGAATTCTTTGTTCCCCAGCAAGTTTAAATATATGTGTATATATTGGGGTGTTGTATGTAACAAAAATCATCTAATTCGAGAAACTAAATTGCATTATTATTCCAGTTAAAAATAAGATTTTGATTACAGCACACCTTATAGCCCAATAATTTTTTTTTGGTTACCACCACATTTATAAAGTATTCTTTCAGTTTTTCTTTTTTTTTATTAAAAAACTCATTGAACTATTTCTTCATTAAAATTACAAAATAGATATTAAAAATAAATAAGAAAGGTAAATGTAACAACAATATAGTTTTACTAGAAAACAGTATCAAATATTGATTATAATTAAATCCATATGTGTAACATTTATACAAATCTTTTATAGTATAAATTAAATTTCTCTGTTATAATAAATTTTTTCATACAGGCTTTTTGTTCTTGGGAGAGATACTCCTTACCCCCCCCGGATCCTCCCGCGTTTCATACTATTTCATGTTATTATATGCAGTGTTACATCACAAATATATGTTGACTTATTATATATCACAGTTTCATGTTCGAGTTGTGTTCAATGTTTTCATGTTTCTAGGAATCTATCGCGTTATCATCTATAAATGCAGATTGGTAAGATAAAACCATTATATTTTTCGTATTGTACGGTTTTTGTAAATTATTATTCCACGTGTCTTTATCTGATAATTAGATCCACATACACACATAAGTGCGGACCATGGTTGTCGCTGATATGACGACAATGGTGGCTGCGCCAGTTTCCCCAGTGGAACCAGTGTATCATGTGGCTGGCGCTCACACACAACACAGCGAAAAAAACGAAATTATAAAATTCCAGCTGAAAAGGTAGTTTAGAAATAGTAAGAAAGAGAGTATTTTTATTAGACTTTACTTTTTTGTTTTTACTTTTGTTAGTAATCTGATCCGAATTCTTTGTTCCACAGCAAGTTTAAATATATGTGTATATATTGGGGTGTTGTATGTAACAAAAATCATCTAATTCGAGAAACTAAATTGCATTATTATTCCAGTTAAAAATAAGATTTTGATTACAGCACACTTTATAGCCCAATAAATTTTTTTTGGTTACCACCACATTTATAAAGTATTCTTTCCGTTTTTCTTTTTTTTTTATTAAAAAACTCATTGAACTATTTCTTCATTAAATTTACAAAATAGATATTAAAAATAAATAAGAAAGGTAAATGTAACAACAATATAGTTTTACTAGAAAACAGTATCAAATATTGATTATAATTAAATCCATATGTGTAACATTTATACAAATCTTTTATAGTATAAATTAAATTTCTCTGTTATAATAAATTTTTTCACACAGGCTTTTTGTTCTTGGGAGAGATACTCCTTACCCCCCCCCCCCCCGGATCCACCCGCGTTTCATGCTATTTCATGTTATTATATGCAGTGTTACATCACAAATATATGTTGACTTATTATATATCACAGTTTCATGTTCGAGTTGTGTTCAATGTTTTCATGTTTCTAGGAATCTATCGCGTTATCATCTATAAATGCAGATTGGTAAGATAAAACCATTATATTTTTCGTATTGTACGGTTTTTGTAAATTATTATTCCACGTGTCTTTATCTGATAATTAGATCCACATACACACATAAGTGCGGACCACTGTTGTCGCTGATATGACGACAATGGTGGCTGCGCCAGTTTACACAGTGGAACCAGTGTATCATGTGGCTGGCGCTCACACACAACACAGCGAAAAAAACGAAATTATAAAATTCCAGCTGAAAAGGTAGTTTAGAAATAGTAAGAAAGAGAGTATTTTTATTAGACTTTACTTTTTTGTTTTTACTTTTGTTAGTAATCTGATCCGAATTCTTTGTTCCCCAGCAAGTTTAAATATATGTGTATATATTGGGGTGTTGTATGTAACAAAAATCATCTAATTCGAGAAACTAAATTGCATTATTATTCCAGTTAAATATAAGATTTCGATTACAGCACACCTTATAGCCCAATAATTTTTTTTTGGTTACCACCACATTTATAAAGTATTCTTTCAGTTTTTCTTTTTTTTTATTAAAAAACTCATTGAACTATTTCTTCATTAAAATTACAAAATAGATATTAAAAATAAATAAGAAAGGTAAATGTAACAACAATATAGTTTTACTAGAAAACAGTATCAAATATTGATTATAATTAAATCCATATGTGTAACATTTATACAAATCTTTTATAGTATAAATTAAATTTCTCTGTTATAATAAATTTTTTCATACAGGCTTTTTGTTCTTGGGAGAGATACTCCTTACCCCCCCCCGGATCCTCCCGCGTTTCATACTATTTCATGTTATTATATGCAGTGTTACATCACAAATATATGTTGACTTATTATATATCACAGTTTCATGTTCGAGTTGTGTTCAATGTTTTCATGTTTCTAGGAATCTATCTCGTTGTCATCTATAAATGCAGATTGGTAAGATAAAACCATTATATTTTTCGTATTGTACGGTTTTCATAAATTATTATTCCACGTGTCTTTATCGGATAATTAGATCCACATACACACATAAGTGCGGACCACTGTTGTCGCTGATATGACGACAATGGTGGCTGCGCCAGTTTACACAGTGGAACCAGTGTATCATGTGGCTGGCGCTCACACACAACACAGCGAAAAAAACGAAATTATAAAATTCCAGCTGAAAAGGTAGTTTAGAAATAGTAAGAAGGAGAGTATTTTTATTAGACTTTACTTTTTTGTTTTTACTTTTGTTAGTAATCTGATCCGAATTCTTTGTTCCCCAGCAAGTTTAAATATATGTGTATATATTGGGGTGTTGTATGTAACAAAAATCATCTAATTCGAGAAACTAAATTGCATTATTATTCCAGTTAAAAATAAGATTTTGATTACAGCACACCTTATAGCCCAATAATTTTTTTTTGGTTACCACCACATTTATAAAGTATTCTTTCAGTTTTTCTTTTTTTTTATTAAAAAACTCATTGAACTATTTCTTCATTAAAATTACAAAATAGATATTAAAAATAAATAAGAAAGGTAAATGTAACAACAATATAGTTTTACTAGAAAACAGTATCAAATATTGATTATAATTAAATCCATATGTGTAACATTTATACAAATCTTTTATAGTATAAATTAAATTTCTCTGTTATAATAAATTTTTTCATACAGGCTTTTTGTTCTTGGGAGAGATACTCCTTACCCCCCCCGGATCCTCCCGCGTTTCATACTATTTCATGTTATTATATGCAGTGTTACATCACAAATATATGTTGACTTATTATATATCACAGTTTCATGTTCGAGTTGTGTTCAATGTTTTCATGTTTCTAGGAATCTATCGCGTTATCATCTATAAATGCAGATTGGTAAGATAAAACCATTATATTTTTCGTATTGTACGGTTTTTGTAAATTATTATTCCACGTGTCTTTATCGGATAATTAGATCCACATACACACATAAGTGCGGACCACGGTTGTCGCTGATATGACGACAATGGTGGCTGCACCAGTTTCCCCAGTGGAACCAGTGTATCATGTGGCTGGCGCTCACACACAACACAGCGAAAAAAACGAAATTATAAAATTCCAGCTGAAAAGGTAGTTTAGAAATAGTAAGAAAGAGAGTATTTTTATTAGACTTTACTTTTTTGTTTTTACTTTTGTTAGTAATCTGATCCGAATTCTTTGTTCCCCAGCAAGTTTAAATATATGTGTATATATTGGGGTGTTGTATGTAACAAAAATCATCTAATTCGAGAAACTAAATTGCATTATTATTCCAGTTAAAAATAAGATTTTGATTACAGCACACTTTATAGCCCAATAAATTTTTTTTGGTTACCACCACATTTATAAAGTATTCTTTCCATTTTTCTTTTTTTTTATTAAAAAACTCATTGAACTATTTCTTCATTAAAATTACAAAATAGATATTAAAAATAAATAAGAAAGGTAAATGTAACAACAATATAGTTTTACTAGAAAACAGTATCAAATATTGATTATAATTAAATCCATATGTGTAACATTTATACAAATCTTTTATAGTATAAATTAAATTTCTCTGTTATAATAAATTTTTTCATACAGGCTTTTTGTTCTTGGGAGAGATACTCCTTACCACCCCCCCCCCCACCGGATCCACCCGCGTTTCATACTATTTCATGTTATTATATGCAGTGTTACATCACAAATATATGTTGACTTATTATATATCACAGTTTCATGTTCGAGTTGTGTTCAATGTTTTCATGTTTCTAGGAATCTATCGCGTTATCATCTATAAATGCAGATTGGTAAGATAAAACCATTATATTTTTCGTATTGTACGGTTTTTGTAAATTATTATTCCACGTGTCTTTATCTGATAATTAGATCCACATACACACATAAGTGCGGACCATGGTTGTCGCTGATATGACGACAATAGTGGCTGCGCCAGTTTCCCCAGTGGAACCAGTGTATCATGTGGCTGGCGCTCACACACAACACAGCGAAAAAAACGAAATTATAAAATTCCAGCTGAAAAGGTAGTTTAGAAATAGTAAGAAAGAGAGTATTTTTATTAGACTTTACTTTTTTGTTTTTACTTTTGTTAGTAATCTGATCCGAATTCTTTGTTCCCCAGCAAGTTTAAATATATGTGTATATATTGGGGTGTTGTATGTAACAAAAATCATCTAATTCGAGAAACTAAATTGCATTATTATTCCAGTTAAAAATAAGATTTTGATTACAGCACACTTTATAGCCCAATAAATTTTTTTTGGTTACCACCACATTTATAAAGTATTCTTTCCGTTTTTCTTTTTTTTTATTAAAAAACTCATTGAACTATTTCTTCATTAAAATTACAAAATAGATATTAAAAATAAATAAGAAAGGTAAATGTAACAACAATATAGTTTTACTAGAAAACAGTATCAAATATTGATTATAATTAAATCCATATGTGTAACATTTATACAAATCTTTTATAGTATAAATTAAATTTCTCTGTTATAATAAATTTTTTCATACAGGCTTTTTGTTCTTGGGAGAGATACTCCTTACCCCCCCCGGATCCTCCCGCGTTTCATACTATTTCATGTTATTATATGCAGTGTTACATCACAAATATATGTTGACTTATTATATATCACAGTTTCATGTTCGAGTTGTGTTCAATGTTTTCATGTTTCTAGGAATCTATCGCGTTATCATCTATAAATGCAGATTGGTAAGATAAAACCATTATATTTTTCGTATTGTACGGTTTTTGTAAATTATTATTCCACGTGTCTTTATCGGATAATTAGATCCACATACACACATAAGTGCGGACCACGGTTGTCGCTGATATGACGACAATGGTGGCTGCACCAGTTTCCCCAGTGGAACCAGTGTATCATGTGGCTGGCGCTCACACACAACACAGCGAAAAAAACGAAATTATAAAATTCCAGCTGAAAAGGTAGTTTAGAAATAGTAAGAAAGAGAGTATTTTTATTAGACTTTACTTTTTTGTTTTTACTTTTGTTAGTAATCTGATCCGAATTCTTTGTTCCCCAGCAAGTTTAAATATATGTGTATATATTGGGGTGTTGTATGTAACAAAAATCATCTAATTCGAGAAACTAAATTGCATTATTATTCCAGTTAAAAATAAGATTTTGATTACAGCACACTTTATAGCCCAATAAATTTTTTTTGGTTACCACCACATTTATAAAGTATTCTTTCCGTTTTTCTTTTTTTTTATTAAAAAACTCATTGAACTATTTCTTCATTAAATTTACAAAATAGATATTAAAAATAAATAAGAAAGGTAAATGTAACAACAATATAGTTTTACTAGAAAACAGTATCAAATATTGATTATAATTAAATCCATATGTGTAACATTTATACAAATCTTTTATAGTATAAATTAAATTTCTCTGTTATAATAAATTTTTTCATACAGGCTTTTTGTTCTTGGGAGAGATACTCCTTACCCCCCCCCCCCCCCCCCGGATCCACCCGCGTTTCATACTATTTCATGTTATTATATGCAGTGTTACATCACAAATATATGTTGACTTATTATATATCACAGTTTCATGTTCGAGTTGTGTTCAATGTTTTCATGTTTCTAGGAATCTATCGCGTTATCATCTATAAATGCAGATTGGTAAGATAAAACCATTATATTTTTCGTATTGTACGGTTTTTGTAAATTATTATTCCACGTGTCTTTATCTGATAATTAGATCCACATACACACATAAGTGCGGACCACTGTTGTCGCTGATATGACGACAATGGTGGCTGCGCCAGTTTACACAGTGGAACCAGTGTATCATGTGGCTGGCGCTCACACACAACACAGCGAAATGCTGTCGAACGCTACTACACATGTCATTCAAACGGCTAGATTTACACTACCGTTTACAGCACTGTCTAATGTACCAGTGTCGGCGACACATATGCCCTATTCGCAGCTACTACTCGTCTACCCACCGACTGAAGATATATGGTATTCACAGCCAAACAATATTTGTACTGAAAATCAAAGCAGCAATTACAGCCAGCACTTTCCAGCCATGCCACAAACAAATGTACATCGAATAAATGAGTACGATAGCGACGAGGAGATATAGATGTGTCAGAATGAAAGTGATAAGAATAACTGGCAAAAAGTTAAATCTAAAAGAGGAAAAAAATGGCAGATCATTGCTACTAATAACGGTATAAGCAAACATGTTAAAATGATTCGTAATAGGTATGAGGCCCTTTCAACAGATGAGGAAAGTAGCACTAACGAAGAAAATAATGTCGCTAATACAGCAAAAAGAACCTCCCAAGCTATCCCTAAACCACTGCCTATATTTGTGCACGGGGTGCAAGATTTCAAAAAAATGCAAGAAAATATCGAGCGCATAATTAATAAAACGTACTATTATGCGAAAGCATTGGCTGATAGAGTAGTTAAGATAAATGTACTTACTCCAGAAGAGTATCGTAAACTAACATGGGAATTTAGAGAACAAAAAGTTATATGACACACCTACCAAATGAAACAGGAACGTTCTTATAAGGGTAGTTATAAGGCACTTGCATCATTCTATCGACCCAACTGATATTCAAGAAGAACTACAGTCGCATGGTTTTCAGGTTTGTAACATTCATAATGTAAAACAGCATCAAACCAAAAAACCGCTGCCGTTATTCTTTATAGATCTTAAAACAACTGAAAATTGTAGGCAAATTTTTAATTTAAAATCAATCTGTAATACAATAATTAAAGCCGAATTGCCAAATAAAAAAGCATCTATCCCGCAATGTCAAAACCGCCAACAATGGGGTCGCACTAAAGCCTATTGTACAAGAGCGCCACTTTGTGTTAAGTGCGGTGAAGGCAGTAGCGGCTCGTTCATGTGTTCACATTCGCACGTGAACACCCTGTATTCAACTTTAAAAAAGTAGAATCCAATGTTTTTATTTATATTTATTATTTATATATCACTATTAGTAAAATTAATGTTAAAAATAAATTGATTTTACATTTTTAAAAAGTAACTAAGTTTTGTCCGGAATTCTTTTAGTGTGAAGGCTACTTGTAGCACGTGCGATCGAAAACCGTGTAAGTTCAATGTAGTAGTGTGTCAGAAAGATAAAAATGATGTTGTGTTAGTGCATGTGTTACATAGGCTCCATGGAGCACGCTCGAATTGTGAACCAAACGATAGGCGTTGTTCTTGCAAGATTATATTTTGTAGCTGGGCAGTACTTTAATGAAGTGAATTTGATTATAAACAGAATTAATCGATAAATTTTCATAAAACGATTATATGTTTACATTTTGTTTTGCTGTTTATAACCATATTTGAATTTTAAAGGAAAACGAGTTTGGTTAGAGTATATTTATATGTGCTTATTTTTACTTTCATTTTATAAGAAAAGTGTATAACTGCATCTATATTATAATATCGATTGTGTTATTGTGTTGCATACATATACAAGTTAGTACAATATAGTACATTTAAAAACAGTTATGTGTTTAAAATTACCGCGATTCTATTTGTCAACATTATAATTTCCAAATATTGAAATACAGTAAAAATTGGTTATAATGGCATACCAATTAGTATTTAGTTTTGAAAGATTTATGCAGATGAATTTAACAAAAACATCGATGCTTAATCTTTTTCAATGAAGAATTGAAATTTATATGAACAGAACAGATATACCGTTATTTTTTGTTCTCTTTATTTTGATCAAACCACTTCCATTTTGGTACAGTTTCTTTTCTCTTACTCTTGCTTTATACTGATTTAAGTTTTTTTATTATCATACTTTTATGTACAAAAAAAAAAAAGTGTGTTTGTGTTTTTGACTAAGAAATATGTGTAGTTATAATTATAAATAAATGAATTGCTTATTCAGCGTAATTTATGCCATACAATATTTCGTGTCATTTTTGTAATGAACTGTTCATTCAGTTGTATCATGATACGATATAGATGGGGTCAGTGAGAAAATTGGATTTATTTGAATTCAGATATGATGAAATAATTTAAAATACGAAAGAGAGAATTATGTCTGAAATATATATTGTTATATATCCAATCTGGAGTCACTGTTCCGGACGCCAGTTGTTATAAATTGACTTTTAGTTCCTATTCTGGGATCCAGTTGATCGAGAGAAATAAGAAAAAATAAAAAAAACATACTAAAAATTATTTCGCGGGCGCCAGTAGCAAAAATAACGGCTTGCTACTACCGGAAAACTCTACCGAGCAGAGCTTTAGGCTTTTATGAAGAAAGAGAAAAAAAAATATAACAGCTCGCGAAATCCGCCGTTCGATGGCGTTTCTCCCGGTGGAGATATCACGGGATAACCACGTCTCCAATATCGAAGCCTTCTGTAAAACGTATATATTTAAACCAAAATTTATACAAGAAAAAGATCAAAACAGGGAAAAACAAATTCTAAAAATGCCAATTAAACAGAAAGCCGAAATTTCGATAAAATTTACGATGACTAGGGTGGAAATATATATATATACACGCGACGGCGTGATCTTCTGACAACGATTAAATATGAACGTACATTATTGACTAGCGAAATAAACCGACTCGTGTGAACGGCGGAATTAATCCGACTCGCGTGAACAACCAAATTAATCTAACTATCGATTTACAGTGCCTAGCACGAACGAAGATTTTTCGGTACACGATGGGCTATTCCAAACGATATAGTCGAATCACTGAAAATTACCCCGTACCTTATCAATTAACACGCACGCCGATTTTTCTAGAACATTCTTATAATTATACGTATTTTAAATCGGCTGCTACCCTGTCTTTTCGGGATTTCACCAATTCTCTCGCGACTCTCGTAGCTACACGCTCCGGACTTATACGTTTCGACGGTAAACGCGACCGCGATTTCCCCCGCGAAACCAGTTCACCAACGCAACACAGCCGACAGAACGGCTGCGTTCGGGATAACCAGGCATCTCGGTCGAAATAACTTCTCCGATCGCAATTCCCCGTCATCTCTGCTGCCCGAGAAAAACCCGAAATATAGAATGAATTAAAATCGAAATAATAATTTCTACCTCGGACAGCATTATCAGAAACCGTATAAAACGTAATAAAAACCGCTACAACTGCCGAATCCGTCTCAATATATATATATATATATATATATATATATATATATATATATATATATATGAATAGAAATTCCATTAATATAGGTAATTCATAACCATACAGCTGATCATCTGACGGCGTAACTAAAATGAAGAGGGAATTTCTCAAAAATGAATGTGTAAGATGATAAGAGACGGATGAATAGAGCGTAATCTGTTCGATCTCGGCGCACGGAAATTACTTTAATTTTGTTAACGGCTGTGTGAATCCGCTTTACGCGTAAAACGAGTCCTTATGTGTACATTCGCTATCTTTCTGGTCAGTTGTTAGTCATTTTTCAGATAAATTCGTAATTTTAGTCGTCATTACAATTCTAGTCAACATGGAAAGTAAATCGTTTTCGATAAGCAGTCACGGTTAAGTAAATAAAATAAAAGTAGAAAGGTGAAAGAGACACAGCTCATACGACAGAACAACCGGAGGTCGAAACATTAAAGACCAAGGGTGGACAAAAGTGTTCGAAAAGTATCCAGTATCTACACGTTAGATGCTGGAGGAGCTGAGGAGTCCAGCCTTCGTTGATTAGAGTCAATCGGTCTAATACATCGTACCTTCGATCAAAGAAGTCAACGAGGAACTTGTATTCATCAATTGGAATCATACAGGCCAGATTTTTATTAATTCATTTATATTTCGTTTTGTAATAATTTGTGAGTATAGCGGTGTAAATGAGTATAGGACAATGATATGTGTATGGTGTATATGTTTTGATAATTTGTGTTGATTTGTTAATATTTTTTTATGCAGCTGCATCTCACAGTCGTTTAATGCCCCGTTAATAAAAAACAAAAATATATAAAGAAAATTAGTGTGCAAAGTGTTTGTTTATTGCCTGTGAGTGTGTGAAGCAAATAGAAAACCAAATATGTGAAGTAAAAAAGAATAAATTAGTTTCATAAAATAAAAAATAAAAAAAATAAATATTTTATCACAGAACTGGTTACCTTTGGTGGCTGGTAACGTGATAGTAGTAAATTTTGAACATTAAAAACTTATAATGCTTTATTTGATATGGAATATAACGACCAGATTATTCAGCTTTTTGAATGTTTTTATAACTAATTTCTACTGTCTCTTATAATTTGTCATTTTATTATACTCCTTTTGGTGAGACATGTATTATGTAAAACTAATACTGTTCAAGATGTTGGCTGGATATTTTAGCATAAAAATTTAATTGTTTTTCTTTTTAAGCAAATTCAAAATAATTGTAATAATTGATAAATTAAAATAATGATAAAATATAAATATTACATAGACTTAAAAAACCGAGAGGCAAGATCGACAGTCAGCCAACTACTTAGCCTGCAAAGGCAGATACTCTCGGAGTTTCATCGCCAACAGCACCTCTACGCAGTATTTTTCGATTTAGAGAAAGCTTTTGACCGCCTGTGGCGTCATGGCCTACTATCAAAACTGCGAACGGCGGGAATCGCCGGAAAAATGGGTAAATACCTACAAAGCTTCTTAGACAATAGAACGATCCAAGTTACGACTGGTTCGTCAACGTCTGAACCGATGCTGTTGGAATATGGTGTACCACAGGGCTCTGCTTTAAGCGCAACCTTGTTCATATACCATTATAACGATTTAACTGACTGTCTTGCCGCCCCTGTAACGTCCCGGCTCTATGTGGACGACCTAAATATCTCCCTATCATCCAACCATCCTATAAACGCACGAAATATCCTACAAAAATCTATAAAAAAGCTCCAAAAGTGGTCCAATGATAACGGTTTGACTTTCTCCTCAACAAAAACAATATGTGTTGATTTCCACAGGGGACGCCAAAACGCACTTTCCAGCATATCCCTTAGTCTAAATGATGTTCCTATCCCAAACCGTCCATCAGTTAAGTTCCTAGGCTTAATATTTGATAAAAAACTCTCCTGGCGCGCTCACATAGGCGAGCTCAAAGCTAAATGTTTAAAATCCTTGTCTATCCTAAAATACCTGTCGAATTACAAATACAACATAAATCCAAAATTACTCCTTACAATATATAGATCAATCATCCTTTCGCGAATCAATTACGGGTGCCAGGTGTACTCCTCAGCCGCCAAAAGTGTGCTAAGATCCCTAGATCCTGTACATTTTGCGGCCCTCCGGCCTATCCATTACACTCATCCCTCTTCTCCTGTTGTAAGTTTGTGTGCGCTGGCAGATTGCTGTACAGCACTAGACGCTGAAATATACGCGATGGTCTTTTGCATCCAACAATATACCGTTAGCAACCCCCAGTCCCAAAATGCGCTACTCATAACTGACTCCTTAAACTCCCTTCAACTTATTTCAGAAATAAAACCCAAAAACCCTCTGATAATGAAAGTCCACTACCTACTATACAGACTATCCCGCCTAAACTCTGAAATATCTTTCCTATGGGTGCCGGCTCACGTAGTAGTCCCAGGTAATGAGCGCGTCAATCGAGCAGTCGGCAAGAAACCGTCTAGAATATATAATATAGAATTTAGAACGACCTCAAAAATCGCCCTTAAAAAATTCATAACTCATCATCAGATAACCGTTTAAAATCGAAATTCAAAGTATAAAACAAAACACAACAGCCCTTTCATAAAATTTAAAAATTACGGTTAAAAAATTATTCGAACTCCCTTTTTGGGCCAAAAATAGCAAAAAAAAATGAATTTTCTTCATATTTTTTTTTTTTAAATTTTGTATTCTGCTATTCGGGACGGACAGAAATCCAACAAATCAAAGATCATAAAATCGGTCCAGCCATTGATTTAACTAACCCGACTTTGTTATGCCTCCCACAGGAAGTGAGAGTAACTTTAGTGTGAGTAGGCACCTACTCACAGCGCGTTCGCTCCGGGTACATCTTAAAGCTCATTTAATTATCTATCGAATGCAACAAACCGGGAGTTTCTACCTCCCGGGGGTACGCCCTGCAGCATCGATTTGAAAAAAAGTGTTTCGTCGACCGCCACCGTTTGTTTAGACAAAAAATTACAACATTTTGGAAGAAACTGTATTTCAAAATTTTTACATAAATTATTACCCATCTTCATCATTCATATTAATCTTCTAGAAATAGGTACCTCTGGCTTGTAAAGGTCGCTTTAAACTCGCCGACAGGTGTTCTGTTTAAAATGGTCTGTACCGCATTCACGACTTCTTGATCGGTGTCGAATATTTTTCAAAATCGCACTATGCTATCGAAATATCATTGAATTACCGAGTCGAATATCATCAGGATACGCTTCTTCTTTTAATAAATCTAACGTCTCTTTAGCCGTTTTTTGCAACCGACAATAATAACGAATCACATACAGCTGTTCTTGCTCGATACCTTTCTTATCCATGTTGACAACACAATACTGCACGTAGTTTTCACAATTTGCGCCTTACTCTTTCGACTATAAAACACGTAATAATGCTCGTAGAAACGTCCGGTTTGTTGCATTTGACAACTGATGGAATGACCTTTAGGATTATCTGATTGCGAGACCCGTTACGATCCGCTCCGCTTGCAAAAAATTGTAGGGGTTGACAAAACACTTTTTTTTTCAAATCGATGCTGTGGGTGTAGGGGTGAGGTATGAACTTCCGGTTTATTGCATTCGATAGCTAATTAAATGGGCTTTAAACGCGCTGTGAGTGGTTGCCTACTCACACTAAAGTTACTCTCACTTCCCGTGGGACAGCCATTGTATATAGACAGTAGACACGGCCATGCGTTGCTATGGCTCAGTTGTAATACGTTGAATTAATATTATAAAACTAATGTTTACTGATAAAGATAAAAACGTTTTAGCCAATCTAAAAACACACGGGATTGAGCCTTCGAATTCACTTTCTGAGTGGTTGGAAAACATTTTCAATGCCTGCACACGTTGATTTTTATGAATATATTTTTATGTGTTGTTTACGGGCATTTAGCAGTCGAAGTGATAGACGTCTTTTTATATATAGTCTTTTATAACATTTTAAAATTATCTTTTTTTCGCTAAGATAAATAATAAATCACAATATTTGTTACGACTGAAATATAAAAAAAAAAACTCATCGCACAAATGTGAACATATTCATACAATATTACCAAAAGTTTCGAAAATACCGAACACACTTTAAAAAAGAATACACATAGATAATATGCGAGTAACTGACGGGCGGATGAAGCACATTTACCGAAACAAAAATACGAATAGGTCTGAATAACTCGGAACACGAAATACATGCAAAAAATGGTTGATGCACTTATTATAATGTTTCCGGTCAATCTTTCGATTTCCTGTCGGTAATTAATTTTTCGGATCAAAGAACTTTCAGTTGTATAAAGGTTTCATTGTTGGGACAATCTCTTTGTGCTTCTCAAATTTCTTTCATTACCTGATTGCCGGACATGCGTTTCATTTTTTTTGTAGTTCTCGCGGTACTTGTGAAGTCGGGTCGTTTATTATTTTATTTTCTTTTTCCCGATTTAGGGTGTACCATGTGTAAGAGAAATGCAGACCGGTTTGCACTGTACTGGCTAAACGACCATTCGCCTACATTGTTCTGCTACATCTTTTAATTATATTTTTAGTTTATCGTTGCGACCATTTAATGACGGAAAATTTAGTCCGCTACAACACACAAATGTTGGATGTAAGTACATCTGTGATCCAACCAATTTGAAAAAATTTCCGACTAAATCACTGCAAAATGTAATAAGAATATACTGCACATAAGGGGAGTTTTAAAATGTGCACAACATATTCTCAGTAATTCACTTTCACAAACAAATTTCTGGAATTTCTCCTTCTGCGATCTGTGATAGGTTCTAATGGTGTCGTACACCTTCTGGTTCGACTACCGGTTGTGTCCTTCGGCATTATACATAAGTTTATAGCAATAATTTATAAGAATTTATAAAAATGATCTGAAATACAGAAGATAGAAATTAATGTCTATTTAACATTTACGGGTGAAGTAAATTTATTAATAAAGACTTTGCTTTACTTAATTCCACATTATTATACTATTAATTACGATATTATGCGAAATATTCGCACGGGTCAGCTAGTATTGTATATTTTAGTGTTCTATAGGTTACTAATGTACGTTTTTATTTAATAATTTCTAGCGAACAGGTATGAACTTCATTATTAATTGTAAATAAAATGCTTCCAAATTAATTACAAATCCTTAAAGGGAGAAACTGAAAGTGAAATAATTAAAAAAGAAGACGTAATGTGTACTTATTACTGAAGATATGGGAATACATAACACGACGGAAAAGAAAATTGAATTGGAGAAAAAAATAAAAACAGAACACGAGGTGAGAAAAAAAAGAAAATTACGTACCAACTGCCGTTAGCAAGAACAAAGATGAAAAAGCAAACTGACAAACATGTTATAACTCAGATGTTAAATAAAATATACCTAAGCAAATAATAGAGAAGGAAAAGACGGGAGAAAGAAAAAGGAAAATAAAGGAATAGCTTCAGGAAGAAGGAAATGTAAAAAACATAATAAACATAAAATAAGAGAATGCGTAACAAAAAACTAAAGAAATATACACATTAAAAAACAAAAGAAAATAGATTATAGTTATCGATAAATACAAAAATAGATTAAGATGTAGTTAGTAGATATTACACAAGGATATGTGTATATGTCTAATTTAAGCTATTGTGTTAGAATGTATAAATATAAGATAATTCATCGATAAACGTTTAGCTTGACGAAAGAAATCAGAAATTAATGTAATTGAAAATAAATGTATATTTCAAAAAAAAAAAATGTTTTTTTTTATCAGCTAGTTTGTAGTTTTTTTCCCGTGGTAAACATCATTTTTGCAACAAATTCTGTTTGTCACTAAAAGTGATGAAAGTTCAAAAAAAATTTAGACTACTTATCAAAAATTCCGAATATTTCACTAAATATATAACGATGATAAAAATAATGTTAACAATGTGTATAAACAACAAATACAGTGAAATATATAACGTATAGTGTTACGAGGCACGTTCAAAAAGTAAAGTTCCCACCCCTGTAAAACCGGTTAGAATAAACTTACGGAAGTGGACGTGATCTCATTATATAGCTACAACATGTAAGTTTAAACTAAACGGCAATACTGTATGTTTTTTCGTTTTCGAGTTATGTGAATTAATCATGAGTGAAATTCTGAAAGTTGCCACCGACTACGAGGTGCGCTCAGTTATTCGCTTTTTGAACCATATAAAATTGCACCAATTGAAATTCATCGATCAATAAACAGTGGATGAGTGTTCAACATGTTTGTAAATGATTCCGTGAATTCCGAGGAGGTAGAACGAATGTAGAGAATGAGCAACGGAGTGGCAGACCATCATTCGTAGTGTCAGACAAACTGGTGCAAAAAATCAGAAAAACTCCGCAATTCGATCGTCGCCAAACCATTTACGATCTTCTTGACCAGTTTCCGAGTGTGGCACGAGGTGGTACCATGCAAAAAAATTCGCGACCAAGGAGGAGTTGAAAAATTTCGTTTTTACCTGGTTACAAAATTTGGCGGCAAGTTTCTACGAGCAGGGTATTTGTAAGTTAATTTCTCAACTCGACTAATGCTTAAATTTAAATGGTGAATATATGTGGAAAAACTAAATAAATCTTATGTTGAATTCAATGCCGGTGTCCGTTTTTTTTCTAGCCTTATTAGTTTCGAAAATAAAGTATAAGGAACCTTACTGTACGAACGTTCCTCGTATTCGTGGAACATATTTGTAACATTAATCGTTTCAGATGTATACGGATGATGGTGCGCGGATGAAGAAAAAAATTTAAAGAATATGAAAATTAGAAGTTGATTTTGAATAAGTTGTTTTTTTTTTATTACTTATTCCAAATTATTCAGAACACGATATAATATTAATAAAAGATGACAAAATACTGGCTATCAATAATTTATTATACTCGTTTTACTTTTGTTATAAAATACATTAGTTATGTAATGATTCGAATTAAAATCCTCGCACTGTCTCATTATTAGAATAACCGAAAAGGTAATAACAGTCGCATCGCATTAGGTCGATAGGATTATTTTAAAATTCGGTTCATGAAATTATTAGAATTAAAATCCTCGTATTTTGCAATTATTGTAAGAATCGTTGAAATAGTTTGGACCATTTAAAATTTAAATTATAATAGTTAATTGTACGCAATGATCACGTTTTTCATTAAATGATTAATTATTGTACAATATATATATATATATATATATATATATATATATATTGATACGGATTCGGTACGCATAGCGCTATCTCTTGACGACGTTTGAGTTAGAAATTATGCTCTGGTTATTCATCTATTCACGATTTCTCAAACATCGATATATTTTACATCGCCGCTTTGTCGTGTCAAGAGTGCTTAATTGGCCAATACCAAAAATCCCCATGTTCGCTAACGAGTCCGGCCATTTGAACGGTCGCATCGGGGTAGAGACGCATTTGTGTCTGAGTGGTAGTGGTCGAGAGCTGAGACAGTGACTTGTGCTTGCGGCGAAAGCGCGGAATTTTGTGTGTCGAGTAA